>OX637697.1:50970649-52220649 GCA_951802165.1 Adalia decempunctata
ACAAGGATGTCTCCTGAAATGTTTGATCACCTATTATACCTGCTCGATCAAAATGGCATCATCCATTTTACTAATGATATTTTCTATGGTGAATTTAATTTTGAAAAATATGAATGAAATGACAACTAATCATTGTCAAAAAATCTGCGATTTGATTGGTTCATTCTTATTTTATTCTAGTGATCTCTATAAACCTATGTTGTCTGCTCTTATTTCTTATTTTATTTTATTTTAGTTCTTATTTTATTCAAGTTGCTGTATAAACTCGCCTTGAGAGATGACGAAACCGTTGTGAATTTCAATCATGTTTGTCTTGTAAAATCCGCCATCGTATGAATTATGAATGCTACAATGCGTGGTTGGAAACTTTGTGAATTTGAATATACAGGAAGAGTCGGGAAGAAATGGACAGTGCATTCCATTTTGGATGAGACAGCCAGGTTTCTCGCTTGTTATTTAAGATAGAGCCTTGGGGTTTTCACGTTTCCGTCCCACTTTTTTGTGAAACTCAAGTCGGCCTAATCAGATTTTGTATAACTGTTTCCGTTTATGAGATACAGGGCGATTTTGAAAATTGATACTTTCGGATCCCTCCTTTATCTCCGAAGTCATTTGAAATATTGCTGAGCTAAAAACTACGTCTGATATAGAATTCTACGTAGAATCCAAAGGCTTGCTCAATTTTTTTTTCGTGTTACGGTTTTTGAGATACGACACAAACCCATTATATTTTCAATGGAACACCCTGTATTTTAATACTTCAATGAATTCTTTATTTTTTCTCTTCAAAATGATGCCTAATACTATGCGGGGTGATTTTTTTAAGTGTTTCATTAGACGTATTCGAGGAAGGAATTGCGATACAAAATCTAAATTTCGTATTTTTGTTTTAGAGCACATGAACTCAATTTGTAAAATATTTTCAAGCGGAATCTACTTCCCGTTCTATCGGGAACGAATGTGAACTTCCTTATTTCGAATGCAACACCAGTTATATTTATACATATTCGAATTATTCGATTCTCAAATTTTTTGACAGAAAGATTGTCACAAATTGGTGTTTGTATCTCCAAAATCTCTCATTGTAAGAAACGTTTTTCGCAACAGTGGAACAAAAGAAAGTAGGTACGCTGATACTGCTTCTTGTTTAAATTATGAGGAAATATTATACAGGGTGTCTGAAACAGGGCTTCAAAGTTAGCCTCAACAAAACTATTCTTTTCAAATGGAAACCATATAATTTTGTAATTCCGATCGATTGCTCATCAAAAACTAGTTGGAGTGTGCCAAACATTTCATGTCTTTGAAATCAGTAGTTTTGCCGTTATCGAATAAAATTCGAATTTCAGAAATAAATCCAGTTTTATCTGTCTAATCATAGGTTTATTAAGAATATTTCCCTCCTGTCAAAAATCATATGTATATGGAGTGCAATTACCTCATAATTACAGCGATTATTTCATTCACACATTGTTCAGAATTCACACATTTGTTTTATGATACCACAAAGTCTATACATAGGATGGGCTTACTCAGTAAGAATAAGAACGGGATTTTCTGTGCTCTGTGCGATTCTATGGCTGTTGTAAAAATCCCACAAGCATATACATGCTCAGTTCAACAAGATCTCTGCCATCAGTCGCATATCGTTTTTACACGGCTCAGCTCGAAGCCCTTAACAAATACTTTCCACGTCGTCAGCCTTTAGTTCGCCACCCTATATACAAAGTGAATTCGTATGTGATAAGAACTTTTACCGTGCACAACACCACACGAGACCAAAACAGAAGCAGATACGTAACTTTTCATCTGAACAAACGTAAGTACCATTCCTTCAGTGTTCACTTTGTGGTATTTATTTTCAATTCGATCAAACATCCATTTTTTTCTTTAATTTCTCGAGGCAATAAGAATTGGTACAATAGTCCATTTCTTCTCTCCAAGAGAGCTCGTGTATACTATTTACACATGGCTCCGCCAATGAAAAGTCACGAATTCAGTCACACGATAAATGCAATATTATCCGCTATTAAGGTAAACAAAGAAATATCAGCGGCTATTTAAAGTGTCAAAATTTGGCATAACATTCATTCAGAATTGAAAATGTAAGGATGGTCCGAGTTCAAAACTTGGTTGGGATTGCAATTTTTTTGCAAAATAATTATAGGTAAATAAGTTCGATCGCTCGGTCTAAAATACAAAAGACCGCGGATCCGAGCGTTCGGAGCGTGTTCATGAAATAATCTTCCTGAATATCACTCGATTTTGACAAAAAGCGACTACTATTTTCTTTAATTCATCTCGAGCAACTTGTATTTGGACAATTCAATTCGACCAAATGAACATTAATAATCAAAGAATAGTTAACTCCCTCGAGCTAAAGCTCTCGGGAGTTATTCAGATTATTAATGTTCATATGGTCTTATCAACTTGTCGAAATACAAGACGCTCTGGATAGAATTAGGTCGAAAATAATAGTCGGCTTTTTGTCATAGTCTCGGGATATTACCTCCGATAATTGCATTGCAGAAAGCGGAAGAGCCCAGCGATAATTGCATTCTAGACCGATAATTGCACAGTTTATATCTATGGTTCATATCCAAGGCGATTCCATTCTACGTCAGTTTGAAAATTAATGTCGAAATCATAACCAAAATGTCACGTTTTGGTCGTGCTTCTTTACAAGCTATTAAAGGAGAAATTTCGGAAAACGAACCGAATAACACAAAACATAACAAAAAATACGTGTGGCGTCAGTTTATGAGCTTCTGTGCTGAGAAAAATTATATTTTGGATGGAGAAATACAAATTGATGTTTTGGCAAAAATATTAACGGACTGGGCATTCAATATGCGTAAGCAGAATGGCGATGAGTATAAAGAATATACTGTTAAAACGATTTGGAACGTAACCGCTAAATTACTAATGGAAAAATATTTCACCGAATACAATATCCATTTTAACCCTTTCACTAATATTGAGTTCAAAGCAGCCAGAGATGCGAAAAATGCCAAGAGAAAACTTCTACAAAGAGATCCACAGAAGAGAAAGCAAAGTGCAGTTTTTCTGAAGTACGATGAATTTCAAAATATGGTTCGTGGTTGTGACGAAAACACCCCGGGTGGTTTTCAGAAAAAAGTTATTTTTTGTTTTTGCTTTTGAATTAGCTTGGCGAGGTGAAGAAGGCCACAAGTGTCTAATTTCGTACTTCAAAGAAGAAGAAAATAACGTAGGTGAAAAAACAGGAAGAATTATTGACGATCCCGAGTTCACTAAGACGACTCAAGGAGGGAAAAAACCATGCGCTTCATTGAAATGGCTAATAAAGAATAATATTAATCCTGATTTGTGTCCAATTCGACGGAACAAAAAGTTCCTAGAACAGCGGGTTGGAATGAAAACAAAATGACTGTTTCTCACTGTAAATCCCGCTTGGAAGATGAACAGAAAATGGTATAAAGATATTCCTGCTCGACGAAATACAGTGAGCAAATGGACTGTTGTAAATATCGGCAATGCCAAAATAATTTCAGAGACGTTGCCAACGCTGAATGGTACTCCCAATCATGGTGAAAGAAAATCATGCTCTCAATAGTCTCTTCTCAATATAATCATCACGCTTGGAAACTATAGGTATTGTCATTACACCCAATAGAGGAAGAGCCAGTAACCAGTTTTCATATGTCATTTCATAACTCACCAAAATTTACTTGTTTAATATTCAATATCTGCTCGAAAATAAAAACCATTTCTGCCAGCCCATAATGGCCGGAGTGGACTACCATAAGCGCTCAAAGAGGCCAGAAAATTAGGTTCAACTATGTCATAGTATCACACACAAAACTTTCAGGAATTGTTATTGATAATATATTGAAATATTGAATCTATAGAAAATAATGACAGAACTTTTTCGTCCCTCGTAAGTGTTGGCAGAACTCTTTGAAAATTCACTAAGAACAACTGTACTTAGGTATGTCATTTCAGTACGCTTGAAATTTACAGGAAATAAAGAAAATGTGTCTAGAAAGCGAATTATAATCACGACAGAAATTTTTTGCATCACGAACCATCTGCCAGAACGAGAAATGTTGCACAAATGCGAGCGAAATGAGCTTATTCATATTTTGCAAGTCAGACCTAGAGCGCATATTGGGCATGTATCATTGTCAATTAAAGGAATAAATTGAAGGAATTAAAGGTGTTTATTTTTAACATTACAACAATTTATTTAGTAATAAACTATTCAAAAAATATGCTCTTCCTACGCATCCTCAAAATTTGTTTCCTCAAGAATTTTTCGAATGGATTGAGGAGGTCTTGAGTATACCTGTGTGACTTACGAAACATTCAAAGAAGTGTAAAATCTCAGTCACATTAAGGGGTAAAAAATAAACCATCAGGGCATTTAAAACCCCAAAAGTTGGGTAGACTAAGAGTAGTAAAAGAGAGTATATAAGACTTTCACAGTGAGTATTACGAGTACATAGCGAATACCCTTATCATCGGATCAGCTAAATGAAACTGAAAACAAATTCTATAATTTCATAAAAGAATTTTAGCTTCCTATCAACTTTTGATGAGTCTCGTAAATGCCCAATATGCGCTCTAGGTCTGACTTGCGAACATAGAATATAAAATATGATTCTTTATTCAGAGCTTGCAAATATGAATAAGCTCATTTCGCTTGCATTTGCGCGGCAACATTTCTCGTTCTGGCAGATCGTTCTTGATGTAAAAAATTTCTGTCATGATTATAATTCGATTTCTAGACAAATTTTCTTCATTTCCTGTAAATTTCGAGCGTACTGAAATAACATACCTAAGTACAGCTGTTCTCAATAAATTTTCAAAGAGTTTTGCCAACACTTTGGAGGGACGAAAAAGTTCTGTCATTATTTTTTATAGATTCAATATATTATCAATGATAACAATTCCTGAAAGTTTTGTGTATGATATTATGACATAGTTGAACCTAATTTTCTGGCCTCTTTGAGCGCTTATGGTAGTCTACTCCGGCCATTATGGGCTGGCAGAAATGGTTTTTATTTTCGAGCAGATATAGAATATTAAACAAGTAAATTTTGATGAGTTATGAAATGACATATGAAAATTGGTCACTGGCTCTTGGTCTACAAAGATAACAGACTGAAGCTAAGTCGCATGCTGCATCCCAGTTTAGAAATATGTATGTTCTTCCCAATTCAGTGTATCATTCACATAGATTACCAGGAACTTTGTAAAAGGAGTTCCTAAGTTCTTTTAAGGTGTAACTGTGACACAGCTTTCGTAGTACTACTACATTTTCATACTGGAATATTTCAAGTTGTTAATAAAGATATTCAAATGTCACTCCCTATAGACATTTAAATTTTGAAAGGTGGGGACTATTCTGTCCATTATTTTTCAATAAAACTTTAACACTCGATTTTTGATTTCCGTGCAAGAAAATAGCATAACTGAATCTTCCAACCATGATTATATAGGTGAAATATTTCCAGTATTAACAGAAAAAAGATTCTTCAACATTCGCCAGATATCGTATTCACATAATATCTTCTCACATTGATTATCTATATTATATAAACATTTTGATAAATTATTTAAGTGAATGGAGTATAAGTTTGGCGATGTTCGTGACCGTTTGAGAGCAAAGTAACTTCGTTGAACAAAAGTACATTGTTTGAAGAATAGGCATTTCCGTTTTTCATATTCAGTTCATCAAAGTCTCGCAGAATCCTATTCTCCTGTCAAAGTAGTCTTTTATCAGCAGTAGACTATGTAAGGATGAAGCTTTTTGTTTATGTAACGTTCTTAAAACTCTAGAATGACGTAAATAATTATCCAGTGCTACTTATCTCGAAATGTTATAATAGGATCTCTCTCAAACGAATAATGAAATCTACTTTTTGGTCTTCAGGAATTGGCTATCTATCACTCTCAGGAAGATCTTTTGCACTACCCGATTCTCAGAATTCTTTCTCAATTTCGCTCATTGAGAAATAAGTAATAAGTTAGAGCATCTGATGTAATTTCAATAAAAAATAAACATATGTTTGTATTCAGCCCGTATAAATAGATACTACAATAATTTATACCATTGAATGAGTAAAGTTAAAGACAAATTGAAGTGTTACATGACATAGGTACTTCCCCATTACAAAATAATCGATAACGTCATCACGGCCATAACGCCCATAACAATGCCGTAATCTTTCACATGAATGTTGAAAATTGGTTAAACAGAAATATGAATGGACGTCTTCAAGCAGTTTCAACAAGAATAGGTTTTTTGAGAGAAAATGAATTTATTATTATACATTTGCACCCTGCCGTATAAACAAACCTACAGCCCCTGCATTGAGAAGCTTTCTCTAGGTTTTGATGATAAGTGAATGGGTCAGTGAGCCAGTGAGTTAGATGTTGATGAAATCTCTCCGAACCAGTTCGGAGCTTTGTCTATACCCAATATACAGGGTGTATTTTAGGATGAGTCTTTTCTTTTGACAGGTGATAAAACTCATCAAAATGAGTCATTTTATCGAAAAGACTACTCTAAATGTGAAATATTTTCAAAACGAAATCCTCCAGCTTCCACACATTTCTGTTGTTTTTCCAGTTGATTGTCTACATGTCTTTCTAACTGCACCTGGATCCAAGGGCGGTCCTAGGCTGATTTCCTGGGGGGGCGGGTTAATAAGTGAATGAACAATTGAAATTTTAAAACTAAAACCTATAGGTATCTTCGAATTATTTGCGGTCCCATGTCTTACGTATATGTATCCGTTATTTAAACTGAGTGATTATACAGGGTGTCCTAAGTTCGAGTGCCTATTAGACGTTTCTGGAGAACTGGACATGTTTGGAATCTGAAAATTAGGATTATGATATTGTTCGAAATTCTCTACAGACCTAAAATATTTTTGGAGTCTCAGCACTTCCGGTTATACAGAGAGTGAAAATAAATTCCTTCAAAAATTATTTTTTCATTTTATTCGTCAATGATATGATTGAGTATTCAATGGTGAATATATTTCTGTTGAAACCATTGTATTCATTCGAATAGTTTTCAAAATATCGACAAAAAACCTGAAAAAAAGTCGAATATTTATAGTCAGTATTATATTCATTTATCTTCTATGGTCACAGAATATTCTCATTCAACAGATTCGATGAATATGCTCATGAAACCATTGAAGTAAAAATAAAAACTAATATTGGACCTGTCACTTGTGGATTAATTGATCTTCTTTGATCACAGAATATTCTCATGCAAAAGATAAAATGAATTTGACTCTACGACCCACGTACAACATATATCCAGAGAAGCTCAAATAACTCGGGAAAAACTGAATTTAGGAGCAAGAGCATTTGAGAGTGCTTTCATTACATTACTCTTCTTCGCAGAATCCAACGCAATCTTAAAAAAATAGGGTTCTAATTTGAAAAACTAAAGATATGGCCAATTTTCGATCATAGTTTTCGACACAAAATTTGAAACACCCTGTGCTGATATTTATGAAATTCAAAATGAGCATGACCTTCTCACATTCCTTTTTTTTTTGACGTTGTATTCACCATTGAATACTCAATCATATCACCGACGAAAACATTGGAAAAATAATTTTTGAACAAATTTATTTTCACTCCCTATATAACCGGAAGTGCTCAGGCTCCCAAAATATTTTAGGTCTGTAGAGAATTTTGAAAAATGTCATAATCCTAATTTTCAGATTTCGAATATGTCCAGTTCTCCAGAAACGTCTAATAGGCACTCAAACTTGGGACATCCTGTATAAAAACACAAAGCCATATTCCATGATCTGTGACTTGATTCATAATTCATACCACTTAAGGATTTTTCCCTTCCGCTGTTCGCTTTATTTGTTTTATGCTCGGTTTTATGTTGATCTTTTATTTCATAACTCTGTGATTTATTTGTGTTATTCTATATCATTATAATATTATTTCGAAGTCGAAGTCATATAGCCCTGTGATTTTTTTGTTTGTTTTTTCATGAAGAAAATAAAAAAAAAAAATCGAATTGGTTGTAGTGCTCGGGGGGGGGGGGGTAATTTCCCCATTTACCCCCCTTTACCCCCCTGTACCCCCCTTTACCCCCCTTCCCCGTAGGACCGCCCTTGCCTGGATCTTTCCTAAGAATATTGGAACAGTAAATGATTCTTTCTATCAATTCTTGGCCGAGTTTAAAGTCGGACTTAGGGCTAATTCCGAGTTTGAATTTGGAATTAGTTAAACGTCTGTGTTTGAACTTGAAATAGTTATTTGTGCAACCAGTTGGGAAAAGCATTATTTTTCGTAATGAGCGTATTTCTGCGAAATTAGCGGTGCGCGAGTTGCGCAAAAGAACGCGAATTACGAAAAAATAGTATTTCCCAACGTGTTTCACACAATATTTTTTCTAATTATGAATAGGATGTGACTATTCGAATTCAAATTGAATTCTAGTCAATTCGGAGATACATATTTATTTTTTACTTCGTTGCTATGGAAGTATCGTTAGTGTCATATTTCGTAATTTCGATAGTGTTTGTCTATAATTTTGATTGTCAAAAAAGTGGAAAATAATAATCGTGTTTCTTTGCGCAAATAATTCCTTGAATTTTTTAAAGTAGATGAATATATACCTACAATTTCCGATTCAGAGAACGACGTACCGACTACCGAGCGACAGTGAGAAAGCGGCTCAATCTGCAATATTCCTAAGAAGTCGAGGAGCAAGTATGATTTGTCCTATGTAAATTTTGTTTACGGTGTGAACACAAAAGGATTACTCATTGGAACGAAAAAGTTTTGCTAACGTATTTTCAGGAAAAAGAAAGGAATAAGAATATAACCTTGTGGAGCTTATATTCGATATAAGGAACCGAATTGTGCTTGAAGAGAAATATTGACGTCAAGAGACAAGAAGTATACAAATTTACTGTCGCTTTCGAAAAGACATTCCGAAAGTTACCAGCCTAAAAAGTCAAAAGTTTTTAGTGAAGAAAACATTGCCCATTTTCTGAAAAAAGATTCCGATGAGCAACATTTAATGAAGAAGGTAGCATCGATCGTTGGAGTTGCTGGAGCTTGCCGAAAATGTGAACCAACTTTTTTTCGCGTAGAAAATTTGGGGGCACGGCAGTGGCCCCGCCAAGTCGAGCGCGAAGCAAACACTGCCGTACTATCTTTACCCGAACCATTTCGCCGCATTTTCAAGCCCCTATTTGAGAACCTCCGGATGAGACCAGAACGCCAAAATTTTCGTCATTCAGTAACCTATAATCACGTACTCAAAATCCAAAATTTCAAGTGTGTAGGTCATTTAGTTTCGAAGTTACGCGAAAGCAAAGTTATGCATTTTCGACCCTAATTCACTCATGATCATCAAAATAGAACTAGTACTTCCCATAAACTCAGAGAGCTGAAATTTGGTACATAGTTAGGGTTTAATGGCCACATGAAGGGAAAATTATAAAAACTAGGATAATCGAAAATCTGTTGGCACGTGCTATCACGTCATCTTCGCAAAATGTGCAACCACAATAATGTATGGAAGTTTATGCGCTTGGAAACACATTGTTGTCATACTCAATATGTGAATATCGACTTTAGAATATAAATTGAAAAAAAAATAATAATCGGGTCATCAGTCTTATACACAGTGATATTTTTACTATCTCATTTATTGTTCAAGGAAACGATAGGTTTTCGAAAGCTAGGCCGGAACAATAAATGAGACAGTAAAAATTATCACTGTGTATAAGAATGATGACCCGATTATTATCCTTTTTTCAATTGTTATCATTTCACGCATTCACGAAGTTAGCATCTGCTGTCACTTGATAGCACACCAGAACTACCCGCAAATTTACATTTTCTAACCGTAAGTGATATCACGTCGGATATTTTGTGAAGTGAAAATGGATGAAAATTTGATCGAACTTGTCAGGCTTCATGAAGTGGTCTATGATCATTCTTCATCAGAGTACAGGGATCAGAATGTACGACAACAAGCTTGGGTGCTGGGTGCTCATTCAACAATTGTTGTACTATTTGAGGTAATCCTCCCACTTCTTCTCTTCGTTTATTTATTTGGTGAATCAAATCTCTTCTATCAGAATCACCAGCAACTGTGTGCAGTTATGTTCTTTATATCTTCTTTCCATTCCGTCTTCGGAAGCTCTTGCTTGATGAAGAAGAAACTGTGTTTCGCTCTGTATCACTGAATATGAAAATGCTATGAAATTTATGTGCAATATAGAACGTCTATTGCTCTTCTGAAAAAACATCATCAGATGGGTCTACGGTGGTTAGATTGGGAGAGAAAAAATTGAATCCGAAAAAGAATCGGGTAAGAGATGGGCTATATGGACAAGTTTGGCATCAAACTATAGGTTTTCGAGGACGCTGAAATCAATAAAAAATAATCGGAGGCTCTATATCTACCATAGTTCAAAACCGAAAAAAAATAAAGATTTGTAATAAAAAAACTTCTCTTAAAAAAAAGTGTCAAATAAGAAAATCTAATAAAATAGATCAATATGCCCACGTTTCTACAAAAAGAAGTGAAATCCCACCAAAAACATTCTGTAAAAACTAGCCAAGTCTCGATGGAGCTGCTTATTTATCTCTAAAAAGTTATGAAATCTAGAAAAAGTCGAGCCAAGTTTAAGGCTCCTTACTGCGATTTCTTTATTATTATAGTTAATGTTGTGTGACTTGGCCGTTGAAGGGTACACAAGGGTACAAAACCAGGTGCTCCATGACACCATTGCACCAATCTGTCGCCAGAAACGCAACCCATTGACGATGAAAAATTGCCACTTGGAAAACGTTCATTCAATTGTAGGCTTGATAAAGCTGCGTATTCAATGATACGAGCCTGAAACAAACAGTATAAAATAGCTATTTATGTAACAAGTACATAAATTAGGTCTTTATGGACGAGTCCAAAATTTATGGCAGAGCGAGCAAAGCAAGCGAGGCCAATAATTTGGGCAAGTCCATAAGCCTAATTGTGTACGAGTTTGCATACAAAGCTTTATGTTCGACTGCAATGCAGACATTTTATTTTCTGAAATGGCAATTAATATATTCGTCGCTTTATTTCAAGAAATACTTTGAGTGTGCTTTTGCTTATCTTACCTTAGTAACCATCAGCGACCTTAGCAACCTCACTGAACGAAGTTGTTTACTTTCTTAATTCTCTGACAAACGTCATAATAATCCCAAAAATGGATGGTTCGGAAGAGGAAAGCGTGAATAATTTAGCCGCAAGTGCCAAAGAATCTCTTCTACCCACTAAAAGTGCTTATGAAAATTTATATGCGGCCTATAACAAGTGGTGTGAAACGAAGAAAATTGCAAAATCCAGAGAAGACTGTGACAGTTGAGTCCAATAAAGTGGTGTCCAATAAAGTAGTGTCCAATAAAGTAGTCAATTCTGGACGCTAAACGAATTCATGAATCAAGTGTTTATGAAGCAGTCGAACATAAAATTATTTCCAGTACAGAGGGACTTCTAATCATTGATAGAAGACCGTCTGTACGTCTATTTTATTTTAGATCGGTGGTCGATTTGACGCTCCAAAAAGAAGGGAGCAGAAGTCAGCATTGTCAATGCTGAATGCATATGTGTTGCACAATCAACAACAGCCTAAAATGAGACACTAGCGTCCAATTACCAATACCAGCATGGGCTATTATCTCGCTTAACAATCTTTATCCTTCACTTCACTTCATCGAATTTCTTCGATTTCAGTTTTAGGTCGGATGTTGGATTCCGACAAATGATGAAAATATACTAAGCCGAGAATTGATATTATGAATGATTTTATCGTCTGTGAATTTAATTAGACAGGAAGATTTAGCGGCATGCAGACAATTTTTGAAATTCCGGAAAAAGTCACACACCGTGCAGGAATTGAACCTGCGTCTCCTACTTTCCGGGTCGGTGCTCTCTCCAACTGAGCTAACAGTGTGTATGATACTTTTCCCGGAATTCAATATCATGAGGTTCACCTCATATGTAGTGAGAGAGGGGGGTTACTAGGTGGGGAGCACTGATTCGTCATCATTAGCCAGGTGACTCCTTTATCCTTCACTTCACTTCATCGAATTTCTTCGATTTCAGTTTTAGGTCGGATGTTGGATTCCGACAAATGATGAAAATATACTAAGCCGAGAATTGATATTATGAATGATTTTATCGTCTGTGAATTTAATTAGACAGGAAGATTTAGCGGCATGCAGACAATTTTTGAAATTCCGGAAAAAGTCACACACCGTGCAGGAATTGAACCTGCGTCTCCTACTTTCCGGGTCGGTGCTCTCTCCAACTGAGCTAACAGTGTGTATGATACTTTTCCCGGAATTCAATATCATGAGGTTCACCTCATATGTAGTGAGAGAGGGGGGTTACTAGGTGAGGAGCACTGATTCGTCATCATTAGCCAGGTGACTCCTTTATCCTTCACTTCACTTCATCGAATTTCTTCGATTTCAGTTTTAGGTCGGATGTTGGATTCCGACAAATGATGAAAATATACTAAGCCGAGAATTGATATTATGAATGATTTTATCGTCTGTGAATTTAATTAGACAGGAAGATTTAGCGGCATGCAGACAATTTTTGAAATTCCGGAAAAAGTCACACACCGTGCAGGAATTGAACCTGCGTCTCCTACTTTCCGGGTCGGTGCTCTCTCCAACTGAGCTAACAGTGTGTATGATACTTTTCCCGGAATTCAATATCATGAGGTTCACCTCATATGTAGTGAGAGAGGGGGGTTACTAGGTGGGGAGCACTGATTCGTCATCATTAGCCAGGTGACTCCTTTATCCTTCACTTCACTTCATCGAATTTCTTCGATTTCAGTTTTAGGTCGGATGTTGGATTCCGACAAATCATGAAAATATACTAAGCCGAGAATTGATATTATGAATGATTTTATCGTCTGTGAATTTAATTAGACAGGAAGATTTAGCGGCATGCAGACAATTTTTTTTTTTTTTTTTGAAATTCCGGAAAAAGTCACACACCGTGCAGGAATTGAACCTGCGTCTCCTACTTTCCGGGTCGGTGCTCTCTCCAACTGAGCTAACAGTGTGTATGATACTTTTCCCGGAATTCAATATCATGAGGTTCACCTCATATGTAGTGAGAGAGGGGGGTTACTAGGTGGGGAGCACTGATTCGTCATCATTAGCCAGGTGACTCCTTTATCCTTCACTTCACTTCATCGAATTTCTTCGATTTCAGTTTTAGGTCGGATGTTGGATTCCGACAAATGATGAAAATATACTAAGCCGAGAATTGATATTATGAATGATTTTATCGTCTGTGAATTTAATTAGACAGGAAGATTTAGCGGCATGCAGACAATTTTTGAAATTCCGGAAAAAGTCACACACCGTGCAGGAATTGAACCTGCGTCTCCTACTTTCCGGGTCGGTGCTCTCTCCAACTGAGCTAACAGTGTGTATGATACTTTTCCCGGAATTCAATATCATGAGGTTCACCTCATATGTAGTGAGAGAGGGGGGTTACTAGGTGGGGAGCACTGATTCGTCATCATTAGCCAGGTGACTCCTTTATCCTTCACTTCACTTCATCGAATTTCTTCGATTTCAGTTTTAGGTCGGATGTTGGATTCCGACAAATGATGAAAATATACTAAGCCGAGAATTGATATTATGAATGATTTTATCGTCTGTGAATTTAATTAGACAGGAAGATTTAGCGGCATGCAGACAATTTTTGAAATTCCGGAAAAAGTCACACACCGTGCAGGAATTGAACCTGCGTCTCCTACTTTCCGGGTCGGTGCTCTCTCCAACTGAGCTAACAGTGTGTATGATACTTTTCCCGGAATTCAATATCATGAGGTTCACCTCATATGTAGTGAGAGAGGGGGGTTACTAGGTGGGGAGCACTGATTCGTCATCATTAGCCAGGTGACTCCTTTATCCTTCACTTCACTTCATCGAATTTCTTCGATTTCAGTTTTAGGTCGGATGTTGGATTCCGACAAATGATGAAAATATACTAAGCCGAGAATTGATATTATGAATGATTTTATCGTCTGTGAATTTAATTAGACAGGAAGATTTAGCGGCATGCAGACAATTTTTGAAATTCCGGAAAAAGTCACACACCGTGCAGGAATTGAACCTGCGTCTCCTACTTTCCGGGTCGGTGCTCTCTCCAACTGAGCTAACAGTGTGTATGATACTTTTCCCGGAATTCAATATCATGAGGTTCACCTCATATGTAGTGAGAGAGGGGGGTTACTAGGTGGGGAGCACTTTCCGGGTCGGTGCTCTCAGTTGGAGAGAGCACCGACCCGGAAAGTAGGAGACGCAGGTTCAATTCCTGCACGGTGTGTGACTTTTTCCGGAATTTCAAAAATTGTCTGCATGCCGCTAAATCTTCCTGTCTAATTAAATTCACAGACGATAAAATCATTCATAATATCAATTCTCGGCTTAGTATATTTTCATCATTTGTCGGAATCCAACATCCGACCTAAAACTGAAATCGAAGAAATTCGATGAAGTGAAGTGAAGGATAAAGGAGTCACCTGGCTAATGATGACGAATCAGTGCTCCCCACCTAGTAACCCCCCTCTCTCACTACATATGAGGTGAACCTCATGATATTGAATTCCGGGAAAAGTATCATACACACTGTTAGCTCAGTTGGAGAGAGCACCGACCCGGAAAGTAGGAGACGCAGGTTCAATTCCTGCACGGTGTGTGACTTTTTCCGGAATTTCAAAAATTGTCTGCATGCCGCTAAATCTTCCTGTCTAATTAAATTCACAGACGATAAAATCATTCATAATATCAATTCTCGGCTTAGTATATTTTCATCATTTGTCGGAATCCAACATCCGACCTAAAACTGAAATCGAAGAAATTCGATGAAGTGAAGTGAAGGATAAAGGAGTCACCTGGCTAATGATGACGAATCAGTGCTCCCCACCTAGTAACCCCCTCTCTCACTACATATGAGGTGAACCTCATGATATTGAATTCCGGGAAAAGTATCATACACACTGTTAGCTCAGTTGGAGAGAGCACCGACCCGGAAAGTAGGAGACGCAGGTTCAATTCCTGCACGGTGTGTGACTTTTTCCGGAATTTCAAAAATTGTCTGCATGCCGCTAAATCTTCCTGTCTAATTAAATTCACAGACGATAAAATCATTCATAATATCAATTCTCGGCTTAGTATATTTTCATCATTTGTCGGAATCCAACATCCGACCTAAAACTGAAATCGAAGAAATTCGATGAAGTGAAGTGAAGGATAAAGGAGTCACCTGGCTAATGATGACGAATCAGTGCTCCCCACCTAGTAACCCCCCTCTCTCACTACATATGAGGTGAACCTCATGATATTGAATTCCGGGAAAAGTATCATACACACTGTTAGCTCAGTTGGAGAGAGCACCGACCCGGAAAGTAGGAGACGCAGGTTCAATTCCTGCACGGTGTGTGACTTTTTCCGGAATTTCAAAAATTGTCTGCATGCCGCTAAATCTTCCTGTCTAATTAAATTCACAGACGATAAAATCATTCATAATATCAATTCTCGGCTTAGTATATTTTCATCATTTGTCGGAATCCAACATCCGACCTAAAACTGAAATCGAAGAAATTCGATGAAGTGAAGTGAAGGATAAAGGAGTCACCTGGCTAATGATGACGAATCAGTGCTCCCCACCTAGTAACCCCCCTCTCTCACTACATATGAGGTGAACCTCATGATATTGAATTCCGTGAAAAGTATCATACACACTGTTAGCTCAGTTGGAGAGAGCACCGACCCGGAAAGTAGGAGACGCAGGTTCAATTCCTGCACGGTGTGTGACTTTTTCCGGAATTTCAAAAATTGTCTGCATGCCGCTAAATCTTCCTGTCTAATTAACTATAATAATAAAGAAATCGCAGTAAGGAGCCTTAAACTTGGCTCGACTTTTTCTAGATTTCATAACTTTTTAGAGATAAATAAGCAGCTCCATCGAGACTTGGCTAGTTTTTACAGAATGTTTTTGGTGGGATGTAGTATTTCCGGAAGAATTTGCTGGAGTAACCATAAATATAGGTATAGAAGTTCATAGTTCAAATACTTTATCCTTGAAATGATTCTGTATTTTTCACAATTAATGGCGAAATATACTTTTCATCAACAGTTGCGAAATATTTTACTTTTCGTAGCCAGTGCCCAGTTGCGAAAAGTGAAACGTTTCTAAACTTCGATGAGTTTTGAAAAGTGTCACCTTATATGTCAAAATTAGAAAACATATTTTACTTTGAAATGTGGGCCTTCTTTGATTCCCAATGTTGACTGATGAACTCGAACAGCTTGTGGAGGAAAAGAAGGCACTATATTTGAAGTGGTTAAGTTCAAAGTCAGAAGTGGATAGGCATGCTTATAACGAAAAAAAAAAAGCATTGAGGAGAACAGTGAAAGACGAAAAGAATAAAATGTGGGATGACAAATGTAGGGAAATAAATACTTATATAGGTGGAAAAAGGAATACTGAGGCATGGAAGTTCATAAAGGCGACAACAACGGGAAAAAGAGAATTAGCCCCTGCAGAAATAATAACACGTGAGGAATAGATAAAATACTATTCTAACTTACCGTCAGAAAATCGACATGATTACCAAGAAACCACACAGATAGAGATAAATATTGAAGGAGAAGAAGTTTATGTTGACACGAGTAAAGTAAAAACTGCTATAACTTCCCTAAAAAAATGGAAGAGCATGTGGTCCGGAAGGAGTATATGCGGAACTCATTAAATCTGGAGGCGAAAAACTTCTAAGAATGCTAACGAGAATATTCAACATATGCTTGAACGGACATCCAGTTCCTGGACAGTGGAAGACAGCATATATCTCGTCCATACATAACAAAGGCTCAAGAAAGGATCCTAATAATTATCGTGGAATTTCGGTCACCAGCACTATGGGTAGGTTGTATGGGAGAATTCTGAGAAACCTGATGGAGTATAACGATCACGAGGAGGAAGAATAGAATGGATTTAGAAGCGGAAGAACATGCACAGATAATGTGTTCTCATTAGAACAGATCATTTTGCTAGCTGGTGTGATAAAAACGGGCTCATTGTCAATATCGATAAAACCATTTCCATTCTATTCAGTTTAAAAAATGGCACAGGGGACGTTATGGTTGCCTCTCACAAGGGTGTTTCTATCACCTCTAGAAACTCTACAAAGTTTTTGGGCATCTTTATCGACGAAGGTTTGCAATGGAAAGATCATATAGACGCTGTTTGTGGAAGGCTAAATTCCTCCTATTTTGCCATTAATAAAATTAAAAAATTGTTTCCTCCCAAATCTTTACTGGAAATTTATTACTGCTTGTGCTATCCTCATTTAGCATACAATATTCTCATTTGGGGAGGCACGTCTGAAATTGGTAGAGTTCTCGTTTGCCAGAAAAAAATTATCAGGTTGATATTCAACATTCATCCCCGGACATCTTGTCGACCTTACTTTGCTGACAGTGGAATATTGACCGTAGTCGGTGTCTACTTGTTCAAATGTATGGTTTATACAAAAAAGAACGAGAGAAACTTGAAAAAATTATCAAGTTACCACTCCTATCCGACTAGAGGCGGTGATATCTTAAGTATTCCTTTACACAGGACTTCGAAATACGAGCAGTCACCGGTCTACCAGGGTATCATCATGTTCAATCATTTGCCAGTCTCTATAAAAAGTATGAATGTAAACCAATTCAAAAACACTTTAAATAGATTATTGTTGAAGAAATGTTATTACTCTGTTAGAGAATATCTTGTCGATAACGAATTAGAATTATAGCAAGGTCAAGTTGATTTTGCTAGATTTAGTTCGTTCAAATTTTTCTTGTTTTTGATTTTTTTTTTTTGTCATGACTTGTCCTATACTTCATTGTCCAAAAGGATCAATAAACATTATTATTATTATTATTATTATTATTATTGAAAAGAAATTAGCAATGAATCAGGAAGTTCACATAACATTCATTGACCTACAAAAAGCTTACGACACAGTACCAATAAAAAAATTATGGGAAGTTTTGCACGATTCCACTATCAACGTTACCATAATAAAGGCTGTACAGAATCTTTACAATGGAGCAAAATCTCAAATAAAAACTATTAATGGTCTCTCGGGGGAATTTTTGGTGACTAAAGAACTACGACAAGGATGCTGTATCTCTCCGACGCTCTTTAAGATTTATATAGCTAAAGCACTACATCTTTGGAAGAGAAAATGTCACGGAATGGGGATTGAACTCAATGACATATGCTTATACACCTTACAATTTGCTGATGAAGGCATGGAATACAATATGGTGCGAAAGATAATTGGGGAATATGCTAGATGGGGTCTCACAGTGAACACAGAAAAAACCAAATACCTTCCGTTGGGATCGAATACAGGAAATCTCACTTTAGATGACAATATAGAGATTGAGGCGTGTGAAGAATATAAATACCTGGGCCTCTATTCTTGAAAACCAGGGAGTAGAACGATCGAGAGAACGGTGACGTGGCCCTACTAATCAGTAGGGCCACGTCGCCGTTCTCTCGATCGTTCTACTCCCTGGTTTTCAAGAATAATGGGCCTGGGCTCAACGTTCACTGGAGAGGGAACGGATGATCGAGAAATAAACAGCAGAGTGATACAAGCACGAAAAGTTATCGGATGCATAAATGAAATTCTCTGGAGCACTGAAATATCAAAGAACCGAAAGTATAACATATACGAGGCATTAGTTAAGAGCATACTTCTTTATGGATGTGAAACATGGAGACTCACCGAGAGAAACAAAAGGAAATTGGAGGCAACGGAGATGGATGCGATCAGGAGGGCAATGAGAATTTCACGAAGGGATAGGATCAGAAACGAAGACATAAAAGCACGGATGGGAATAGAAGGTACGATAATGAATGATATAGAGCAGAAACAGCTGATATGGTATGGCCACGTCCAAAGGATGCAAGAAGAAAGAATTCCAAAACAAGTATTTGGATGGATGCCTCCAGGAAGGAGAAAGAGAGGAAGGCCCAAGAAGACATGGATGGAAGGAATAAGAAGAACGATGAGTGAAAGAAATCTAACCGAAGATCAATGGGCAAATCGCACCAGGTGGAAATTAGACATCGGACAAAGTCGCAAGACGTTCTAACCGAATATATATATATATATATAGGAATATATATATATATATATATAATTCAAGATTTAGCGACTGTGTATATTCAAAATTAGTTGAATTTATTTGGGTTGGCAGTCGGAAATAAAAGAAACTCTCTTTTTTCCTTTTTTCTCAAGCTTTCGGCTTTATTTAAGCCTTCTTCAGGAGACGCTACAATATGTTAATAATCAGGAATTTAGAATGAAATTAATATGTATACAACTTACGAAGTTGAGATAATATACATAAAGTTGAAACATTCTAACTAATAAGACAAACAAAGGTACAATTTCTTTTTTTAAATTCTGAAAGAGCAGTCAAACGTTTTGAAATTGTCAATAATTTTTCATGACATATAGTAATATAAATGGAGAATCTATGAATGCTCTTCCTCTTCACAAGTTGGTATAAAATGATTAGGTAAGTATATGAAATTTTGTGATCTGAACAAATGCCATTCCAGAAGGTATTTCAATTTTGAAGTTGAAAACGGTGATTTTGTTTTTTATTTTTGTCCATATCGATCAAAAGGGCATATACATTGCTCAGGGAATCAATGTCTTTTTTTGAATTCATATTCTGTTCATTTTGTGAAATTCTTATCATTTCTAAAAGGGTCCTTTTTCTAAGATTTGATTCCCGATCCAACAACTCAGTATCTTCAAATGATGGAATGTGGCCTGTTTCGATACAGTGTTTGGCTAACGAACAATGGTCTTTTCTCAACAACGCATCACTCTCCATAAGAGTAATATAAAACTGAGAAAAGACCATTGTTCGTTAGCCAAACACTGTATCGAAACAGGCCACATTCCATCATTTGAAGATACTGAGTTGTTGGATCGGGAATCAAATCTTAGAAAAAGGACCCTTTTAGAAATGATAAGAATTTCACAAAATGAACAGAATATGAATTCAAAAAAAGACATTGATTCCCTGAGCAATGTATATGCCCTTTTGATCGATATGGACAAAAATAAAAAACAAAATCACCGTTTTCAACTTCAAAATTGAAATACCTTCTGGAATGGCATTTGTTCAGATCACAAAATTTCATATACTTACCTAATCATTTTATACCAACTTGTGAAGAGGAAGAGCATTCATAGATTCTCCATTTATATTACTATATGTCATGAAAAATTATTGACAATTTCAAAACGTTTGACTGCTCTTTCAGAATTTAAAAAAAGAAATTGTACCTTTGTTTGTCTTATTAGTTAGAATGTTTCAACTTTATGTATATTATCTCAACTTCGTAAGTTGTATACATATTAATTTCATTCTAAATTCCTGATTATTAACATATTGTAGCGTCTCCTGAAGAAGGCTTAAATAAAGCCGAAAGCTTGAGAAAAAAGGAAAAAAGAGAGTTTCTTTTATTTCCGACTGCCAACCCAAATAAATTCAACTAATTTTATATATATATATATATATATATATATATATGAACCCCTGTTAAGCTGTGACCTCCGTTAAGTAGACTGGGCGACCTCACCTCCGGGTGAAGGAGTAGTCTCAATGGAAAATTTTTTGTTGATATATGGAGAGGGGAAGCCAAAGAACAAAATTACCGAGAGAGGGGAAAACATTTTTGCTGAAAAATTTTTGTTTTAACAATCGAGGCGCTGTAGCCTCCGCTTATATTTCTTGTAGTGTGAACGTTATAACCTCCGGCGGTGTTGCCAAATTTCGGAGGTGAGTAGGTGAAGTGAATATATGAAATTCAATATTCATATATTGGATGCAGGTGGCTTGGTTTTTCAAGGTTGATTTATGTCTATAAAGGAGTCGGAGATCGGGGAGTATTCTTGTTGTTGTGGATTCGAAACGATATTTATCGTTTCGTCAAAATATCTTCAATTGAAGAATTTTTAGCCGAAATGATCTTGAACGATTAGGTTGGAATCAATGGTGAAGAATATGTGGTCAAATTCGAAACTCCTTGCGACCAGTGAACCTTAAATAATTTAATTTTTAAAGGAAATCACCAAGTCTTGAAATTATTGAAACCTCTAGCCATTTGCCACGATTCATCCTAAGAACTTGTAAAATAGTAATCCGATTCCAAAGCTGGGACTGGTATAATAGTAAAGATACAAAAATGAATAAATCGAATGGTCATAACACACTTGATGAATTACACCCCTCGCCTGACGGCTGGGGCTGCAAAAGTCATCTGCGTGTGTTATGACTTACATTACCGCTCATTGAACAATAGACTATGAAATATCATAACCAAAGAAATGTCATATTTATAAATTCCTTCAACCAATAGCTCAACATAATATTGGGCGGGTAACTGAGGGAATGCGGATTGTATATAATAATTCAATTTATATCGACATATTGCTAAGCTTCTCATTTTTTTATTCATTAGGATAAAGAAGAGATATTCCCTGCGGAATACTTTCTGTTATCACAAACTGAATCATAAATTGGACAGGGTTATTGGATGTTGTAAACTATTCTCAAATTTAGTTCTGATATAACTATACCCTAATTTAGTTCTGATGTAACTATATCCTTTAAAATAAAATGTGGGATGATCTTATTTATTGAACGTAATTTTCGAAGGGATTCTGCCCACTTAATTTTTCGAATAGTCTTCCAATCATACTTTTACTGTCATAAATTTTTCCAAGCAACGATGATTCTCATTCTTGTCTTTCGTATATCGCACATAGATTTCAATCAAGTGACATTCTTTTTCAATACCATTCCCCTTTTGACAGCTTTTGAATTTCCTAACTCTTCTAATAATTTCGAACTTTAAGCTCACTGATTCTTCTTTTCAACGGCTTTTTACTTTGTGTATTTTTCCAACAGCAACGGGAATAAAGATTAATTTTGTCAATTCGTTTCAGAAGTGGGAGGCCGATATTATAAATGCAAAAACAGTAACTTGGTCAATAAGAACAACTGATAGAACACCCCTCGAAAATTAAAATAAAATACCATTTAAGAGATGGTTTTAGTCATTCTTTTCGCTTCGGTATAAAATCTATTCTAAATATCCTCATGTCTTCATCCTAGTAAATTTATTACTAAAAAGCATTTACTCTTGAATAAAAGGAATGATCAATTTTATCCTTCCGAACGAGAACATTCAGAAAATGAAGGAAAACTTTTGTTGAGCCGAAATCGGTTTCCAGATCAAAGACGAAGAAATAGCAAGCAGTATTACCTACTGCTTGCTCGACGAAAAAAAAAAATAAAAAGCTCAACACTCCTTAACAAAATGCGTCGAAGAAAATATTAGTTTGTGGGATAACAAATTCGTTAAATAATTATTTCAAACTGATTTTTATATTATTTTATATATTTATTGTTTACACCTATTTGTTGAGAGGTTTGTTTCTATGTAATACATAATTTATGTTCGAGATTTCAATTTTTTGTTAAACCCAATCATCCAAAGTAGGTCCCATTCAAGACATGATTTCGACCATTTTCTTCGCTTCAGTATTTAATTTTATCTAAATATACTCATTCCTTCATCCCAATAAATTCATAACGTAATGTAGGCCACTGACGAGGACTCTCTACGGGACTTTCGGGCATCCAGCACCGCACGAATGCTCGAAAAGAGTCCCGTGTATGGTCTATCGAGACTACCCTTCGGCGTTCGAGGTAGGAACTTGGAAGCCCATGTATTACATATCCAGAACCTCGAAAATTTCTAGCGATTATCGAAAGAATTTCAAGATATTAAGGTCGGAATCACGGACAATATCACTGTCAATTTTTTTACGGCCTCAGTCATTTTTTTATAATTACATTCTCGGACTGAAAAATGCGAATCTACCTACTAGGTGGATAGACGACCACTCAAAAGATACATACACCAAAAGCTATTTGATTTGTATTTCAAATTTTGAATTCAGTTGCTTGCTGACAGGTATAGGCTCGTTTACTTGTTTACGCTGTTTGGCTGCATACTTTTTTTTGTGAGATGAAGCTCTTGATGAGAACATTGATTTAAAATTTTTGGGGCCGATCATTCGTAGACATTCAACTTTCGAGAGAAAAGAACAGTTCGTGTATCGTCTAAATTTTGGTGCAATGTATAAGGATAAGAATTTATAATTATTTTTTGGGATGATTTCATTAGGCCCTAAGATCTAAAACACTCAATTCGTGTAGGTGCAAAAAAATAAACGTCATTAGAAAACCGGCTCGTAATTCAGTTTCGGGGAAAATATACTGTATTCAGTCGTACTAGTGTATTTCAATGAAATCTGGTATATGCAATTTTTTTATTCTTAGACAAACTCTGATAATCTTGCTTTTGCAAGATTTGCAAGAAAGAACCTAATGAAGCTTTTAACAACGACAATAACAAGTGTTCCGTTTAAACATTTTTAGTTATCTCATAGTCGGGTCAGAAATATCGACCTCCGAACTTTTCACAAACGATTCATTTTACATAAACCAGACGATTTTATGGTTCGAAAGAATGCCAGATGTTGTTTTGATAAACTTTTTTATGCATGCCTCAGTGCACCTGCTCCGTACGAGTATGGTTTACAGTGTTGCCATTTACGGAGGTGACAACGAACTGAATGTCTCTTCGACTTATTTCTCCATATATAGGACGGCGCACTAGCGCTGGTGGTATATAGCGGAACTAAAAGATTGTACAGTACAGAAATATGGTGCGTTCTGACCTCAAAACGATTTTTTGATATGTTGATCCCTGAAGTCTCCTGAGTCTAACAAGCTAAGAAACAAGGCAAAACGTTGTGATCTCCGATTTCGGAGGTGAGAGCGTTATATATGAGGTGACAACGCTTGTTGAGTTTATATTTGGGAGGTGACAATGACCATTAATAACTATATATATATATATATATATATATATGTGGGCCTTCTACGCCTTCGTAATATTTGGAGATTCTTTCTAGCTGAGTTCTTTTGACCCTGAATGAAAAAATGAATAGGATTTATACCAGGAGACCTCTGTGGCCAAGAAATTTTAGCCCCTTTACCTATCCATCAAAATATTAGCACTAGGTGGGGATGGATATTTTGGAAAAAGTACGAATAAACGTCTCCGCTAGTGGACTACTCCAATCCACGTATTTACCCAGTATCTTGAGTGCGTTCTTATCAAGGTTCTGGAAAGGATCCATTATTCTGAAGCGTGTTGCTTTGAATTGTGAATCGGGATGGGGCTACGTTTCGTCCCAGCCTCGCTTACGATGGACTCATCAGATTGGCTAATGTAAGCGAGGCCTGCCAATGACGTAGGTGTTACAGCTGCCCTGCTCTAAGCCAGGGGGGTGTAACTCTCTAAGAAACTACTTGAACCGTGCAGAAGTGCTGCCATCCTCACGTTTTTCTCAAGAAGCTTAGAAGCATCACCGGACTATTGTTAGGATTCCTGTAATAATCCTTATGCGCTTGCGTTCCATTATACATGTCAAATTCCTGAAATTCCATAGACGTCAAATTACTCGGAAAGAAAAATAAACAAACTTATTTTGAGAAATGTTTCTATGCCCAAAATGCACGTTAAACGAGAAGGTTTAATTTTCTTCCTTTTTCATTTTGTTGTTGGAATCGAGATAGTTCAGTTTACCAATATTTTCAAGATGTCCAGGTATTGTTGTGTACCCAAGTGCTTCAACAGGAATGATAAAAAAAAATGGTAAAGTACTCAGTTATTCTAGATGGATTGTACAACTACTAACATGTCTATGTATTTAGTGATGAAATAATGCTGATGGAGCAGTACCTGGAAGTTCAATTAATTCGGTACCTGCAGATATCTGCGTGAGTAGGTTGTTGATGTAGAAGGTATGTCTTCTGATTATTGTGTGCTAATTATTAATGTTATAATCTCAATAGCTTTCATATACCAACCAATAAAGAAGTCCAGAGAGTATGGCTACAGAGAATTAACAATAAAGATGTATCCAACTCCTCTGCAGTCCATAAATATGTTGTATGTGAGGAGCATTTTGATAAGGAGTGTGTGTGGCCAATTAAAAAATTGAAAAAATGTTCCTTACCAACACTCAACTTACCTGGTAATGAAGCAGCATCTTGTGATTTATTCCCCTTTCAAACTTGGGTTTTTGTCTTTACAGATTATAGTGCCGATCCAGACAAGGGTGATATATTTTATTCGGAACCATCTACAGGCAAAGCAGTCAAAGCACATGATGGAGGGGGTATGTACTCGATATTTAATATTGGTTCATTTTTTAATTTTTTGAAACAAATTATTTACAGAATCTTCCAGTGAATGGCAAACTACCTGTTCCCTATTAGAAGATTCTCCTGAAGCCTTGAGGGTACTTTTACCAGAGAAGGTATACGGGAGGAGAAGAGAGATTTCTTCAGGATTACCTTTGGAAGAGATAGATATTCCCGAGGATATTCCAGAAGGTACAGAGTGATTACTAATTCTTCGTTCCATGTATAACTGTTTGCATTATTTTACAGAATCTCAACCATTGGATGGTCAATTTCCTGATGCTGATGGAAGTTCCCAAAGGGAAGATATTGAAGAAGGTATATAGTTTTCAGTAATTGTTTTTCAAAGTTTAATGATTGGCATTATTTTTCAGAATCTCAACCATTGGATGGTCAATTTCCTGATGCTGATGGAAGTTCCCAAAGGGAAGATATTGAAGAAGGTATATAGTTTTCAGTAATTGTTTTTCAAAGTTTAATGATTGGCATTATTTTTCAGAATATATACCGTTTATTCAAGGAACTTCTGGAGAACCATCAACTTCAGGAATACAGATTCAAAGACCATCAAGTTCAAGGACGCCTTCCAGGAAAGGTATAGTTCTTGATGAAGTTAAAACATTTTTCCTCATTCAAATTATTTCAGCTTGCATGGAGAGGACATGCAGCAAGGAGGTGTTTCTGTTCAGGCAACTTAGGACTATGAAGCAGAAAGTTAATAGATTGCAGAACAGAAACAGAGCCTTGAAGGAGATATTGGGAGCCTTGAGGAGTTCCAACATGGTGCAGAACCTGAACAATGTGAACAAAACAACAATACAATTTTTCATCTCGCAGCAAGTCAACCAAAAATTGAAAAAGAGGGGTCGAAGGTTTTCTCTTGACGACAAAATTTTTGCCCTTTCATTGTATAAACAAGGTAGAGGTAGAGGATATAGATATCTGTCCAAAATAAGTATTATGCATATTTAACTATTTGAATTTACATTGTCTCGGCCACTTGGCCACATGGTACGATGTTTTATGTCCTATGTATTACAGATAATAATGTTTACAAAATATGATGATTTACAGAAAAAGGAAACGTATTATAGTCACATTGATCAAATATGATTGTACAATTGGCATTTTTTCTATTGTTATTAAATTATTTTCTAAAAACTACAAATTGTTATTCATTACTTTTTACTAACTAATTTTCCATTAGATTTGGAGAAAACATTTCAAGTTGGAACTTGGATATTCCATTCAAATTCAAAATTGAAATGTTCTCGACAAATTCAATGGAAAAAGTCTAAAATTATTATGTTCCGTCTTTGGAATCAACTATTCTCATATGCATTCCGATGTGCAGATGGCGCCACCATACATTATTCATTATAATCGCGAATAGTTTCAAGAAGAATAATAGATGGCGCTGATACTTGTCACAAATTTTACCCGAGAGTTTCCTATCTATAGGTTATCTATGCTCTAAGCGAGCGTGGGTACTGGGTAGTAGGACCTGGTCGGTCTATAAAGAGTATGGTACCGCAGTAACCAACGCTGCCTAGGAGGAGGTGCCCTCTGTGCGGGCGGCGTGTGAAGCGCGGTCGCAGACTTCTACACGCGTGGCATTGAGTCGCCACATGACTCTCCCCCAGTGAACAGGACAACTGGTCATGGTCATGATACCGTGGACGATGTCTGGAGACCTGAGAGGGCTGCAGCCGGTGCTTTGTGTTGTCCGACACTGGGATGGACGTGTGCCATCGCCAGCGAGGGACGGTTGCACACCTTGTTGCGCTTGCAGCCAGAATTGTCTCGAAGGTTGATCCAGACATCGTATGTGGGGACGAAAGTTGAGCTGTTATTTCCCCATGCCCGATCACGTCGGGGTCACCAATTTGAAGCGTGTTGCTTTTAATTGTGAATCGGGATGGGGCTACGTTTCGTCCCAGCCTCGCTTACGATGGACTCATCAGATTGGCTAATGTAAGCGAGGCCTGCCAATGACGTAGGTGTTACAGCTGCCCTGCTCTAAGCGAGCGTGGGTACTGGGTAGTAGGACCTGGTCGGTCTATAAAGAGTATGGTACCGCAGTAACCAACGCTGCCTAGGAGGAGGTGCCCTCTGTGCGGGCGGCGTGTGAAGCGCGGTCGCAGACTTCTACACGCGTGGCATTGAGTCGCCACAATTCTTTCAAATAATTAAGCTCCGATGTGAACGTTTGGTGATTGTGTTTAGGGCTCCACATTTTTTCATTGGTTTGTCTTTCGTCGTATATTTCGATCAATGTTCATTGAAATACACCAACTTGTGAACATATTGATACCTACGTAGTTTACGATATCACGTAAGTCAGCAGCGATATACAGGGTCACCCAAATAGAATCGAAAAAAGATACCATACGTATTCATAATAAGAAAGTTGTTTTTTCCACCCTGTATACAAGAGATAAAAAATAACTGAATACGTATTGCCAATGAAAAAATGCCTCTAGAAAGTTTTTGCCGTTTTTAGATATTTTAGAAAATGAAGAAGTTATGGCACATTTTCGAATTCGCCAAAATATCAAAATTTCAGTATATCTTGAAAAGAAATGAAGATGAAACGGCTTTCAGTTATGGAGTTTTCACGAAAATCGAGCCCAGGACTCCTTTCAACATTTTCACCTATCTAGCCAAGAAGTACCAGAAACAGCCAAAATCAAGCAATTTGGGTGACCCCGTACATACATACATCACAGCGATGTACAAACGTCTGTTGGTGAAACGGTGGTACTGACAGTCATATGGTGAAATGATTTTCATTTTTTTTCTTTACACCTATAGGTGTTGGGAAAAAAATTGGGAATGAAGAATTGTTTTAAATAAACTAAGGATTTCATTTTATAATTTTATTTTATTGAACTTCATTTAGAAAAAAGAAGGTTTTGATATGAAATAACGTAAGGGTTGCTAATTCAAACCCCATATAATGTAGCAGAAATAATGATAATTCCTTTGCGAGCGCACGAAAATTACAGAATTTCAAGATTCCAGCTTGAATGAAATGAAATTAATTTAGTCACCATAAAGGAAGAGCCCGTGACCAATTTTCATATGTCATTTCATAACTCATCAAAATTTACTTGTTTAATATTCGATATCTGCTCGAAGATAAAAACCATTTCTGCCAATCGATAATGGCCCGAGTAGATTACCATAAGCGCTCAAAGAGGCCAGAAAATTAGGTTCAACTATGTCATAGTATCATACACAAAACTTTCAGGAATTGTTATTGATGATATATTGAATCTATAAAAAATAATGACAGAACTTTCTCGTCCCTCCTAAGTGTTGGCAGAACTCTTTGAAAAT
The DNA here is from genome assembly GCA_951802165.1 of Adalia decempunctata. NCBI lineage: Eukaryota > Metazoa > Arthropoda > Insecta > Coleoptera > Coccinellidae > Adalia > Adalia decempunctata. Next base: position 50,999,423 of record OX637697.1, read on the forward strand.
TCATTAAGAACAGCTGTACTTATATATGTCATTTCAGTACGCTTGAAATTTACAGGAAATAAAGAAGATGTGTCCAGAAAGCGAATTACATGACAGAAATTTTTTACATCACGAACCATCTGCCAGAACGAGAAATGTTGCCTCGCAAGTGCGAGAGAAATGAGCTTATTCATATTTGCAAGTCAGACCGAGTGCGCATATTGGGCATGTATTATTGTCAATTAAAGGAATAAATTAAAGGTCACTTTCATTAATTAATAACTACGTTATCAAAAAATTTCAAACATGGATATTTGGGCTCAGAATATTTTTCAGTTTCGATCTCCTCAATGGGGTGCGCGACTTCTGGGAGACCCTGTATATAGATATATGTATATACTTTTGCGATTAAGTATGGAAACAAGTAAATATTTTTTGAACGAAAAGGACAATATTTATGAAAGTTTGTATGTCAGTGCAATGGCGCGAAATGCATCTGATGTAAATTTTTCTTTTGATGATATACTTCCGGTCAAATGGAAATACCCCCAACTTTTTTTAATTATATGGGACCTCCTGTATATCTTTTCAGTAAAACTTGGGATTTCGAATACGTACATACTGGGTTTAGTGTAAAAAATCTAAAAAAACAAGGAATAACTCACTGTTGCTTCGAGAGTAGCTGAATATATTTACTGCAGACTTATGAGGATAATAATTGAAACAAAATTAAATCAAATATTCAGAATGCCCGCCGTTCACCTCCTGACAATGGGCCATCCTCGTAACAATAAAATATTGTCATTCTCGTTCGAAAGATTTTCACAAGGTTCCATACTTTATCCCAACTCTCTACTATACGAGTATTTATATAGTATCGATTATATAAATATAGACAACCAATGATTTTCAAAGAGTTCTGCCAACACTTAGGAGGGACGAAAAAGTTCTGTCATTATTTTTTATAGATTCAATATATTATCAATAACAATTCCTGAAAGTTTTATGTGCGATACTATGACATAGTTGAACCTAATTTTCTGGCTTCTTTGAGCGCTTATGGTAGTCTACTCCGGCCATTATGGACGGGCAGAAATGGTTTTTATTTTCGAGCAGATATTGAATATCAAACAAGTCAATTTTGGTGAGTCATGAAATGACATATGAAAATTGGCCACTGGCTCTTGGTCTACCACTTTTTGAGTTCATTACCGTTTACGAGAAAACTGGCATTTGATAATGAAAAAAAATGGTTAGTTATTGTAAATTTCTTGTAGTTGGAAAAATTATTAACTGTGTTGATTGTTAACGTCCATGGTTATATATTCAATAAATATTTTCAGGAATTTGGACAACTTTATTTATTTGAATCGTTTCTAATACATTGCCAACGTTTCGAACCGTTCGTAGTTCTTTTTCAAGGCTAAAATAGAAAATAGTAATGTAAACGATGTGCACAGTTATTGGGAGGGATTTGTCACTCACCTCGTATTCAATTCGATTCGAAATATGTCTGATTAATTAAAATTTTCATTTACTGTTTGTACAGGAAATCAATAAGAACCTCTGAAACATATTTTACGAAGTATTCAGGTGAACTATGTTATCGTATTATCAGTGAGAAACAAATCTATCTCCCAGCCTGTTCTATGAACTCATATGTGCACCATAGCAACAATTATTAAAACAAATTCAAAATATTTCAACTAGAACGAATTTTGGCTAATTCACAATTACAAACGTACATAGAATATTTCTTGTATATGGGACGAAACGATATTAAAAATACAATTAAACACCTTCTTTGCAACTTAGAATTTTTCTATTCAATTTGAGTTTCGAGTCCAAGTAACACTATCACCCAGTATTAAGCTATTGTCACAGTAACAGTAACAGTAACAGTGTCACACAAAAGAAAAATGTAGCAATGAATTTGATAAATAGAGCACTATCTCTAAGTAGTAATGAATACAAAAAAGACAATTTAATAAAAGTAACCAAAATCCTCAAACAAAACAATTACCCAGAACAATATATCAGAACATGTATAAATACCTCCAACAGAAATAACACCAACAAGAACGCACTGATCATGACCACAGTAACACAGGACACAGGAGAAGAACAAAATTCACAATCCAAAAAATATTCAAAACTAGTATTCTACCCTATTTTATCATATAAGATAAACAGAATATTTCAAGAATATAACTGTACAGCTGCATTCTATAATACGATTGACAATAGGAAAAGATTCTACACAAGATTGAAAGACAAAACACCGATCTTAAAACAGTCAGAATTAGTTTATAAAATAGATTGTGAAAATTGTCAGAAATGTTACGTAGGACAAACAAAACAACTACTAGAGGAACGAGTAAAACAACATATAAATGACACGAAAAAGTTGAACAACACACATAAAACAGCTCTAACTACGCACGTGCACACTGATGGACCTCGTATATTTAAGTTTGAAGATGTAAAAATTTTAGATCGGGAAACTAATTACAGCAGAAGACTAATAAGCGAAATGATACACATCAGATCAAACAACACAGTGAATTTCAGAGAAGATATCCAACATCTAAGTCTGGTTTACAATAGCTTAATACTGGGTGATAGTGTTACTCGGACTCGAAACTCAAATTGAATAGAAAAATTCTAAGTTGCAAAGAAGGTATTTAATTGTATTTTTAATATCGTTTCGTCCCATATACAAGAAATATTCTATGTACGTTTGTAATTGTGAATTAGCCAAAATTCGTTTTAGTTGAAATATTTTGAATTTGTTTTAATAATTGTTGCTATGGTGCACATATGAGTTCATAGAACAGGCTGGGAGATAGATTTGTTTCTCACTGATAATACGATAACATAGTTCACCTGAATACTTCGTAAAATATGTTTCAGAGGTTCTTATTGATTTCCTGTACAAAGAGTAAATGAAAATTTTAATTAATCAGACATATTTCGAATCGAATTGAATACGAGGTGAGTGACAAATCCCTCTCAATAACTGTGCACATCATTTATATTACTATTTTCTATTGTAGCCTTGAAAAAGAACCACGAACGGTTCGAAACGTTGGCAATGTATATTAGAAACGATTCAAATAAATAAAGTTGTCCAAATTCCTGAAAACATTTATTGAATTATTAACTGTATTAATTGTCATACTGCTTTAATTTAATGTTTTATCATAAAATGCGAGTTTTCTCGAAAATGGTTCACTTTGGAGCAATGAACCACGAGCACCTTTGTTATGTAAAACACATCGGCGAATGTGCCAATGCAAATTTGTGTTGTGATGTAAAAGTTGGGGGTAAAACCTTTGTGGAAATTCAATATCTCCGCCACTGGCACGTCTAATGAAACCGACTGCAGTGCCAGAAAGTAGCTATTATTCTGTAATTACGGTTACTCAGATATTAGCAGAAAACTGAAAAAAAAAGTTTCCAATCATTTTGGTTGATTTGTTTCACTGACTATTCCACTCTTTTCATTTTTAGTGAGGAATTTTCCGTAGCAACGATCGTTTCATCTCGAAAAAACTTTCAAACTGGCAAAACCAACATGTTGGTTTTTCAGCGATAAAATTTTGGCGTTTCTCCAATTCATAGATAGCTTCTGAAATGAATATCATAGAGAAAACAAACAACGTTTAGTTGATCTAATTTGCCAAATAGCGGAATTTGTGTCAAATGTGACCATAGTACTTATAATGTTAGACATTTTCTCGTGAAATAGTCATGCCGAACACCACTCGAGATGAAATTTAAGCAGGTAAAATTTCTCTCTTGTAATATTCAAGTTTGTTGCTTTTCGGAAATTTCGCTCATGACATTTTTTCCAAAATCACAAATGTCATTCGCGAAATTTCCGAGCAACAAACTTACACATTACAATCGAGAAATTTTGCCGGCAAAATTCCATCTCTAGTGGTATTACATATGAGAAAATGTGAACAAAGTTGAAAAAGTTTTAGAAAATCGAATACGATAAAAAATTCCAACTTTGCAGGTTTTCCGCTATTTTGATTTTTTTTTTCAGTATTCTACAACACAATTGAATTGAGCACTCAAACATACTACTACCAATGTGTGACCAGAAACAGTTTTTTCAAAGGTCACGCATAACTAAACCTCAGTTATCAGAATGTTGCTGAAAGTTGACATCAAACATCATGTATCTCGTTTATGCTTCGAAAACGGGGTATATGTATTAAGGCAAAAATGACTTTCTCCATGTCATCTACAAGGCTATATACCTATGTTTGTCCAGTTTATGGTGAAACACCCTGTATACATATATGAAATAGGCAATACGTAGGGCAATGCAGGTAACAAGGTATGCGTACTTGCTAGCTTGAGAGTAAAGCCGTTTTCATCAGATGCATCTGAAGAGGTGCATATCGAGGGGCTTTCCTTCAGAAATGAATCGTCATGATTTCAATTCTATTGTTGCAGATGATGCCCGTAATTTCTAACTGAGGAATGAAGTATGTCACTATTATTTATTATCAATAGTTATTTATTAACCGCGAAGGAACCTAAATTCATAGATTAGTAACATTCTCTGTAATCTCCAGCTTCGTTAAAATAAGACGTGAGTCTGGTTTTGCTGGCTCTCGGTTCACTCGGAAAAAACGAAAAACTCGATTCGAATGTAGGAGTATTTTTGACCCCTGGCAAACTTTCCACTCAATTGTTACAAGTCGAGGACCTCTTTCCTAAGTATTTCTATCCTCAATGAATTCATTAAACATTCTTCTGCAGTGTAACGAAAAAACTTCATTATTGGTAACCCGTCCAAACTCCGCGAAAGAAGAAGTATGAAATGAAAAATTTGCATTTCTCCTTCTATCAATTACCACCATCAGTGGAAACAATAATTCCACCGTGCCCGGCATCTTTAATCAGGAACGATGAATTCCCTTGGCAGTAAAGTCGGAATAAAGCCGGACTAGAATGCAGGCAAATTGGCGGTATGTAATCTCTTAATATAACGCAGTTTGCAAGCCGATTTGTGCAATGCGTAGCTTCACGTCTCTGTTAGTTGTTGAAGTTGTGGAGCAAACAACTTGCTGTAACCTCCCCCCAAATGTGACGACTAAGATATAATAGATTTCTCGTAAACAGGGTCATGTTTAATAACGTTATGGGGCCCTGGCATTTTCGGATCATCGGGCCGCTATCTACTTCGCTATCAGTTTGCAAAAATGGTAAGAACTAGTACCAAACGAATTGCATACAGATAGAATAAATTTCCAATGCAATAAAGTGAAATCAGCAGAGCGAGCAGAGATCATTTGCTTCTTATTGTAAATGAAAAAGATAGATGCACCTTCAATACTTTCATTGAGTTTAAATATACAGTATATTTAAACTCAATGATATTATGATATATTCAATCATTTCCAGGACCATATGCGTAGGTGCATTAAAATACGATGTTTCGAATGCTGCATAAGTCAGCACGTTATGACGGATCGAACAAACAGGTAGAAGAAATTGCCATCCGAGATACTACGCATTCTTGGAAAATATATCGTGTGTAGAACTATTTATCGGAAAATATCGTTGCTCACCAAATATTTTCCATACCGTACCGGGGTTTTCACTATAATTTGACCCCCCCTTTAACTTTGTTACTAAAGGAGATACAAAAAATGTTTCATACAAAAATTTCACGAAATCAACTGAGGTTTTTTAATATGACTTCACGAACTGAAATATATACAAGGTGACCAACATACCTATTGATGGCAACTTAATTTTTTCAAATGAAACACCCTGTATATTTTCCTATATTTGGCTAGCTCTTTTTCCCCTAATTTCGAATATGTAACATATGTTGGTCTATCTCTCTTATTCTGAGCACCACAGAGTTTCAGAGTTTTTAAAGAACAACCTGGCAAGCTCAGCAATAACTTTTCAAGTGGCAGGCTGCGATTACTCAAAATGCCGATTTTCGGAGTTATCTTGTTATGTCCGGAATTAGCGAACGCTATTTTTCCGATCCCTGATCGTGGTCACGCCACTGTGTTACGACGAGATTGGGGGAATATGTTTTATTGTTTGTTGTATCGCCTGCGGTGTGGGAACGAGATGGATTTTGGAAATTTCGAATTGTGGGACAAGGATGAGGATATGTTGTTTCGTGATTTTATTTGAGGTTGTCGAATCTGAAATACGGTGTTAGGGAGATTTAACTCACATGAGGACTTCGAATGGTTGTTTTCTGCGCATTCTTCAGTTAAATGGTGGTTTTTCGAAAGACGAAGAGTTTTAATACTTACCTGATTGAGGGATTTGAATTTCGAAGACGTTATATACAGTGGGATTATTTTCGTTTAGCTTCAGAGCTTATTTGGAGGATTTTGTCGAATCTTACTGTGTACCTGAAAGGGGATTTACCATATTGAGAGGTGAGATTAACCATTCCTGCAATTCTGCCTCGTGCAACTTGTGCTTTCTATTTTAGAACCAGGATCAATATTCTGCTGGAACTCTATTTCGGTGAAGCATTCTCATTTATAATCATTGAGGAAACCGTACCTAATTTGGTACTGAGAGAACCCTCTGAAAGAGGTAGGTATTTCTGACTGGCGAGTTCGCCATTTTGATTTCTTCGAATTTGTGTTCGTAGGGTCCTTGTTCTGGGACATTTCAGTGGTTTCGCTGGAATATCTGCAACATCAATTGTCGATTTGTAAGTCACCGGGTCGAATCAGCCCCAGGAAAATCAGTACTGCTGCCGTCAGTTACCTTTTGGTGATTTCAACATCGAGGAGGTTCTAAATCGTCACTACCTTTCCCCTTTGGATCGAGGAACTTTATTAAAGGTCGTATCATCAATTTCTGGGATTTATCAGCGCTAATATCGAGCTGTATTTATTAAGTTTAAGTCAGATAATATTTGCATTATTATTTAGTATCATTATTTGCATTATTATTTAGTATCATCAATAATAGGTTAACGTATGAGACCTATTTAAGCTATTTTGATAGGAACCTCATAAGGTTTCTGTACCTGATTTCGCACATAATTTGCTATTGTTGTATGATCTATTTATGTATACAGTGTGAGCCATATATAGCGCTGTATAAGGACCTCGAGGTAATTACTCCCCCCACGCCCAACGTGGGGCGCCATTTTGCCACGGTATATTATTCTTTAAAAGCACTTAGGACTCAAAATCTCGCTTATATGCTGGATGGTCCCAAAGCTCAGTTGAAGATGGGAGTGGGTTATACAAAAACGATATATTAAGGGGGCGCCAAGTGATTTAATATTCACATCCAGCACACTTGCTCTAGTTTCCGAAAAATCACTAAATAAATCTAGATAAATATATCGTGGCAAAATGGCGCCCAACGTGTAATTTCGGTGTAATTTCTGATAAATTTCAGGTCGATATTTTTTTGGTAGGCTGTTTTGTTACCGGTGACTTGAAATTTTGTTGTTTTTTTTATAGTCGATATAGATTGTGGGAGACTTCTGTCTGCTCACGCGAATATTCGTTTTTTCTTGTATTTTTTGATATATCCTGAGTATCTGTTTCATTCAGATAGGGATTTTCTTCTTTGAATTTTCGGTGATATTGTGTATTTAATCATGGAATCGAAACTTGATATAAACAGGTTGGAAAAAGATGAATTGTCTTACGAATTATCTTTTCGGGGCGTGACGGATCCAAAGACTGTTGAATCCATGAGAAAGACTTTGAGAAATATTATTAGATTCGAGAGATCGGGTTCGAAGTTCACTTATCCAACTTACCCATACACATTCGCAGATGATTTGAAGTATTTAAATGATAAGGTTGCCGAAGTCAAAGTTTTAGTTGCCGATTTCTCAAATAATGAGGAGAGCAGTATATTCAAAAAAATTTTGACGAAGATTGTGCATTGTATAGGAAGGACAAATAAAAGCAAACCAGTCCAACCTGAGGATATTGCTACTAAAGCAAATTTATTGGCTTCTCTGATAAACTTACAAGCGGAGCTGAATAGTAGGGCAAGGAGATTTGAGAGACGTAGGATTTCGGAGGCTAACCCCTCAAATATTTCGATGATGTTGGCGTCGAATCTGTCATTGGGATCTTCTTCTTCTGAGACGGAATCAGATGACGACAAGGTTCTTGATAGAAGCTTGCCTGTCTCGGATAGGTCAGCGAATGATGTGTCACAAGGTGGTAGTAAGTCAGTTCGGGTTTATAAATGGAATCTGAAGTTCAGTGGAAAAAAATCGGGTATGTCCTTAAGTACCTTTTTAGAAACTGTAGAAGATGTTACAGTATAGATTATGATCAGAGAATTTTATGGAAATTTTAAGAGAAAGCTAGTTGCAATGAATTTCATTTTCACTCATATAATATTAAAGTCAACCCTGTATGTTCGACACAGAATCGATTGATAAATTCAAATTATATTTACCATTCATAGAACATGTAAGGAAATATTGTTACGCATGTTTATAATTTTTTTTTGCGACAATATGTTTCCAAGAACGAGCCCGATTCTTGATTCCTCTTTCTTTTGCGTTCTGAATTTGTTGAGAGAAGTAACGAAATAGGAGTAAATAACGGCAAATTTTTGATTTCCTTAGATTGCTGGATAATTCCTTTTGTTAGGCAAATATTTTCGGCTCTGCCGGATAAGCCCTGTTATTTTATCGATAATTCAATTCGTTGGTGAAATAAGTTTGTGAGACTGAGGGTAAGAGTTATTTTTTCTCGATTTTTCTTTGAAGCGTAAAACATGCCTTTATCCAATTTAGATTTGTCTGCCATTAAAATCTTCATTTTTATCGTCGATTCAAGAACATCACTTCGAGTCATCTGGCATCAAATTTAATACCATCGCTTCGGATATTGGACGAGCCATATTTTGAGATTTTTCGGGATTTCGCTTCCGACAAGAAATTCCCTTGCAGATTGCAACACGAGATTCCATCATCCCCTGGAGATCACATCGTCTGTCCAAACGAGCTTGCAGCAGCCCCTTCGTTCATTTGAAAAAAAACAAAAGATAAGTGAAATTGAAAAAAACAGCTATTTTCTGTATGTGTAGTTCTTTTGTTGAAATTCACCTGGTTCACCTGATAATTTTGAAGTTGAATCCATTTTTGAAGTTAAGGCCTGTTCTTGTTAGAACAGAGAACTCAGACCCTGACTTTGAGATTTGGAAGTTGGAAATATTGAAATTACAGTAATTCTTTCATGTTTGAATTTGGTGGTATTTAAGCATAGGTATCATTAAATTTCTTGCTTGTATAATTTCCATTTATAATACCTGTAGAATTGCGTTTAACCTTGATGAAATTTGTGAAATAATAAAATTTGTAAAATTTGTACACTCATTTTGTTTTCTGAAAAAGGTTAGCCGGAAAACCGTATCATTTGGCGCCCAACAACTACAACAACTTCAAATAAATCTTCAGAAGCTTTGAGATCACCAGGAATCCAGAATATTGTCAACTTATTGTGAAGAAAATAGCAGTATTTGGAATTACATTTCTCAGCACAACCCGTCTCGTCGACCAGGACATTGAGTAAGACCTAATTTTTTTCCTTTTTTATCTGGACCAACATTGATACTTTGAAACATATATACTAGTTGATTGTTGCTGTGGTTATCTCATTGATTTATTTTTCCTTTTGAGTTATTTACCTTAAAGAAAAAACCATCATATTATTTTTCCTATACTTTTGTGAATTGCTACGAACTTTTCGTACATTATGGCTTCACCAACTTTGAAGATAGATCCCGACAGATTACTAAAGGAAGAACTTGAATTTGAAATTTCATTAAGAGGTGTTAATCCAGCAGGTTCTGTAACCGAACTTACTTCCATATTGCGCAATTTACTTAAGCTAGAAAGTGAAGGCCAACATTTCACTATAACCTATAATCGTGACCCAGAAACTGAATTAGGGATATGTCAGAAAAAACTTGAAGAAATTGATAAATCGCTTTCAGAAGTTATAACAAGCTCTTGGCAACGTAAAGTAAAATCAAAGTTAGGACATGTACTTAATCGAATTGAACATATACAACCAACAGATCAGAAAGGTAAAGAGAAAAAATCAGAACTACTAGCTATAATTTTAAATTCAATTTCAATATTTACAAAAAAAATAAAAACCGCAGAATCTTCAACTGACATACCACCAATAGATATTGCGATTGAACAGAAGTTATTTGCAGATAGTGTGTCTTCAACACCAAAATCCAAACCTAATATTTCACAAGCTAATACTTCTGGTCAACAAATCCCTACAACACAATCTTCGACGTCTATAGAACAAGTCACAGATATTCTCAAAAATTTTAGTTTACTCGATTCAAGATTCAATATGAAAAACTTCGGTATTAAGTTTTCAGGTAATAATGGTTCTTTGAGTTTCAATGTATTTTTCGAAAAAATTCAGGAAATGGCTGCAGCTCGAGGTATAACAAAAGAATTTTTATTTCGATGTGCCTCAGATTTGTTTGAAGGGGAAGCTTGGATTTATTTTCGAGCAGTAAGAGATCAGGCTAATTCATGGGAGGATTTAATGAAACTATTTCGTGATGAATATTTTAGAGATGGTGATCGTAAAATTTTCGAACAGATCAAATCTCGAACTCAAGGCGAAGAGGAAACGATTGCAATTTACATTGCGAAAATGCAACGTTTGTTTAGTTTTCTGTCATTTTCGGTAGATGAAAAGATGAAATTGGAGATGATTAGAAGTAGATTGAGACCCGAATATCAGTTGAGTTTCGGACTTCTAGGAAATATAGATTCTATTAATGATTTAATTGCACTGGGTAGAAAGTTTGAGGACACGAAGCGTTCAGTTAGTCAATTTGTTGCCCCTCATTTTAATAAGAACGCAGTTGAACCAGATTTAGAATACACTGGTGCTAAAAAGAAATTAGATAATATTAACTTGAATAAACAGGTCAAATTTTCAGACAAGTCCTCAGTCCCTACAGACGAAACACGTATTAATTTTGATTCTTTGAAGACAAATTCTCGAAGATCTCGATCAAGATCAAATTCAAAGAATAGAAGTAGTAGAAGCAATAGTAGAAGTACATCTAGATCAAGAGACAATTGTAGTAATCATTGTTGTAGTACGCTAAGAAGTAGAAGAAATTACGAAAGATCAAATCGTTTTGAAAATCATTGTTCTAGAGATAATCATATGAGATCGTCACATTTTGCTAGAGATAATTGTAACAGTAGATATTCTAGAGACCGTTCATATAGTAGAGATCGAAATAGACAATATTCTCATATTCATAATAATGAAGTACCAGTTGATAATGCATCTTCTAGCAATACTTTTTCGAATTATAACACACAAAGAGATCAGTTTTCACCTGAACAGTGTTCATTGAATGTTAATGCTAAAAGTTTCACGAATGTACCTAATAGAAATAATTCAAGCAGAAATACACCAACATTCATTAGTCGAAATACTGAAGATAGAAATATCGTTTGTTTCAGATGTAATGGTTTGAATCATTTCGCTAAAAATTGTACTTCGTCAATTAGAAAATGCTTCGGTTGTGGATTAGTTGGTTTCACGAAAAGATCATGCCCGAAATGCTCTTTAAACTAAATAAGAAGTGTAGTGCAGACCGAACTACCACTTCTGATGATTGTCCGGTCATAGATAATATTGAGACAAGTACTGATCCTGATTCTGTTCATTTTTCGCAGGATATCTTTCAAAGTTCAAATAGTTTTGATAATCAACTATCATTTCAGTGCTCATCGTCTGAAATCGATCAATATTTCAAGAAACATAAACCGGTATTAGATTTTCTTTTGGACCGAGTTTCCGAGAATGAATGCCCTTATATTGCTGTCGAACTTTATGGCAATTCTTTTAAAGGTTTGTTGGACTCAGGAGCAAATCAAATCTTCATTAACGGACATACATTTAAATTTCTTCAAAATTTAGGAGTAAAATTAACACCTGATAGCTCTATTTCTTGTACAGTTGCAAATAATTCAGAATTATCTTGTTTAGGCTTTGTTACCATTCCGATAAAACTAGAGGAAAAAGTTCACATTTTTGATTGCTACGTCTTGCCCGAATTGCGTCACAACATAGTGCTAGGAACCATATTTTGGGTAAAAATGGGTATAATTCCAGATTTACGTAGAGGATGTTGGTATTTCGTAGAAAATAGAGAGTTCGTAGAAAATAATTGCGTGGATACATTGGATTTGCAAGTAAAATATACTCAGACCACTGACGACTTGACGTTCGACCAACGTGAACAAGTTAAACAGGTCATAGACGAATATTTTGGGTCTGTAAAGAATATTAAGCTAGGTTGTACGAATTTGATCGAACATGAAATTAAGACTGATAGTGCGCCCATAAAACAACGGTACTACCCTGTGAGTCCGTTTATGCAACAAAAAATTGATAAAGAAATCGATAAAATGTTAGAGCTCGACGTAATTGAACCATCCACTAGCGGTTGGAGTTCACCAATTCTTATGGTTCCCAAAAAAGACAACACTTACCGATTTGTAGTGGACTTTCGTAAATTAAATGCTGTTACAGAAAAATGCGCCTATCCTTTACCTTACATTTCAGCCGTTCTTGACAGTTTAGGAAATGCAAAATATTTAACTTCTTTGGACATCACAAGTGCATATTGGCAAGTTAAAATGGAAGAAAATAGTAAAAAATATACAGCTTTTACTATCCCTGGTCGTGGTTTATTCCAGTTTAAGCGTATGGCATTTGGTCTTTGCAATGCACCAGCCACATTTCAAAAATTGGTGGACACTCTCTTCGGTCCCGAATATTCAAAAAATGTTTTTCGCTATCTTGACGATATTATTATTGTATCAGATAATTTCTCTAAGCATGTCCAATTGTTGAGGTCTGTTTTTCAAAAATTATTAAACGCGAATTTAATCCTCAATAAAGAAAAATGTTGTTTCTTCAGATCAGAATTGAAATATCTAGGTTTCATTGTAAATAATCATGGTCTTTCTGTCGATCCAGAAAAGGTTAAAGCTATCGTGGACTTACCTAGGCCTGAAAAACCTAAAGACATAAAGCGCATAATAGGTATGATAACATGGTATCGAAAATTCATTCCCAACTTGTCAAATATCATAGAACCATTAACAAATTTGACTCGAAAAAATGTAAAATTCAACTGGAACCCCGAATGCGAACAAGCTTTTCAAAGCATCAAGAATTGTCTAGTAAGCGCACCTATCTTAAGTTGTCCAAATTTCAATTATGAATTCGTTTTGCAATGTGATGCTAGTAGCTATGGCTTGGGATGTGTTTTGTCACAATTTTATAATGGCAGAGAACATGTAATATGTTATCTCTCTAGAAGTTTAACCCGTTCCGAACGTAACTTCACAGCAACCGAATTAGAATGTTTGAGTGTTCTTTGGCCAGTAGATCGTTTAAGATGTTACATCGAAGGTGCTCCTCATTTCACTATTATAACTGATCATCACAGTTTAGTATGGTTAAATAATTTGAAATGTCCCCAAGGAAGACTAGGTAGATGGGCACTAAAATTACAACAGTACAACTTCACTTCACCTTGTACCAGATTGCTTAAGTCGAGCTATTCCCGAAAATTATGAGATCTCAGATATTAAATTCGATATTGTTCAAGATTCGTGGTATAATAATCTAATTTCAAAAGTTCGTACAAATCCTCTGAATTTTCCAAATTTCCGTATATCAGAAAACGGTTGTCTTTATAAAAATATTGGTCAGAACTCACTGAATAAAAATTGTTGGAAACAAGTTGTTCCAAAACATGAAAGAAAAAATCTTCTAATGAGGTTTCATGACGAACCTAAAACAGGAGGTCATTTGGGTATTTATAAGACGTATTATCGTATACTTGAAAACTATTTTTGGCCAGGAATGAAGTGTGATATTACCAAATATGTAAATAAATGTAGAGTATGTGCAGCACATAAACCAGAACAATCCCGTAAAGCTGGTGAAATGGGCACAAAACCTAATATCGATAAATGTTGGCAATATCTCGCATGTGACTTAATTGGACCTTTTCCAAAATCATCTAGAGGATACCAGTATGTCTTTGTTGTTTGTGATTATTTTAGTAAGTTCACATTACTTTTCCCTCTTAGAACAGCAACAGCTACGGCGATAGTAAGAATTCTCGAAGAACAAGTATTTTTGTTATTCTCTGTTCCGGAGATAATAAAATGTGACAATGGAAGTCAATTTAAAAGTAAGGAATTCACCAAATTACTTAAAGACTATAATGTCACCCCTTATTATAATCCTTTGTACCATCCGGAACCGAATTTCACAGAACGAGTCAATAGGGTCATTAAAACAATGATCTCGAGCTATGTGGAATCTAATCACAAAACTTGGGATAAGCATCTCATGAAATTAGGATGTGCTTATCGAACAGCAAAACACGAAGTTACTCAAAATTCTCCATACTTCGTCAATTTTGGTTGCGAGATGACAGTCGATGGTAACCACTATAAATTTGAGAGAGACCGTAAAAGTATTACCGATCAATTACCAGACAATACTAATTCTAGTTCTACACAATCTAGTCGTTTAGAGAAATTAGAAGAATTAAGATCATTCGTGAAAAAGAGATTGAATGTAGTTCATGAAAAAACAAAACATGCATATAATCTAAGACATCGACCTAAACAATATTCCGTAAACGATTATGTGTGGGTAAAATCACATCAACTTTCATCAAACATTAAAAATTTCAATGCCAAATTGGGTGATAAATATATTGGTCCATATAGAATTGGGAGGAAGTTGGGAATCAATGCCTATGAACTGGTTGATGATGCCGGAATTTCCAAAGGAAATTGGCACATTTCCCAACTTAAACCTGATAAAACTCATGATACAAATTAATTTTTTTTTGCTTTTTGTTTCAGGTCTGTAAGGTTGTTTGGAGTGACGTTGTGATTTCCAGAGATTGTTGCACTTATTTTTCCACTTCTCATGTTCGTTTACCGGAGACAAAAAATCTTCGATTTTTTTTATTCCAGGGAGGGGAAGTATGTTACAGTATAGATTATGATCAGAGAATTTTATGGAAATTTTAAGAGAAAGCTAGTTGCAATGAATTTCATTTTCACTCATATAATATTAAAGTCAACCCTGTATGTTCGACACAGAATCGATTGATAAATTCAAATTATATTTACCATTCATAGAACATGTAAGGAAATATTGTTACGCATGTTTATAATTTTTTTTTGCGACAATATGTTTCCAAGAACGAGCCCGATTCTTGATTCCTCTTTCTTTTGCGTTCTGAATTTGTTGAGAGAAGTAACGAAATAGGAGTAAATAACGGCAAATTTTTGATTTCCTTAGATTGCTGGATAATTCCTTTTGTTAGGCAAATATTTTCGGCTCTGCCGGATAAGCCCTGTTATTTTATCGATAATTCAATTCGTTGGTGAAATAAGTTTGTGAGACTGAGGGTAAGAGTTATTTTTTCTCGATTTTTCTTTGAAGCGTAAAACATGCCTTTATCCAATTTAGATTTGTCTGCCATTAAAATCTTCATTTTTATCGTCGATTCAAGAACATCACTTCGAGTCATCTGGCATCAAATTTAATACCATCGCTTCGGATATTGGACGAGCCATATTTTGAGATTTTTCGGGATTTCGCTTCCGACAAGAAATTCCCTTGCAGATTGCAACACGAGATTCCATCATCCCCTGGAGATCACATCGTCTGTCCAAACGAGCTTGCAGCAGCCCCTTCGTTCATTTGAAAAAAAACAAAATATAAGTGAAATTGAAAAAAACAGCTATTTTCTGTATGTGTAGTTCTTTTGTTGAAATTCACCTGGTTCACCTGATAATTTTGAAGTTGAATTCATTTTTGAAGTTAAGGCCTGTTCTTGTTAGAACAGAGAACTCAGACCCTGACTTTGAGATTTGGAAGTTGGAAATATTGAAATTACAGTAATTCTTTCATGTTTGAATTTGGTGGTATTTAAGCATAGGTATCATTAAATTTCTTGCTTGTATAATTTCCATTTATAATACCTGTAGAATTGCGTTTAACCTTGATGAAATTTGTGAAATAATAAAATTTGTAAAATTTGTACACTCATTTTGTTTTCTGAAAAAGGTTAGCCGGAAAACCGTATCAAAGAGTACTGTTGTTCTCGAAATGTATCAAAGTCTGATTTAATAGTTTCTGCGGCAGATTTGTTCTCTGATGATGCATATCAATATTATTGTTCCATTCGTAAAGATATTCATACTTGGGAGAAATTGGTGAGTGCGCTGAGGAGTCAATTCCAATCGCCTTACTATGATGAAGAACTGTTTGATCAAATCAAACGTCGAACGCAAGGCGTAGATGAGTCGGTTGGTATCTATATAGCAAAAATTTCTAATATGTTCAATAAATTATCGCGTCCGATTGCCGAGAATGTGAAGGTCCGTCTTCTTGTGAATAATTTGCTTCCATTCTTCCAAACTCAATTGGGGTTGGTTGATATCAGTTCTGTTGCGGAACTAGTTAATTTGTGTAGAAAGTTGGAAGCTAGAAAAGAATCCATTGATAAATTTGCACCGCCTACACGTTCTAGAAGATGGGTAGAGCCTGAGTTGGCATACGTTAATGCGAGTGGTGTGTCTGATGGGACAGATTGCTCCGGGAAGGTGAATAGAGGTGCATCAGGGTCCTCTAAACAGTCTGCGGTATGTTGGAATTGTCGATTGGCTGGACATATGCGTTCAAATTGCCACAAGTCAACCGTTTTTGTTATAAGTGTGGAAAACAGGGATTTACCACTAAAACTTGCGATTTTTGCAACCGATGTCCGGAAAACTACCGCCGAGGGAATTAGATGACCGCCTAGTTTCCTCAACCTTCATCGATAAGTCGGTCTGTGATAATTTTTCTCCGCCGTTTTCACAACTGTTGTCCAATCAACGAGTTATTTTGGACTTTCTTCTAGCTAGTACGCAGGGTGATGAGAGGCCATACTTGACGGTAAAAATATTTGATAGAGAGATCGTCGGTCTTTTGGATTCTGGAGCAAATCGTACCATTATGGGTAGAGCAGTAGCACGGTTAGTAGAGCAATTAAAGCTAACTTGGAGTACGGAACCACCAGTTTCGTGTGTGGTGGCCGATGGCACAAAACATGTGTCTAAAGGATCTGTTTACGTTCCTTTTAGTGTAGAGGGTAAATTAAGTATTATAAAGGTTTTAGTTATGCCTTCATTACCGCATGCTCTCATATTGGGCGCTGATTTTTGGAGATATGTGGGTACTGTACCTGATCTGCGAGGGGGGAATTGGCGATTTTCGTCAGAAGCTCCTTGCGAGTTAAGTTCCGTGTCTGCATTGAAACCTCAGTCCGAACTAACCTCTGATCAATGTCTGAGGTTGGATAATTTAGTAAAGAAGTCATTCGATGAAATGGGAGACGGTTTGGGTTGTACTCATCTGGTAGAGCATAAGATAGTAACGGACTCGCCAGCCATAAAGCAGCGGTGCTTTCCGGTGAATCCAATAATGCAGGGTCATTTAGATAGGGAACTTGACAAATTGTTGAAGGAAGGTGTGGTAGAACCATCGAATAGTCCATGGTCCTCACCCATTTTACTGGTGAAAAAAAAGGATGGGTCATATCGCGTATGTGTTGACTTTCGAAAATTAAATAAAGTCACGGTCAAGGATGCTTATCCTTTGCCGTTTGTCTCTTCGGTACTTGATAAGTTGAGAGATGCCCGCTATTTGTCTTCGTTGGATGTTAAGTCAGCTTACTTTCAAATTCCTTTGGCCCCAGATTCCCAACAATATACAGCATTTTCTGTTCCGAATAGAGGCCTTTTCCATTTTAAGAGACTTCCTATGGGGTTGTCGAATTCGACGGCAACTTTTCAGCGTTTCATCGACTCAGTTTTGGGACCTGAATTGGAACCTTATGTCCTCGTTTATGTAGACGACATTATTATAGTAACGCAGACTTTTGAGAGGCATCTGGAGATCCTTGAGGAGGTTTTTAGTCGCCTGAAAAAGGCAGGATTATCTTTAAGCAAAGAAAAATGCCAGTTTTGTAGGCCTGAACTTCGTTTTCTGGGCTATGTAGTTGACAAGAATGGGTTACATGTAGATTCGCAGAAAGTAGAGGCAGTTCTTTCTATACCGGCACCTCGTAACGTTTCGGAAGTTCGAAGATTTTTGGGTTTGGCATCTTGGTATAGGCGTTTTATACCGGACTTCTCAACTATCGTTGCCCCTATATCTTCATTGTTGAAGAAGAGTAAAGTATTTTCTTGGGACGAAAATTGTGAAAGGTCTTTCAATAAGATAAAGGAATATCTCGTGTCGTCTCCTGTGCTTGCGTGTCCAGATTTTGATCTCCCGTTCTTTGTGCAAACTGATGCTTCTGATTTCGGATTGGGCGCAGTGTTATATCAGGTACATCCTGAAATGGGAGAGAGAATTGTTTGCTATTTGAGTAGGTCTTTGAGCAAACAAGAGCGAAAATATAGTACAACTGAAAAGGAGTGTTTGGCTGTTTTGTATGCGATAGAGAAGTTGAGACCCTATTTGGAGGGCACTCATTTCACTGTGGTCACTGACCATTACAGTCTCAAATGGATTAACACTATAAAAGATCCCGTCGGTCGTATCGCTCGTTGGGCAGTTAGGCTGCAGCAATTTTCATTTGATGTTGAACATCGAAAGGGTAAGGATAATGTCGTTCCTGACGTCCTATCGCGAAGTGTACCGGTTATTGATGAAGTGGTACAAGTATCACAGGATTCCGAAGAGCCTCTTAGGGATCATTGGTATCTAAAGATGCTAAAAAGTGTGCAGAGTAAACCTCATAAGTTCCCAGGTTGGAGAGTGGAGCATGGTAAGCTGTTTAAGCATGCTAAACTGAAAGTTTCGGATTTATCTGAGGAGGAATCGTGGAAAAAGGTAATTCCTAAGGAGGAGCGAGCGGATATGATGTCGAGATGTCATGATCATCCTTTGGCAGGGCACTGCGGTGTTCGAAAAACAATCGCAAGATTGTCAACTTTTTATTATTGGCCAAAAATGAGGTCGGATGTGGCACGATATGTTCGGAGATGCGAGGTTTGCCTCAAAATTAAGCCAGAACAGAAAAGTCCGGCTGGACTAATGCTGAGTAAAACACCCACCATAAAAGAACCTTGGCAGCTTTTAAGTCTGGATCTGATAGGTCCTTTGCCTCGCTCATCAAAAGGATTCCAATATATTTTATCGGTAAATGATAGTTTCAGTAAGTTCACGCTTTTATTTCCGTTGCGCAAAGCTACTGCTGATCTGGTCGTTAGGCATCTTGAGGATGATGTTATTTTGTTGTTTGGTCCTCCCTCAATTATATTATGTGATAATGGGAAACAGCTGAAAGGAAAAGTGTTTTCGAGTTTTGCTGAGAAATACAATATCAAGGTGGTCTATAATGCTAATTATCATCCACAAACGAATCCTACGGAAAGAGTGAATAGGGTCACTAAGTCAATTCTTACGGCATATGTAGCGGATAATCAGAAAAATTGGGATAAATATTTGCCATCTACAGGTGCCGCTTTGAGGTCTGCTAAACATGAGGCTACCGGATATTCTCCAAATTTCTTAATGTTCGGAAGAGAAATTAATTTTTTCCAGTCACAGGATATGAACCTCGATGTGAAAAATATTGAAATCGAGAGGAAAACCGATTTTGAAAAACGGGCAGCTACGTTGAAGAGCTTGTTTTGTGACGTACAGAAGCGTTTGAAGTTAGCGCATGAAAAGAGTAAACGCTATTATGATTCACGGCGACGTCCCGACACATTATCTTTGAACCAGAAAGTGTGGAAAAGGAATTATGTTTTGTCGGATGCAACAAAGAATTTCACGTCTAAATTAGCCAATAAGTTTGTGGGACCATTCGTTATTCACAAGATAGTATCTCCGTGGACTTATGAGCTACGGGATGATTCTGGCAAGAATTGTGGAGTATGGCATGCGAAAGATTTGAAGGCGCACCCTCCGGATGAATAGGATGCCAGTGTCTTTTTTTTTATCGTTTTTTTTTCTTTTCAAGTAAGGGGAGAGTTGTTATGGTCGGAATTGGCGAACGCTATTTTTCCGATCCCTGATCGTGGTCACGCCACTGTGTTACGACGAGATTGGGGGAATATGTTTTATTGTTTGTTGTATCGCCTGCGGTGTGGGAACGAGATGGATTTTGGAAATTTCGAATTGTGGGACAAGGATGAGGATATGTTGTTTCGTGATTTTATTTGAGGTTGTCGAATCTGAAATACGGTGTTAGGGAGATTTAACTCACATGAGGACTTCGAATGGTTGTTTTCTGCGCATTCTTCAGTTAAATGGTGGTTTTTCGAAAGACGAAGAGTTTTAATACTTACCTGATTGAGGGATTTGAATTTCGAAGACGTTATATACAGTGGGATTATTTTCGTTTAGCTTCAGAGCTTATTTGGAGGATTTTGTCGAATCTTACTGTGTACCTGAAAGGGGATTTACCATATTGAGAGGTGAGATTAACCATTCCTGCAATTCTGCCTCGTGCAACTTGTGCTTTCTATTTTAGAACCAGGATCAATATTCTGCTGGAACTCTATTTCGGTGAAGCATTCTCATTTATAATCATTGAGGAAACCGTACCTAATTTGGTACTGAGGGACCCTCTGAAAGAGGTAGGTATTTCTGACTGGCGAGTTCGCCATTTTGATTTCTTCGAATTTGTGTTCGTAGGGTCCTTGTTCTGGGACATTTCAGTGGTTTCGCTGGAATATCTGCAACATCAATTGTCGATTTATAAGTCACCGGGTCGAATCAGCCCCAGGAAAATCAGTACTGCTGCCGTCAGTTACCTTTTGGTGATTTCAACATCGAGGAGGTTCTAAATCGTCACTACCTTTCCCCTTTGGATCGAGGAACTTTATTAAAGGTCGTATCATCAATTTCTGGGATTTATCAGCGCTAATATCGAGCTGTATTTATTAAGTTTAAGTCAGATAATATTTGCATTATTATTTGGTATCATTATTTGCATTATTATTTAGTATCATCAATAATAGGTTAACGTATGAGACCTATTTAAGCTATTTTGATAGGAACCTCATAAGGTTTCTGTACCTGATTTCGCACATAATTTGCTATTGTTGTATGATCTATTTATGTATACAGTGTGAGCCATATATAGCGCTGTATAAGGACCTCGAGGTAATTACTCCCCCTTTAGATTTATTATAAGAGATCATTTATCTAGATTTATTTAGTGATTTTTCGGAAATTAGAGCAAGTGTGCTGGATGTGAATATTAAATCACTTGGCGCCCCCTTAATATATCGTTTTTGTATAACCCACTCCCATCTTCAACTGAGCTTTGGGACCATCCAGCATATAAGCGAGATTTTGAGTCCTAAGTGCTTTTAAAGAATAATATACCGTGGCAATCTCCTTAGATAGATGCAATTGACGTTATCATAACTCCAAAAATGGGCATTTTCAGTAAACCCAGTCTGCCACTTGAAAAAAGATTACAGAGCTTGCCAGGTGGTTCTTAAAATTCGAAACTCTGAATAACTCAGAATAAAAGAGATAGATCAACATGTGTTACATATTCGAAATCAGGGGAATAAGAGCTAGGCAAATATGGAAAAATATACAGGGTGTTCCATTTGAAAAAAATGAAGTTGCCATCAATATGTTGGCCACCCTGTATATATTCCATTATGTGAATACATACTGTAAAACCTCAGTCGATTTCGTGAAATTTTTGTATGAAACATTTTTTTGTATCTCCTTTAGTAACAAAGTTAAAGGGGGGTCAAATTATAGTGAAAAACCCGGTACATTCGCGGTCTCTCGGAGAGTATTCAGACACTATACTTAGATCGAGGACCGCTAACATCTCTCTAAATCCCCTAAACACAATTAAAAGAAATTTATTATCTGAATTAAAGCCACCAACAACTATATCAATGATGTCGGAGGTTATTTATAAAATTCCTTGTAGGGATTGTGACCGGGTATACATTGGACAAACGGGTTGCTATCTGGAAACAAGAATATCCGAACATCGTCGTGATAGTATCAGCATACACAACAAGATAATAAAACGGCACTAGCGGAACATTCTCTCAAAGAACTATAATCATTCAATTTCCACGAAGCTTCAATTGTGGGATTCGAAAACAATTCAAAAAAGTGGTTAATACATGAAATCGTATCGGTTGAACAATGCAAAAGATCAATTTACAAAAGAACTGATATTGATAATCTGAACACAGCATACTTCAACTTAATTGGCAAACTGAAAGAAAAGGGTTTGATAAAGAACGAAATTTGAGTTTTGTCCTCTCATTCATACATCATAATATGTCATGTTCATTGCTTTCTTTGATGCCCCAGCCCCACTTGTTCTGCGACAACAATTTCTTGTGGTTAAACTGCGAGTGAGCATGTTTCTCTCTGTGTGATTTATGCATCGTTAAATACGATTTTTACTTTTTAATGTGACCAAGAAGGCCAACTGAAAATGTAGGTAGCTTCCAAATCATTTTAATATTGTGTTCTTATAGTAATATTTGTGTTTAGTTCATGAGTGTATTGTTGATGTTTCAGAGCCCCGAAGAATATTTCAATTAATATTTTTTATTTTTATTTATTGATTCATTTATTTAGTTGAAACAAAAATTACAATTCTCATATTGTGCATAATACAAATCACCCCACGTCACATAAAGAACAGCTTAGGAGATAATTACAACACTAAATAAATATACGAAATACCTCGATGACAAAAACCAAGGTAACCTGGTCATGTCATGTGTGAGGGTTATTCTGCGAATCAGAACTTATATTTGAAATTCCATCAAAAAAGACATACATCATGTGCTATGGCTACAATTATCGTCAATAAACCTAATAATAAACAAACAAAACCTTCTCGAAATCTATCTGCTCTGCAGAGTCACATGTCCACTTTCAAGTATAAACGAATGAATTTTTTATGTCTATCAAATCAGTTAATAATTTCTAACTTCACTCAATCTATATATATATATATATATATAAAAGAAAGATTTTGGTTACACCATTTATAACTCGAGATCGGATGGACTGTTTGGTATGGAACGTCATTTATGGATTCGTCTACGGTCTGGTTATTATAAAATACAATAAAACTCTGAAAAAGTCTCTGAAAAATTTGCTTAGGTAGGAAATGCTTTTCCTCCTTTTGTATAACGCCACTAGGTGTAGCTACGGTTAATGGGTAGTCTGGAAGATACTATATTTGATATCATCGCCATCAGATGGCGATGTATACAATTACAGATCAAAAAGCGGTTAACGATCTCCAGTTGGTGGAACAATACATTTTTACCGAAATGTCAAGTAAATCGGCTCTTGACGATCAGTTTGAATCGTGAGTTGTCCATTTTCATCTTTCATCATCATTTTTGAAATGTTTTTGACTTTCTGTTAGAATAATAAAATAAACATATTTTCGGAAATAACTGAATTGCCCATAATCAGTAATTGACATATTATCATTGCGTTTCTTATCTGTGTAGTGCACAGAGACAATATTGTAAGTGTCGATTTTTTTTACAATGGGCCAAAGGGCCTACGTTCGGCCGACCAAAGGCGCCGCACAGGAAGAAGAAGAAGTGTCGATTTTGAACATTGGGCTACCAATACTACCACTCTACAATAATGTTTCATGGGATGCCTAATCTAATGGCACTCGACTATCAATAAATTTGAATGTGAGTTCAACAAATTTTTATACTTTTCCTAAGAACTAATATACATCAGGATGTCAAGAATATAAACACACATTATTGCTTGACAAAATTATCGACCATTATTTACACGCCACGTTCACCAGAATAAATTCAAATATTTGAAATAACTGATAAAAGTCAGTCCCATTTAAATGAAATTTTTTTTGTCATTTCCGCTTAAACCGGAAGTATCTCATTAATGAAAATATGCTCATCAAATGCATTGTGATCCATTACACTCAGCTGCCAAATTTCAAAAATATCGCCCGTTTCGTTTCAAAGATATTAATTTGGTGCCAAACTTTATCCCAACCCTGTATAAGAGAAGTGCAAGCTCGGTTGGCGGGAATATTTGAAATCACTGAAGTGAATTATTTTCTTTGATTTGAGACTCGAACACAAGATTAAATATAAATAATGAGGATCTTACGTTGAAAAATAATTAAACGTTAAATCCTCCTTATTAATATTAAATACCTTTATGTGAACGAGAATTTTACACTTGGGAATGGATTGATTTGTTTTCAAAGACAAATTTCAAATAGACGATTTATTGATTTTATGATCTTTATTCATCCGTTCTAAAGATACAACTCATAATTCGGAAACTTAAAAATTAACCATCAGCTGTCAAATATCAATATCTTGATAAATGAGGTCAGAGGTATTGGCACAGAAAATTTGGAGGATAGGTAAATCGTCAAATCACTGACGACATGTTGTGGTTAGGTATCAGTTCACTGGATCAAATAATGCTTTCAGGGACGAAATCTTCGCATGACTAGAGATTTAGTCACAACTGTGAAACTTGACTGGGATGCTTGAATGCTGAAAGTGCTCAGTGAAATTTCTAAGTTTACATTAGTCACAAATTGTTATGTGCAAAATAAAATATTAATAGATACATTTTTTCATTAAATAAACATGTTTTTACAGAATAGTTTGTATCAAATCAATTTATATGCTCAAAACGAATAAAAAATTTTCTCCAGTATAATATCACGATATTTGGATTCGGAAGACTTTAAATGAATACATCAAAAAAAAACAACAATAGGCATATTTCTAGAAATAAATTACATGATCACAGGTTTGATATCCTTATTCTAACGCAAATCTTCTCCCCCAGTTCATGAAAAAAAGTTTTAAATATAATAATTCAAATGTAGCATAAATCTTTTACCAAAACTACCCAGGCAACACAAAGATATCCCAGAGAAATCCCTGCGAGTTCTTTTTAGGAAGTTGTGACGCCTTTTGTGACTTCTTTGGGAGGTCGCAGGGAGCTCTCTATCTCCTCCAAATGTCCGCCACAAAAGAGTTCCCAGAGAACTCTTGACGATATCCTACGTGGATATTCTCAAACAAGCCACACTGAGAGTTCGCATACACCTCCTGCGGCGAGGACTTTGAGAACTTCTTATTAACCTCCGCATTGCGAGATGTATAAGATATTCTCAAACAGGTCGCATTGCGGGATGTATAAGAAGTTTCTACACAGGCCGCTCTGCACAGGTATATACAGGTCGCATTGCGAAACGTTAATAGAACATCAAAAAATAAATTTGATTTGTCCTATTCCTATGATGAGAATCTGCATATTAGCTATATTATAGAACTAGCTGGCCCGGCGAACTTTGTTCCGCCTAAATGATACTTGCGGTGGATTTCACAAATCGTAATCACCGGTGATCGGAGATCAACGGCTTGGTTCTCTGATTTTTGAGCTGTCAAATGTTTCCATGGATATGAGCTATCACACAGAACAGATACACAAAAATTATATGTCAATTACTAATTATGGCAATTTCGGATTTAATTATTTCCGCAAATATATTTATTACCCAAACAGGAATTCAAAAACATTTTAAAAGATGAGAATGGACATCTCACGATTGGAACTCATCGCCAAAATCCGATTTACTTGATATTTCGATAAAAATTCACTGTGATATTAACCCGCTTCTGGATCTGTTAATAGCCTTTCATGGTACTATAAGCCCCATGTAAATTACACAGTAATTGATGTCATATGTTCTTTTTTCGACCATTTCAAACCACGACTACCGAAATGCTCGAAAAAAGAACAGATGACATCAATGGATGGCCGCGAAAGCCTCAACAAATTCATCGCCATTTAATTGTGGTAATGTCAAATATAGAACCCTCACGATTACGTTATTTGGAATAAATAAAACTATAAAAATAACTAATAATCATCAGTCATAATGTGTGAATAGCGCCATCTGAAGTGGTAAGAACGAAACTTTTCTCATATCTCAACGAAATATAATCATTTTAGACATCTGGACGCCTACGATAAGACATTTTGGTTTTGCCCAACAGCGCAGAGTTGTAGTCAACTCAATTTACACACTATTACATGTACACACTATTTGTTTATATCGCCATCTAACGCGGAGAATATCAAATGAAGTCCAAACGAATAAACGGAGCATAACTGTAACTGTAGCGACATCTAGTGGCCTTACTCAAAAGGAGGAAAAGCATTTCCTGTATAAGTAAAATTTTCATCGATTTTTTCAAAGTTTCATTGTATTTTATAATAACCAGACCGCAGACGAATCCATATATGAAGTTTCATAACAAACAGTACATCCTATCTCGAGTTATAAATGGTGTAACCAACATCTTTCTTTTATATATATAGATTGAACTATACAACAAACAGTGTTAAAAGTTATTCATTATTTTCGGCCGCAACAGAAGGTAAACTAAAACAAGTGAATAAATCCTTCAATCTTTATTATCAACAAATTGCAATAAAAAATTTAAAAAAAATTATTCAAAACATTACATTTCTTTCTTCCTCTGGGAACAATCTCTCAGCCCATCTTGAGAAAAGACTCCTTTGTTGTCCACCACGTATGCAGTGTTGCCAGCCTCCGTACCTACAAGTTCGGAAAAATTGGTAGATTTCGGTAGATTTTTGGAAAAAATAGGTAGATTTCGGTAGATTTTTGGAAAAAGATACCTTTTCACATATTTTTTGTGTTATTCAAGTTGAAATATCATCTATCCGAAATATTGGGCATGAAGGTTATTTTACGAATGAAGCAAAATTGAAAAAGGATTTCATTTATTTACAAAATTAATGTTCGAAAAACGGATCTTTCGCACAAAAAATGAGTATTCTGACAAAATAAATAAGTATTCAAAAAATTAACACCTATTGAAAAC
The DNA here is from genome assembly GCA_951802165.1 of Adalia decempunctata. Lineage (NCBI taxonomy): Eukaryota > Metazoa > Arthropoda > Insecta > Coleoptera > Coccinellidae > Adalia > Adalia decempunctata. The sequence continues at coordinate 51,026,433 of OX637697.1, forward strand.
AGCAAATATTCTGAAAATAAACGTATGTTGGCAGGAAGACTTCGGTCGATAGCCATTTGATTTGAATCAATAAAGTTAATTTCTCTCTCTCTCTAAACGTATGTACTTCAAATTGCTTGAAAAAATATAGCTTTGTCAACGTATAACTCAAATTATGTATCAAATTATGGCATGCTTAGGAAATCTTCAAAATAATATCGTCATGATTTCCTAGAATATCAGAACATACATTCACTCCATCAAATTTCGGTAGATTTATGTGCTTTTTCGTTAGATCGGTAGATTGACAAGAAAATCGGTAACACTTTTGTAAGGTCAGTGGTTTATACATTGATCAAAACGTGAATAAACATTGTGTCAAGTGCTTTTGAGCACAAATTGAACAAAGAGGATTTCAACAACATTTCAATGCCCATTCTGCATTCATATATCAGCTTGAAACAAAATGAGATATAATTTCAAGCAGTTCCCGTGGAATTGCAATACTGGTTTCCATAGGAACTTTCAAACCATGCCTATCAAGAATTATCAATAATTTATTAGCTTGAATTTTGGGAATATTCGACTTTACTAACCATTCTTGTAAAATCTGTTGTGAATTAATTACACTCATTCATATTCTCAATAGAAATAATTATCCTGATCACCAATATATCAAGTAGAAAATCGTTTAATGTGAATTGATCAATTAATTGTTGGTGTTGGTAATTGGTGGTTGAATTACTCGGATAACATAAATGACGGTAAAAATGGTTACGGTATATGTCCTAATAGGTGAGAAAACTCCAGGATTCAATGAAAATAACACTTACTTGGAGCACAAATATCCTCATCGAAATTTCACACAATAACGAACCTCGCACAGCACAGTAACACCGATAAACACAACTCAACTAACTAATCTATCCAAAAAGCCCCTCTCGATGTCTTGCCGTCTTGGTAAACTCGCTGTTTATACAAGTTCGACTTGATAGACAAATAGCGCCTGCGTGAACAGATTGACCTTGTCAATCGCATGGTGCGCTCTCCTCTCCAAGTTATCGCATGGAGTAGTCCCAAGGATATCCCATGGCGAGGTCTCCAAGATATCGCATGGGCACATCAGTGGGAAATTCGCTTAGTTACATCACATAGAGATCTCTGGGAACTCGCGGTAGGAGCTCCTATAAAAGTCGCATTGTAACCTCTCAGAGATATCGCGGAGAAGTCTGTGTTGCCTGGGTAGTGATTAGTTCTGTTTCCAAATTTATTGTGATCAGTCAATTCTGATTTCTTCAAGATATAACTGATGGCCATTTACGCAGTAGCATAATTATTTTCAATATTACCATCTGCAAAGATATCAAAATCCTCGAAATTTTCAAAATAATTCTAAACATTCGAGGTGCATACGTTACCTGTTATTTTTATACAATACAATTATTTACATAATTCTTTGAATGAATACACTCTCTATCTGAAAAACAACGAAATTCACATTTTCGCTTTCACCAAATTTTCATGTGTTTGCATTTTATTTGAGGTTATTTTAATTTCGCGGATTTCGCCGATGACAGATATCGAACGTAATCTGTCAGAAGCAAGCTGCATTGGCAGCCATTTTTCTGGTGTGAGACCACAGATTGGTGTTTCCAATTTTAGCACTAGCGTTTCACCCCCGTGAGTGAAAGTACCTTAGACAAAGTACTTCAATTCGAATTTTGAGCGTTGTATGGCAGAACTAAAGTGATTTATACAGTGATCAGTGGTAATTGATCATTGGAACTATTCATATAATACATATAATTCGATCGTGATTTATATTTGTATTCGTGGTGTCGTTCATCACAAGGTACCTACTGCATGAGAAAACTGTAAAAAAGTAAAAACAAAAAGTTATATGTTCCACAATTAGGTACCGCTTGAAAAGAGAGAATTCTTTTCATGTAGGACATAACAATATTGTTGAAATTTTAAATATTTTGAATTTTGCCTAATTTATCTCCACCTCGAAAAAATAGCAATGGAAGGTTTATACAATATTAAGGATGGGTTTCACACAACGAAATCATTGGTGATCGGTAAATCAACTCGATTTGACTGTTAAAAAATAAGAGAACCAAGCAATTGATCTCTGACCATCGGTAATTACGATTTGTGGCGCCCATGCCCCACCCTGTATCCGCCATTGCGACAAAATAAACGATGAATATCATTTAATATCATAATGATATATGGTTCATCTTGAACAACAACTTTGTCATATAACTGACAAGAATGTCAAATTTTAAAGTTAACAATTTTCAAAAATTCATAAACTAGAATCTTCCGCAGCTTGAGAGTAGCACCGATGAATTTGTCATGGAAAAATCTATCTAGAAAAAATTCAAGAAGAAAATCCGCTGCTGGGTCTAAAGTGAACAAGAGCCTTCAATTTTATCTCCCACATTTGTGGCATTTCATTAGTACACATCTCTCATCGAACATTTTCACATCATAGAGATTGTAGTACTTACTAGGTCAGTGATTTCCAGATGGAAATTCGACAAAGTTGATAAACATTCTGACAACATTGTTAACTTGTACTGCAATCAGAGAAATATTAATTTTTTCTCCATTCAATAATATTTGAAATCCAGGGGAGCATTCAGATTGTTCTTAATATTTTCGATTTTTAGGTCGAAATTCTTAGGATAAAATTGGAAATAGCACGAAAACGACGCGTTATATCAAAAAACTTTTATTTGCTAAACTGATTGATGATATTTTCGAAAATTTGAACCGTCCATCTTTCTCAAGTATTAGGATTTATAATATTTTTGCGTGGATTTATGAGTCGGCTACGCTGAACTTTTGACCGGGAGAACTATTGAATAAATTTCGATTTGAGAATATGCACCTGGAATAAAGTAAACACTCAACCGAAATGCAGTTCCTTCGAAATATCGGTTCCGAAGATATGAACAGAAAAGTGGTTTTTAATAGGTTTTCGATACCCTGTATCTTTCAAACGAAACCGAATTTTGGAAAATGGTATGGGATAAAGTGTTTCGTACAATGAGAGGAATCTACAGTTAAAATATATGTACAAGTCAAAGACTCACCCTTTCTATGTATAATAATTTCAATTGATGTTGTTGTCATCCCCTAAACAAAGAATTCATTGTTCAATTATTAATGTTTAGCTAAGCATTTCTTGAAATCATATACATAAGAAGCAGCATAACGCCATCAAAACAGTTAATTTCTTTCCTCCGAGTAGGTAGTTCGCTTCTTCGAAAAGTTTATTTTCTTTCTTCGAGCAGTTCGTTTCAATTTTCCGATCAGTTCGTCTCGCTTCTCCGAAAAGCTCGCTCAATCTTCATATTCTATTTTGTGCTCTATTTCTAAATATTAAGTAATTCGAGTTTTTCCATAAATGAAATAAGAGCGAATCAGTCTCTTTAAGTACAAATATGAAATAAGTACTTCAAGTCAAAAATAAGTGCTATATAAAGTGCTACAAAGCTGCCCTGGTGACAGCGGAATTGCCAAATTCCACTATTGTCTTGTAATCCAAGAGGAATACAACAATGTACATACTAAAATTGTTTGAATCAGCTGAAGATGTTGTTTAGATATTGACTAATGAGTTCTGAATCTTACCTAAGTGGTGATAGTTTTTTCTAGTCAGGCTTTTGTATCCACCTAAAATACAAAGCCGTTGAGCCAGCCCTCCAAACATAGCCTTGTCTACACAAGGAATCAAGTGTATGCATTACAAAGAATCTATTGTTTTAATATTTTTCATGTATGTATTATATTTTGAATGTCATGAAATTTCGTGGTTAAGAATGTCGATTTCCTTTCGACAAGAAAGTCTTAAACAAAATCGAATCAGCGCCAACACAAGAGTTTGTGTGCATCTCAGAATGAAGGGTCTGTAGCACAACCGAAGTGAACATCAGTATCGAATTACTTTTTCGGGATATTCGTGTGGGTATTATATCATTGAAAGGAAATAAGATTATGCGAGACGCATATTAATGCCTCATGCCTCCAATAAGAATATTTGACAGAATATATCAGTTTCATGTAATAACTCGGGGTTTGCGTTTGTCATTTCACCCGTAATACAGGGTCTTTCACGAGGAACCTCACCCATATTTATACGGGAAACTACTAAACGTATTTTCATGAAATTCAGCACTTATAAGTATTTCACGATGCTGATGAAATCTAAAATATTTTCAAGGCATGAGCACCTCCGGTTTTTCCGGAAATGACGTCAACTTCCGTTTTTCAAATTAGAACACCATTTTTTTATTGCAGAAATAGATTCCTTAGAAAATTTCAAGTTATTTTGATGTAACATTTTTCAGTTTTGGTTAGAAAATTCTCTCTGAGCGGGAAAATTCGAAAAAAAAATCGAAAATAGAGCTCCGCTGAAACAAGAATAACTTCGAGGTTTTTGGATGGAAAATTTTCATTTTTGGGATTTTTCAAGATGTAACATTGATGTATCCACTTTAAAAATCGAAATCGCGATTCATGATACAGGGGGTGAAAAAATCGCTTTCAAAGTTAGGGATGACAAAATCGTGAAAAATCAATTTTTTCAAATTAGAACCCCATTTTTTTATGGCAGATATTGAATCTACGTTAAAAAATAATGTGAGTGTATGCATCAGACCCTTGCCCTAAAGTGGATATTTTCTGAGTTATTCACAAAAAACTGTTTTTCGTCTTGAATTTTCAGCTATTTCTTTTCCCTTCACGCCAAAAAGATGAAATTTTCAGGAACTGTTACTTAAACCATGTCTTAGATTTTACTACCCTAATATGCAAGAGAAAAAAGTTACAGGTTGTTCCTAAATAGATGGCGAATTTGGATTCGAATTTGTATCGGAAACCTCTTTATTTCAACTAATCGGCCATCGGTTTTCTCTCCAGTGTTAAATAAATAATTCCTTATGAACCATATGCAAAAAGTTACCATGTTTTACATTCTTTTTTTTTAATGATAGATATCATTAATTACATCTGCCAAATTCCTCTTTATTCAGTAGCATGTAATTAATGATATCTATCATAAAAAAAAGAATGTAAAACATGGTAACTTTTTGCATATGGTTCATAAGGAATTATTTATTTATCACTGGAGAGAAAACCGATGGCCGATTAGTTGAAATAAAGAGGTTTCCGATACAAATTCGAATCCAAATTCGCCATCTATTTAGGAACAACCTGTAACTTTTTTCTCTTGCATATTAGGGTAGTAAAATCTAAAACATGGTTTAAGTAACAGTTCCTGAAAATTTCATCTTTTTGGCGTGAAGGGAAAAGAAATAGCTGAAAATTCAAGACGAAAAACAGTTTTTTGTGAATAACTCAGAAAATATCCACTTTAGGGCAAGGGTGTGATGCATACACTCACATTATTTTTCAACGTAGATTAAATATCTGCCATAAAAAAATGGGGTTCTAATTTGAAAAAATTGATTTTTCACGATTTTGTCATCCCTTACTTTGAAAGCGATTTTTTCACCCCCTGTATCATGAATCGCGATTTCGATTTTTAAAGTGGATACATCAATCTTACATCTTGAAAAATCCCAAAAATGAAAATTTTCCATCCAAAAACCTCGAAGTTATTCTTGTTTCAGCGGAGCTCTATTTTCGATTTTTTTTTTCGAATTTTCCCGCTCAGATAGAATTTTCCAACCAAAACTGAAAAATGTCACATCAAAATAACTTGAAATTTTCTAAGGAATCTATTTCTGCAATAAAAAAATGGTGTTCTAATTTGAAAAACGGAAGTTGACGTAATTTCCGGAAAAACCGGAGGTGCTCATGCCTTGAAAATATTTTAGATTTCATCAGCATCGTGAAATACTTATAAGTGCTGAATTTCATGAAAATACGTTCAGTAGTTTCCCGTATAAAAATGGGTGAGGTTCCTCGTGAAAGACCCTGTATAGTGGTTGCATAGATGCATAGAATACCTGGTGTTGGCACTGATTAGATTTTGTTTAAGACTTTCTTGTCGATCGAAAATGTGACATTTTGTGCTGCTTTTCATTTCTCCCGAAAGGGGTCGCGCTGTTTGTCGTTACCGCAGTAGCGCCTCGACCGATAAAAATTGCGGATTTATTCCGGAACTAGACCAAAATCTGAAATCTAGAATGCCGTTTTGATCTACAAATTTTGGTCACGATTTTTAGGAAGGAGTCGTTACACCAGGTATTCTATGCATCTATGTGGTTACCAAATAGAAGTAAGAGGCTGACAAAAAGCATGAGATTCTCAGGAATATTTTGAGATCTTGTCTTGAAGCGATCGCCAATTATAACGAAAACGAAAAATCGATTATTGGTTGCACTACAGGTATGACGCGAGTGTTAAAATATGACCCATTCAAGTAATCGGTGATTTTAAAACTCATTTCTTTAAAGAGCAGGTGACGAAAAATGGCAGCAGCATGAAGCGGTCTGTAATATTAACTTCTCACTTACTAATAATTAGTATTGTAGTTGATAACGGGACCTGGGACCAAGGTGAAAAACAAAAAGTAAAAATTTGCCGACGTTTCGTCTATATTTTCAGACTTTCTCGAACCTTCTATTTTGAGTCAATCTGAATTAAAAATGGTGGAGACAATGAACATGGTTGGAGACTAAATCTTTACAATCAATCGAGAAACCACAGATACATTTCACAAATGTCCATTTCGAAATAATGAAAACAAAGATAAAAACAAACCCAAACACAATGAACACTACATCTCATCAAACAATTTTCAGATTATCAACCGCTTTGGATCGACTTATGGAATATTTTTTATTAGACGACTGTACATAATGAGTTGAGACTACTCTGTTGTTTATAGTTCGATGTAAACTTATTTGCATCATCTCACTAATACACCTTTATAATTCACTTCTCTGTTCAATATGGAGGCATCACCAAAACTGAGTTTTTGTGTCCACTATCAGAATAATGACGTGCTCAAGCTGTCATCTAAGTTGCACTTCTATTCTTCTCCACCCAGTAAAACGTTGCTAGTTCACTCTACTTGAGAGGTATTGTTTAGTTTACCCTATATAACACGCATCACAGTCAGAACAAGGAATTGAGTATATGAGATTAGAACATTGAAGTTTGGGGACAGGATCCTTGAGTCTTGTAAACAGGGAATTTACAGTTTCTTCAGGTGGGACGGTTGTGTCATATTCATTGAATATACGTTTGATTCCCTCCGGAAGTCAATTTCGAATGTGAGCACTTCTCAACTTTTCGGGGAGAGGTTGTCTTTGCATTGAAGACTTGGATCAAACTTGACTGAAAGAGGGCATCCTATCACAATAAAGGAAATTGTCTACTTGAATTATGACATTTCACAGAATATCAAATGTCCTTGTGATCTATTATTCGAAGTTAACTACTGTTTCTCTCAACGTCAGACAGATAGACTTTGGAGGATATTCAAACAGTCCATTTTAAATTTAAAAATGACAATCAGACATTGGAAAATCGACCAGATTGAAGATCAACTTTCGGAAATCAAAAATGAATGAGAAGATCTCTTGTCACAGTATGAGTTCCTCAGTTTTCATCGCATCTCATTAAGAAATCAAAATAAACTGTTCACTAAAATCAAGTCCTCCAATTTGGAAAATACCCATAGACTACCACATATTTAAATGAATAACACAAGTGTGCAATTACCAGATGAGATCAATAGAATTTTGACATTAGGATCAGCATCAGTTTACCACTTCATACCAAAGAATTACCAATTCCTTCTAAATAGAAAGATCAAGAACATATGGTTTGCATTTGTCACAGACGAACGGTCAGGATAAGGAAGACATCAGAGCTCGAGCTACCAATTTAGTCACGAATTTCGTAATGACAGAGCAAGTTTTCATAGTCATACTGTACTCAAAGATTTCAAAATAATAAAAACATTCTTCACGAATCACCTGATGATAATGCGTTCTGACCAAGGAAATTCAACCGTGTATAGAAGTGAACACTTAGAAATATGAACTTGATGTTGAAGGACACGACCGATTTTAATGACGAAGGATTCCACCAAGAAATATCAGACTGAATCTAATGAACTCGTGAAAGAACTTGGGTTGGTACAACTGAATGGACGAAGAATTATCAGGAAGATTGACCCATAATGCAGTATCACCCAGATTATATGGTAGATAGATGGACAGATACTTTATTGTGCCAACTACATTTCATAAATGTTCACACTCGTCATAAAAGGATCAACATTCAGAAAAAAACATTATCACTACGTATAAACATAAACTAGCAAGCTAACTAGAGGGCCGAACTCCCGCGAAATTGAAATCAAAATATTCATCCAAACTATAAAAGGCGCGCTTCATTAACATCGACTTTACTGCATTCTTCAAAACCCTTTGGATGGAAGGCCTTCACAGACTATGGAAGATTATTATAGAATTTTTTCGATTGATAAAAAGGCCCATTCTGGGTTTTAGTGAGCCGACAGAAGTCACTGCTGAAAATTATCATTTACCTCACAAAGGACAAATATCAGAGCTTCAAAAATAAACAAATATGGAAAAATGAGGAAACCACCCTAAATAAACGCGAGTCTGCAATCAGCTCGATAATTAAGACCAGAAATGAGTGTTACAGCTCTTCTCTGGAGAGAAAATATCCTATCACGTGAAGAAGAATTACCCCAAGCAAGAATGCCATACCTAAGCAGAGATTCAACTAACGCAAAACAAGCTGTTCTATTGATATAAGGATATAAACGTGGTGGTGCCCTTTAACAGTGGATAAGAAATATTCTCAAGACAGAAAAATCTGCAGTCGAATAGAAACTGGAGTAATCGTACAAAAATGTTTTTGGTAATTTCCGTGTATGCAGAAATGGTGTGCTATCTTAGTACCTATCTTTTTGTTTTGATGGTAATGGTTTATGTATTCTGAATGAACGGCGAAACTAGTCATATCAAAAACTTTGGACCCATTTCATTGGTACCAGTTATTTCTAAAACTTTTGAAAAGCTTTTGTGTTCTCAGTTACATGGGAAAACCGGCGTCACCGGTAGTAGCTGATGTAGTTTTGACTTAATAACTGATTGTCTTGGTAAGCTTAACATTAATCATTGAGTTTAAATATACCTAGAGAAACAACACAGTTGAACGAATCGAAGTCTCAATGTTTAGTCGTAAAGTGGCGGCACATGGTAGCTACTAAAGTAACTATAATCTGCCGGAACAGTCTGGTCCATTTAGAGTAATCTAATATATCAACTTCCTTCTAGTACTATGAATAATAGGGCCATAGGCAGGGTCGTTCAATCTAGATTATATATGTTAGCAATGTGAATTTTGAACCCCCTATAAATTGATACAAAATGCTAAGACCATAGCGTAGGCCTAATGTCAAACACTCTGTGATCTGAAGCGATGGTTTTCGATGATCTCGCTACCACGCCCCCCCTCTCTCTCTCCAACAACGCCGCCGCATTCTAGACACAGACACGTGTTAGTAAACATAACATAACCTGCCATTTTGTATAAAGCCCACTGATAATCTGTGAACTGTGAATAAACACGTTAATCCACCCCGAGTGTTTTATTATCTTACATCAGAAGTGGGATTGGTTTTTTCTTAACAAAGAAAAAATTAGAAACTGAATTCTACGAGTTTCACCGAGTTCTTTGTGCAAACGAATTCATCCAAAATGATCAACAAAATCAAGAGAATGCTGCACAAGTCAAACCAATGACGATGATTCAAATGATGGAAATCCAAGCTCAACTGCAGATGAAAATGATGGAATTCATGGCGAACATGGCAAGTGGAAGATCGAGTTCAACCAACACGTGAATGTCATGCAGTACAATCACAAGTTAAGTAATACCTCAAACTAAAAAAATTAGGGGAATAGGAAACGTTGAATTTAAAACATTAGGAAAAGCAAACATCCTATTTTTCAAGTGTGAATTAGCTATAGAAATTGAATTCAATATAGTAACAGATAGTATTATTCCACATAAGTATATTGATGCTTTAATCGGATTAGATATACTCAAAGAAGGGGATATTCAACTTGAAATTAATAAGGATTGTGTTAATTTTGTGACTTCCTTTAGAAAATCTCCTAGAACGTTCACTTTAGTTTGTAAAGATTTAGAATTAGACTTGTCAGGACTGGACGAACAGTTCCACACACATTACAGCATTTATTACACCTGATGGATTGTATGAATACAATAGAATGCCCTTTGGTTTCATAAATTCTCCTTCATGTTATCAGTCAGCAATTGATAAGGAGATTATAAAGAGAAAATTGCCCTAGTTTATGTTGATGATATTTTTTGTCCATGTGAAAATATTGAAGGACTTGTTAATTTAAATAAAATTATTGATAGGCTGTCAAAGTGTGGCTTCGCACTTAATTATCAAAAATGCGAATTCTTAAAAACGTCAATAGAATTTTTAGGAGTAATCATTCAATGCGGTATGCTAAAACCCAGTCCACGAGAAATAGAAGCATGTCGATTATTTGAGTAGGAATTTGCCTTGCGAGAACAAAATACTGGTGCTCAAATCTGTTACAGGTGAATGGCAAAAAGTCGACCCATTTTGCATGGAGATCTTAAGTGGAAATCTACATGAGGAAGGTTTTGCAGTCCAGGATGACTTGGTTTACTGGCAAGGGAAGAGGACTCACCCAATGAGATGCTTTGTCCCAATTTTGGCTAGATTGGAGATAATGAAACTGTACCATGATGAATCTTCACACATAAAAGTTGATAAAATGGTCAACAAGAAGAGAGAAGATGTGATTTGGCCAGGAATGAATAAGACCATTCGCAAGTATGTGAAGAACTGTAGATCCTGAACCGTTGGAAAGTCGCATACTGGAAGGAGATCTGGTTTTTGTCAACTAAAAGACGTTCCCACTGAAAAGTTGGATACCTGGCATATTGACCACTCGTTAAATCTTTTAAATCAATTTTGAACGAGAAAGATGAAAAATTATGGTATAAGTCTTTACCGAACATTGAAAATGATCTGAAATCGACTGTGAATAAGTCGACAGGATATGCTCCTGTAGTTTTAATGAAAAACTCTAATAAGAGACTTTCGTCAATCATTAACTTGCTCAGCGATATACCAATAAAGCAAATTAAAGATGCCCTCATTAAGAAACTGGATGTTTCGGCAAAGGAAACAAAGAGGAAGTTTGATATGACACGAAAACCAGGTTACCCGTTCGAGGTGAATCAGAAAGTAGTAATGGAAGTTACTGAACTGTCAAATGGTGGTAAATTGAAACCAAAGTTCATTGGCCCATTTGAAATTAAGGCTGTATTGCCTAATGATCGCTATGCCCTGAAGCGAATAGGAGGTCAGAACAGAATGACTACAGCAGGACAAGAACAGCTGAGAATATGGCCTGTGGATACAGAAAATCAGTTTTAGTGTTGGTGACATGAAAGAATCATAATGTGCCAGTGAATTCTTGAGCACTGTAATGTGATGACTGGATAGTCATAATCTTTAGTGAAGAGCTAAGAAATTTAAATTTATGCTGATTATCTTGTTTGGATCTAATCACTTTTGTATGTGATAGTTTTTTTTTTGTTCTTTTGGCTTTGTTTCGGCCTGACCTATTTCTGTGTGAACAGATAATCATTTCAATAATTGATGTACCATTATGGAAAATCTGAAATGAGTTATTTTTCATGAAGCTTAGAACTTTATAGCCTCGAAATATTGAAATTTGATTTGTTGTTGATCATGGCTGTAAAATTTTCAAACGAAGTGAGGATTGGAGTTCATTCATGCAGGAGTTGCGAATGATTTTTGGTCCATTGCATAACCTGAACAATTTTATAGCAGATCATCAATTTTGTGGTAACTTTTAGTTCTTGGCTAATTAGTTCTTAATCTTGAGTGGTGAGCATGTAAGCGGTGGTGCTTTTTTTATTTGCCTTGCTCTTTTTCCCACCTGAAATACAAAGCCGCAGCGCGAGCCAGCGTTTTGAACAAAGCCATGCCTCACAAAAACTCAATTGTATCAGATGTTAGTTAAACAATGCTTTATGTAACCTGAAAAGTATTATTGTATGCTATGTTAATGAAACGAGGTCGTTTCAAGTGTCAGTATGGTCGTGTTAGCAATGTGAATTTTGAACCCCCTATAAATTGATATAAAATGCTAAGACCATAGCGTAGGCCTAATGTCAAACACTCTGTGATCTGAAGCGATGGTTTTCGATGATCTCGCTACCACGCCCCCCCTCGATCTCCAACAACGCCGCCGCATCCTAGACACAGACGCGTGTTAGTAAACACAACATAACCTGCCATTTTGTATAAAGCCCACTGATAATCTGTGAACTGTGAATAAACACGTTAAACCACCCCGAGTGTTTTATTTATCTTACATATATCTTCATTACAAACGGTGTCAAGGGGAGAAAATGTAGATTATTTGAACTACAATAAGAAATAAATCTCGCATTCGTGTCTTGTTCGCTTAGTAAACAGCGCTTTATAGTTCAGCTATTCGCCGCCATCTACGAGGGTAAATATTTTCGATTCTCTGAAACACAACTGCGCACTATGAACGGGGGGAAGGAACTACAACTAAAAGCAGCCCCAAATCGTTCCAGGGCGTTGTTCCTTTTTGTATATTTGAACTCAATGCTTTTACATCTTCTTCTTCCTGTGCGGCGCCCTTGGTCGGCCCAACGTAGACCTTGTGGCCCATTGTTCATACCGCATCTGTATAATACTCGTACTAGAGAGACTCATACCCGAAGGCACGCTGACAAGAATGCCGCGAGCCGACAAGAAGGAGTCCCTCTCACCATAGAGATGGAAGGTGTAGGGTTCTCTAGGTGTGTTAACCTCAGTATAGATAAGTTGCCGCACGTGAACAGTATATGTTTCGCCGTTTCATCCGCGTTCTTGCACTAACGGCACAGGGAATACTCAGTTAGACCCATTTTTTTTTTATATTTGTAAAAGATGGCCAGTTAGAGAACCAGTCACCAGAGACAATGGGCATTTCCAGCAATTTTCAGAAAAAATATATTTTGACCTATTGGATTCTCACGAAATTCGTGATTTTTTTAAATTTTTTCTTCATCAATTTATCCCCTAAAAAAATTTTGAAAACGCCAAAATAATCTACAGAATTCAAACGATCAGAAGAAGCGGGAAATCGTGACGTCGGTGACCAGAAAGATTTGGATTGGTTGTACTCGTCATGACGTGCTGCCATAAAACTCATAGTTACCACGGATACTCAAACACCGGTCAGCGCCCTATCACCCCACCACTTTTTGGAATCCATGTTGTGACGTATAATTAGCCAACAGATTTAGATACGGCTAGGAGTATAGAAAGACTGTGGAGAGAAGGCTTCATACTCTGTACACATCATTTTGGACTTCCAAAGACGGTCGACGCTGTGATCGTTATGGCTCTACACTTCAACAGTTGCTAAGAATGTATCTATGGTAATGGAGCTGTCATTGTTATCAAGAGTGTCGCCAGCCTTTGAGCTAGGGGGGGGGGGCAAAGGTACTTATTATAAGTAAGTTTATTTCAATGAATGATAATAAACGAACAATTTGTTACAGAGGTTCTCGAAGAAAACCTGTGCGTAACTCAAATATAAGAATTTTCTTGAGTCTCAAAATAACACCAAATATTAATAAGAACATTATATTGTTGACATATCACTTAATTCAAATCAGCTATACTCCATTCACTTTTATTTAATCACATAGGAGGTCATGGTTTCGTTTTCAGGAGTTGGTGCGCCTCTGATAAAAAATCTGTGCGCGTACATAGAATATCGTTAATGACAAAACGGCGTTGCCAGTTTCTTTGTTTACTCAGAAATAAAACATTTCCAATGAGTCTTGATTGAGAAAATACAAGAAAACTGGCTAGAACTATGTAGGTATAATCTCATCTTCCAAACGTAACTTTGGGATTTTGTCTTGGAAAAGCTAAGAGGATTTCAGACTTTCCGTTTTCATTTTCGTGATCTGGGACCCAAACTTGGTGAGTAAAAATTTTTTCACGTCTCCAAGACGGTTCATTTAGTTCCAAATAAATTGATTATTATTATTCTTATATTCTCATTCTCAATCTTCTTGTTTACAGATAATCTTCCATCTGAAGGAAAAATTGATTGGAGAATTATATACGAACAGCTCCTAGAAAAAAATAGTCAGCAACATAAAGAAATTGAGATGCTAAGGCAGCTATTTCGATTAGTAAAACTCAAGACGAGCAGACTGCTCCAACAAATATCAAACAATATCTCATACACATGCTATATTTATGGTAGATGTTAAAAATTGTAGTATTTCATGCTCGTTTTAAATAAAACATTTTCACAGATTTGTTTTTTATTTAATATAAAATGGACCAAATCAGAACTCATTAACCAAGTTGTCATGTTTTCAATTCGAATATACCTTTTTTAAGTTTCTATGTTGAAGCAGTTTTTATATGAACTTGAAAAAAATTTTCTATTGGTGAGACATAAAATGTAATATCTATCAACATAAAAAATATTTCTGGTATTTATTTCATTTGCTCGGATTAGAGTACCTATAGCCCTTCCAAGGAACTAATTTTCTCAATAAATGCCAACTAGTTTCAGCAGAATTTCGTTCTTGAATCAATGAATTCAGATATACAATATTACGTTTGGAATTTTCTGTTATTCTATTTGCTTGGATTAGAGTACCTTCCTAGCTCATTCAAGGACCTAATTTTCTTAATAAATGCAAACTACTTTTACTTCCGTGTAGTATAAGGCGAGAATGGGACAAAATATGGTAGAATTTAATAAAAATATAGCTGCAGCAATTATATTTCCGGTTTTTAGGACAATAACGTTTATTTTACAAACAAAATTATACCTGAAAAAGCGTTCATACGCGATTAATAGCGATAAAAGCAAGTCATCTCATTCATAAGTTTAAATCGTTAGGAGGGGATCAAAGGGCGCTGATCGGTGTTTGAGTATCCGTGATAGTTACGCATATATCTAATAATTATTAGTAGATATAAGTATTATATGTAGTATTATATGTAGTTATGTAGTATTATATGTAGTTACGATATCAAAATCACTGAGACAAGACGTCGAATAATGACAAATAAGAAGGTTATGTTTTTATCATAGAACTTATAGTAACTATAAGTTCTATAGTTTTTATTTACAATTTTTATACGTGGTTGTCACATCAGTATCTGTATTTTCAGAGAATGAGTATTATATTAACTTTGATGAAAATTGAGTTGTTATATGACGATGTTTCGAAAACATTATAGTGATAACATCAAATATAATACGATAACTGAATATATTTATGAATAAATTCAGATATCTTTGGATTTTACAAAGACTTGATAACAGCGGCTTCTCTCAGTTACTCTGGGCTTCAACCAATCATCAAAAGTTAGGGGTGGACCACCCTTAACATTTAGGGGGATGAAAAATAGATGTTGGCCGATTCCCGGTCCTACCCGATATGCACACAAAATTTCACGAAAATCGATCTAGCCATTTCGGAGGAGTTCGGCCACAAATTGCAAACAGGAGAATTTTATACAGGGTGGCCAAGAGATTGACGTCAAAAAGGAAAAAACAGGTCCCTCGTGTCATGGGGTATTCGAATCAACCCCATGTATGTCATGCTATTGTTCACGGTTTTCGAGTTATGAATTTTTTTATGAACTTTGAGAATTTTCGACTTGACCATCTTAAAAAAGATATAAAAAAAAGTATAGGACTTCTCTGTGAAATTCTTTTTGTAACTTAATCTCCATGAATTGTACTTTTATACATAAAATAACCAGATTCGTTACTTTGATAAAAATTATGGAAATGTTGGTCTCAAGTGAAAAAGTTACGTAAATTGGATTATGATCTGAATTTTCGAATCAAAATTAAAAATGTTCTTTGAAATAACCCCAAACGAAAAAATCGATGGGATTGAGGTCAGGTGAACGTGGGGGCCACTTGATTGGTCCGCTACGTCCGATCCATCTGTTCGGGTATCGAAAAGGATTTCACCACTGATTGTTTGAACAACTTGAGGAGTTTTTTAAGAGTGCCGAATTTACCAGCAGCTTCTTCAATGTTAAAAAACCAACACAGGACACAGGTTAGATATTCCTCCAAATCTCGCACTTTATAATAGGGTAAAACTTGCAAAATGTACTCTCACTTACATGAGTGGTGCAATTTGCAAGTTCATTTTCAGAAATAACGCTATTAGGAATTGCCATATATGTAGGAATAATTTACTTGGTTGCAGTGATCTGGTGAAGATGTTGATTACATAGAATGTAGACAGTATAGGGGAAAGGAGGGTAAGATGACGAATAGGGTAAGATGACGAATTCTCGATATTTCCTAAATATATAAGTCTTTCAGCATCAGCTTCTGTCAGACCTGAAAAGATAGTCCTATTCTTCATGCCTTTTATCGGCAGCAAAATACGACGAGAGTTCAGTAAGATACGGGAGTTGATACATGTCGGGTATTGGTTGAGACAATATATTTGAT
Source organism: Adalia decempunctata (assembly GCA_951802165.1). Taxonomy (NCBI): domain Eukaryota; kingdom Metazoa; phylum Arthropoda; class Insecta; order Coleoptera; family Coccinellidae; genus Adalia; species Adalia decempunctata. The sequence continues at coordinate 51,043,007 of OX637697.1, forward strand.
TCAGAGTATTAAGCCCGCAACGGACGGCGAGCGATATATTATATCTCATATATTTCACCAATATCGCTCCTTATGAAAATGCACCAAGCCCCGCGGACGACGCTATAATATATATTCCGATATTACGATATTTTTCCATACTAAAATGACATATGTCAATGCAAAGCTATAATATATATTATATTATCGCTCGCCGTCCGTTGCGGGCTTTACTGTTTTTAGTGTTTTCTTCATTTCGTTTTCTGTAAGTCTATTTTTTTTCGAAACTATCATGTTTCAGGAACAATTTGAGTATTGAAAACATTTGTTGGGAATGATGAATTTCATTTTATGATTTTTACAAATTAAAATGCCAAATGCGGGTAAGATGACGAGTTGTTCGTCATCTTAGCCTACATAGTTAAAAATATTTATTAGGTCAAGTTTTAACTTCAGGTTTGAATAAATATGGGTAAAATATATCAAAGAAAAACTGACAGGCAATCATGGTCGAAAGATAATATGAAAAGAGCACTCACTAAAATAAAAAATCAAGGGTCGAGTGTTAATGCAGCTTCAAAAGCATATCGAATTCCAGAAGGTACTCTTAGAAGATATGTTAAGAAATATCCTGATGAGGTAAACTAAACTCGTTTGATCATACTCATCTCTTTTTTTAACGAACATCATTCTTTGTATTCCCCCCACAATCCGTCATCTTACCCTCCACGTCGGGTAAAATGACAAATATGACGTAAGCAGATAAACTTCTAATAATTCACTCCAAATAGTAACTAGCAAGTGATTCAAATTTTTTTTTGAAAACTCATTAACAGTAAATGACAGAATAGTTTTTTTCACACCGTAAAATGAGCAAATATTCGTTTTATGAATTTTTTTAGCTTTCTGTCGTCATCTTGCCCCTCCTTCCCCTAATAATAGCAATTTAATTCAAACCTGGGCAGTATTTAAATTATTTATTCCATCAATCTTTTTCTTACCTTTTTTATTTAATACCAAGATTATGCCATCAAATAAATATTTCAAATTCCCTTCAGGACATATTATTTAAAAATCTAAATTTCAAAATTATGAGCTGTCTCTCTCACAATCTTGAGTTTATATTGTGTGAAACAATTGTTAGATGTTGCTTATTCTAGTGATGCCAGCAGGTAAATAAAGTAGCAAATGGGCGCGACTGATACAAAATTTTCAAAATTTTTATCATCAAATCCACAAAAGGAACTTATTGACCCAATCAAGATACAAGCTCTGAACCATTTTCCCTCGAGGAGAAGGACTCGTAGATAAATGATTCCTTTGATATTTATTTTTATTCTTTTTCACGTGATTCTTTAACAACATGCAATTTTGGTGAATTATGGAGGATGTAATTTTCGTATGCTCATCTATTTTCGTTGTAATTTACATGTTATTTATTTGTATTTTCAATATTTCTTTCAATTATTCACATGTATTTCCCCATTTATTCTTTGTATTGAAATACTATGTACTGAATATATAAATGATATAGCATTTGTGCGTTTTATTTGTTCATAAAAATTAATTGAGATAGAAGAAACAAAGGATACATTTTGAATTTCCCGTCAAGTTTTTTTGCTACTTAATAAGGGATCGCTAACACCAGGGGGCGTCGAAAACAGTATTTTGGAGGTTTAAACGTCAGTGTCTCATCTATTTAGTTGTGTTATCTGTGGTTCTGCCCTTTTATTCTATTCGTGAAATAGTCTTATAAAATTTCACTCGAGATTGAATTTAGCTCATAAGTCTATCTTTTATTTCCAAACTCAAATGAGTTGCTTTAAGGAAACACCACTCGTCCTCCGGACTCGTGATGTTTCCAAGCAACTCATTTTCGTTTGAAAATAAATCGATAGACTTATCACGGAAATTCAATATCTTGTGATATTACTACTGAGAACACCGCGTTCTTGGTGATTTGTTCGTTAAACACCAATTTACTTATTTTAATTGAAATATGATGGTTGTTAATAAAATAGTGTAACATTCCAGATCTGTAAGTTAAGGAAATGTTCTTTAGAAAGAGTGAATCCTGCCCTGAAGAGCTAAGGGTAGATTTACATTAATGGGGATTTTACACTTATATTTTTGGCTTGTGATGTGATCGTCTAGATTGTTAGAACTCTATGTTATGTCGCAGTAATTCAGATTCGTAATAACTCAGATTAGTGAAATATAGGATGGGGAATAATGAGGTAAAATAGATAAATAATACACTAGATTGGACACAAAGGTGAAACTAGAGCCTTTATTGGTCCAGCGAAGTAGTTCGAGTGAACGACTTGCTTTTCTTAGGGATAAAAACGAACCAAATACAATTCCTCATTGGATTTGAAAGCAAAAACCAAGCACCATTTTGGTGTATGGTTTAGCATGTTCCAGTAACAGAATTTTCCTTGCCCAAAAAAGAATCATACGGTTAATGTCCGGACTTGACTTTCGCGAATCTTGCCGAACTACATTCAAAACAAAACAAATGTTGACATTCACTGGTATTTTTTTGTATAAAATTCTTACTTTTATCTACAAAAATAAAATCAATTTTCAAAAAAAATGGCGATTTCCATAATTATTCCACAAGACACAGAAATGCATTCAGACTTGAACAAATAAATTATTCTAGTTATAGAAAGTCACCATATTACGCTGGATTACAATTTTACAATCATCTACCCGATGATATTAAGAACATATGCGAATTAAATAAATTCAAAACCGAATTGAAGTTGTTTTTAATAAATAATGTATTTTATAACATTCAGGAATTTTTGTTGATTCGGAAAAACTGTTGAATTCCTTGTTGATTTTTTGTGAGGATTCATTTTTTGTTACAATAGTTAAAGTTTGTACAATAGTTTACAGTTAACAATTCAGTAAAACTGTTGAACTCCTGTTTCATTTTCCTTTTTTTGTGGGTAAATCATAACTGTGAAAATTTATTTTTTGTTACAATAATTATAGTTTATGATGACGTGTCAATCCAAATGTTATTCTTGGTATTTTGATCAATAAATTATCTATCTATCTATCTATCGTCAGTCGCCGCTATCAAAGACCATTTGCCGCTATGGATTTGGAGCGTGACACTATTGTCGCTTTGTACGAGAACCGTCCGATTCCGCACGAAGTTAAAACTTCCGTATTTCGAAATTATCATGTTGGAATAATTATTGTGTGGATTCTTTTTTTGAAAAGTATTACTGGAAATCGGCTCCATGATCGATTCAAGTTTCATTGAACTTTCAAATTTCACTCTATCATCCTAACCCAAGGACTTCAGACGAAAATTTGGGGGAGAAGAACATTATCGACGATACAATGCAAACTTACTTGCTTCTTGCAGCTGTCATTGAAAAAGATTCTTGAAATCTTTTTGCAATACACAGATCTGAGCCACATCCTCCCATTATTCAAATCTATATTTTTATAATTTTCTGAGGAAATATTCCAGAAATCCGCTTTTTTCTGTCATACTAATGACAATGAGCATTTCAGTTTCTGAATTAACTTTTTCCTACCCACTGACTATCATCCTCTATAATTACATTCCTTTCGTAAATACGTAAAAAATCCTCAGAATGTTCAATAACGCAACACCGCAATCGCATACGGACTTATGATGCGCATACATGTGAAAGCCTCCTTTGTCGGCTCGAAACGACGCCACGCAAACGCAGCGGGCTGAACCGATGCTCGTGCTTGTCCCATCGGTCGACTGATGATACGCATGCATGTGAAAGGAATGAAAGGAATGAAAGGATTGTGAAATTCAGTTCAAACGCCGTCCCCAGACCGACCATCAGGACCGACCATCAGTCGCATGTGAAGTGGGTGTGACACCCGTTTCACATGCGACTGATGGTCGGTCGGGGCCGGCGTTTGAACTGGATCGGTCGACTGATGATACGCATGCATGTGAAAGGATTTTAAAATCCAGTTCAAACGCCGGCCCCAGACCGACCATCAGGACCTACCATCAGTCGCATGTGAAATGGGTCTGATATTTGTACGTTTAATATTATCCTGAAAGCAACAACTCCAAATGCCTTTACCATAGTGTTAAGTGAATAGTTAAATGTGCAGTAGGCCAGGGAACAGTATAAGAATATTCCAAATGGGTTGGTAGTAGAACAGAGTTCCACAATATTCAATAGAAAAGCAATAATAAGATAGAACAAGTTTACATGAGATTAAATCCCGTAAATAGAAACAGAGTTATTTAAATGGGGACAAATTTACATACCAGAGAACAAGGGAAGCGTCTTTAAAATATACTAAAAAGGCGGATTTCTAGAAGAGGAACTCTATTTCAAAGGAACACTATTGTGAACCAGAATGAAACTGAAACGAATGGAATCAAGCAGTGAAAATGGGTGCAGTCGAAGTAAAAGTAAAAGAGCGTAGTTCCACGTTGAATGAAACTTATTTGATATTATTTTATAATTCTATGAATGATGAATATTAGTACGACTTCAAGCAATACTTCAGGAAATTCGCATCTTTATAAATAGGAGATTTTCATCATATCGAAGATCCACCATGAAGTAAACTTGTTCTTCTGTGACCATCGAAGAAATACGATTCTGTGGAGGAAAACTAACTTCCGAACGACAACAAATGGGAGAGCGCTCTTTTACTTATACTTCGACTGCACCCCTTTTCACTGCTTGATTCCATTCGTTTCACTTTCATTCTGGTTCACAATAGTGTTCCTTTGAAATGGAGTTCCTCTTCTAGGAATCCGTCATTTTAGTATATTTTTAAGACGCGTCCCTTGTTCTCTGGTATTTACATTTGTCCCCATTTAAATAACTCTTTTTCTATTCACAGGATTTAATCTCATGTAAGCTTGTTCTATCTTATTATTGCTTTTCTATTGAACATTGTGGAACTCTGTTCTACTACCAACCCATTTGGAATATTCTTATTGGCGATTCCAACCACCGATGAGGGCGCTGCTGACTGTAAACAAACATGGCGGAATTCCAGTAATCTCTTTTGAAGCTACGTTGTTTTGATATGTATAACAGATTATTTTAAGTGATTTTCTTAGTTCTCGTGATGATTTTGTGCATAATTTCAGTGAATTAATGTATTATTGACAGCACAGTGTCGAGTTTATAAAATTTTGTTATACAATTTGGCTTTTTTCCCTTCTAATGGGATCGACAATTCACGAGGTATACGATGGAAATTATGTAAATAAATTATTGTTTTGAATGTTCTTTATTTTCATGGAAATATACTACAAAATAGCAACACAAAAAGATTCACACCTGCCTAAACTATGATCAGAATGTGACATGACAAACATGAAGATCTGTATGGTATATCCTCATAATTAAATATCACTTGAATATTCCCAAAATGCTAAGCAGTAAATTCATCAATTCAACCTCAGAACTTGGCCACTGAATACAACCTTCCAAAATATTTGCTAAATACTTAATATATTCACTAAAAATATTGTTCGCAGTTGTTCGAGAAACAACGAAAATCTTTTCAGCAAGTTTTCTCCATCTATAGTTTATCCATGCTTTTCTTCAGTCCAATTTTTCCAATTTAGCGAAGGCATTAGTGATAAATAGTATTAAGGCATCTTTCTCAGGAAATTTATGAAAACGTATAGACTGGTGTTTATTTTTCCTTGAAGAACAATTGAAACCACAACAGTTGAATACAGTTTTTTTTCAGCACTTGAACTAAGCTTACTCATTGTTCTATAATCAATGCACTGGCCTGAAATTAAACATAACATTAGCATTAAAACATGAACCCCTTCGCTCAGATACTTCACCTTATTTTTTAATTCCTATCTTACAGAATAATAAAGGCACAGCTCAGTACCGTGAATTACGATGATCAATTTCGTAACACTCTTATTGATAATTGTGGTATCAACCTTTCACATCAGTTAAAACTGCACCAGAAAATCAAACTCAAACAAGACGTCTGGTAACCTAAAACATGATAACTTTGTGAATAATATTTTAAATGAATAACACTGATATAAATACCTTCTCAACAATTTTTATTTAAGTACTAATTAATCTGTTCAGAACACTATAAAAACTTCGAAATATCACTCAAGAATACCTGGATATGAAACAAAATATTATTGCTCAAAAGCACGCGAAACATAGAAGATCTCAACGGATTACTTGTTCCATAGTTTGGCGTTTTTGCCGAAAGAGGGCGCTTTGATCTTTGGATTCGCCAATACTGTGCACTGTGCAACGTAAAACTGTGTGATTTAGTTTACCGTAAACAGAAAGCACGCTCGAAAGCCCATACGGTGAATCTGTGAAGTGAAACGCAAGGCAAATATCCAATTAGATCAATACCTTACTAGAACACAAGGCCATGAAACAGAATGACAGCGGTAGGGGGGTGAAGTGTGGGAGTAGTCCATTATCCGCCATTAGTTGTTTATGTTTTTGCCGGTATTTTGAGAGTTTTTCGTTGTTTAATAGTTGTAATTTTATTTATTTTGGTGTTACATCAGTCCATAACAGGTAAGGCACTTATATTTGTCTACTAATTTATTTGTTTTAACTGATAATACCTGCAGTTCATAAAAGTTTCGCATTTCATCTTCGAGGTTATGTTATTTGATTTTAATTTTTTTGTTCAAGACTTTGGCTATTTTTATGTTCGTTTCTAAGCTAATCTCCCAATTTTTTCCAGCTGAAATCATGCCTTTTCATTGCTCTGTCCCCAAAAGCAGGGGCAATTATGCAGGTGAGCCAAAAGTAGCAGTCTTTGGGTTTCCCAGAGACGAGCAACTCAAAAATATTTGGTTGAACGCAATTAGAAGGAAAGATTTCGTTCCCAGTAACAGCAGTAAGGTATGTATTATTGCAAATTTAACTGTTTTGCCTGACACTGCAAAAATTTACTTATTTCTAGGTTTGCGAACTACATTTCCGAACAGAATGTATTGAAAGATCCACCAGTTATATACATGAAGTCACAGGCCAAAAGGTCGAAATCCCATTAAAGTTTCCCAGGTTAAAAAAAGGTGAGCAATTTTTTTTTGTACTAATCACTATTTACTATGGCACATTATACATCTTTATGTTTTTTTTGCTTGTATGGACTTTGGATATGGGGGATTAGACTAGTAGAAATGTGCACCTCAACAAAATGTTAATAATTAGGTATCCTATTAATCTTTTACCATTTGTTTTAGGAGCGATACCAACGAAATTCCCAGGTTGTCCGGCCTACTTAAGATCAGATATTCATACCAGAGTTTCTCCTCAATCCAAGCGATCTAAAATGGAATGTCGAGATCTTGAGAAAGCCATTGCTGAGAGTATCGAATCAAGTTCAGCATATGATTCAGCAGTGTCATTTTCAACTTTAGCTGAAGCTTTTACAAAAGTGTCAGCTCCGAAAGGTTGGATAATAGCCAAAGGAGATAAAAACCTGTGTTTTTTTTATTTGGACGAGTCATCAGAAATTCCAGTTGTGAAAATTAAAGTGTATGTGTCTGAAGACTTAGAAGTTAATGTACTGTTTAATAATATTAAGGCGAAAAAACTGGCATGTGATGATGTGGACTTAATATTTCCAGTGCATGTTACAGACATAATTTTTTTGGACAGAATTTTGTGCTACAGTGTGCGGTGTCTCAATAGTATTACTCAAAAGAATTGTGACAAAATGAAGGAAAAACTCAGTTTTATAAATGACATTTTGGAGGATATTTCTGAAGAGCTGGAAACTAATCAAGGGAATGGGAGTTGTGATGCAATAAAATTTGTGCAAGAACAAATTCAGCTTTCCACCATTGAGACAAAAACCAGATGTAGATATTCATGTGAAATGATGCTATTTTCTTGCTTGGTGTTCCAAATTTCTCCACATGCGTATAAATTTTTAAGAGGATCTGGTAAGCTAACCCTTCCATCCCCAAGAACAATTCAATCAATTTGTGCAAAATTTAATACTGATCCAAGATATGAACAAAGTGATGAACACTTCTTACAATGTATAAAAAACAAGTTTTATTTATTGGACAGTAATGACAAAATAGTTTCATTGATGGTAGATGAGATACACATAAAGCCTAATTTGGATTATAAGGGAGGAAATATTGTTGGAGGCTCCAACAATTCTACGGAACGTGCAACCAGTGCCCATACATTTATGTTGAACAGTGTTCGTTCGAAATACTCCGATGTGGCTCATATTCTACCTGTACACACAATTAAAGGTGAGGATCTCTTTACGATCATTAAAAAAGTAATTATTGGACTAGAAAAAATTGGGTTCGAAGTTATGTCTGTGGTAACAGATAACAACGCACTGAACAAAAAAGCAATGTCTTATTTTGTTACTCCTCCAAAAATAATGATTACATATGCCAATCCTGTAGATACAAGCAGGCCATTGTTTTATGTTATTGATCCAGTACACACTTTGAAGAATGTAAGAAACAATTGGATCAACAATAAACCTGACCAAATTTTCAATTTCCCGGACTTCATTGACAACAAAGTGAGAGTAGCTGCATTTGGTGCATTAAAAGAAATGCATATGCGTGAGAATGGTCAATTGATAAAATATGGGCATACTTTATCATTAAAGGCTCTGTATCCTTCTTCAATGGAGAGGCAAAATGTTAAATTAGTTCTGCAAGTATTCAATGATAGTATTGTAGCAGCCCTGGAACAGCTAGGACCCAAAATATGTTTGTCGTCTTATAAGGATACCTCAGTTTTCATTGCATTGATTACCAAATGGTGGGATATAGTTAACGTGAAAACACCCCTAAAAGGACAGAGACTACGAAACCCATTCAAACAACCAGTAACTACTGATTCCCAACACATATTTGATTTTCTGCACAATTTTCTGATTTGGTTGGAAAAATGGAAACAAAGTGAAGGGCAGAAGTTAACAAAAGAAACACATGATGCAATTTATCACACAACAAGTGCTCTAATTAAAATTTCTCGATACTGTTTGGATGTAAAAAATTTCAACTATTTACTGTTGGGAAAATTTCAGACTGATAAACTCGAGGAGCGTTTTGGCAAATATAGGTAAGTAATTGCGGTTGCATGTGTAGCTGGTGCTTTTGGATAGTAGTTTTCCTCTAAATTAGTAATATAACTTTTGGCATGCCAGAGTAGTCTTGAAGGTGAATTTAACGGTGAGGCTCTAGTGATCATTTCAAACAATTTCTATGAAAATTATTATTGGAGAGAATAACCTTTCATGAAATATCACTTAATGAAAGTTGAAAGAGCATATTACAAGTTTTCTATAAATTCTAGTGAAAATATTGTAAAGGAAACTCAGTACTTTATTTATTTTCTGGAAAATAATGAAAACAAACTGAATACATTCTTTGTGATTTGTTCTTGGTGAGCAATGAACACAATACAGAGTCGTATTCAGTTCTTGATGCCCAAGATTTTTGTGTTTTTCTTAAACTAAATAACTTGTACAAGAAATTTTATGTAAAATTATTTATTTCGATGAGTTTTACCACCTGTCAAAAAAACCCTCACCTTTAAATACTTGCTTTAAGTATTTGCTAAACAATTTGTAGATTGGGAGCTGGTGGACATTACCATGTGCATGTTAGGCAAGTTTTCGAAATGGAGAGCAAACTGAGAATTCAAAATGTGGTTCCACTGATTGTAAAATCTAAAGCTTTTGGTAACATTCCAATAACTAAAGAAGACATATCAGCGTTTACTTCAGAAGCTGATGAAAACTTTGATTTTGAAGACAGTATTCCTTGCAGTTTAACTCAATGTGGTATAGTTAGTGATGATGACATAGAACGTATTAAAGCAAATGAATGGCCCCCCCTCGTTTATGTAGCAGGCTATAGTACTCATTCGCTTTTAAAAAAAATTAAATGTGAATATTGCAAATTGTATCTCACATCATCAGAGGCTGCAGAAATAGACTCGAGCCTTATAACTAGTATGTCGAGGGGTGGTTTGTGTTACCCCAGTCCAGCTGTAGTGCAGATATGTGCATATGCTTATGTGATAGTACAAAAACTGTTAATGAAAGAAGAAGAATTTTTACAACAAAAGTGCCAACGCCAAATTCTTAGTGCCTTAATTTTTAATGCAATCAAAGGACTCGATGACATGTTTATTGGACATAACAACACATGTCACACTGAAGAAAAATTGTTGAAGTTTCTGATAAAACCTTTGACCAATATTTTGTTAAAAAATTATATAAAGATAAGAAATGATAAGGTCTCTACCAAATCAATGCCTGATCTTAAAAGATTCAAGGTTAATACTAATAAAAATTAAATGCATGTACATGTTTCGTCTTTTATTTACTATTTTAATGTGTAGGTCGAAGTGAACTATAACCCCTATTAACTATTAATGTGTAGGTACATCATAACATTTCATTCTCCCTAGTCGCATGAAAGCCACTTTGCAGCAGGGACTTCAATTTCCTGAGTAGATAGATTAGAATGTGTAAAACTTTGATTTGTAGATTAATTGCCAGTTGGTTTTTATATTTTGGATGTCGATGAGTAAACCCGCCTAAGCCTGTCCCAGGTTGAGAAAGGGTGAGGGGGAGGAGAAACAACCTCGTTAAAAACCAGGGTTCATCTGGCCCGGATGATAGCACCCTGTAAGGGCTCCTTGTATAGGGTACAGATGAAGAATGTTTGAGATGCCAAAAGCTGAAAAGAATTCCTGTCCTAAAAAACCTTCATACAGTTTCCCATGACAACACCAAGGGGGAAGAAAGACTGAATTCATAATGATTCTCTTCAATCAAAATAATGTTAATATTTGCAAAATTTTCAGTTGAAATATGACCAAGAGTAAGGTTTGAGTATTCTAGTTAAGTCAAATGATAATATTAAAATTTCAGGAAACGATACTCATGCCCGATGAATTGTTAGCTGCTGAAGCTGTATATGCTATAGCAGAAGTAAAGTAAGAGGATGTTTCCATACAGGTCAATATTTCATCAATAAGGACAATTTGGGACCATATCACACTAAGTGAAAACCCAAAATTTTGACAGGGTTGAATTCATTTGAAATGCCGAAAACTATCTAAATGTTAGTATAATGTTAATAAAGGTTTCCATGAAGCAGAATATTGGAATTTTATTTATAACCATCAATTGAAATATCCCTGCAGATTTTTTCTGATTAAAAGCAAAAAATAAATTATTTATTTATTAAACAATTTACAGCTGACCTCAAAACAGTTCCTGGGAACTGGTGACAAGGCCTACAAGTACAATAGGTACATCAGTCAGCTAACCATAAACTCCAAAAAAAGAAACGCATCACAGCTGCCACAGCTCACTTTCATAAAGTCTCTAATTATCACATAAGTCAATCTCTTGGCTTCAAATATTCCACAACAAGTCTACTGAATTTGCTCCTCTGTATCACATTGTGTCTTACTGGTTCTTCTAAGCTAAGCGGTCTCCTTATTAGTTCCCGTGATCTAGTTTATGTTCATGAGTTTCCCTTCCATAGTGAACTGCTTGCATTGTCTTAAAATATCCATTTATGATACCATGTACCAGTTTAGCATATTCCAAATAGTGAATTTCATTGATGTCCATTATCCGAGTTCCTCTATAGATCAAATCTGAGCTTGTGAGTCTGCTATATCCAAAGATCGTCTTAAGGGCTTTGTTCTGTACAAGTTGCAAGGGTTTAATATATGTAGCGGATCCATTACCCCAACATGGGATCCAAGGTATTTGTATTCATTATTCATCAGAAATGCTCAGGTTTGTGGAATGGGACCAATATCATTATTTGAAATGGGACCTTACAGCTTCATTTGGCCTTCTGGTAACTGTGATTACATGAATCTTGTTTGTTTACTTGGGTTAAAAATATGTATTTCGTTTCACTTTTCAATAATTTTTAGAATATTTAAATAGTTGATATTAGCACCAGCTTCATAGGAACAACTAGAAGCTCACATTGTTGCAAATTCCTCATCAATTATTATTTTTCCACTAATTCTTGCTGAGAAGGCTGAAGTTTCTGAACATATTTCCAATACTGCAAGCATCACTTTTCCTCAAACTTCTACACACAATAATATGACCAGCATGTAAGCTTCTTCTAAAATGTTTTTTCTTTTGATAATGCATGATTGTTCATGTATTGCAATGAAGGAATAACCTCGCCTTCATGCTATGTTTTGGAGACCTAAATTTGCTCCTAAATATCGAAAATATCCAGTTATACTGAGAAAAAGCACTTTTTTTACGAAACACTTTTGTTTACAACGATCCTATCTAATCGGAAAAACATTGTTATTCGTTTCTGTTGAAAAAATTAAATATAAATAAATCAACATATTTTTTGACATTTCCACTATTGGACTACCTATGATGACGTCACCAATGTTGTTTCATGGCCTTGTGTTCTAGTAAGGTATTGATTAGATAGAGCCTTTAGTAGTTACCATGGAAACGAAAAGACGCCATTAGTTTCTGACGTTTCGTGAATGTATCGCGAATTGTTACCAGTTTTTGGATTTGCCAAGATTAATTGAAGATAAATCCCTCATAACGAATAATAATTGTTGTGAAAAATGTCCAGTGGCAGCGAAGATGAATTGTGCACACCTCCCGATATAGTGGAAAGAGCGAAAAATGCTTCATATAATTTATTACCCGCAAAATCGGGTGGAAGATACGAACAAGTTTATCGTAAATTCATGGATTGGAAGCTGAAACACAAAATCAATTCATTTTCGGAAAATGTTATGTTAGCATATTTTGAAGAACTGTCCAAAACAATGAAGCCATCGTCACTTTGGTCAATTCATTCGATGCTAAGGTCACCAATAAACATAAACCATGATAACGTAAATATCGAGTCTTATCCTAAACTGTTGGCTTTACTCAAAAGAAAATCAGATGGTTTCAAGAGTAAGAAATCGAAAACGTTGACATCAAAAGAAATCAATGTCTTTCTCCAAAACTCTCCAGATAGCAGATATTTGCTGACGAAGGTATCTATGCACGAATCATATAAATACTAAACAGGCAAATATTGATACTTTTTCATTCCAGGTGGTTTTAATTATCGGTATTAGTGGGGCTTGTAGAAAGCAGGAGTTACGCAACTTGAAGCCTGAAGACGTGGAGGATACGGGAAAATGTCTGATAATTCATATTGCAGATTCAAAAACCAAAACGCAACGTTCATTTGTCGTTTCCGAGTCCTTTTATCCGGTTTGTTCTATTTCTACACCAAACTAGTAACTCTGTGGACCGGCACGAGGAAATCTGTCGAAAAAGTGGGTACAGAAGAATCTTAAAATCGCAGCGAAGCTGCCATATATTGAGGAAATTTCTATACGGTCGGAAAGAGAAATAATCGTTTTATACTTGGGTGGAATTTCGATTCTCTAGGCGATATAGAAGTATTTTTAAAAAATTCGCGAAAATCACAAGAAAAATCCGGCAAAAAGGGCAATTTTAAACTCGATAAAACTTTTTTCACAGATATCCTGGCGGTGATGTGAATATACGGAAGGAAAGTCAATACAAAATTGCTTGGTATTTATATTTCCCATAATTTTCCAATTTCTTCAGGAAAATTGATCAAACTTTGACATTTCCCCTATAAAATCACCCGAGTTCTACCAATGAGGATAACTACTTAAGAGGTAGATCTGCTGGTCCATACTAGTAAAAACTATATCAATTTACGTCCTGCAGGAGAGCATCTTCAGACTCTTCCTTTCTTTTTGAATTACTTGAATGGAAAATGCACCAAGCAATCTGTTGGAATAAACAAAATCGGTAACATGCCAAAAACAGTGGCAGAATATCTGGGCTTAGAGAATCCCAAGCAATACACGGGGCCATTGCTTCAGGCGTTCTACTGCCACAATTTTATTACATGCTGGTGGCGATATGCTAGCATTGAAGAGACAGACACGGCGGTTGGCGGTCATCAGCAGTGGCCGAGAGTTATGTAGATAATTCTATGAAAAACATGACTGCAAACTCATCAAAAATTACATGTGCCATTAATAATAAAAGAGAAAATAATGATATTATTTTTAAAATACAAAAAATCCGAATACCAACCCACCCAACTAAACAATAGGAACTTATTATAGTTGTATGATTTTTTTCGACTCCGTTCTTCCGATGTTATGAGTCAATGGTACTGCCACATCAATTATCACCCCATACTTCTGATCCTTCTCAATGAACACAAGGTCCGGTCTATTGTAGTCCACTGTACTATCTGTTGTTATGGGTCTGTCCCAATAGAGAACCTCTGGGTCCGTTTCCAACACTGCTGCAGGTTGATACTTATAATATGGCGGACAAGTATCCAAAAAACCATGTCTAAGAGCTAAATGCTGCTGAACAATTTTTGCCACTTGGTTGTGTCGGCCCAGATATGCGTTGTAGGCAAGAACTCCACATCCTGCGATTATATGTTCAATAGACTCGCCAACTGCGCCGCACTTCCTGCATTTTTGTCCTCCACGTTTAGCTTCAAACAGTGCTTCTCGTAGTTGCGAGTTCTTATAACTCGGTCTTGGATAGCCGTCAGAAATCCTTCATAGACTACAGGCCCGTGTCGAAAATTTATGGGTCATTTGAACCAGAAGGTGACCTATCTAGAACGATAGAAGGACATAAAATAATAAGATTCAGCACTATGCCGTCACTTGTAAGCTGTCCAACTGAGTACAGGTGGCAATTCAAAAGGACAGGTAGACTGGGTACATTTGGGTCATATGACTTTTGACGGCATTCTTACCATCGATAGCTCCATGGAAAATAATAGGAAAACGGGCAGTGCCGTACAAAAATGATGCGCCATATATTCGGAAAATTTTTTTGATTTTCCGAAAATTTCCATGGTAAAATAGGTCATTTGACTTTGTACGGCATCAGTTTTATACGGTTGCCATACATTTTCTAATCCATTATTCAGCAACGCCGTACAAAAATCATGCGACAAAGGGAAAAAATCGAGGGTTGCAACCCCCTCTCTTGCCGTGCTCCAGGGGGTCATTTGAAAAAGTACGGCTTCCGTTCCAAAACATTATCCAGCACTCAAAATTACTATTAAAAAAAAGGCCGTCAAAAAAAATTGTTCATTTTGATGTTATATCAATAATTATCTTAATTTCATCTTATGCTTGACCCATAAAGCTCTAAAGTCATTTGACCCAGTACGGCAACTTCTTTTTTTACATGATACTTTAAGATACAATTCTTATATTATATTGCCGTTCAAAAGAAACTGTTCTAAAAAAAATTATAGAGAAATACAAAAAGTGAAATTTTTCATATTATTGTAAAAGTTTGGAACTCATAGATTAATGATTTATAACAATTTTCTACATTTTATCCCTTGCTTTGAATAGTATTAAGGTATCATTTGTTCCTAATTTATTTACCTTAATACTATTCAAAACAAGGGATAAAATGCAGAAAATTGTTATATATCATTATTCTATGAGTTCCAAACTTTTACAATAATATGAAAAATTTCACTTTTTGTATTTCTCTATAATTTTTTTTAGAACAGTTTCTTTTGAACGGCAATATAATATAAGAATTGTATCTTAAAGTATCATGTAAAAAAAGAAGTTGCCGTACTGGGTCAAATGACTTTAGAGCTTTATGGGTCAAGCATAAGATGAAATTAAGATAATTTATACGTAGATTGAATTATAACGACCTATTTTCTTCAATATAAGTTGAGTTTTTTAATGGGTTTAATGTCTGAAGATGACAAAAACCAATTTATTTAGTTGCCGACAGTTTCGATAACTTTTATTATCATCATCAGGGCTCTGAAATGAGATGTACAAATCATTGAAAATCTTGACATCATCCACACAAATACTCTAAAAAACACATTTACACTGATTTAAATGCACAAAGGTAAAAGTACACTGAACAAGTACAAGATAACGAAAAACAAACAGTAGGCAATTGGAAATTCAAAGGTCCATCTTTCTGTATGTGGTACTTACAGCTAAGTTTTTGGTTTTCCAAGTCTAATCATTAAAATATTAGGAAATGAACAGTAATAACACAACATGAAACCTATGTTTAAGAAAAAAGAAAGAAAAGAAGAAAGGAAAAAGAAGAAA
Organism: Adalia decempunctata; assembly: GCA_951802165.1. Classification (NCBI taxonomy): domain Eukaryota; kingdom Metazoa; phylum Arthropoda; class Insecta; order Coleoptera; family Coccinellidae; genus Adalia; species Adalia decempunctata. The sequence goes on from OX637697.1 coordinate 51,059,149, forward strand.
AATATTCGATGTTTGTCCTTCGGCGAAACGTTTCTAGATTTCTCTTACCACATGTAGACATTCTTGCATATCAGACTTGTCATTTGTGAATTTGTAAACATAGGTTTCATGTTGTGTTATTACTGTTCATTTCCTAATATTTTAATGATTAGACTTGGAAAACCAAAAACTTAGCTGTAAGTACCACATACAGAAAGATGGACCTTTGAATTTCCAATTGCCTACTGTTTGTTTTTCGTTATCTTGTACTTGTTCAGTGTACTTTTACCTTTGTGCATTTAAATCAGTGTAAATGTGTTTTTTAGAGTATTTGTGTGGATGATGTCAAGATTTTCAATGATTTGTACATCTCATTTCAGAGCCCTGATGATGATAATAAAAGTTATCGAAACTGTCGGCAACTAAATAAATTGGTTTTTGTCATCTTCAGACCTTAAACCCATTAAAAAACTCAACTTATATTAAGATAATTATTGATATAACATCAAAATGAACAATTTTTTTTTGACGGCCTTATTTTTAATAGTAATTTTGAGTGCTGGATAATGTTTTGGAACGGAAGCCGTACTTTTTCAAATGACCCCCTGGAGCACGGCAAGAGAGGGGGTTGCAACCCTCGATTTTTTCCCTTTGTCGCATGATTTTTGTACGGCGTTGCTGAATAATGGATTAGAAAATGTATGGCAACCGTATAAAACTGATGCCGTACAAAGTCAAATGACCTATTTTACCATGGAAATTTTCGGAAAATCAAAAAAATTTTCCGAATATATGGCGCATCATTTTTGTACGGCACTGCCCGTTTTCCTATTATTTTCCATGGAGCTATCGATGGTAAGAATGCCGTCAAAAGTCATATGACCCAAATGTACCCAGTCTATCTGTCCTTTTGAATTGCCACCTGTACTCAGTTGGACAGGTTACAAGTGACGGCATAGTGCTGAATCTTATTATTTTATGTCCTATCGTTCTAGATAGGTCATCTTCTGGTTCAAATGACCCATCAATTTTCGACACGGGCCTGTAGTCTATCAGTTTCAGGGTACAATTGTCCCGCGTTCAACCACGACAAAGAAGCTAATTTATCGACATTCTCCCCTTCAAGGTGTTTGGGGAATCTGCCGTGCAGAGCATGTTCCCGCCATATACTTCTATCTTCCCTCTGGTGGTGATATCGAATGTCAGTTTTCTGTGTTGTAGGTTCAGACGTGTGTATCCCTTATCATCTGTTGTCGCCAATTTTATCAGGCTATCCTCACACTCGAGCAGTCGCTGCCTCAAGTTTTTCTCCTGGGTTCTGCAGAGATTATAGATGTTCATCAGACCTTGTCCGCCATCTCGACAACCTGCAATCATTATGTTCGATAGACTCGCCAACTGCGCCGCACTTCCTGCATTTGTCCTCCACGTTCAGCTTCAAACAGTGCTTCTCATAGATGCGAGTTCTTATAACTCGGTCTTGGATAGCCGTCAGGAATCTCTCAGTTTCAGGATACAATTGTCCCGCATTCAACCACGACAAAGAAGCTAATTTATTGACATTTTCCCCCTCAAGGTGTTTGGGAGATCTGCCGTGCAGAGCTTGTTCTCGCCATATACTTATATATTCGCTTCTAGTGGTGATATCGAATCTCAGTTCTCTGTGTTGTAGGTTCAGAGGTGTGTATCCCTTATCCTCTGTTGTCACCAATTTCATCAGGCTATCTTCACACTCGAGCAGTCGCTGCCTCAAGTTTTTCTCCTGGGTTCTGTAGAGTTTAAAGATGCTCAACAGACCTTGGGTAGATAAAGCCTTTTCACCGAAGCGTTGGTCTGTAGACATCGGACCTCTGTAATTAGGCGGCGGGTGAGTCGGTCCAACTCATTCAGATCAGAGTCTGACCACTTCAAGACTACGAAAGTGTAGGTCAGGGCAGGCGTAGCCCAAGAGTTCAAGGCATCGATCTGGTTCCTAGCAGACAGCTTGGTGTTGAGCACTCTGGTTACCCTGTTCTTATATTTCGCAGTGAACTCAGCTTTCAAACGGGTGTGGTCGATCCGTTGATTTTGAGAAATGCCCCGATACTTGTAGGTCTCTTCTGGCAACATACTGTGGATGTCCTGAAATTGTTCCTGAGTGTTCTCCATTTTACCCTTCCTGATGTTGACTATGGCGCATTTATCGAGACCAAAGATATGTCGATGTCTTTGCTGAAGGAACGCGATATATCTATCAGCGAGTTAAGTTGATTTTGGTTCTCGCCGAATAGTATCAGATCATCCATATACAATAAATGGGTAAGTTTTTGCGGATTCCTCTTTGCTGGTCTGTACCCCATGTTGGTGTTTTTCAAAAGAGTAGATAGAGGATTCAGTGTTATACAAAACCACATCGGCGACAGGGCATCTCCCTGAAATATCCCCCTCGATATTTTTACGATTCCAGCATTGATGTTGTTTATAAGAATATTTGTTTTCCATGTACTCATTAGATGTTGGAGCACGGCTTTTATTTTCGGGCAGATCTTATAAATCTCCAGTACTTTCACAAGCAAATCGTGGGGCACTGTATCGAAGGTCTTCTGATAAATTCCTCCTCGCTTGGGCTTGCTTTAACACTATAGCGTCTATGGTGAGTTGATGTTTGCATCCTGCCGATCCTCGAGAGCAGCCTTTCTGTTCTTCTTCCAGAATGTTGTTGGCTTCACAGTGACGATATATCGCATTATTCACAAGCGTTGTGAACAGCTTGTACACCACCGACAAACACGTTATTGGTCTGTAGTTTTCTGGATTGTTGCGGTCTTCTTTTTTGTGGAGCATATTGCCTTGAGTTAGGAAAGTAGGTATCTTGAAGGGGTCTTCCAGCGCCTCCGTAAAACATCTAGCCAGGCTTGGGAAACATGCTGGAAATTGTTTAACCCAGAAGTTGTGAAGTCGGTCGGGTCCTGGCGCCTTCCAGTTACTAGTGTTTTTGACAATGTTGGAAATTTATTCGACTGTGAAAAGATCAGTCTTCATCTCAACGATTTCAGAGGCCTGGTGTTCAATGTCCGTAAGCCAGCTAGTATTCCTCTGAAGTTGACCACACTCCGACCATAGAGAACTCCAATATTGCCGAAATACGTCATGGTTGATGTCAGCATGCTGATTGGAGGAGATTTCGGATGGCTTTTCAAAACTTCTGAAGAACTTCTTTCTGTCTCTCAAATATTCAGCGTTTTGTTGTTTTCGCTTTGTTAGCTCATTGTATCGTCGCAGGCGAGCATCTTTCGCATTAGCTTGTTGTCTCAAGCGATCTTTCAGATCAACTATCAACACTTTATGTCGTGGAGATTCCAGGTCCAGCCCTGCGGATGTGGCTATTTTTCGCACTTTGTTCAATACTTTACGTGATTTATTATCCTTCAGGAACTCATCCAAGACATAAACTTTTCCTCGAAGTTTATCGACGTCCTTCATTAATCTCCTTTTCCAGGCAGGAGTTTGATTTTTAACTTTCTTTTCACTGGTTCTGGGGATGTAGATCTTTTGCTCATTTTGTCCGATTACTGTGATGGCAGCACAGTACAGAGATAAGTGGACTTGTTCCAACATCCATTGAGTGCTCAGGTGTTCTGCCAATATTTCGTTGAGCCTCCCGATGTTATTTTTGGCCGTAGAGTTGAAGTTCAATTTTGGTAGGATGGGGCGGTTGAGCGGATCAGTAGATTCGTATTGCGCCAGGTTACTGTAGAAGGTGTCATACAGCGATATTGTGGGGAGTCTTGGTGAGCAGTTCGTGTGACAGACAGGTCCCTGGCCGTATGCGCTGTTCTCTCCAGCGGCTCGGTGGGTTCGTCATTCTGACTTCCGACAATCTGTTCTTGATTGATTTTGTAGCCCGTTTCTCTCTTGATCTCATCTTGTTCCTGTCTTGTCAAGTAGCCTTTTCGTATAATAACATTTTTACGATCCGCAATGTTCCCTTCCGTTAGCTGAAGTTCTGGATGTGTCTTGGTGAATTCAATATAGAGGGAGTATCTCCATCCAGGAAGGGGTTTGTCATCGCAATTGTTCACGTAGTAAAAAGCTCGCATTACTTAAATATTAATTTTGCGGCTCTACTTAACACGTGCGTTGTGAGCTCTCCTGTGGGCAGTCCTCCTCACGGTGGTCGAGCCAGCAGGTGGAGTGGCATTTCGATCTTCTGCCATGATATCGATTTCCACTTCTCGTTGCTGTTGTGGTGCTGTATTTTGTTGAATGACAAGAGCCCGCTTCCTCAGCACCCTGCCACCGACGGATCGCATGCTGTCATGTCCAGCGTGGGCTCCGGACATGCCCTGGCGCTCCCCAGGCAGCGACTCTCTTCCGATGTTTGATCTCTTCTCCATTTTCATGGATTTGCCACCATTTAGCCTTGGTGGACCAGGTAACTCGGGCCGTGGGGACGACGTTCTCAGCTTGAGCTGGTAATTCTTCTATGAACCAGTGAAAAAACATTTCAGTTCCTCCTATTAGTTCAGAAATTTCCGCACGATGAGATAGGTTTGCAAATCCACAGCATGCTGTGCACATCCCGCGATCTTCTGGGATAATTCGATCCCTTGAAGATTTCTCTTGAATGATTCCCATCCGTTTTCTGAAGTTCCGGATGCCTCCTGGTAAACTCGGTATAGAGGGAGTATCTCCATCCAGGAAGTGGTTTGTCCTCGCAAACGTTCACGTAATGAAAAGCTTGCATTACTTCAATATTCATTGCGTGGCTCCACTGGATACGTGCGTTGCGAGCTCCCATGCTGGCAGTCCTCCTCACGGTGGTCGAGCCAGTAGGTAGAGTGACATCTAGATCTTATGCCATATGATATCGGTTTCCACTTCTCGTTCATGGGTTTGCCCCCATTTACCCTTGGTGGCTCAGGTAACTCGGGCCGTGGGGACGTCACCCCCCACGTGGCGTGGCAGAAACCAAACCACACCCTTTATGGGCACCGAGAGGGACCGCACTCTCGGTAGTGTGAGAATCCAGGATCTTGTGTGGCTACTCACTAAAAACCCCTCACACTAAAATGGAGGAGTTCATCCTGCCCGAGGGCGAGCAGCGTCCCTTAACAAAAGAGATGAGCTGCAAGTGGCTTCTAGAGTTCATGGGACCTGATGATATGGAGTGACCCGAGCAACACTGCTTTCTGTATTCTGTGCGCCAATACCTCGGCCAGTGATCTACAGACCGGGATAATCTTCAGTTCATCCACGTAGTTAGCTCTCATTCCACCGATACATCCTATGATAAGTACGACCATCCTTATTTTATGACCTGGGTATAAAGTTCCATATTGTATATATATATATTATTATTATTACTACTATATTATTATACCTTGATCCTGATGTCAAATCTGCTATTTTCTTCTTTCATGATGCCATTTTTTCGAATTCATGGCACACAGGGTCAGTACGAAATCATTATAAAGTTATGGTGGGAACTCCAAGATATATTTTTTTATTGGTTGGGATTATTTTCAGGTGAAATATATGTCTTGAAAGCACTCATCGCTCGAAAAAATGCAAAGAAACCTATTCATCAAAACTATAGTCACTCATAACCTGCAACGCTTCCTTAAAATCTCTGTTTTAGATAATCTTCATAAAGCATTCGATTCAATTTTTATTTCTAACAAATAAACTTCTGATTCCTCAATCGTCGACCTCTAACTACCAGAACAAAATTTATACTCTTTGGTCTCTTTGCGTACTGAATGAAAATTAATTGTGCCCAAACCATTTTTGCTGAATAATGTACTCGAAATCCGAAACATACCTTGATGCTGCTCCACAAAACTAACAATTATTCATTTCAACAGAAATTACCTTGAAACCTTCTAATTTTGGATCACAATTATGTAATGTATTGGGCCACTAAATCGGAAATTTCCCCTATCAACTATGTAAAAAAAAATTTTTTTTTAAATACAAATGAAAAGGCCTTTGATCAGCATAATTAAAAAATTATCGGAACTCGGAACATTGGGTTGTCACAGCTCATTGGTACTCAAACCAATGTATGCGGAAATGGATTTCCTCAAAAGAAAAAAAGAACTGACACATTAATTCAAGGAGCTATTGAATGGTTCAACAACAACTTTGAAGGTGAATCCGGAAAAAATACAAAGGCTTGTAATAACAACCGAACGGAACACCATAATTCATTTATTTTTCCTCTGCTCCGGATGTGCATCAGTGGAAATTTAACTTGGACTGAGCATGTGATTGGGTTGTGTAACGGGCTTTCCACCGCAATATTTGCAAAAAGACGGATACAGAATACAGGATAATATTATCTGGGCGCTCTAGACTCATGTTCTTGCAGTGAACTTGGCCAAGATGCTTGGCAAAATAAGTCATCCACACTCACACAAATATTTAACATATTTAGTAGTAACTCACATAAATATTCGCACTTTGGTTTGCGGCATCCTCGCTGTCTACAAAGATTCTTGGCCTGTTTAGCCAGCCATAAAAGGGGTTTATTCTGATAACAATCAAGAAATTCTAATTCCACATTTCTAAATCGTACATCTTGTATTCGGGTATGCCTGTAAATTACATATATGTACTTATAAATTCTGATAAAAACTTCCAAAAAGTTCACGTGCTCTGGATAACGAACGTATAGGACACAGCTTCCCATAGATCCTTAAGAAATCTCGTAGTTTGTCTAAATTTTCTCATGAGATTATTTAATGCGGTGTTTTTGACGGGTATGGTTTTTCTGAGGATTTCGAGAGAATTATTTGAAATTTGTTTCTCGATATTGGTAGCACAATCGACAAGACTGCAAGAGGTATAAAGTTTAATATAACAACAAAGCTCTTTTCTACAATTGTGCACCTAATAGTGGTTCACCAACAAAAAGCTCTGGGGGAAAGCAGAGGACATATTCCAGAAAAATAACACCCAATGCAATCGATAGCTAATATCAAGGTTGAAAGAATTGAAAATACTATGGTGATTATAGTTGAACACGATGCACACTACTAGCATAATGCCTAACTTCTTCATGAAATGATATTTGAAAAACGGAATGTAAGCCCTTTAATCATTTACAAACTCGAAATATCATATCCGGGGTTCATTTTGTTCAGATTTGATGTAGAACCCTCTTGGCTTTCCCTGATTTAGATGTATTACACAGAAATGTTCACCTTAGGATATCCCTTCAAATCCCTCTATCCCACAATATCCTGTTTGCCTCTCCGTTTCATCCCCAATTTTAAGCGATCGTTTTGCTTAGACGAGGACTATCTCACTTCGTCAGGATGTCTGTATTTTTCAAATTTTGGGGCGGAGCTCCGACCCATCATTCATAAGCCCAACATGATGAATCTCTCGACCAGTGATATCGCCTTGCATCACATCTGTCCTCATGGGTGATAGGAAAATAACAGTCTACCAAAATTTCCGTGGAACGATTCACTCGAAGTGTCTGAATAAGTTAGATGTTTCAGCTCCTTCGAATTTGCCTTCGTCCAGAATTAAGCCAGACGTCTACGTGCATACCTTTTTTTACAACCTTATAATTACCGTTCGCTCTTCCATGTAATCAGTAAATAGCACACAGTACCAAGACTATTTCCCCCACCGATACACATGTCGCTCTAATTGATGTCCATTTTGTGCGGAACAGTGGCGGCTCGTCCTATGAGGCAGGTGAGGCAGTGCCTCTCCAATAAATTTGAAAAAATACTCGTATTAATCGAATCATTATTAAATCATTCCATCATCACTATCATTCCTGTCACAATTAAATTCGCATGTTTATTCATTCTTCATCTATAAGCCTTCATGCCGTCATATATTCTCTTCATTCAACATGAATGGATGCGCGTTCGGCAAAAAATATCCGATCACTTATTTATCCCGTCCCATATTATACAGAGTGTAACACCCAAATGCAATGAATTCGATAACGAATAAATGAGGGCGTGTTGGGAAAAACGCTCGGACACGTCGATTGGTAATTTCAAATGCGCATATTTTTCGAGAAAATAATATCATATAGAGTGTTCCATGTGACCGTGGCCAATGCCAACTTTCTTATTTCAAATGCAACCCCCTGTATATTATTTATTTTTTGGATTCTTCAGAGAATTCTAGACACAATTCATGCACAATGTCCTATACCTATCTTTAACTATTTCGGAAGTATTGAGATTTATTGCAAAACTCAACGTTTTAAATAAAAATTATTTTATTTCAAAAATTCGGTACATTACACTTGAAACCTAATAAGTAATACTGATTATTTCTTAATTTTCACAAAATCTTTATCTAGCACGTACGCTTCGAGAATCGACTGGTGCGTTGGTCCTCTTTGGTAGGAGAAAACCAGAGCCATATTTTTGCGTGAATTACGGTTCAAAACTATTTCGAAGTAAACGTCACCAGTTCATGCATCGCTAAAATGCCAAAACTTCAAAACGGTGAGGTCATCGTAGAAATGTCAATTCAATTTATGTTGCCCTGTTGACAGGGCAACATATTTGGGTTGGTGTAGTTACAATAACCTAAATATTTCCCTTGATTGTGCTGTTTCGTGACAGTTATTTCTTTCCCTGTGAGTTTAATATGTGAGTGAATAAATCGACGCGTTCAAGCCAAAACGACGTAAGCGCCATTTTTTCAAAAATTGAGTTTTTAGTTGCAATGAATTGTCTTAAGTACCTTCTCTGAGTAGATCGTTCGATTTAGTCCAAAAAATTTACGAATTTTCCTGTATTTCAATTCAAAGTTGCGTAAGCGACAATTTCGACTAAACAGAATTCGTCAAGTCTGTTCACTACCGTCACAAGCGACAGTATTGCACTGAAAATATCGTTCGCGTTTCAACAAAATTACAACGGAAAGGGTGAGTTAATTATAAAGGTGAGTAATTTTAGTGATAATTAAAAAGGTTTGCTTAAATCTTTTTTAATTAATTCTTCAAATTCTGTTAGTCTTCGTATTCAAATCGCTCATTTTTATAGTGTCGCTTATGCCGAACAAATTGTTCGTTTACAGTATAGCATAAGCGCCCTTTAGTATAGGAATATTCGTAATTATTTTTTGTAAGATAATTATTGATATAAGGCTCTATCTTAGTCATATTTTCAAATTTATTCAGTGGTGATAGGTGTACTTGAGAATTCAGTGTGAAGATTTTAAATAAAAACTTGTTTTGTCTTTTATTTCAGCTTTTTATAGTTGGCGCTTATGCCGACAAAAAGTCTTCGAAAGCTAAACGGATTTTAATGATTGTCAAAGAGTCTTCAAATGAACCAGGCCCGTAGCCAGGAATTTTTTTCGGGGGGAAGCTCATTTGGGTATAAACAGGTGTGCTCATTACATGAAGATTATCATTTTTGTTCTATATTATTTAATTTCTACCACTATAAATTCAAATTTTGAATTTTTGACCAAAGATCAAGGATTTTTATAGAAGATGATACTTGTTTCGAGATCTCAATCTCACCGGGAGACAGGTAACTGTAACCGACGGACGTACAAAGTGAATACATAACAATACAGGGTGTCAAAAGTTCGAGTGCCTATTAGACTTTTCTGTAGAACTGAACATAATGATATTATATGAAATTCCCTACTGAGGTAAAATATTTCGGGAGCCTGTGCACTCCCGTTTATACAAGTAGCGAAAATAAATTGGTTCAAAATTTGTTTTTCAATTTTTGAATTTATTTTAATTTCGGATATGATTTAGTATTCAATTCTGAATACATTCCTATTGAAACCATTGCATTCATTCAAATACATTTCAAAATGTCGGGAGAAAACTGGAAAAAGTCAAATATTCATGGTCGGTATTATGTTCATTTTTCTTATTCTGAACATTCTGAGTATAAACCGTTTTCACAACATCAAAGTAGAAGAATATGGAAAGGTCATGCATCTTTTGAATTTCATGAATATCATCACAGGGTGTTTCAAATTTTGTGTCGAAAACGGTGGTCGAAAATTGGCCATAACTTCTGTTTTTCAAATATAATAAAAAAAAAAGATAAACAATGATGCAAGTGGCCAGCTTTGAAAGAAATGCCGCGAGTTGAGACACTTATATTTGACGCATGGAATAGTCTTCCTGATTGCTACAGTGAGGTGAAGAAGTTGGCTTTTGGAGTGCTGAATATCTTGGGATCGACTTATTCGTGCAAGCAAGCGTTCGCTTGCATGAATATAATATAAAAGGTAAAGTAAGGAGCCAACTTACAAATGAAAATTTGGAGCCATGTTTGGAACTCAAAACAACGAGTTATGAACCAAATCTATCCAAACATTCTGAAGCAATACAGAGCCAACGCGCCCATTGAATCTGTTTGTTTGTTTCTGAAGTGAAAGTTAAAGTTGCGAATAAATGTTTTATTGTTTCAATTTTTCACACAAATAATCTAACAATTGTGAAAAAACTACTTATATATAAATAAATTATATTTTTTTTATGAATGAATTGATCGTTTTTTTTAAACTTAATTTATGCGAGTACTATTTTTTGTTGGCAAAAAAATTTCGTGGCTCTTTGAAAACTTTGAAATTTCGTTTATTATAATTTTTGGCTCTTCCGACTCAAAAGGTTGCCGACCCCTGTCCTAGGGCGAAGCTTGCTTTCACACAAATGGACAGGGACGAGTGGAACTCAATTAATATAGGATTACTTGAAGAAGAGCTGACACTGATCAGGTCTCGGGCAGTATCGCACAAAAAGTTGGAGATAGTCGAGAGAATCGACGTTCTCCTCGTAATAATTGAAGGTGGACATTCAAAGATAGGAGTACCATTTGAGGTTATTATAGAAAGTTCTGATAGGGAAATAAAGAACTTGAACCCACTCAATATTGGAAAAATGATCCATAACAATAAAAATCATCAGGATTACAAAATTGTTAATATTAATAGAAAAGGTATGAAAAAGGTAGGTGTTAGATTTACGTGCGCTGATCATAGGCAAATAGCTTTATCAAGTACAATGAATTCGACCATTGCGTATACCTACGATATTTATATTCCTGGTAGATTTGTTTCTATAATGGGTATTGTGAGAGATATAGGCCAGGATATAACTGATGAGGAAATAATCAGAATGGGCTAAGGACTGAACCCAAACGTTCAGGTAACACGGGTAAGAAGGTTCAACAGAAGAAAGACCACTGAAAGTGGTAACGCTTGCATTAAGACTATACCACTTTTGAAAATACTACACTCTCAAAATTCTTCGAACTGTCCACAATCAGGCTATATTCCCCCTGTTGTACAGTGCAACGAATGTTTGATATTCGGACATGTAAGAAACCTGTGCAAGGGAATGTTTAGTTGTAGGAAGTGTGGTTCTCGTCATGAGGATGAGAACGCTTGTGACGCTGAACCTTGTTGCATCTCTTGTAGACAAAACCACTGGGCTACAGATAGACGATGTCCGGAGTACTCAAGACAGTCCAGAATGAGAAAGATAATGGCGTTACACAACATATCTCTCTACGAGGCAGATAAGTAGTGCAAAAATCAAATTGCCGCCTCCCCAGCAGATTTCCCATCTCTGCCCAATAGAGAAATAGACCAGGTTACTTCTCTAGTTCCTTATCGTGGCCAAACCTATTCCGGTGCACTGTCGCGCCCTAAAAACGTACCTCTGGAATCTGGGAATTCTGATAGCAGAAGACAACGTCCTAAGCGCAAAGCAGCCCCCACCATTGGATACGACAAAGCCAAGCATGATTCATGCCTGATGCAATACAAGCCCTCATTTTCCAGGGGAGGTATATCTCCTGTACTATCACAGGATGCCCACTTAGCATCCCCGTCACAAAATAAAATCACTGTCGAGGCAATGATACACTCTCCTCCATATGAACAACTCCTTTCACAGGCCAGCTCATATGCATATAGCCCAAACGTACCGTCGATTATTGAAGAAGATACCGTTTTCGAAGAAAGACCTACAATGATCTCAAAATCCTTATCAAGGACGTAACTAAACCCAGACATTATATGTCTGAATGAAACATTTCTGAAGGATAATCAGGTTGCGTCTATCTCCGGCTTCTTCTTGTAGAGATCGGACAGGGCCGACGGATATGGATGAATCGCGATGGCTGTACGCAGACCTATTACATATTGAATCTTCCACCATGAGCACAGATAATGGGTATCCGTTGTGCTGGGTACACGATTTTAAACTTATATGCCCTCCTGATGTTTACTTATCAGACATCCATTTTGATCGGATGAATATATTTACTTTACTCGCCTACCCTATGGCATCTTACGCCCCAGTTATGATGAGAGGCTGGCTATTATGAATTTGTCTGCGTTTGACGATAGGAGACTGCGTGGTGATCTCATCGTAACCTTCCGAGCTCTTCACAACTTTTTTGTAGTTGACCTTAGCGGTCTATTCGAGTTGAACCTGGACGAGCGTCTGCGGGGCCACTCTTACAAGCTGAGGAAGGAGAGTTTTAAAACACCTCAAAGACAACACTTCATCACTAACCGCGTGTTTTCCGCTTGAAACTCTTTACCTTCATCGGTGGTGAACTCAGCTTCTGTTAACAGATTTAAGAACAACTATGATGCCTGGTTGCTTCGCGAGTGAGTGCTGCTTGTGGAGATGAGAGTTTTCTTTTTGTTTTTTTGTAATGCATTTATTTTAAGTTACGGTGTATTTATTTTTTAATATGTATATTTTTTTGTGAGTTTATAGGCTTTGCCCCAACTCTTCACCTTGATATAATAATAATAATATAATATAATTTGAAATTTTATGTTTTTCGTTTTAATTTATTTTATTTAGCCAGAAAATTCGTTGTAGTATAACTGTTCTTCCGGGAAAGTTTCGATGATAGAGTTGGTAGTACCGTTGGTACTAATTTTTCAATTTTTTGAGGTTATGATAGACGAACTGTTTTTATATGTTAGATAATATTATACCCCTTTTTTATAGCCTTGATAAAGGAGCAATGGTGCTACCGAAACGTTGGCTGAAGAGTTTATAAAGGAGAAAATAAATATTGTCCGATTCCCGATAGTTTGTTTTATTCAATAATAATAATACTTCCAGAAGATGCGTCATTATGGGAGATCTCAATGCACAAAACCCCCAGTGGGTATCAGGTACTTCGAATCATAACGGCCATATTGTCCAGGACTTTTTGAGAGATAATAATGTCACATTGCTGAATGACGGTACACCAACAAGGATTACACCACCACAGGATAAACCCAGCGCCCCTGACCTATTGTAAACCACTCTTTGTCAGATACAGAATTCTTACAGTCATGGCTGAATTTATAATTAGAATCATCAGGGATGTCGCGAGGAACATAGGACAATATGTGAAAAGATCAGATTGCCACAAATACAATACAAGATGTAAAAACGATCTGAACATAACAGGCACTAGACTACAAATAACTGAGAGAAAGAATCTTGGTATCAGGCTATACAATAGGCTCCCAGTTGAATGGAGAAAGCTTAATGAGAAGTCTTTGAAGAAAGAGCTACAGCAGTACCTAGTTGAACATCCGCCATACTCCTTGATGGAGTTCAGTATAAATATTTGAATTAATACTTTGTTGACTTTGTTACTATGTAACCTGAATAAAGTTTATTTTATTTTATTTTATTTTATGTTCCAGCGACCTAACTATCCACTGAACATGGAAAGTGATACAGGATCCAGGGTCAAGCTATCACTTTCCGATTATGGTAAAAATCGACAACTCCACTGACGATGGCACAGCAAAGGGGAAATCCCTTCGAGTGTTTAATGTGGCGAGAGCGGACTGGCTCCGTTTCTCGAGTGGATTAGAGGAGCTTATCGAATCATCACATATAATAGCCATAGGGGGCATTTCACGTGAAGCGGACAGCGAAAAAAAAGTGACCTTCTGAAATTTGTTCAAACATAATACAAACCAAACTGAAATGATACTAGAAAATCAAGAAATTTTAGAGCAACTGAAAAAAAAATTCAATGATCCGTCTACTTCGACTTCTATGAAGACTATATGATACTGACTATTGCGCCTAAATCATGGAGTGAAAATAAACTTGCGGAAGAATTTGGGACATCCAAAAGGCAAGCCAAAAAAGCAAAAGAACTTGTAGATCGTTTCGGTGTATTGTCATCTCCAAACCCACGTGGTGGTCGTAAACTACCAGTTGAGACTGAAAATTTGGTTAAGAGTTTTTATCTCCGAGAAGATATCAGTCGAATATTGCCTGGTAAAAATGATTTTATATCTGTTACCCGTCAATTACACTCAGCCCACTTCCACGGCAGGAAGCAGGGGAGTGAGCAGGGAAAAGGGCAGGGTGAGAATGCCGTACGCGTTGCGTACGACAGTACGTTGTCGTATTAATTGATTAAAAGTCGTTAGTAATTGCGAAAAATGTCGACGAAGTGGAGCAACGAAAAAATAATAACATTTCTAGAACACCTTGGGAGTGTAAGAGTGATATGGGATTCTTCTGAGAAAAATCATAAACTTAAGCACAAAGTGCACGATGGTTGGAAGAGAATCAGCCAGAATATGGGGGAAATTCCAATTGAGGAATTTAAGTCAAAGAATATATTTATATAAATGAAAGAGACAGAGTGCTGAGGCTGCAATTTCGTCGTCTGCCATTGCCAAAACTTTATCGCGAGAGAAATGATTGAGCAGAGTGTAAATACTCACTGCCTCTCCATACTGCCGCAGAAGTATTCCGGGAAATATTTCTGGTAGCGCGAGTAGCAGTGGAAGTGGCTGAGTGTAATTGAGGCATTAAATCAGATGATGGCAAAAGAAGTCATCTACAGAAACAACTTCTGATGTGCAACATTGATGAACTTCATCAGAAGTTCAAAGACGAATATTCGAACGTTCGGGTATGCTTAACGAAGTTTTTCACTGTAAGACCCAAGCAATGTATTCTCGCTGGCGACTCTGGAATACATATGGTATGTATTTGTACTTACCATCAAAATGTGAAGCTGATGTTAAATGGAGGAGATATTGCCAATCTTACAGACTGCTGGAACTGCCATGCCACTTTTGTCTTATAAAGATTGCCTTCGCAAGATGATGTGTCACATCACAATCCAACACCGACATGTCATTTGATGACTACAAAGTCACCGTCAAATGAATGTTGCAAATCTTGTCCTGACTTAAAAGCCATTCGTGAATATTTGAAATTTATATTTGATAAAAATCAAGTGACGGACGTGCAGTTTGAGAAATGGGTTGGCACGGATCGCTTCACAATATCTACCCTACTGCTCTCTTCTGATGATTTTCTGGATAGCTTGTGTGACGGTTTGGATAAATTGAAACCTCATGCCTATATTGCTGAGGTACAGGCAAGGAGACTATCTTTGAAGGTGAATTCCTCGTCCAATGTGATTTTGCCGAAAATTATAGTTTTGTTGTACAAGATGCCGTTCAATCTTTTCGTTGGAATAATGAACAGGCAACACTTCTGACATCGGTTTTTTATTATAGAGATGGAAATGAAATATAACATGGCAGCATTATTATGATTTCAGATGACTTGAAGCATGATACAGCCACCTTTTACGCTTTTCAGAAAATACTACACTACTACATCTTTCAGGAAAAGCAATCCATGTATCTAAAATAATATATGGAACTGACGGGGCCTCGCAACATTTCAAAAATAGATTTGACTTCGTGAATCTCTTTTTGTACAAAGAAGATTTCAATGTGGAAAAGCAATCAATGTGTCTAAAATAATATATGGAACTGACGGGGCCTCGCAACATTTCAAAAATAGATTTAACTTCGTGAATCTATTTTTTTACAAAGAAGATCTCAATGTGGATGCAGAGATACATTTTCACGCAACGTCTCACGGAAAAGGACCTTGCGATGGGCTTGGAGGAAACCACAAACGTTTAGTAACGCGTGCAAGCCTACAGTTGCCTGCAAGTAACGCAATCATTACACCAATGCGATTAGACGAATGGGCAAAATCATCTTTGAAACAGACAGTCATTTACTACTGCTCCAAAGAAAATATCCAACATCAAAGAATTTTTTAGCAGCTCGGTTTGATTTAGCAATTACAATTCCTGGAACGAAAAAGTTCCGCGCCTTTATTCCAACAACCGATCGAAGGCCTTTTGGTAAAAAGAACAAGTTGTAGCGTAGATTGTAAAATTGTAAAAATTTCCAAATAAAATTGGAACCGACCAACTTTGTCACAATATTATCCTATTATGTTGTTTTTTATGATAGCACAGCAATTTTATTATCAATATGTTTTTTTCGAAGAAACCAGTCGACATAATGAAGCTAGAGAACGACGCTCTGTGTATTGTGTATTATGAATGTACTTTGGGCTATATTTTGAAATAATTTTGTTTTTAATTGGTCGAAGTTACCAAAATTCTGTTTTGAAAAGTTCATTTCCGGTTTTCTATTTAAAAAATTAAATTTCAATTTTATCTTGTATTCGAGAAGAACAGCTAATTTTCTATTTGAATCCCCATTTTTTTTATTTGGAAAAAAAATTTTTCACTCCGAAAAAAATTCACCTTAAAATTCGAATTTTCATAATGACAATTGTTCAGAAGCCAAGAACAAGACAAATAAACATCATACGAAATAGTATATTTCATTACAAGTCCAGAAAGTAAGCCTTTCTGGACGTGTAATGAACGATATTTTTCATTACACCTCCCTGAAAACATTCCAACGATATTTGTTCTTCGACAGAAAGCATTTCGATATTGTAAAACAATAATTGTCTATGAACAATAATTATTCAAAACACTACTGTCATCACGCAAACGTTGCTTTGTGTCTCAGCATAGATGCATCTATGTCTCAGCGCACGGAAAAAGGTCACTTTCGGTGCGGCCGCACGGAAAAGGGTCACTTTCGGTGCCCTGAATCGACATGTTTTGATAGGGTTTTCAGAGCGGTGTAATGAAAAAAATATTGTGTGTCCATATTCATACCTACTAGAAGCCGAATATGAACAAATTTCAGAAAGTCGCTTTTTTTTTCGCTGTCCGCTTCACGTAAAATGCCCCATAGCTGATGTAACGGCCCTTATGGATCGGATGCCATCAAGACCGCACCGGAGTCTTCAATCCCTGAACCAGGGTTCACTGGTGGGACGAGGAGGTCGCGAGGGAAGTTGCAGTTAGATCGCTGCTGTCTACATACAAACACTCTCCTAACCTTGACAATTTCATAAGGTTCAAAAATCAAACCGGCAAAACCAGATCCCCAATAAGGAAGAAAAAAGAGAATCCTTTCGTAAGTTTTGCGAAAATCTATCCCTAGAAAAGACAAAACGTATGTGGAATACGCTCAAGAAATTCTCTGAACAAACTTCGCACGACAAAGTCACGTCGTATTGGACCAGTGCGCAGCTGACATTGTCTGCAGACTTTTCAGCCTTCGCCACTCGCCAGCCTTGGCATTACACTAAGAAGAATTTCGGGATATCTTCACAATTGAGGAGCTGGCCTACGCCCTTAAGTTCAAGAAAAACTCGCTGCCGGGCATAAACAGTAATGACAGTATAGATTACAAAACCGTCTTCCACCTCCCTCCATCGGCAAGACTTCTCCTCCTCTCTCTACTATATCGCCTTTCACTTCAAGGCGACCTCCCTAAGAGGTAAAAGATACTCAGCGTCATCGTGGATTTGATGCACAACCCTTGCGGATAATCGAACGGTGGTGCACAACTTAACGATTAAGGCCAATGTGATATTCTGGCCTACACGGAAGGTGCTCGGCAAGGGGTGGGGCTTTGGACCCCATATTAAACACTGGCTGTATACTGTGGTCGTAAAGGTGAATACAGACTATTCTGATGTGACGTGATTCCACGTCACGTCAGACGTGTACTGTGCTCCCATTGGCCTGATATAAACGTGAACGCACAGAAACTTTTTATATCACTCACATTTTGACGTTCACGTTCATATTAGGCCAATGGGAGCCCAGTACACGTCTGACGTGACGTGGAATCACGTCACGTCAGAATAGTCTGTATTTACCTCAAGGCCTATCCTCACATATGCATCAGTGGTATGGTGGACTTCCATGGAGAAGGCCAGTAACCGAAACATCCTTAACAGCCAAAGGAGAGCTTGTCTTAGTATAACAGGCGCTCTAAGATCCACTCCCACAGCATCGATGGAGTGCATGTTGAGCATCCCTCCCATACACCTCGTCATCATACAGGTGGCTATGAAAACAACACTCAGAATCTGGGAACAGGGACAATGGCGGGATCGCGGAGGATACAGGGGACAAGCCATGGCTCTCAAGATGGTGGAGGACATTAAACCGTCCCTTCTCCACGGAGGGGACCGTGGGGAAGCCCGATTCTGCTTCGAAGAGCCCTACAAAGTAGTTGTCCCTGACAGAGATCAGTGGTGTAAGCCAGACAGGCTATTAAAACCTGGAGGTCCCACCTGGTACACCGACGGCTCGGTTTGCAACACCAGTGCCGGTGCTGGGATTGTTGGACCAAGAACAAAGTGGTCCATTCCTCTAGGAAAAGACTGCTCAATAGCACAGGCAGAGCTATATGCCGTCCTCGCTTGTGCGGTGGAGAGTATCCACAGAGGATACTCAGGGAAACACATATACATATGTTGTGATAGTCAGGGCACACTGAAATCCCTCCCTGATATAAAAGTAACCTGAAACTTGGCATACGAATGCAGAAAGGCCCTGCGCAAGCTTGGCTCGATTAACACTCTCAATGTTGTCTGGTGCCCGGCGCATGCGTCTATCTCTGGTAACATGAAAGCAGATAACTTAGCCAAAGAAGGGGCTCGCTCGACGTTTACTGGACCGGAACGCGCGCTTCCTATCTGTCATACATATATCAAAAACCTCTTCAAGAGATGGATTGATAATAAATTCTCCTGAGTGGAACACGGGAACGGACCTCAGGCAGTCGAGACTCCTTATCAAGGGGCCTTCTTCGAAGCCGGAGGTCAAAAAGCTCTTGATTCTCGAGAGGAAGCAATTGTGTCTAGTGACTGGTGCTCTAACTGGTCATCTGTTTAACAAACATTTAAAAAGAATGGGTCTAACTGAGTGTTCCCTGTGCCGTTAGTGCAAGAACGCGGATGAAACGACGGAGCATATACTGTTCACGTGCGGCAACTTATCAACACTGAGGTTAACACACCTAGGGAACCCTACACCTTCCATCTCTATGGTGAGAGAGACTCCTCCTTGTCGGCTCGCAGCATTCTTGTCAGCGTGCCTTCGGGTCTGAGTCTCTCCAGTATTACACAAATGCGATATGAACAATGGGCCATAAGGCCTACGTTCGGCCAACGAAAGGCACCGCACAAGAAGAAGAAGAAGAAGAAGACCCCCCTAAGGACATGAAAGCCGCAGCTGTAATCCCGATCCTCAAAAAAGGCCTCCCGATCAACATTTGCACCAGCCACCGTCCAATCACGATTTCGTCTTGCGTAACCAAAGTCCTCGAGAAGCTCCTGAAAGAGAGGATTGAGAAGAAGATAGAGGATAAAATGGGTCCCTCCCTGAGCTTCGGCTTTCGTAGAGGCAGATCTATAAAAATGGCTGTGTTTCCCTCATTACAGCCCATATATATTCTGCATTTGACAGTGGATTTTTCACCGTATTTTTTGACATCACTAGCGCCTACGATCACGTTGACTTGAACATTCTATGGGAAGACATGATTGACTGCAACATCCCCTGTAATATAACCAATTTAATATACCAACTATTCTACGATATATATTTTCTTATGAAATGGAGCTGTACAGATTTGTTTCCAATTATGGCATGTGTCCTGAAAAGGCCACAAGGAACAGATCATTCAAACAAACAGATTGATCCATTCCCCGCTCCTAATCTCAGTATTAGAACGGTCTCAGTCCGGGTAGCCTCTGGGAGAGAATTTGTTTGTGAGATTCGGAGCGGCCTAACTCAGGGTTCCGTACTGAGCCCTTCCCTATTTAACTTGTACATCCGATGTCCACCGGACCTTGTTGATGATGAAACAGAGCTCATACAATATGCGGATGATTTTGTGCTGATCGGCTCTGGAAAGGACCTGGCCCTCATGAAGGTGAATCTCGAGAAGTTGAAGGGTTGGTTGACCAGTCGTAATCTCCACATCTCGGCGCGAAAGTCCTCAGCAATGGTCTTCTCCAAATATAGGATATGTTTGGAGAAGACCATTGCCTCCAACGCCACCGCCAATTGAGATTGACTCCCAGTCTATTCCCTGGAAAGGGCAGGTTAAGTATTTGGGAGTAAACCTGGATCAGAAACTGGAATGGGGAAAACAGATAGACGACATGTGTTCTAAGGCCATTTCACAATGTAGCATTATCAGGAGCTTTTGTAGGCCATCGTGGGGATCCCACCCCAACACGCTGCTCATTGTTTATAAAGGCCTTATCCGACTTTATTTAGATTTCGGTAGCATCCTCTATGGTAGATGCTCTAAGGCCGTTCTCCAAAAACTGGACAGAGTACAGTTTGCTGCCCTTCGGGCGACCCTAGGACTGATGAAGTCAACCCCTACCAATGTCATATTGGCGGAGAGTGGGGAGTTCCCCCTCAAATACTGGAAACTTTGGCTATCATTCAAATACGTATCCAAGTTACACAGGTTGTTGAATCACCCATTGTTGGAGACTGTTCGCGACCCAGCTAGACTGAGAAAGCTTCGGTTCAACGACACGGTCCCCGGATATATTCAGGCCATTCAGAGCACCAGAGATGAACAACCCAAAATCTGGAGAGCTCCTACCCTCCCATACTTCCAGACCAACAGCAAAATAAGAGCTGAGAGTATGAAGGTTATCAATACAGGGTTAATCATGCGTGGTCAATACGCAAAAGTTCACTGCTCTCCTTGCGGAAAAAATCAGTGGACACACCGAAATCTACACGGATGCTTCTAAATCCCATAACCCGGATTCGGTGGGATACGCATGTTGGGTTCCGTCATTACAGTTGAAAGTATGTGTAAAACTTCCTGGTCACTGGTCCATATTTTCTGCAGAAATGTTCGCCATCAATAAAACCATACAAGTGGTAGTAGAACGACGTATTTTCAATGCCGTCATCGTGCCCTGAGTGTCCTCGAAAAATTAAAAAGTGGAAAAATAGACGCCAACTCCGATATGTGAACCATTCAAACCATGCCAAGGCTGTTGGCCACTGTATCACCTGTGTATGGGTGCCTAGTCACTTGCACATTATCCACAATGACACGGTCGACATGCTGGCAAATGAGGAAGACTTCTACCGGGGAACTCCTAACTCAGGGGTGATCCTCGCGAAGTGTTGCCCGGCTTTTTGGAGGAAGTATGGAAGGATTGGGACCAGGAATTCAAAACCCTGGGACAAACAAAGGGCAAAACTTTGCCGACTGGATAACACCAAGAATACCGCAAAAAAACCTGGTTCAGAAATCTTGAAGGCCCAAGAAGCAATTACTACAATTACTCGTCTGAGATCTGGTCATTGCATGACTCCAGCCCACCTGGAACGAATCGGTGTTAAAAACTCGCCTCTGTGCAGCTGTGGTGGGTATGGAGATGTGCGGCACATCTTCCTTTCTTGCAAAGAAAATATCACAAATATCAATATATTGTATGGTAAATTTCTCGCTCACAAATTGCCTACACCATTGAACAAAAATTATTGTATTTACTCAGAGAAACCAGAGATAACGAGCTTGTTATTGAAATTCCTTAGGAATTCTGATGTTTATCTTTGACACTTTGCTTTTGGCTCAGATGATCGCTTGGTTTTGTTTGATCAGCATGTGTTCTTTCCTAATCCTGGTCCCCTCACAGAATCACTTTTCAACCCGAGACCTATGTATATTCCACGGGAGAAAGTATAAATAGCCAAATCTTACACTAATAAGTTGAATGCCTAAGATTGAAATCGACTGAATAATAATAATATATGTTTATTCATCCACAATTCTACAAAGAAAAAAAATATAACACATCATAGTAGAGTATCTTAAATAATTTATGCTGGAATATGGATGTCCATGTATAGCAATGAAAGCTACTCAAACGACAAAAAAAAGAAAATCCTGGTGCTGAATAAACATGGTTCCCTCCAAAAACCAAATGGAAAAAAACTGAAGCCTGAAAAGAAAGAAGAGCCAAAATCCTCACCACAGTCTGGTATAGGCACGACCTAGACTTCCACTCCTAGACACATAGAGACTGGGTGCATAGCATGAGTGCTGTCCCATAACTCATATCTCATCCCATGGGGGTATGCATGTGGGATATAGCTAGAGTTCACCATCCAATAACTTCGTGAAATCGGAAATCAACACAGAAAGTAGTAAAATGAATATTAAACCTCCAACTTTTGATGGCAAAACACCTTGGTGCACGTACCAGAAGCAATTTGAAGCAGCAGCGAATGCCAATGGTTGGGGAGAGGAGGAGAAAGCGACAGCCTTGATTGTCGCACTGAGGGGAGATTCATTGAATATACTTCAGATTGTTCCTGCAAGTCATCAAGGTAATTACGAGGCTTTAACAACTAAACTTCAAATGAGAGATTGTGATGCACACCTCCAACAATTGTATCACTCGCAGATCAAGAGTCGCCAGCAGAGGAGTGTAGAAACGTTGCAGGAATTTGAAGTAGATATAGCAAGATTGGTAAGACTGGCATATCATATTCGGCGCTACTGCAAAGAGCCTGCTGAACGTCAGGAACGGAAATATAATTCTACTGTCAAACATCGTGCAGGAAACATACATGGCAACGCTGACGCATTATCAAGGAGACCATTTCCGTCAGATTGCAAGCACTGCAATAAGGCAGAAGAGAAAGAATTCTGCTTGAGAACGGCCATCGTGGATACGGACTGGATGCCAAAATCCCTGAAGCGAGTTCTAGAAAGTGATCCAGAATTGAAAATGCTGTTGTATTGGAAGATAAGCGGACAGAGACCAAGATGGGAGGAAGTGAATTATCTGAAGCCTAGGGTCAAGTCCTACTGGGCACAGTGAGATTCTATCATTTTGGAGGATGGACTGCTGAAGAGGTCCATCGGAAATGACGAAGGTACCGCAGCAAGGAATCAGCTGATAATTCCCAGGAGTCGAGTGATAGTGGTTTTAGAGAAGTTACATGACGTAACTCCCGGTGGCCATTTCGGTATCAAAAAAATGCTAGAAAAGGTCAGAGAGCGTTTTTACTGCATAGAGGATGTTAAAGACTGCTGCCGGAAATGCAGATTATGTGCCTCATCGAATGTCCCGAGGGGAAATCGTAGAGCTCCAGTGAAGCAGTATAACGTGGGCAGTCTTCTGGAACGAGTTGCCATCGATATTGCAGGTCCATTCCCTGAAACCGAAGATGGGAATAAGCCTGTTCCAGAATGTATGCCAATTACTCGGAATCAAAATGACAAGGACAATTGCGCTTCACCCACATTCAGATGGCATGGTCGAAAGAATGAATAGAACTGTGGGAAAATATCTGACTAAAGTGGTATCTGATCACCAAAGAGACTGGGACAGGTATCTCCGTCTGTTCACTATGGCCTACAGATCGTCAGTGCAAGAATCGACCGGAGAGACACCAGCCTGTATTATGTTCGGCTGAGAAATAAGGTTGCCTTGTGACCTGGAGTTTGGATGCAAGCCTGGAGGGGAGATAGCTGGTGAGGACTACGCAAGCCTCTTGAAGGGTAGGCTACATTACATCCATGAGAAGGTAAGACAGAACCTTCAAATAGCGAGTGACCGAATGAAGACTCGGTATGACAGCAGAGCTGCAGAAAGTGGTTTCAATGTGGGAGACTTAGTCCGGCTGTACAACCCCCAGAGGAAGAGAGGTTTATCACCTAAACTGCAGAAAGATCGGGAAGGGCCATACAGAGTAGTAAAACGAATAAACGATGTAGTGTACGTATCCAGAAACTACCCAGAGGCAAGAAACGAGTGGTCCATGCAAATCGTTTAGGCAAATATGAGGCAGACTACGAAGAACATGACGAAACGCATCCGAGAAGAACGACTTTTCAGAAAGTGGAGCATTATGAGATGAGTTTCGACCTATTCATGGCAAACTAGGGTGGAACCGGAAAGGCAAGATTCGGAGTTACCATCGAGCAACAGCAAGATCTCTTCTCTGTATCTGAAGATTATTCACTGGCCCATTGTGTCTCGGAAGACCTGCGTATGTCGAGAGGAATAGCATTCGTCTTCCGGAAGAAATTTGGCCGTGTACCAGAACTCCTAAAACAACATCCTCGTACTGCAAAAACGCAGGTTGGCTGATGGCCAGCGTTCTCTCTTCTACCTGGTAACCAAGAGATTCTCCGACAACAAACCCAGCTACAAAAGTATGTGGGACACCCTGTTGCATCTGAGAGACGAGCTCACCAAGTTGAAGGTGAAAAAGCTAGCTGTGCCAAAGTTGGGTTGTGGTCTAGATCAGCTCAACTGGAGAATCGTTCGAAGTATACTTGAGGTCATTTTCCATAGGACCGGAATGAAGATACTGGTTTGCAGTTTCAACCCGAGCGGATATACGCCGAAGAAGAAGACAGTGGAATGCTATTTCGGACAACAGGGTGCTGCAGAAAAGGAGACGCCTGTATATTCAGCCACACCATCCAGGGTGTTCGAGGACCGAACGTCATAAGGAGGGGGCAGTGTAGCTGACGAAATCCTCCTGAATACGTCTCTGGACTCTCTATGATTTCACATACGTACCGAAACTCTCGAAGCGCCCCGACCTATCTGGAATATTCTCGAACAGGGCTGTATCCATATAAAAATACGCGCATGTTACTTCCTGAATAGAGCCGAATGGAATGGTGAATAGCGAATTTCGAGTAGTGACTATAAATTAGCAAGTGTGTAAATAAATCAGTATTAGTTATTGTCCATAAATTTGTGTGATAAGTTAGTGGTATTGTAAATAAATTAGACATTTAAATTCAGCAGACGATTTGTTCAACGCCGACAACGTTACAATACATTCTCAAAACTGAATAATATAGTCGAACTTAGATAAATCGAATTTTCGATAACTCGAATCAAATTGGTTGGCTATTGCCAACCAAATTTTGGCGCTATTGCACCAAGATTGCAAATTAGTGTAATTTTTGTTCGATAAGTCGAACTTCTATAACTCGAATATCTTGATACCTCGAACGAAATATTTGGCGGCATCATTCGATAAGTCGAATTTTTTGGAGGAATTTCTCATTCACGAGTGATTTTAACATGTACATAAAGTAAGCAAAACAACTCTCGCGAATCAAACTCGAAATAGCTTAAAATTTTGCCGTTTTTCATCTGTAATTTATCCGTGGAAAAATAAATTTTGACGCTCTTATATTTAAAAAATATGAGATGTGTCGCTAAGTGGATATCAACTTAGCGAAACAACTATCCGAAAAATGTTCTCAGCAAAAATCAATCGGGATTATCTTTTTCAGAGATTTATCCGTGAAGAAGAAAACACATCGACACTCTTGTTTTTCAAAAAATATTAGATATTTCGCTAACTTAATATCAACTTGGCGAAAAATATTTGCAGCAAAAATCAATCGAGCTCATCTTTTTTAGGGATTTATCCGTGAAGGAAAAAACACATCGCCTCTCTTGTATTTCCAGAACTATTAGTAGTGGAGTGCCTGGAGCATTCAAAACCGTAAAACCTCGGATTGGAGTTATAGTGAATGAAATAATATGATCGATGTGGGATATTGTTTTTCAAACTATAAATTGCAATGTTTACCAATTTTTTTTTTGTGCAATCCATTTTTTCATTGTTTAAACAAATTATTATAAAAAAAATAATGTTTGACCATATATTTTCACATTAAACAGTAATTTTTTTGTATTTATATGTTGAATCTCACCTGAGTAGACATATAGGAACATTTTTCAAAGATACCTGTGAATAAAAATACCAGTAGACATCTCGAACGTGGAGGGGAGAGCGGAGCGACAGCTGCTATGTACAATGGAATTTCTCGGCCAGTTCAATTATAAATGAAATGTACTCTATTGTGTACATTTAAAGAAATAATGTAATTAATTACGATCATGAAATAAAAAATATTAGTACAACATCCGTTTATTTAAATATATAACATTGTTGTCAACATCAAATATTTTCTTCTACTTCATCTATCTGTATAATGGGTGAAGTATTGGAACAACTTTTTTCGCTGCACTGTAGACATGCTACACTGCAGTGTAAACCACTTTTTCTGCATCCACACGCAGCTCCACATCCCTTTTAGCAATTACAAAATAACATTTGTAATAAATTATCCGGAGCAGGTAATTGATTCAAAGTTATTGGGATGTACATGTTATTGAAATACTTCCATCCCCAATTTTCAATAAGTACGTCATTTCCTAGCCATATCTGAATTTGTAGGTACACTCTTTTAAGGTGCTCAAACGCTGCATCAGTTGTTGGAGGCAGTGATGACAAAAGAACACTTGTATTTTTGGCTGTTGCTTTCATGAAAGAATTGAACCTCAATGTATTTAAATCATGAGTGTTAGACGGAGCGCCATATAAACTCAAAATACATGCCACACCTGCTTGCAATATATTATTGGGGTCTTCATTGATATTTTTGAATACTTTTACTGAGTCGTGTAAATCAATCCGTTTCTCAAAATTTTTTGCAAACTTAATTTTTCTTTTATTGAAAAATGCGGAAGTAGTGTCATAACCCGTAAAGGCATGTAAAAAAAGAATATGTTCTTCACAGTTTGGTAATGATTTGTCTAAACATTTCGATGAAAATATCTTCTGTTGAACTTTGCCTCGAGATGGTTTTAGAAAATATATTTCACGATCTTTATCTACCAAAGCCGTTAATATCACTAAGACATCGATATCTTCTGAAACTATAACAACATCTTTTGATTCCAAATTCATTGCCGTCTCAACAATTAATTTGTCGGCATCGCTTTCCGCTTGGCATGTAAATATATTGTTGTCAGCTAATTTAACTCTCAACATTTCTATCAAGCGAATTTTATTTTTACTATTTGTCAAAAATTTATCTTGAGCAATTTTTAAAGGTATGTGTTCATCAAATTCAATATCTGCACATTAATTTTTCAATGCACGACGATTCCGTTCGGCTGATTTAATACTATCTTTTTTATACCCATCAAATACCACATATGTGTTACTATTATAATTATTTTTCAAATATCTTACATAATGGTCACATATCATTGCAAACGTTTCATTTAGTTGCCATTTACAACGATGTAGTAACATGTCTCCGTCAATAACATAAAAGAGATTTTCTGCCCTTTTTGAACTGATAGAAATTTCCGGAAATAATTCGTAAAATGTTGATTTTTTTGTTTTTCGCAGTTCACCATCTTCAAATACAGCAAGTGGATATGGTGCCAATTCGTAATTCATATAATTTTCAAGTTCTTCGTCGGTTTTTTTTTTTAACACAAATACGTTGAAACAGCAGTAATGGGTCAACAGGAATAATCTCGTCATGAATTTTAATTTTGCTATTTTTCGCCAATAGAGAATTTATTTTATTTTTCCTTGACAATTTTAATTCACGTAAATTTTGTCCCTCTGTTTTTCCCATTGCCTTCAAACCTGCTTCAAAAGCATAGTAACAATTTATCTCTTTATCTCCAGTAATTCCAGTAGCAATAGACATTATAGCATCTGTATCAGGAAAAGGGCTGTGTTGCTTGAAGAAACCCACCAATAATTTAGGGGGATGAAAAATAGATGTTGGCCAATAAAAATGAAAAACTATCCTGAAAGAGTTCAATTTAGGTTAGGTTATGTTGTGTTAGAAAAAGGGGTTGATCGTAGAGGGGTGAAAATTTAGGGTTATATGTATATTTGTATGCCGCATCATAAAGAAATAAAAATAAAATATTTTGTCCGAAAAAATTGAAAAAATAGTTAGGGATGGACCATCCTTATCATTTAGGGGAATGAAAAATAGATGTTGGCAGATTCCGAGTCCTACCCGATATGCACACAAAATTTCACGAAAATCGGTCCAGCCGTTTCGGAGGAGTTCGGTAACAAAGATGCAGACAGGAGAATTTGATAATAGCAGCTGTCGCTCTGCTCTCCCCTCCACGTTCGAGATCCCTACTGGTATTTTTATTCACAGGTATCTTTGAAAAATGTTCCCATATGTCTACTCAGGTGAGATTCAACATATAAATACAAAAAAATTACTGTTTAAAGTGAAAATATATGGTCAAAAATAAATTTTTTATAATAATTTGTTTGAACAATGAAAAAATGGATTGCACATAAAAAAATTGGTAAACATTGCAAATTATAGTTTGAAAAACAATATCCCACATCGATCGTATCAATTCATTCACTATAACTCTAGTCCGTGAGAGAATAGCACAGCAAAAATGGAGATGGGCTGGCCATATCGCGAGACAGAGCACAGAAAGGTGGACGTACAGAGTCACAGCATGGCGACCGAGAGAATATAGGAGAAGCGTTGGCAGACCACAGAAGAGATGGCGAGACGACATCCAGTTAGTTGCTGGTAAAAACTGGATGAGGGCTGCTGCGGACAGGTCGAAATGGAAGAGCATGGAAGAGGCCTACATCCAGGAGTGGATGAAGACAGGCTGAAAAGAAGAAGAAGAGAACTCTAGTCCGAGCTTGAATGCTCCAGGCACTCCACTATAGATATTTCGCTAACTTGATATCAACTTGGCGAAACAACTATTCAAATAATGTTTTCAGCAAAAAACAAAGTACCTAGCTCATATTTTTCAGTGATTATTCCTTAAATTATCCGTGGTGAAAGAAAATTTTCATCTTTCAAGGTTTTGTAGAAAAATGACAAAATCTGATTGATCGATCTGCGGACGTCGGAACGTATATCTGGCATTCTTTTTCGAAAACTATGAATGCAATATTGTTGAAATTCGAAAAAAAGATGTAACTCTCCATCCTTGATTTATACGGGAAGTGAAAAATTTTGCCGTTTCTGTAGAAAAAATACCACGTACACTGGTGAGTGTATATCAAATTACCAGGTCACATATAAAAAAAATATTTTAGCAATCAACAGATTTTTTTCAATGTTTTATCCAAAAGATGAAATAATTTGTTGATTGCTAAAATAATTTTTTGAATATGTGATCTGTTAATTTGATTTGAAGTTCAGCAGAGCATGTTTTTTTTCTAACGAATGCGGCACAATTCTCCTTTCCGCGGATAAATAAAAGATGGAAAGCTTTATCTTTCTTCCCAATCTCAAAACTCTCGCATGTATAGTTTTAGAGAAAAATGCCTGATATACGTTTCGACGGCTGCGGATCGATCAATCAAATTTTCTTTCACCACGGATAATTTACGGATAAATCACTGAAAAAGATGAGCCACTTTGTTTTTTGCTGAGAACATTTTTTGAATATGTGTTTTGCTAAGTTGTATCAAGCAAACGAAGCATCTAATATTTCTCAAAATACAAGAGTGGCGATGTTTTTTTTTCTCCACCGATAATTCACGGATAAATCACTGAAAATGATGAGCTAGTTTGATTTTTGCTAATATTTTTCGGATATTTGTTTCTCTAAGTTGATATCAACTTAGAGACACATCTCATAATTTTTTAAATACAATACCGGCCAAATTTATTTTTTTACGGATCAATTACGGATGAAAAACGGCAAAATTTTGAGCTATTTCGAGTTCGATTCGCGAGAGTTGTTTTCCTTTTTGTACATGATTTTAACGAATCGTTTCATAGCTCAACCGTATGCCGTGAAATCAGTCGAGTTCTTTAGTTATAAGTTGTGAGGTTTCACGACAATATCGCTAACAATATGTCGTCAAAACTTACTTTGAAAATTTTATCTCTTGATGAAAAATATAGACTATATCTACTATAAAAAAAAATAATTATCAGTGCAGTTGAAATTGGTGGTGCTTGTGAGAGTTCCAGAAGGCCTAAAAAACCAATGTATATACGCTAGTGTTGATAAGGCAGTTTTAGTTTGGATTAAATGTTACATTATGTACCCACCCTCATAAACAATACATAAAAAAATGGTATTTTTCAATAACTCGAAGTCTTGATAACTCGAATTTTTTTTTGGCAGATCGTGATTCGAGTTATCGGAGTTCGAATGCATTTCAGAATTCTCAAATGAAGGTATGCTCTACTCGAAGTGATTTATTACTTCACAATGCATTCTAAAAACAAAGCTGATGTCATATTTAAATAATATTATTCAAAATAAAAACGGTGAAAACAAAATAAATCCAAAAAACATAACCTATATTCTTCAATCAGCTGATTTCAAACTTCAGTTCGAACTATCCCACTACCTGCTTTCAAACAGCATCAAATTATTTCGAACACATGAAGTCATCATTTCGACGCGAAAACACGAATATTTCAAAACGAACAAAATATTTTTAATATATTGTCTCGCGAAAATTCAGCTTTGGCACGTTTGAAGAAAGATGTGAGGCAAGCCTCTCTACTGGATGTTCAGAAGTCGGCTCGTAGAGACGGTATTGAAATTTCGATTGGCACAGGGCGTTTATTGAATTATTATTACATACTTTTCGAATACTCCGTGTCGTGTGATCTGTGATTTCTTTTGAAATATAAGCGTTTTCGTTTCTATATCATTTTCAAATACAACCCGATTTCCAAATTTAGAGCAATCAGTATATTTCTAAAAAGAGATCGTGAAATAAGCTCAACTAACCTAGAATAATTTTGATAGACTTCTATCTAATGGGGCGTTACTAGCAAGGGCCTATTTCTTCAAACAAATTTAACAATGCAGTCATAATGATTATATCACCAGCAGTGTCTTTCTTGGAGTTTGATGATTTTAGATTATTACGCAACTGACGAAGAAGAGAAATCACTAGAAAAACTCATATTACAGTGCGATGAAATAGAAAATCTCATTATTTACTTACGTCGGTCGGTTCGAAGTAAGAGATAATTTCACTGCAGTGTTGCTGTTGTGCCTAAAATGTTTGTTGCGGTACTAGAATTGAGTCGATTTGTTTTATAATGGCCACTCCTTTATATTCTTTTATTCTTCAGGGCTTATTACGAAAAATTCCTGAACAAGAGGAATTCATTCATCAGAGTGAAGTTAACTTCAATTTTCTGATTATTTGGTGTTTCAAGTTTGATGATATGTTAGAAAGCGATTCCCTTGTAGAGGATGTTCTTGAGAAGGTCTAAAAATTGAAGAATTTCAGCAAAGTATTTTATTTTCCTAAAATGTCTCACCCTAATGGTATTCCATTCGCTCATTTAGTACAGCCTTTTCAACTCGCAAAAATCAGTTTTTATATACATACACCCAAGTAAATATTTTAGGAAGCAAAAAGTTCATCAAAATAGATCACCTTAAGTATGCTAGGGACAAGGGATTATTTCAATCGAAAACTATAAATTTTTGAGGATAGGTAGGCATGTATTAAAACTAATTTTGGAGGGATGAAAGAACTCTATCGAATGAGCAAATCACGTATATATGAGGCGAACCATTTGAAAATATGACGTTATTCCCCGATGAAATTCCCCAAGTTTTATCCTTTGCTTCGGCAATGCCACGGCAAGGAATCTTTTTTCATGTGTTTCACCACCTTAAACTGTCACGAGCCGCTACTGGTGCGGAAATGCATTCGGCCCTGATTACCTATGATGATGAAACTCAAGAACAAGCCAGGGAAGAACCACTCGTTCTCTCCGGCAAAGTTCGCACGAGGAATAAACCTATTTGTGATTATTGCTTTATCGCTGTGATTCCATCTTTGCTGCCATAACTCCCTCAGTATCGGTTTCGTCCCCTTGACATTTTCTTTGTGATCATCGCTTGCATCGACAAACTTTCTACCAAATTTGTCGTTTTCTGAGCGCACGTGATATCACGTCGGATATTTTGTGAAATGTCATTCTGACATACATTTGAAACCGATCTGGGTGCTCATTCAATAATTCTTGAATTAATTGATGGAATCCTTCCACTTCCTCTGTTCGTTGATTCATTTGGTAAATCGAATACCTTCTATGAGAATCACCAGCAACTGTAAAAGCAGCAAGGTTCTTCATATCTTCTTCCCATTCCCTCGCGTGAGCTCACGTGACGTGACAACAATTTGTATGCATCTTTTTAGACGCGTAGACAACCTCAAATAGAAAATATTCGGGGCTATTCACTAAGCAGAGTTGTTATGGATAGCAACTGTAAATCGTCGTTATGTTCACAGTCAGTTGCTGAGCGCGAAATTGGTATTCACTTTTTTTGTGTAAGTTGCTATGTATAACAACCAGTGGCTATTAGAAGTGGTTCACTGGCAACAGCTTTAGAGGTGTTGTTAACGAAAACCCCGTGCGTTGGGCACTATTTAATTAAATAAGACAATATACTCTTGTTTTTGTCCTAGTGACCCACAACTTTATCCAATAACTATTTTGGAATGTTTTTCTGTATTTGTGTGAACAATCAAATATTTTAAATCTATAAAAATGGCATTTCTCGTGCAGATGGACTTTTTAATAATTCAGGAATTAATATAAAGGTATGTGTGGTGCTGTTGTAGGATGCATAGATATAGTACTCATATTGCAATCATGAATATCTTCCAGAGAAGAATGACATTTACCCTGGGGCTGTTTATTATAACCGAAAGGGGTATACTAGTATAAGTATAACTTCAAAAAATACTCGTTACCCAGGGTCAACTCATGATGCTGCTATATGGCAAATGTCCTTTATCAGAGAAAGTATGGAGCAGAAATATTTTGAAGATAAAAATATGGCATTTAAGAGATTCTGGCTATCTCTTGTACATGTCATATATCATAATAAGAAATCATCTTTTTCAACATAGTAACAAATGTAATCTTATTTTTCAATTATTCTAATTATTTTTTGAATTCACAAAAGAAAATGCTATTGGAAATTTGTAAGTTTTACACTAAAAAAAATTTTTAATACCGGGTATTAATAAAACATACTATACGCCTCAGTTCGAATATTTTAATACGTGGTACAAAACAAGTCTAACTGCTTCCTATTTAATACCTCGTATGCGTAAATTTGAAGAATACTAGGTGATTACTAGTAATATGGTCGGTTTAAAAATGTTCTAATACGAGCAGTAATAGTTTGTTTTCACATTGTAACACGGCTCTGAGCCGGTATTAGAACATTTCATACCAATAGTTCGTCTAATGAATGCATATGGTAAACTTGATGTTTCTTCGGTATTCGTTTGCTTAATACCAGCAATTGATTTATTGATTTATTGAATAGAGGATGTAGATGTATTGTTTCCAACTTTATTCGTCCTTACTGTACACGGTATTAACATGTCGAACATTCATATTTAGATCTATAGTCCCCGGTATTCATTATTTCAATATCAATAGTCCATTCATTGAACTGGTAAAGCAAATTCTCAGTTATTAGATATGTAGATGTAGATGTAGATGTATTGTTTCCAACTTTATTCGTCCTTACTGTACACGGTATTAACATGTCGAACATTCATATTTAGATCTATAGTCCCCGGTATTCATTATTTCAATATCAATAGTCCATTCATTGAACTGTTAAAGCAAATTCTCAGTTATTAGATATGCATTTTTATAATACCAGTATTACAACTGGTGAATAGCTTCAGTAACTTTTAAAGCAGCTTGCTATTAAAATTTCAGGTGGATAGGTGAAAATTTTCAGGATTTATAAATCATAAAAACTCATATTTTTTTGTAGATCTCATTTATTGTGAAAAATCTAATGAAAACTTACATAAAATATCAAAATCGTTTTTTAAAAAATACCTAAATATGCCTATATGAAGAGGAAATTCATGAAATATTGTTTCTTATTTCGACTAGCACTTTCAACAGAAGAGAGAGGAATGTCTTGGTGTATCTAGAAGACTTCCAATACTACATCAGAAATATAGATTAAACAAAATATTTCATTATTCTGACGAATATGAAAAAAGGTGTAATCATGTTGTCATTTATTAAAGAAGCTTCTTCTTGATTCGTTTCTACTACACGAAACTACTTAAACTCTTCAGTTGAGAAAGCTCTATAGAAAATGCAAATTTCATTACTTACTACGATATATTCTGTAGGTCCGAAGTGGGGATGTTTTTCATCAGAAATATTGATACAAATTATCTGTCCGATTTTGAGAATAATCAAATTTATCAAAGTTGATTTGGGACAGATCCAAAATTTTCTTTAGACGTTATCCTCATGTTCGATTTTCTTTGGATGCGATTTAATTTTTTCAAGTTCCATTTCCATGGCACATTGGCGTTACTGTTGAAATAAATTGGAGACGTGATTCCAAAACTCTGAAGAATACTATTAGAAAATGCCAATTGGTGTTTTACTGCTACAGTTTCAGTGATAACTCTGCAAGGAACAAGATTAGAACATCATTTCGAAATCCTGTGTTCAGATTCATACCTAATAGTTGTTGAATATTTCATAGGACCTACTAGCCCCAAAATGTAAGGACAATGTGTTTAAAAGATGATGTTTTGACTTGAGTTTCAACTTGAAAGTTTTCTGGTAATGCTGGTGATGCCCATTCATCAAACTTTTTGCGTTCTATAACTATTACTTTTATTCTGTCCATACAAACACTTGTTGAACACTTGCTCATGAGCACCGTCTTCATAAAATAATCCAAACAGAAACAGACGCCGACGCGATGGACCGCGTCTCCTGTTACGTCGGATAAAAGGATGATTCACATTATCAGACATGCAACGACACGGCACGGACCGACAAAGACACGACAAACCATTCTTTCTAGATAAATAAATACTGATGTACACACTCACCGACAACGACGCAGCAACGACACGTAAAGGCAGCGACGGAGCGGACCGACATTCTTGGCAAGAATGTTTTTCGTGTCTGTGCCTGTACGTGACGCGTACTTGCTGGAGAGTGTGGACAGTTTATTTGGATTTTCGCGATACTTCATTACAAACAACCCGTCGAGATGTCGAATACCTATCGTATAATGTGAATTGCTGCCGCAACTATCGGGTCTTTGTCTGTCCTTGCCGTGTCGTTGCATGTCTGACAATGTGAATCATCCTTAAGTCGTGTTACCACGTAGTTTCCCGTTTGCCAAATGTAATACGTATGTGTTAATTAACTGTATGATACGGGCGATAAAAAGATTTACTGTAGGTATCAATAAAATGCTTATTTGTTCATATTCGAAAAATTACTGAAAATCTGTTAGTTAGTGGTAGTTAAACTCTCTCTTAGCACCAATTATACATATTTTTACATAGTACATTCGTAACTGTCACAGCAAGACGTGTAATAAATATTATCAAAATGTTGAATATGCCGTATTTTGATATTTCCAGTACAACATGTTTAACAGAAGCACTTTTTTGAGTGTATTGCTAACTCTGGGTATATGTTTAAACAAACCCATGTAATAAAATAGAATAAATCAACACGTTAATAGTATATTATTCGATGAGCACTGGTGCAGCGACGACAACATTGGGCTGATAGTGGTTCCAGGATATCGGCCGGCTGATTTCTTCTGTCGTCCCAACAGGAGGCACGGTGGTACCACAGACTGTTAACAAGACTTGGCACTCTGTCAATTTAGTTCCCAGCTATTGGTCGCGTGTTTTGTAACCTTGTTGTGTTTTCTGTCCTTGTCTCAGCCGCCAGATTTTACATTAGATTGCTTTGGAAAACGATTAAAACGGGAGGCGGCCAATCAGAGCGCAGACAAAACCGAATAAGACCGATAAGTTCTCGTGTCCATGAGAAATAAATGAAATGTCAACTCAATTACGTGAAACGTCATATCAATGTTTTGTTTATATATTTCGCTAATGAAAATTCTCGAATGGAGGATTTTTTTGTTGAGAATCCATACAATTATCTTCGATTCTTAATTTTCGTCTCGTCCTCGGTCTTATACAGCTTTTCAGGGATTGTCAAGGTCAAGGAATACTTTCGGTTTGCAGAACCGACCATATTTTGAATGCAAGATTAGTATTTCCAAACATTATTCTTAACATTTGCGAACATATACAAAAGACCACCGTTGAACTGAATATTTGTGTCGCAGTTAGAACCCATATGAGAATTAAAGGTTTTAACATAAACTCCTAGATCATTAAATCCATTTTCATTATTTATTCGAGCACAATAATATTCAAATCCATCTGATTGCCAGTTATCAATACTTCTAAAATAAGTTAATTCGGATAAACAGAAACAAGAATCGTTTCACAATGACAGTTAGGGGTTATGTTATTTCGATTTGAATTTCGCGCTTCGTATGATTTTCTCCCACCAAGACCCCACAATTTCTCAAGGACATTGTTGCTGATTTGGCGGGATTGGGTAAGTGGATTGTCTTGTTGGTCTGTGGTGGTACAGTGTTGTATGTGAGGTGCGACCTTCAAGTGCAGTCTCCGGGTATTCGGAAGAGTTACTTTTCGAAGTATGTGGTGCGAAAGTGCTGTGTCGCGGTGTGAAAATAAGGATCATCAGTATTTATAGGCCACCTTCAGGAAATTTTGAAAAATTCCTCGAAAAATTAACTGCCGTTCTGCAGTTTTGTAGTGGGTTAGTTGACAACTTAATTGTATGTGGTGACATTAATGTCGACTTTCTTAAACCTGAATTTACTATGTGGAAGTTGCTTTTCGATGTACTCATCAGCTTCGATTTGCATGTATCATCTCAAGAGGCGACAAGAGTGTTCACCGATATTTGAGGTATAACGTCGTCCTCAAAAATTGATTACATTTTAAGTAATATTGCACTGGAATATTTTGAATCAAAGGTAATGGAAGCAAACTTCAGTGACCATAAAGTTATTTCAGTTGAGTTTAAAATTCCAGTAGAACAAACAAACATCGAATTAACGAATAGAAAACATGTCAGATCCTTCTCTGAACATAAAATGAACAAATATGTGACCATTTTGTCTGTAGTAAGCTTTGATGAAATTTATAGGAGCATTGACGTTGATTCATTCGTGGATACTATTATACCCTTAGACCATAGAAAGAGGAGACACAGCATCTCATTCATAAATTCGGGAATTGATGAAGCCAAAATTCAGTCAGACTTCAATGAGTGGGACGAAGATAGCATAAAGGATAGCAATATCATTTTACATTTATGTGGCAACATTGTAGAATCTAACTTTGAAAAATCCAGTGGCGTGGAGTTATTGATTTTGAAGAATGGAAATAAAATAACGAGTTAATAATCTTTTTATGGCGAATTCTCTCAATATTGGTACGAGGGCGGTTTATAGAAATGTGAAATTATTTCGTACTATAAATATATTTGAAGATTCGTAATTCATGCAAATGAATTATTGAACATACCAAAATGCGTAGCTTTTTTATATTACTTGGAATTAGTGAAAATAAGTATGAAAAATTATAGAAAAACAATTGATTCTTTAGGAAGTCAATTAAGGTATATAAAATAAACTACACGATTCATTAAATGCTGAAACTGACCACAAAAATGTGTAAATTCATGCGAAGGAATCAGATTTTCCTCTTCACGAGATTTTATAATAAATTGAGGTATTTTATCACGTTATCGCAAATATGATAAGTAATGGCTGCAAAAAGCATCAAACCGAGTCATCAATATTTGAGATGAAAATCTACGGGGCGGCGAATTGCCGAGCGTACATTAAATGCCTATGAACGGCGTTCAGTATGAAAAAAGCAACAATAATTCATGCCTTCTTTATTTATTCACAAAATTTAGCATAATTCCTTGAAGAAAATGAACCTCATTTATTCATCCTCTATCCACATCATGAAGAAGAACATAATATAATCATCAAACCATAGTAAATCTACTGAATGCGATATTAAAATAAACATTGATATTGAAAACAGGCCCATTGGTTGTTAACTGCTCCTCCCAAAGCCCTATATACATTCGATAGTTATAGTTCTATTTGGAAGGCAGAATCCAAGTTGGTACCAATATTAACATATCCTGAGAATCTTGTACCAGTACCAGGGATATGAAACTTCTTCTGGTCTTTGGACCATATAGCAGTCAATGCTTCTTTTATGATACCTGGACTTCCATCCACAGATCTATACTTTGATATAGTTTCTAAAAGGGAAGGGGTGTTGATGAATGTTTTTCTCACAGAATTGTATTCTTGGGGAAAAAAGAGGCCAATGTTAATGCAAAGGCTTTCAATGATGGGTTGTACGTTGTACTCCTGCTTGCTTGGATCTTTTAACATTCTTTGAAATGAATCTCTTGCAACTCCTGAATTAATGCCTGAAAAGAAGAGAAGATTTTTTGATATGATCATGACTTAGTTGTCAGAGTTAATGGAATTTAAGAGATTTGAGATGAAATATTCACCTTATTCTTCTAATTTTAAAAGAAGATGATGCCTCAGTGAATCGGGAACATGAATCTCATTTCTCCACTGGCTCAATTTTTTCAACCCTGCAAAACAGATTATACCAGATATAATTAATCACTAATGCAACAAAAATTACAACCATTCCACCTGCCGGTAGGAGAACATCAGGTACTGAGAAGAGACTTATCAATTTATCGAATTTATCATATGTGAGATGCTTATATCTGATCCATCCCTCTGTTGAGTTTCCAGAGTACCGGCACAATGATGATTTTTTTGGTGAAATGGCTAATATTTGATTTCAATATTTTGGTTCTTTCTCTGGAAA
Source organism: Adalia decempunctata (assembly GCA_951802165.1). Taxonomy (NCBI): domain Eukaryota; kingdom Metazoa; phylum Arthropoda; class Insecta; order Coleoptera; family Coccinellidae; genus Adalia; species Adalia decempunctata. Next base: position 51,097,926 of record OX637697.1, read on the forward strand.
TTCCCAGAAACTTACCTTAACGACGAAAGTTCGAAGATTGATTTGGCAAGAAGGGGATTGGCATCATTTTTGAGATATCTGGTACCATTCACTCGAATAACGAAATATTTTAGCTCAAAGTGTTCGGAACATACAAACAGTTTCTGAGAAAGATCATCAAGTAATATTCAGGATTGAGAACCAGATGTTCCTCTTCTCAATATCAGAATTGAATCTGAAAAGTGAAATTCTAAAAATCTACGCCTCTGATACTAAGTATGAAAAGATTAGAACATACCTGTGCAAATTCAAGTTAGGATTCAAATAGTCCAATTTACCACACACAAGACACTTACGAACCATTTTCTTATCGTATTTAGCTGGAGATATTCAAAAATAAATCCAAATAACGCTTTTAACATACAATGAAGCTCAAAATCTTGTTGACAACACTGTTCGAATTGTCAGAAATTTCATAGAATAAAGATGGCGGCAAGTAATTAATGAATGAACTGGACATAGATTCAAAAAACCGTATTGCCAAACGTTTTTATACATTAATCTGGGGCAAAAAGATCGACCCGTTTCGCGAACATTTACATATACTTAAGTATATGTAATGTGAAGAATGCACAATAGTTGAAGAAACCAATACTCGTTTCTGGCATTCACGCACAAATGAATTTCAATCTAAGAAACTTTTCATTTTGATTGAGAGTTTATTTATTAGAAAATTCAACGAACGTCACAACGTTGCAAAAATTTCTACTACATTTTGATTCCGTAGTATTACAATCACCCAGTTCAGTTCTGATGATTTTGAAACTTGGCTTCACTATTTATTATTGAAAGGTGTGTCTCCTCTTTCTATGGTCTAAGATTATACCCTTTTGATTCACGAGAATTTTCCTGTCGGTTCCGTAACCTCTCGGAGTAAAAACTGGATAACACCAGAAGTACAGCTGGCAAGTCTTCATTTGAAGAATTTACATTGGTTGCGTTCTGAATTGAAGTCTCAACAATCTTTTGAGATTTATAGAAACTTCAAGAAGTATTATAATAATTTATTAAAAGTAACGAAATTCAATTTTTATGCAAATGTAATAGTAAATTCGGTCAATAGAAACAAAAGTGTCTGGAGTATTGTTAACCAGGAAACTGGCAGGAAAAATGTAAATAAGAATGTCATGTCTCCTAATTTAGATAGAATTCTCTGTACTGAGCCTACCAAAATAGTTGCAGCCTTTGCTGAATATTTTTCTAAGATCACAACTGATAGCCTCCAGCAGCACTATGGAAATAGTATATCTCTCGTCTGCACAACATCTAAGATGATGTCTCATAGCTTTTACTTCTATCCAGTTGTAATGGACGAAATCATAACTGTAATTAATTCGTTTAAAAACAAAAAAAGTACTGGTACTGACTGTATTTCTTCACGGATATTGAAAGTCTCTGCCGTATACGTTACAGGTCATCTTGCTCACATGATGAATCTGTCAATATCAACTGGCATCTTTCCATCTTCACTCAAGATGAGCACCGTTATTCCTGTACATAAACGTGATGACGTAAATGAAATAGTTAACTACAGGCCAATTTCAAATCTTATTATTATTATTATTACAAAATTGAAAAGAGTTTAGGCAGTGCCTATAAACTCACAAAAAAAAATACAATATAATCAAGATACATGCGAACGAAAAGAAAAGTGCCTGAAGAGCTAAAATAACCCAAAGTTCAAAGTTCAAAGTTCCCAACCATCACATCCCGTCACACACGGCGAATCCAGTTGTCGTAGCCATTCTTGAAGGTGTTCACCGACACTGAACTCATCACGGCTGAAGGTAGAGCGTTCCATGCATCAAATACACGATTTGCCAAAAAGTGTTAGTCTCAGTTCTATTTCTAAAATTTTCGAAAAAGTGGTGTTGAAGCGTATGACGAATTATTTGGATAAATTTAATGCCATCAGGAAGTGACAACATGGATTCAGAACCGGTTGCTCAACTGAGACGGCTGCTCTTTTATTTGTTGAAAGTACTCATGGATGGTTGGATGAGGGTCTATGTGTCGCTGGTCTGTTTTTCGACCTATCGCGTGCATTTGATTGCTTGTCTACACCATTTATAATCAATAAGTTATATAACTTAGGATTCAGGGGAATCTTCTTAGAATGGTTGCATAGCTTCCTGGTGGAAAGAACAATGATTGTCAAGGTTGGTGACTCATGCTCGAGCAAATGCAATATTGATATCGGTGTCCCCAAGGATCGGTGCTGGGTCCTCTTCTCTTCATATTGTTCATCAATGATTTACCTGAAAGTCTTGTTGACTGTGAATTGATGAGGTTATTCCTGTTTGCCGATGACACTTCTATTGCCGTGGCATCTGGAAATATTGGTGAACTTCTTTCTTGCTGTGGCAGAATAATAAGGACCTTCATGGATTGGTGTAGTTCAAATGCGCTAATCGTCAACATAGAGAAAACTCATTTTATTTCTTTTGGAATTAGGGACACTGTTCCATTGACCCTCCAGGTGGGAGATGTGAAAATTGCTTCCTCGGATAATGTAAGGTTTTTGGGGGTTTATCTCGACAGTACATTGAGATGGTGTGAACATATAGATGTATTGAGTAAAAAGTTGAATACATCCTATTATGCCATAAATAAGTTAAAAATATGCTTACCATTGAAGTCAAGCCTAGATGTGTACTACAGTTTAGTTTACAGTCATTTGCAATTTAACATCTTGCTATGGGGTGCCTCTATTGACGTAAACAGGATATTTTTGGCACAAAAAAGGATAATGCGTCTGATTTTCAATATCAGCCCACTTTCCTCATGTAGACCGCTCTTCATCAAACATCACATTTTGACGGTCCCTTGTATTTATATATACAGGGTCTTTCACGAGGAACCTCACCCATATTTATACGGGAAACTACTGAACGTATTTTCATGAAATTCAGCATTTATAAGTATTTCACGATGCTGATGAAATCTGAAATATTTTCAAGGCATGAGCACCTCCGGTTTTTCTGGAAATGACGTCAACTTCCGTTTTTCAAATTAGAACACCATTTTTTTATTGCAGAAATAGATTCCTTAGAAAATTTCAAGTTATTTTGATGTAACATTTTTCAGATTTGGTTGGAAAATTCTCTCTGAGCGGGAAAATTCGAAAAAAAAATCGAAAATAGAGCTCCGCTGAAACAAGAATAACTTCGAGGTTTTTGGATGGAAAATTTTCATTTTTGGGATATTTCAAGATGTAAGATTGATGTATCCACTTTAAAAATCGAAATCGCGATTCATGATACAGGGGGTGAAAAAATCGCTTTCAAAGTTAGGGATGACAAAATCGTGAAAATTCATTTTTTTCAAATTAGAACCCCATTTTTTTTATGGCAGATATTGAATCTACGTTAAAAAATAATGTGAGTGTATGCATCACACCCTTGCCCTAAAGTGGATATTTTCTGAGTTATTCACAAAAAACTGTTTTTCGTCTTGAATTTTCAGCTATTTCTTTTCCCTTCACGCCAAAAAGATGAAATTTTCAGGAACTGTTATTTGAACAATGCTGTAGATTTTTCACCCCTTCTTGAAACCGACTTCAAGTTACTATTAGGAGAACCATGGCAAACTCTCGCAGTTATAACTAGAGAAGATGCTCAAAGTTTTGACCGTTAATTTCTAGACATTTATTTATACGTCTCAGGAATGCTTCGTGCGTTGCTCTTCTTATTTCATCGGGAGGAAGAGATCTGCAAAAGTGTTTGAAAACCAAATTGAGTTTCAAAACTATGAATCTAAAAATCTAAACAAACCTGAACGCATTTCTGACTCGTTCTATGCAGTCCTCTTTATCAGTCAGGGGAGTTGAGTAGACAATATTTTTTATCCTACCCCAAACATAATAGTCTAAAGGAGTTAAATCGGGAGAACGTGGTGGCCAAAGATGTGGACCATTGTTCGCGCCCTTCACGCCAAAAAGATGAAATTTTCAGGAACTGTTACTCAAACCATGTTTTAGGTTTTACTACCCTAATATGCAAGAGAAAAAAGTTACAGGTTGTTCCTAAATAGATGGCGAATTTGGATTCGAATTTGTATCGGAAACCTCTTTGTTTCAACTAATCGGCCATCGGTTTTCTCTCCAGTGATAAATAAATAATTCCTTATGAACCATATGCAAAAACTTACCATGTTTTACATTCTTTTTTTTTTATGATAGATATCATTAATTACATCTGCCAAATTCCTCTTTATTCAGTAGCATTTTGTGTTTACTATTGATTTGGTGATAATTCGTATTAAGTTATAAAATCGATCACTATGCCTAATTTTACCAATGAAGATTATTTAAATCTCATTCTACTTCATGGAGAATGTAATAAAGTTGTAGATATAACGATTCGACTGTTCATTGAGAGGTTTCCTGACAGACCCAGACCAACGAGAGATACCATTAACAGAACCATGACAAACTTGAGAAATGTCGGATCTTTCGTTAAGAAAACTATACACAGAGAAAAAAGTGTAGTAGAAGATGAGAACAACGAAATTACAGTTCTTGCATATTTTCGTGTGAATCCTCAAAATTCTCTCAAAGATGCCGAGATTGATCTGGGATTATCTCAGTCGAGTGTTTGGAGAATATTAAAAAAACATAAAATGCACCCATATAAATTCAATAGGGTACAGCATTTGAAGGAAACTGATTTCAAGAGAATGAAAACTTTTTGGACTGTATAATTTGGACAGATGAATCTAAATTCACAAAGAATGGTTCTTTCAATAGGCATAACAGTCATTATTGGGATGAAGAGAACAACCACCACTTCAGACAATGGAACTTTCAAGAGACCTGGAGTTTCAAAGTTTTTTGCGCCATCAAAAATAATGCAATTCTCGATGTTCACATTTTAACTGGTAAGATAGAACACTACACATGTTTGCATTATTTAAAGAATGTTCTCCCTTAGGAGATAGATATTCTGACATATTGACTCAAATAATTGAGCCGCTAGTACAGAACCATAATGACTCATGGTATCAACAAGATGGCGCGCCTCCACACAATTCACTCAATGTGTCAAATATCCTCTACAGGCTATTTGAAGATCGATGGTTGGCGAACAATGGTCCACATCTTTGGCCACCACGTTCTCCCGATTTAACTCCTTTAGACTATTATGCTTGGGGTAGGATAAAAAATATTGTCTACTCAACTCCCCTGACTGATAAAGAGGACTGCATAGAACGAGTCAGAAATGCGTTCAGGTTTGTTTAGATTTTAGATTCATAGTTTTGAAACTCAATTTGGTTTTTCACTTTTGCAGATCTCTTCCTCCCGATGAAATAAGAAGAGCAACGCACGAAGCATTCCTGAGACGTATAAATAAATGTCTAGAAATTAACGGTCAAAACTTTGAGCATCTTCTCTAGTTATAACTGCGAGAGTTTGCCATGGTTCTCCTAAAAGTAACTTGAAGTCGGTTTCAAGAAGGGGTGAAAAATCTACAGCATGGTTCAAATAACAGTTCCTGAAAATTCAAGACGAAAAACAGTTTTTTGTGAATAACTCAGAAAATATCCATTTTAGGGCAAAGGTGTGATGCATACACTCACATTATTTTTTAACGTAGATTCAATATCTGCCATAAAAAAATGGGGTTCTAATTTGAAAAAAATGATTTTTCACGATTTTGTCATCCCTAACTTTGAAAGCGATTTTTTCACCCCCTGTATCACGAATCGCGATTTCGATTTTCAAAGTGGATACATCAATCTTACATCTTGAAATATCCCAAAAATGAAAATTTTCCATCCAAAAACCTCGAAGTTATTCTTGTTTCAGCGGAGCTCTATTTTCGATTTTTTTTTCGAATTTTCCCGCTCAGGGAGAATTTTCCAACCAAAACTGAAAAATGTTATATCAAAATAACTTGAAATTTTCTAAGGAATCTATTTCTGCAATAAAAAAATGGTGTTCTAATTTGAAAAACGGAAGTTGACGTCATTTCCGGAAAAACCGGAGGTGCTCATGCCTTGAAAATATTTTAGATTTCATCAGCATCGTGAAATACTTATAAGTGCTGAATTTCATGAAAATACGTTCGGTAGTTTCCCGTATAAATATGGGTGAGGTTCCTCGTGAAAGATCCTGTATAGCACGTATTGATATAAAAATCTTATTATACCATAGAGAAATATTTGGTTGATGGTCATTTTGCATAAATTTGTTGAATCATTTTGTTATATTAGGTTATCATATTTATTGTTGGGTTAATTCTTCTTCACTAGGAATATATCTCATATGACTTGTCCTATACATTCTTTTTTTTGCTTGAAATGTCGAAGGGATTAATAAAGAATATTATTATATATTATCATTATCAAACATTTAGAGGTTATATCAAAGAATCTTCGGTTATATACCTATTTTCCGCCATAAATCCGCACCAAAGAGATACTATTGTAGTAATTTTAGATCTATGACCAGTACATTCGAACTATTCTGCGATGCTGCCACGTCTATCTTCACGGAAAGTTGTTATGATAGCAACAGTTGCCAACCGTTTATTAGAGAATACTGAAAGTGATCACCAGTGGTAATCAAAAGTTGTTTTCATTACACCGCTCTGAAAACATGTCGATTCAGGGCACCGAAAGTGACCCTTTTCCGTGCGCTGAGACATAGATGCATATATGCTGAGACACAAAGCAACGATTGCGTGATGACAGTAGACGTCAGTGTTTCGAATAATTATTGTTTTACAATATCGAAATGCTTTCTGTCGAAGAACAGATATCGTTGGATTGTTTTCAGAGAGGTGTAATGAAAAATATCGTTCATTACACGTCCAGAAAGGCTTTTTCCGTGCTTGCACGAATTCGTTCGGCTCCGCCTCACACGGGAACTCTTCGCGCGCGCACGGAAAAAGCTTACTTTCTGGACTAGTAATGAAATATATAGTATAATTCAGAATTGCTATGGTTAGCATCTGTTGAAACCACTTCACTTAGTGAATAGCCCTGATTGTCACTGACCATTGTGATGTTACATCAATTGCAAAGACGCCTTTTCAGGGGTACTGTGAAGTTATGTCGATTTTCCTTCCAGAGGATAGACTTATAAACTTTAAAACAATTAATGATTCAATCAGAACATTTGCATGGCACCATAAACTTCAATTATCTCTCTCACCTTATGGCAATTTGATTTCTAACCGTTATTCTTGCGTTCAAAATATAATGAACCGCATTCAATGTTGGCGTCCCTAACTTGACCATAAATTATTTGGTTTCAAAGCGCATTGAATATGGTTATTCCAGAAATGAACCCTTAAAGCCGTTTCACATGGAACTGATGATCAGTCATGATGGTCGGTCGAACTGATCATCAGTCGACTGTATGAAAAGGGGGGCAAAATCGGGTAGCTAAGAAAAAGAAAAAACTGCAATATTTTTTTATTTATTCATGTCTTTTGACTTGTTTATGCCGTAGCATATGAGCCAAACAGTGGAATGAGTTAAACTTATAAAAAGCCAGTAGGTACAAGATGAAAAAACCAACAGAAACAATCATATTCTATTTTACGGTTATGCCCCAACCGTCGGGGCAGAACTGTATGGCAAAAGGGGCAAAACCGGGTACTGCGTATTATTCATAGAGTTAGCACACACGAAATCATTAAAATCATCTTCTAACCATCCTGCACATCCTTCGTGTGACTAGTTCTTGCACGTTTTAGTGCATTTTATCCACCCATAATTTTTGGTGGTATAAGAGAACTGCTCTTTGCAGTAAATGCAGAGGGTGTCGTTGGTACCTTGTGATTTATCATCTTCATTTTCTGAGCTAGACTCTTTAGCTATTTGTTTTGTCAATTTCTTGTTTTCTTTTTGTATCACAATCTGTTTCTTCACCTGTTGTATCAATTTTTATTGGGTACCAATTCGATATTTTATTTACCTTTTGAAGCAGCATTATTTTTTCAACCCTATCTTCAAAAGTTGATTGAGAAATATTATAATTATTGGATGCTTTTTTCTAGTCCATCGTTTTAGAAACAACTTCCATAATTGCTTTTTCCATGTCATCCGTAGACCAATGTTGACGACTAGTCTTCCGACTATAGGTGCGCACCATATAACTGTGGTACTGTTAACTGTTATAAAGAAACACAAATAAATTTCTGAAAATTTAATGCATTGGTTAATATCCATCTAGGGCATAAATGGGTACCGCCCGGTTGCGTATTGGCATTGTTTACTACGGTGCAACGCATACATGGTGTTGGAACGCGGTGAAGAATGGCTGAACCAATGCTCTCTCTACACAGACATATCTTACTACGGCTCAGCGGGTCCGTGAAGTTAGCGAAAAGTTGGAAGCACTAATTCTGAAACTATTATCAATATTTAGTGCTTAATTAGTGCCTATTAGTGCTTCATCAAACTCTCATTCCACCATTATAGTTTTTGAGAAATTGACAATTGAAATTTTTGGTGCTGACTTCACGCTCAGCACCAACATGTTCGAATTACTATGAAATTAATATGTCAATATTTAGTGCTTAATTAGTGCCTATTAGTGCTTCATCAAGTTCTTATGTCACCATTGTAGTTTTTGAGAAATTGACAATTGAAGTTTTTGGTGCTAACTTCACGCTCAGCACCAACATGTTCAAATTACTATGAAATTAATATGCCAATATTTAGTGCTTCATTAGTGCCTATCAGTGCTTCAGAAACGGCTGCGATATCATTTTCAGTTTTGAAGTAATTGAGTGTTGTTTTTAGCCAAGCGTGAAGTTAGCGAAAAAGTTGGAAGCACTAATTCTGAAACTATGTCAAATATTTAGTGCCTGGTTAGTGTGAATTAGTGCTTCATAAAGCTATCATTCCACCACTGTAGTTTTTGAGATAAACGCAATTATATCTTTTTATACTGCGTCGCCATCTATGGGCGGACTTGGGCGAGTCGTTCCGTCTCGTAGATTCGGCTCTATTACGTCGTAATATTATCATTGCCTAAAGGGGCCCACGGGCGCACGAATTGGATTGCCAAGCCAATTTCAATATCGAAGAAAGAAATTAATTTGTGGAGGCAAAACCATTCTCTGCAGTATATTCATGTATCGATTATATGAAGTGATGAAATGATTTACGAATACTTTTCGAGTCTTTGTGATGAATGAACGAATAGAGTGAATAAAAGAATAAAGTGAAATGAATTGCTCGTGCCATAACAACAAGAGTAAGTACAGGTAGTAGGTATTGCTTTTTTTTCAATTAAAGTATAAGAACTCCAACAGAAAAATTTGAAGTGCTATAAAAAAACGCGTGTTCCTAAATTGGAGTAAGGTACAAACGAAGAAGGGAGATTCGTTTTCGTGATACGGGTTGTTAAAGTTTGAATATTTTTCAAGTTTTTTTTTTTCATAGTATCTACAAGATATTCAACTGAAATTTGGCGTAGATATTACAATTGGGAGTTTACACCAAATGACATGTCAATTTCGATGGCAAATCCACAGGGTGATACTTTGCATCGGCACATTGTGACAGTGACAATTTTGCTCTGAATACTCAAAACTCAGATTCTAGTTTATTCAATTTCCTTAATTTTTTTTCCAAAAAATGGGAACAAACGAAGTACCTACAAACTTCGGTGCGAGGTGCTCGAAAAATATAACATTTTCAAGGTGAATGAGATGGTGAACGGAGTATAATATATTATATATAATTGTAATAAGCGGGATAATTTGGAAGTAATAAAACGAATATCCTTTCGAAAATTGGGACTTGAACATTTTCTTTTCCATAATAATTCGCCGGTATTTTCAACACAGTTTATTTTATTCGGAATGTAGACTTCGGAAATTCGATATCCCTGTGCCAGAAAATTAGTGAATCAGTTATCAGACAGGTCTGGCGAGACGGTAACGATCGCGATTGTCGATTTGCGGTTCAAGTTTCTGCTGCATCTGTGACGATAAGAAGATTATGGTTCCTCGAACCCAGCACCGAAATATGCTTGCGTTCGCTGGGAACCATGAGATTTTCTCGACGTTGCATTTCCCAAACCGGTGCTTGGGAACCTAGATTTTTCAAGAAAGCCCCACCTACGAGGGGGTAGGAAGCGGAAAAGTCTTCAATTTGATTGGTTCGTAAAAAGGAAGATGGAAGAAGTTTTGATTTTATTGGTTTTGAAAGATTGACGATTGGCTTTTGGAGGAGACGAAGAGGGGAAAAACTTCGACTTGCTCGGGAGACGAAAAAGGCAGTGTCTGGTGGAACCTTAAACGAGGAGGTTGCCAGTACTCGCGCTCGGTAATAGGGAGTAACTGGAGGAACCTAAAGGGAAGGTCCTCAGTTGACTCAGGTTTGGAATCGGAAACTAAGGGTAGTACGGTTTTATGGTAGGTACTTCAGTGTTTGGAAGTACGGTCTCAAAGCGGAGACGAAAACAGTTAAGGTTGGATCGGAAGTTAAGTCGAAATTAGTAAAATTTCTAAATTACTTGGAATTATTTTAGATTGCGTATCGTCGGTATATTCGGGAGTGAGGTCAATTTGCGAAACGCGTGTGGGTGTCGTGTTTTGGTGTTTAATCTGTCTGTTTCAGGAAAGAAGCAACGTCAAAGAGTCATCATCCTAGATTCAACATTCTTTGGATTATTGGTACAGGAAAAAGGTCAGACTATTTTGTTTATGCTTAGCTTAATTTGAGTATTGGTAGAAAGCTGCATGAAAGCCCATATATCTCTAATGGTCCAGAGTCCTGAAATCTTCCATAAGTCGTAATCGTCTTTTAAAGTATATTGTATTTTTTTGTAATCACCCTTAAGTAATTGAAAGTGTATATGGAAACAATTGTTGGGTTCCCTTAAGTGTTGGAAAGTTTAGGTGGGAATTATTGTTGAGATTCCCCCTTATGTGTTAGAAAGTTTGAATTTGTATTATTTTTGAAATCTCTCTTGAGTAGTTGAAGGTTTAATTGAGTAAATTTTGAGATCATCCCATGTTTGTGATTTTGCGGGTTATTTTGACAAACCCTTTTTAGGTTCTTGATAACTCGATTTTTTACATTTTTTTTTTAATTGGAATTCACACCGATGTTTGACTTGATTTCGATAATTGGATTCTGTTTTACAATCTAACGTTGAATGTAATAATTCGATTTGTTGTGATTAATTGTATTTGATTTTAAGAAATATTCGAGTACTTTCGATAATTTATATCATTGACACATACGTAACGAATGTAAAGTTGTTTAGTTTGATTTGGTCTTAATATACGTCTTAAATTTAGCCCAAAAAGTTTCATTTATCATCCTTCTCCCTAGAGAATATTTTTAAACACTAAGTCCCGACCCAAGTGCGTTGGGCCGATCCCGCACTTTCTCCCTTCTGGAGAAAGAACTTCAAAATTAAAATAACATCTTTTCTTTTCTTTAAGTAATAACACCCTTGATTGGTGGAAAGCCGCTCTTCCGTCAAATCACAAAGAGGGTGCTTTTTACAAATGGTGACAGCGGTGGGATGTGTTTAATTTTCTAGGGGAGAATTTTCTTTTGTTTGTTAGAATTTTGCATTCGTGTTGACGGTGTCCGTCGGGAAAAGTGTAATTTTTATTTGTGTTGCATTAGCTTTGAACGTAAAGATTACCGGTGGAACGTGTTCAATTTTCTGAGGGAGAGTTTTTTTTAATTTGAAATTTGTTGAATTTTCCGGTAGATAAAGTTTTTTTTTGGTTTTCTGTATGTTGCATCAGTGTGAATGTAAAGATTACTAGAGTTAAATGTGTTAAATTTTCCAAGGGAGATTTTTAATGAGATTTTGAGAAATTCAGAGAAATTTCGAGGTATAAGGGATTTTTATCCTGTTGTTTTATGGGTGATCGAAATAGTGTGTATTGACTTGTTGGAAGATTTCCGGATGAAGGTTTTCAGGTTCTTATGCTGAATTGGATTATATTTGCTGTATGAACGTATATGCCTATGAATTTGAAATTAAGTTTTAAAAAAAATTGCAATGGGTAGGGACAGACTTCAGGATGGAATTAAAGTAAAGTAAAAGATTATTGATCTAAAGATTTTTTTTCTATGAGATATTAAAGATTTGAGTGAATATAGTTGGTTTTTCTTTTAATAAATTCAAGTTTTCTTTGTTTTGAAATTATTATAGAACAGTTCATATTTCTGTGATGTTCTATCATTTTATGTAAAGGATTTTTGATAGAGTCAAGTTGATGTCGAGATTTTGAGACTTTAGAGAGGGTTTAGATTCATTGCGGCTTTATAGGGAAAAGGCATACGTTTGTTCTCACTGGACATTTACTTTTCTTTCAGGACATATATTTTTCTTTCAGGACATTGTTTTCTCTTTCAGGACGTTGAATTTTCTGATTGTTGGATATGTAATCAAATTTTGTTTCAGGAAGGATATTTTGTTTTTCTGAAAATTATTGTGCTTTTATCGATTGATTGAAATTTTGATTGAATTTTTTTTTCAGGGCGTATTGCACGAAACATTTTCTTTTGGTTACGTTATCCCTTTTACTTGATTTTGTTTGAAAGTGTTGGTTTTTCGGTTGGTCATATAGCGGATCAAATTTTGTTTCAGGAAGGGTATTTTGTTTTTCTGAAAAGTATTGTGCTCTTATCGATTGATTGAAATTTTGATTGACTTTTTTTTCAGGGCGTATTGCATGAAAAATTTTCTTTTGGTCACTTTATCCATTTACTTGGTTTTGTTTGAAGGTGTTGGTTTTTCTGTTGGTGATATAGCGGATCACATTTCGTTTCAGGAGGGTTATTTTTGTTTTTTTTTGAAAATTATTGTGCTTTTATTGATTGATTGAAATTTTGATTGATTTTTCTTTCAGGGCGTATTGCGTGAAAATTTTGTTTTGTTTTTGGTTATCCTATTATTCGGGGTTTCGTTTGAATCTCGAAAAATTTTATTTTCATAAAGTAACATCATTCGGCTTTGTATTGAGTTTGATTTGGAGAATAATTGAATTTGGCTTTCCTTGTTTTAACTTGAGTTCGAAATTTTGGAAAACACTTTGATAGAAGGGAAATTTTTATTTTTTCGAGTTGGGTTCATTTTGAAAGTTCAGAAGTCGGGAAAAGTATAACTTTGGTTGAAATTTTAGTAGATGAGCCGCTGATCGTGATCTTTCGAATCTTAGAATAAAAATTAGAATTATTTTTATTTCAGGTGGTTTTGTGTACCTTTATTTTTCAGGAATTCGACACTTGGTGACTTTCTTGTTTTTTTGGTTACGTCATTTCGCCAGATTTTTCTTGAATTCTTTTTGGTGTTGGTCCTTTTGAACTCGTTTCCAGGTGATTTGTTTTATTTTGGTGTTTTGGGTAAGACTGTTTGAATTGGAATCATTAGGGTATCATTTTGCTAATTTTTTTTGTATTCGTGAAATTTGAAGGAATCATTAGAGCATCATTTTGCTATTTTTTTTATTCGTGAAATTTGAAGGAATCATTAGAGTATCATTTTGCTATTTTTTTAATTCGTGAAATTTGAAGGGATCATTGGAGTATCATCTTGCTATTTTTTTTTTAATTCGTGAAATTTGAAGTCGTGATCTTGAGCGTATTTCAGTTCTGTTGAAATTTGAGGGTGAGAATTTAAAATTATTCATTGATTTGGAAAGTAAATAATTCACTGAATACATTAAAAAACCATATTTTGGTTAAGATAATTGGGTTTTGGTTAAATTTTTGAAAAATGGCTCACCCAGCTGGCACATCCAACGTGAATGTTCCCGCGGGTCAAGTAACACCTATGTACTCGCTAGGTATGCTCTCGACTACTTTGGAGAGTTTTTCCGGGAAGGATGCGATGAGGTACTTTGAGAAATTAGAGTTGCGGTCAAAATTGGATGGATGGAATGAGAAGGACACCCTTACTCTCCTAAAACTTAAACTTGTAGGAGATGCTTATAGCTTCTTCAAGTCCGATGTCGCGCTTGATGCCCTGGATTATAATGAGCTAAAGAAGAGATTTGTTAAGAAATTTACGACGGTTAGGTTGCCGGGAGAAAATCAGTGGAATCTGAGTCGATGTTATCAGCGACAGGACGAGGATGTGTCCTCGTTCTGCACTAGATTACGCACGGTGGGAGCAAGCCTATTAAGCGAAGATTTGGCTGGAGCATTAAGGGATGAAGAACCTGGAATAAGAAAGAAGAATCGGGAATTAATGTTGAATCAATTCAAGATAGGATTAAGGAAGGACGTGATGAAGAAAACTGGGATTTTGTTGTTGAAAGAGGAAAACCTGGATCTGGAAAAGGCAGAGGAACTAGTTAGGCTGCAGGAGACCACTGGCAGAATGTTGCAGGGAAGGTTGGCGAATATGAGGGTATCGACAGTTGACACCGAAAAAGTGTGCCAATTGTGCGATAAAGAAGGTCACACCGCGAAGGGGTGTAGGAGTATTAGGCAGAACCGAGGAAATGGGGAAAGAGACATTAGGAGGACATGTCATTTTTGTGGCCGAGCGGGCCATCTCGCCAGGGATTGCCGGAGTAATAGGCGAAATGGAACAGCGACACCGGGAGCGTGTCATAACTGCAACCAGCAGGGACATTGGGCGAGGGAATGTCCTAGGAAAGGGGTGGCCCGAGGACAGGGGCCAAACCCACGTTTTCCGAACGGGTCCTGGGGAAGAGAGGGGGCGAATGCACCCTGGGGTCAACGTCCGGATAATAATAGAAATCCGGGGTACTCCAACAATAGAGAACACCTTGGTGCCTCGTCGAACGCACCGTCTACCGGCGCCATCCCAAAACAGCCGCGATCGACGAATAATTTCCGAACGGAAAAATTTAAACTTCGCGGGCCAGAGTCCAGCTGTCGGGGCGAAGGCCGGAGACTGCTAGAAAGACAGAGTAAGCGAGAGGCACAAACAAACAAAGTACAGGAGGGGAATTCTAGACAGAGTTCGGTCATGATGATCCCGGAAGTGAATTCCGTAGGATCATACGACGCGGCACATATTTTACGATTGAATATCAATGGAAGGTCGAGTTTTTGTTTGGTGGATACAGGGGCAGCGGTGACTCTCGTAAAAAGGGGACTGATTCCGGAGAATCAGGTGAACGGCGATGATATAGGATTAAAATTGACTAGCGTGTCAGGACATAACTTAAGCACTTGGGGTACGGCAAATTTATTTATAGGACCAGAAGGAGAGCGATTGGGAGCGAATTGGACGGCAGTTATATGTGATGATTCGACGTTAGGAAACGTCCAAGTCATCCTGGGAAGGGATTTCCTTAAGGCCAATCAGGCCCACATCAGCTATGAAGAAAACCCATCAGTCTGGATGTGGGGAAGGAAATTTGAATTGTGGAGGAAGGAGGATATAGAGGAACAAACCTGTATGGAAGGTGAGGAAGTGGAGGAGATTACCGGGATGGTACAACGAGGAAGGCAGGCTCTAAGAGGCCACTTCCTCAGGGAAGACTGTCATGAGGACAGTGGGAAAAAGGAACGTTTTTACGTGCAAGGGAAAGTCCGGGAGGACATCAAGGAAAAAGTAGTAAAGGTCAAGTTTGACAAAGTATTTAGGGAGTTCGGTACCCAGACCGAAGGTCCCTTTGAAGTTAGGGATTTTATTAGGACTGGAAGGAGGAATACCAGTGTTAGCACCCAAACGGAGGGTGCCGAGGGAGCCGACAGCAATGGACTGTCGAAGGGTGACACCATAAGGGAATGGAATGGTGTTGTCACCGGGTCAAAGGATGTGGAGATGACGAACGAGAATAATGAAGGGGAGCTTCGCTGGAATAACAATGTGTCTCCGGCTGAAGGGATAGATCGGGTATCTATCAGGAAGGAATCAGCCGTCGAGAAAGATGGTATCTGGGAAACCGACGTTTTGTTGATATCGGGGGTTACTATCCCCGCACGTTCGGAAATGGTGGTGGAGGCCAAACTGGGGAAGGAACTAAAGGGAACAGACATAGTCTGCGAACCCATGGATTTGGGTATCGCTCAGGTTTATGTCGCAAACTGTCTCACTAAGAATAGGGAGCGGTTCTGGATCAAAATAATAAATGTGTCCAATAGGGAAGTTAAACTGCAGAAAAAGCAGAAACTCGCAATGGCGGTGACCTGCGAGGAGGAGAAAGAAAACCAGGGTACACTTAGGATCGAGAAAATATCGCTCGAAAACACGGACTGGGGTACTACCGGGTTTTGTTTCGATCATTTGGACGACATCACACGGGATACCCTGAAAAGACTCATACAGGAATATAGCGAATTGTTTATAGAGGATGATACGCCACTGACTAGCACAACAATGGTGAAGCATGGTATTACGTTAGAACCAGGATCACAGCCGATATGTAAGGCACCATATCGGATTCCATATCATCAAAGGGAGGTTTTACAAAAAGAAATCGACCGGCTCATGAACGCGGGTGTCATTCGTCCCTCGTTTAGCCCTTGGTCTGCGCCGGTCGTCCTCGTTACAAAGAGACGGCCTAATGGCGAGGAGAAGGTTAGGATGTGCATCGACTACCGAGGTCTGAATAATGTGACAAAAACGGAATATTACCCCCTCCCCAACATATCGGATCTGATTCAGGGTTATAGTACTGGAAAGGAAGTTCTATTTTCGGTAATTGATGTGGCCGAAGCCTATCACCAAATTGACATGGAGGAGAAGGACATCCCCTTAACAGGGTTTAGTACCTTTCAAGGGCATTACGAATACCTGAAAATGCCTTTCGGCCTGAAAAATGCACCCTCCACATTTCAACGATTCATGAATCTCACGTTAGCAGGTCTGACAGGGGATTTATGTATGGTATATTTGGACGATATTATTATTTTTGATTCGGAAGGAACGAAAGACCATATCGAGAAAGTACGACAAGTGTTTGAGCGGTTACGAAGGGTTAACGTAAAGCTGAAACCTAAAAAATGTAGCTTCCTACTTACAAAAGTAAAATATTTAGGACATATGATTACCCAACAGGGAGTTTTTCCGGATCCTGAAAAAATAGAAAGCATTCAAAATTTCCCCATCCCTAGAAATATTAAGGGCGTGCGTTCATTCTTAGGAATAGTGAATTGGTATCGAAGATTTATTCCGAACGCCGCTGCACTGACAGCACCGCTTACTAATCTAACGAAGAAAGATGTTAAATTCGAAATTACGTCAGAGGTACTCCGCGCAATAACACAGCTGAAAGAGACCCTGACCTCGGATATGGTACTCATATATCCGGACTTTAAGCAACCTTTTGTGGTCGCTACGGACGCATCGGGACTTGGGATAGGAGCCGTATTGAGTCAGGTTAGGGATGGATCCCTATCCGATAGCTTACGCGAGTCGGAATTTTAAGAAGGCGGAATTGAACTATTCAACTACGGAGAAAGAACTTCTAGGAGTTGTCTTCGGAGTACAAACGTTTAGGTGTTATTTATATGGGAAGAAGTTTACGGTTGTTTCCGATCACAGACCGCTCAAATGGTTGCTTAACTTAAAAGATCCTGGGTCCAGGTTAGCCAGATGGGCTATGACTCTGGCCGATTATGATTTTACGGTCATTCATCGTAAAGGGAAACTTCTTGGGAATGCTGATGCCCTAAGTCGTATGTACAATAGGGATGAGCATTTCATAGACATAGAGTTTGACGAATTTCAAGACTATCGAAAAAATCATCAGATACCTGAGATGAGGGCACTTAACGTAGAAAAGGGAAATATATTTTCGGCATCTGAATCGTGGGCGCTAGCCCACTGTGTATCGCAGGATTTAGCTATGGGAGCTGGAATTGCGCTGCAATTTAAACAAATTTATGGATCGGTGGAGAAATTACAACAACAAAACAAGACTATAGGGGAGGTAGCAGAGCTGTGTCTACCTGAAAGAAACATATATTATTTGATCGCCAAAGCGAGTTATTATGATAAACCATCTTACCGAAGTATGTGGAACGCTTTGAGGAGTTTGAGAGCATCCTGTGAGAAGAATAAGGACACCAAGTTAGCCATGCCTAAAATAGGGTGCTGGCTAGATAAGTTGGAATGGGATAGAGTTTTGGAGATGATAAAGTTCATTTTCCATAATTCTAATATTAATATCACTATTTATGAGTTAACATCGGTCCCGGTAGCAACGGTGAAGTATGGGAGGGAGGAACCCGACCTTTTAGAACCTGAATGGGATAGGATCGCCTTAAGGGATGCCCAAGAAAATGACCCCTACTGTCGGTCAATTTTTGAAGTGTTGAAGGAAGGAACGGAAATTCAGGGAAATTCGTATTATGTTTCGAAGGATGGGTTGTTATATTTTTGCGATGAAGAAAAGGATAAATTAGTAATACCTCGAAGTTATGTCGGGAAAGTGTTGTACGATTTTCACGATTCCCCAATGGCGGGACATTCCGGACAACAAAAAAACGTTGATTAGCTTGAGGCGTCGGTTCTTTTGGCCTAATATGCGATCCGACGTGATCAATTATTGCAACAGTTGTGATGCCTGTAATAAAAGGAAAACCTCACCTCATTTGAAGAAAGCTCCGCTTCAAAGATTTACTACAACAACGGAGCCTTGGGAACTAACATCTATTGATGTTGTAGGACCCCTTACAACCACTATGAGAGGAAATCGGTACCTCCTAACGTTTCAGGATTACTTCACAAAATATGTGGAAGCTATCCCAATCCGCGACCAAAAAGCCGAAACGATATCTCGGGTGTTTGTCGAAAATATTGTTGCAAGACATGGTGCACCCAAGATGCTGCTCACGGACCGAGGGGCAAACTTTACATCGGCCCTTTTCAAGGAAGTTTGCTCGAGTTTGGGTATCAAGAAGATCCAAACTGCAAGCTATGCACCAACATCAAATGGACAAATTGAAAGGATGCATCGTGTGTTAAAGGACATGTTGTCGCACTATATTAGTAGAAACCAGCAGGATTGGGATGACTGGATCCCTCTAGTTCTTATGGCTTATCGGGGCAATGTACATGTTTCCACGGGTTACAGCCCCTATTTTCTACTGCATGGAAGGGAGCAAAGGTTGCCTATGGATGGCTTTATCGAGTCAGGAAGAATACGGTATGACTACGACGATAATTATGCCGCGGAATTAGTCGAGCGGTTACGAAAGGTATACACGAAGGTATACGAAAACACGGAAAGGGCAAAAACAGATAGGGTGAAACGGTATAATAGAAAACGGCTGAAAGTAATTTTATTGTAGGAGGGTTAGTATATTTGAAAGAAATGAGTGTCAAACAGGGATTATCTAAGAAGTTGTCAAAATCCTGGATAGAGCCGTATAAAATATTGGAGGTGGTTGGTCCTGTCACATATAAAATAGGGAAAAGTAGAGGAAGGGATGAACAAATTGTTCATGCCAATAGGTTGAAAAATTATGTCGCGAGGGATATGGTAAGTGACAGACCAAGAAAACCAAGGGGGAATATAAGACGTGGGAGGGATATAATGTCCGAGTCTGAAGAGGCTCCGGAGGAAATAGATACATTCCAACCTTTGATATTCCCGGTACCAGGGCGGGAATTAGACGCAGACACTGACGAGGAAGAAACCAGTGATAATGAAAGCGAGGAAGAAAGTAGTGATGGGGAGGAAGAAAGACCGGTGGTGGAGGCCATACCGCCGCGACGATCTCTAAGGGTGAGACGCCCTCCAGATCGATACGGATATTCTTAAAAGAATATGGGAGTTTGGGTAGCGGGGGGTGAATCCTTGAATGATCCCTCAGGAGAGATGAATCAACTCCTGCCCTTCCGCAGATTCTACAGGGTCATCTATCCATGGCCCTGCCCTCCCCCTGTAACATCCTGTTGATAATTTTCTGTAGTCTGAGTTATTACCATCATTTGCATTCCAATAACTACCAGATTATTACGAAATACAATCTATCAACTTCAGGTGGACTACCTGGTGTCCTCTTGGATGCCAATTTCTTAGATTACAAAAAGAAAAATCTGACCAATGCGATCAATTACTGAGCCTTATCAGCTGATTCTCTATTTGGATTTTATCGGCATTTTTTTTTTGGTTGTCCTTGGTCAGTTTTATTGTTTTCTCTCTCTCTCTCTCACGTATTTGTTCTTACCTATCCCGTATGAAAGGAATTCGGGTAGCGAGAAGGCAACTCATCAACAGCCTTCCAGGAGAAGTGAATCGACTCCTGCCCATTTCGTTAGATTCCAAGGATAAACTAGTCAGGAACACGGGTAGCGAGAAGGCAACTCTT
Organism: Adalia decempunctata; assembly: GCA_951802165.1. Taxonomy (NCBI): domain Eukaryota; kingdom Metazoa; phylum Arthropoda; class Insecta; order Coleoptera; family Coccinellidae; genus Adalia; species Adalia decempunctata. The sequence continues at coordinate 51,118,197 of OX637697.1, forward strand.
CAACAGCCTTTCAGGAGAAGCGAATCGACTCCTGCCAATTTCGTTAGATTCCATGGATAAATTGGACCGGAATTCGGGTAGCGAGAAGGCAATTCATCAACAGCCTTCCAGGAGAAGTGAATCGACTCCTGCCCATTTCGTTAGATTCCAAGGATAAACTAGTCAGGAACACGGGTAGCGAGAAGGCAACTCTTCAACAGCCTTTCAGGAGAAGCGAATCGACTCCTGCCCATTTCGTTAGATTCTAAGGACTCACTAGACAGGAACTCGGGTAGCGAGAAGGCAACTCTTCAACAGCCTTCCAGGAGGGGTGAATCGACTCCTGCCCATTTCGTAGATTCCAGTCATTTGAAATGTCTTTGTGGTAATTTGGGAGTAGCTGTGCTAAAGTCTTTGATGGCGATTTTTAACGCCAAATTTTTTTTTATTGAAGCAGCGAAATTGAAAAAATCTTTTCAGTGCGTATTTGATTTTTTTTTAAATTCATCTTTTCATCAATAAAGAAGTACCACTCGACCTTATAATTTTTGTGTTAGCGCTGACGCTAAAGTGTACTTTACGGTTTGCGGGAATCGTTTTGGAACAATCGTGATAAGATTTTGCGTTTTGTGTCCCACAACAAAAAGCAAATGTGGATGTATTTTTGTGGTATTCTTCCTCAGATGATTAAAAGGGAACTAATTATGTAAGCGATCATAGGAGGACGAATAGGGAAAAATGGGATTTACGTATTTTTCATTTTAAATTGTTCTATGAATGTATGTAAAATTGTGAAAATTTAATTTTTTTATTTTTTTTGTTGCTACTGTATTAATTGTACATTTCCCCACAAGATGTTTCAAGAGGATCCAAGTCAATTAGCAGTATTGGAAAGGTACTGACCCTTTCCAGAGGAATGACCTTATTCGTAAAAGTAAACAGTACTGACTCGCTAATTGCGTACGCGTGTGCGAAGAAAAACAGTGAGATAACCGCGGTGTCTATACGCGAAGCCGCGTAGTGTCCAACTTAGAGAACATCTACAGAAGTTAATCCGTCAAAGGGATCGTGTTACCAGAGGGACGAAGTCACAATTAAAAAACCGTATGGACCGACTGTGTCGAGTAAGCTTGAGCGATTACTGATTAAACGTTGCGGGAATCATAGGCGTAGCTTAATCGTGGCCAAGGGTATAATAAACTGTATTTGCCGTTTGAAAGCCTTTGACAAATGGGTTAATGGTTCAAAAAGATCAACATGGTAAACACCGAAGAGATGAGAAAGCTGGCACCCAACCCAGCAAAACAGATATGAGGATGGTTCACCGACTTCCTGTTTATGAGCAGACTCATGGTATTTTATGCGATACTCCGAATCATGAAGCAAGGGATAGATGTTATATCGAATGGACTACACCTTTGTTGTGGAATAACTCTGCTGGCCAACTTCTGGAATACTCTAACCATATGGATTATGAACCGACACAGGACCAGGCAAGATAACATTAGAAGAGACAAGGATGCAGAGGCGGACGTAGCTGTAGCAGCAAAGACATGACCGTCGGGATTTTACCCAACAGTAAACCCGAACGTACCACACTGGACTTAAAAAGGAGGTGCAAATGTTGTCATCGGTCGCGAGCCCGGAATATGTGCCGTGTAAGGGACATCTCTCGCGATAACGATGATTGTTGGTGACGAACGTAAACATTGAATTCGAGTGCTTAGAACCCAAATTTATCGGACACAAAGTGCGGTACGCTGATTACGATGGACTAGATCGTCGCGTATCTTCGAAGGTCGTTCCCGAGGCAAAGGTCAATACCACTCCAAAGGAAATAAACATATGGAGGTAGTCAGAACCGGATTAAGAAGATTCTGTGGTGATCGCGAGTGAAGTTTGAAAACCCGAAAAATAAGACATGATGGACTCCATGTAGGAGAAGTGAAGTGAAAGACAGGATTTGCTTAATTCTTTAAAGAGCTTGATTTATGAGCATTATGTTTTGCTGCGTTGAACCTTCCATTTATTTTTTTTGATATTGTTTGTTTTGAACTTGGGCTAATTAGTTGAGCAAGAATGATATTTAGTTTTAAGGCATGCTGCATGAAAGTTAAGAGTTCTAAGTTTGATATATTCGAGTTGTATACCTTTTATAATGTCTTAAATGGAAGACGAGGGACTATTGGACTATTGAGGAATGAGGGTAAGGGAAAAGTCATGGCAACCGATGCCATGGACTTTTTCAAAGGAGAGGATATTTGTAATAAGCGGGATAATTTGGAAGTAATAAAATGAATATCCTTTCGAAAATTGGGACTTGAACATTTTCTTTTCCATAATAATTCGCCGGTATTTTCAACACAGTTTAATTTATTCGGAATGTAGACTTCGGAAATTCGATATCCCTGTGCCAGAAAATTAGTGAATCAGTTATCAGACAGGTCTGGCGAGACGGTAACGATCGCGATTGTCGATTTGCGGTTCAAGTTTCTGCTGCATCTGTGACGATAAGAAGATTATGGTTCCTCGAACCCAGCACCGAAATATGCTTGCGTTCGCTGGGAACCATGAGATTTTCTCGACGTTGCATTTCCCAAACCGGTGCTTGGGAACCTAGATTTTTCAAGAAAGCCCCACCTACGAGGGGGTAGGAAGCGGAAAAGTCTTCAATTTGATTGGTTCGTAAAAAGGAAGATGGAAGAAGTTTTGTATTTATTGGTTTTGAAAGATTGACGATTGGCTTTTGGAGGAGACGAAGAGGGGAAAAACTTCGACTTGCTCGGGAGACGAAAAAGGCAGTGTCTGGTGGAACCTTAAACGAGGAGGTTGCCAGTACTCGCGCTCGGTAATAGGGAGTAACTGGAGGAACCTAAAGGGAAGGTCCTCAGTTGACTCAGGTTTGGAATCGGAAACTAAGGGTAGTACGGTTTTATGGTAGGTACTTCAGTGTTTGGAAGTACGGTCTCAAAGCGGAGACGAAAACAGTTAAGGTTGGATCGGAAGTTAAGTCGAAATTAGTAAAATTTCTAAATTACTTGGAATTATTTTAGATTGCGTATCGTCGGTATATTCGGGAGTGAGGTCAATTTGCGAAACGCGTGTGGGTGTCGTGTTTTGGTGTTTAATCTGTCTGTTTCAGGAAAGAAGCAACGTCAAAGAGTCATCATCCTAGATTCAACATTCTTTGGATTATTGGTACAGGAAAAAGGTCAGACTATTTTGTTTATGCTTAGCTTAATTTGAGTATTGGTAGAAAGCTGCATGAAAGCCCATATATCTCTAATGGTCCAGAGTCCTGAAATCTTCCATAAGTCGTAATCGTCTTTTAAAGTATATTGTATTTTTTTGTGATCACCCTTAAGTAATTGAAAGTGTATATGGAAACAATTGTTGGGTTCCCTTAAGTGTTGGAAAGTTTAGGTGGGAATTATTGTTGAGATTCCCCCTTATGTGTTAGAAAGTTTGAATTTGTATTATTTTTGAAATCTCTCTTGAGTAGTTGAAGGTTTAATTGAGTAAATTTTGAGATCATCTCATGTTTGTGATTTTGCGGGTTATTTTGACAAACCCTTTTTAGGTTCTTGATGACTCGATTTTTTACATTTTTTTTTTAATTGGAATTCGCACCGATGTTTGATTTGATTTCGATAATTGGATTCTGTTTTACAATCTAACGTTGAATGTAATAATTCGATTTGTTGTGATTAATTGTATTTGATTTTAAGAAATATTCGAGTACTTTCGATAATTTATATCATTGACACATACGTAACGAATGTAAAGTTGTTTAGTTTGATTTGGTCTTAATATACGTCTTAAATTTAACCCAAAAAGTTTCATTTATCATCCTTCTCCCTAGAGAATATTTTTAAACACTAAGTCCCGACCCAAGTGCGTTGGGCCGATCCCGCACTTTCTCCCTTCTGGAGAAAGAACTTCAAAATTAAAATAACATCTTTTCTTTTCTTTAAGTAATAACACCCTTGATTGGTGGAAAGCCGCTCTTCCGTCAAATCACAAAGAGGGTGCTTTTTACATAATTGATGTTAACTGTAACATTACTTATATTGCGACTCATTTTTTGAAGAGTGATCCCACTTCGATACATCAGTGTTCTTGCGATAATTGTCCAAATTTCGTGAAAATAAAAAAATATTTTTTCATCCCGGTAATTCTTCATCAACTGGAAAGAAGGGGATTCAAATATTTATATGAATCTATAGATTTCAATTCCCCTTCAAACTCTAAATGCCCAAAAGCTGTCACAATTTTTAAAAAATTAAAAGAACGTACGCAGATTTTCTGTTAATCGACTGTGATATCGGAGCATCAGTAAGTATTGATGAAATCCAATTAAATCTATTCATCAATGAAAAAAATTATCTATTACGGAGAATTGCTAATTTCAAAGCCCACTGTATAGAAATTGGGATAGGCGATAGGCCATTAAATTCCTATTGCAGAAGAAATGATGGGCAGTGGGAAGAATATGATGGCTTATCCAAGGACTACAATTTAGTTAGAAACGACATTGTAGTAAACCCACATTTGCTATTGTACACTATTTAAATAAGTTTTTATCATATAATAATATCTTTTTTATATAAAGAACCCGAAATATATTTTTTTATGTACGTTATTTTGAGACAGTTCAATTTTCATATACCTAACCCTTCATCATTAATATAAATTAAACTACCTACTATATCTCCATTATCAGGTTGTTCCTAAATTGGAGGTGCAAACGAAGAGGGGAGGTTTCTTTAGTACATGTCATATGGTGTAAACTCTCAATTGTAATATATATGCCAAATTTCAGTTGAATATCTTGTGAAGTGTAGATACTAAGAAAAAAAACTTGAAAAATATTCAACCTTTAACGGGTCCGTGAAGTCTACGTTCTCATGTGTTTTGGACTTTTTTTCACAATATAACTTGAGGAAACTCCCTTCTCTGTTTGTATCTCCAATTTAGGAACACCCATTTTTTTTATCGCACTTCAAATTCTTCTGTTGGAATTCTTATACCTACTTCAATTGAGAAAAAAGCAATACCTACTACCTGTACCTACTCTTGTTGTTATGGCACGAGCAATTCATTTCTCTTTATTCTTTTATTCACTCTATTCTTTTCTTCATCACAAAAACTCGAAAAGTATTCGTAAATGATTTCATCACTTTATATAATCGATACATGAATATACTGCAGAGAATGGTTTTGCCTCCACAAATTAATTTCTTTCTTCGATATTGAAATTGGCTTGGCAACCCAACTCGTGCGTCCGTGGGCCCCTTTAGGCAATGATAATATTACGACGTACTAGAGCCGAATCTACGAGACGGAACGACTCGCCCAAGTCCCATAGATGGCGACGCAGTATAAAAAGTAATTGCGTTTATCTCAAAAACTAAAATGGTGGAATGAGAGCTTTATGAAGCACTAATTCATACTAACCAGGCACTAAATATTTGACAAAGTTTCAGAATTAGTGCTTCCAACTTTTTCGCTAACTTCACGCTTGGCTAAAAACAACACTCAATTACTTCAAAACTAAAAATGATATCGCAGCCGTTTCTGAAGCACTAATAGGCACTAATGAAGCACTAAATATTGGCATATTAATTTCATAGTAATTTGAACATGTTGGTGCTGAGCGTGAAGTTAGCACCAAAAACTTCAATTGTCAATTTCTCAAAAACTACAATGGTGACATAAGAACTTGATGAAGCACTAATAGGCACTAATTAAGCACTAAATATTGACATATTAATTTCATAGTAATTCGTACATGTTGGTGCTGAGCGTGAAGTCAGCACCAAAAACTTCAATTGTCAATTTCTCAAAAACTATAATGGTGGAATTATAGTTTCAGCACCAAAAACTTCAATTGTCAATTTCTCAAAAACTATAATGGTGGAATGAGAGATTGATGAAGCACTAATAGGCACTAATTAAGCACTAAATATTGATCATACTTTCAGAATTAGTGCTTCCAACTTTTCGCTAACTTCACGGACCCCGGCTCAGCGCAGGAAGGTGTTCAGGCGTAGTAACTATTGCATTATGGATATGCGCCTATTCTCGGGTAATTGTTTACCGCGTTCCAACTCTACTACGTTCAAATTTCCTTTCTTTCGCAATGTTGCAACCCGCGTTCATAAAGATAACAAAAATAGTTTCTTTATTTCAGTATCGTAATGAGTTCATTACAGTACTAGAAACAGTGCTGTAATGAATTCATTACAGCATCGTTTCCAGTTACATTTTTCGTTTTGTGGTTGTCAGCAATGACTTCCGATCCTTTTAAATTTCAGCAGACGTCAATTTGGAAATGTCAATTTTCGTATTTCCTAACATTCACACCAACTGCCACGATACAATATGAAAGTCACTAGGACCTATAATTTGAATTTCACAAAATTTGAATGAAATAGACAAAATATCGTCTACTACTCGTTGCAGAATGCAATTACAATACTCATGCGTTCAAAAACTCGCTCCTTCGTCGCGCGTTTTCGAATTTCGCATTCGTATTGGAATAGGAGCCCATTCTGCAACTAGTTTTAGAATATACTATTATTCAACCACACTAAAATAGAAAAAGAATAATTTATAGAAAATAATACGTAAAATAACGTGAAATATAAAAATAATAACTGCATAAAATGCAAAATCAACTGAAATATAATCCTAGTGTGAATTTCCATGTGATTTTTCACTTGGTCTATTAAGATCAATATTTTTCTTAAATTTTTTGGATTTTTTGTCATTTCTTTGTTATATGGCCTACCAGCTTGAATGCGTTTTGCGCCGCATAATAAACCCCAAGTTTGTTTGAAGTCTGATTAAATTTTTTCATGGCATCAACCATATCAACCGTTTTATTTTTGCAGGCTATTTTAGTAATGCGTTCAAAATTTTCTGTTAGTTCTTCTGCAGCTGCGGAATGTTTTTCACCAAAATTTGTTTCATTGACATTCTCGACAGTGTTTATTGGTACTACAGAAAAATTATCTTGTTGGGTAGAAACATTGCTTTGTTGCTGTGTAGTATAGTTGGCAAGTTATTTTCTATACCAACATCAGTTGACATGTCGTCATAAAATTCTGAGGATATGTTTTCTTCTAGAGCTAATTTTGCTAATTATTTTCTTTCATCCAACAAAGAAATGCCAAACAATCCTAAAAGGCAAATATCTTCAAAGAAAAATATATATATGTGTATATCTCAATAGACCAAATGCAAAATCACATGGAATGCACACTAGGAGTATACTGAAGATGATTTTGCATTTTATGTAGTTGTTTTCACTTTTCAGCGATACTCACTGTATTTATGCTATTGTTATTTTTATGAAAACAAAGAAGAGGATAGCGTCCTCGTTATTTTTATATATGTATTACGTTATTTTTATGTATCACGTTATTTTTATGTACTTACATATTATTACGATATTTTTATGTATTATTTTCTATATATTATTTTCATTTTATTTTAGTGTGGTTCAATAAACTATTTTTTGCGATAGTATATTATTGTTATCTTTATGAACGCGGGTTGCAAAATTACAAAAGAAAGCAAATTTATACGTAGTTGAGTTGGAACGCGGTAAGCAATTACCCGAAAATAGGCGCGTATCCATAATATAATAGTTAGGTACTACGCCTCAACATCTCCCTGCGCTGAGTCGTAAGATATGTCTGAGTAGAGAGAGCATTGTTTCAGCCATTAGAGAGTTGAAGTGCGCACGATACGTAAGGCTTTACGTACACGTTAACGTAGGAAATATAACGTTTACGTCTGGTTTACGGATTGAGTGAAATTTGAGTTGAAGTGTATGCGTGGTTGATGAACGTTAACGTTATGTCAACCACAGAACACAAATATTGTCAACCGTTAACAACCCTAACCTATAAATTTGAGTGTATTTACTGTATTTTGTTTTGTGTCAACGAAATAATAAAATTTTAGAATTGAATTTATTGAAATTCTACTGAAAATAGAAGCTACATTTTATGGTAAGCACGTCGTTATACATGTTCAATTAGGCTCTATTTCAGAAAATTTAATTCCAGATGGAAGGTATTCTTGATGCAGCGCAACTTGGGGATTCAGATTTCAGATTTCGAGGATGACATGGATGAGGCAATCCTGTTACATATATTCAACAATGATCCTGTTGGGAATCGAGCAGTGCTTTATGGACGATTCACTCTGGACAATGTATCCAATACCGAGGCAAAAAATTGGTTTAGCTTTGAAAAATACCATATTCCTCGCCTTGCAATTGCATTAGGCCTTCCGGAAACTATAACGACGGAAAACAACATTACATTGAATAGTATGTTCTTTTTATAGGTTCAATAAAAATGTTTTAACATCCTTATTATTTTCTAGATGTGGATGGTTTATGCATACTCTTAAGAAGGTTTGCATATCATATCCTAATCGCCTCATAGATTTGGAATGCATATTTGGTTACAGTTATAAGAGTATCTCCAGCATTATTAACACTGTCATGATGGTCATATGCAATAACAAAAGCCATTTATTGGAAAACCTTGGAAATGTGCCATGGTTGAATGAAGCCAAGTTGAGAGCATATTCAGAGGTATGTGATATTCTTATAAAAATGATATTGTCATGTGTAGGTCCTTTAGATCATTTACAGGTGCTTGTGAATTCACATTCTAAAAATACATTAATTTTAAACGAAACGATGTATAAAAACATTAAATAAAACAAACAGAAAACCTGAATGTGTTATGAACCGAAAAATAGCCATATAGCCAACACCCATTTTATTTCTATGAATTATTTTAGCAAATTATAAATTATTAAATTATACAAAAAATTTCAGTTTATAAATTTATATAATTTGATACTCTCATCACTTTCAGGCAATAATGGAAAAAGGTGCTCCCATGAACAATTGTTGGGGCTTCATAGATGGCACTATCAGACCGATTTGTAGGCCAACAGGTAATCAAGAGGAGTATTACTCCGGATACAAAAAAGTTCATTGTGTGAAATACCAATCAGTTTTATGCCCTAATGGAATTATCATTAGTCTGAAAGGTGCTTATCCTGGTCGCCGACATGATGCAGGAATGCTAAGGGAGTCAAGACTTTATGAAGAACTTCTCCAGTATACAATATTTGGCAACCAGAAGTATGTCATTTATGGAGACAAAGACTATGGCTTGAGGGAATTACTATTGAGGCCATATACAGAACTAGAAATAGTAGGACACCCAGACCGTCAAATTTTTAATACAACTATGAGTAGTTTGAGAATTGCTGTAGAATGGGGATTCCAAATAATAGTTCAGGAATTTGCTTTTGTGGATTTTAAGAAAAATCAGAAGCTTTTACTGCAGGAAATTGGCACCTTGTACAAAACATGCATGATTTTGACGAATTGCCATACCTGTTTATATGGATGCCAGACCGGTACATACTTCAACATGGAACCTCCACAGCTCGAACATTATTTAGGGAATTGAATGTTCTGATGATACTTATATACCTAATAAAAAAAGTTTAAACTAGTAGAAGAGTTTTTTTTTGTCTTTACATAATATATAAATAAAATAAATAAATAAAACTGATCTGGAATAAAACAAAAACAAATATTTAGTAACTTCTTTATTAATTTTCCAGCTGAATGTATTCTAATAACAAATATATATTAAAAAAAAGTGAAAGTCCTAGTTCACATCACTACCACAATCAAAGTAATATTACCACAAACATAATCACAGTTAGTAGCGTTTCAGTCATTTCTCAAATATAAAATAAATAAAAAAACTAATCTGAAATAAAACGAAAACAAATATTTAGTAACTTCTTCATGCATTTTCCAACTGAATATAATCTAATAACAAATATAATATATTACAAAAAAAAGTGAAAGTCCTAGTATCACTACCATTCATATGAGATCAATTATAATCACAGTAGTATTACCACAAACATTATAATCACAGAAACGTTTCAGTCATTTCTTACATATAAAATAAATAAAAAAACTAATCTGAAATGAAACAACTTCTTCATGAATTTTCCAGGTTATGGATATCTACTTCGAATTCAAAATTCGGCCATTTGGAACTTATCGGTATCATTCGTATATTCTTCGGTTTACGTACGTTCCTTTTTAACGTATCCGTGAGAGAACGTTTGGTTACGTAGACCCGTAAACTCATTTTCTACGTTAACGTAAAAACCTGACGAATGGGCGTGCGTAGATGTCAATTATTACGTTAACGTTTACGTTCATGGCAGCACTTCAACTCTCTAATCTTTACCGCGTTCCAACACCACGTATGCGTTGCACCGTAGTAAACAATGCCAATACGCCGCCTGGTTGTGCCCCACGTGGATCGCCCGGTTGTGCCCCAGAGCTTATATTTTAAACAATGTTGAATGATAAAAAACACATGAGAAAAATTAGACTTATCTACAGAGTTTCATAGAGCCAAACAACCTACATATCACATTAACGTATGGTCCTAAAGTTTTGGGAAAAATTTCAAAAGCATATAACTCTGACTTGAATAATCTTATATTTTAATCGAATTATTCAACAATTTAACTCAACTATTCTTATTATAAATCAAAATTTGAGTAACAGACAAGGGACCATTATTTTTGATTTGCCTAATTATTCCCCTGACACGTTGATTCTCAATTAGACCAGGTGAAATTTTTCCCAAAACTTTCGAACCATACGTTATGTATTGTCAATTATCGTAGAATATAGTTTTTTCGTGACCCTCTATTTCAAGATTAACTCCGATGAGGTGGGAGTTTTCTTTCACCATTGTACTTGATATGAAAACATCAATACGGCTGAGAGTTTTCATCCACTTCCTATGACCAGATTTTTTTTATGCTGGAATAAGAATAAAATAACAAAAATAAATTATTTTCATATTACATAAAAAATTTGGTCATAGAAAGTGGATGAAAACTCTCAGCCGTATTGATGTTTTCATATCAAGTACAATGGTGAAAGAAAACTCCCACCTCATCGGAGTTAATCTTGAAATAGAGGGTGATGAAAAAAAAGTGGTTTTTGGGTATTTTCGTGAGGTTCAAAGTTCATTTCATGACTGAATCACCCTGTATTCATTTAAGTCTATGATGATATGTTCTAAAAAAATCAAATAATCACCTTGAATCAACCCAGAAATACAGGGTGTCCTGTCCACTTAACCTTTATTGTGAATAGTTTCTATGATAATGGATCAACTGGTATGAATTCTGGGTATTTCAGACTTTTTCGATGTAACAACAACATATCTAATGTAATATGTAATTCATTTTGTGAACGTTCTCGCTCTGAAACTGACATATTGTATAATTTCAAAATTGGGCATGCATTCAATTATGGATAACCCTGTATTCGTAACGATTTTCGGTCATATTCCTCTATGTGGTTGCTCCCTGGGGATTAAATGAAATCTTTCTTGAGAAAAATTGAAGTTCATTCGATTCTGCACCGAGATACGGGCGTAGTAAAAGTGGGTAATTCTCAACTTCAACGCCCTGTATCTCGAAAACTAGTCATAGGATTGAGTTTGGGCCATGGACATTTTTGATCAGTAGGTCAGTACTACATTATACCAAAATTTTAGAAAATTTGACGGAACGCCATTTGTCATAGAAAAAGTGCGGGGTCCTTTAAAACTTTCTGCGTATTTCAAAATTCTTTTATTGTAATTCTTCATCATCGGTCTCCCGGTCTCAGCTCGAGCTGGTATTACTTCTATGAACCAGTGAAAAAACATTTCAGTTCCTCCCACTAGTTCAGGAATTTCCGCACGATGTGACAGGTTTGCAAATCTACAGCCTGCTGTGCATATCCCGCGATTCTCAGGTATATCTCGATCTTTTGAAGATTTTTCTTGAATAATTTGGACATGACTCCCTCAGCCGAAATCACCAATGGTATAATAGTGACTTTCGACAATTGCCACATATTCTTCAGTTCAATTGCCAAGTTCTCGTACTTCGTTATTTTTTCCGACTCCGTTCTTCCGATGTTATGAGTCAATGGTACTGCCACATCAATTATCACCCCATACTTCTGATCCTTCTCAATGAACACAAGGTCCGGTCTATTGTAGTCCACTGATCTATCTGTTGTTATGGGTCTGTTCCAATAGAGAACCGCTGCGTCCGTTTCCAACACTGCTGCAGGTTGATACTTATAATATGGCGGACAAGTATCCAAAAAACCATGTCTAAGAGCTAACTGCTGGTGAACAATTTTTGCCACTTGGTTGTGTCGGCCCAGATATGCGTTGTCGGCAAGAACTCGACAACCTGCGATTATATGTTCAATAGACTCGCCAACTGCGCCGCACTTCCTGCATTTGTCCTCAACGTTCAGCTTCGAACAGTGCTTCTCATAGTTGCGATTTCTTATAACTCGGTCTTGGATTGCCGTCAGGAATCCCTCAGTTTCAGGATACAATTGTCCCGCATTCAACCACGACAAAGAAGCTAATTTATCGACATTTTCCCCCTCAAGGTGTTTGGGAAATCTTCCGTGCAGAGGTTGTTCCCGCCATATACTTATATCTTCGCTTCTCGTGGTGATATCGAATGTCATTTCTCCGTGTTGTAGGTTCAGAGGTGTGTATCCCTTATCCTCTGTTGTCACCAATTTCATCAGGCTATCTTCAGACTCGAGCAGTCGCTGCCTCAGGTTTTTCTCCTGGATTCTGCAGAGTTTATAGATGTTCAACAGACCTCGTCCACCATCTCTCCTGGGTAGATAAAGCCTTTTCACCGATGCGTTGGTGTGCAGACATCGGAACTTTGTCATTAGGCGGCGGGTGAGTCTTATTGTAATTATTATTGTTGTAATTATTTGTTTGAAAAGATATATAGGAAATGTGATCGTTGATTGCTTCAAGTTTTATTGGACTTTTAAATTCATCTCTATAATAATAATAATAATCAATCCTGTATATCAAAACCCAAGGACTTCAGACGAAAAGTTGAGGGGGGGGAGGATTCAATTTTCAAATCTTTATTATTATACGTTTCTTAGTATGTATCCAAGATTTCCGATTTACTTTCTATAACACTCATTGACATTTCAGTATCAAAATTGAATGTTTCCTTCCCAACTATTATTGTTATACAAGTGCAGTAAAAAATCAGAATATTCAATAACATGCGCAACACCGCAATATTATCTGGACTGATGGTCCGCAATCCGCATGCATTAGAAAACCTCCTTTGTCCCTTTTGCCCCAACATGTACCGACGAAACGCAACTGATGATGCGCATGCATGTGAAATGATTGCAGGAACCAGTTCAAACGCCGGCCCCGACTGTCAATCAGGACTGATCATCAATCCCATGTAAAACTTCTCTTATCGAAGTACCATTTAGATTAACTTCTAGCATCAACTGCATCGGGATAAAAACTTTGTTTTGAGACAGTCTCAGAGCTATTCTAACACACACCTTCTTAGGAATGAGGACCTTCAGTTCTGGACCAGAGAATATTCCATTACTTGGATCTAGAAAAGATTAGGTTATAAATAAAAATAAATAAACTGGAAATAACCAACTACTACCTTCCAGTTTTTCAGGTGTGACAGAAGTAGTTGATGGCATTCCTGTAGTAAAAATATATTCTTATTATTGGGATCATTAATATTTTCCTTTGGTCTGATATATGCCTTCAAATTCCAAATAAACAACAATTTTCTTATAGGTTTTTTATGGCTTCAAACCCAATTTAGATATTTCAATAGTCATCGTTTATTTATTTCCACAATATGTATAACAATTAAAGTTGATACGTAAATACGCCAACATTGCGTGCACTATACAGGGTGAGTCTTTGACTTGTACATATATTTTAACTATAGATTCTTGAGGCCAAAGGAAACCTTTTTTTCATTTTCCATTTTTCCGAATTCGGCTCTGTTAAAAAGATATAGCCATTTGAAAAAAAAAATTGTGCTGAGTCCGTGCCTGGATACATTCTCTGGAAACACTTCAAAGTTCATATTTTTCGATTGAAATTGAGGTGATTAGATGTTCTGGGTGATACAATTAGAAAATACTCAAGCACTAACCTTATTCGAATAAGAATGTAACAAAAACGATATTTCCTAACAAAAACACTGTCCGATTATTTCTGCAATTGAAAAGCCATATTTCTCCCACCAAAATAAGTTCCTTCTTCGATTTTCCTGAAGATTAGTTTATAAACACTAATAATTGGTTAATATTTTCCTCGATATTTTGGAACGATCTCATGAAAATTGGTTTCTCACCAACCTCTTCTAACTCCATCAACCTAAGTCAGATGATTCGAGGTCAATGACCTAACCTAACTCATCTTCTGTGATATGATATTCCACAGAACACGGCCATCTAAAGACTAAAGTCTTTAGAAGGCCGTGCACAGAACCTGTCTAAGCACAGAACTCTAGAGAAGACGATGCCAGATTGCCGATTTTCTCTTCAAACAATGCGAACTCAAGAAAGCAGTACGTCCCCTATCGTTAGCGGATGAACTATCACAATCGCTAACGGCTAAAGGCTCTTTGGAGATGCCAAACGAGTTCTGATTCTTGCCGATATAGCGCTACGATATAGCCGGCACGCAAGGCAGACAGGCGGGACAGGCCGTTGTGTTGTGGTTGTTCTGTTTCTGTGTCTCGAACCGTAGGCCAGTCTATGATAATGAAAGACGCTTAAACGGGATTACCTTAATTATCTATCTAAATTTACTTGCAGATATTAAAGCAAACAGGTGATGATTGTGATGTGCAGATCGTGTAGTGTCGATTGAAATCTCCAAGAGGATAATATTGTTGAGAGAGATATTTTCCTGAAAGACCGGTAACAATAAATTTTCAATAGAAACTGTGCTTATAGACTGTGTAATTTCATTTCATGCTTCTCAGAATTCAATTATTACATCGAACGTTTTTCCATCATGTAGATTTTAGTCTTGACGAAGTTGATAAACATTGACAACGTTGTTAATTTGTTAAGATCAGAGAATACATAATATTCGATGATATTTAATTCAGGGTTGCATTCAGTTTTTTTTATGAAATTCATGATTTTTTCCTCGAATTTGTTCGTATACAATTAGGAATAACTCGAAAACGACGCGTTTTATTGAAAAAATATAAGAATACTTTTATTTTTTAAAATGGTTGATTCTTTCGAAAATATGAACCGTTTATCTTTTTCGAGTGATTTTATAGTATTTTTGCATGAATTCATGAGACGAGTAGGCTGTAACTCTTATACTAGAAGGAATATGGAATAAGTTTCAATTGAGGAATATGCACCATGAATAGAGTAAACAATCAACCAAAATTCAGTTCATTCGAAATAACGGTTCTGAAGATATAAACAGAAAAGTGTTTTTTTCATGGATTTTTGACACCCTGTATCTTTCAAACGAAACCGAATTTTGAAAAATGGTATAGGAAAAAGGTGTTTCGTTTGATGAGAGGAATCTACAGTTAAAATATATGTACAAGTCAAAGACTCACCCTGTATACGACTCTCTGAGGCATATATGCGAAGAAACCCATCTTTTTTAAGGATTTGTTGCTGAAGATTTTGCAAATGGCTTAATGCACAGCGAATCGGTCCGTAGGACTATTAGTTGTTCTGTGCGTAGGACTTCATTCTAAGCAGTCACCACCCTTGGTTATCGACCACATGTTTGAGTATCATCGGTGATCTGCAGCGACCTCAAAAAGCCCTGCCAATCCCCACCGCATCTCTTCGCCTAAAATCTGAATACAGTATGTGTTGAAAATTGAAGGCACATGATTCAATTTTCATTTCGTGAAAATAGGACACCCAGTATAGAAATAATATGGTTACTGAAAAGACATCAGGTACGTCACTCAAGCGCGTTCGATGTCCGTTTACGACCGGTTCATCAGAGCGCATCTCGCTGATTTCATCCTCCCTATGGCGAGTAAAGGCTCTCACAGACACAGCGGTTTCCGCCGAGTCGACTTAACGACAACACAAAATGCACAGTACTGTTTCGGAAGGCGGCCACAGTTTTCCACGAACTGGGAAGACTGTTGTCAGTACACACAGAGCTACATTAATGAAAATGGAAAATTCCATCTTACACTACTACACATCTTCCGTCTATTTGTTATGGAAAAACATGCAAGAAAAAAAAAAGAAAGAGGAGAATGTGGAAACATCCAATAATAGAGGAGAGACACTCAAAAGGACGATTTTTGAATTTGTTCTTTGAATTGCGGAAGGACGAAGAAAAATTTTTTGATTACATGAGAATGTCAATAGCTTCTTTCGATGAATGGCTCAACCGCATTAAAACAAGTGTAACTAAAACTAATACTCGTATGAGAGCATGCATTCCCCCAGAGGAAAAATTAGTCATCACTCTCAGGTGAGTAAATCTTCTGCTACCTTTTTAATGAAGTAAAATTTTATCTATCATTATCCCCTTTTTCTTTATTATTTCTCTCATTTTGATAAGGTACTTACATATTTTAACCTTCATTTTGATTGCTTCAAAATGTTGTAGACATATTTTAATGATGTGATGTAAATAAACGAAGTTTCCTGTGAAACAATACTCTGATAGGGAAGGGCAAAGTCAAGTTCTCTATTTTGGTTGATGATCATTTATTTCAACAACTACTACTCTACAATGTATAAAAATAAGGGAATATAAAGAGAAATCATTTTCTCAAGGTAGGTAATCAAATAATGCTGAATTGAGTATCATCATCTTCAGAGAAATTATTCAGATATGATTGAACTGATTCCTCTGACGTACAAACTGCTTCATGGTTCCTTCCTCGTTCTTGGTGATGATCTGCCAGAGATCGCTTGTCGTTTTTTTTGACATACATCGTGAACATGAGCAGGTTGTTGCTGACTCCGATTTGTAAATGTGTGTGGAGTAAATGCAGTGAAACCTTGCTGCTGTTGAAATCGAGGTGTATTGTAACCAGGGTGTTGCTGGGGCCTGGGCTTGTGGGACGTAGCATGGCTGAATAAATTGTGGAATGTATCCCGGCTGTTGCTCAGTTTGTTGTAAAGTCAAAGATTCGTACTTGCTCAAAACTTGCATAATTTCTATTCTGCACTGACTGTTTGCAATTTTTGGAACAGATGCAAGCGTAGGTACCAACGATAGCAAAAACTGCCTGTTGTCGTCAACATCGTCATGGGAATCGGATCTAATTTTGTTTTCGTATGCTACCAACGAAGATAAAAGTTTTTCTTCGATCAGATTTGTTCTCCTTCTTCCTATCAAGCGTTTCTTAGCGCTGGAAGGAGGGGGCTCTTCAAATTCAACATTTTCTCCACTGCACATTGGTTCAATGTTCACCTCTTTCAAAGTATCACTGGTTTCTTTGTGTGATACTGAATCTTTTAGGAAACTCAATTGCTGCGCATACACATAGGGTGCCTTCTTCGCGCCATCTCCAGACTTCCCTCCCCGACTTAAAAGATCCCTGCAGTATCTGTCCCGTATATTCTTCCATTTCTTATGTAGTACCTGTCCTGTAAATGAATAATTACCAATTTTGAATTGATCTTATTTTGAATGAGAGTTCATTATTCTGTAATATTGATGTTCTAGGTATCTTGCAACCGGATGTTCCTTCAGTGAGCTTCACTACAATTTCCGAGTGGGACGATCTACTGTCGGCACTCTCACCAGAGATGTCTGTAAAGCTATTTGTTTCAATTTAGTTGAAAAAACAATACCGAAACTATGTGCTGAGAGGTGGCAAGAGATATCACAAGGATTTGAAAAAATGCAAATTTTCCTAATTGCATCGGTGCCCTTGATGGCAAGCACATAAGGCTCAAGCAACCACCAAACAGTGGTTCCATGTATTACAACTACAAAAATTATTTTTTTACTGTTTTGTTTGCCATGTACGATTCAAATTATTGCTTTACCTATATAGATGTTGGATCTTACGGAAAATCTAGCGATTCAGGAGTGTTTAAACATTCCACACTTTTCGAGAAATTATGTGAAAACTCTTTAGGAATTCCTCCACCACGCTGTATTCAAGCTCATCTGAAACATTTCCTTACGTAATAGTAGGCGACGCAGCATTTCCATTGTTGGAGAATATTCTTCGACCTTTTGAAGGCAAGCAACTTTCTGATGATGAAATACTTTTCAATTCGAAATTGTTCGAAGCCAGAAGATACATTGAATGTACATTTGGAATACTGGCAAACAAGTGGCGCATATTTCATAGAGCGATAGATGTTGATATTGATCTTGCTGAAACAATAATTAAAACGTGCTGCATTTTGCATAATTTTGTAAGGATGAGGAATGGAACTGATGAACAATTCGGAGAAGATGAAATTGTAATGTTTCCGAACAATAACTTGATACTTCTAGAGCCAGATTCAAATCATAGGGGGAATTTTAGAGCTGTTTCCTCTAGAGATAAATACTGTCGATATTCCGCGAGAAATGAATAAATGTAATATATAAAATAGGTATGTAGTTTGTAATTGTTTAATAAAATATGAAATACTTACCAAGCTGTTTCTTCTCTGCAAGTGTTGCATTTTCATCAGCAAATATATTAGTTATCTCTTCCCAGTTTTGATTCCTTTTTATTCAGTCACTATATTCCCGTTTGGATTGATCCCACAATGCAGGCCGCTTTTCAATTTCAACAATTAGTTTCTCCACATCAAATTTGTCCTCGCCCATTTTAAAGAAAATTACTTCTCACAACTGGGATCAGGAGATCTTACCCGTCAATTACACTCAGCCCACTTCCACGGCAGGGAGAAGGGAAGTGAGCAGGGAAATGAGCAGGGTGAGAATGTAATCACCTCACTTCTGCTGCCACTCGTGCTGCTACTCGCGCTGCCGGTCACTCCCTAAATTAGCGGTTTTTAGTGCGGCAGTCAAAGGACCGGCAGCGCAAGTGGCATGGAGTGATCACATTCTGCCTAGTTACTGTCGTGCCTGAGTTGCGTACGTTGTCGTATCAATTGATTGAAATCGTTAATTGTTGCGAAAAATGTCGACGGAGTGGAGCAACGACTAAATAATAACATTCCTAGAACACCTTGAGAGTGTAAGAGTGATATGGGATTCTTCTGATGAAAACCATAAACTTAAGCACAAAGTGCACGATGGGTTGGAAGGATGTTTGGAATTGAGGAATTAAAGTGAGAAAAAAGTCACTTAGGGCTACATTCAGACCTCTTCTGAAGTCTGGATCAGGTGCAATTTCGTCGTCCGCCATTGCCAAAACTTGATCGCGAGAGAAATGTTTGAGCTGAGTGTAAATACTCACTGCCTTTCCATACTGCCGCAGAAGTATTCCGGGAAATATTTCTGGCAGCGCGAGTAGCAATGGAAGTGGCTGAGTGTAATTGAGGTAATAGAATCGAAAACCTACCTCAAAAACAGCTGTGTAAAAGTGTAAAGATAAGCCGAATGTCGGCAAAAAAACCGCCGCGGTGCAACGGTAGAGCGATGTGTCGAGTCGGCTTGGGAGGAACGAGTCGGTTAGGACGGCGGTGTGTGGTTCGAACCTAACAACAGGCCAATTCCGCCGACTCGGCAATTGTCTCGGCTGCCGACTCGGCGGAAACCGCTGTGTCTGTGAGAGGCCAAGAAAAACAATTGGCCTGTGCTTTTGCGCTATGAAACCACATCCCGCCGCCCAAGCCGACTCGTCCCACAGAAGCAAAATTAGCCGTCGACTCGGCAAAAACCGCTGTGTCTGTTGGAGCCCTATAGCTGCGCGAGCGGTATTTTCCGGATTCATTTTCCGATAAATCAATAAAAAATCATCTCTACACTCGATAATACGATATTATTATTCTGTCCATCACAATTTTATAAAATGTAATTTAGATTCATCTCAGACTTCTCAATTTTTGTGCAACTCATTTAATTCTGGTGCAAATTCAGTGTTTATTCTAAGGTAATGTGTTTTGAATCTTATTGAATAAATTATATCTTTGTTTTCTCGACCACTCATGCCCATATTCATTTGTTTTCATTTTTAGATATGAAATCTCTTTACTGAATTGCAATAATCGGTCGTCTCAAATTTTAATTTTGCCATCTCGATTCACCTCGTTTATTTGCACACTCCATAATAAATATTTTCTAATATTTTTGGCAATTCAGTAGTATTTTTCGATCTTTGTAGATTTACACATGGAACATCTCTTTGCACCAAAATTGAAGTTATTCAAGCCTGCTCTGTGGTCTGAATTGATAATTTCATTATTAATTTGTTACATCTCTTGCTCATTTCAGATTTTTCTTTGATTTACATGAATTTTTAGCCCACTTTGCAATGTTAACCTCAATCACACCATGTGCTGAATACCGTTCTCGAGTTTCAGATACATTTGTGCCCTCTCACCTCCAGGGAGGACCCTGGAGTGGACCAGGTGGTAGGATTTTCAGGGTTCGATCCTGACAGGCCATCTCTTCGTTTGGTATAAGATTTCAATTATTACTTGTAATCTCTTATATTCAATCATTCATTCATGTATACTCATTCACTCGTTCATGTATTTTCACTCACTCGCTCGAGAACATGTATTGCATTTCACTCACCGTTCAACTCAGAACTCTTTTATACAAGTATACTCGGTTTATAAATCACGTTTCCTATTTTTCTGATAGAATAGAACTGCTCGTGCTCATTTTCCTAAGCACTCTGTCACTGTAAATGTTAACTTGGTTGATAGACATGTAAACTTCATGAACACATTCATACATTACAATTACACTCTGAATTCTATACTTTATTTCAACTCTAGACTTCTCGTTATAGTTTATCATATAAACCTTCTGTTTTTCTGGTTAAATCTAAACACTCACTTTTAATAATTCTATTAAAATTTAATCACTGTAAGCAAGGCCCATTTCATGATTCATCGCTTTTCTCATTTGAACACTCTGAATCATTTCACACTCTTAAATATATAATATTTAAATATGAATCATTTTCATTTAGAATGTAAACTCTTAGAACACTCATCAGTCATCACTTATACTTCATTCATAAATGTACTTGCACCATATAATAACGAACTCTCATTTCATAATGAACTTTCAACACTCTCTCATCTCATTTCTTTGTGAATAATATATATCTCAGATTTAGATGCTGTTAATATTTATAGTTGAATTTATTGTATTAGTATTATTGACTTCATGCGAGTGTATTATTCACGATGTTTGTATATAATGTAAATAAATATCTTTTACACTACCATCTCCAACTCAATTATCTGGTAACAGTCCACAACAAGTAATTAGCCAAAATCCTTATACCTCGATTTTGAACAGTATGGAAGGCTTGACCTGTAATGTACCGAGCGTTTGGAAGTTTTGAGCGTATCCCGGTTTATGCTCGTAAATTAATAACCATCATTACATGATCGTTGCATAATATACTATTTTATGAGGATATACAGGGTGAGTCTTTGACTTGTACATATATTTTTAATGAAGATTCTTGAGGCCAAAAGAAACCTTTTTTTCATTTTCCATTTTTCCGAATTCGGCTCTGTTAAAAAGATATAGACATTTGAAAAAAAACATTGGGGTAAATACGTCCCTGAAATGATACTGTGGAATTGATTCAAAGTTCATATTTCTCGATAGAAATTGAGTTTATATATTTAGGCCCAATTTAGGGAATACTCAGGTAGTCAAGTACTAACCTTATTGGAATAAAAATGTTGCAAACACGATAATTTCAACAAAAACAGTTAGTTTCATCGGATTATATCTGCAACTAAAAAGCCATATTTCTCACACCAAAATAAGTTCCTTCTTCGATTTTTCTGCAGATTAGTTTGTAAACACTAATAACTTGTTCATATTTTCCTCGAAATTACCAAACAATATCATGAAGAAAGGCTTTTCATTCAGATTTATTATTAAACAACCTAACTTAATCTAATTTGTATCGATTCTGTGAATTTTTGGACAGAAATGTCAAGAACATGTTGTCAGCTTGCTGATATTTTCATTGAGGTTAAGGATTTTTTACGAAACATAATATAAATCACGATACATTTGTGTACCGTGGTATGAATATCTATGAATTCTACCGTTTCCATCATAAATCGACTTTGCCGCCAAATTTTACCACGCATGCGTAGAGCGAAAACCGAAATATTGGTTATCTGGTCTGGAGCCAACTAAAACAATAACAGACTAACAGAGCAGCCTCTGAAGAGTCTGAACAAACTGTTAACATTATGTGAAGATCTAATTACATTCAGTGGATTATTGTTCTAATGTGATTATTACGTGGAGTGAATAATTTCAACCGTGTCGAGTTTATAAAATTCCAAGAGTACCTATGTTGTTTAGATAGAATGATAGAAACATCGCCACAGATTATCAGGTATCGTTTCATTAATTTCAATTTAAGTAGTTCGTGTTGAGATTCATCATTCATATCCGAATTTTGTATTTCATCGACATTTAACTTCAATATGGACCGGTAACTATGAATTTTCAATAGAAACTGTGCGTGTTAAATCCTCCTTGGTGTTCAATTTTATCTCCCACATTTGGGGGATTTTATTATTAAAAAATATCTCGACAAAGTTGATAAATATTGTGACAACATTGTAAACTCGTGTAAAGACCAGAGAAGGAATTTTCGATGATATTTAATTCATCAGAGACGCATTCAGGTTATTTTTGAAATTCATGATTTTTTCGTCAAATTTTTGCGGGTAAAATTGGAAATAACTCGAAAACGACGCGTTTTATTGAAACAAAATAGGAATACTTTTAGTTTCTTAAATGATTGATTCTCTCGAAAATATGAACCGTTTATCTTTTGAAAGTGGTTTCATGATGTTTTAGCGTGTATTGATGAGTCGACTACCCTGTAACTTTTATACTAGTAGAGATATTGAATAGGTTTCGATTGAGGAATATGCAATATGAATAGAGTAAAAACTCAATCAAAATTCAGTTCATTCGAAATAACGGTTCCGAAGATATAAACAGAAAAGTGTTTTTTTCATGGATTTTCGACACCCTGTATCTCCCAAACCAATACGAATTTTGAAAAATGGAATAGAAAAAAAGTGTTTCGTTTGATGAGAGGAATCTACAGTTAAAATATATGTACAAGTCAAAGACTCACCCTGTATAAGTATATGTGATTTATAAGCATACCCGAATAAAGGTTGTACGAGTTTCTTTCAGGTAGTATTGGTTTGAGGAGGCTATGAGATTCTGTAAGGTATTCCAGTTTCAATCATAATAATGTTTTATGCTCATTCACAAGCCTGAAAACCTATGAGAAATATGTGGAATGTATCAGGAATTCCTTATATGATTTTATGCGGATCTTATGAGTTTAAATCTGGCTCAAATTAGATGAGAATTCACAAGTTTCAGTGAAGAAGCTAGGCTGTGAAGTATAAGAGTCTGTATCAGGCATTGTTAGATTCTGGCGGCTACAATATTCAATAAAGTATTCCAATTTCATCATTTTTCAATTTTTCAATCATAATAATGTTTTATGCTCATTCACGAGCCTGAAAACCTATGAGAAATATGTGGAGTGTATCAGAAATTCCTTATGTGATTTTATGCGGATCCTATGAGTTTTAATCTGGCTCAAATTAACTGAGAATTCACAAGTTTCAGTGAGGAAGCTCGGCTGTGAAGTATAAGAGTTTGTGTCAGGCATTGTTAGATTCTGGCGTCTACGAGATTCAATAAGGTATTCCAATTTCAATCATAATAATGTTTTATGCCTGAAAACCTATGAGAAATATGTGGAATGTGTCAGGAATTCCTTATGTAATTTTAGGCGGACCTTATGAGTTTCAATGTGGCTCAAATGAGATTTCAGGATTTTATTGGGAATTTTGTGTGGAGGGTGGTTCCAGGATTCCATGGTTTCTATCAGGAATTCCTTATCCAATTTCATGCGAATCTTATGAGTTTTAATGTGGCCCGAATTAACTGAGAATTCACAAGTGTCAACGAGGAATGTCGAGTTTGTAAGAGTCTGTATCAAGCAGCAAGGGCGGATTTACGGGGGGGTGCTGGGGGTAGATGAGTACCCCCCATGAGTATCGAAGACCTGAGAAAAAGGTGGTGCACATAAAATATATCATACATTGTGTACCTACCTGATTTAATGGTTTTCAATCGTTATTACCCCCCCCCATGATCGTTATAACCCTTCCCATGAAAAAGAGCTATATCCTCCCTTGTCAACTCTCAGAGTGTTAGTAGGTACTGTTAGTTTAAGGTTCAATAAGGTTTTCTAATTTCAATGACATTAATATTTCCACCAACTAGCCTCAGTTCCTATGTGTAGAAATTCACAGGTTCAATTTTATTGAGAACTAGCTGGCCCGGCGAACTTTGTTCCGTAATGATACTAACGGTGGATTTCACAAATCCACTCTGATTTTTGAACTATCAAATGTTTCCATGGATATGAGCTATCACACAGAACAGATACACAAAAATAATATGTCATAATGTGTCAATGACCAATAATGGCAATTTTGGATTCAGTTATTTACCTACGCAAATATATTTATTAACCAAACAGAAATTCAAAAACGTTTAAAAAATTATGAGGAAAAATGAGAACGGACAATTCACGATTGAAACTGATCGCCAAAATCCGATTTACTTGAAATTTCGATAAAAATTCACTGTGATATTCAACCGCTTTTTGATCTGTTAATAGCCTTTCATGGTACTATAAGCCCTATGTAAATTACACGGTAATTGATGTCATATGTTCTTTTTTCGGCCATTTCAAACCACGACGTCCGAAATGCTCGAAAAAAGAACAGATGACATCAATCGATGGCCGCGAAAGCCTCAACAAATTCATCTTCATTTAATTGTGATAATGTCAAATATAGTACCTTCACGATTACGTTATTTGGAATAAATAAAACTATAAAAACAACTAATAATCATCAGTCATAATTGGTGTAGAGGTTCGGTATATAGGCAAAAACTTCTTTAGTCTACTGATGATTTAATGACGCAACAGTTTCGGAAACCCAACTGTTTTCTGCTTCAGGCTACAAAAATGACGAAATTTATTTTAAAAACATCTTTTACCGTGATTACAATAGTGACTCACCGTGATAAATCTAATTATTGTTCGAAAAAGTACAAATATATATCAAAATTTTCCACACTATCTAACCGATACATCATTGATTTAAAATGGATAACATAAAATCTGTCATATACCCTCAATAGGGCAAGTGTCAAAAACTACAGAAAAAGAACAAGAAAACGAACAGTGACAAACACACAGAGTATTAGTAGCTATAACAACAACAATATGTAACGTTAACCCACTTGTCATAATTTAACCTCTTGAAATCCTCCGGAAGCACAACAAACAATAAAAATAACAATCAGCAACCGAAAGCATCTAAATTTTACACCTATTGATAATATTACTGTATATGGCACTTAAATTTTCTAAATCAGACCTAAAATTAACACAATTGGACTTCTTTATACATATCATTTCAGCAAATAATCTCTTTTTGTAGTTTTCTTCTTTATTGAGTATTTTCACGTTGTCTAGAGAGAAGTCATAATGTGTGAATAGCGCCATCTGAAGTGGTAAGAACGAAACTTTTCTCATATCTCAACGAAATATAATCATTTTAGACATCTGTACTCCTACGCTAAGACATTTTGGTTTTGCCCAACACCGCAGAGTTGTAGGCAACTCAAATTGAACACTATTACAGTGACTATAGAGGGAATATAGTCAATAGGCGCAATAGGCGGTATTCCCTTTCGGAGACGGATCGGACACAGAACATCCAATAATTCAGATCTCTCTCTCTCTGGCTGAAAGAGAGGAGAGAGAGAGAGAGAGAGAGATCCGTATTTATTAGATGTTCTGTGTCCGTTTTCTCTCCGGATTGGTAATAAAGAACGCAGTAACTGTACGCACTATTTGTTTATATCGCCATCTAACGCGGAGAATATCAAATGAAGTACACACGAATAAGAGGTAGCGTAACTGTAACTGTAGATACATCTAGTGGCCTTACTCAAAAGGAGGAAAAGCATTTCCTGCATAAGTAAAATTTTCATCGATTTTTTCAAAGTTTCATTGTATTTTGTAATAACCAGACCGTAGACGAATCCATATATGAAGTTTCATAACAAACAGTCCATTCGATCTCGAGTTATAAATGGTGTAACCAACATCTTTCTTTTATATATATATAGAAGATGTTTTGTACAGAGTGGGCAGTGATTTCAGGATTCGATGGTTTCTATCATGCGCGTGCATCGGAAAGTTCAGTTTATGACGCCGTGTCGCCGTGGAGCGTGGCCGCCGTAAAACACGTGTGATGCAAATGCAAGTATAAATAAGTTTATTTCTTATTTGTTGAGAAATTACAATAATAATTAATTTCACTTTTCTAGAATAAAAAATGTGATGCATCAGTGCCTTTATGAATGACTATTAGGTGTTTTCGGTCTGAAGATAACATTGTTTTTTATGTAAAGTGGGGTTAATTTATTGTAGAAACAAGCTGGAATCTGATGTGAATTATATCTTTCTAGTTCTAGAAGAAAAATGTGATGGATCAGTGCCTTTATGGAAGACTTTTATGTGTTTTCGGTCTAAAGAGAACATTGTATTTTGCGTGAAGTGAGGTTATATTGTAAAAACAAGCTGGAATATGATGTGAATTATATGAATAGGTATGGTTTTCCGTAATTATGTGTTCTTCTGATGTTACTTCTGTAAAATTATTCCATATATTGTCCTCAATCAAATTGTGAAATGTCAATGTCACTGGGGTCAGTCAAATACGTAATTCAGTAGGTATGTATTTAAGGTGGGCGTTCAATGTAGTGTGTTTTTATTTCAAGTTGCATTTGGAAATGGTTTCACTTTGAAAACTGAAATTTTGTGGGTAAACTCAGAAAGGATTGGAGTTCTTGATGAAATAATTTTAATCGATTTCATTCCGAAGGTTAATTTTTTTTCTTTCAAAAATAGAAGAAAATGAGCCAACTCATGCTTCTGTTTTATTTCAACAGAAAGACCCATGAAAATTGTTCAACATCCGATTAAAAGTGAATCTACAGATAATTTCGTTCAGAAAAACAACTTGAAATACGGAATTGGCAGAGAATGGCCAAATTCAAAATTTGGCGGGGAAAAGTTCCTGCTTTACCCACAAATTCGCTTATTTCATAGTTCGGCGATTTTCGGATAGAGAGCGCCATTGTACATTTCATTCATAATCAGAGAGATATTCATAGAACTTGATAGTGATAATGGATGTTCTACGGAGATATTCCATAGAATGGACGGTGGCGCCTCTATCGGATGAGCTTTCCTACTCGCGCTTTAAACGCCGACCCTAAGCATCTCATGAACGGATCAGAAATAAACATTTTAAGCCGCTATGAATTCTTTCACTCCAACTGTATAAATCCACCAACCAATAGTTCGAACATTGTAATTGATTGTGGTGGTACTAATAAACATATTTGATTTGATAATAATAATAATAATAATAGCCATTTATTCTCAGAATTCAAAACACAAATGAAAAAGAGATACAATCAATGCAAAAATAAACACAAAATGAAATTCTAGAAACCTAGAAAACGATCAGACCTCCATGGAATCTAGATTTGTTTCGAAGAACTCTCGAACGTTGTATAGTTCACATAGAATTAGCAATTTAGTTATTTGCCTCTTGAATATTCCGTCACTATCAATGGTTTGGTACCGCTTAGGTAGTTTATTGTACATCTTAATAGACATATATTCAGTTTGTCTCTGACATATAGTAAGAGGATGTAGGGGCAAATTAAAATAAATCATGCGTCTAGTAGAGTTGTGATTGATGTACGATTTGAAATATTGTGGATTTCTCCTAACAAATATTAAACACCTACAGATATATGAACCTGCTAGGGTTAGCATGCCCAGCCTTTTAAAACAACCACGACATGATTCACGACTGGACATCCGGAGCATTACCCTCACACCGAGCTTCTGAATTCTGAAAATTTTGGGGGATGTCGACGCATTACCCCAAACTATGATGCCATGATTCATAATGCCCTGAAAATTTGCGAAATAAACCGTCCTCAATAGATCAATGTCAGCCTGAAGCTTTAGTACTCTCAGAGTGTATACTACTGAATTAAGTCTTCTTGCTAGGTAGTTGATGTGTTCACTCCAGGTCAATTTCTGATCAACAATGACTCCCAAGAATTTCGTATCTTGTTTATATTTAACGATGTTATTATCCAATACAATATGAGATGGAGCATCCATATTGCTTGCAGTGAATATTAGACACTCCGTTTTATCAGTGTTCAAGAGTAAATCATTTTCCATACACCAAGCAGAAATTTCGGAGTAGGCACATCTGGCCAACTCCACGGAAGCACGAATCTGCGGCCGACCGACCAAAGCGTTAGTATCATCTGCGTACATAAAAATATGGGGAGTAGCAGAAACAGCATCAGGTAAATCGTTGATATAGAGTAAGAATAATAAAGGTCCCAGGATACTGCCTTGGGGAACTCCGGATCCAACGCATCGATCAGACGACACCCAGCTTCGCCCCCCAACCTCCAGGCATACTCTTTGAACTCGTCCCCTCAAATAACTCTGAAGGAGACTCAACTGACCATCACGTATTCCATATTTGCACAGCTTTTCTAAAAGTAAATTATGAGGAACAGAGTCAAAGGCCCTCGAAAGGTCGATAAATAGAGCTATCGGAATATCCCGACGTTCGATAGCAGACAAAACAGCCCGAATCAGTTCATAAATTGCTGTTTCAGTATTTTTATTTTTCAGATAACCATGCTGATTATCCGAAAATATCCGACACTTCCGAAGAAAACTCAACAATCTGTCCGCCAATAATTTTTCAAAAACTTTAGAGAAAGAGCTGAGCAAACATATTGGTCTATAGTTAGATAAATCTTTCTTATCTCCTTTTTTGTATAGAGGTTTGTGACGTGTCGACTTGAGTAAGCCTGGTCACTTGGCAAATCAGGCTCGCGGCTAAACTCAGTGAAGATGGGAGTGAGTTAAAAAAAAAGTAAGTTTATGAATGGGCGCCAGGTAGAGAATTTGCCTGTCCACAAAATTGCGTACTCCCCAACCAGAATAGCAATAAGACAACTGATACTCAATGTCAACCCCTTTATTTAAAATTAAACTAATTGAACAATATTAATGAAAAAGTAAAATTAGATTTGCAGTAGCTGATAGGTATATTCAGCGAAACAAAACTCCACAAAATTGCTGAACTCGATTAAAGTTCACTAAATTAAGTTATAAATTGGAAAAGGAGTTCAAGTACCGTGGTTGTAATAACTGGCCAGTTAGTATCCACCTCAGTTCACAAATGTTTACACTTACGGCTATAGTAATTCTGAACAGTATCGAAAAATCGCAATCCAGTATCAAATGAACTGGTACAAAGGTAAAAATGTAAATTAGGCAATCTGCCACTATAATAAACTCAATTATGAGTGATAAAAGTGAAACATAAATGAAAGGAGCCAGCGGTGATTGAAAGGTCTCCCCTGCTATCAGTTATTCACTTTGTACAATAATATATTATAAACTAAACCCAGTGCAAAGCACTAGTTACCTCAACCACTAAATGTCCTGAAGTAGAGACGTCGATAGTACTTATAACGTGGATGCTAAGCACTCATATGCCAGGCACTTGGATGCCAGATACGTGGATGCCTGATACTTAGATGGGTGGTACGTGGATGCCAGATACTTGTATATCTGATACTAGGATGCCAGATACTTGTGTATCCGATACCAGGATGGGTGGTACGTGGATGCCAGATACTTGTATATCCGATACTAGGATGCCAGATACTTGTATATCCGATACTTGGATGGCAGTCACTAGTATGCCCAACACTTGGATGTCTAGATGGCCGACACTTGGATGTCTAGATGGCCGACACTTGGATGTCTAGATGGCCGACACTTGGACCCTAATAAAACACCATAAGGCATTGTTCACAAAATGCAAAGAAAGTTCATACCTCTTATGATATTGGTCGAGGGTGAAAATGATCTCCTTTCCAAATTCTATATCTCCAACAATTCTCCAACAACAAATATTCGTATACAACTCCTAATAAAAAGACTGTTAGACAATGGTCTCATACATAAGCTCACATCATACCTCTATAAAGATTCCGTTCTCATGGAAGACTATAATAATCCGTTATAACAAACGTACCCTTGGATTAAAACCAATATTCTCTATATTATCCAGGGAATTAACCAAATTGAAATTATAATCGCCTACAACGAGGATGATTCCAGATAAAACTTCCAGACCAATAATTTACATTCAATTCAGCTTATTCTCTTCCACAATTTTTCCGAAAATTCTCCAAAAAGAGGTTACCTCGCTTTCACAGAACAGCCAATTGTCAAACAATCCCTCCCTACTTCTATGACCGCACACAATACCACAGCCGTCTCCACCACAAGCCATGAATCAACCGGCAACGCCGCAAAAGGTGTAAACTATCCAGCGAAAATGCTGAATTTTATTCAGGGAGCAAAATAATAACGTTACAGGTTTAACAATAGCGATCTTTAATGCTTCAGGAAATACACCCTTTATAAATGCATTGTAGATTATGAGTGATAACGGTTTTGCAATGTAGGCAACAGAAAGTTTCACAATGAACATGGGTATCCCATCATGTCCAAAAGATCTACTACTTTTTAATTTATTTACTGTTGTAATTACTTCCTGTTCACTAACTTCGAAAACAAAAAACGATTTTAAATTATGTTCTATATTTGTTGGGTTTGTGTTAGGTAACTTTATATTATCACTCCCCATAAACAAATCACCGAAGGTCTCCGCAAGGTCCTGAACACTATCAACAAAATCGAATGTAATTGCCTGTTTATTACTTTTACCGGTCATTTGATTGACCAAATTCCAAACAGTTCTTGATTTATTACTCGAATTATCTATACAGCCACGAACATACTCCTTTTTCCTATTTTGTATAGTCGAATCATATAATTTTTTAGTTATTTTGTATTCACTATTCAAGTCTGGTCTACGCTCCAGGACTGTATACAATATATCTAACCTTTTTCGAATGTTCTCAATCTCCGAACAGTTCATGAACTGATTAGCACGATATTGTTTATCGCGTTTTTCAACTAAAGGAAAGCAGTAATCAAAGGCAGTTTTATACTTGTGAAAGAAATTGTTCCACTGTACCTCAACATCTTCCGACAACTGAACCCGAAAATCAATTATGTCCCCCCAATCTTCCAACGAAAGCAACTGTACGAATCTGTCAATATTATTCTGACTATATGAGCGAACGTATCGCTTTGGATTCAACGACTCGTCTCTAGAACAGAAGAACTCAAATCTCTGTGCAGTATGATCCGATAAATGCGAAAATATCACCTCCGAAATTCCGTCATCAATGTTAGTTATAATATTATCTAAACAAGTAGCACAATTTGGGGTAATACGTGTTGGTTCGTATAATGCGATCTTAGCATTATAACTTTGTACTATAGATTCTAGATGGTCACTATCCCGGGAAGGTAAAAGGACATTTATGTTGAAATCACCCAAAATAATATATTTCACACGCTCATTGGTGAGTTTTCCAAGTAAAGTATCCAATTTATTCAAAAACAAATCAGCATTTGCGTGTGCAACATTTGATCTATAAATACAAACAATAACATATTTAACCCCATCTACCACACATTCGACGGCGGAACACTCAAAGGCGTATTCCAAACCGGTTCCATGAAGGTCCGATCGTTCTCGACAATTTTTGACGGTATTAGCACAATTAAGGTTGATTCTCATTAGACGTGCCAGGAACCGAATCGGCAAGTGCAAGGTACATGCTCGGCGCGAGCAAGATTTCTTGAGGACATTCTCACTTTCGTGCAAGCCAAGCGCTCGGCACCGAATCGGCAAAATATCTTTTTCATTGATCATATGGTTTTTGTGTGGTTAACACACTGCAATAGGCTTGCCGTGTGTTAAGTAGATTTCAGCTTTGTGAAAAGTGAAATGTTCCCGACTTCTACGTTAATAAAAATTGCTCTGTTGTTAGATGAAACGAAAAAGTGTCCTTCTGACGAGACGACATATTCACCCTTGTCACCACTACACTCCCAAAATCCTAGGAACGCAAATACTACCAAGCCGGTAACGTATTCACACTTGTCTGAACCTGCACGGAACATGCTCGGCAAATATTGTTTCAGAAGAACCCCGCGGGCAAAGGCCGTCGCTTGCCGAGACGTTGCCGGCATAATGTGAATTTAACCACACAAAAACCATAAGATCAATGAAAAAGATATTTTGCCGATTCGGTGCCTTGCCTGTGCCGAGCGCGTGGCTTGCACGAAAGTGAGAATTGGCCTTAAATTGCAGATCCTCCGTGTTTTCCGGATTTGCGACAGAACTTAGATACTAATGAGAAACCGTGAATATGGTAGGCATCGAGTTCCGTAGAACTTTTCCAATGCTCAGTGATAGCAACAAAACTGGCGTTTTGATTGTTTACAAACTATTCTAACCCGTTCAGACTATTTCCGATTGACTGAATATTTTGATGAATGACAATGTATGAACTCAATTTATTGCCTTTCGTTTTGTGAGTCTGAATAAAAAATTATTAATTTTTGTACCTTCTGGCCAAATTTCAGGATTTTTTGCAGATTCAAAATCACCATCTGAGACTGTGATTTTGAAAGATGAATAATCATTAGGTCTATTAGATTGAAGTTTTTCGCATTTTGTGTTAAGAAATCCGTGGATCTTCATGTGCTCAACTAGGTCCTGCTCCATCAGATTGGGATGAAGTCCAGTTACATGTAAATAACCGTACTTAGGTGCGCTTTTGATGTTCATTGTTTCTCCTTTTCCCTTTCCAATAACACTCCTGTCTACACGTCCCAATCTCCTTTTCCGAACAACCTTTGTGTAGCCATCCTGATTCATATTTTTCCCATTGAATTTTTGAAGTTCCGCTGTTTTATTCTGTTTATTTATACCCAAACTTGTGGGTGTGGGACTTGAAATTTTTCCATGGTCAATATTTTCTTGACTAATTTTTGAATTAGGTATGACACATTTACTAGAGGTAGAAGCTGTGACTTCGGAATAAGTTAGATTAGAATCAGGATTCATTACAGATCCTGAGTTATTAGCGTTCTTCACAGATTTAACAGACTTTTTAGGCATAGCCCGTTGTTCAAGAGCCTTAGTTTCAACATTTTGGCCAGTACTTGATTTGTCCTTATTCATATTTGCAATGCTTTCCAAAAGTCTCTGATTATCATCTTTAAGATGGACGATTTCAGACTTCAGGTTAAGTATTTCAGTCTTCATATCATTAAGTGTTGGCGAGATTAACTCTTTCATAGATTTTGATATTATTTCAGCGATAGTATTACGCAGTTCATCATTATTTATCCGTACAATTTCACTCAATTGGTTCTGGAATATCGGATTAATTTCTGAGGTTATGTTGTCAGAGGAAAAATCACAACAAGTCCAGCTCTGAATAGTTCCGGACTTTTTAAATATTTCTATATCTTCCACACTGAGATTTACGCACTGTATGTGGAAAAAATGAGAACTATCATTTTTACACGATATAGAATTGTCATATCGACTAATTGCTTTGGAGCACTTACTGCACGTCACCGGCATTTTGTTTTGAACATTCATATAGGTTTTTACATGGTTTCATAACCATATAGAAACGTATTGTTATAATCCTAGGAATTTCAGTTAGAAACATATGGAAGATATTTTAAGTAAACTTAAACTGTCAAATTCTCAATAGCGAATGATTAAGTGTGAATTCTAATGAATTCTGGCGAATATCGGTGATGGTACGATATGAATTCACAATTTCACTCTAACTTCAATGTCATACATTCTCTTCTATCATCCTCTTGGTTAAGCACATGCAAACCATATTGTAGGGGAAGTGTGCCTGAGAGGGCATAGCTGATGAGATGGCATAGCTGATGAGATGTCATACGACGTGTTTCTCGGTTGACGTTCAAAATTTGGCGCCAGTTCAATGCGCAATGCGTGAATCCTAATTAATTCCGCAGTAGTATTTGGTGAGCGCATGCGAGAGAAGTTTATAAAGTTGGCTGAAAATTTACAGCGGCGAGAAGTTTTATCCCAAAAGTTGAAGGAAACGGGTAGATCAGTAAGTGAAAATGTTTTCCATTATTTCTACATACAGTCTAGTTCAAGAAATATATTTCATTTTTGATCTTATAAGTATCCATCATTATTATAGAGTAAGAAAAAAGTGGTGGTGTTTGTTTCTGGGTGAGTTGGCATACGTGATATGCTAATGAGATGACGTAGGTATGCCATCTCACCCCGGCACTTTGTAAAATTTTCGTTTCGTGTAGAAACTTCCAATATTATTCTTCAACCATATCTGATAAGTCTCGTCCTTGCTGTTTAATTGGGGGAATATTTTCTTGGCTTCAGGACTGCGGGGTGAATTATACACACTTTTTTACTATACTAATATTAATATTATATTGACTGGCCACTGATACATACAACCCGAATTCATTCAACAAGACACGTAAACAAGTCGAACTACATATTTGTCCTCTAATGAATCTAGACATCCACCGTATTTATCACACCTGACCAAATTGCCCTGAAGAAGATCCAAAAAAGGGTCGAAACGTCGGCGATTTAAAAAAGTATGTATAATTCACCCCGCAGTCCTGAAGCCAAGAAAATATTCCCCCAATTATTCTTCAAGGAATGGGGCGTTACCAACGAACGTCAACCAGACATTCCTGGAGCGAGGACAATATAAGGAAGCGACAAAGGCAGTCCAGGAAAAAAAAATGGGCTGGTTTTTAGGCTCAAAAACGTTCAATGTGCCTAGCACTACATTGAGGCGACGCGACGTGCAGAAAAAATGAAGGGTGGAGGAAAAATTATATGGGCGGTTATAAAGTAACATTCAATGAAACTTTGGACAAGGAAATTGTTGAACATTCAAAAAATTTAGAAATCAGATTTTTTAGTTTAACAACAACCAACATAAGAAAGCTTGCTTATGGAGTAGCGGAAGCAAAAAAGATTTGCCCATTCCGAAAAAATGGCAGGATGGGAATGGCTCAAAGGATTCTGGGATCGAAATTCTAGTATTAGCCTTCGAACTCCAGAATCAACTTCATTCGCTAGAGTGCTTTCAACAAGCAGGAAATTCAGAAATATTTTTCTCTACTTTCTGTTGTCCTGGAAAAGCATCATTTCGAGGCTAACGACATATGGAATGTCGATGAATCAGGGTTTTCAACATAATTTATTATGTATGCCATCTCATCCATAGTGTTTGGGCTGAGATGGCACATGAAGACCTTGTTTGAATTTCATTTTAGAGTTTCATATTATTTTGATATCAATTTTAGAATAAGCCGTTGAATAGATCATAAAATACACTATCATTTCGTCTGGTCCTAACCTTTTTAAAATATAAATATTGATAGGTATAAACCAAGTTCAAAAAGTATGCCGTCCCAGACACACTTCCCCTACTAATTTTCTGAATTGCCATCAGAAACACAATTTGAGAACTATAGATCCTTATAACTTGTGACTGCTATAAAATCTTATGTATTCTCATTTATTTTCAAACCTCATTAACTCGTATAAACAGACAGGAGAAATTAATTTTGTGTTCAAACAT
This sequence comes from Adalia decempunctata, assembly GCA_951802165.1. Classification (NCBI taxonomy): domain Eukaryota; kingdom Metazoa; phylum Arthropoda; class Insecta; order Coleoptera; family Coccinellidae; genus Adalia; species Adalia decempunctata. The sequence continues at coordinate 51,154,010 of OX637697.1, forward strand.
ATTTGAAACAGGTAAGTATTACGTGTGAAAACCACATTGGAAAACTATAGATTCTCATAAAAACGTATAAGAGTTATGTGTGAAAACACATTAGAAACAAGTAGGTATTATGAGTGAGAACCGTATTTGAAAACTATAGATTCTTATAAAAACTCGTAGGAACGGATAAGAGTTATGTGTAAAAACACATTAGAAACAGGTTGGTCTTATGTGTGAAAAATACGTTTGAAAACTATAGATTCTTATAGAAACTCGTAGAAACGGATATGAGTTATGTGTAGAAACACATTAGAAACAGGTAGATCTTATGTGTAAAAACACATTAGAAACAGGTAGGTATTATGTGTGAACACCACATTTGAAAACTATAGATTCTTATAAAAAATCGTAGGAAGGGATATGAGTTATGTGTAAAAACACATTAGAAACAGGTAGGTCTTATGTGTGAAAAACTCATTTGAAAACTATGGAGTCTTATAAAAACTCGTAGGAACAAGGACCATTCAATGTAGGAATCGCTTGTAGAAACGTATATGATTTACGTTAGGAAATGCCATTAGAAACTAAAGCAATGTGTATCTGTAGTCTCCATTAAATACTGATGAATATCGTATATGGTTTTATACGGATTTGCAATTTCACTATCCAATTAGGATCTCATAAGTTCTCATACATAAATTTTCTATCAGTTTCTTTAAGACATTTTTGGCAGGGGAGATATGTAATAATCAAATCACACAATTTCGGGAGATAAAATTGAATTCTAAGAAGCATGAAATTATTCATTTTATACGCGCAGTTTCTATTAATAATTTATTGTTACCGATCCATATTGAAAATAAATGAAGATGAAATTCAAAATTCGAATATTAATGTCGATACCAAACCACGTACCGAATTGAAATTAATGAAAATTAAAATGATATGTACTTAGCACTAAATAATCTGTGGCCATATTTCTATCTAAACGATATCCTCTTGCAATTTCAACTCGACAATACACGGTTATTTTTACATCAATTTATTGAAAATCTTCACATTATCATAAGCTGTTTGCATTATTCTCTGTTAATTAATAAATATGTAAGAAATACCTACCTGTATATCTCCTGTTCAAGTTCAATGGCTTTGCGCGATGAATTAGGTCAATCAGTTCAATGACTGTATGAATGTGCAAATCGACAGAGTCGACATAATTCATTCTTGATTCCATTAATTGTGTGTAAGACCTACTGAGAACATTGTAATCCAAATTTTATCATTGTGAATAATAACATTGAATGTTGTTTCTTTGATTTACAAGTAAGATCAATATTCTTGCATTCAATCGTATTTTTGTATAAAATAATAAATTCTCTGATTTACAGAGAAACAATTCTTGTTTTATTCGAACCAACAAAAAGGAACTTGGTGAACCCGAAGTAAATCCAAACAAAACATTATAAAACAACATTCCCGTTGTGAAGCACAATGGACAGACTGCAGTTTACATTCAAGGTGCTAGAAGCCTCGGATGGAAAATCCAACGTATTATGTGTAACCAGAGTCATCACACAGGATGGACATGCATTCAGAATTCCACAGGAATATATGAGGGCAGCATATCACGAGGAGCTGATTAAGACGGCTATGTTCAATAAGGTGAAGAAGGCGCTAAAACAAAGGAATCAAATGAGACAAGTGTGGGTTAGTTTAACTGAAGAATTAAAGGACGTTTATTTTGATAAAGAAGGTAATTTGCAATCCAAACAAAACATTATAAATAAATAAATCGTAGTCCATGACGCAGGTTATCGCTATACGAAAGCGTCGTTCATGGGACCACAGACTGGTCTGGGATGGGACTAACGTTGGAGACACAGAACAACGGTTTGTCTTGCGTGCCGGCTAATTCGCACCGTTATAGGCGACTGGAATTGACCATATTCATAAGCTATCGGTTGCAGCTTTTTGAACGTTTTTGGGTTGGCAGCAATTATTATTATTTGTCATCACTGTCATTACTGATTTGAAATAGGCCCGCCAAATTCATTAACATTTAGGTTTCATCATACAGGGTGTTTCATTAGACGTTTCGAGGAAGGAATTGCGATACAAATTCAAAATTTTGAATTTCTGTTTTAGAGTATATGAACTCAATTCGTAAAATATTTTCAAGTGAAATCTACTTCCGGTTCTACCGGAAACGATGTGAACTTCGTTATTTCAAATGCAACACCCTGTATATTTATACATATTTGAATTCTTCGTTCAATTCTGCAATGATTTGATGTATGATATGCGCAACCACATCAAGCAATCATTGAGTTATAGCGTGATTCTCATTTTTTTTGACAGAAAGATTGTCACAAATTAGTGTTCATATCTTCAAAATCCCTCGTTCTAAGAATTTTTTTTTGCAACAGTGGAACAAAAGAAAGTACGCTTATTGTATGAATTATGAGAAAATACTATACAGGGTGTCTGAAACGGGGCTTCGAAGTGAGCCTCGACAAAACTATAAAATCTCATTATTTTCAAATGGGATCCATATAATTTTGTAATTCCGATCGATTGCTCGTCAAAAACTAGCCAAAGTGTCCCAAACATTTCATGTCTTTAAAATCAGCAGTTTGGATGTTATCGAATAAAATTCGAATTTCATGACTGAATCCAGGTTTCGCTCAGTCTAATTCATTGGTATGCTTGTCTTTTTCAAAGTAGACTATGTTAGGAACCGATTTTTCTTTAAATATCAAAACGAAAAGGGTTGTAGACAATTAGTAGGAATACATATTGCCCAAATATGTCCAAATGTTTCTTCTCTCAATATCAGAAAGGAATCTGAAAAGTGAAATTTTAAAAATCGAAGAACCTACTCAAAATGAGAATAGTAGAACATACCTGTGCAAACTCACATTTGAATTCAAATAGTCCAATTTACCACAAACAACATTTTCGAACGTCTTCTCATAAGGTAACCATGGATGCATAATGACATGTCCCCATAGAACTTACATTATAATGGAATTTTATTAGCCTTGCTGCTCAGCTGAAAATAGCGGGTAAACATCTCAGTTGGTGGAAGAGCGAGATTTTCATGTTTCCATGGATATGACCTGTCAGTCCTGTCACACAAAACAGGAACACAGAAATAATATTTCAGTGACTGATTATGGGCAATTTCGGCTACAATAATTTCCGCAAATATATTTATTTCACAAACCGCAATTCAAAAATGAAGAGAAAAGATGAAAATTGACCACTCTCGATTGAAAATAATCGTAAAAATCCGATTCACTGCGTTTGAAGTTGGAGGTTGGATTCAAAACCGGACAAATCCAAGCTTATTCGAATCAAAACCTGACATATCGCAACAGTTTTTTGAGATTATCCAACATTTGTACTAAACGGACTTGTCGGGTTTTGAAACTAGAGAATTCATAAGTTCTATCATTGAGTTTAAATATATCTACTACAAGCAGGCCGTCCCAGCTTCGCCCGAGTAGAAATTTGTTTCACGCGGCGGTTTCATCTTCAACACCAACCTGCCATATCTTTTGATGTACTCGTTGTAATTGTATGAAGTGAAGGGCAATTTTGTTCTGAATTAAATACTGGGCATAAATAACGTATTAGGTTGGATGAGGATAAATACCCAATTCATAAATACAAACTCTAAAATAGTGCATAATTTTGGAAAACATCTGATTACCATAAACAGGTAATAGCAAGTCAATCTTGAGAGATAGATATATGCTATCGCGGACTTTTTTGTAGAACTTTTTAAGAGGTCATACATTGTATCCACGTAAGTCTTACGGTTTTTGCAGCGCATGTGAAAATAGCTGATTTTGGCTGATTAGTTATAGTAGGTATCCTTATTTTTTTCGGGTGAAAAGTATAGCCTATGTCACTCAGGGATAATGTAGCTTTCTAAAAGTGAAAGAATTTTTGAAATCGGTCCATTAGTTTTTGAGCCTATTCGTATCAAACAAACAAAAATACAAATCTTTCCTCTTTATAATATTAGTATAGATATAGATACAGGGTGATTTTCTTAAGTGTTTCATTAGACGTATTCGAGGAAGGAATTTCGATACAAATTCAAAATTTTGTATTTTAGTTTTAGAGTAGATTGTCGTATTCCTTTGTTGAATTTTTATGGGTTTTTGGTATTACAACAATACATAAACTTCATTCGTAAAATATTTTCAAACGGAATCTACTTCCGGTTCTTCATGTATATTTCGTCTCTTTCAAAGTAGGCTATGCTAGGAATTGTCATTCTTACTTATTTTTATTGATCAAGCACTTTGCAAAACAAACAATAATAATAAGGTACACTAGAATGTTATATCAAAAGTCTGTTCTTTTTTGCGGCGAATGTGATAAATAAACAAAGCAGATAATGAATGATAACTATATAAAAAATCTTAGTTTAAAATTGACATATTTTAACTATTGACATGGCCTACTTGAAAGTTATCTTGATAAACCTGATGATTAGATGAAGAAACCTGGCTTTATAGTAGTGAAATTCGAATTTTATTCAATAACGGCCACACTTTTCTAGCTAGTTTTTGACTAGCAATCGATCGAAATTACACAATTATACGGTTCCCATTCGAAAAAAATTAGATTTATAATAATAATATCTTTATTTCCAATGAAAACCTCAAGGGGAAGTTCACCAGAAGGTGCTCTACCACTTAACCCTTGTTACAAAAAAAAAAAACATGTGCTGTAAAGTGAAGAAAACGTACAAACATACTGTTAGAATAATGCGAAATTCTTACTTATATTATTTTACTTGCTGGCCTGGCGAACTTTGTTCCGCCTAAATGATACTTGCGGTGGATTTCACAAATCGTAATCATCGGCGATCGGAGATCAACGGCTTTTGGTTCTCTGATTTTTGAACTGTCAAATGTTTCCATGGATATGAGCTATCACACAGAACAGATACACAAAAATAATATGTCATAATATGTCAATCACTAATAATGGCAATTTTGGATTCAATTATTTCCGCAAATATATTTATTACCCAAACAGAAATTCAAAAACATTTTAAAAATTATGAGATAAGATGAGAATGGACATCTCACGATTGGAACTCATCGCCAAAATCCGATTTACTTGACATTTCGATAGAAATTCACTGTGATATTCACCCGCTTCTGGATCTGTTAATAGCCTTTCATGGTACTATAAGCCCTATGTAAATTACACAGTAATTGATGTCATATGTTCTTTTTTCGACCATTTCACAGATGACATCAATGGATGGCCGCGAAAGCCTCAACAAATTCATCGCCATTTAATTGTGATAATATCAAATATAGAACCCTCACGATTACGTTATTTGGAATAAATGAAACTATACAAATAACTAATAATCATCAGTCATAATGTTTGAATAGTGCCATCTGAAGTGGTAAGAACGAAAATTTTCTCATATCTCAACGAAATCTAATCATTTTAGACATCTGTACTCCTACGATAAGACATTTTGGTTTTGACCAACATCGCAGAGTAGTAGGCAACTCAAATTACACACTATTACAGTGACTATAGAGGAAATATAGTCACTGTACACACTATTTGTTTATATCGCCATCTAACGCGGAGAATATCAAATGAAGTTCAAACGAATAAGCGGAGCGTAACTGTAACTGTAGCGACATCTGGTGGCCTTACTCAAAAGGAGGAAAAGCATTTCCTGTATAAGTAAAATTTCCATCGATTTTTTCAAAGTTTCATTGTATTTTGTAATAACCAGACCGTAGACGAATCCATATATGAAGTTTCATAACAAACAGTCCATCCGATCTCGAGTTATAAATGCTGTAACCAACATCTTTCTTTTATGTATATAGATTATAAGTACAAACAAATAATCATCTCAACGTAACACATTATTTCATCATGTCTATCAACTAACCTAAAAACCATCGAGTAACGTTGTATATGCCCAACTTGGCGGTTTATTGACATAAAGCCCCGTTTACACAATGAACAATAAGGGGTAACGAACACCACAATACTGACACATACAACAGAGCATACTGAAAGAAAGTAAATACCATACGGAGACAATCAGAGATTCAAGTTAGCAGCGGCTGATCTTTTTTTAAATTTTTCATTCTTGAGCTGCTTAAATTCATGGGAAACAACGTTGTACAATTTGTATATATTACCTATATCTAAAATTTCTCTCAAATGTTGAAGTTCTGTGATGAGGACATGACAATAAATTTCTATATCTTATGTTGGCGTTGTGAACATCAGATCTGTACCTCAGCTTGTTGAAGAGATATGGTGGACTTCTAATTTAAAATTATATTATGGAAAGTACAAAGGGCAATATAATCAAAACGAAGCCTCGTTCATAGTTTTGTTGAGGCTGACTTTGAAGCTCTGTTTCAGACACCCTGTAAATACTTCCTCATAATTTAAACAAGAAGCAGTATCAGCGTACTTTCTTTTATTCCACTGTTGCAAAAAAAATTTCTTACAATGAGAGATTTCATATACCTAGTATGAAACAAAAATACAAAATTTTGAATTTGAATCGCACTTCTCTCCCCGAATACGTCCAATGACGTATATATAATATTTATACTCATATATTTAAATTCAATGGTTCTATGGAAAAAACGCAATTACGAATCTCGTTTGTTTGTAAACAACTATCCGACAATTTTTGTCCGAATTGTGATTCGCAAAAAACGTTCTTAAGGTCGGCGTTTAAAGCAAGTAGGAAAGCTCATCCTTCATCATTTTATGAAATATCTCCACAGAACTTACATTATCACCATAAGTTCTATGAATATCTCTCTAATCATGAATGAAATGTAAAATGGCGCTCTTTATCCGAAAATCGCCGAACTATGAAATAAGTGAATTTGTGGGTAAAGCAGGACCTTTTTCCCGCAAAAATTGGAATTTGGCCATTTTCTGCCAAATCCGTATTTCAAGTTGTTTTTCTGAACGAAATTATCTGTAGATTCACTTTTAATCGGATGTTGAACTATTTTCATAGGTCTTTCTGTTGAAATAAAACAGAAGCATGAGTAGGCTCATTTTCTTCTATTTTTGAGAGAAAAAAAAATTAACTTTCGGAATGAAATCATTTAAATCATTTCGCATTAAGAACCCCAATCCTTTCTGAGTTCTCCCACAAAATTTCAGTTCCCAAAGTGAAGCCATTTCCAAATGCAACTTGAAATAAAAACACACTACATTGAACGCCCACCTAAAGTATTTTCGAACAAGCCAAATTCGAAATTTCAACCCCCACTTCCTCTAGAGATATAACAAATAATATTTTTCCATTTTCACAAGATGACCTGAATGAAAATTAGTTTTGTGATTATTATTCCCTGTTTTTCAACTCGCTCTCATCCCTTTGTCCAAATCAAACGTCCTACGTTTGCTATTTGCTAATTACCTCTTAGCATATTTTTATGCTCTTCAGCTAGGAATCTTTCGGAATTAATCTCTACTCCGGAAATTCATAAATTACGGATTTCATGCCACGAAATTCATGCATCGCTTGACAAAATACTTCAGACTGTTATTCAATTTTATCACAGCTCATGTACTGGGGAACAAAAAAACATCAGGAAAAACTTCAGTCCTCGAAGAGTGTCTTTCATGATTTTAATTTTTAATTTTCAATGAGACTTCTCTAATCGAACAATCACTTTGAAATGAATACATTAGATAATGTCCATATTCAAATTGTGTTTTCTTCGAGGACATCAAAAATGGGCAGTAAGACTGCTTTATTTTTTGATATTTTGTATACCTCAAGAACCATGAATTTAATCGATTCAACTAATAGAATTTTGTTCATTAATGAACTTAACCGCGGCATTAAAGATCCGAACCAACCTTGAAGGTTGAGATTTTTCCGTTTGAAAGCTACCGTGTTTACTGCCAAGCGGACAGACAGAACTGAATTCGACCGCATACTCTGCACAAAATTTAAAAAATACAGAAACCGTGACATGATTAGTTCTGCCGAGAACTGTGGTGAGTGTGCGATAAAGGGGAAGCGGCTATGAGTGGGCTTTCAAGGAAATATTGTGATTGGGTAATCGTCAGCACAAAGAAAAACTACCCTTTTTTTACAGGGTGTGCCATCCATAACTTTCCACCCCGAATTTTGAGCTTTGGGATGGAATAACGAAAAAACGCTCGGACAGGTCATATTTTGTTGAAAGGGGGACAAATTTGGATGTCCAAATGAGTTTGATATCACTACCCCTCTAGCTGCAGCCCCCAACAGTTCTCATTTTTGAATAGGGAAAAAAGGTCGACCAGCACCTTTTTGAAAAGGCAATTCAATTTCCTGCATGAGTGGATTTTTTTCATCGCTTTTTTATAATACAGAGCGACTCAGTATTCCATCAATAACTTTCACACGCCGAATTTGGATCTTCGAGATGAGGAAAACGCTCGGACAGGTCGAAAAATCAATTCGATGTCACTACCCCTCTAGCCGCTACCACTTAGAGCAATTATTTTTTAATAGAGATAATAGATCGAGTAGCTTTGTTTCACAAAGTAAATCGTGCGCTTTGGTTTGAATTGAAATAATTGCTGTTAAGATAGCGGCTAGAGGAGTAGTGATATCGAATTCATTTTTTGACCCGTCCGAGCGTTTTTTTCCATCTCAAAGATCCAAATTCGGCGTGTGAAAGTTATTGATGAAATACTGAGTCACTCTGTATAATAATAAAGCGATGAAAAAACTCATTTGAACACCCTTATTTGTCCCCCTTTCAACAAAATTTGACCTGTCCGAGCGATTTTTTGTTATTCCATCCCAAAGCTCAAAATTCGGGGTAGAAACTTATGGATGGCCCACCCCGTATACTCCATTCACTTTCATGAAGAATCACGGCTGACCATGATTTAGATTTATGAGATTCTTCTTCTTAAAACTGACGCAGATTGGCAATCGTGAATATCAAATAATTTTGGAAGATGTTGCCGATGCTATTCTATTTACTTTTTTTAACCCTTCACCGCATCGTGTGCCATGTATGGCTCAAACCAAAAAAATTATTTTTTTTAGTTCAACTGAATCTTTCCGTAACTGCATAGAGCAGCCCATATCTAACACATTCATAAGAAGCAGTGTGACATACGCAGGGATGCTGCACTAAGCAGAATGCCTACAATATTCGTTTATTTGCCCATTTTTGTCAAATCTTGTTCCTGCTATAGTTTATTATCGCTTGAAAGTGTTTTGTACGGCGGAAAAAAATATTTTGGTCATATTATTGATTTCAAGAACCTATTCAGGTATGTTTTAATCATTTTGATCATCAAAAATTCATAGAAAATATAACAAAACAGATTGTCTCATATATGGAACATCATGCAGTGCTAGAATCTGAAATAGCATTGCATATTTGTCGTTGACATGAATCCAATTCTGTTTTATGGGGAAAAAAACGTCCCAAGAATTCCTGATTTTGACAGTGAATAATCTGATTTATCAGATGAGGATCACACGCCCAGAAGTAGTACTCGCATCGGAAACCAAATCAACTCGACAGAACCGGGGAAGACCAAGTGGAAACCTTCAGCAGATGTATGAAAATAAACGGAGCACAGGACCAACAAAAGAAATCCTCCAAAAAGACGTGCGAAACGATGGTTTTGATCATTTATCGCATTGGCAGGAACCACACCGTGTGCGTTGTTAATACCCAGGGAACTCAGGAAAACTTATATAATTTGTTTCAAATGTCAAATTCTATTGTGTCGTTACAAACACAGGAACTGCTTCCTACGTTTTCATACCGAATCTTAGACCATAGAAAGAGGAGACACATATAATAAATAGCCAATTTTCAAAATCAACTGGGTAACTGGACTACTACGGAATCAAGATGTAGTATAAATTTTTGCAACGTTGTGACGTTCTTTGAATTTTCTAATAAATAAAGTCTCAATCAAAATGGAAAGTACATCAGATTGAAATGCATTTATTCTTTTGTGTGTGGATGTCAGAAATGAGTATTGGTTTCTTCAAATATTGTGCATCCTTCACGTTCCATAGACTAAAGTATATGCAAATGTTCGCGAAACGGATCGATCTTTTCACCTTAGATTAATGTTTGGCAATACGGTTTTTTGAATCTATGTCCTTTCCATTCATTCATTCGTGCCGCCATCTTTATTCTATGAAACTTCTGACATTTTGAACAGTGTTGTCAACAAAGAGTCTGAGCTTCATTGTATGTTAAAAGCGTTATTTGAATTTATTTTTGAATATCTCCATCTAAATACGATTGTTCATGGTTCGTAAGTGTCTTGTGTGTGTTATTCGTGTGAATGGTACCAGATATCTCAAAAATGATGCCAATCTCCTTATTGCCAAACCAATCTTCGAACTTTCGTCCTCAAGGTAAGTTTGTGAGAATTTCCAGAGAAAGAACCAAAATATTGAAATCAAATATTAACATTTCACCAAAAAAATCATCACTGTGCCAGTACTCTGAAAACTCAACAGAGGGATGGATCAGATATAAGCATTTCACATATGATAACTTCGATAAATTGTTAAGTCTCTTTTTATAACCTGTTCTCCTACTGGCAGGAATGGTTGTAATTTTTGTTGCATTAGTGATTAATTATATCTGGTGTAATCTGTTTTGCAGGGTTGAAAAAATTGAGCCACTGGAGAAATAAGATTCAATTTGCCGTTTCACTGAGGCACCATCTTCTTCTAAAATTAGGAGAATAAGGTGAATATTTCATCTCAAATCTCTTCAATTCCATTAACTATGACAACTTATACATAGTTTTTTTAGAAAGATATTTCATATTGACCATATACATACTATCTAGTGATTTTTTCACTCCTGAAAAGAGAAAAAAGAGTGTTAATGTCATCAGGACAAAAGTTAACAGTCTGAAAAGAAACTTACTTTCACTACAACAGTCTATTCGAAGAATGAGACATAAAATAACTATTAGGTAGTGATAACGGGACTGAGGACCAAGTAAAAAACAACAAATCTAAAAATTCGCCGACGTATCGTCTGTATTTTCAGACTTTTTCTAGGCTCATTGTAGAGTCATTCAAAGTTTAAAATTACTATAAAATTACAGCACATATTCCGGAGATGAAATCTTCACAACAAACGTCAATTTTAAGACAAATGAAACAATGTAAACAATGATAAAACAACACCACAGATAACAACGAATTAACAACACATTTGGTCTACCGCGTTCAACTACATTTGATCGACTTATAAATATTGATTACACCACTATACAGGGTCTTTCACGAGGAACCTCACCCATATTTATACGGGAAACTACTGAACGTATTCTCATGAAATTCAGCACTTATAAGTATTTCACGATGCTGATGAAATCCAAAATATTTTCAAGTCATGAGCACCTCCGGTTTTTCCGGAAATGACGTCAACTTCCGTTTTTCACATTAGAACACCATTTTTTATTGCAGAAATAGATTACTTAGAAAATTTCAAGTTATTTTGATGTAACATTTTTCAGTTTTGGTTGGAAAATTCTCTCTGAGCGGGAAAATTCGAAAAAAAAATCGAAAATAGAGCTGCGCTGAAACAAGAATAACTTCGAGGTTTTTGGATGGAAAATTTTCATTTTTGGGATTTTTCAAGATGTAAGATTGATGTATCCACTTTAAAAATCGAAATCGCGATTCATACAGGGGGTGAAAAAATCGCTTTCAAAGTTAGGGATGACAAAATCGTGAAAAATCAATTTTTTCAAATTAGAACCCCATTTTTTTATGGCAGATATTGAATCTACGTTAAAAAATAATGTGAGTGTATGCATCACACCCTTGCCCTAAAATGGATATTTTCTGAGGTATTCACAAAAAACTGTTTTTCGTCTTGAATTTTCAGCTTTTTCTTTTCCCTTCACGCCAAAAAGATGAAATTTTCAGGAACTGTTACTTAAACCATGTTTTAGATTTTACTAACCTAATATGCAAGAGAAAAAAGTTACAGGTTGTTCCTAAATAGATGGCGAATTTGTATTCGAATTTGTATCGAAAACCTCTTCATTTCAACTAATCAGCCATCGGTTTTCTCTCCAGTGATAAATAAATAATTCCTTATGAACCATATGCAAAAACTTACCATGTTTTACATTCTTTTTTTTTAATGATAGATATCATTAATTACATCTGCCAAATTCCTCTTTATTCAGTAGCATTTTGTGTTTACTATTAATTCGGTGATAATTCGTATTGAGTTATAAAATCGATCACTATGCCTAATTTTACCAATGAAGATTATTTAAATCTCATTCTACTTCATGGAGAATGTAATAAAGTTGTAGATAGAACGATTCGACTGTTCATTGAGAGGTTTCCTGACCGATCCAGACCAACGAGAGATACCATTAACAGAACCATGACAAACTTGAGAAATGTCGGATCTTTCGTTAAGAAAACTATACACAGAGAAAAAAGTGCAGTAGAAGATGAGAACAACGAAATTACAGTTCTTGCATGTTTTCGTGTGAATCCCCAAAATTCTCTCAAAGATGCCGAGATTGATCTGGGATTATCTCAATCGAGTGTTTGGAGAATATTTAAAAAACATAAAATGCACCCATATAAATTCAATAGGGTACAGCATTTGAAGGAAACTGATTTCGTCAGGAGAACAGAGTTTTGCGAAGCTATGATGATTCGATTTCAAGAGAATGAAAACTTTTTGGACTGTATAATTTGGACAGATGAATCTAAATTCACAAAGAATGGTTCTTTCAATAGGCATAACAGTCATTATTGGGATGAAGAGAACAACCACCACTTCAGACAATGGAACTTTCAAGAGACCTGGAGTTTCAATGTTTTTTGCGCCATCAAAAATAATGCAATTCTCGATGTTCACATTTATGATGGGACTTTAACTGGTAAGATAGAACACTACACATGTTTGCATTATTTAAAGAATGTTCTCCCTTAGGAGATAGATATTCTGACATATTGACTCAAATAATTGAGCCGCTTGTACAGAACCATAATGACTTATGGTATCAACAAGATGGCGCGCCTCCACACAATTCACTCAATGTGTCAAATATCCTCTACAGGCTATTTGAAGATCGATGGTTGGCGAACAATGGTCCACATCTTTGGCCACCACGTTCTCCCGATTTAACTCCTTTAGACTATTATGTTTGGGGTAGGATAAAAAATATTGTCTACTCAACTCCTCTGACTGATAAAGAGGACTGCATAGAACGAGTCAGAAATGCGTTCAGGTTTGTTTAGATTTTTAGATTCATAGTTTTGAAACTCAATTTGGTTTTTAACTTTTGCAGATCTCTTCCTCCCGATGAAATAAGAAGAGCAACGCACGAAGCATTCCTGAGACGTATAAATAAATGTCTAGAAATTAACGGTCCAAACTTTGAGCATCTTCTCTAGTTATAACTGCGAAAGTTTGCCATAGTTCTCCTAATAGTAACTTGAAGTCGGTTTCAAGAAGGGGTGAGAAATCTACAGCATGGTTCAAATAACAGTTCCTGAAAATTTCATCTTTTTGGCGTGAAGGGAAAAGAAATAGCTGAAAATTCAAGACGAAAAACAGTTTTTTATGAATAACTCAGAAAATATCCATTTTAGGGCGAGGGTGTGATGCATACACTCACATTATTTTTTAACGTAGATTCAATATCTGCCATAAAAAATGGGGTTCTAGTTTGAAAAAATTGATTTTTCACGATTTTGTCATCCCTAACTTTGAAAGCGATTTTTTCACCCCCTGTATCATGAATCGCGATTTCGATTTCCAAAGTGGATACATCAATCTTACATCTTGAAAAATCCCAAAAATGAAAATTTTACATCCAAAAACCTCAAAGTTATTCTTGTTTCAGCGGAGCTCTATTCTCGATTTTTTTTTCGAATTTTCCCGCTCAGAGAGAATTTTCCAACCAGAACTGAAGAATGTTACATCAAAATAACTCGAAATTTTCTAAGGAATCTATTTCTGCAATAAAAAAATGGTGTTCTAATTTGAAAAACGGAAGTTGACGTCATTTCCGGAAAAACCGGAAGTGCTCATGCCTTGAAAATATTTTAGATTTCATCAGCATCGTGAAATACTTATAAGTGCTGAATTTCATGAAAATACGTTCAGTAGTTTCCCGTATAAATATGGGTGAGGTTCCTCGTGAAAGACCCTGTATAATGAGCTAAGTCCCTGTGTATCCACCCTGTTGTTGATGGTTCGATGTAAACTAATTTGTATCATCTCACTTGAACACCGTTTTTTATAGTTCACTTCTCTGTCTAGTATAGAAACATCACCAAAACTAAAATTATGTCCACTGTCAAAATGATGACGAGCTAGTGCCGTCATCTCAGTTGCACTCCTATTCTTCTCCACACAGTCATATTTATGCTGGTTCACTCTACTTGAGAGGTATTGTTTGGTCTGTCCTATGTAACATGCACCACATCCAGAACAAGGAATTGAGTATATGAGGTTTGAACATTGCAGTTTAGGGACAGGATCCTTGACTCTTGAGAATAATGAATTAACAGTCTTTAGAGTATAAAACACCGGTCTGACGGCTGAATCATATTCATTAAAAATACGTTTGATTCCCTCTGAAATTCCTGGTACATAGGGAAATCTGAAATGAAATGGTATCGATGTACCGGCAGTTTGCCGAATATCATTATTATTCAACCTTTTTATTTTTCTCAAAAAATAGTTAGGGTAGTTGTTTCGTGATAGAATCTCCTTTATTCTATCATTATTTTCGTTTTGTAATTCTGGGTTGCTCAACTTAGAGGAACGATTTAATAAGTTTTTAACTGTAGCTATCTTATGCACAATGTGATGACTGGACAAAAAATTCAGAAGTCTACAAGAACTCGTTGGTTTAGTGTTCCAATTAGTCACCAACCTATTGTCCCGTCAGTGAACCATGACGTCCAGAAAAGGCAAACGTGAGTCCTTCTCTTTTTCGATGGTGAACTTCAAATCAGGGTGATATGAATTGAACCCAGAAAGGACATCATCAACCTTGTCTTCAGGAACAGCTAGGAAAGTGTCGTCCACGTACACCTTCACAAACGGTATGAAAAAATTAAGCTTACAAAGACAATCAGTTACCAAGTCATCCATAACCATCTCAGCTACTACTGGTAACGCCGGGTTTCCCATGGCGGTGCGCCCTTTAACTGCCGATAAAAAACATTCTCAAAACTGAAAAAAACTGGAGTCGAACAGAAACTCGACTAATTGTATAAACAAATTTTCCTAATTTCCGTGTAAGCAGAAATCGTTTGCCATCTCTTTTTTATTATGGTAATTGCTAATGTCTTCTGGATGTTTGTAAACAATGAAACAACATCCAGAGAAACAAGAGTGTATCCTGGAGGAAGATGAACCGACTCACAAAACTCAACAAATTCATATGAGTTATCAATCTTATATTCAAAGGTAGATGTAAAAGGTGTAAGCAACTCACTGACGAATTGGGCCAATTTGTATGACGGGGCCATGATGCAGCTTACTATTGGTCTCAAATGGGTTCCTTCTTTGTGGGTCTTCCTCAAACCATATATTCTGGGTGATATTGCGTTATGTGTCTTCAATCTCCTTGATAGTCCTTCATCAATACAGTTGTTCCCCTCGAGCTTCTTCACGAGTTCATTTGATTGAGTCTGATATTTCTTGGTGGGATCCTTAACCATTCTGATATAAACATTCACATCCCTCAACATCAAGTCCATCTCTTCTAAGTATTCACTTTTATACATTAAAACAGTTGAATTTCCTTTGTCAGAACGCATTATCAGGATTTCCGGGTGATTCTTGAAGACATTTTTTGTCGTTTTAAAATCTTTGAGTATGGGATTACTATGGGAACTTGCCCTGTCATCACGATGGCAGAAATTTGTGATTAAATTAGTAGCTCGAGCTCTGATATCTTCTTTGGTCTGACCATCTGCCGGTGACAATTGTAAACCATATTCTAGATCTTTCAGTATAGTAGGAATTGGTAATTCTCTGGTACAAAGTGGCAAACTAAATTTTGGGCCCAAGGACAAAATCCTGTTGATCTCATCTGGTAATTGTACACTTGTGTAATTATAAACAAGCTTGTTATTTACTTCAATATGTGGTGGTCTATGAACGTTAAGTAATAGACGCAACTTTTTCAAATTGGAAGGCTTAATCTTGGTGAACAATTTATTATAATTTCTTAATGAGATGCGTTGGAAACTAAGGAACTCGCCCTGGGTCAAAAGATCTTCACATTAATTTTTAATTTTCGAAAGTTGATCTTCAATCTGGTCGATCTTCCAATGGGTGATTTTAATTTCCAAATTCAAAATCGACTTTTTGAATCTCCTCCAAAGTCTATCTGTCTCACGTTGGAATGGACAGTTGTCTTCAAGTAATAGATCGCAAAGACATCTAATATTTTGTGTAATGTGTCTAGGTGTAACATTGTTTCTTCGACATTCAAGTAGGAAAATTCTTCTATTGTAATAGGATGCTCTCTTTTTGTCAAGTTTGATCCAAGTTTTTAATGCAAAGACAACCTCTCCCCCATATACAGGGTGATTCACGGTGGATGGCACATTAGACGTTTCTGGAGAACCAGACTTCGGATCGGTCTGAAACTTTAATGGAATGCATTATCGGTCCTGTTCTACCCAACTAAAATATTTTTGTCAATGCGGTGTTGCCACTTCTATTAGAAAGTAGTAGCAACTTTGCTTTTCCAAATGGAACACCCGGTATATTATATTATTTTTGGAATCTCCAACAATTTCTCGACAACTTTCATTGACATTTCCCTATATCTATCTGTTGCCGTTTTCGAAATATAAATTAATTTCAATTTTTTTCACCGGAAAGCATGACTTCGAAAAATGCTGATTACCTAGGGTTGACAAACACTATGGCATTGAAATTTGGTTTGGAGTTAGGTGATACATAAATGCTTTCAACACTCCAGCCTGATTTACGTTACTTAAATACAGGGTGATAAAAAAATACAGTCTTTTCGGTTGCTTTAAAAAGTGACTGAAAGTTGTTTATTTAAAATAGAATGCCCTGTATATTATTGGAAATTCAGAAAACTAATGAAATTCGCTTTCATTCTATGTATATCATGCCTATACCTAACTAGTCAAATTTCAGACTTATGAGCATTTATTTGTCAAAATGTCCCTTCAGAATGGTATCATTCAGTATTTGGTATAGGCAGGCCATGATTACTACTTGATAGTACCTTGTGACATTCTCCTAATAATAAAGGCACCAAGAAACTTGAGAGTCAAACTATTTATATGAATTATTATTAAAAAGTAGAACAATCATGTCGAATACTTCAAAGTATGTTCGAATCGCTGGCCGTTCACTTCCAAGCACTTCAAAATGCGGGTGTTGACTGCTTTCGTCGTGGCAGATCGTATTTCTCTGAAATCCAAATCTTCAAATGCTTGGGCAATCCTTTCCAACAATTCATCTCTCGAATGCATGGGTGTTTTGTAAACTTTTTCTTTCAACATTCCCCACAGATAAAAATCTAACGGACTAAGATCGGGTATTCTTGCTGGCCAATTCCATGGTCCCAAGCGCCTTATCCACCGATCTTCAAAAAGTCTCAACTTCTGGAATGAAGAAAATGTCGAAATTCAAGCTTCTTGGTGCCTTTATTATTAGGAAAATGTCAAATAGTAATCATGGCCTGCCTACCAAATACATACCGAATGGAAATACCATTCTAAAGGGACATTTGGACAAACAAATACTCATAAGTCCGAAATTTGACTATTTAGGTATAGGCGTGATATACATAGAATGAAAGCGAATTTAATCAGTTTTCCGAATTTCCAATAATATGCAGGGCGTTCCATTTGAAATAAACAACTTTCAGTCACTTTTTCAAGCAACCGAAAAGACTGTATTTTTTATCACCCTGTATTGAAGTAACGTAAATCAGGCTCGAGTGTTGGAAGCATTCATGTATCACCTAACTCCAAACCAAATTTCAATGCCATAGTGTTTCTCAACCCTAGGTTATCAGCATTTTTAGAAGTCATGTTTTCCGGTGAAAAAAATTGAAATTAATTTATATTTCGAAAACGGCAACAGATAGGTGTTCACGCCAAGTGAACGGTTTGAATAAACTTTTGTGAATTTTTCATTTTCATTTCGGAATTAATTTAATTTCTCCGATACCAGGGAGATTCCATGTGTAGATGCGTCAGTTGTGAAAACAAACGCATATGTCGTATATTTTGTTTCATTTCATTTTTCATTCAGTTCATTGATTCCCGTAATCGTGAATACAAATCTGCTACCGATAATATAAATTTCTTTTGTTTCCTTTCGTGAATCTAGAAAAGTTCAGTTTTTCTTGTGATTCACAATTTTAGTGATTTCGAGTTATTCGAATTACATTCATTCAAGAACATTCGTTTGTGCGAATTTGGTTCGAAAAGTACTGTTACCAGTGGCGTGGTTATTATTTGGCCACAAGGATAAGTGTTCCTACTTTGACATTTTTAGCAACGGATTTTCACGTCAGCTCTATTCCTTGTTCGTTTGTCGAGCTCGATCACTCTGTTCATGGAAATAGGAGTAACCGACAAGATCTGGTTGACCGTTTTGCTGAAATAGGTAAGACCTTGCAATTGTTAATTTGGGTGCATTTATCCTTTCATTTGTGTTGGGTTTCAATAACTATTTTTAAACATATACAGTCCATTAGCTCTCTTATTTTTCTATTCATAAACTTGGTAAAATTCTCATTATATAAAATTGAACCGCACTTCAGTTCTTTAACTGAAACTCTACCCAACACGTTTTGGTCCTTCGGGCCGGATATTAAGCTCAATCTCAAGCTAATTTCCTTAAAATTTGAAAGTTTCAGTCAAAAATTCAAAAATCTTAGCTTTGAAGCGGCCATTTTATATTCATATATACGACGATCGTCGCAATCTGGCAACATCGTTCCACAGCTGACGGGTCGCATACATCTGTTTCCATCTAGATATTCAATTTCATTCCTTTTTAATTCATTTTTTGCTGTTTGTCTCTGTTTCTTATTGAACTTCTCCATAACAATGCCACCGAAGACAGATACAGGCAATAAAACATTGGATAAGTTGGTTGACAAACGGGCCAACATATTTTCTACCATCACCGGAATCTGGCACAGAGTAAAAGATTATGATGGTACGAAACTTTTCGAATTACAAGCATACCGAGAAAAGATTTCTAGTTATGAATCTAAATTTGAAGAAATACAGGAGGAAATAATGGAATTGAATTACGAATTGTTATCAGAAGATCGTATAGAGACGGCAAAGTCAGAGTTGGCGTTTGCTGAAGTGATCACTCGCATAACCGGGCTTTTTCTGTCTCTGAAACGACAGGAAGCTTTGTCGACACCTGCGTCGAGTTCGCAAGCTCCGAGTTCAAATAATGAATCCATTTTGCTACCAAAAATTAATATTCGCCCCTTTTCTGGCGAAAGCGCTGAGTGGCCTGAGTTTTTCCAGCTATTCAATTCTTCGGTCCATGAAAACAACAGTTTGACAACCATACAAAAGTTTCAACTGTTGAGATCCTATTTAAGAAATGATGCTCTTGCGGTCATATCGGGGTTACAATTGTCAATTGAAAATTATGAGTTGGCCTATCAAGCTTTGAAATCGCGCTTTCAGAATCCTCGTATGTTGGCTACAATGTATTTGAACGAAATTCTTAATTTCAAAGCTTCGAATAATAATTCGGTTTCGCATCTTGAAGAATTTTTAAACTGCCACCAAAATTCTGTCAATGCAATAAAAGCCCTGAATATAAACGACTTATCAGATTTCCTTCTGTTTTCCATAACATTGCGTAATGTTGACCCTTACACGAGAAAAGCGTTTGAAGGTCAATTAAAATCATCCGAGAATCCCGCATATAGCACCTTGATTGAGTTCGTAACGCAACAGCTAACGGCTCAGGAATTTTACGAACAAAGTTCTTCCAGATCTGCATCCAAATCAACCCCATTCAATTCATCACATTCAAATAAAAATAAAACAACAAATGTTTTAATCGCAAATTCTGCATCCACCTTTCAAAGCTCCAATGACTCACGTAGTTTCCCGAATTCAAGAAAGTTTCGTTGTCCGAAGTGCTCTGATTCGCATCCATTATTCGCCTGTGCTTCCTATATGAATTTGTCAAGACAAGACAAATTCGAATTTTTGAAAAATTCCAAGCGCTGTTTCAACTGCCTTGGTCTACACAATTTCAAAGATTGCGCTTCCAAAAATTCGTGTCGATTGTGTAAATCAAATCGTCATCACACCAGTCTCCATCCCGATAACGAATCTTCTTCTAATAACGAATCTGCCTATCAATCAAATGTACCATCTCGTACTCCAAGTAAAACAAATCATGTTGAAAATCAGCCTTCAACTTCTCATTCCATTTCTTCAAATGATGTTATTAATTCCTATCACATCAATAGGAAATCGGCCTCAGTAAATCAAGTACTTCTTGGCACTGTTCAAGCGAGAATAGAATCCGCTGACGGTTCAATGATATCTGTAAGAGCAGTTTTAGACCCTGGATCCCAGATTTCAGCCATAAGTCAACCCCTAGTCGAAAGATTAGGTTTGAAAATTGATCCTGTCAATATATCTATTTCTGGCATTGATCAATCAAATGCAAGGCCGTTAGGTTTAGTAGAATGCCGTATGTATCCTAGGTTGGGATCACAGTTCTTACAGGTGGATGCCATTGTATTGCCGGAAATAACAAATAATATCCCTTCTGCTCCCTTATCACCGGAGATATTCAGGCATTTTCAACATTTAAATTTGGCTGATGACACTTTTCACATTTCTCAACCAATAGATGTACTCTTGGGCGCTGATACGTATTCGCTGGTTTTCGATCGCGATGGTCGAATTTCGTCTCCTATTCATCCCACAGCCGTTAACACATTTTTCGGTTGGACTATCATAGGTCCTATAAAGGAATCCTATTCTTCTTTCAAATCGGTTCTTTTCGCCCAATCTGCCCTCAATGATCAGCTACAGAAATTTTGGTCATTGGAAGAGGTTCCAGATACCTTTGTTAAGGATCCTATAGATGATTATGTCGAAAAACATTTCCTATCCACTCATTCTCGTGATGGAAATGGCCGATACATAGTTTCCCTACCTTTCAAATTAGAGAATACGTCTCCGAATCTCTCTTATAATTCAAATAGGTCATTCAAATCGTATTTATCCCTAGAGAAGCGATTAATGAGAGATGTTGAATCTTATGATACTTATAAAAATTTCATGTTCGAGTATCTAAAATTAAATCACATGTCACCTGCTAACACCTCTAATAAATACGTGATACCACATCACGTCGTTCGTAAAGAGTCAAGTTCGACAACAAAGCTTCGAGTTGTTTTTAACGCTTCCGATATAGATATGTCCGGTTCATCATTGAATGATAGACTGTTAGGTGGTCCTAAACTTCAAAAGGACATTCGCATAATTTTGCTTTCGTTTAGAATGTACCCTATAGCAATTTGTGCCGATATCGAGAAGATGTACAGGCAGATTCTAGTGTGTCCGGCCGATCGCAGATATCAACATATCTATTGGCGTTCATCTCCTGATGAACCTGTTACCGAATTTGAATTGAATACGGTCACTTATGGTTTGAAACCTTCGGCATTTTTAGCTATTCGAGTTTTAAATCAGCTCGTTTTTGATGAGGGTAAAAATCACCCTGAGGCATCGCAAGTTATCCTCAATGATATATATGTCGATGACATTATTACCGGTGCATTCGATGTTCAACAGGCGGTGAAATTGCGTAATGAACTTCGTGAATTGCTTAACAGGGGCGGTTTTTCATTAAAGAAGTGGTCTAGTAATTGTCCTGATATCTTGGATGATTTGCCGTCAGACCACATTGAATCACAATTAAATTTCGACGACGATTCAACGGGAATTAAGATTTTGGGTTTAACTTGGATTCCTAAAATAGATTCATTCGGTTTCAATGTGAAGGAATTCACTGAAAAGCCAAGTAAACGATCCATTCTTTCGTATATAGCCCGTATTTTTGATCCGGTTGGGTTTTTGGCTCCCATTGTAGTTTTAATGAAACTATTAATGCAGAAATTGTGGTCGGAAAAATTAAGTTGGGATGAACCCTTAAGTGATTCTTACTCGGACGAATGGTCGAAAATCGTCGGCGATATTCGAGCAATTTCAATGCTCAAGATTCCTCGCTCTGTCGTTTCTTCACCTGATTGTCATATCATATTAGCAAGTTTCTGTGACGCATCTGAGAAGGCATACGCAGCCTCTGTTTATCTTTCCGTTACAGTTGAGGATCGCATTTCATCGCACTTGTGGGCCGCTAAATCAAAGGTAGCTCCATTAAAAACACTTTCGGTTCCTCGATTGGAACTATCTGCTGCGGTTTTGTTGGCTAAATTGGTCAGAATGATTCTGGACAATAAATTTCCCCTTAGAATATCTGAAGTTCGTCTGTTTTCAGATTCTCAAATTGTGCTGTCATGGTTGACAACACCCCCTCATCGCCTCAAAACGTTTGTTGCCAATCGTGTAGTCGCGATAAACGATTTAGTTTCTGACGTTTCATGGCATCATGTGTCCACCGAGTCAAATCCAGCTGATTTGCCATCTCGAGGTCTCACGCCTCAACAATTTCTCACTCCAAGAATTCACAATTTTTGGCTTCATGGTCCTGATTTCTTGGTTACTCCAGTTTCCAATTGGCCACCACCTTTCACCGATTGTGATCTGAATTCAGCTCCCCTAATTGAATTCAAAACTAACATTAATGTTGCAACCGCAAATGAGCCTCCAGTAAATCCGCTTTTAATGGTTATCGAGAACTTTTCAACTTTAAATAGAGTAAAACGAGTCTTCGCCTATATAAGAAGATTCATTGTCAATTGTCACCACAAAACCAATTCAGCGTCACGATTGTCCGGCCCAATTTCTCAGGATGAGCTGGAGGAAGCCCTTCAATCCATAGTGTTAATCACACAGCAACACTATTTCGATAAATTGCGCCAGAATTTATTTCAAAAAAAATCAATCGAGAAATCGTTTCGATCTTTGAATCCTTATATCGATTCTGCAGGATTGATCAGGGTAGGAGGAAGATTACAATTCTCTTCTTTACCACAGAGTGCTAAGCATCCAGTTTTGCTTCCGAAAAACTGTCCATTTTCACGTTTAATATGTCTCCAATTTCATTTAATCTCGCTTCATTCCGGTCCTAACACGACGATGTCTTTAATTCGGCAAAATTATTGGATTCTGTCCTTACGAAATCTGGTTCGAGAGTGCATTCGAAAATGCATAACATGCACAAGGTTTCGAGGTACAACTTATCAACCCTTCATGGCTCCTCTACCTGCCCCCAGAGTCAATATTTCACGTTCTTTTAGTAAGGTGGGTGTGGACTTTGCTGGCCCCTTTTCTTATCGGTCAAATAATCCCCGCAAACCAACAATGATGAAAGCATATCTTGCTCTCTTCATTTGTTTCGTTATCAGTGCAGTTCATTTGGAACTAGTCTTGTCCCTCACCGTCGAGGTTTTCTTATCGATTTTGGATCGATCTATCGCTAGACGAGACATACCTCAAGAAGTTTGGTCCGATAATCTTAATGGTAGCAATTTCGTCCGATTCGATTTTTACGATTCGAGATGCGTCTATAAAGACCGCAACCGGTCGATATACAAGAGTCCTCACACGATTGGTCTCGATTGATATTTAATTCTGCAATCACTTCAAATTTTCTTTAGTTTATTAGATTATTAGTTATTAGTTTATTAGATTTGATTCCACTGCTTCCAATATTCTGTAAAATTCATACAATTTTACGGCGGCCTGTTTTGTTCACGCCAAGTGAACGGTTTGAATAAACTTTTGTGAATTTTTCATTTTCATTTCGGAATTAATTTAATTTCTCCGATACCAGGGAGATTCCATGTGTAGATGCGTCAGTTGTGAAAACAAACGCATATGTCGTATATTTTGTTTCATTTCATTTTTCATTCAGTTCATTGATTCCCGTAATCGTGAATACAAATCTGCTACCGATAATATAAATTTCTTCTGTTTCCTTTCGTGAATCTAGAAAAGTTCAGTTTTTCTTGTGATTCACAATTTTAGTGATTTCGAGTTATTCGAATTACATTCATTCAAGAACATTCGTTTGTGCGAATTTGGTTCGAAAAGTACTGTTACCAGTGGCGTGGTTATTATTTGGCCACAAGGATAAGTGTTCCTACTTTGACATTTTTAGCAACGGATTTTCACGTCAGCTCTATTCCTTGTTCGTTTGTCGAGCTCGATCACTCTGTTCATGGAAATAGGAGTAACCGACAAGATCTGGTTGACCGTTTTGCTGAAATAGGTAAGACCTTGCAATTGTTAATTTGGGTGCATTTATCCTTTCATTTGTGTTGGGTTTCAATAACTATTTTTAAACATATACAGTCCATTAGCTCTCTTATTTTTCTATTCATAAACTTGGTAAAATTCTCATTATATAAAATTGAACCGCACTTCAGTTCTTTAACTGAAACTCTACCCAACATAGGTATAGGAAATGCCAATAAAAGTTGTCGAGAAGTTGTTGGAGATTCCAAAAATAATATAATATACCGGGTGTTCCATTTGAAAAAGAAAAGTTGCTACTACTTTCTAATAGAAGTGGCAACACCGCATTGACAAAACTATTTTAGTTGGGTGGAACAGGTCCGATAATGCATTCCATTAAATTTTCAGACCGATCCGAAGTCTGGTTCTCCAGAAACGTCTAATGTGCCATCCACCGTGAATCACCCTGTATACTGCCCAAAGTTGAAAAGTAGCTCCCATTCATAGTTAACTTCCAATTTATTAACGTCCTACTAATAAGTATTAGGTAGTGAAAAAAAAAACATAAAATAACTCGATACTCATGGGGGGTACTGGGGGTAACTACCCCCCCATGAGTATCGAAGACCTAAGAAAAAGGTGGTGAACATAAAGTATTTCATACATTTTGCACCTGATTTTATGGTTTTCAATCGTTAGAAAAACATTCATCAACAGCCTTTCCCTTTTAGAAACTATCTCGAAGTATAGATCTGTGGATGGAAGTCCAGGTTTCATAAAAGAAGCATTGACTGCTTTGGTCCAAAGACAAGAAGAAGTTTCATATCCCTGGTACTGGTATAAGATTCTCAGGATATGTTGATACTGATATCAACTTGGATTCTGCTCTTCAAATAGAACTATGACTATCGAATGTATTTAGGGCTTTGGGAGGAGCAGTTAACAACAAATGGACCTGTTTTCAATATCAATGTTTATTTTAATATCGCATTCAGTAGATATACTATGGTTTTATGATTGTATTATGTTCTTCTTCATGATGTTGATTAATAGATGAGGTTCATTTTCTTCAAGGAATTATGCTCAATTTTGTGAATAAATAAAGAGGGCATGAATTATTATTGTTGCTTTTTTCATACTGAACACCGTTCATAGGCATATAATGTACGCTCGGCAATTCTCCGCCACGTAGATTTTCATCTCAAATATTGATGACTCGGTTTGATGCTTTTTGCAGCCATTACTTATCATATTTGTAATAACGTGATAAAACACCTCAATTCATTATAAATTCTCGTGAAGAGGAAAATCTGATTCCTTCACATGAATTTACACATTTTTGTGGTCAGTTTCAGCATTGAATGAACCCTGTAGTTTATTTTATATACCTCAATTGACTTCCTAAAGAATGAATTGTTTTTCTCACTTATTCTCACTAATTTCAAGTAATATGAAAAAGCTACGCATTTCAATATTTTCAATAATTCATTCATCTTCAAATTTATTTATAGTACAAAATAACTTCACATTTCTATAAAGCGCCCCCGTATGAATATTGTGAGAATTCGCCATGAAAAGATTATTCGCTCGTAATTTTATTTCCATTCTTCAAATAACTCCACGACACTGGATTTTCCAAAGTTAGATTCTGCAATGTTGCCACATAAGTGTGAAATGATATTGCTATCCTTTATGCTATCTTCGTCCCACTCATTGAAGTCTGACTGTATTTTGGCTTCATCAATTTCCGAATTCATGAATGAGATGCTAGATCTCCTCTATCGCCATTGGCTCAGTGGTAGAGCATTGGATTAGGACCCCGCAAGTCCGAAGTTCAATCCCGAACTAGGAAAGAAATTTTCTAGTCTCGGTAGGGGCCACCATTCCAATGTTGGGTCAAAAATTAACACTGCTGTGCCTAAGGTGGCGTAGGGACACAGTAACAAAGCCTAAATAGAACACAACTGCTTAACCCGAACTCGGCACAAGTTACAAGCTTCGAAGCTCGTAGTTTCAGATGGGTCTTCTCAGGAGACCTAGGAGTAATCAGGATAGACAGTATATCAATATCAATCAAAATATCAATGTTGCACATCCAGTTTTCTCGAAATAAATTTCGAAATTTTCAGTATAGATTTTTTTTAGTATTTTTACGTCAAACCAGAGATCAAGTTCTTCACAAATAAATTTTTTCATATGTAATACCACTAGAGATGGAATTTTGCCGGCAAAATTTCTCGATTGTAATATGAAAGTTTGTTGCTCGGAAATTTCGCGAATGACATGTGTATCAAAATCACGATCCGTCCGGCGAGTGATTTTGGAAAAAATGTCATGAGCGAAATTTACGAAAAGCAACAAACTTGAATATTACAAGAGAGAAATTTTACCTGCTTAAATTTCATCTAGAGTGGTATTCGGCATGACTATTCCACGAGAAAATAACCAACATTAAGTAATATGGTCACATTTGACACGGATTGCGCTATTTGGCAAATTAGAATTCATAGATTAACTAAACGTTGTTTGTTTTCTCTATGATATTCATTTCCGAAGCTATCTATGAATTGGAGAAACGTCAAAAATTTTGTCGCTGGAAAACCAACTTGTTGGTTTTGCCGGTTTTAAAATGTTATCGAGATGAAACGATCGTTGCTACGGAACCTTCCTCATTAAAAATGGAAAGAGTGGAATAGTCAGCGCAAAATAATGAAAATTCATACGGTAACGGGTTAACTTTGAATATTTGACACAGGATTCGTAGTTCTACTACATTTTCATACTGGAGTATTTCAAGTTGTGCAGAAGGGTATTTAAATGTCTTATTTCGCGAGAATTTTGAAAAGTGGGGAATTCCATAGGTCCGTCTGTTCGTTTAGAAGTTTTTCTGTCGGGTTATTCGAGTACTCTTATTTCGAGGAACTATCAAAAAGTAACGGATCATTCTGTTCATTATCTTTCAGTAAAATTTCAACACTCGATTCTTGATTTTCGTACAAGAAAATAGCATTTCAACCATGTTTATATACGTGAAATATTTCCAGTGATAATGTTTCTTCAACATTCGCCAGTTCTTTTGAATTATTGAATTCTAATCATATTTTTTCAAATTCATTATTTTACCAAAGTGAAAAACATTTCAATAATTAGGTACGTAAGTACTACGATTTCTATGTAAAAACGACAACGCTGCGTACGGATCTGACAGGAACATGACTATAACCTACCATTTTCAAAATATACACGGTGAAATGTGTCAGAATTTCATGGCCAACTACGATACTTTATAAAAGTGAATAGAGTATACTCATTTGCCACTACGCTCAAATTCTATATTCATAATTCTATGGAAGAAGCTTTCTGTAAATAACTGTCAAGAGAATTGTCTGTGAATCAGACACAGAGTTGGGATAAATCACTGAAATTTCAAAAGATGAACGATTCCGTAGAAACCGATCAGCATCTAGTTTAATTATTTGACTTCGGTTATTGACATCCTTATATTCCTAATCATTTCGTGTTGTCACGAGCAGCACCTGAAAAATATACTTCATCCCAAAAAACTCATCAACTTACAAGTCGTACGATAGAGAAATAATTTCGCTATCTTTTGCTTCTAATTGAAAAAAATATTTATTTCTGACTTTCCCGCATGAAGTGATTTTGAATTTTTCATATATTAAAGCACCCAATAGGTCGACCGAAACACCGAAAAATGAAAATGATCGAAGAAATCCAGTATCGGCATCGTATTGCTGTAACACAAAATTTTCGTTTCTTACTGATAATTTGCACGTTCGTGAAAAACTGCTGAAAATTCGAGCCAGAACTACAGTCACGATAGGCCTGATACTGGAAAAGCTTAGTTGAAATTTGACAATTACCGAGAACACTACGTGGTGGAATTCTTGCATTCGTTTCGAACAATTTTCGGAGCACATTTTCCATTCCGATTTGAGTACCTATATCCGAAACAAGACCTTAATAATGCGGAAATAATAAGAATCTATAGTGTGCAAGCAAGAGCTCAATTGAAGATTAATCATAGGTGCGATGTTGGTTTCAGAGTGAATAAATTAAAAGCAAAAAAACCTTTTTGACAAAAGCTTTTATTTAAATGCTCTAAAAAAAGAAAATGAAATTTTGCTTTGAAATTTCAACTATCAACTCATAAACTCATTATACACAATTTATATGATCATAAAAGCTTGTCGCGAGTTCTGTGTAAGTACCTATAAGTATATGTATAATTAAACTGATATATAAAAAAATTGCATTTAGCAGACTCAGATACTCAATTGAATAGGTACTAGTTTATTTACACAAGTAAATCGCGCGACAAGCTTTTATGATCATATGAATTGTGTATAATGAGGTTATGAGTTGATAGTTGAAATTTCAAAGGAAAATTACATTTTATTTTTTTTTGAGCATTTAAATGAAAGCTTTTTTCAAAAAGGTTTTTGCTTTTAATTTATTTTCTACTTTTTAGTTATTTCTAAATATTCTCGGCAAGCCCTTTCATTTGATACCCATATTGCAGAAGTGCATAAAAAATAACTAATCCGCCGTCTTGAATGTTCCACCATATTGGATTCAGAATCACGTCAACATTATTTTTCGAGTTACTCTCAATAAGACCTTTCATTTGATACCCATATTGTAGAAGTGCTTAAAAAATAACTATTTCGCCATCTTGGATGTTCCGTCATATTGGATAATACGCCATATTGGATTTTGAATGACGTCAAAATTATTTTTCAAGTTGCTCCCAACAAGGCCTTTAATTCGATACCCATATTGTAGTAGTTTATAAAAAATAACTATTCCGCCATCTTGTATGGTCCTCCATATTGGATATAGTATGACGTCATGAAGTGTATCGTGTATTGTCATCCAAATCAACCTTGTATACAAAAGTTCAGCTCAATCGGTTGAAGATATCTGTTTCAAAATTGAGTAGCAAGATTCCACCCGAACATACATACATACATACATACATACTTACATACATACATACATACATACATCCATACATAGCAAGTTAAATAAAAGCTTTTAAAAATAGAGAAAGCGTAAAAGGTATCTCCACAGCTGAGGAACTTCCTAATGTTAGGGGGATTTATGTTGGTGCACTTCTAAAGTACGGTCATGATAATAAGGGGGATATCAAAAGAATAGAACACTAGTATGGAACGAGACACTTTGCTTGCGAAAGATTGGATAAAACGAAATGTCAAAAATTGAAAGCAAAAAAAAATTTTTTGAAAAAAGATTTCATTTAAATGCTCTAAAAAAAGAAAATAAAATTTTCTTTTAAAATTTCAACTATCAACTCATAACCTCATTATACACAATTCATATGATCATAAAAGCTTGTCGCGAGTTCTGTGTAAGTACCTATAAGTTTGTAATTAAATTGATATATGAAAAAATTGTATTTAGCAGACTCAATTGAATAGATATGTACTAGTTTATTTGCACAAGTAAATCGCGCGACAAGCTTTTATGATCATATAAATTGTGTATAATGAGGTTATGAGTTGATAGTTGAAATTTCAAAGGAATTTTTTTTTTAGAGTTTTAAATGAAAGCTTTTTTCAAAAAGTTTTTTTGCTTTCAATTTATTATTTACTTTTTAGTTATTTCTAACTATTTTTCCATTTCATACCCATATTGCAGAAGTGCATAAAAAATAAGTATTCCGCCGTCTTGGATGTTCCGCCATATTGGATTTTGAATACGTCAACATAATTTTTCGAGTTACTCTTAACAAGCCCTTTCATTTGATACCCATATTGTAGAAGTGCATAAAAAATAACTATTCCGCCATCTTGTATGGTCCGCCATATTGGATATAGAATGACTTCATGAAGTTCATCGTGTATTGTCATCCAAATCAAACGTGTATACAAAATTTCAGCTCAATCCGTTGAAGATATCTGTTTCAAAATTGAGTAGCAAGATTCCACCCGAACATACATACAGGGTGAGTCTTTGACTTGTACATATATTTTAACTGTAGATTCCTCTCATCAAACGAAACACTTTTTTCCTATTCCATTTTTCAAAATTCGTATTGGTTTGGGAGATACAGGGTGTCGAAAAATCCATGAAAAAAACACTTTTCTGTTTATATCTTCGGAACCGTTATTTCGAATGAACTGAATTTTGATTGAGTTTTTACTCTATTCATGGTGCATATTCCTCAATCAGAACCTATTCAATATCTCTACTAGTATAAAAGTTACAGGGTAGTCGACTCATCAATACACGCTAAAACACCATAAAACCACTTTAAAAAGATAAACTGTACTGGCTTCATTTATTAAGCTGGGGTAGATGGATCCAGCAACTAACAAATTTGTATCATCTGCATAACTGGTGAGAAGACTCGAATCGGATGTCAAAACTCGTTCCATATCATTCATGAATAAAATGAATAAAATTGGGCCCAGTATGCTTCCCTGCGGTACACCGTTATAATTGATTCTCATTTCTGATTTCACAGATCTTCCGTCTTTTATAACCTTTACTTTCTGCTTTCTGTTATAGAGATATGATTCGAACCATTTCAAAGCATTGTCCCTAATCCCATAAGCTTCAATTTTTGCCAATAGAAGTGGCCGATTTAGACAGTCGAAAGCTTTCGATAGATCTAAGAATATTCCAAGAAGTATCTCATTTTTTTCGAAAGATTTGAATATATTCTCAGTGAACTGAGCAGTAGCCGTCATTATCGATCTCCCTCTGATATATCCATGCTGGCTATCACTTAGTGAATTGTTCACCCGTAGGAAATCAACCAGACGGTTGCACATAGCCATCTCAAAGAACTTCGAGAAACTTGGTAGTACACTGATGGGTCTGTAGTTTCCAAATGACTCACGATCGCCCTGTTTATAAATTGGTGTAATAATAGATATTTTCAATTGACTGGGAAAAGTACCATATGTGAATGAGTTTTTAATTATATGGCA
The DNA here is from genome assembly GCA_951802165.1 of Adalia decempunctata. NCBI lineage: Eukaryota > Metazoa > Arthropoda > Insecta > Coleoptera > Coccinellidae > Adalia > Adalia decempunctata. The sequence continues at coordinate 51,185,417 of OX637697.1, forward strand.
TAGTACCTCCGCTAAATCTTTGACACACAGTTTTATCAAACTTATAGGTATTTCGTCATCTCCACTGGAATGTTTATTCTTAATCCGTTTATTCAGTTCTTCTATTTCCTTCAGTGTAACAGGTGTCAAAAATATCGATTGTGCAGCGCTTGGGATATCACATGATGATGGTATGTTTACCGGCAAGATCGGTACATTTGTTGTTAGGTATTCATTGAACTCATTAGCTATTGCCTCCGGATTTCCGCTAATGAATGTGTTTTTTACATTGTTTCTACCAGTAATTTCACCGAAAATATTCCACATGGCTTTCATTTTGTCATCAGATTGAGATATACTTATTTCATATTTTTCAGTTCTCTTCTTTGCAAGTAATTTTTGATATTCTTTCTTGAGATTGTTGTAGAACGTTTTTAGTTCTGGGTGATAATGCATAACAACCCCTAATGCACTCAATCTACTTTTACAATCCAATATCTCTTGATCGAGTTTAGATTTCAATGATTTCCTGGTGACTACTCTCTTGAGTGGGAAACACTCATAGAAATGCTTTAAGAAGATATTCACAAATAGATTCCATTGATCATCTACTTGGTTTGCACTGATGTTATATATGTTGGACCAATCTTGTTCAGCTATTTGGTTCTTGAATGTAGTTTTATTTTCTTCGGAGAATAGCCTGATGTTTTTATAGATTTTGTCTTGTTTTGTGTTTGTTGAAAATTTGACTTTCACTCCCATGTGATCAGAGACATTAGTCTGCATAATACTCACTTCATCTATGTTATTACAGTTTGTAAAGACGTTATCTAAACATGATTTACTTTTGTGAGTAATTCGTGTGTACTCATTCACTATAAATGAAAATGAATACCCGTTTAGAAGCAGATTCATTTTATGGATGTTTGCCATGTCATCTTCAAGGTCGATATTAAAGTCACCAGCGATGAATGTGGTTTTATTTTCCGTTACTAATATATCCAACAGTGTCTCCAGTCTTAGGTAGAATTCGTTTACATTTTCTCTTATTGGTGGTCGATATATACTCACGATTATATAGTTTTCACTGCCAATTTTGCATTGAACACCTGCACATTCAAATACTCTCTTCTTAGATATTTTGTTAATGTTGTATTTAACATCGTATTCAAGTCCGTTTCTCATGTATATTGCAACACCACCATGTTCATTTTTCTCTCTACAGAAATATGTTGCCAATTGAAAGTTTGGGATAACATAGGCCCCCAGTTGTTGTTCCGTTTGCCAGTGCTCAGTAGCGGCAAGTGCAACACAGTCATTACTATCAGATAGTAAGACACCTATCTCATCTACACAATTAGAAATGGATTGTAAGTTTTGAAGTATCAAGCTGGATGATATCTGCTTATTTTGGTTTTTTGTTATTTTAGGTTTTATTATTGTAGCTGTTGGGGATTTTTTCTTCATAAAAAATGTCCACTATGTTGGTTGAGAAATTGACGGTGACGGTGACGGCCAGAATTCCGGTTTGTACATTTCGTCTTTTTTTCAAGAGGAGCCGTTACAACGAATCGTTTCAGCTGATTTTCGTCACTTGGGATTTCTTTGACTGTTTTTGAGTCTCTTTTGAATCCAGGTTTATTCGAAAGGTAGTCCTTAATATGTGATTCATTTGCTACTCTTTTCACACGATACACGTATAGCCACACCTCTCGTTCACCTCCAGAAAAGCCAGTTTTATTTGCTTCTCGGGTAATTCTTCTATTTTTCTTGTGTCTTACTTGAGTAAATTCCTCTCCTGTATTGCTTTGTTTTGATTTTACTTCTGATTTTTCTTCCAAAGGGGTGATATTTGATCCACCTTGTTTGTTTTCTTTAATTTTTGTTTTGATTTCTTTTGACCTTGACCCTGACGCCAATGACAGATGGGATTTGTCGTTGTTGACTGGAGCACTGGAACTACTGGTCGTAGAAGTGGTAGATTTAAGCGGTTTGTGACCTTCAGTAATTGAACTGTAGGTTACAGTGTTTTCGGGTTTGTTTACATTTTGGATGTTTATTTTTTGAGCAATTTTACTTTCAGGTATTGTATTTTTTCCAATAGAAGACGATTATTTTCTTTGAGAATTAGATTTTTGTCATTCATTTATCCATTCAGTAGTTTTAGTAGATGATTTTCTTGTACAAGCATTTCATTTTTACCCACTAATGCATTGCGGTATTCATTTCTCTTGATCTTCTCGGATTCGACATCGACTTCACAACATGCGAGCTTTCCGTCGCTTATTCCGAGTGAAAGTCTTTTAGCACAGCTAATATGATAAAAACCACTGCAATTTTCGCATATAGCAACTTTGCACTCTTTTTTTGCGCAACACTTGAAATTTGACTGAGAATTTTCCTCAGCATTTTCTTGTTCACTGTCACTTTCCACCATCTTGAATTCATTCACATGACATCGATTACTGTGTAATTAACATAGGGCTTATAGTACCATGAAAGGCTATTAACAGATCCAGAAGCGGGTGAATATCACAGTGAATTTTTATCGAAATGTCAAGTAAATCGGATTTTGGCGGTGAGTTCCAATCGTGAGATGTCCATTCTCATCTTTTGTCATAATTTTTAAAATGTTTTTGAATTTCTGTTTGGGTAATAAATATATTTGCGGAAATAACTGAATCCAAAATTGCCATTATTAGTGATTGACATATTATTTTTGTGTATCTGTTCTGTGTGATAGCTCATATCCATGGAAACATTCGACAGTTCAAAAATCAGAGAACCAAGCCGTTGGTCTCCGATCACCGGTGATTACGATTTGTGAAATCCACCGTAAGTATCATTAAGGCGGAACAAAGTTCGCCGGGCCAGCTACTCCCAGCTAGTATATATAAAAAAAAGGCACAACACAAGTACCTAATACTTAGGTGTCTAGATTTATAATAGTATAATATGTGATGTGCATTTTTGGAAAATAATAAAAATTGAATTGAATTGACAAAATAGATTTTGTGGAGAGCTTGAATTCGAAGTGAAGAATGATTCGTCTGCGTGTTTTTCTTGATTTTTCCGAAAAATTCTGAATCTGGCTTACCATCCAAAACTGATTTTTCTACCATATTCTACGAAACTGTAGACACATGTAAAGCTATTCCGAAAAAACTTTTCTTCGACTTGAAAGTAAAATTTTTGTTTGATTTGAATTCACGCTATTGTTTTAGCATCATTCCATGAATGCATATCGTTTGATATTCTTCTGGCGAAAAGGATAATTAGACAAACTAAATACCACGAAAATATCAGCAAATATCCTACAAATGTTTTCAACATATAATTATGCGCCACAAATGTCCTAAGCCTTACAGATAGACAGTATGAGGCTTTCGTTATTCGTCCACTTTCTGTTTCACTTCCTAAAGTTGCGTATTTCGATTTTTATCGTCTGTCCATAATTTTTTGAATTATAGTATAGGGCATCATTGAATAAGAATTTGCAGCGTTCTCGAGAAGGGATAATAGGGTAAGATCTCCAAACTCGATGTTGATTTGAATCCATTAATATCTCTCAGATTACGCGACCCAAGGCTAAACAGTTCAAGTAAATATGTATGTATATAGCAAATAAGACAGATCTTTGGAGAGCAAGATATAAACTACCTTGTTGGATTGTTCACATAGAAGGGAACTTAACGTCTTAGAACTCGTAAAAGGTATATTCTAGTTATCCGGATCAAGTACAATGATTCAATAGGTATGATCATCCTAAACAATTCAATGAAATTATGGTTTCAAAAAAAATTCGCAGATCCTCCGGAATTGAATAGCCATACGCTAACTTAATTATTTTAGCGATTATTTCATTCACACATGGCTCCGCCAATGAAAAGTCACGAATTCAGTCACGCGATATGCAATATTATCGACTATTTAGGTAAACAAAGAAATATCAGCGGCTATTTTAAAGTGTCACAATTTGGCATAACATTCATTCAGAATTGAAAATGTACGGAGGGTCCCGAGTTCAAAACTTGGTTGATAGCAATTTTTTTTCAAAATAATGATAAATAAGTACGACCGCCCGGTCTAAAATACAAAAGACCGCGGATTCGAGCGTTCGGAGCGTGTTCATGAAATAATCTTCCTGAATATCACAATTCGATTCGACCAAATAAACATTAATAATCAAAGAATAACTCCTCGCTAAAGCTCTCGGGAGTTATTCAGATTATTAATGTTCATATGGTCTTATCAAATTGTCGAAATACAAAACGCTCTCGATAGAATTAGGTCGAAAATAATAGTCGGCTATTTGTCATAGTCTTGGGATATTACCTCCGAATATTTCACACTATTAATTCAAAACTATTTTCAATTTCAGGTATTTTCCAGCTTCTGACACTCAAGTTATGCTCAACAAGTACAAACCCCGAATGTGCCCATTAGATGATAGAATTAGGTCGAAAATAATAGTCGGCTATTTGTCATAGTCTCGGGATATTACCTCTAGTGGAGTGCCTGGAGCATTCAAGCTCGGACTAGAGTTATAGTGAATGAATTGATACGATCGATGTGGGATATTGTTTTTCAAACTATAAATTGCAATGTTTACCAATTTTTTTTTGTGCAATCCATTTTTTCATTGTTTAAACAAATTATTATAAAAAATTAATGTTTGACCATACATTTTCACTTTAAACAGTAATTTTTTTGTATTTATATGTTGAATCTCACCTGAGTAGACATATAGGAACATTTTTCAAAGATACCTGTGAATAAAAATACCAGTAGGGATCTCGAACGTGGAGGGGAGAGCGGAGCGACAGCTGCTATTATCTCTAATATATAAAATTCTCCTGTCTGCATCTTTGTTACCGAACTGGACCGATTTTCGTGAAATTTTGTGTGCATATCGGGTAGGACTGGGAATCTGCCAACATCTATTTTTCATCCCCCTAAATGATAAGGATGGTCCACCCCTAACTATTTTTTCGGGCAAAAATTTTTTTTTTATTTTTATTTTTTCATGATACATTCATACAAAAATACATATAACCCTAAATTTTCACCCCTCTACGATCAACCCCTTTTTCTAACACAACCTAACCTAACCTAAATTGAACTCTTTCAGGCTAGTTTTTCATTTTTATAGGCCAACATCTATTTTTCATCCCCCTAAATGTTAGGGGTTGTCCACCCCTAATTTTTTTTTAAATTTTTTGGGTAAAAATTTTTTATTTCAATTTTCTCAAAAAAATCAACATTTTACGAATTATTTCCGGAAATTTCTATTAATTTGATGGGTATAAAAAAGATAGTATTAAATCAGCCGAACGGAATCGTCGTGCATTAAAAAATAAATGTGCAGATATTGAATTTGATAGAAATGTTGAGAGTTAAATTAGCTGACAACAATATATTTACATGACAAGCGGAAAGCGATGCCGACAAATTAATTGTTGAGACGGCAATGAATTTGGAATCAAGAGATGTTGTTATAGTTTCAGAAGATATCGATGTCTTAGTGATATTAACGGCATTGGTAGATAAAGATCGTGAAATATATTTTCTAAAACCATCCCGAGGCAAAGTTCAACAGAAGATATTTTCATCGATAAGTTTAGAAAAATCATTACCAAACTGTAAAGAACATATTCTTTTTTTACATGCCTTTACGGGTTGTGACACTACTTCTGCATTTTTCAATAAAGGAAAAATTAAGTTTGCCAAAAATTTTGAGAAACGGATTGATTTACACGACTCAGTAAAAGTATTCAAAAATATCAATGAAGACCCCAATAATATATTGCAAGCAGGTGTGGCATGTATTTTGAGTTTATATGGCGCTTCGTCTAACACTCATGATTTAAATACATCAACGTTCAATTCTTTCATAAAATCAACAGCCAAAAATACGAGTGTTATTTTGTCATCACTGCATCCAACAACTGATGCAGCGTTTGAGCACCTTAAAAGAGTGTACCTACAAATTCAGATATGGCTAGGAAATGACGTACTTATTGAAAATTGGGGATGGAAGTATTCCAATAACATGTACATCCCAATAACTATGAATCAATTACCTGCTCCGGATAATTTATTACAAATGTTATTTTGTAATTGCAAAAAGGGATGTGGAGCTGCGTGTGGATGCAGAAAAAGTGGTTTACACTGCAGTGTAGCATGTCTACAGCGCAGCGAAAATAGTTATTCCAATACTTCACCCATTATGCAGATAGATGAAGTAGAAGAAAATATTTGATGTTGACAACAATGTTATATATTTGAATAAACGGATTCTGAACTAATAATTTTTTTTCATGGTCGTAATTAATAACATTATTTCTTTAAATGTACACAATAGAGTACGTTTCATTTATGATTGAACTGGCCGAGAAATTCCATTGTACCTAGCAGCTGTCGCTCCGCTCTCCCCTCCACGTTCGAGATGACTACTGGTATTTTTATTCACAGGTATCTTTGAAAAATGTTCCTATATGTCTACTCAGGTGAGATTCAACATATAAATACAAAAAAATTACTGTTTAAAGTGAAAATATATGGTCAAACATTAATTTTTTATAATAATTTGTTTAAACAATGAAAAAATGGATTGCACAAAAAAAAAATTGGTAAACATTGCAATTTATAGTTTAAAAAACAATATCCCACATCGATCATATTATTTCATTCACTATAACTCTAATCCGAGGTTTTACGGTTTTGAATGCTCCAGGCACTCCACTACTCCGATAATAATTATAGCCTCAATCCTGACAAATTAGAGAAACCTTAGGAATTTGAGGATGATGTTATGTCTCATAATAAATCATTTTTATCCGAAAACATTCAGTACGCCAATGGAAATAAGAGAGTGACGCTGTACATTTTGTCATATATGAATAATACCACTAGAGATGAAATTTTACCTGCTTGAGTATCATCTCGACCCAGCGATCAAAATTTGTTTATTACTAGCATACTAGCTGTATAAACAGCTACACGTCTATTGTTTATATGACACGTTTGTCCTTACAACGTTTTCAGTTTAACTATACAGGGTGATTCACGGTGGATGGCACATTAAACGTTTCTGGTGAACCAGATATAGGATCAGTTTGAAAATTTGCACCAGTGCATTATCGGACATTCTCTACCCAACTAAAATATTTTCGTCAATGCGGTGTTGCCACTTCTATTAGAAAGTAGTAGCAACTACGCTTTTTCCAATGGAACACCTGGTATATTATATTATTTTTGGAATCTCCAACAACTTCCCGACAACTTTTCTAAACACTTCCCTATACCTATCTGTTGCAGTTTTAGAAATATAAATTATTTTCAATTTTTTTCACCGAAAATCATCACCTCTAAAAATGCTGATAACTTCGGGTTGAGAGACACTATGGCATTGAAATTCGGTTTGGAGTTAGGTGATACATGAATGCTTCCAACACATTAGCCTGATCTACGTTACTCATAATACACGGTGGTAAAAAATACAGTCTTTTCGTTTGCTTGAAAAAGTGACTAATTCTATGGCCAAGTATATTATAAATATAGAATTTGAGCTAATGAGCTTAGTGGCTAATACGTATACAAAAGTGTAGCTCTTGTTCCCCTTAAATACAGGGTCAGTTGTCGCTACACGCATGCCTAGGGAGATAAGGGACATGTAAATTATGTATCCATGAATACCATGTGTGGCTCAATACAAACAGTGATAAATAACAAAACTGCATCAGCTGATCGCCACGATACCCCTATTTTCCCACTCTCCGTTATCGCACATGCTCAATACTCCCACTGACCCTAGGCATAGCCCTCTAGACGCTTCACTTTTTATTTCAAGGATCAAATTATAGGTATAGAATTATGTGGTTCCTAATCTCGTTTAGAAAGGTTAACTTTAACTTTCTATGGTTATCTCCTTAAGGGCCAGTCGCACCGTATGCCTAATCTGTAGATTAAGTCCAAATCCTCGATTAGTGTCTATGATTCTCTTGCACCGTGCCCTAATCCTAGATTAACAACCCTAACTATCGCTTAAATATAATCGCCCGAATTGACAGGATTAAATGAAAGTTTAAAATTAAACTTCGAATTCTCGCTGTAAATTCATAGATGACACATATTTTATGCTTGTTTCAAAAATGATGTTTCATTATAAATCAAAGTAGGGAATAATGGTTGAACTGGAAATAATAGATTTTGGATTTGCTGGGCGTAGATATGAAAGATCGAATTGGAGCGGAAAGACAAGCACACACAAGAATGAATAACTGATGTAAATATTAACGGTCGATGTATAAAATATGAACTGAACAAATTCATACATGTACAATGTATAATAAAAATAGAGGTACACTTTTTCTGATATGTAAAATTATTTCTTAATTTACTGTGACACATGGTATCATACAATCGACCAATAGTATTAGGTACCTATGTATTGAAATGAAAGAAAATAAATATAAACAATGTTCCAAAATGCGTGTTCATTGAAAAAAATTCACATCACATATTTTCTTCTAGATGTTTCCCTATTACGAAAAATCAGGTTTTTCATGCCTCTCGATCATTCCTTCTCTATTTGCCTCAGCTAGTTCCATACGGAAATCCATTAGTTTATCATATTTTACATACAAAGATGAAGTGGTAAGTTTCCAAGCAGGTATTTTTTCATTCGAGAAGTAAAATATTCCGAGGAAAGATTGGAACTTTTCTACCGAAGGAATTCATTATTAAAAACTCTTTCAATGTGCGAAACGCTCGATAATATCAGAAAATGTCTAAACATAGAAACTGTCAAAGTATAAAAAGCATATATCTAATAATTCCTATATGGGGAATAAACCAATCAAAACTGAAGCTGGGCTTTGGTAACAATCCAGATCTGCGCTTGTGCGACAATATTGAGAATAAAAATATTTTTCTCTATTTCAGTATCGTAAAGTTACCAGTTTAGTATAGTATAGAATGAGCTCATTACAGTTCTAAAAACAGTGCTGTAATGAATTCATTACAGCATCGTTTTCATTTACATTTTTCGTTTTGTTGTTGTCAGCAATGACTTCCGATCCTTTGAAATTTCAGCAGACGTCAATTTGGAAACGTCAATTTTCGTATTTCCTAACATTCACACCAACTGCCAAGATACAACATGAAAGTCACTAGGACCTATAATTTGAATTTTTTCATTGAATTTCACAAAATTTGAGTGAAATAGAGAAAATATCGTCTAATACTCGTTGCAGAATGCAATTCCAATACTCATGCGTTCGAAAACGAGCGACGTATTGGAATGGGAGCCCATTCTGCAACTAGTTTTAGAATATACTATTTTAATTCTATCTCTCTCTGACACATCGTATTATGTCGTGAAACGTATGTCATTCTTAAATTCATGTGAATAGTTTCGATCGTAACCTCACAATTTATGTCAAATGTTTCAATCGCTTTATTCCGTTTTCTTCGAGTCCTTAATATCATTGTTAACTCCTATTCATATTCTAAAATTGAACTGAAAGTATTTAAGTGACATATTTTCATTCTGGATATCTTTTTTCTTGTTGTCTTTCAGAATAAACATAACCTCTAAATTTATCGCAATTTTTGAATTTCCAGTTGACGCAAGCGTACAACTCAAGCCTTACCAAAGATTTGGCTTCACTTTGTGACTGTGAAAAGCAGGGGTATAATCCATATTGGTATTAGTAGATATATGATAAAAAGGGATAAAATGAACAACGTGAAGATAGGCACAAGTACCAATTTATGTAAAAATAACCAGATTTGTGGATTAACTATAATCTAGTGACATTTAGCCTCTGTGCAAGCCAAATATCCTGGATTAAATAAATTAATCGACACTTAACTAACTAACGATTAGAACCAATACGGTGCAAGTGGCCCTAAACTAGATTGAATTGTTTGGTGAAACCCGGCCTGAGTTTAGCCGGCTTGCATGTTTCATCGCTGCGAACCAATTTCTAAAAATGAAATGGATGTAAAAGTTAGCTCGAAAAATGTCTGCGACTGAGTATGTTTCCAAAGCTCCAAATGCATAGAATACCTAGTATGGGTACTCTTTGACCTAGTTTCGGCCAAAAATCCAACCAAATATCTGAAAGAGTAACCGTTCTACTTAAATTTTTTCCAGTAGATGTCGTCATTTGGGAATTTTCCGACAATTCCTCAAAAGATGGAAGCCTTGTTATTTTTTTTTTATTGATGGATGTCATACCGTTTTCTGCAAAGATTATAGAGTTCTTCTCTATAATCTTTGGTTTTCTGTTATTTCAAATTTTGAGTAATTAAGTAGAACCTTAGACCATAGAAAGAGGAGACACAGCATCTCATTCATAAATTCGGGAATTGATGAAGCCCAAATTCAGTCAGTCTTCAATGAGTGGGACGAAGATAGTATTGAAGTATTTTAAATAGATCTTTTTTATATAAAATAATGAAAGTCCAAATCGTGTATTTGACAGAGTTTATTCAATCAAAAAATCAATTATTTTTCAAAACAACTTTGATAAATTGGATTCATGTTGACATAGAAAATTATTCAATGTCGAAAAGACTTCTGGCTTCAACACCTTCCCTCATTGAATTATTCTTGTCAACCCCATTGCATTATTCAACATTTCCAGTCTGGGTTTGAATAAAGGTTTTGTCATTATATCTGCCAGCTGGTTTTCTGAAGACACCTTCTTCACCTCAATTATATTGTCGAGCACCAGCTCACGGACAAAAAAATGTCGAATATGGATGTGCTTCGTACGACGGTGATATTCTGGGTTCTGTGACAACTTGATTGCAGCTTCGTTATCTAGCATCAATGTTGGCACGGATCTCACATCGATAATTTCTTCGAATAGAGACGCTTGAGCCAAACAATTTCTTTAGCGGCTTCACTAGCAGCAACTATTTCGGCTTCTGTGGTAGAAATTGCTACTGAAGTTTGTCGTTGGCTGTACCAGGATATAGCTCCATCTGCATACAAGCATAACACACCTGTAGTTGATCGACCTGTATCATTATCACCACCATGATCTGCGTCACTGTAGGTCTTCAACTGACCTGTGGTTCCTGCTTTATAGCTTATTCCAAGCTCAACTGTTCCTTTCAAGTAGCGGAATGTCCTTTTCACTTTCGAACAGTCAGAATTGGAGGGATTTTCCAGTTTCCTTGAAACTACACTAACTGCAAAAGCAATGTCTGGTCTTGTACCAGTCATCAGGTACATTAAAGCACCGACTGCTTCTCTATAAGGAAAAGTGCAATTCAATTCATTTTCATCTTCCTTCCCTGATTGAATGCCTTCTTTAACAATTGGCGTTGACACAGGCTTACAATCTTGCATACCAAATCGCTCCAGTATCTTCTTAGTGTAAGCTGACTGATTTATTTGAACAAGTCCAACCTCCTTCCTCATTTCTATACCAAGAAAGTAAGATGCTGGTTTTGTTGTTATCTTGAATTATTTCTGTAAACTGAGTAAAAATTTATCTTTCATCATTTCACAGGTAGAAGCTAATAACCCATCATCAACAAAAAGTGCTAGTAGCAGCATGTTCTCTCCATTTTTCTTTATGAATAGGCAAGGATCTGCATCAGATCTTCTAAAGTTTAGTTTTTGAATGAAATCAGTGAATCTCTGATTCCAACACCTTGGTGCCTGTTTTAAACCATAAAGACTGCGTCGAAGTTTACATACTCTGTTGCTACCATCTTCGTAACCTTGAGGTTGCTTCATGTAGACCTCTTCACTAAGTTCACCATATAGAAAAGCTGTACACACATCGAATTGAGTCAGAGACATATTTTTGGTAGCAGCAATACTCAACAATGACCTTATAGTCCCACCCTTGGCCACTGGGCTATATGTTTGGTCATAATCTTCACCTCTTCTTTGTGAATAACCTTTTATTACCAAACGTGCTTTGTACTTGTCAATGCTTCCATCTGGATTTGTCTTGAGCTTGAAGACCCACTTGCAAGGTATTGCCTTCTTTCCTGCAGGTAAATTTTTCATTTCCCAGGTACAATTTTCTTGAAGTGATTTTATCTCTTTCTCCATAGCCAAAATCCAGTTTTCTCTTTCATTGCAAGATATTGCCTCTTTGTAGGATAATGGTTCTTGAGGATCATTGATTTCAGCTGCAACTGCCATGACATAATTTTCGAAATGTTTAGGCAGTTTCGTTTCTCTTCTATGTCTCAGATGTCTTCTTATTTCGATGTTGTCTTCTCTAATCCCATCGAAGTTGATTTCTTCAGTTTCTTGTTCGTCTTCTAGAGCATTTTGCCTGGTTTCTATAACTTCTCCTTGTGTGCTTCTCATTTCATCTGGATTTTCATGGATATCTTCTATCATTTCTTCTTCAGATTGATCCTCAAATGCAGCGTTCTTCAGGGAATCTTTATTTTGAATGAATTCGAGAACATTTTCTTGTTGAAGTGAAGAAAGATTCTCTTCCATTTTCTCGTTCACTACCTGTAAAGATTCACACTCATCAAAAATTACGTCTCTGGATCTGAAAAATCTCCTTTTTTCGAATGACCAAATTCTGTATCCATCGTCGTTATCATAACCCATGAGAACACCTTTGACAGCTTTCTTGTCCATTTTCTTCCGATTTTTCTTTGGAACATGCGCATAGCAAATGCTACCAATTATTCTCAGATGCTTTAGATTTGGCTTCTTCTTGTTCCATACCTCAAAAGGTGATTGATTATCGATCCCTGAATTGCTTGTTCGGTTCAAAATGTATGTTGCAGTATTCACCATTGCTGCCCAAAAAGTCTGATCGAATAATCCTTCTCTTGCATGCATCAAAGCTCTTGCCGTCTCTACAACTGTCCTGTTCTCTCTCTCAGCACAACCGTTCTGTGGAGGCGTGTATGGCATAATTAGTCTCTGCCTGATTCCGTGATGGCTTAGAATTTTTCGCACTTGCTCATTGTCGAATTCACTGCCATTATCTGACAATATCTCTCTTATGCCATATCCAGCAGCTTTGATTTCCGCAATTACAGTCTTCATCTTATCAACAACTTCAGATTTGTGCCTGATGAAATAGACGAAACGGTATCTGCAAAAGTCATCTTTGAAGAGCACATAGTAGCGGTAACCAGATTTTGACTTGCTCTCGAAAGGTCCACAAACATCGGAATGGATCAGTAAACCAGGTGAGCTGGCTCGTTCCCTTGTACCAAACTTGATTACATGAGCTTTTCCATACACACAACCTTCGCAAACTTCACTATCCAGGTTGACCTCTATGCCTAGTTCTCTCTTCAATACCGTTCTCACATGTCTTTTCTTCTGATGGCCAAATCTTTCGCGGTAAAGCTGTAACACATTTCTTTTATCAATAAAATTGATTTCATTTGGAGTGTTCGCTCTTAGGGCTTTCATATTAAGTTTATATAAGCCCCCTGAGAGACTTCTCGATCCCACAATCAATTTTTCTCCTGATAATTCGAAATGACATTCTTCAGCCTTGGAAACAAATTCACTGTCAGGGTATTTATCGTGAGCAGACAATGTTGAAAACAAATTTTTTCTTATACTTGGGACATACCATACTTGAGATAGAGAAAATTCGAACTTTTCTCCATTCACCAAAGATTGTACACGAATTTTACCATATCCAATCGCTGGTACGACGTCCCCATTTGCTGTTCTTACGTGGTGATTTTGATCAAATGGTTCAAAATGTTCAAAAAACTCACTTTGGTTGGTGATGTGGTTTGTTGCCCCATTATCAACATACCAATTGTCATTATCATTGTCGCAAAACAACACATCACTGGAGACTGTTAGCAAAGAAACGTTTTTTGTTTTCACTCCATTGTTCTTTTTATATTTCTCAGGTTTAGGAGGCTTACCATCTGCCTTCCATTTTGAACAATCTCTCACTTTATGCCCTTTCAGTTTGCAGTAGTTGCAGATGAAGTTATTTCTTTTATATGCTGTAGTATGAAGAACCTCTTGTCTACTTTCAGACTTCGTTGTTAGTGCTTTCTCGTATGCACATAACTGGCTTGTCAAATTGTCCACATTTTTGTCTTTATCTGACATTAAACTCCAGCTAGACTTGAATGAGAAATACTCTACAGGCAATATCTCTAAAATCTTACAAATGAGAAGAATTTCAGGTAACTCACAATTACATGTCCTTCCATTTGATATTTTATCTTTGGAAATTTCTTTTTGCAAACTGTTCCACAAATTCTTCAGCTTCGAAGTATGCATTGCGATATCATCTTCTGCTTGTTTAACGTAACTGAAAAATTGCATACAAACATCATATGTCTTTTTCTCGACATTTCCATCAAAAAGTCTGTGCAATTCCAGCCAAACATCTCTTGCAGTCGAAAAACGCATGACCTTTTCCAAAGTTTCTTGAGTCATATTGACCGTCAAAAGTAAAAGAGCACTGCTATCAGCTTGATTGAATTCCATAAAATTTTTGTCATACTTGGATTTCTCTTCTTGCGTTGCATTCTCTTCTAAGGGTTTAGGAGCTTGAAGTTTACCCTCTAAAACTTCTAATCCTCCTCTCACTGACCTCAGTAAAATACATACTTTGTACTTCCAAGTTGACCAATTTTCTTTCCCCTCCAGTAAGCCTATATGTACTTTGCTGGCATCCATTTACTGCACCAAAATACTTCCTGCTTCTTTTTTCTTTCTCGAAGGAAAAGAACCTCTCTGTCACAAATAATCTTGTCTGGAACTTCTTCTTTATTATTTTATATCTCCAGATGTAGACTTCTGTTTTCTAATCTATAAACCACGCTCTGCTACCATATTGAAGTATTTTAAATAGATCTTTTTTATATAAAATAATGAAAGTCCAAATCGTGTATTTGACAGAGTTTATTCAATCAAAAAATCAATTATTATTCAAAACTACTTTGATAAATTGGATTCATGTTGACATAGAAAATTATTCAATGTCGAAAAGACTTCTGGCTTCAACAGATAGCATAACGGATAGCAATATAATTTCACATTTATGTGGCAACATTGCAGAATCTAACTTTGAAAAATCCAGTGGCGTGGAGTTATTGATTTTGAAGAATGGAAATAAAATTACGAGTGAATAATCTTTTTATGGCGAATTCTTACAATATTGGTACGAAGGCGGTTTATAGAAATATGAAATTATTTTGTACTATAAATATATTTGAAGATTCGTAATTGATGCAAATGAATTATTGAAAATATTAAACTAATGCGTAGCTCTTTCATATTACTTGAAATTATTAAAAATAAGTATGAAAAATTATAGAAAAACAATTGATTCTTTAGGGAGTCAATTGAGGTATATAAAATAAACTACACGGTTCATTCAATGCTGAAACTGACCACAAAAATGTGTAAATTCATGTGAAGGAATCA
The DNA here is from genome assembly GCA_951802165.1 of Adalia decempunctata. Classification (NCBI taxonomy): domain Eukaryota; kingdom Metazoa; phylum Arthropoda; class Insecta; order Coleoptera; family Coccinellidae; genus Adalia; species Adalia decempunctata. Next base: position 51,200,814 of record OX637697.1, read on the forward strand.
GATTTTCCTCTTCACGAGATTTTATAATGAATTGAGGTGTTTCATCACTTTATTACTAATATTATAAGCAATGGCTGCAAAAAGCATCAAACCGAGTCATCAATATTTGAAATCTACGGGGCGGCGAATTGCCGAGAGTACATTATATGACTATGACCGACGTTCAGTATGAAAAAAGCAACAATAATTCATGCCTTCTTTATTTATTCACAAAATTGAGCATAATTCCTTGAAGAAAATGAACCTCATCTATTAATCCATAATACAATCATAAAACCATAGTAAATCTACTGAATGCGATATTAAAATTAACATTGATATTGAAAACAGGTCCATTTGTTGTTAACTGCTCCTCCCAAAGCCCTATATACATTCGATAGTCATAGTTCTATTTGGACGGCAGAATCCAAGTTGGTACCAATATCAACATATCCTGAGAATCTTGTACCAGTATCAGGGATATGAAACTCCTTCTTGTCTTTGGGCCAAAGCAGTCAATGCTTCTTTTATGAAACCTGGACTTCCATCCACAGATCTATACTTTGAGATAGTTTCTGAAAAGGAAGGGCTGTTGATGAATGTTTTTCTCACAGAATTGTATTCTTGGGGAAAAAAGAGGCCAATGTTAATGCAAAGGCTTTCAATGTTGGGTTGTACTTCTGCTTGCTTGGATCTTTTGACATTCTTTCAAATAAATCTCATGCAACTCCTGAATTAATAAATGCCTGAAAAGAAGAAAAGATTTTTTGATATGATCATGACTTAGTTCTTTCATTTCTGAATTATAAACAAAAAGGCAACATACAATAAAGTTGCTTCTGACATAAGTGATTTTTCTTTTAGATGGTATATCAATGTTTTCATGGATGTTAATTTATGTCTCATTCTTCGAACAGACTGTTGTAGTGAAAGTAAGTTTCTTTTCTGACTGTTAACTTTTGTCCTGATGACATTCACATTCTTTTTCCTCTTTTCGGGAGTAGAAAAATAACTAGATAGTATGTATATGGTCAGTATGAAATCTCTTTCTAAAAAAACCCTGTATAAGTTGTCATAGTTAATGGAATTGAAGAGATTTGAGATGAAATATTCACCTTATTCTCCTAATTTTAGAAGAAGATGGTGCCTCAGTGAAACGGGAAGATGAATCTCATTTCTCCACTGGCTCAATTTTTTCAACCCTGCAAAACAGATTACACCAGATATAATTAATCACTAATGCAACAAAAATTACAACCATTCCACCTGTCAGTGGGAGAACAGATACTGAAAAGAGACTTATCAATTTATCGAATTGTACTTCATATGTGAAATGCTTATATCTGATCCATCCCTCTGTTGAGTTTTCAGAGTACTGGCACAATGATGATTTTTTTGGTGAAATGTTAATATTTGATTTCAATATTTTGGTTCTTTCTCTGGAAATTCTCACAAACTTACCTTGAGGACGAAAGTTCGAAGATTGCTTTGGCAATAAGGGGATTGGCATCATTTTTGAGATATCTGGTACCATTCACACGAATAACGAAATCTTTGAGCTCAAAGTGTTCGAAACATACAAACAGTTTCTGAGAAAGATCATCAGAGTCAGTCATATTCAGGATTGAGAACCAGATGTTCCCATTCTCAATATCAGAATGGAATCTGAAAAGTGAAATTCTAAAAATCTACGCCTCTGATACTATTTATGAAATTAGTATATTTCATTACTAGTCCAGAAAGTAAGCTTTTTCCGTGTGCGCGCGAAGAGTTCCCGTGTGAGGCGGAGCTGAACACGGGAATTCGTGCAAGCACGGAAAAAGCCTTTCTGGACGTGTAATGAACGATATTTTTCATTACACCTCTCTGAAAACAATCCAACGATATTTGTTCTTCGACAGAAAGCATTTCGATATTGTAAAACAATAATTATTCGAAACACTGACGTCTACTGTCATCACGCAATCGTTGCTTTTTGTCTCAGCGCACGGAAAAGGGTCACTTTCGGTGAGGCCGCACGGAAAAGGGACACTTTCGGTGCCCTGAATATGTTTTGATAGGGTTTTCAGAGCGGTGTAATGAAAAGATTAGAACATACCTGTGAAAACTCAAGTTAGGATTCAAATAGTCCAATTTACCACACACAAGACACTTATGAACCATTTTTTCATCGTATTTAGTAGAGCTATTCAAAAATGAATCCAACTAACGCTTTCAACATACAATGAAGCTCAGATTCTTTGTTGACAACACTGTTCAAAATGTCAGAAGTTTTATAGAATAAAGATGGCGGCACGTAATTAATGAATGAACCGTACCAAAAAACCGTATTGCCAAACGTTTCCATATATCAATCTAAGGTGAAACGATCGATCCGTTTCGCGAACATTTACATATACTTTAGTCTATGGAATGTAAAGAATGCACAATATTTGAAGAAACCAATACTCGTTTCTGACATCCACATACAAAAGAGTAAATGCATTTAAATCTGAAGTACTTTCCATTTCGATTGAGACTTTATTTATTAGAAAATTCAAAGAACGTCACAACTTTGCAAAAATTTTTACTACATTTTGATTCGTCAAAAAGTTACGCAATAAATTTAAAAACCACCGAAATTGTAATAATCGAAAAGTTGGAGTATCGAGCCGTCATCAAGTACCAGTATTTAAAAGGGTTAAGAGGTGAGCAGATTTACGAAGATATGCTCAATACCCTTGGTGATCAATGTCCTTCGTATGCGACCATGAAAAATTGGACTGCAAGCTTCAAAAGAGGTAAATTTTCTATTGAAGATGATGACCGATCGGAAAGGCCAATTTCTGTGTCAGTCCCCGAAAATATCGATGCAGTTCATGACATGATTTTATCGGATCTTCGAATTGGGCTAAAACGGGTATCTGAAGCACTGAAGATTTAATACGAACGCGTTCATCCAATAGTTCACGTCAATTTGGATATAAGAAAAATTTCTGCAAAATGGATACCCAAATGTTTGAATGTTGACCAAAAGCGTGCAAGGGTAGAAGCATCGCGTTCGATCTGTGCTCGATTTGAAAACGATGTAGACTTCTTACCGAATTGTTACTATGGATGAGACGTGGGTACATTTCTACGATCCAGAAACAAAGCTACAATCGATGGAATGGCGACACTCTGGTTCTCCAAGACCTAAGAAGTTTCGTGTTCGCACGCTCAGGGTTCAGTGTTCAAGCCGGTTTGCGCAAGCAAAACTTTCATGAAGCTTGAGCGTGTGGTAGGCCCATAAGAGCTTCTGAGCCATTTTTTCGCGTGAATCACGGTTCGAAACTATTTCGAAGAGAACATATCCAGTTCGTGTATCGCTAAAATCACAATCCTAAAACGGTCATAATGGAAATGTCAATTCAATTTATAAATTTATAAGTTAGAAACACGGTACACACACATAATTATAATAATATTTACAATTCTGGTGTGTGTAAATTGTTACAATTTTCCCTTAGGAAAAATCCTGTATTTTTTAAAATGGATTCCAATCAGTTTATGTATGATTCAAATGTTCTCGTCCTGATTAACGAGTTGCTATTTGCAGAATATACAGAGTATAACAGCCAAATGGAATAAATTCGATAAGATAAATGAGGGGGTCTTAGGAAAACGCTCGAAAACGTCGATTTGTAGTTTTAAATGCGCATATTTTTCAAGAAAATAAAATTGTATAGGGTGTTCCATGCGACCGTGGCCAATACCAACTTTCTTATTTCAAATGCAACCCCCTGTTTATTATTTATTTTTTGGATTCTTCAGAAAATCTAGACATAATTCATGTACAATGTCCTATACCTATCTTCAACTTTTTCGGAAATATTAAGTGTTTTCAGATTTTTTACAAAAATTAACATTTTGAATGAAAATTATTTTATTTCACAAATTCGATACATTAAACTCAATACTTATTTCCCATTTACCTCTTGATATGAAGAAAGAAAGCAGAAACCATTACTGAGAGAAAATTAAAAAAAAAACAAAAACAGATTTGTTTATTCTCATAGCCTTAGTAACACGTTGTCTGTTTGCATGACAATAAGTGATCAGTGTAAGTGCTATTGTCTTTTGAATTTCGATATAAGAAAAATGGTTCATTCAACAGAAATGCACAAAATAACCATTCTTCAAATGATTGGTTATGGAGATTACACACGGACACAAATAGAAGTTTCTCGCTTATTTCACGAAAAATTTCCAAATTTGCCGCCATATCCCAAGGAACAATTAGCAAAATAGAAAAGCAGTTTCGAGAGCTTGGTCATGTAAGACAAATAAAAAAAATTGCTGCCAATGCAGTAAGTGATGATACGAAATTGGATATTATGCTTGGGTTTCAAGAAAGCCCACATAATTCTGTTCGAAAAGTAGCCCCGCTGTTCACCGTCAGCCACACGTCAATATTTCGAATATTAAAGGAAAGTAAGATGCATCCCTATAGAATGATGGCAACTCAGGAGCTCATAGAAGACGATTTCGATAGTAGAACGCATTTTTGTGAGCAAATAATGGCAATGTTAGATAACAATTTGATCCAATCAGAAAATGTTTTGTTTTCTTATGAGAGTACATTTACACTACACGGTCATGTAAATCTTCAAAATTGCCGCTGGATGAGAGAAGTACATACGCAATATCCTGAAAATGTTAATTTTTGGGCAGGAATTGTTGGAAATCATATCGTAGGCCTCTTTTTCATTGACGGCAACTTGAATGGAGAAAAATATTTAGAACTACTCCAAAATAATGTCGTACCCACTTTGATAAACTTATATCCTGATCCAGCAAATCCACAAGTTCCTGCCAATATAATATGGTTTCAGCAAGATGGAGCACCGCCCCATTACCAAATCAATGTCCGGCAGTACTTGAACCAAATTTTTCCAAATCGGTGGATAGGGGGGCGCGGATCGATAGAATGGCCAGCACGATCTCCTGATCTGGCACCATTAGACTTCTTTTTGTGGGGATATGTCAAAAGTATTGTATACGAAACGAAACCCTTAAACTTAGACGACCCAAAAAACCGAATCACGCCTGAAATGTTGAGTATCGTTAGAAGACAATTCTACACCAGATTAGCATGTTGCGCGGCGAGCATTTTGAACATTTCCTACATTGACATTAATAATTTTTTTTTGTTTTTTTTTTAATAATTAAGAAAAAATCAGTATTACTTATTAGGTTTTAAGTGTAATGTACCGAATTTGTGAAATAAAATAATTATTATTTAAAACGTTGATTTTTGCAATAAACCTGAAATTACTTAATATGTCCGAAATAGTTAAAGATAGGTACCTATAGGACATTGTGCATAAATTGTGTCTAGAATTCTCTGAATAATCCAAAAAATAAATAATATACAGGGGGTTGCATTTGAAATAAGAAAGTTGGTATTCGCCACGGTCACATGGAACACCCTATATAATATTATTTTCTTGAAAAATATGCGCATTTAAAATTACAACTCGATGTGTCCGAGCGTGTTCCCCAATACGCCCTCATTTATTCGTTATCGAATTTATTCCATTTGGCTGTTACACTCTGTATGCAATATATTCATTCATATTGTTTGAATCGAGAGGAAGAACCAGTGATATCAATTTTGAGAGTTTGAACATTCAGTTTTAAAACTAAATAATATTTCCGAATTCTCAAATAAAGGTCTGCTCCACTCGAAATTATTCATTCCTTCACAGGTTACAATGCTTCTCAGCAGGATTACTTACCATCTTCAGGCATTCTAGAAGCAACGTTATCATATTTAAATAATATGTATTTGAAAAAAGCGTTGAAAACAAAATAAATTCAACAAACATTATCAACTGATTCCAAACGTTCGAACTTCAGTTTGAACTACCCCACTAGGTACCTGTTTCCAAACAGCTTCAAATTATTTCGAACCATTTGATGGGTGACGTCACTAGTTCGACGCGAAGACACGAATATTTCAAAACGAACGAAATAGCTTTGAAATATTGTCACGCGAAAATGTGGCTATGGAATCGGCTGATATACAGGGTGACTGGTGACGTAAGGGACAACGGCTAAGTGGAGATAGAGGACTTCAAACTGAATGAGAATTTGTGTTTCAAATGTCCCATAAGGGTATTCTTTTCGGAGATATAGGGTGATTTATGAAAAAATGCTAAATCTATGAACTCCCATATCTTCGTTAATATGATATGTTTTTCGCTGATATTTTACATGCTTGTTCATACAGGCATTCTCTGTCAGCATAAGGAAAAAAAATTGAAAAAATTGCTGGCCCGTTCTCAAAAATTTCAATTTACATGTCAAGTGAGAAATATCACACGGTATATGAGATAAAATAAAATCAAATAGAAATTTGGAAAGAGGGAAAAAAACTGATGAAATATCTGTTTTTTGTTTGAATGGCACAAATTTTCTTTCGTTTCTATGATATGTTGAAGTGAGAATATTACAATATTTTTATATTCAAATCATGAAAATTAGTACTACTGATAGAAAAAACCTTGAATTCGAGGCGCTAGAATGAGCCTGGCATCAAAATATTCCTTCAAATCTTGAAATCTATTTTTATCAATTAATATTTCGATGCCCTATAAAATTTCAAAATAAAATTTGTTGTAGATGGGGTGATGAAAGAGTTGGATACTCAAACACAAAAATAGAAAAAGTCGCAAATATAATTCATAAAAAAATCAAGTAAGCAAATGTTCGAAATGAGAGCCGTTCACCTCCATACATTTATTGGCTTTCTTGAACAAATGAAGCACAGCTTTTCTAATCAGAGGAATATTTGTTTTAATTTCTTCGCATGCATCAGTTATTCTGCTCTTCAAATGTTCACGGCTTGTTATTGTTTCTTTATACACCGTATCCTTAAGATGACCCTATAGAAAATAATCCAGAGGAGTTAGATCGGGTGATCTAGCAGGCCAATTCCTAGAACCTCCCCGACCAATCCACCTGTCAGAAAATTCAGAAAATTCTTTACTTCATTTGCAAAATGAGGAGGTGCACCATCATGTTGAAAAATCATACCTCTCTGATTAATATTTTCTAGCGCCTCGAATTCAAGGTTTTTTCTATCAGTAGTACATACTAATTCTCATGATTTGAATATAAAAATATTTTAATATTCTTACTTCAACATATCATACAAACGAAAGAAAATTTGTGCCATTCAAACAAAAAACAGTTATTTCATCAGTTTTTTTCCCTCTTTCCAAATTTCCATTTGATTTTATTTTATCTCATATACCGTGTGATATTTCTCACTTGACATGTAAATTGAAATTTTTGAGTACGGGCCAGCAATTTTTTCAATTTTTTTTTCTTATGCTGACAGAGAATGCATGTATGAACAAACATGTAAAATATCAGCGAAAAACATATCATATTAACGAAGATATGGGAGTTCATAGATTTAGCATTTTTTCATAAATCACCCTATATCTCCGAAACGAATACCCTTATGGGACATTTGAAACACAAATTCTCATTCAGTTTGAAGTCCTCTATCTCCACTTAGCCGTTGTCCCTTACGTCACCAGTCACCCTGTAGATGAATATTCGTAATGTTTGTTGGATACATTTTGTTTTCACCGTTTTTATTGTGAATATTATTCATTTTTAGAAATGTTTGTTCAAATTCCTGAAATTGATATTACTGGTTATATAAATATTGCATATTTTTGCATATTTTCTGCGAATAGCAACTCGTAAATGAGGGCGAGAACATTTGAATCATAAACTGATCGGAATTCATTTTAAAATTAAATGATTTATCCTAGGAAAAAGAATTATAATGATGAACACATACCAGAATTATAAATATGTATCATTATAATTATGTATAAGGTGTCTCATTATAAAATACCGTATAGTTCAAATTAGCAAAGTTGTAGTATTTGTCCTGAATCGTCCAAATCTGATGACAAAATTGACATATGTGAATCGCTCGTCAGATTTTTCACATATGTCTTGCTTATTTCAAATGGGACACCCTGTATAATTTGCAGTATATCGATTCTCCTTAAAAATACAATTAATTTTATGTATCACAGGCAAACTTACGTTCAACTGTTTTCAAGATACATACCTATTAACAATTGAAAATCGAGGTTTTACTTATGTTGTTATATCAACAAAAGAGTTTATTTGTTATATTTAACTAAAAATGTCATAATAATTAAGATTATGACATTTTTAGTTAAATATAACGTTTGAAAGGTAACATTTTTCAGATAAAAATGATGCATTGTTGAGTCTCAAATTGTAGTTTTATACACTTTGGCCGTAAAGTATGGAACATATTCATTTTTAGCTAAACAGGTCATTTTAAGGAATAATCCTGAAACACGTTGATTTTTGATATTGATTTAGCGTATTTTAAAGTAATAATCTAATATAGGTATAGGGTGAATTTTTTTCCAATGGAACACCCCCATTTTGTCTCAATTTTCGGATAACTCTAGCTGAGCTCATTTATTATTACTCTAAACATGTAGCAAACTACGGGGTGTTACATTCGAACCAATTGCCGCTAGACAATAAGTATTTTTGATAATATTGTTAATTTACCTAATAAAGAATGTTACGCGTTACTTTATGAGCACACACAAAACTATTGTATTTTTGTCCACCCTGTACCAATTGAAATCAACATGTGATACATTTTTGGAATCAGCTCAGCTAGAGTAATCCGAAAATTGAGACAAAATGGGGGTGTTCCATTTAAAAAAAAATGACGGCGACGTCATTACTCGAACGTAATTCACCCTGTATATTAGATTATTATTTTAAAATACGGTAAATTAACATAAAAAATCGACGCGTTTCAAGATTATTTCTTAAAATGTGTTTAGCTAAAAATGAATTTGTTCCATACTTTACGGACACAGTGTATACCACTCCGATCTCCTGATCTGACACCCATGTACCTATTATTTTTATGGGCAACACTGAAACAAGTTTCATGCTGCACAAATCAACAGCTTTCCCGATGAATTTTTCACGCTAGTAACAAAATGAGAAATAGATCCTATTTAATGAACTTGTTGAAACGTGTACGCTCTTTAATCAAACAAAGAAAGAATCCAACGAAGAGGATATCGTCCTAAGACTAGCATAATAATAATGAAGAAATTGGACTAGCAGAGATCTAATTTCCAAAGTACACCACCGCTAGTTGTGACACTCTACAGTTTGTAATGTACTCAGATGTTCCTACTAGGATATAATATAAGTTCTACCGTTTCAGTTGGATACTAACACGATAAGGGTTGTGTGGCACTGAAGAAGGCTAATAAGCCAGAAACCGGTCTGTCATTATCCTGTTGTGGTGGTTCCACCAGTGGTGTACTTTGAAAATTAGATCTCTGCTAGTCCAATTTCTTCAAAGAAATAATCTTCACGCCTACTACAAGTATATTGAAAGGAAAATCACCACATATATATCTACAAAAATTATGATCATCTTCAGGTAATGCAAATAGAGCAGCAAAAACAAACGATTAAATGTAAAAACTTTGGAACTAAAGTTTCAAATGCTCTTGTTTTTGCCGCTCTATTTGCATTATCTGAAGATGACCCCAATTTTGTACAGGTCGAAACACATGTAGTGATTTTCCTTTAACTGAACTTGGATTATACATGAAGATTCTTTCTTTGTCCGAATATTTTCCTCCTTTTTTTCTTTTTTTTTCATTCATTCAATTCTTATTCGAATATCGTGATGTGTTAATGAGTGAATGAGATTTTTGGCAAAACACTCAATTTATTAGTTTTTAAAATTTATCTCGCATTTCAATATTCGCAAAACTAATCTGGACAAGTTATTCTCAATTCTGAACTATTGAACTGATGTTGAAGGCAAGTAATGTAAAACTACTGTTTTGGGAATCCATCGTCTGAATAATTATAGGATGTGAGAATAAGTCTATCATTGATTTCCATAAAAGGTGAAATATCAATCTATTCAATTGAAAAAAGTGATTTTTTTTTCAACGATGATATTTATTAACCACCTGTATAGGGGTGACATGCATGCATTCTGGGTTATATTATTCATTTTTCTTCTACTCGCAATAAATTTTGAGTGTTTTCGTAGAGTGTAAAATTATATAAATAAAAATTGGAAATCTTCACAAGGACCATGCATTATGGATGTTATTGTTGAATTATTATCTCGTAAGGCTGGAGAAAATTTTCAGTGTTTTTGTACAAGATAAACGAAAGCAGTCGAGAAGTGTGATATAGCTGTGAACTTTGTAATCTCCCAGTATATTGGTTCGAGATTTATTGAACTTCATGAAATTTCACTACATATCGAAAATCACAATTTCCTAAAAGAAGGGCTCATTTATCTCGATATGAGACCACCTAGATGACTTTCCGTTTGTCACAATCCTCCTGTCACAGCCTGTGTATATTATCATTTTTATATTATTCGTCGACCTAATCATTTTTTCTGTTCCACATGTAATTCAAAAAGTAAACCCCAACATATTTGGAAATCAATATCGTGTTATGTCAGTGAAATAAATGATGGAAATTGAGTCGATTTCATTCTACTTCAAATAAATTCATGGTTTCCATTTACATTACAACGAAGCTTACATACGAAATTTAAAGAAATCAAACTGAAAGGAACACCCAAAATATCCCCCATTTTGGTCTCAGTACATTTCCCTGCTCGTTTCAAAATATTCATATCTGATTTTCTAATTACATTGAGATTGTTCTTTAGATGATGTAGGTTTACACAACATATCTCTTCTCTCTGGATTGGGCACTGAAAGCATGAGGGAAATGAAGAACAATTCCAATGTAATTCGAAAATCAGTATGAAATATGTTGCAACAAACTCATGAAATCCACAAATAGGCCAATTGCAATCTGCATCAGACCCATCTAAAACTCTGGACGACACAACAGCAAATATGAAATCTTACGAAATATTAATTTGTGATAAAAGACTTTCTCAAAAATGGATTAAATAGTTTTGTTTAAATTTTGGCCCTATTATATGTATTACTGAAACATTGCAAAATGACATATACCTACTGAATATAATCTTCAAATAATGGGCATTCGAATTTTATCCAAATCACTTTTAACAATCGAAAAAATACATACCCTTCGATCCAACTGCAGCTATAAAAAAAGCAAGGTATTCATAAATCATTTAGCCAAAATCAAAATTTTCGAATACTTTTTTTTTACTCTTTTCGAAAATAAAAACGGACTTTGAAAATTTCAATAATCAGTATGCTGTTTCAAGCTCACAGCTTTTCTATATTTGCATTTCTCATAAAGAATGATGATATTCTAAGATAGGGACTTGAACAAATCGAGAATAATGAATAAAAGGCATCCATTATAATACATATTCACTCAGAAGAAAATCGAATGAAAAACTATTTCAGTTTCTCAACACTCTATCAGGATTGTATATTTCTTTTAAATTTTCTATCGAAGATGACCTGATTATTGCCATAAAAATAAACTGAAAAGACAGTAAGAAATTGGATATTTCATACCACCAATAGATTTATTGTGAGAAGGACGGTTCAAATTTAGTGGTTCTTATTATCACTGATATTTAGGAGGCGCGATGATGACAGCTCTGTCAGGGGGCACAATAGACCTTAAGGTCGCAGTGGACTGTAACCCCTTTTCACTATAACTAACTATCACTGATATTTCATTGCATTATCTCAATGGAACTATGTTCAAACAGTATTTTGTATTGGGGATTTTGTGTCCTCGAAATTATAAATATCAAAAGTACTTCGCGACAGCAACTCCTTCCTTCAATTTTCACAGTCCAAATTAAACTGACAATGAAAAATTTTTCCGAAATGAATGCACGGCCCTAAAATAAAATTGAATTTTATATATTGATACGGACTCACCTGCTGTGGTTTTTCCAATCACCAGAAACCCTTAACACTCCTATAGCACAGCTATATATTTGATTATAACAACTAGACCAGGTGAAGAACAATGCGCAAATGAAAAATTTTGCACGCTCTTGTCGTATATAAACCCTCGGACGCTTGTGCGTTAAACCCACTACCGGTTTATCCATTGATAAACATTTTCGACCCACTTGTTGCTTGCCATTCGCAAATCCGAACTGGTATTGGAGTTCGACTTTTTCATTCATGTTTCGATGTACCAGCGCATTCGGCATTTTGAACTAAGTAGTTTGGCAGTCTTGCCATTCATATGGCGTATGTTTTTCATATTGTGTCTTGTATACAGTGTGTTTCACATAAGCGGGTCACTGAATATACTCGTTGAGCAATATTGAAAGGGAAATGAATGATTAACTTGAACAATGAATGTGATAATATTTTCCACAGGCAATTTGGATATATAATTTATTATCGAGAAAATTTTCGAACATAGGCTAGGAAAATAACACTGAGAAAGACTGCCTTTTCAGAAAGAATTCTTAAAATTCTACTACTTATTGAAAATATATGGTATAGAGACAGTTTCTGATTGATTTTCATTTAAAATGTCAATCCGAATCCAAAATTTTCACTAAGAACAGGATGGAGAAGCACACAGAAACTCATAATTTTTCGTAACCTAAAAAACATAAATCCCGCAGAATTTTCAGACCTATTCAAAATATTATGAACACTTGCATTTCTCATTAATAGTATATTATTTCATAAGGAGGAGAAGTGTCACTTTTCACGGCGAGCTTGAGTTTACCTGCCGAACGTAGTGAGGCGGGTAATTGAAAGCGAGCCATGAAAAGTCACTTCACCTTGGAATGAAATATGTTATTTTATCTACTCCCATAGAATAATATACCCATTACTCAACTGATTTTGATCGGTAATAGTTTCCATAAACCAATAGTGTGAGGTAATAATAACTCACGCCTATAACTCACTCTTATACAAATAGGAAAAATTTAGCTCACGAAATGAATAAAAAAGTCGGGTTAATTGGAAACTCTATTTCAGACATCTAGGTAACGTTCTCGCCATCCATTTCTACATTTTTTTAGGTCTGAATATCCAAAAATTGCATTTGGAAAACGTGAATTCTTGACGTTTTTTACGGGATGCGATATCGATTTGATTTTCGATCACATAAATCGCTTTTGACGACTGTTGTCAATTTTGAAAATGCAGATTAATTTGAATTTTGCTGAAGAAGTCGAAGATAAAGTATATTGTTGAATTCGTGGTAATGGTCATAACACACTTGATGAATTACACCCCTCGCCTGACGGCTCGGCTGCAATATTCATCTACGTGTGTTATGACTAACATTACCGCTCATTGAACAATATACTATTATTTTCAAACATTTCGAAATTCGTAGATATCGGAATATCCACTTTTGGATTGACATTCACGATCGTTATAATTGAATGATGATATATTGTTTATCCTGACTACTCCTAGGTCTCCTGAGGAGACCCCTCTGAAACTACAAGCTTCGAAGCTTGTAGCTTGTGCCGAGTTCGGAGTAAGCAGTTGTGTTCTGTGTAGGCTTTGTTACTGTGTCCTTACGCCACCTTAGGCACAGCACTGTTAATTTTTGACCCAACAGTGAGAATGGTGGCCCCTACCGAGACTAGAAAATTTCCCTAGCTCGGGATTGAACTTCGGACCTTTGGGTCCTAATTCCAACGCTCTACCACTGAGCCAGGGGCACTCATGAAAAATGGAACATTTGCCTAGTAATAAAATCAACTGAGCCGATTTTATTATCCTTTATTGAAAAAACGAACAAACAGCTTAGAAATTTAAAATTAGGTAAGAATTGGACCCCCTTTCAATTTTTATTGTTGATTTATCAACACGCCACACACGTACGTCTATGTTTTTTACCCTATATTGTCTCCAGTTCGTCGTTTCTCTGACTTCACTCACGTCTGTCTGCATGTTGTTTCTGCATCGGTCGCATACACGCATTGTTTTCCCTGCTTTTGATCGGTTATGCTTTCTTTTCAAGCTAATTATTGAATGATTGATTTGAAAATTCATGAGATGATTTTGGGAAGACACTTTTGTGTAGTAGGTAAGTGCTTGTGTATATCATATATTGTTTTACACTTTATATTTTATGTAATACTAGCTGATCCCGCGAACTCCGTTCCGCCTTAGACGCAATAAATAAGCAGTTTTTGTTATACCACGTACCCGATAGGTTAGGTAGAGGAGTGAAAATTTAGGGTTGTATGTATTTTTGTGTGCTGTATCATAAAAAAATTGAAATAAAAAAAATTTTCCAAAAAAATTGAAAATAAGGGGTGGACCACCCTTAACATTTAGGGGGATGAAAAATAGATGCTGGCCGATTCCCGGTCCTACCCGATATGCACACAAAATTTCACGAAAATCGGTCTAGCCGTTTCGGAGGAGTTCGGCCACAAAGTGCAAACAGGAGAATTTTATATAATAGATTTTAACAATGTTTTTATGTCTCTGTATGTAATTCTATTTACATCATACTGTGTTATGTAATCTTTTTCTAGTCAACAGGTTGAGGAGTAGCTCGTGATTTCCCTGTTTGTATAAGATTATTGTAGATATTCTGTTTCATGATGTTCTCTAACTTTTTAGAGCCCTGAAGATGAAAAAATATATTTCCGAAACGTCGGCAAACTGACAGTGTGTCATTTTCCTGATATTTGATCCTTATACCACCAATTATATTCTTAACATTCGTATCATACGCGAAATTTAGTAAATCTACAAATATCTCCTCTGATATCTTTAAATTTCCCATATCATTCACATAAATAAAAAAAAATAGGATCCACTGCATTGAGGTACCACCATAATGATCTCCACAATATCAGAAAGAGAGACTTTAATATTTTTCTTCAACTTCACAACCTGTTTTCTGTCTGAAAGATAAGAATGAATCAATTTCAGCGCAATTTCTTCAACTCCATACTGTTCCAATTCTTCAAGCAATAATTAATGATTCATACAATCAAAAGCTCTTGTTAAGTCAACAAGTACGGCAGAGGATATCTTTTTCCTATTTAGAGTGTCATATATACGTTGAATGAAAACGAACAATGCTGTATTAACACTTTTACTCCTCAAATACCCATACCTACTGAAAACTGGACAAATGAGAGAAATTCTCAAAAAATTCTAAAATTCTTCTGCATATTATGCATTTTTTTTTAATTTTCGCGAATGATGACAGCAGACTAATAGGTCTGCAATGTAGGATCTCCCTTTTTGAAAATCAGCGTTACAACAGCTTGAATAAAAATTATGAAAAAAAGTTTGCAGATCTGCTGAAGATTATAACTTTTTTTACTGGAATATGTATTCAGGGTGACTCTGCTATTTTTTTAAATATACAATAAATAATGATATAAAATCATTTTAAGCTTGGGAGGCAGCTACAATTGAAAGAAATAAGACACGAATCATTCACCATTATAAATAATAACAAATGAAATTTGAATACGAACTAGGTCTCCCATACCGTTCACCCCATCAGACCGAATGGTCCAACGTCAACTGAGAATCGCACCAACTGCAGTTTCGTCCTATTTAGGACTCATCAGGGTGGAATATCCCAAAGTTGACGCAGTATGGAAAATCTTTTCATCAAGATATGGATATCTGTCGCGCAGTATTTCGAAATGAAAATGAATGGCGAATGATTTGTGTCTTATTTCTTTCAATTTCTATTTTTTTCAATGCTAATTTGAACAGTTTCATCGGTTATTTTTCCATGTCAGTGATGAACTCATACACAAACCACTCATCATATTTTGTATTTCCAGATGGAATGAAGCAGACATTGAAAATAACAGAGAAGGAATTCGAGTAAGAAGCGAGAGGAAGAAAAAATAAAATTTTTATAAATATTTTGTTTTTAATTAGTTTATTGCAATTTTGAAAAAAATATTTGCTTGTTTTAGTATACCTTCTGTTGCAGCAGAAAATAATACTTCACTTTCAACACTTTTTGTTGTGTTCTTTATTTCAATATTATAGATAATAAACAGATTTTTACCACGGTAATAGGTACAACTCCATACCTATGTTAATTATACAAATCTAGTATGATACACCAGAAACTGATTATTCTACCATGATGGATCGTTTCCTGTCGAAAGGTGCGCCTGACTTTTTCTTGTACCCTCCTTTATTGATCAAAACAGTGTTAGTTTTTGATGTTCTATTTGCCCCCTTTAATAATCTGAATTTATCTATAACGTGTCCCATTGCCACCTGTACAAGAATATCTTATACATCTCGCAATGCGACTCCACTGAATTTGTCAATAATCACACCATTAGGATGAACTAAGATAGGTTCTGGTGGATTTACCCCTAAATTTGAATGTGTACCCTTGGTCGTTTTACCTTCCAAGCGCCCATATTATATTTTCTATCAGATTTACTCTAGCCTCTATACAACACTTGAACAAGAATTGATCACGAACAATAATAACAAAGCAGTTTATTGACCAATAAATTGGCCAAAAGGCCATCGACAAAATTAGTCCTGCAACCAGGAAAATCTTATTATACAATAAATGAATCCAGGCGCGGATCCAGGGGGGAGCTGGGAGAAACGTCCCCCCCCCTAATGGCCCCTGACCACCTAAAATTTTGCCGGCCACCCCTAGAATTCGACATACTTCGGCTAAAACAATTACAAGATGGGCAAAAATTTGAATTGACTCAATATCTCAAACAAAGATGTTGAAAGTGAAAGTACGGATAGGGAAGGAGTGGCAATAAGCCCGCTCCACACTCATGGCAAGAACCTCGGCCAATACCGCGAACGTGAGTGTAGATGACTTTCTTGTGTAACCCGCGGTACCTGCGCAGTAATGATTCAATGCTTTTGAAATGAATGATTCATGTAGGCGTAGGCAATGAAGTGAAATTAGAATAGATTCAGATTTAGAGAAGTCGAATGAGAATTTCTTGATTATTATCAGAATAAACCCTTTTTATAGCTAGCTCAACAGGCGAAAAGTCTTCGTAGACAGCGAGGATGCCGCGAACCAAAGCGCGAATATTTGTGTGAGTGTGGATGACTTTCTTGGCCGCGAATTCTTGCCCAAGTTCACGGCAAGAATTCTTGGCGCGATTCGCGCCGTGAGTGTGGAGCGGGCTATTAAGGTCAGAAATGATAAATATGAACCAATTTCTATGTTCAAATGAGCCGCATTCAAGTCGTAAATATTTTTTTCGGGCGGCGGTATGTTCAAAGGTGCCGCACCCGTAATTAGGTCGTGAATATTACTGTCGCCCGTCGGCATGTGATTCCCTGCTTACCCCTTGATAACTCGAAGTTACAATTGAACCCTTGACCCTTTAAATTATCAATAGTCGACTGTATTTGGGTTTCTCTTGGTGCGGTGTTTTTTTTTTCTTCCAATAATCGAGTGTACCTTATTGTAATTGAACGTTTTGCAAAATCAAAAACTCACCGTCTATGCCTCTATTATCATAGTAGTGCAAATGGGTTGCAATTTTTAATCTAATTTTTTTTATTGCATTTATTTGATTTACTTACTTTTCTGTTCACCTATTTCTGTTTCACTATTTCATAGAGACCCACAATTTGTTCTTGATGTACAAAGTAATTTTAAGAATATCCCTGTTTTGAAATTGAAACTTTTCAAACTTTCAAAATGTGAAATAATATATTCGTTCCAATCTTTCCTGTGATATTCACTTAGGATAAAACTGAAACATAACTGATAATTCGAGTTACTTTGAGACTTTTCCTTTTATGAAATTCTCCATATTTTGTGGTCCACATTTTTAAAATCAGAAGTCCAACTAAATCAGTGCAAGCTCATCCTTATGTTTAATGTCTATAAATACAGTTTTCATGGGCGCCCGCAGAAATTTTTCTACGTGGCGGCCATTTTTCCTTGCCCTTTGCATTAAGAATGTAATATTGAGATGTTGTGCTGAAAAACGTCATCAAAATCTCAAGGGGGGCCCATGTTTATCATGAAGTGTGCTTTTGTGAATGGAATTATATAACTTTCATTCATCTCCATAGATCAGTTTAGATTTCATGATATTTTTCGTGACAGCCCAAAATTTTGGATTTTTTGATGACCATTACTCATTTTCTATAAAAAATATCTGATTGCATATTCTTAATCAACGCCATCGAATTAGTGAATCCAGCAACTCTGATGGTGATCCGAGAACATTTTTTTTCTCAAAATAATCAAAATTTTCAACACATGGCAATTTTGCCGAAATATCATTTCCTCAGATAGCCACTAAAGTTACTGTATTCACTAATTCGAGGTCGTAGATTATGAATCTGTAATTAGTTCCTTCCTAGATTAGATACTCCAGGAAATTTTTAACTTTTTGTGGAAAATCTCCGAAAATTTTTGGATTTCTTGGTGGTCATTAACTATATTTCATGAAAAAAATCTGATTGCATATTCATAATCTACGCCCTCGAATTAGTGAATCCAGCAACTTTGATGGTGATCCGAGAAAAATTTTGTTCTCAAAATTCGCGAAAGTTTCCAACATATGGAAATTTTGCCGGAATATCATTTTCTCAGATAGCCACTAAAGTTACTGTATTCACAAATTCGAGGTCGTAGATTACGAATAGGCAATCAGATAATCAGATATTTTTTATAAAATATAGTTCTCGAGTAATGACCATCGAAACATTTTTCCTTGCCCTATGTGTTAAGAAAGTAATATTGAGGGGGTTGTGATGAATTACGATAAGGCCATCAAAATTTCAGGGGGGGGGGGGGCATGGCCCCTCCTTGCGGGCGCCCATGCCAGTTTCTGAAAATTTTTGCAGATGTTGTTGATTTACTATCGCCATCGCCTAAAATACCAGTACCTTTTGGCATTTGAATATCAGAATTCGGGCCTGGATCCGCGCCTGAATGAATCTACCCGTGTATAGGTTTCAACTTTTGTTATTTTAACAGTTCTTTGTGTAAAAAAACACAAAATCTTTATTTTAGATTCAATCCTTGCACCATGTCTTCAATTGCTGAGTTGGAGTTCTTCAAGTTGTTCCCTGATGGTGTTGAGTGGATAACGTGCAGCAGGCACAATATTTGGGTTCCTTTGTTCAAGATGGTGGTGTAGTATTTCCCAGTTGTGCGGATTTTTGGCGAATTTCTTAGATAGCTTCACCAGACGATCACTTGTGGGTTCTACTCTAGCCTCTATATAACACTTGAACAGGAATTGATCACAAATTTCAACAGAAAATGACAAATCTGGTAATATAAGCGGTATACATCGGGCATATGGTGGTAGATAAGAGATGAAGGATTTAATACCGCCATAAAACCACAACAACGGAACGATCGACAATCTCAAATTATTTGTTCCAGTTTTATATTAACTGATAATTAATGATACTAGTCCATGCAACAGGTAAAGCAGTGACCTAACTTTTCAGCTATTTGCTTCCTAATTGGTTGTAAAGATAAAATTGCAGAATGTTTGTATGGTGTAAATGAATTGATTATTAGTATAGGGAGGAATCCCGTAGATAAGGGATTGCCACTCTGAAATGTTCATCAACTAAAAGAAATAACTTCGAGGTTCCTCATAAGACCTTATTGAGAGTTTCAAGTTGTCTGTTTTCTATCTCATTCTATATTTTTCTATATACTGAACGTATTTTACGCTTTTGAACCGGATCGTAGTAGGGGGCGTGGCCTAAATTGTCAAAAAGTAGGTTCGGCAAAACGGCCCTAGCTCAAAAAGGGGGCAACGGGAGAAAAAAAAGGCACAGAAAGAGAAAGAAGAAGGATCGATGCTTCTTTCGAGGTATACTTCGTATTTCTACGTGATCGGGAAGTACGTTAATTTTCAGATGGAATATAGCGAAAACGGCAAAAATCGCAAAAATGTACCACATTCTTTATCGAAAGGCTTTTGTCCCTGACATCCTAGACGCGAGTTTAAAGCGGGGTGCGGACTACGAGCGATAATATAATATACCTACATATATTATAGCTCTATAATGAGAAATAATATCACATTATATCAAGCGGGGTGCGGACTACGAGCTATAATATAATATGTCTGCTGCCCGAAATGCGTGAAACTGAGTTGCATATTCTTGGCGCGGGGGTTGAGACGTAAGGTGGGAGGAGGGATATACTCTAAAATATAGCTCGAAAAGCATATCTCTGCAGATACGTAATATATCGCCTGGATATAGATATACAGGGTGTCTCAGAAGTACCGCACTTCCTTCAGGGGATCGAAAGTGAAAAATATTCTAAGCCCAAACATCCATGTTCGAAATTTTTTGATAACGTACTTAATTAGTAATTAATTAATGAAAGTGACCAATCAGGAGCGTCCTACACAAGAATAAGTAGGCAGTGGGGAAACTTTCAACGGAAAATTGACCGAATCACACTGGGGAGGCTAGGAACACGCACTATACTCTACTGAAACCGGGCAAGTGTCTGTTTACATTGGAATAGTCAACTAGCAAACCAATAGAGTAGACTAAAATTGTGGAAGTGGGGATGGGATAGTCGAGTGTACTATCCACATGTGCTATCCACTCTACTCTACCGTGCACTATCTTTAGTACTCTACTGTCACTAGCTCAACCTGTTTACATTATGCTAGTAGGGGGATAGTACTATACCATTTACTCTACCCGTGTAAACCGCACTTAATTGATGATAGTAAATTATTCGATACTAGCTGGCCCGGCGAACTTTGTTCCGCCTAAATGATACTTACGGTGGATTTCACAAATCGTAATCACCGGTGATCGGAGATCAACAGCTTGGTTCTCTGATTTTTGAACTGTCAAATGTTTCGATGGATATGAGCTGTCACACAGAACAGATACATCAAAATAAAATATGTCAATTACCAATTATAGCAATTTTGGATTTAGTGATTTCCGCAAATATATTTATTACCCAAACAGAAATTCAAAAACATTTTAAAAATTATGAGAAAAGATGAGAATGGACATATCACGATCGAAACGAATCGCCAAAATCGTATATACTTGACATTTCGATAAAAATTCACGCGCTTCTGGATCTGTTAATAGACCTTCATGGTACTATAAGTCCTATGCAAATTACACAGTAATTGATGTCATATGTTCTTTATTCGACCATTTCAAACAACGACGACCGGAATTCTCGAAAAAAAAAACAGATGACATAAATTTATGGTCGCGAAAGCCTCAACAAATTCATCGCCATCTAATGGTGCTGATGTCAAATATAGTACCTTCACGATAAGATGTCTAGAATAATGGTGTAGGCACCCGTCAATTTTTGAATGGAATGACGTTCGACCAAATCGAAAATATTAGCAACGTAGCGGCGCCGCAATTTCATTTCAGTGTTTTTTCCGTTGTCAATTTGATGGATGTATCAACAGCTGATTTGCTAAAGTCAATCATGACATGACAGCAGAATGGCATCTTTTTATAATAAAAGTTTTCTACTTTTCCTAAGAACTAATATACATCAGAATTTCAGGAATATAAACACACATTATTGCTTGACAAAATAATCTACCATTAACACGCCACGTTCGCCAGAATAAATTCAAGTATTTGAAATAACTGATGAAAATCAGTCATAATTTGTGAAAAGCGCCACCTGAAGTGGAAAGAACATAACATTGCTAATATAATCAATTTGGCCACAACAAAATCTAATCAGTGCCTACACCATTATTCTAGACATCCTACTTCACGATTAGGTTATTTTGAATAAATAAAACTATAAAAATAACTAATAATCAGTCATAATGTGTGAATAGCGCCATCTGAAGTGGTACGAAATCTAATCATTTTAGACATCTAAAAGTTGTAGGCAACTCAAATTACACACTATTAGAGTGACTATAGTGGTAATATAGTCACTGTACACCCCATCTAACGGAGAGAATATGAAATCAAGTACCTATGAATAAGCGGTAGCGTAACTGTAACTGTAGCGACACCTAGTGGCCTCGCTCAAAAGTAGGAAAAGCATTTCCTGTATAAGTGAAATTTTCATCGATTTTTTCGAAGTTTTATTGCATTTTATAATAACCAGACCGTAGACGAATCCATATATGAAGTTTCATAACAAACACTCCATCTGATCTCGAGTTATAAATGGTGTAACCAACATCTTTCTTTTATATATATAGATTTCTCAGATTCTCTGATCCATCTCACAGCCTCCGTTCTTCAGATTGTAGAGTACATTATGGCTGAGTTAAAACTTAGAGCTCAGCACAGAAAATTCAAGGCTAAGATTAAGGAATTTATTCGTCAAAATTCGAAACAATTATTCCTCATGACATTGTCAGGATAGTCTGCCTGCTCTATGTGCTTTGTTAAAGGCAAAGTGGCGTTTGTATGTGTATTTTTGTTTGTTTCCTCTTCATGTTTGGGATGAGATAGCTTTTTCTGCTTCTTGGTAAATATAAATATTTTTTTTTTATCGACGGAGATACTCGGAATGGATTACTCGATAATTATTTATAACCATTTTCATGATATTTGGTCGATATAAGGAAAGTGGTTCTGCTGACTGTTAAGTTAGCAAAGCCACCCCGTAGAGAAAAAATTAAGGACGCGACAATTTTTTTTCCTTCACGAAAAATTCGGGACAGGTATTCGACAATTAGTGCAATAGAAAGAAAGTCAATAACAAATGCGCTGTTGCCAAAAATGCGATAATTCCAGTAATATCACGAAATCGCGTGAAAAGGGCGTGAAATAAACTAAAAGGAATGGATTTTTTGTGTTTTTTTACTTCATATGGACTTTGATAATTATTTATAACCATTTTCATGATATTTGGTCGATATTGAAAAAGTGGTGCTGCTAGCTTAACGTTGAGTCAGCAAAGCCACCCCGTAGAAAAAAAAAATTGGGACGCGACAATTTTTTTTCTTTCAGGACAAATTCCGGACAGGTATTCGACAATTAATGCAATAGAAAAAAGTCAAAAACGAATGCGCTGTTGCCAAATATGCGACATTTTCAGAAATATAGGGAAATCGAGAGAAAATGGAGCGAAAATTGCTAGACAGATTAAATTTTTTTGTGTTTTCACTTTATTTGAACAACGACAATTACTCGACAATTTTTTATGATATCGTGATGATATTCGACCACTATTTGCTAAATTGATATAAAGTTAGCAAAGCCACCTGGTAGAAAAAAAAAATTAGGACGCGACAAATTTTTTTCTTTCACGACAAATTCGAGGCAGGTATTGGACATTAATGCAATAGAAAAGGAGTCAATTACGAATGTGCTGTTGCCAAAAATGGATAATTCCAGAAATATCTCGAACTCGCGGGAAAAATACGTAAAATAAACAAGAAGGAATGGAGAGAGAAAAAGATAATTTATTGTCTGACTCATTACATCAGGCAAAGAGCCATCGACCTAGAGTCCTTCAGCTGAAGGAATGGATTTTTTGTGTTTTTTTTTACTTCTTATGGACTTCGACAATTACTCGACAATTATTTATGAACATTTTCATTATATTTGGTAGATATTGAGAAAGTGGTTCTGCTAACTTAACGTTAAGTTAGCAAAGCCACCCCGTAGAAAAAAAACTAAGGACGCGACAAATTATTGTCTTTCACGACAAATTCTCGACAATTATTCGACAATTAATGCAATAGGTTTCATTGATTTTCTCGCAAGTGGACCTGCTAACTTTATAGACATACCCCTTTAACTTTGTGAATATTCACTCATAAGAACACTGCAGATTCATACAAATTTCAATCCATGCATACATTTGTGCTACAAACCTATCCACATTCTTTATTCAAATTTCTGATTGGGTTGCAACCCTCTCCAGGAGGTTGCTAGTAGAAACAAGCTCTGTATCCCAGATCATGTCCCCCTGTCATCAAAAATCTACTTGTCTGAGTGTTTTCACAAATTCTGGTCTGTACCTAATGCTCGACCATAATGCTGTCACCTCTTTTTAAAGCTTTACAAATTCTACCTTCCTTCCAGGTAGTGGGAAAAGAAAGAGTTGACAGTGACCTGCTATAGATTATAGCCAATGGTTAGATAACATTTTTGAATTGCATTTTGTGAGAGGACTGAGCACAATCGGAAATTGGCGATTGCGTAAACCATAGAACCAGGAAAAAAAGAATTTTTTCGAAATGCGTTTTAATAAGAACATTATTTGAATGGATCAACTGATAAATTAGTCTCAGCTCTCTGATAGAAGTTTCTGCTCGCGATGGAAATCATATGCCACATCATAGCCGACTTCAACTCTCAAGCCATGAACAGCATAAGCGGCAACGCTGTCTGAGAGACCTATTTCTATTGGCGATCGTGATCTCGTGACCCGTAATGCATCGGGAAGGTCGGAGGTCGGAGTTTAAGATTCTAGGTTAAGTTGCACCTGTTACCGGTTTTGTGTACTGTGTGTGTAGTGTTTAGTGTTTAGTGTTTATAAAGTTCATCTGAGTTTTTGAAATATTGTGAAATTGATCACTTTTAAGTGTGACGCAGTGTCAATTCTGAGAATTAGTGCGTGAATTTACGTAGTGATCTGGTACAAAGTTTCTGACTCTTCCTGTCCCTCCAGAAAAACATTGAAAATGCCTCGTCGCTGTTGTGTTACAGGTTGTTAGTCTAATTACGACTCACAAAATAGGTATGTATCTATTTTAAAATTTCCTAAGGAACCTGATTCAAGAATGAAATGGATTTCTGCTATACCTCGTAAAAATTGGTCACCTTCCCAAAATTCAGGTGTTTGTTCATTTCATTTCCAAGAAAATGAAATCATTAGATACGATGTATTCCAACGTAAAGATGGCACGATTGGAAAGAACCTCCTCAGATATCCAAAATTAAATAAAAATGCAGTTCCATCAATTTTTCCAAATTTGCCTGGATATCTTTCTAAACCTTCTGTTTCTGCAAGAAAAACTCCCGATGAAAGGCGTCAAAATTATATTGATTTACATAATGAAATTGTTCACCAATTTGAGACTTTAGACATTATTCAAAATTTCGATCAACTTTTAAATGAATATTCTAATAAATTAGAACTTATTAATTGGATAGTTCACAAAGTGGAAATTAAAATTTATCAGTTGAAAGTTCAGGAAAATCAGGACTCACTTCTGCTTGAAACTCAAATTTCAATTAATGACAATATGGTTGTTCAAGTTTTTCTGGGTAAAAACAAGTTGAATTTCAATGATTTGAAGTGGATTCTTCCTTTCGATTTGAAATTGAGCAGATGGTCACAACTAGAGAACATTTTGGCAAGATACAAAGAAAACTTTAGAAGTGAAACCGAAATATTTTCTGAATCATTTAATTATCTCATGGATGAAATATTTGGACATAGCATTAACTGTATCGTGTGAAAAGAATTTACCGCATTCAAAATATCTCGAAATTTTAATCGATCAGTTAAGACAGATCACCTTAAAGAAAAATAGATATTCTTCATCAACCATTATTATGGCTTTTCTGATTCATACAACTTTCCATGCCACCTATGAACTTCTGAGAGGTTTTTTCATTTTACCTAATAAAAGATATTTACAGAGAATATCTTCTGGCCTAAATGTTTCTCCAGATAATGATATGCATAACAATAATTATATATCAAATATATCCTCAAATTTAACACCTAGGGAAAAAGTTGTTGTTCTTTTGATAGACGAAATTTATATTACACCAAGATTGGACTACCGCTCCAAAAATTTGATTGGTTACGCTGCCAACAGAGATAGTTTGGCAAAAACTGTTTTAGCATTTATGATATCTTCAGCTTTTGGGAATTTTCATGAAATTGTAAAATTATGTAGTTCCAGTTGACAGTATTAGCGGAAGTGAAATTATTCCATTCGCAACTTGTGTAATTGACCAAGTTCAGAAATGTGGGTTTGAAATTTTATGCATCATAACAGATAATTGTAGAATAAACCAAACAATGTTTAAAAAATTGTCCAACTCAAATTTTATTCCCAATCCTTCAAAAACTGGCAAAACTATATTCTTGTCCTATGATTTTGTTCATGTTATGAAAAATATTCGAAACAACTGGTTCAATTTAAAAAATTTAGATAAAACATTTGTTTATCCTGATTTCGAAACAGGCCTTATCAAATATGCAAAATTAAGTGATGTCAGAAAAGTTTACGAAGCTGGAAAAAAAATCAATAATTAAGAAAGCATTCAAATTGAATTTCAAAACTTTATTCCCAAATAGCTTCGAAAGGCAAAAAGTTTCACTAGTTGACAATTTATTTCACGATACCACAATAGCTGCTTTGAAAGATTTTGGGTTTAACGACACTGCAGACTTCCTGCAGTTGATAAGAAATTGGTGGGATATTGTTAATAATACTAGTGTCATAAAGGGCATCGTTAGGAGAAATGAATTTTCTAAACCGATTTCAAATGAAGATGATGATTATAGAGTTCAGTTTTTGGAAAAAAAATGTTGTGTGGGTAAATAAATGGCATGATTTAGATTCAAACGGTCATCTCTCAAATGATACTTATGAGGCTTTTGTTCAGAGTACTTCTACACTTTTGGATGTAATAAGGTATAGTTTTACAAATTATAACATTGAATATTTTTTATTGGGTAAATTCACCACCGAAAAACTTGAAAAGCGTTTGGGCAATTATAGACTTTTAAATGGTTGTAATTATAATGTATCATTGGATGCAGTTTTGAATGCGGAAAAGAAAATTAGAGTAAAGCGAATATTCAAATGCAATAGATCAACATTTTCCCTTGACGATATAAAAAAAATTTTTCTTTAGAAATGAATGATTCGTGTTGTTTTACTTTTGATGAGGACACCTTGAATATCGATAAATTCAGTGAAATATTTAATTCTACTTATTTAATCGATTGTTCTGTAGATGAATCGGCAGCAATTTATATTTCAGGATATGGATCCCATAGTACTTCCAAAAAATTAGATTGTAAGTATTTGCTTGTCCCTGGTTGTAGAAGAGAAAGGAAGTTCCGTAGATAATGAATATTTTGATAGTTTGCAGAGAGGGGGTCTATCAATTCCAACTATTCAGTTAGAATAATTTTTCTTCATATGTGTGCTATTTTCGAGGTTATTTTAAATGATAGTTCCTTAGAATCGAACTTTCTACGAGCGGTTGATCAAAAATATATTCTTTCAAAATTAAGCGTATTCAGACAGAATACGCTTTTGAGGAATTTCAACAAACTTGTTTATGTGGAAAGGACTACAAAAAAATTTTGTTTCATTTGCTTTAAGTATTTGCGAATATTATATTAAATGATTATAGAAAAGAGAAGACCAACTCAAACATTGAATCTAAAAAGACCGATTCACCCTCGGATTCATCAAAAACCTCCCCAAAAAAAGAAAATTACAAACTCTCCAGATAGTATGAACAGAGGTATTTTCATTTTTGTATGCATGTATAAATTCATACAGAATAGGTAAGTTTCTATATTATTTTATAGTGGGGTATATATATTATTTCATTTATTTATCAACTAGGTAAGAGTTATGTTTCGTTTTTTCATCTTTTATCAACTACAGAGTTTATGTTTTGTTATTTTTGTTTTTGGGAAAATAGGGCTACTGGCGAACTACCCATTAAAAAGTAACGCTTCACGGTAGTACCTCCTGAGTGTTGTGGAAACTACCTTTTCTAATAATTTAAAACAAAAAATAAACTGAATTTTCTCCCCAACAATGGTTCTTTTCCAATTATTCCGTGAATTATGCAACAATTATAAACTAAGGATGCGGACATAGATGCATAGAATACCTGGTATAACGATTCCTTTCTAAGAATCGTGACCAAAATTTGTAGATCAAAACGGCATTGTAGATTTCAGATTTTGGTCTAGTTCCGGAATAAATCCGCAATTTTCATCGGTCCAGGCGCTACTGCGGCAACGACAAATAGCGCGATCCCTTTCGGGAGAAATGAAAAGCAGCACAAAATGTCACATTTTTGATCGACAAGAAAGTCTTAAACAAAATCTAATCAGTGCCAACACCAGGTATTCTATGCATCTATACAGGGTGTCTCAAGTTCGAGTGCCTATTAGACGTTTCTGGAGAACTGGACATATTTGAAATCTGAAAATTGGGATTATGATATTGTTCGTAATTCTCTACAGACCTAAAATATTTTCAGAGCCATAGCATTTCCGGTTATACAGGGAGTGGAAATAAATTTGCTCAAAAATTTATTTTTTCAATTTTTTCGTTTCCGATTTGATTGAGTATTCAATGCTGAATACATTTCTGTTAAAACCATTGTATTCATATGTGAATGTGTGCAATAATTTTAACTGATTATAACTAAATCCATGTATGCCATACGCTAAATAAATAAATAAATATTCATTCTGATAGTTTTCAAAATATCGAAAAAAAACCTGAAAAAAAGTCAAATATTCGTAGTCAGTATTATGTTCATTTTTCTTATTCTGAACATCCTGAGTGTAAACCGTTTTCATAACGTCAAAGAAGAAGAATGTGGAAAGATCATGCATCTTTATAAGTTCATAAATATCATCACAGGGTGTTTCAAATTTCGTGACAAAAACTGTGATCGAAAATCGGCCATAACTTCTGTTTTTCAAATTAGAACCCTATTTTTTTATTATTGCGTTGGATTCATCGGCGAAAAATAATGATAGCACTCTCAGATGCTCTTGCTCCTAAATTCAGTAATTCCCGAGTTATTTGAGCTTTTCTGGATTCATGTTGTACGTAGAATCAAATTCATCTAATCTTTTACTTGAGAATATTCTGTGACCAAAGAAGATAAATTTTCCATTAATAATTCACGAGTGACAGGTCTAATTTTAGGTTTTATCTGTACTTTTCGATTTTATTCAATGGTTCCATGAAAATATTCATCGAATATGTTGCATGAAAATATTCTGTGACCATAGAAGATAAATAATTCACAAGTGGCAGGTCTAATTATAAGTTGTTACTATGGTTTCATGAAGATTTTCATCGAATCTGTTCAGATTCGATGAATTTGAATCTACGTACAACATGAATCTAGAAAAGCTCGAATAACTCGAGAATTACTGAATTTAGGAGCAAGAGTATCTGAGGGTGCTATAATCATTTTTCTTCGCAGAATCCAACGCAATCATAAAAAAATAGGGTTCTAATTTGAAAAACAGAAGTTATGGCCAATTTTCGATCACAGTTTTCGACACAAAATTCGGAACATCCTGTGATGATATTTATGAAATTCAAAAGATGCATGACCTTTCCACGTTCTTCTACTTTGACGTTATGAGAACGGTTCACACTAAGGATGTTCAAAATAAGAAAAATGAGCATAATACTGGCTATGAATATTCGACTTTTTTTCAGGTTTTTTTTCGATATCCTGAAAACTATTTGAATGAATACAATGGTTTCAACAGAAATGTATTCACCATTGAATACCGGATCATATCAGAAACGAAAAGATTGAAAAAAAAAATTTTTGAGCAAATTTATTTTCACTTCCTGTATAACCGGCAGTGCTCTGGCCCTGAAACTATTTTAGGTCTGTAGAAAATTTCGAACAATATCATAATCCCAATTTTCAGATTTCAAATAAGTCCAGTTCTTCAGAAACGTCTAATAGGCACTCGAACTTGGGACACCCTGTATGCGGACATAGGGAGTCCGCGTCGAACTAACATCGGATCGACGAGAGAGCATAGGACTCCCGGAATCAACGTAAGCGACGTTGCATTTCTCTGTGCACGGCTTGAATTGAAGTCGGCTATGGCCACATGAATTGCCTGTATTGCAGTTCGCATTGCAAAATACTGTATTCTGCAGAGTAGAAATCGAACGTATATTCAAATTCTACTTTTGAATTTTGTGAACAAAAAGCCATCGGTATGGGATCATTCTATTTTAATCGAAATATTCAATCGATTGGTTGTAAATCCATCAGGGTGTCTTTATTCACATCAAATGAATAGTAAGAAGGCAGTTAAATTGCACTTAGTTTTCAAATAAAAGAAGTGAAGTTTTTGGTTCTGTATTTATAGAAAAGAAACTTTTTTTCTAATCCATTTTTCGGAATTCGGCTGTTTAAAGAAATTCGCAAAAAAAATTCAGCCAAATACGTGCCTGATACGATTCTCTGCAGAGACCTGAAAGTTCATATTTCTCGATTGGAATTAAGTTGATACATTTAGGGAATACTCATTCACTAACCTTATTGGAATGATAATGTTAAAAACACGATATTTCTTAACAAAAACAATGTTTTGTCCGATTAGATCTGCAATTTTTATTTTTATTTATTCATTAATTCATTTACAAGGAATGAAAACAGGATATACCCATAAATAGTATTCGCAGTTTACACCAATAAGCGAAATAACCAGTGACAAACAAATTAACCAAATTTATATAAAAAAACCAACAATGAGAAAAAAAATTACATTCGAAGAAAATGTCTTTTGAGGAGCCATTTGGAATTCAAAATGTTACCATGAAAAATGTCAACAACTTGTAGTTCATTACAGGTGCGGAGCATTCGAATTAAAGGTTGATTTTTCGAAGCATTGGTTCGCCTCAATGGAATGAAAAAAGTTTCGAAAGTTCTGACATTGAATGTTGGAACATTCAGACCAACAGCCTGCAACAGACTCGGCACCTGCAAGTCACCACTCACAATTTTTTTCATAACAAGGAGTTCATTCACTTAAAGTCTGTCCTGAAGGGATAAAAGATTGGAATGCCAAGCAATAAAAATCTTCATTCTCACGAACGGTAAAAAACATTTTAAACTCAAAAACCTTAGCATTTTGTTTTGGATACGTTCAATGCTATTAATATGAACATTATAATGAGGACTCCAGATTTACAGGCAAAGTTGACTCTTCTGAACACATACGAGGGCGGATTGATAATGAGGCTACCTAAGTAGGAAAAAAACATTTTTTTTTTCAAAAACCATTTATTTCTCAACATAGTCTCCTTTTACTTCGACACACTTAGTAAGACGATATTCCAACTTTTTTATACCGTCTGAATAATACGATTTCGGAAATCCCTCAAAATACGCGTTAGTTTCGGTAATCACTTCTTCGTTTGAGATGAATCTTTTTCCTGCGATCCATTTTTTCAAGTTTGGAAACAGGAAAAAGTCACTAGGAGCTAAATCTGGACTATAAGGTGGATGATCAACCAATTCGAAGCGTATTTCACGTAATTTAAGCATCGTATCTAATGCTGTGTGAACCGGTGCGTTGTCTTGAAGAAAGAGCACTTTTTTCTTCTTTAAATGTGGTCGTTTTTTCTTGATTGCATCATTCAATTGACCCAATAATGCACGATAATACTCTCCTGTGATTGTGGATCCTTTTTCAAGATAATCAATGAGCAATATTCCGTGTGCATCCCAAAATACAGTGGATATATAGGAGTTTTCCCACGATAAAAAGAGAGCACCTGACATTTCGACACATTAAAAATAAAGTTGGTGACTAAGTATTACGGAATACTTCGAACATCCTCAACTCCTCCTGAAGAGCAGCGCAGTCATCACCAGACTTGATGACAAGAAAGATCTTCAACTCGTCTGCATATATGAGTATCCTGCACCGTATGAAAACATTTATGACAACATTAATGTAGACTAAGAAGAACAGTGGCCCAAGATGAGAGCCCTGCGGTTTCCGGAAGTGAAGACAAATAACCGAAGAATTATATCCATCCACTGATACACACTGCGTCCTCTCGGAAACATATGATCCGCATCAGTCCAGGAGATTTCCACCCACACCAACTTCGGAGAGACGTCTAATAAGTACCTCATGGGATATTTCATCAAAAGCTTTACTATAATCTGTATAGACGACGTCAACTTGAAGATGCTCATCCATCGCCCCGTGCAAAAAGGTGACAAAATCAAGAAGGTTAGTTTCGATTGACCTACCCTTCAGGAAACCATGCTGCTCAGGGATTATCTGATTCTTCACAATATGGAACAGGTGGCTGTAAACAAAAGTCTCCAACAGCTTAGCAAATATATTCAATTCACTGATGGGTCTATAGTTCTCTACAGAGTGCTTATCGCCCCCCTTGAAAATCGGGACAACAGTAGTATCCTTCCAACGGCGTGGAAATGTACCAGTACCCAAGGATAGGTTAAAAATATGTTGAAGAGGTTCACACAAAGCAGGGCAGCGGCGGACGAAGTAAGATGGAATTCCGTCAGGACCAGCACCCTTGCTCTGATCCAAGGATCTTATCGACTTCTCAATTTCCATCTGGGTAACCACTATGTTCGTGATGTAGGCAGGTGGTGCATCAACAGTAACGTCTGTAGGATAAGAGTTCCGTACCGATGGTACAAATGCACTCTGAAAGAATTCTGCGAAACTGTCGCATATGTTCTTTCCCCCGTCACACGTTTTACCATTATACGACATTGAGGACGGGAATCTGTTGCCTTTGTTTCTATTTTTTGTACCACTTAAATTGAACAGCATTTTAGGGTTATGGAGGAGTTCTTCTTCAACGTGTTTTATGTAATTAGAATGATCTTGTTCAATCATTAATTTCGACAAAGTTCGAAGGCGCTTACACTCCAACAGATCTCTTGTATTCTTGTAATTTTTTAACCTTTTATGGATTTTGTTTTTTCGCTTTATTAATTTAATAGTAAAACTAGAAAAGTACGCTGGGAATCTAGGATTCACGCGACGTTTGGGTATATTTTTATCTACAATATCGTAAAGCAAATTATAAAATGAGTCGAGATCATCGTCAACATCAATGCCCTTTAAAACATCAGACCAAGAAATCGCCAATATCTCCTCATTTAACTATCATACTCACCTCTTCTGAAGTCATAAATGGGTTTTATTATTTTTGAAATAAAACTGGAATTGACGTTGGCCCAAAACTCCAAAGGAGGGTGATGGCTATCCTCTCTAACTAAAGGGCTACAGCAAGGGCTCGAATGAGATAAAACAAATTGATTGCATAGAATTAAATCCAGAGTTCTCTGATTATGATTAAGAATATCATCAAACTGCAATAGTTCGCATAGAGTAAGAGCATCAATCAACTCAGAATATTTGGTTTCAACATTACTTGGTTCGAGAAAGGCGCCATCGGAGTCCAAATCTGCCACCCACCGAACACTGGCACAATTGAAATCACCGCACAGAATGACCAAATCATTTTCGATTTCACGCTTGATGTCACATAACTTTGTTGCAAAATTGGCACTAGCAACATCATCCCCAGGAGGGAGATAAACACAGCACAAGAACACATCCAAGAAGATCAAATTGCTTCAGGGAGACCCACAGATCCTCCGCCTCACTCTGAAACTGTGGGATCAGACAGACATCGAATTTCTTCCTAACCGCAATCAACACACCACCACCACATTTTTTTTTATGTGATCCCAATGATTCGCGGTCACGACGAAAAACGGAATAATAATTCGAATCGACCAATTCCCCATCGAAAACAGTATCGTTCAACCAAGTTTCTGTAATGAATAGTATATCATGGTTATTAGACAAACAGTTCCTCTTGAATTCATGAATTTTGCTCCTCAGTCCTCTAACATTTTGATAGAAAAAATGAACTGCCATTAGTCAGGTAAGTACGGTACAGGTAGACAAGCCTACATGATCTTTGCAATATCGGATTCACTGGATATCTGGACTATTGTACTTCTCTCGTCTTTTCGTGCCAGTATATTTCCGTCGCGAACCCAGACAAACTTTAAATTACGCTCCTCGGCCACATCACAAGCAAAATTTTGTTTGCAACTGTGAGGTGTTCGTTGATGAAAAATTTATTCGATATACCATCTAGCATCAAACTTCGATTTTCATATTGACTGCGCTTAATTTTAGCCTTTGCCAAGAATTCATCTCTTAGAAATTTTGATGTAAATTGCACAACAATGTGTTTTGGTTTGGACGCTATTTTCGTGTTAACCCTCGTAATAGAATCAACGTTTTCCTTTTTGACTGGTTGACCGATAAAGTTACCAATTTCATTAATAATTTGGAATAAATTTTCGCCAGTTTTCTCAGGGATATCCTGTATCTCGAAATTGTTCAATTTCGTGTGTTGGTCCATGGAGTTCAACCTATAGTTTAAGGATGATACCTGCACTCTAAGATCGGCGTTTTCGGCCTTCAACTCTGCAGTTAATTTCAGCAAGTTATTCAATTTGCCTACCTCAGCCTCAAAGTCCGATATTTTATCGGAGCAGAAGTCCACGCTCCGCTTCAGTAGCGGATTAACCGGTACGCTTAGTACGCTGCTGCGTAGGGCCCCGAGGTCTATAAGGGCCCCCGGCGATCGAATTTTTTTTTTCTAGAAAAAAAATTCAGTCTGT
This sequence comes from Adalia decempunctata, assembly GCA_951802165.1. Taxonomy (NCBI): domain Eukaryota; kingdom Metazoa; phylum Arthropoda; class Insecta; order Coleoptera; family Coccinellidae; genus Adalia; species Adalia decempunctata. The sequence continues at coordinate 51,235,193 of OX637697.1, forward strand.
AAGTGTGACAAAAATTAGTCAGGCTGTACTGTATTTTAAAGGAAGCTCAGACGCAACTTGTGAATTATGAATTACTAGTTTGGGCCCACGGATCCGCCTTGTTGGTAGATCAATATTATCGGTAGATCAATATTGAATGTAGATTCGCATTTATATACAAAAGAGGCCAATATTTGGTAAGAAGAAAAATTTTTTTGACAGATGTCAAACTCAATGAAGGACATCGACAACCATAGAATGTCACAACTTGACACTCGTGTCACTCTATGACACGCGAACTACGTAATCCTAACCAATGAAATGGCTTTGTGACCGACAACGAAACAGCTGACTTCTTTATTGACATCGGTGAAACAACGAATGAAATAGAAACTTAACATTTTGGGAATATTTAACATCTCGAGAGCCACTAATGCCCACTTGCACCGTTTTATGCCTAGGACAGACTTTGTTAAGAAGTGCCTTAACTTTAAGTTGGTCTTATTCTAGGCTTTGCGCATCATAGCTTGCACCGGTCTCTCACTAACAACGACGTAGTAAAGCACGTGTTAAGGAATGGTGAATCTGGCAACATGGCTAAGTTTGATGATTTTGTCGGTTTCTGTACAATTTTCTACCTGCGAAGAGAATTGCTATAGCAGATTTGACAGAGAAATTATTGAAGAATGAAGTGGAGTCGCAAAAGAAGCAACCGGCATTGAAGGAGGAAGCGTTGCAAGTTGCAGTTGCAGTCAGATATTGAGATCTATTTTCTTAACAATCTCGATAAAATATTTTCAACATTTGTGTGATGGTTTTCTGATCACAATATAATTTTGAAAAATTCATTGTATAAGTTTACATTAATTCGGTAATAATAATTCATCTTATTTATTTATAAAACTCGAGAGTAATTTAATTTTCGTGTTTGTTATGTGGAGAAAAGAGAAAAATTCAAGTCAGTTCATGTGATCACACTGAATTTTTTTCAAATAATACGCCTTCATTGTCTTTTTTTTTTAATGTGAAATATACCAAAAAAGAGCAGTAAAAAATGTAGACATTTCAAAAACAAATTTCATGAAGGAGAAAAATATAGGGTGTTCCATTTGACGCACCCTGTATATGAAAAATCATTTTATTTTGTTGATTCTTGTCAACCCTATAACCATGCTATTTTAGCCGTACGCCTTGCTGACACACCCTGTATGTCGTCGATTTTAGTGAACCTATTTTTTATTTATGTGGAATTGAATACCACAATAACAACAAACAGTTTCTACTCCTTGACAAATAACTCGTTGATACGGCAAAAACTGACAGAGAAGTTCTTTTTTGAGGTTATGAATCCTCAAGACGGCCCTAAGTCTTCCTTAAGGACCTTAAGCCATGAAATATCACGGCTTAAAATAAGAAGGACTTTACCTGCACTTAACCTGTGGCGCAAGAGAATCTGTGTCTCAAACCCTACTTACATTTAAAGACGTCCTTAAGGCAGGCTTAGATTCGACGGTGCAAGTGGGCATTAGTAGGTTATTTTTAAGAGTGGAATATGCAGATACAATAATTATGCTTACCTCGATTCGATTCTCTGTCACTCAAGTTCTCTTTCAAATATAAATGTAATGACTTCGAGAATAAAGAACGTTGGGAATTGTTGGATTGAAAGTCGAAAAATTCAAGATTATAACGATTATTTATTGTTTATTCAAAGACTACAAAGTATACAATGGAATATAGTTACAAAATGCACTTATTGATATATCAGTTTGGTACACTTTGAATTATTTCATTTCCATCTATTCAACTGTGAAGAATCAGCCATTTGGTCCTCTTCTGTATTATTAGATTGCACTGTTCACGGAATTACTCTGGGAGGGGCGGGGGAGAATTGGCCAACCATGCTGAAAAAAAAACATTATTTTGAAAAACCGTAGTTTCAACGTCATAAAGAAAAAAAAAATGGTGGCCCTAGGAAAGGAAGCAGAAACTGTTAAGGCTCTCTTTCATAACTCACCTCAAAAATATCGATTTAAGAAAGAAAAAATCTTGAAATTTCAAAACATCCGGGATATCCATTCCCATGAAAACAGAGATTTCCACAGGCGTTCTCAAAAAACCCTGTATGAAAATCCTCACCTTGATTCCATTCTATTTGAAATCAATGCTTAAACGTCCTAATTGTAACATCTCATTTTTCGATACACCCGGAATAATGCATTCGATCAAAAATATCCAAGATATCAATTCTCATGAAAGCATGAAGAGTTCCTCAAAGACATCCTGAAAAAAAATTTAACATGACATTTTGTACGACAATCCCATATTTACATACTTACTGCAACATTCCTTCGAAGAAATTGTCACTCTCGAAAATTATTTTCGAAAATATTCTGCGAAGCCAATATGGCGGCATATGAATTGCTCATTTGTTCGTCAATGCATAGAATATAGATGCATAGAGTCAAAGTCTAATTGACGATGTTCACAGAACCTACTAAAACTTCACGTCGCCCGTGAGTTGTGACGTCTCGAAACTTCGAAAAAACCCAACCTAAAAACGGACATCTGTGCGTCCCGTCAATCTTTGAAGGCCGTTGTCAAGAACCCTAACCTACATTTAACGTGAAAAATCATCGAAATGACTGAAACTCTCTGGTTTTGTCGATTTTTTCTGGTCGGATCGGAAAAATTTACCGTTTTCGAGAAACGTCAAAACTTTTCGAATTTCTTGCCGACACCCGGAGGACCGTGTCGAAAAATGCCTCTCATCAGTATTCGAACGGGGACATGGGGCTCCGATCGAAAAAAAACCCCGTCGTCTGGGGGCCTCCGAAAGTCCGAAAACTGGTGCACAAATTCGGTCTATCGGGCGATTTCGACCTTTTTCGCGAATTTTTTTTAAATACTTCCCGATGTCGCAGGAAAAATCCGAAAACACCAACTTTTACCCCCGTTCTTCCACTTTCCGTCCAACCGCTTTTTTCGCCCGCGATCCGCTTCGCGGATCGCTCTTTTACAGCCTCTCCCGAGAAACGTCAAAATCTCTTTCGTGGCTCGCTTTCAATTATCCGCCTCACTCCGTTCGGCGGATAAACTCAAGCTCGCCACGAAAAGTGACACTTCTCCTCCTAATGAAATAATATACTATTATTTTCTTATAATTTGTTGTTTTATTCGCGACTAGTACCTAGCTAGTTAACCTTCAAAAAAGTTAAAGGCACCTGCACTTGATTAAATTGCCTACAAACGCATTTTGATGCAAGTGGCAAATTCGCACCGATGTGCGGGTGACTTTGCCAAATTTTTAAAATGGAAAAAAAAATTGTTGCGCACTTTTTCTTGCGTTTCTAGTAACAGCAATCGATAGCTAGATTGTTGAAATTAAACATAATTCAAACACAACTCATTTTACAGAAAAACGAGAAAGTTACATCAAGAATACTCTAAAAAGTGGTGCAAAGTCACACCGCTCTACGGTACTCAATTCCAGGAGAACTCTATTCATCGCCGGCGATTTCAACCTCCCAGATGTTTGCTGGCCACTGACTTATAATTCTCCATCTAAGACATATGTTGACCTATTGCACTCAACATTTTCGCAACTAGTAAACGCGCCCACTCGATTTCGACTTAATCAAAATGCTTCACTTCTGGATCTGATTCTTGTGAATGATGCCGATCTTGTTTCTAATATCGACTACCTACCTCCATTTGGCAAATCAGACCACATAACTTTACTCTCTGAACTGCAACTTGTGATTCCTAACGAATCAAGTAAAATCGGAAAAACAATCAGAATTATTGATTATCAGGGTCTGAACGCATATTTTGGGAATGTGAATTGGAGTGAATTATTAACTTCGGACTCAACCGTCAAGGAAATGTGGGATTTGTTTCTTGAAACAGTGAGTCAGGGCGTCAACCATTGCTCTACTACTAAATTTGTTACATCTGTGCCGTCAAAACCCTGGATCGACCAAAGAATACTCAAGATGATAAGGCACAAGAAGTCAATATGGCAGCGGTATATGCGACGCAGGTTGAGGAGTGATTACTTGGCCCATCGAAGCTTTAGTTCTCACCTGTCAAGGGTTATTCGGGACGCCAAAAGGAGCTTCGAGGCGGAGATCGCCGGATCCAAGAACAGTAAGCGATTTTTCAAGTACCTGAGATCCACCTTGTGCACAAAAGTAAGAACGCCGTTACTTCGAGATAGGGGCGGTCTTATATGTGGGAGTGAGAGGGAAAGTGCAGAGATTTTCTCTGATTGCTTCGCATCTGCATTCACGACCGAAGATGATCTCATGCCTTCTTTGGATTCACCACGAGCATCCAATTCTATAAATGAGGTCAATTTCACCACATCAACGGTCGAGAAACATCTTCTCGATCTGGATCCTTCTTCTGCTCCGGGCCCCGACCGAATATCTGCCTCCCTTCTGAAGAACTGCTCGGGCAGCATCTCTCTTCCCCTTTCAATTATCTTCAGGAAATCTCTTGTTACCCTCACATTGCCAGCTGATTGGCTGCGATCCGAAATCACTCCAATTTTCTAGAGGGGCGACAAGCTTTGGGCTGAAAACTATCGACCAGTCAGTTTGGTTTCTGTAGTTTCCAGAGTCTGTGAACGTGTTATCCTTGTGGAGCTGAGAGAATTTGCTGTTGGTAATAATCTGATTCCTGACTGTCAGCACGGTTTTTTGCCAGGCCGTTCTATTATTACGAATCTCTTGAGTTGTGTCAACATCTGGTCAAACATGATAGACCAGAATATTCCTGTGGATGTAATTTACTTGGATTTTTCAAAGGCTTTTGACCGAGTTCCACACAAGCGTTTACTTAAGTTGGAACACCTAGGAGTTCGCGGAGATATCCTGTTGTGGATCAGGGCATTTCTTTCTGATAGATGTTTTCAGGTGCGGGCCGGGGAATCTTATTCAGATTTGAGGTGGGTGACAAGCGGCGTTCCTCAGGGGTCGGTTCTTGGGCCTCTTTTATTTCTGCTGTATACGTCCGATCTACCTAATAGTGTAAGATCCAGTTAGGCAATTTTCGCAGATGACACGAAAGTTTTCAACGATGCTCTTAGTTCTGGCCAAGTTCTGCAGAATGACTTAAACATTCTTCTACGTTGGTCTAAGAAATGGCTCTTACCCTTGAATCTAGAGAAGTGTGTGATTCTTCACATGGGCAAAAATAATCCCCGTCGCAGTTATAACTTAGCTGGTCATGACCTTTCATCGGTAAGAAGTCAAGTGGATTTGGGTGTCACTGTGTCGGAGGATCTGTCCTGGTCAGAGCATATAACCCATACGGTCAGCAAAGCGAACAGGTTACTGTACATGCTTCAGAGGTCATTTCACGGATGTTCTCTATAGATACACTTGCTCACTTCTCATAAAAACCTACATACGACCTATCCTTGAGTTCTCTGGACCAGTTTGGAGTGTAAACTTCGTGCGAGATGGTGAACTGCTGGAAAACGTTCAACGACGAGCAACTCGTATTCCCTATAGTATAGTCCGACCTTCGTACGAGGAAAGGCTCTCCATCTTCCGTCTCGCGAAGTTTTCTGCAAGGCGAACCCGATGAGATCTCATAACGACATACAGAGCATTCAATGGACGATTTGGTGTGGATATGTCTCATATGTTTTCTTTGAATGAGGACACTCGACTGCGTGGACATGGGTTCAAGCTCAAGAAGGAGAAGTTTCACCAGAAATGCAGGCAGAATTTTCTATCTAATAGAGTGTTTGAATATTGGAATCGACTTCCTGCGAGTGTTGTGCAAGCGCCATCGGTAAATTCTTTTAAAAATGGACTTGATGCATTCGATCGGCTTCGTGATGTGCTTTAAGACTCTTACAGTGTGCCTTATTGATATAAAACAGTTTGACTTTTTTATGTTGAGTAAAGTACTTAACTCTTATTCATTAAATAATAATAATAATAATAATAATAGGGCATGTCCGGAGCCGACGCTGCACATGACAGCATGCGATCCGTCGGTGGCAGGGTGCTGAGGAAGCGGGCCCCTGTCATTCAACAAAATACAGCTCCACCAGAACATCGGGAAGTGGAATCCCAGAACATGGCAGAAGATCAAAATGCCACTCCACCTGCTGGCTCGACCACCGTGAGGAGGACTGTCCGCAGGGGAGCTCGCAACGCACGTATCAAGTGGAGCCGCGAAATGAATATTGAAGTAATGCGAGCTTTTTATTACGTGAACAATTGCGATGACAGACCACTTCCTGGTTGGAGATACTCCCTTCACACCGAGTTCGCCAAGAGGCATCCGGAGCTTCAGCTGACAGAAGGAAACATTGCGGATCGTAAAAATGTCATAATACGAAAAGGTTACCTGTCAGGACAGGAACTAGATGAGATCAAGAGAGAAATGGGCTATACAATCAATCAAGATCAGATTGTCGGAGATCATAATGAAGAACCAAACGAGCCGTTGGAGAGACCAGTAGAAACGGCGAGGGAACAGCCTGTCACCCGAACTGCTCACCAAGACTGCCCACAATATCGCCAACTGTATGACACGTTCTATAGCAACCTGGCGCAATACGAATCTACCGATCCGCTCAACCGCCCCATCCTTCCAAAATTGAAGTTCAACTCTACGGCCAAAAATACCATCGAGTGGCTCAACGAAATATTGGCAGAACACCTTAGCACTCAATGGACGTTGGAACAAGTCCACTTATCTCTGTACTGTGCTGCCATCACAGTAATAGGACAAAATGGGCAGAAGATCTACTTCCCCAGAACCAGTGAACAGAAAGTTACCAATGAAGCTCCAGCCTGGAAAAGAAGATTGATGCAGGACGTCGATAAACTTCGTGGAAAAGTTGATGTCTTGGATGAGTTCCTGAAGGATAATAAATCGCGAAAAGTATTAAACAAAGTGCGAAAAATAGCCACATCCGCAGGGCTGGACCTGGAATCTCCACGACATAAAGATTTGATAGTTGACCTGAAAGATCGCTTGAGACAACAAGCTAAAGCGAAAGGTGCACGCCTACGAAGATACAACGAGTTATCAAAGCGAAAACAACAAAACGCTGAATATGTGAGAGACAGAAAGAAGTTCTTCAGAAGTCTTGAAAAGCCATCCGAAATCTCCTCCAGTCTGCATGCTGACATCAGCAGTGACGAATTTCGGCAATATTGGAGTTCTTTATGGTCGGAGAGTGGTCAATTTCGGAGAAATACTAGTTGGCTGAGGGACATTGAACACCATGCATCCGAAATCGTTGAGATGAGGACTGATATTTTCACAGTCGAGGAAATATCCAACATTATCAAAAACACTAGTAACTGGAAAGCGCCAGGACCCGATCGACTTCAAAACTTCTGGGTTAAACAGTTTCCAGCATGTTTCCCAAGTCTGGCTAGATGTTTCTCGGAAGCGCTGGAAGACCCCTCCAAGATACCGGCCTTCCTCACTCAAGGCAATACCTACATGCTCCACAAAAAAGGAGACCGCAACAATCCAGAAAACTACAGACCAATAACGTGTTTGTCAGTGGTGTATAAGCTGTTCACGTCGCTAGTAAATCATGCGATATATCGTCATTGTGAAGCCAATAATATTCTGGAGGAAGAACAAAAAGGCTGCTCTCGAGGGTCTGCAGGATGTAAACATCAACTCACTATAGACGCTGTAGTGCTAAAGCAAGCCCAAGCGAGAAGGAGGAATTTAAGTCTTTGTTATATCGACTATCAGAAGGCCTTCGATACGGTGCCTCACGATTGGCTTGTGAAAGTACTGGAGATTTATAAGATCTGCCCGAAAATAAAAGCGGTGCTCCAACATCTTATGAGTACATGGAGAACGAATATTCTGATAAATAACATCAATGCTGGAACCGTGAAAATATCGAGGGGGATATTTCAGGGAGATGCTCTGTCGCCGATGTGGTTTTGTATGGCACTAAATCCTCTGTCTACTCTTTTGAAAAACACAACCATAGGATATAGACCATCGATGAGGAATCCGCGAAAACTGTCCCATTTATTGTACATAGATGACCTGAAACTATTCGGCGAGAACTCAAAACAACTTCACTCGCTGATAGATATAGTGCGATCCTTCAGCAAAGACATTGACATGTCTTTCGGTCTCGATAAATGCGCCATAGTCAACATCAGGAAGGGTAAAATGGAGAACACACAGGAACAATTTCAGGACATCCACAGTATGTTGCCCGAAGAGACCTACAAGTATCTGGGCATTCCTCAAAATCAACGGATTGACCACACCCGTTTGAAAGCTGAGTTCACTGCGAAATATAAAAACAGGGTGACCAAAGTGCTCAACACCAAGCTGTCTGCTAAAAACCAGATCGATGCCCTGAACTCTTGGGCTACGCCTGCTCTGACCTACACTTTCGGAGTCTTGAAGTGGTCAGATGCTGATCTGAATGAGTTGGACCGACTCACTCGTCGCCTAATGACAAAGTTCCGATGTCTGCACACCAATGCATCGGTGAAAAGGCTTTATCTACCCAGAAGAGATGGCGGACGAGGAATGTTGAACATATATAAACTCTGCAGAACCCAGGAGAAAAACTTGAGGCAGCGACTGCTCGAGTCTGAAGAGCCTGATGAAATTGGTGACAACAGAGGATAAAGGATACACACCTCTGAACCTACAACACGGAGAACTGACATTCGATATCACCACGAGAAGCGAAGATATAAGTATATGGCGTGAACAAGCTCTGCACGGCAGATTTCCTAAACACCTTGAGGGGGAAAATGTCGATAAATTAGCTTCTTTGTCGTGGTTGAATGCGGGACAATTGTATCCTGAAACTGAGGGATTCCTGACGGCTATCCAAGACCGAGTCATAAGAACTCGCAACTATGAGAAGCACTGTTTGAAGCTGAACGTGGAGGACAAATGCAGGAAGTGCGGCGCAGTTGGCGAGTCTATCGAACATATAATAGCAGGCTGTCGAGTTCTTGCCGACAACGCATATCTGGGCCGACACAACCAAGTGGCAAAAATTGTTCACCAGCAGTTAGCTCTTAGACATGGTTTTTTGGATACTTGTCCGCCATACTATAAGTATCAACCTGCAGCAGTGTTGGAAACGGACACAGCGGTTCTCTATTGGGATAGACCCATAACAACAGATAGATCAGTGGACTACAATAGACCGGACCTTGTATTCATTGAGAAGGATCAGAAGTATGGGGTGATAATTGATGTGGCAGTACCATTGACTCATAACATCGGAAGAACGGAGTCGGAAAAAATAACGAAGTACGAGAACTTGGCAATAGAGCTGAAGAATATGTGGCAATTATCGAAAGTCACTATTATACCGTTGGTGATTTCGGCTGAGGGAGTCATGTCCAAATCATTTAAGAAAAACCTTCAAAAGATCGAGATATCCCAGAGGATCGCGGGATATGCACAGCAGGCTGTGGCATTGCAAACCTGTCACATCGTGCGGAAGTTTCTGAACTAGTGGGAGGAACTGAAATGTTTTTTCACTGGTTCATAGAAGTAATACCAGCTCGAGCTGAGACCGGGAGACCGATGATGAAGAATAATAATAAGAATAACCGCACGGGTGTGGTTTGGTTTCTGCCACGCCACATGGGGGGTGACGTCCCCACGCCCCGAGTTACCTGGGCCACCAAGGGTAAATGGTGGCAAACCCATGAACGAGAAGTGGAAACCGATATCATGGCAGAAGATCGAGATGCCACTCCACCTGCTGGCTCGACCACCGTGAGGAGGACTGCCCGCAGGGGAGCTCGCAACGCACGTATCCAGTGTAGCCGCGAAATGAATATTGAAGTAATGCGAGCTTTTCATTACGTGAACAATTGCGAGGACAAACCACTTCCTGGATGGAGAAGAGAAATCTTCAAGGGATCGAATTATCCCGGAATATCGCGAGATGTGCACAGCAGGCTGTGGATTTGCAAACCTGTTACATCGTGCGGAAATTTCTGAACTAGTGGGAGGAACTGAATTGTTTTTTCACTGGTTCATAGAAGAATAACCAGCTCGAGCTGAGAACGGGAGACCGATGAAGAATAATAAGAATAATAATAATTTCACTGGTTCATGGAGGAATTACCAGCTCAAGCTGTGAACGGGAGACCGATGAAGAAGAATAATAATAATAAGAATAATAAAACCGCACGGGTGTGGTCTGGTTTCTGCCATACCACATGGGGGGTGACGTCCCCACGGCCCGAGTTACCTGGGCCACCAAGGGTAAATGGTGGCAAACCCATGAAAATGGTGAATACATTAAGCCTCGGAAAAGAGTCGCTGCCTGGAGAGCGCCAGGGCATGTCCGGAGCCGACGCTGGGCATGACAGCATGCGATCCGTCGGTGGCAGGGTGCTGAGGAAGCGGGCTCCTGTCATACAACAAAATACAGCTCCACCAGAACACCGGGAAGTGGAATCCCAAAACATGGCAGAAGATCAAAATGCCACTTCACCTGCTGGCTCGACCACCGCGAGGAGGTTAAACAGAGGGTTAAACAGTTTCCAGCATGTTTCCCAAGTCTGGCTAGATGTTTTTCGGAGGCACTAGAAGACCCCTTCAAAATACCAGCTTTCCTCACTCAAGGCAATACCTATATGCTTCACAAAAAAGGAGACCGCAACAAACCAGAAAACTACAGACCAATAACGTGTTTGTCAGTGCTGTACAAACTGTTCACGTCGCTTGTAAATGATGCGATATATCGTCATTGTGAAGCCAATAATATTCTGGAAGAAGAACAGAAGGGCTGCTCTCGAGGATCTGCAGGATGCAAACATCAACTTACCATAGACGCTGTAGTGCTAAAGCAAGCCCAAGCGAGAAGGAGGAATTTAAGCATTTGTTATATCGACTATCAAAAGGCCTTCGATACGGTGCCACACGATTGGCTTGTGAAAGTACTGGAGATTTATAAGATCTGCCCGAAAATAAAAGCCGTGCTCCAACATCTTATGAGTACATGGAGAACGAATATTCTGATAAATAACATGAATGCTGGAACCGTAAGAATATCGAGGGGGATATTTCAGGGAGATGCTCTGTCGCCGATGTGGTTTTGTATGGCACTAAATCCTCTGTCTACTCTTTTGAAAAACACTACCATAGGGTATAGACCAGCAATGAGGAATCCGCGAAAACTGTCCCATTTATTGTACATAGATGACCTGAAACTATTCTTCGAGAACCAAAAACAACTTCACTCGCTGATAGATATAGTGCGCTCCTTCAGCAAAGACATTGACATGTCTTTCGGTCTCGATAAATGCGCCATAGTCAACATCAGGAAAGGTAAAATGGAGAACACTCAGGAACAATTTCAGGACATCCACAGTATGTTGCCCGAAGAGACCTACAAGTATCTGGGCATTCCTCAAAATCAACGGATTGACCACACTCGTTTGAAAGCTGAGTTCACTGCGAAATATAAAAACAGGGTAACCAAAGTACTCAACACCAAGCTGTCTGCTAAAAACCAGATCGATGCCTTGAACTCTTGGGCTACGCCTGCTCTGACCTACACTTTCGGAGTCTTGAAGTGGTCAGATGCTGATCTGAATGAGTTGGACCGACTCACCCGTCGCCTAATGACAAAGTTCCGATGTCTGCACACCAATGCATCGGTGAAAAGGCTTTATCTACCCAGAAGAGATGGCGGACGAGGTCTGTTGAACATCTATAAACTCTGCAGAACCCAGGAGAAAAACTTGAGGCAGCGACTGCTCGAGTCTGAAGATAGCCTGATGAAATTGGTGACAACAGAGGATAAGGGATACACACCTCTGAACCTACAACACAGAGAACTGACATTCGATATCACCACGAGAAGCGAAGATAAAAGTATATGGCGGGAACAAGCTCTGCACGGCAGATTTCCCAAACACCTTGAGGGGGAAAATGTCGATAAATTAGCTTCTTTGTCGTGGTTGAATGCGGGACAATTGTATCCTGAAACTGAGGGATTCCTGACGGCTATCCAAGACCGAGTCATAAGAACTCGCAACTATGAGAAGCACTGTTTGAAGCTGAACGTGGAGGACAAATGCAGGAAGTGCGGCGCAGTTGGCGAGTCTATCGAACATATAATAGCAGGATGTCGAGTTCTTGCCGACAACGCATATCTGGGCCGACACAACCAAGTGGCAAAAATTGTTCACCAGCAGTTAGCTCTTAGACATGGGTTTTTGGATACTTGTCCGCCATACTATAAGTATCAACCTGCAGCAGTGTTGGAAACGGACACAGCGGTTCTTTATTGGGACAGACCTATAACAACAGATAGATCAGTGGACTACAATAGACCGGACCTTGTATTCATTGAGAAGGATCAGAAGTATGGGGTGATAATTGATGTGGCAGTACCATTGACTCATAACATCGGAAGAACGGAGTCGGAAAAAATAACGAAGTACGAGAACTTAGCAATAGAACTGAAGAATATGTGGCAATTGTCGAAAGTTACTATTGTGCCGTTGGTGATTTCGGCTGAGGGAGTTATGTCAAAATCATTCAAGAGAAATCTTCAAAAGATCGAAATATCCCAGAGGATCGCGGGATATGCACAGCAGGCTGTAGCTTTGCAAACCTGTCACATCGTGCGGAAATTCCTGAACTAGTGGGAGGAACTGAAATGTTTTTTCACTGGTTCATAGAAGTATTACCAGCTCATGCTGAGAACGGGAGACCGATGTTGAATAATAATAATAACTCCGATGTTGGAGATTCGCTAAGCCCGCTATTATTCTGCATAACACTCATACCACTAACAATTGAGTTGAGGGAGAGCAAAATAGGATACAAGGCCGGACCACCAGGCAGAAGGAACCACATGATCTCTCATCTCTTATACGTGAACGACTTGAAGCTCTACGCTCCCTCCGAGTCCGCACTACAGCAACTACTGAATATCGTTTCAGACTACACCTCAGCCATGAGAATGTCATTCGGTTTGGACAAGTGTGCTGTATTTCATCTGCGCAGGGGAAAAGCTGAAGATGCAGGAGAAGATATTCGACTGGAAGATGGAATGACTTTTCGACATCTCGAAGACGGAGAAACTTACAAGTTTCTTGGGATGAAACAGAGGGGTGTACTGGAGACAACCCAGATAAATAATGACCTAACAGCCAGCTACAAAAAGAAGCTGAGAGAAATTTGGAAATCACAGCTGTCGGGAAAGAACAAAGTGTCTGCTACAAATATGCTAGCCATCCCGATTCTCACCTACTCTTTCGGAGTGGTGAACTGGACGGTAAACGAACTCCTCGATCTTGATAGGTTAACAAGGAAAACGATGAACATGAATCGTAGCCTACATCCCAACAGTTCAATATAGAGGATATACCTTCCTCGAAGCCAGGGGGTAGAGGATTGCAATGTTTGGAATATCAACACTATCAACAAACATTGGAAATGGCAGTAAGGATTCTAAGAAGTGAAGATCCACTTCTGAAATTCGTCGCTCAGCATGAAATTGCGAACCATGGAGCCTTCCCATTCCGAGCTGCACAAAGGGCCCTGGAGAAGCTCAGCATAACCGGCGTATCGATCAATCCTGAGCTCGCTGGAACACCGATCACTCAAGCGGACCAAAGAAGCCTAGCAAGACTGATCCGAAAGTCTCAGTCAGATACATTACTCGAACATCATATGAGTAAGACCTTGCACTCCATATATTTCAGGAGCTTAAAAGACCAGGACCTGTCTGAAGAATTGTCTTTCGACTTTCTAAAGTCAGCTAGCCTTAAGTCAGAGACAGAAGGATTTGTGATGGCGTGTCAATATGGAGTACTGAATACGAGATGGTATAAAAAGAACATCATGAAAATGCCATGGGCAACAGGAAACGATCATGCACATCCTTTCCGCCTGCAGAGTCCATGCTCCATCAGGGTATGTAGAGAGACACAACGCGGCACTCCGAATCCTATACTTCCATCTGAGAGCCGCGTATGGCATAGACAAAGAACCGGTGCTACCATATGTGCCTCTGGAGATTGAAGCGGTGGTCCAGAACGATAGAGCTCGCATATGCTGGAACTATCCTGCCTCAACAACACGGCAGATCAATGCTGTTAAGCCAGACATACTTCTGCTGGACAAGGAGTTGAAGGAGTTATTTGTCGTGGAATTCTCCTCCCCTGCTGAAAATAATGTTGTGATGAAGGAAGAACAGAAGAGGCAAAAATACAAAGACCTTGTGTTCGAGCTTGGATCTTTATACCCAGGTCATAAAATTAGGATGGTCGTACTTATCATAGGATGTCTCGGTGGAATGAAAGCTAACTATGTGGATGAACTGAAGATTATCCCGGTCTGCAGATCACTGGCCGAGGTATTGGCGCACAGAATGCAGAAAGCAGTGTTGCTCGGGTCACTCCATATCATCAGGTCCCATGAACTCTAGAAGCCACTTGCAGCTCATCAAATGATTTCATCAGTTTTTTTTTTCAAATTGAAAAGCCGAATTGATTTTATGTTGCGCCCATGAATTCAATATGGGTACAGATAAGATACGCATGGAAAGGTTCAGCTAAAATATTTACTGTTACAGGGTGATTCATGAATAAATCACAATAGCTTCTGCAAAGCATAAGTATTTTTGGTATGGTTGCCTGTATGGCTCACCCTGTATGAGAAGTAATCATAATGAGTATTTCAGACTGAAAATTCTGGACGACTAGGTATTAATCTTCATGGAATAATTTCTCTGTGACGAAACTGTAGAATTATCGAGTGTTTGCAAAAGCTATTATTGTGATTTATTCGTGAATCACCCTGTAACAGTAAATATTTTAGCTGAACCTTTTCATGCGCATCTTATCTGGACTCATATTGAACTCATGGGCGCAACATAAAATCAATCCAGCTTTTTAATTTGGAAAAAAAACTGACGAAATCATTTATTCTCCACTATAACGCCCTGTATCTCGAAAACTAGTCATAGTATCGGATTCAGAATTCATACCTCTGGAGATGTTGTAGGAATCAATATATAGTGAGAAAATAGTTGCATTTGACCGAGGAAGTTTTCGAATACAGGGTGTTCCCGTTTTTTGTACTTTTCCCAAAATAGAATACCTTCCTATGAATAAACCACCATGAATATTTTGGAGATTAGAGACACACATATGCTTGTGGTATTACTTTTCCCAAAAATCAATTCTAAAATACAGGGTTTCGAATTAATCCTTAAAAAAAATTATTATGTCTAGTGGTTCTCCCTGTGAAACACCCTGTATAAAAAATATGCACTGTGCAATATTTTGTCGTCATAATACTAAATCGAAAAGAACATTCCGAAAATATGCCTTCCTGACGTCACAGTAGAAAAAGTGAATTTTGGCAAAAAACTACCGTCATTTATGCGTGAATCACCTTGTAAATATAAATATTTTTAATCATACGTACTCGCTATTTTCATTACTAGAACATGTAGTAAACGTGTGTATGCAACAGAAATCCAATCTAACTCTTAATAATTAAAAACTAACTCCGAAAATCTCGGCAATTTTTAACTTTAACACTCCGTATTTGGAAAACTAGCCATAGGATTGGGTTGGGCCCATAAACAGTATAAACACTTTTGGTCACTGAGTCGGGTACAGCAACATACCAAACTTTCAGAAAATTTGACCGGTCGCCACTTTACTCATAAAAGGTTAGGTTAGGTTAGCACGGTGGTTCGGGATGGAACCCACATAGGCCAGGGGCCCGTTGTGATGCCGTATTAGGATGGTTACCACCCCCACCACTACCGTGAGAACCAGTAGCTGCTGTTAATGAACAGCATAAGGCTTTTGACACCAACCGACTGAAGATCGGATAGGTTGTCAAAATAGGCCTGTCCCAGAGCCGAGATTCTTTTCCTGGATAGGGCAGGACAGTGGCAGAGTAAGTGGACCATCGTCTCTTCCTCCTCCTCGTTTCGACAGCTTCTACAGAAGTCGTTGCGTTGAAGGATTCCCATACGTGCAGCATGGCATCCTCCAAGCCAGTGTCCAGTGATGGCCGCAATCGCGTTTCCAATGGAGTTCCTGGAAAGAGATAAAATATCTTTGGTGCGTCGCAGGTTAAGCTCCGGCCATACCTGTCTTGACGAAGTGCAAGAAAGCTCCTCCCGCCACCTGAGGTTGGTTAGGCGGAGTACTTCCTTCCGGAGGAGCAACCTCTGTTCAGCGATAGGTGCCCCTGGTCTAGTATTAGCGGATATAGCTGTGAGCGTTGTACCAGCTCTAGCTAACTCATCCGCCCTACAATTTCCTGCTATGTCCCTGTGGCCGGGTACCCAGACAACATTGACTCTTACTTTAGTCGCCAGCTCATCTAAGGCTCTACGGCATTGTATAGCCGCCTTTGAGGTCAGGTAGACTGAGTTTAGAGATTTGATGGCAGCTTGGCTGTCACTTAGAATAGATATTTCATTGGACTCAAGTCCTGTTTGAAGTACCCATTTGGCTGTTTCATTTATAGCTACCATTTCTGCCTGGAAAACACTACAGTAGTCCGGCAAACGAAATGATAAGTTGAGGGATGGGGACTCTGAGAAGACTCCACTTCCTACTCTTCCCTCTAGTTTTGAGCCATCTGTATAAAAGAGCGTCCCATTTGGCTTAACTAGGTTCGCTGTCCACTTGTCTCTGGACGGGATGTCCACTGAGAACCTGCGGTCGAACATCGGGATGGGTTTAGTGTAGTCTGTGTTATTTACGGTGAGGTTGAATTCCTTCAGAATTTTGGAGTGGCCGTAGTTTACCTTAGGCCATGGTGAGACTGCATTGAGTCTGACAGCGGCGCTAGCCGCGCACTCCTTCCCATATAGGTCTAATGGAGTCAGATGTAGGATCATTTCCAGGGCTTTAGTCGGGGTTGTCCTAAGACACCCCGTCATGAGAACGGCAGCTAGTCGCTGTACCTTTCCCACCCTTTTCCGGTTGACCTCCTTACACAGGGCTGGCCACCATACTAATGATCCATACATAAGTGTGGGTCTTACGACCGCCGTGTATAACCAATGGACAATGCTGGGTCTCAACCCCCATTGTTTGCCAATGGTTCTTCTGCAGGTGTATAGCGCAACTGTCGCCTTTTTCACCCTTTCCTCTATATTTTCTCTCCATAACAGCTTTCGGTCCAGGACAATTCCTAGGTACCTAGCTCGTTCGGAGAGTTTTATTTCTTGGCCCCCTATATTGGGAAGGCGAAAGGAGGGTATTTTGTGCTTCCTCGTGAAGAGAACTAGCTCCGTTTTTCCCGGGTTTATCCCTAGGCCGCATTTGTTGCACCAGTGCACGAGTTCATTTAGTGCCCCCTGTATGACATCCGACAGAGTCTCTGGAAATTTCCCTGAAACTATAATCGCAATGTCATCGGCGTAGGCCACAATTTTAATTCCTAGCCTTTCCATTCT
Source organism: Adalia decempunctata (assembly GCA_951802165.1). Taxonomy (NCBI): domain Eukaryota; kingdom Metazoa; phylum Arthropoda; class Insecta; order Coleoptera; family Coccinellidae; genus Adalia; species Adalia decempunctata. The sequence continues at coordinate 51,252,615 of OX637697.1, forward strand.
CTGGAGAAAGCCGTTGAGGGTAAGGATCCACAGTAGGGGTGAGAGCACTCCCCCCTGCGGAGTCCCCCTATTGACCACTCTTTGTATCTGACAGCCAGAGATCTCTGCGTGAATCTCTCTGCTGCAGAGCATGTGGTTAACAAATTCGACGATTGACTTGTCGATTCTCAGATTTTTCATTTCCCCTGTAACAGCACTGGGGATTATATTGTTGAACGCCCCCTCAATGTCTGAGAAGGCTATCAGTGAGTATTCGTTGCAGTTTAAAGACTTTTCAACTTCTAGTACTAGCGCGTGGAGGGCTGTTTCTACTGACCTCCCCTTGCAGTAGGCATGCTGGGATTGGGAAAGAATTCCCTCCCCTAACAGTGAATCTCTTATATATGAATCTACTAATCTTTCTAGCGTTTTTAGTAGAAATGATGATAAGCTAATAGGCCTATAATCCTTGGGGGTGTTGTGCGATTGTTTACCCCCTTTAGGTATAAAAACAACTCTCACCTCCTTCCATTTCTTAGGTACATAAGTTAGGCTTAGGCAGGCCTTGTATATGACCTCTAACCATGGAATCGCCAGGTTGGAGACTACCTGCATTTCCGCTGGTATAATATCATCCTTACCAGGTGATTTGTAGGGTTGAAACTGTGCGATAGCCCATTCAATCCTGCTCGAGGTGACGATTGATGGGTTAATAATTTTTTCGATGCTAGGAGCTGCTGGTTCGCATTGCCCACCTAGCTGTTGGCCAGGAAAGTGTGTGTCTACCAGTAGCTCGACGGTCTCTACGTCCGTGGTCGTCCATGTGCCATCAGGTTTACTGAGATAGCTTGGCGCCACTGGGTTGGACGAGATTATTTTTCGCAGCCTGTTGCCTTCTGTAGCGCAGTCGATGCTAGAACAGAATTCAGACCATGATTTGAATTTTGCGAGTCGAACACTATTTTTGAAGCTATTCAGACCGGCTTTATAAGCACTCCATTCATTGGTTTTCTTAGCTTGGTTGAACAGCTTTCTACATTGTTTCCTGAGGTCACTGATTTCAGAAGACCACCAGGCCGGTTTGGGTTTTCCCCTGACCGTTTTCATCGGGCATGCAACATTCATCGCATCGTTGAAAGTTTCTGTGAGGCTGTCTACCAGCTGATCCAGATCGGCCCTAGAAGTGGGAATGTCTGGTATCTCTGCCGGTAGGGCCTGGGAGAAGCGTTCTTTGTACATACCCCAGTCCGCATTACGCTTATTACGGAACTGTTTGGCTGTTGGCCCATGTACGTCCATGTCAAATTCCAAGTATCGGTGGTCTGACATGGAGTGGTCTCGGGATACTCTCCAGGACCGTATCAGGTTAGCGGCATGTTCGTTGGTCAATGTTATGTCCAGAACTTCCTGCCTTACGGCTGTAATAAAGGTGGGTTCACCGCCTCTGTTACATATTTGAAGGTTGTTATCTAGAATGTATTCTAAAAGCAACTCACCTCTTTCGTTTGTGTCGGTGCTGCCCCATATAGTATGGTGTGCATTCGCATCAGCGCCGATAACGACCGGTGTCCGCGTCCTTGCTGCCTCCAATAGGGCTGCTTGTAGCGGTCTCGGCGGGGGAGGTCCTGCATCATGCGCCATGTATGATGACATGAACCATATACTAACCGGACCTAGTTGCACCACAATGCACACGTTGTCCCTGTCACAAAAATTTGGTAAGGTAAAAGAGCTGTATTTCCTGTTAACAAGAATACATGCTCTAGGCGGCTCTTTACCCTGTATATATATGACATTGTAGTCTTTCAGTTGCAGTCCGCAAACCCGCTGTTTATGCACCCAGGGTTCTTGGACTAAAACGATCTCCTCGCCGGTTTTAGCTAAGCGGAGGAGAAGTGCAGCTGATGCTGCTTTACTGTGGTGGAGATTTATCTGCAGGAACTTCATCCGCAGTTTCCCCGCCGGATGAGTCTAGCAGCTCATCTTCATCCACATTGTTGAGCCGACTCAGCATTGCCGCAGCTTCTGAGACGCCGCTTTTGCCGCCATCGGATGCGCCATCGTCAGACGTCGTCGCCACCTTCTCTTCTTGGGGTGTGGTGGTTTTGGCGTCTGCGTTGTAGATGAGGAGTTTCACCGACCCGAGCCCATAGTAGACCACCCCCTTGTTCTCCAAGATGGGGGCCACCGACTCGTTGTTCAAGATGACAACAGCCTCTCGCCTTCCTTCTTTTTCTTCACCTACCTTTGCCACCCTCCAATCGTGGGTTGGGAGGCTAGGGTTGCTGAGCTGCAGGAATTCAATTATTTCTGCAGGATCTGATGGCTCTGCCGGAATCCAGGTCCTTGACCTTGGTCTGCGCGGGATGTTCTCCCTCGTCACAGCCTCTAGTCTTGATCCTGGCCAGACTTCGCCAATTTTTGAGATCGCTTTCTCGTATAGATCTGCTGATCTCTGATCAGCGCACGATACCAGCTTGACTCGGCCCTGGAACCAGCCTGCGTCCGTGCACTGAGGGGGAGCTCCCGGATTTTCTCTGAGGAGCTCCTTGAATTGCTTTAAAAGCGCCATCTCGACCATCATCCATTTTGACGGAGTGATGTTGCCGTCCTGGTGGCTTTTATCGATAACCGCCCTGACGAGTTCGTTTTTTACGACCGCACTGTAGGGGCGCTTGGGCGAGGGCCCCGTTTTGGGCTTCTTCGCTTGTTGATCGCTCTGCTCTCCCGATCGCTGTCGCTTAGCTGCTGGTTTAGCTGCAGTTTCAGCTTCAGTTTTTTTGGGGTCGCGCGGCGGCTTTTGCAGCAACTTCTCGAGCCCAATCTCTTGAGGCCAGTTGCTTTTCCGACATCTCCTTTTCGGGTATGTCTTTTAGCTTCTCTAGCAGACGATAGGCCGCTCTTCGGTCCCTGTACGCCTGCAAGGAAGGGTTCACCTGCTTGGGCTTACCGTTTCCACTCGACCCTGCGGTCGGGGTGGGCGGGTTCTCCGAGCCGGTGTTTTGGGTGGCCGAAGCCGAGGGACGCCTCCCTTCGCGGGTGGGCGGTATAGTTGGGGCCGAAGCCCCGGATTGCCTCCCTTCGCGGGTGGGCAGTGTAGTTGGGGCCGAAGCCCCGGATTGCTTCCCTTGACGGGTGAGCGGTTTGTTTTTTTTGCTTTCTTGGTTCATAGTGTTCCCACGAGTAGCAAGGAAAAGGTAGTCCGCTGCGGCAGAGCCCGGCATACCGCAGTAAGGGGTCTCATACTATGGGGTGTCCCCTGGTGCCCCAAAGGAATCGTTTGCGACACACATATTTTGCAACCCAGTGCCATTCAGCCCTCGGCACGATCTCTTCCACCTTGGCTTGGGTTGGGTCTTTTAGTCGCCTTTTACGACAGGCAGACCATACCTGGGATCTATTCTATTTTCCCCGTATCCCCAGGGGAATTACTCATAAAAAGTGCGGGGTCCAATGGCACAACATTGTCAATGACATGCTCCCTATAGTGTAAGGCGGTCATATTCCCAGGACAAATGTGTAGACTCGTGTGTAGATCTGTGCGCTCGTTAAAACATATCCCGGCCCATACCATAACACTACATGGATGGACTTCTTGGACATTACGGTGTATGCGTGGGATTGTCCATACCCATATTCTTCGAGAATCTGAAAATCGTCCATATATGGATTCATCAGTGAAAAGGACACTAGGCCATTGATCGTTCCAATTGATATGTTGCCTTGCCCATTCTAGTCTTTGACGCTTATGGTCACGTGTTAATAGAACTCCTCTTAATGGACGTCTAGAACCTAGATTCACCTCTCTCTCAATTCTCAAACGTCGTCTGATGGTTTCGATGGAAACTTGGACCCCATCTGCATTTTGAAGAGTATTCCGTAGCAATCTACACGTAGATGTAGGGTTTCTTCTCGCTGAAACGGTGATGAAACGTTCTTGAGCAGGTGTTGTTTTTCGTCGCTCACCATTCGTCTTTCCAACACGGAAACTGTCCCCCTGAACCTATTCCAAAGTCGAGATATTACACTTGGGCTGACTTGGAGCCTTTCCGCTACAACAAGTTAGGCCACCTGTATCATTCCGATAGCCCTATTAGCCTCAGCGTTTGGTAATTTACGTCTTGGCATTTTCAGAAAACTCTCTTTAAATCGAAGCCGTTTATATACTGACTTCATTTTAAAATAAGAACATTCATGAAGCATATGCAAAGAACCAAACTCCAGAAAAAAGTCGACCATATTGACGAAATGTCTCATACTGATTTTTATTGGATCGATTCAAGTTGTTATTGAGTTTTAAATGATTTTACAGCGATTTTTTCGATTAAAAACGATTGAATACGATATCCCTAACTCTTGTGGAGCATTATATTTCTGTTCGTGTTTGGACTTTGAAATCCTTGTACTCTCATTGATCGCAAGATAATATTGATAGGGAGAGTTCTAAAACACTCTTGGAGTATTATGAAAAAGACCTTGAGGAGGGAATTATTAGCGAAGCAAGCATCTCATCAATTCAAGGAATATCTTGAACTCTTGAAACAAAAAAAATACTAGTTGTATTAAAGATGTTGAAAATAATAAAAAAATAAGACACAAATCATTTGCCATTATAAATAATGACAAATGAAATGTGAATACGAACTAGGTCTCCGATACTGTTCACCCTACCAGACCGAATGGTCCAACGTCAACTGAGAATCGCACCGACTGCAGTTTCGTCCTATTAGGACTCATCAGGGTGGAATATCCCAAAGTCGACGCTGGATGGAAAATCTTGCTGCCTTCTCAGCTGATGATCTCATATCATCATTTTCCCATGTTAATATTTTTTGGGTTTTAGAAACCTACAACTGCGAACGTCTCCGCGCTTCCCAGGTGAATTGTTTATATAGCGTTCTTTAACGTTGAAATTCACAATCTGGTGTCGCAATTTGGAAGAAAGTTTCCTTTATTGTTCGCTCAATCACCGATAGGGGAGTCTTATCTGAAGGTGGATAGATGTCGCTCATTAATTTCTCATCGAAATAATGCGGCGCCAGATGTCCATATCTTGACGAAAAGATTTTCCATCCAGCGTCGACTTTGGGATATTCCACCCTGATGAGTCCTAATAGGACGAAACTGCAGTCGGTGCGATTCTCAGTTGACGTTGGACCATTCGGTCTGGTAGGGTGAACAGTATCGGAGACCTAGTTCGTATTCACATTTCATTTGTCATTATTTATAATGGCAAATGATTTGTGTCTTATTTCTTTCAATTGAATAGGTAGCTGCCTTCTCAGCTGATGATCTCATATCATCATTTTTCCATGTTGAAAATAATATATGATAAGGGAATGATAGAAGTATTCTCTAATTTATATACGTATTGCTCTAAAGTTATTTGTACCTAACGGTACATATTACAAGTTGTAAAGCACAGCGCTCATTTTCCAAACTGTCCTTGATAAAAAATAAATATAGAACTGTTATTACAGAAAATAGATTGCAGTTTTTAGGAATACTTTCTATCGAAAGTGATATAACGAGCAGTCTCGATTATAATTCTGCAAGAATTTGTTGATATTAAAATAAGAGAAAAACAATTTTTTAGTGCAATTTCATTTTGTAGGTAACGGATATGCAGCTTCAGTCCGGGACCGAGTGTTGTAATGTCGCGGAGACTCCGGTGACTCACGGCATCCGCGGCACAACCAGAGGGTACCAGGCAGTGCGTCAGCGTCGATGATTGATAGCTGTTGTTTATTTACATCCGAACATACGTTGTTCGCATGATAACATTTATTGCAGGAACTATTTTGCAGGCCCGGATATTTTCCATCATTTATTGTTTTTTGACAGGAAACGCATTGACCCTTCATCTCTGTTTGGTTTTCGACTAGCAGAAAATGAAAAATAAATCACAAGAATATTTTCACTGAATTTCGCCCTATAAACGGAGCTACGAATAGATACGTCCGAACACGAACGATACATACGTACATGATTACAATAAGTAATGAGTAATAAAGTACAATAAGTTTCTTCTTCAATTTTCCTGAAGATTAGATGGCAAACAATAATAACTTGTTCATATTTTCCTCGATATACCAAAAATATCTCATAAGTGATAGTTTTTCACTCTATTTATGATTAACCAACCTAACCCATAGAATTCAAGGTCGATGACTTATATAACTCATCTTCTATGAATATTTCACAGACCTTTTGAGAAGACGATGCCATATTGTTGATTTTTTTCATTGAACAACGGTATAACGGTGTGCCTTGCGAGGTAGCGGGCGCGCAAGACAAACCGTAAGATCTATGAATCGACCCAATGCAAACCTTATATTGTTGTGAAGGACGCATGCGTATAGCGACAACCGGCGCGATCTGAAAACGGGGTAAACAAATACATATTCAGGAAATCATTTTTAGAGGTTTGTTGTTATGAAAAGGGAAAGTGATTATTTCAGGTGTATTTCTTTTAATAATCTAGTGATTATTATGTCAAGACTTTCAGTGAATTAAAGAAATATTAACCGTATAGTGTCGAGTTATACATTTCCAAGGGGATATTGTTTAGATGGAAACATCGCCACAGATTATTCAGTACCACGTATCATTTTATTTTTTACTAATTCCAATTTAATACGCGATTTTTAGTGAGGCGCGATGATAACAGCCGTTAGGGGGCACAATAGATCTCAAGGTCGCGGTGGATTCTAACCCCTTTTTACTATAAACTATATCGACATTTATCATTCATATATCTGAGTTTTATATTTCATTGACATTTATTTTTAATATGGACCAGTTACAATACATTTTTAATAGAAACTGTGCGTATTAAATGTATAATTCCACGATCCTTGGAGCTCAATTACATCTCCCACATTTGTGGTATTTTATTATTACATAATATCTCTACATCAAACGTTTTTCCATCATTTGGATTTTAGCCTCGACAAAGTTGATAAACATTCTGCCAACATTGTCAACTTGTTTAGAGACCAGAGAAGTAATGATATTCGATGATATTTAATCCAGGGAAGCATCCAGATTATTCTTTAAATTCATGATTTTTTTACTCAAATTTCAGTGTATATTCCAACCACTTTCAAAATGTATCCCGGTTGGCCCTGAAATTCTGACACATTTCACCGTGTATATTTTGAAAATGTTAGGTTATAGTCATTTTCCTGTCAGATAAAAAAGCAACGTTTCCTTACTACATAGAGGTCGTACTTATTACGGATTTATCAAAATATTAATTTACTTCGGGAAAATAATGAATTTAAGAAAATATTATATGAATTCAATAATTCCGAAAACCCGGCATAATACTGACTATGAATATTTAACATTTTTTCAGGTTTTTTCTCGATATTTTGAAAACTGTTTGAATGAATACAATGGTGTCAACAGAAATGTATTCAGAATTGAATACTCAATTATATAATGAAAGAAAATATTGAAAAAAAAAATGTTTGCGTGATAAAATTTATTTGCCCTCCCTGTATAACCGGAAGTGCTCAGGCTCCAAAAATATTTAAGGTCTGTACAGAATTTCGAACAATATCATAATCCCAATCTTCAGATTTCAAACATGTCCAGTTCTCCAGAAACGTCTAATAGGTACTCGAACTTGGGACACCCTGTATGCAATCAGGAATAACTCGAAAACGACGCGTTTTATTAAAAAAACATAAGAATACTTTTCTTGATTGAAAAAAATATGAACCGTTCTCTTCTTTTCCAGGGGTTTTATGGTATTTTGCGGTGATTTATGAGTCGGCTACGCTGTAACTTTTATACCAGGAGCAATATTGAATAAGTTTGGAGTGAGGAATATGCGGCATGAATAGACCAAACAAACATCCAAAATTCAGTTCATTTGAAAAAACGGTTCCGAAGATATGAAAAGTTTTTTTAATGGATTTTCGACACCTTGTATCTTCCAAACGAAACCGAATTTTTCAAATGGTATAGAAAAAAAGTGTTTCGTTTGATGAGAGGAATTTACAGTTAAAATTGTGTATATGGATGGGTTCAACGTCTGTGATAATAATTAGAGAAATAGTTAAGGTCGCCGTTCAGAGCGAGTAGGAAAACTAATCCGATAGAGTCGCCACCGTGCATTTTATGGAATATCTCCATAGAACTTACATTATCACTATAAGTTCCATAAATATTTCTCTAATTATGAATGAAATAAATGTACAATGGCGCCCTCTATCTGAAAATCGCTGAACTATGAAATCAGTGAATAATGTGGGTAAAGCAGGAACTATTTCCCGCCATGTATTTGATGAGTTTTGCCATTTCCGTACTTCAAGTTGTTTTCCTGAACGAAATTATCTGTAGATCCACTTTTAATCGGGAGGTGAACTATTTTCATGGGTCTTCCGTTTGAAATATAAAACAGAAGCATGAATTGGCTTATTTTCTTCTATTTTTGAAAGAAAAAAAATAACTTTCGAAATGATATCGATTTCAATTATTTCATTAAGAACTCCAATCTTTTCTGAGTTCACCCACAAAATTTTAGTTCTCAAAGTGAAACCATTTTCAAATGCAACTTGAAATAAAAACGCACAACATTGAACACACACCTTAACGGCAAGTAAGTCAAAAGACTCACCCTGTATTCATGGAATTGATTGGTCAATTTCCGATAGATTTTGATGACGTCACCCCAATAGTATTCTCATCACTGAATAAATACATCACAACAGCAAATAAAAATGATATATTATAATACTAGCTGGCCCGGCGAACTTTGTTCCGCCTAAATGATACTTACGGTGGATTACACAAATCGTAATCACCGGTGATCGGAGATCAACGACTTGGTTCTCTGATTTTTGAACTGTCAAATGTTTCCATGGATATGAGCTATCACACAGCACAGATACACAAAAATAATATGTCATAATATCTCAATCACTAATAATGGCAATTTTGGATTCGGTTATTTCCGCAAATATATTTATCACCCAAACAGAAATTCAAAAACATTTCAAAATTTATGAGAATGGACATCTCACGATTGGAACTCATCGCCAAAATCCGATTTACTTGACATTTCGATAAAAATTCACTGTGATATTCACCCGCTTCTGGATCTGTTAATAGCCTTTCATGGTACTATAAGCCCTATGTAAATTACACAGTAATGGATGTCATATGTTCTTTTTTCGACCATTTCAAACCACGACGACCGAAATGCTCGAAAAAAGAACAGATGACATCAATCGATGGCCGCGAAAGCCTTAACAAATTCATCGCCATTCAATTGTGATAATGTCAAATATAGTACCTTCACGATTACGTTATTTGGAATGAATAAAACTATAAAAATAACTGATAATCATCAGTCATAATGTGTGAATAGCGCCATCTGAATTGGTAAGAACGAAACTTTTCTCATATCTCAACGAAGTCTGATCATTTTAGACATCTGTATTTTTACGCTAAGACATTTTGGTTTTGCCCAACATCGCAGAGTTGTAGGCAACTCAAATTACACACTATTACAGTGACTATAGAGGGAATATAGTCACTGTCCACACTATTTGTTTATATATCGCCATCTAACGCGGAGAATATCAAATGAACTACCTACGAATAAGCGGTGGAGTAACTGTAACTGTAGCGACATCTAGTGGCCTTACTCAAAAGGAGGAATAGTATATTATTTCATTAGGAGGAGAAGTGTCACTTTTCGTGGCGAGCTTGAGATAATTGAAAGCGAGCCACGAAAAGTCACTTCTTCTCATAATGAAATATGCTATTTTATTTCCAAACGTTTTCAAATTCATGAAAATTGTACATTTAATGTAACTTGATCAAATAGAAATGACGTTTGAATTGGAAGTTTTTGTATTCTATGCATCTATGTTCATGGTAACCAAGTAATCTTTTTCGTAGCAACACTTATCCTGCCGCCGGGCTGGAGGGAAAAGTAAATATTTCTCCGCCTAGGCGGAGAAATAGAACTTTTCGATGAATCTGTCAGTCGAGAACTGACGTTGTTATCGTACGTTTGGAAATAAAAGCATTTCCTGTATAAGTAGAATTTTCATCGATTTTTTCAAAGTTTCATTGTATGTTATAATAACCAGATCGTAGACGAATCCATATATGAAGTTTCATAACAAACAGTCCATCCGATCTCGAGTTATAAATGGTGTAACAAACATCTTTTTTATATATATATATATATATAGAATACATCAGGGTCATCATAATAAACCGTGCATTAGACGTTTCTCGGCTTCTATGAGGAAAAGATTTCTGAAATTTGGCACACGGCCGTTTTGCAAAGGGGGAAATCATGCTAAAATATTTTCATTGAAATCGCACTTCCGGTTATACCGGAAGTGACCATCAGCTTTAGTATGTCAAATGGTACTACCTATTTTTCTAACCAGAAATGGATTCCTTTTTGAATTTCAAACATTTTATCTGAAACATTTTTACGTAGTTGTCATGGTTACGAAGATATAAGGACTTCTATGAGAAAATGGCCAGTTTCAGAGGTCCGCGAAACGTATCATAGCATGTATGCTATCCAATATCCATGATAAAGAAGCAAATGAAGGATCTTACGAAAATTCAATAATTTTGCCTCGTATTGCATGGCTATCGAATCATGTTGTTCTATTGGAACTTTCACAAGAAATTCATATTTCTGAGAAATTTTAAACTTCAATAACTTAATTTTTTCAAATGGCATGTCAATATTTTTTGTACAGAAATCGACAGAAAATTTGATTTCAAACATCCTTCATTTGTTTCGTTATTATGGATAGTATGCACGCTATGATACCTTTCGCATTTTGTTCATTAGGTGAGAGTTTATGACGATTACTGGAAAAATAAAGATTGTTCGCTTTGTTTTAGTTCGTGTTTAGATTATTTTGGTGGATAAACTTATTTTTTATTGTTTTCTTCAGAATAACATTTTCTAGTTGAAGATTATATTCAGTATATGGTCTCTTCCATTGAATTCTTTAAAATTCATGAAGAAAGACTTCCAACAAGTCCTTCTTCAATATTTTCACATGGACAAAGAATATAATCAGCATAAACTAGCGCAATTTTCTCTTTATAATCTCCGAGAGCCTTATCAATTGCTGACTGATAACATGAAGGAGAATTTATGAAACCAAAAGGCATTCTATTGTATTCCTACAATCCATCAGGTGTGATAAATGCTGTGATGTGTTTGGAAGATTCTTCTTCTTCGATCTGATGAAAACCAGATTTCATATCGAGCTTTGTATAAAACTTTGCTGTTGCTAAAAGGTCTATTTGATATTGAATTCTAGGTAAGGGGTAATTATTTCGCAGAACTTTCTTATTCAGTTCTCTGTAATCAACACACAGTCTTATTTAGCCATTAAGTTTTCTAACGAGGACAATAGGGCTTGCATAACTTGATTCACTACATCTTATAATACCAGATTCTAATTGGTTTTTATTAATTTCCTCAACTTTTGTTCTTTCCTGATACGCTAAATTTCTTGCTCTAAAAACGACAGGAGATTCATCTTTCAATTGAATTTTAGTTTACCTGTGGTGACTGCATCAGGTTTAGATTCAACCCCTTTTTTAATTATTTGAATTATTTGTGCTTTCAATTGCTCGTCCAATCCTGACAAGTCTAATTCTAAATCTTTACAAACTAAAGTGAACGTTTTAGGAGATTTTCTAAAGGAAGTCACAAAATCAACACAATCTTTATTGATTTCAAGTTGAATATCCCCTTCTTTGAGTATATCTAATCCGATCAAAGCATCAATATCCTTATGTGGAATAATACTATCCGTAACTATATTGAATTCAATTTCTATATCGAATTCACCCTTAAAAAATAGGATGTTTCCTATTCCCATAATTTTTTTTTAGTTTGAGGTATTACTTAACTTTAGCAATCCATTCTTTCGTTGTGAAAGGTGAATCGTCGGGATCGTACATGTTCGCCATGAATTCCATCATTTTCATCTGCAGTTCGAATTCGTTTGCACAACGAACTCGGTGAAACTCGTAGAATTTAGGTTCTAATTCTTTCTTTGTAAAGAAAGAATCAATCCCGCTTCTGATGTAAGATAATAAAACACTCGGGGTGGTTAACGTGTTCTTTATTCACAGTTCAGTGGGCTTAAAGTACATTCCGTCAGGGAATACAAAATGGCAGGTTATGTTGTTGTTTACTTGCTTTGAAATTGCGTCTGTCTAGGATGCGGCGGCGTTGTTAGAGAGAGATAGTAGAGAGGGATCATAGAAAGCCATCGCTTCAGATCACAGAGTGTTTGACATTAGGCCTACGCTATGGTCTCAGCATTTCATATCAATTTATAGAGCGTTCAAAATTCACATTGCTTACATATATAAGCACTAATTATCGATAGAAAAAATGAAGTTTATCAAATAGGTACTGAAAATGGCGTCTTGAACCGGTGGTTTTTGAGGGAGGAACTGATACCAAACAGGTCACTCAATTCTGTAGAATTCAATGTTTCAATTGAAAAAACAATAACTTTAAGGGAAGAAGTAGCAAATTCCTCAAAGTTCGGCGACCAAGGTTTCAAAAAATGTGCTTGCCGTCCGGACAAAAATTAGTATGAGACAAGGGGGTGTTTTTATTTCAAAGCACATCAAAAATGCAACAGCAGGTGCCATTTGAGCGGCCTCTGCTGCAATAAGTAATAATAATTTTATTTTTGGTGGTCTGTGAGTGTGAATACTTATTATTCTTCTATTACTCTTCTTTTTCTACTTTATGTGGTAGACATGAGTGAGGCTGTTGTTGATTCTGGGTTACAACAATATGCTGACGACTCTCAATTATTTGTACCTCTAAATTTCAATGAATTACCGAGTTGTCAACAAAAGTTGAATGACGACTTGAGTCGAATTTGTCGGTTTGCTACGGATCATAATCTGAGGTTGAACGAATCGAAGTCCTACATCATGCTTCTCGGAGTTGAAAGAAACCGGATGACTTCGGTGCTGGATAATTTTAAGCCAGAGTTGAATGGTTTACCCCTGCCCATTGTTTCGGAGGCCAAGAGTCTTGGTTTGTACCTGGATTCTGATTTGTCTTTTCAAGTTCATGTCAGGAATAAATTGAGGGTTGCTTATGCTCGTCTGAAGAAATTAAACCGATTCAGAACATCTTTATCTAGTAGAGCAAAATATCAGCTGTGTAACTCTTTGGTGCTATCGCTGTTCGATTATGCGGATGTGGTCTATAGTAGTTCGTTGACTGTAAGTTTGTGTAAGTCTATACGAAAATTGCAGAATTCTTGCATGCGCTTTTCATTTATTTTATGATACCCTACAGAGAGCATATAACACCACATTTAAATGATTTATCGATTCTCACTATGGCCAATAGAAGAAGGCTACATACATTGGTTTTTATACTGAAGCGTGTTGCTTTCAATTGTGAATCGAGATGGGGCTACGTTTCGTCCCAGCCTCGCCTACGAGGGACTCATCAGATTGGCTAATGTAAGCGAGGCCTGCCAATGACGTAGGTGTTACAGCTGCCCTGCTCTAAGCGAGCGAGGGTACTGGATATAAGACGTGGTCGGTCTATAAAGGAAATGGTTCCGCAGTACCCGGGCTGCTTAGGGGGAGGTGCCCTCTGCCGGATATATGCTGAGGCGCGGGCAGCATGCGAAAGGCGTGAGCAGATTTCTACACGCGTGGCATTGAGTCGCCACAATACAAAAGATTCTGAAAACTGGTCAGCCTACTTACTTGAGGCGGTTGTTCTGTGCTCACTCACATCACTACACTACAAGGAACCTTGATAATTTTGTCATCCCCCAGCACAGAACTGAAGTCTTCCACAGATCATTCCATGTAGTTGCTCCCCAGATGTGGAATGAGCTTCCTAGTGAGGTGAAGCAGTTTTCGACAAGTAGGTTCAGGAGAGCGGTCAGGGCCATATGTCTTGAGAGACAGAGGGTGCCATTTGAATATCGTGGTTTGACAGTTCGGTTTGATCATGTCCAGGATCGTTGACTCCCCCTGCTTGCGCGCGTACCGTCCACGCCGCCCTCATTCTAATTGTTGAGGGCCTTGTTGATCCCCCTTCGCGGCGCGCATGATTATGATTATTATTTTAGTTTCATTCTTTCCATGCTATTTGTAGCATTGGTGACCAGCATGTTATCGGTTTCGTATATTTTTTTTTCTTCTTCTGTTAGGTGCAGCAAGTGTGTAGTACCTATATATAACCGGGCCACACAACACAGAGTCTTCTGTGCATCGGTTTTTTAATTGTTGTGTGGTCCTATTTGTCATGTTATTGCTAATTTCTTATCTGGCAAACATTGTACTTCTATATGACAAATAAATAAATTATTATTATTATTCATCGGTCTCCCGTTCTCAGCCTGAGCTGGTAATTCTTCTATGAACCAGTGAAAAAACATTTCAGTTCCTCCCACTAGTTCAGAGATTTCCGCACGATGTGATAGGTTTGCAAATCCACAACCTGCTGTGACATCCCGCGATCTTCTGGGATAATTCGATCCCTTGAAGATTTCTCTTGGATGATTCCCTTCCGTCTTCAGAAGTTCCGGATGCCTCCCGGTGAACTCGGAATAGAGGGAGCTCCATCCAGGAAGTGGTTTGTCCTCGCAATTGTTCACGTAATGAAAAGCTCGCATTACTTCAATATTCATTTCGCGGCCATGATATCGGTTTATTATTATTCTTCTTCATCGGTCTCCCGTTCTCAGCTTGAGCTGGTAATTCTTCTATGGACCAGTGAAAAAACATTTCAGTTCCTCCCACTAGTTCAGAATTTTCCGCACGATGTTTGCAAATCCACAGCCTGCTGTGCACATCCCGCGATCTTCTGGGATAATTCGATCCCTTAAAGATTTCTCTTCTCCATCCAGGAAGTGGCTTGTCCTCGCAATCGTTCACGTAATGAAAAGCTCGCATCACTTAAATATTCATTTCGCGGCTTCACTGGATACGTGCGTTGCGAGCTCCCCTGCGGGCAGTCCTCCTCACGGTGGTCGAGCCAGCAGGTGGAGTGGCATCTCGATCTTCTGCCATGATATCGGTTTCCACTTCTCGTTCATGGGTTTGCCAGCATTTACCCTTGGTGGCCCAGGTAACTCGGGCCGTGGGGACGTCACCCCCCATGTGGCGGGGCAGAAACCAAACCACACCCGTGCGGTTAGGTTAGGTTAGGTTATTATTATTATTATTATTATTCTTCATCGGTCTCCCGTTCTCAGCTTGAGCTGGTTATTCTTCTATGAACCAGTGAAAAAACATTTCAGTTCCTCCCACTAGTTCAGAAATTTCCGCACGATGTGGTGGGCTTGCAAATCCACAGCCTGCTGTGCACATCCCGCCATCCTCTGGGATAATTCGATTCCAGATGCCTCCCGGTGTACTCGGTACAGAGGGAGTATCTCCATCCAGGAAGTGGGTTGTCCTCGCAATTGTTCACGTAATGAAAAGCTCGCATTACTTAAATTATTATCTTTCATCATCAGTCTCCCGGTCTCAGCTTGAGTTGGTATATTTCTTCTATGAACCAGTGAAAAAACAGGAATTTCCGCACGATGTGACAGGTTTGCAAAACTACAGCCTGCTGTGCATATCCCGCGATCCTCTGGGATATCTCGATCTTTTGAAGATTTTTCTTAAATGATTTGGACATGACTCCCTCAGCCGAGATCACCAATGGAATAATAGTGACTTTCGACAATTGCCACATGTTCTTCAGTTCTATTGCCAAGTTCTCGTACTTCGTTATTTTTTCGGACTCCGTTTTTCCGATGTTATGAGTCAATGGTACTGCCACATCAATTATCACCGCATACTTCTGATCCTTCTCAATGAACACAAGGTCCGGTCTATTACTAAACTGTCTAGCTTTCATGGCTATAATACAAGAAATGAGGAGACGCTATATGTTCCTAAACATAGAACTCATAAGTATGAAATGTCTCCAATGTACCAGTGCATAAGAGTTCTCAACCATTTACCACAATGTATTCAATTTCTTGATGTTAATAGATTTAAGAAAATAGTTAAGGCTTTATTGTTACAGAAGTGTTACTATACTGTGAACGATTATTTCTGTGACACTCTTGATACAAGCTAAAGTGATATTTTTTTGACCTGTCCTATACATGTACACATGTCTTAAAGGATTAATAAAATATTATTATTATGATCGTGGACTTATTCACTATCTCGGCATACGGCCGGATAAATTTACCTTTCCCAGATACAATAATCAAAGGGAATAGGCTCGATCACGATACACTTGACAAAAATTTACGAACAATTCTACAGGTATTGAGAATAACAGCTTTTTGCATTTCAATGTAGCTGTTTACATTTAATTCTAATTTGTTCAGACTATTGTGTAAGCTCTTGGGTATCAATCCAGTCGACGAGATGATCACTGGAACGATATCAACCTTCTCTAGGTGCCACATTTCCTTGATCTCGAAAGCCAGATCTGTGTACTTGCTTATCTTCTCCTGGTACTTATTCAATATGTTGTTGTTGTTGGGCACAGCTACATCCACCAAAATTGCCTTTCTGACCCTCTTGTCGTAAACCACAATATCCGGCCTGTTATTCATCACCGTTCTGTCAGTGATAATAGGCCTATCGTAGTATAGTCTAAAAGAGTCATTTTCTAACACAGGCAGCGGCTGATACTTATAATACGGCTTGTAGGAGTTGAGAAGTCCGAACTTGAGCGCCAATTTCTGGTGTATGATGTTGCACACTTGGTTATGTCGGTGGAGGTAATCAGTGTTGGCCAGTTGTTCGCAGCCAGAAGTTACATGCTGAATTGTTTCAGATTTTTGATGACACTTCCTACACATATCTGTTGGCACTGTACGGTCCTTCATGATGTATTTCTTGTAGTTGTTGGTGGAGATTACTTGATCTTGTATAGCCATCATAAAACCTTCCGTCTCAGGAAACAGTTCACCCTTCGACAACCATTTGTTGGATGAGGTTTTGTCAATATGTGGCTGATTTAACTCATGGTGATGCCGTCCATGGAGTTCTTTTTTTGACCATTGTTCTAGCTTTTCAGTTTCAGAAAGAGATGGCAGATCCAGCAATTCATCTGCAGTAGCCAGAGTTAAAGACGTGAACTTCTTATCAACCAAAGTAACAACTCTGTGTAGATTGGAATTATTCGCCTTCTCAAAGAAGAATTCCCTGAGGTTTTTAATCTGGCGAGTGTGAAGGTTGACAATATCCGCAAGTCTCCGTCCTCCTTCTTTCCGTGGTGAAGTGGTTCTTAATACTGACGACCTTGGGTGATGACCTCTCTGTTTCGTCAGCATCGTTCTGGTTTGCCTTTGAATGTCCTCCAGATCTGTCCTGGTCCACTTGATAACTCCAAATGAATAAACCAGCACTGGGATTGCGTAGCTGTTGATGGCTTTGATGAGATTTCCAGAAGTCAACAGTGACTTCATCACCGTTCTCAGTCGGCCAGTATACTCCTCCCGGATTTTTGCCTTCGACTGTTTTTGCTCCAAACATCTAGCCTGTTGGTATCCCAGATATTTATAAGTTTCTCCATCCCTCATGGCTTGAAGTATATCTCCATTCGGTAGTTGTGATTCACCGTCCACGACTTTTCCCCTATGGATGTTCAGGGTTCTACATTTTTCAATGCCGAATTCCATTCGAACATCAGTTGAAAAAGAACTGACGGTTTTCAGAAGCTCATCCAATTGCTTCTTGTTTGCAGCATATAGTTTGATGTCGTCCATGTAGAGTAGGTGGGAAATAGTATGTTCTTCCCGCGCTGTCTTGATCTTAAATCCACATTTCGTTTCTTGGAGCATCGATGATAAAGGGTTCATTGCCAAACAGAACCATAATGGGCTCAAGGAGTCTCCTTGAAAGATCCCACGACGAATGGGGATTTCTTCGAGCTTAATCGTCTTGTTGTTCATAGTGACTTGTATTGATGTTCGCCACTGAGACATTGTTGTCATCAAAAATTCCACCAAAACAGGATTGATTCCATAAATGTGCAGCACCTCGATGAGCCACGAATGAGCGGTGCTATCAAATGCCTTCTGATAATCGAGGAAGGCTGAGTGCAAGTTGCGTCCTTTCTCATGGGCCTGTTTCATGATCACTGAGTCGATGATGAGTTGTTCCTTGCACCCTTGGTGTTTTCTTCTGCATCCTTTCTGTTCTTCTGCCATAATGTTGTTTTCATCCAAATGTTGATATATTCGGTTGGATAAACATGAGGTGAGTATTTTGTACAGTGTTGGAAGACAAGTGATAGGTCTGTACTGCGATGGTTCTTGAGTCTTATCGCTTTTTGGAAGCATATAGGTTACTCCTTCGGTTAAGAATTTAGGAGCTTCTTGAGGATGTTGAAGTATATGCGTAAACTGTCTCGCAATGGCTTCATGCAGATGGCCAAATTTCTTGTACCAGAAGTTATGGATTTTGTCGACTCCTGGAGCCTTCCAATTGCTTGCTTCCTTCAGTGCTGTCACCACTTCATCCAATGATATTTCTTCGAAGTTCATTTGTGGGACGTTCGTTCGATTTTTCTCCCTGCTGATCCAATCAGCATTGTCATTATGTTCCTTAGGCATCGACCACAGAGAACCCCAATAATTTTTTAATGATTGGGCTTCTGGCATAGTGACTTTGTTTGAGCTTTTGGTGATGTGTTTGTAGAAGTTTGCCTCGTTGTTGTGGAACAATTGGTTATGCTGTTTCCGTTGAGTGCATTTCAAATATCTGGACAGTCTTTTCGCCTTCGCTTGAAGTTTCTGTTTCAGAGTATCCACATATATGATGATGTGATGTTTGCTTTCAGATTTGTTCATGGTGTTATCAATCTTCTTCAGAATTTTTCTAACAAACGATTTCAGGCGTCGTGACGGGGATTCATTCCGCAGGAACTCAGTAAGTCGGCCTATTTCCTTTCTGATTTTGTCGATGTCTTTCTCCAATCGGGTTTGCCATGGTGGTTTCTTTATGGTTCTTTCCCGTGTGTGATATTCGGGGGTGTGGACTTGTTGTTTGTGTAGTCGAAGGGTTGCTACTGCTCCACAATACACGAGAGTGTGTATTCCGTCCAGGCTGTTGAAGTCCTCAACGTGGTCATCGAAGGCTGCATTTACACTGGCCAGAATAATATTGGTGCTCTTGTTAGTTTTTAATTCAGGCAGCTCTGGGCGTTTTGTTGGATTGGTTCCCTGAAACTCAACCATGGCTGTGTTGAGTAGTGATCTTGCAGAGTGCGCATATTCCCCTGGTCCACTTGAATCAGACGGTACTTCCCCATTATCATTAGATTCCATATTCTGGATCTCATTCTGGTTTTGTTCTGGATGTGTTTCGATGTTAGCTCCAGTGTCGTTGCTCAGTTCCATGAGGACTTCATCTCGTATACTCCTCAATGTGTCCGTAGAGAGTAGGTTGTTTTTCACAATAGTTCGTCGTTGATCTGATATCCTTTGTTCAGAAATGTGGTGGAGTTCTGGATATCTTTTATTTATTTATTATTGTTCATCATCGGTCTCCCGGTCTCAGCTTAAGCTGGTACTATTTCTATGAACCAGTAAAAAAACAATTCAGTTCCTCCCACTAGTTCCGGAATTTCCGCACGATGTGACAGGTTTGCAATGCTACAGCCTATTGTGCATATCCCGCGATCCTCTGGGATAATTCGATCTTTTGGAGATTCCTCCTGAATGATTCCCTTTTGTCAGCTGAAGTTCTCCAGGTGAAGACGTTATAGAGGGAGTATCTCCTTCCAGGAAGTGGTTTGTCCTCGCAATTGTTCACGTAATAAAAAGCTCGCATTATTTCAATATTCATTTCGCGGCTCCACTTGATACGTGCGTTGCGAGCTCCCCTGCGGGCAGTCCTCCTCACGGTGGGCGAGCCAGCAGGTGGAGTGGCATTTCGATCTTCTGCCATGATATCGGCTTCCACTTCTCGTTGCTGGCTTGATATTTTCTCCATTTTCATGGGTTTGCCACCATTTACCCTTGGTGGCCCAGGTAACTCGGGCCGTGGGGACGTCACCCCCCATGTGGCGTAGCAGAAACCAAACCACACCCGTGCGTTTTTATTATCATTATTCTTCATCGGTCCCCCGTTCTCAGCTTGAGCTGGTAATTCTTCTATGAACCAGTGAAATAACATTTCAGTTCCTCCCACTAGTTCAGAATTTTCCGCACGATGTGATAGGTTTGCAAATCCACAGCCTGCTGTGCACATCCCGCGATCTTCTGGGATAATTCGATCCCTTAAAGATTTCTCTTTTCCATCCAGGAAGTGGTTTGTCCTCGCAATCGTTCACTTAATGAAAATCTCGCATTACTTCAATATTCATTTCGCGGCTCCACTGGATACGTGCGTTGCGAGCTCCCCTGCGGACAGTCCTCCTTACGGTGGTCGAGCCAGCAGGTGGAGTGGCATCTCGATCTTCTGCCATGATATCGGTTTCCACTTCTCGTTCATGGGTTTGCCACCATTTACCCTTGGTGGCCCAGATAACTCGGGCCGTGGGGACGTCACCCCCCATGTGGCGTGGCAGAAACCAAACCACACCCGTGCGGTTATTATTATTATTTTTTTTTTTTTTTTTTTTTTTTTAATACGTCCGTGTGAGGGGAAAACCCTTTATGGGCACCGAGAGGGTCCGCACTCTCGGTAGTGTGAGAATCCAGGATCTTGTTTGGCTACTCACTAAAAACCCCTCACACCTTCAATGGAGGAGTTCTTCATCCTGCCCTCGCAGCGTCCCTTAACAAAAGAGATGAGCTGCAAGTGGCTTCTAGAGTTCATGGGACCTGATGATATGGAGTGACCCGAGCAACACTGCTTTCTGCATTCTGTGCGCCAATACCTCGGCCAGTGATCTGCAGACCGGGATAATCTTCAGTTCATCCACATAGTTAGCTCTCATTCCACCGAGACATCCTATGATAAGCACGACCATCCTAATTTTATGACCTTATTATTATTATTATTGTAGTCCACTGTTCTATCCGTTGTTATGGGTCTGTCCCAATAGAGAACCGCTGCGTCCGTTTCCAACACTGCTGCAGGTTGATACCTATAATATGGTGGACAAGTATCCAAAAAACCATGCCTAAGAGCTAACTGCTGGTGAACAATTTTTGCCACTTGGTTGTGTCGGCCCAGATATGCGTTATCGGCTAGAACTCGACAACCGGCGATTACATGTTCAATAGATTCGCCACACTTCCTGCATTTGTCCTCCACGTTAAGCTTCGAACAGTGTTTCTCGTAGTTGCGAGTTCTTATAACTCGATCTTGGATAGCCGTCAGAAATCCCTCAGTTTCAGGATACAAGTGTCCCGCATTCAACCACGACAAAGATGCTAATTTATCGACATTTTCCCCTTCAAGGTGTTTGGGAAATCTGCCGTGCAAAGCTTGTTCTCGCCATGCACTTCTGTCCTCGCTTCTGGTAGTGATCTCAAACGCCATGTGTCGGTGTTGCAGGTTGCGAGGTGTATATCCCTTATCTTCTGTTGTCACCAATTTCATCAGGCTATCCTCGGACTCGAGCAATCGCTGCCTTAGATTCTTCTCCTGGGTTCTGCAGAGTCTATACATAGATGTTCAACAGACCTCTTCCGCCATCACGCCTAGGAAGATAGAGTCTTTTGACCGATGCATTGGTGTGTAAACATCGAAATTTTGTCATAAGGCGACGGGTGAGTCGGTCCAACTCATTCAGATCAGCCTCTGACCAC
Source organism: Adalia decempunctata (assembly GCA_951802165.1). Lineage (NCBI taxonomy): Eukaryota > Metazoa > Arthropoda > Insecta > Coleoptera > Coccinellidae > Adalia > Adalia decempunctata. The sequence continues at coordinate 51,274,376 of OX637697.1, forward strand.
TTCAAAACTCCGAAAGTGTTGGTCAGAACTGGCGTAGCCCAAGAGTTCAATGCATCGATCTGGTGTTTTGCAGACAGCTTTGTGTTCAGTACTTTTGTAACCCTGCTCCTATATTTCGCCATGAACTCAGTTTTCAAACGAGTGTGATCAATTCTTTGATTTTGAGGTGTGCCTAGATATTTGTAGGTGTCTTCTGGTAACATATTGGTAATGTCCTGAAATTACTCGTGAGAGGTTTCCACTTTACCCTTCTTAATGTTGATAATGGCGCAATTTGTCGAGGCCGAAGGACATGCCAATGTCACCGCTGAAGGTGCGTACTGTATCTATGAGCGAGTGAAGCTGGCTTTGGTTCTCGCTGAAGAGTTTGAGATCGTCCATATATAACAGATGAGATAATTTTCTCGGGTTCCCCATTGAAAGCCTGTAACCCTTATTTGTGCTATTCAGAAGTGTAGACAGAGGATTCAGTGCCACACAGAACCACATCGGCGACAGTGCATCTCCTTGAAATATTTCCCTCGATATTTTTATAGTTCCAGCGTTGATGTTATTAATGAGTATATTTGTTCTCCAGTTACTCATTAGATGTTGTAGTACGGCTCTTACTCTCGGACAAACTTTATAGATCTCCAGGACTTTAATAAGCCAATCATGGGGCACTGTATCGAAGGCCTTCTGATAATCGATGTAACATACACTTAAATTCCGCCTTCGTGACTGGGCTTGTTTTAAAACTACAGCGTCTATGGTGAGCAGATGTTTGCATTCTGCAGATCCTCGAGAGCATCCCTTTTGTTCCTCTTCCAGAATATTATTGGCTGCACAATGCCGATATATCGCATTATTTAGGAGCGAGGTGAACAGCTTGTACACCACTGACAAACACGTTATGGGTCTGTAGTTATCCGGCTTGCTGCGGTCCCCTTTTTTGTAAAGCATGAAGGTATTGCCCTGAGTGAGGAAGGTGGGAATCTTCAAGGGATCTTCTAGTGCCTCCGAGAAACATCTGGCCAGGCTGGGGAAACATGCTGTGAACTGTTTAATCCAGAAGTTGTGAAGTCGGTCAGGTCCTGGCGATTTCCAGTTGCTAGTGGATCTGATGATGTTGGAGATTTCCTCGGTTGTAAAAAGATCAGTTCTCATTTCAACGAGTTCTGATGTGTGGTGTTCAATGTCTCTTAGCCAGCCAGAATTTTCCTGAAATTGTTTACGTTCTGACCATAAGGAACTCCAATATTTCCGAAAGTCGTCTCTACTGATGTCGGTATGCAGATTGGCGGATGTTTCGGATGGTTTTTCTAGACCCCTATAGAATTTCCTCCTGTCTCTCACATATTCAGCGTTCTGGAGTTTCCGCTTCGAAAGCTCATTGTATCTTCGTACACGAGCACCTTTTGCTTTAGCTTTCTGTCTCAAGCGATCCTTCAGTTCAACAATCAGCTCTTCGTGTCGTGGAGATTCCAGATTTACCCCTGCGAGTGTTATTATTGTTCGCACTTTGCGCAGTACTTTGCGAGACCTATTATTCTTCAGGAACTCATTCAAGACATCCACCTGTCCTCGAAGTTTATCGACGTCCTGCATTAATCGTCTTTTCCAAGCCGGAATTTCACTTTTGACGTTTGATTCACTGGTTCTAGGCATGTAGCTCTTCTGGCCATTTTGTTCAATGACTATGATAGCAGCGCAGTACAAAGAAAAATGAACTTCTTCCAACGTCCTTTGCGTGTTCAGGTGTTCTGCCAATATTTCGTTGACTAGCTGGATGTGATGTTTAGCCTTTGAGTTGAAATTCAATTTTGGCAGGATGGGGCGGGTGAGTGGATCACTAGATTCGTAATGAACCAGCTTGCTGTAAAAGATGTCGTGAAGCTGTTGATATTATGGGCAATTTTGATTGGCAGCTTGCGAGACAGACAGTTCCTGTGCCGTTTCCGATGATTCTACTAACGGTTCGTTAGGCTCTTCATTCTGATTTCCAACAATCTCTTCTTGATTGATTGTATAGCCCATTTCCCTCTTGATCTCATCTAGTTCCTGTCTTGTCAAGTAGCTTTTCCTCATTATAACGTTTTTCCGATCAACAATGTTTCCTTCCGTTAGTTGGGGTTCAGGATGCCTCCTGGTGAACTCGGTATAGAGGGAGTATCTCCATCCAGGAAGTGGTTTATCATCGCAATTGTTCACGTAATAAAAAGCTCGCATTACTTCAATATTCATTTCGCGGCTCCACTTTATACGTGCATTGCGAGCTCCCCTGCGGGCAGTCCTCCTCACGGTGGACGAGCCAGCAGGTGGAGTGGCATGTTGATCTTCTGCCGTGTTTTGAGATTCCACTACCCGATGTTCTGGTGGAGCTGTATTTTGTTATTATTGTTATTCTTCATCGGTCTCCCGTTCTCAGCTTGAGCTGGTAATTCTTCTATGAACCAGTGAAAAACATTTCAGTTCCTCCCACTAGTTCAGAAATTTCCGCACGATGTGACAGGTTTGCAAATCCACAGCCTGCTGTGCACATCCCGCGATCTTCTGGGATAATTCGATCCCTTGAAGATTTTTCTCGAATGATTCCCTTCCGTCTTCTGAAGTTCCGGATGCCTCCCGGTGAACTCGGAATAGAGGGAGTATCTCCATCCAGGAAGTGGTTTGTCCTCGCAATTGTTCACGTAATGAAAAGCTCGCACTACTTCAACATTCATTTCGCGGCTCCACTGGATACGTGCGTTGCGAGCTCCCCTGCGGACAGTCCTCCTCACGGTGGTCGAGCCAGCAGGTGGAGTGGCATCTCGATTTTCTGCCATGATATCGGTTTCCACTTCTCGTTCATGGGTTTGCCACACAGAAAAAAAGAATCTCTTAAATCAAATATATATATATATATATATATATATATATATATATATATATATATATATATATATATATATATATATATATATATATAGATTTGTTCGACCGCACATACAGACCCAAATCGGTATACTCGACCGACTTTTCAGTCCAAAAGTGACGTTTTCAGACCCGGCTTCGGGACTGGTAACGTTCGACTATAGAAAAGTTATGAGGGGGCTGAGGGGATGCTAGGGGTGCATTTTCAGCCGGGTCTGAAAAATCGGTTTTACATGTGATTATATATGGAAAAGTTTCAGTGTTTGGCCAGTGCGAGGGCGCTTCAGTCGACATCAACTTGCTGTATATAATTCGTATAGTTGACCAACGCATTGGGTCCCTAAATATGGCAACGCTGTTTTCCGTTCATACATCTCAAATACACGATTCGAGTACTTATACGATCCCGGTATGGACGAACGTCGTCATGGGTCTTGGTGAATATTTCGAATAGACTCGTAGATTTGATATTGGATTCTCTTCATATCAATATGAACTGCAGATTCTCCGGTATGGAAGCTTATACAAACCCGATGAATATTACTGTAAACAAAGTGTTAACAAGTAGGTACGTGTGTCTTCGAGTAGGGGTCTAATTTCGAAAGTGAGAAGAGAGACTTTTTTAAGTGCTGAAAAATGGCATTTTGTGAGCAAAGAAGAAGTTACAGTCACATACTAAATTTTTTTGTTTCCGATTTACAAGATTCGTTCATGCACAATCACAAATTCCATTTCAAAATTCATTTTCAGAATGTCAATATCATATCATGACGGTATGTTTGTTTTGCTGAAAAATGACAAAGGGATCAAAATCTCAAGACGGAGGCGTGTCCACCTGCCTCTGGGCACACATGTAGGTACACAATATATTTCATTTGATTAATAAGGAACTAGTATGATAGATCAACCTTTTCGCCATAATCCACCAAAAAAGGAATGGTTCAAACCCATGATAGATCAATGAATATTTAAAATGTTCACGTTTCTCTCGAGCCCTCTTCGGGTATTGGCATGTCCACAAAATCGAATACGTCAATTATACCTGGCTAATCACGTGATATACTGCGGTTTCAACTGGAAACCAGTGGTGCGTTATCAAAATACTCTCAAATGAATATTTTTACAATGTAGCTGACAGACGTCTAAGGATTTAATTTTCAGCGCTTCCAAGAGAAAAATAGTATTTTTTCCTCATATTTGGAAGAATGTAATATTTAAAGGAAATGCCCACTAGCTTATGCCTACAAGGAATCATTCCCTGAAATCTTTCGCACTTATAAGTACCACCCTGTATAATTCATAATTTTTTTATAAATGGAGTGTGATTCAGTTGAAGACATTATCATAATATGCTGAGTTTTGGATTTTCATAGAAATGAAAGCTAGGAATGACGTAAATCATGTACCAGAATCTGATAATGGTTATACATATGACAAGGCTCTTGTTTTTAGTAAACCAGTGATTCTTCTAAATCTGATTCTTGATTTCACCGATGAGAATCAAAAGTGAAATCGAATTTTCATAAGAATTTCAGAAGTTATACAATTGTGTTTTTCAATGTGATGAATGAAGGAGAGTAGTGTTATGAATTTTTGTCTAGGTCCTACCTAATACATTAAGCTCCTAATACTTCACTGAGATTGATGTTATTGACATTCTGAAAAAAGTGCAAGTTTTCAGTTCTTTTCGTTACTTCATATACTTTAACAAAGAAAATGATGATATGGGATCATCTGCTGAGAAGGCAGCTACCTATATAATTGAAAGAAATAAGACACAAATCATTCGCCATTATAAATAATGACAAATGAAATGTGAATACGAACTAGGTCTCCGATACTGTTCACCCTACCAGACCGAATGGTCCAACGTCAACTGAGAATCGCACCGACTGCAGTTTCGTCCTATTAGGACTCATCAGGGTGGAATATCCCAAAGTCGACGCTGGATAATATACTTTATTGTGTTCTGATTATTTATTGCCTCATTTTCGAAAGCATTCCTTCTTTTATATTTCATTCATAAGATCAAAACATTAATTAAATCTACCATTCCGTACTGATAGCCATCGTGGTTGTGGAATTCTTCTAGGTGAACTATGTTGCATTACTCAAGCCCTCTTACTCCATAACCATAATAAAGGCGTTGTAAAGGAATACAGGGCGTCCGGTTTCAACGTTCATATATTTCAGGGGGTGATTCTGGAGGGTGGAGTTCAAAGTTAGATTATATCAACTTAGGCCCTAAAACACCAGTGCTAGAGGCTCTTAAGCATGACCTCCAAAGTCCAACTAATTTGCGATAACTATGTCATCATTTATCGGATTTAAATGAAATTCAGTACATGGGGGTTTCTGGATAAACTGAATCGTCTGATAAGGGCGGATTTAAGGGGGGGGGGGGGTAATGAGTATCGAAGACCTAAGAAGAAATTGCGTTTCAAAGTTTATTTGAGGATGTTGTTGTGTACCTGATTTAATGGTTTTCAATCATATTACCCCCCCCCCATGAAAAAGACCTATATCCACCCATGTCTGATAACCGATTCCCATCAGTGAAGGAAAATAATACTTTTAATTTTTGAGATTATGTAAGTCGAAGACATGGTCTCCTCAACCATTTCCGACAAGAGAGGTACGGCGCTACGGAGCCCCATCCTATAGAAAAAAATGACTTAGAATGCATTTCATCACACTAAATACTTTCATTCCGAGATAGGGTTATGTAACGCTTTCAATTTGAAAATATTCTAGGAGCCCATTTCTTCGACTGAAATTTCAATTAGATCATCAACTCAAAAATTTAAAATGATTTTTTGAGACACCCCCTATTATATTATCTCTGCTACTGATGAGAATCAATCAGTTCTTTTTCAATCAAACGATCAAGTTTATCCAGAAAACTCCATGCTATAAATTCCATTTAAATTCGATAAATTTTGGTGCAGAATTAACCAACTAACGGTACTTATCCTGAAATATATGAACGTCTAATCCTAACACCCTTTATGTAATTCGTTATACAGGGTAGCCATTTGAAAATGAAACAGAAGAGATTACAGACGAAATAAATTTTTTCGATAGAAATGCTCGGACAGGTCGATTTTTGTTTCGAGGGGGACAACTTAAGATGTAGGTTACGGACGCATAGCGCTTCAACCCTTGCTGCTACAACCCCCACCCCCAATTTTTGAATAGGGAAGATGGGGTGAGTGATACCTCATTTGAAAGGTATTTTTATACTGATTTCAGCACAGTAATTGTTTTTTCATTTTATGCATTAGTTCTCGAAATATTCTCAACTAAGTATTTGAAAATGAAGTGGTGTTTTCATGGCACTTGTAGTGTTTTTTTGTGAAAAATCGACATCTTGATTAAAGATTTCTATGTCAGTGGATTGGAAGAAGGAATCCACAGTCATGGTTGTTTTGAAGCTCAAAATGTCGATTTTTCACAAAAAAACACTACAAGTGCCATGAAAACACCACTTCATTTTCAAATACTTGGTTAAGAATATTTCGAGAACTAATGCATAAAATGAAAAAACAATTACTGTGCTGAAATCAGTATAAAAATACCTTTCAAATGAGGTATAACTCATCGCATCTTCCTTATTCAAAAATTGGGGGTGAGGGTTGTAGTAGCAAGGGTTGAAGCGCTATGCGTCCGTAACCTACATCTTAAGTTGTCCCCCTCGAAACAAAAATCGACCTGTCCGAGCATTTCTTTCGAAAAAATTTATTTCGTCTGTAATCTCGTCTGTTTCGTTTTCAAATGGCCACCCTGTATATGACGGCATCCAGAATTGATTCTAATTTTTTTTACAGTGTACCGGGCGGGTCAAGCTACACCAGCATTCAGCCTTTTTCACATCACGTGATAATATATGCGTTCAAATAATTCAAACCACCAGCCGAACCGCAAAGAAATATTGAAAAGGAAAAATCAAATATTTCATTCATGAAAACAACAATGAAATGTGTCAGATTTTTTTTTCGGTTTAATTTTATTTGATATGCGGTTTTTCTAAGAGAATTTGAAAACAATAGTTTTTGTTAGATCAGATACTTAAAGTTTCAATGAGTGGAAATCTCGAAAAATGAGATAATTATTTCCACAGTATCAAAAAAGGTAGTTTGTAGACAATGATAAGCATCAAAATTTCATTCGTACTAATTATACGTAATCATTACAAACAGCATAATAATCTAATGAGGCAAAATGGATTAATGCTCATTCAAAATGCCTGTGCCCTGTAATATATAATATCAAGTGAAAGGGCTTGATGAAAGTAACTTGAAAAATAATGCGATGTTATTCTTAATCCAATATGGCGGACCATCCAAGATTTCGAAATAGTTATATTTATTCACTTCTACATTATGGGTATCAAATGGAAGGGCATGTTGAGATTAACTCGAAAAATAATGTGACGTAATCCTAAAACTAATATTTCGGAGAATCCAAGTCAGTGACAATAAAAAATTGATTCAAAAAATGAGGATGAGGAATTTCATCTTCACAGAAAGCAAAATTGTTCACTTCGTGAAGATATTTAGTCTTCCCGTCGAATCACTAACACATATACCAATTCTTGCCATAACACCTACTATTTCAATCCCTTTTATACATTGAAATCGTAGCGACTGATCCCGACAATCTGGCAACAGTGCTGGGATCGAAAACGTTGATCGTATATGCCGGTGCAGTATATGTGGGATTGAAAAGTTGGCGCAATGTATCGGGTCTGAACAGGACTATCAGATATACAACTTTTTCGAATGAAAAAAAATTTCTCCCCTCTCAATGTGCCTAGGGAGTTATATTTTTTAAAAACCCATTTTTTGCATATATACTCGTAGAAAACATACGGATCATGTGGGTCTTAGGTCGCCTTTAGAACGTACCGGGACTGGATACGTCTGCCAGACAATATATATATATATATATATATATATATATATATATATATATATATATATATATATATATATATATATATAGTTATTAATGGTCATTGTCACCTCCAAAATATGAACTCAACAAGCGTTGTCACCTCATATATAACGCTCTCACCTCCGAAATCGGAGGTCACAACGTTTTGCCTTGTTTCTTAGCTTGTTAGACTCAGGAGACTTCAGGGATCAACATATCAAAAAATCGTTTTGAGGTCAGAACGCACCATATTTCTGTACTGTACAATCTTTTAGTTCAGCTATATACCACCAGCGCTAGTGCGCCGTCCTATATATGGAGAAATAAGTCGAAGAAACATTCAGTTCGTTGTCACCTCTGCAAATGGCAACACTGTAAACCATACTCGTATGGAGCAGGTGCACTGAGGCATGCATAAAAAAGTGTATCAAAACAACATCTGGCATTCTTTCGAACCATAAAATCGTCTGGTTGATGTAAAATGAATCGTTTGTGAAAAGTTCGGAGGTCGATATTTCTGACCCGACTATGAGATAACTAAAAATCTTTGAACGGAACATTTGTTATTGTCGTTATTAAAAGCTTCATTAGGTTCTTTCTTCTTTTATTTTGCAAGATTATCAGAGTTTGTCTAAGAATAAAAAAATTGCATATACCAGATTTCATTGAAATACACTAGTACGACTGAATACAGTATATTTTCCCCGAAACTGAATTACGAGCCGGTTTTCTAATGACGTTTATTTTTTTTTCACCTACACGAATTGAGTTTTTTAGTTCTTAGGGCCTAATGAAATAATCCCAAAAAATGATTATAAATTCTTATCCTTATACATTGCACCAATATTTAGACGATATACGAACTGGAGCTTCGTCGTCAAAGGTGAATAGTACCTACATAATTTCTCCGTTTCGTCGAATTTTGAAAAATAAGGAAACAACTTTGTGACTCATTGCATTTTAAAAGTTTCCTTTTAAGTTAAACTGCGAACATTTCTCAACAGAAATCTATTCAAGAGAAAGGTGGAAGGTGGAATAACCGTTTATAAAAAGGTTCCTTGAAAAAAGTTGGAGACTTTCAATAATGAGCACTTAATAATAAATAATTCTATTCGTATGTTGATTATAACATAAGCATTAGGTTTTTTTAGTAACATATTTTTCAAGATATATGAAAGTTTGCCTCTCGATAGTACAATAATTTCCGAAAGAAAGTACTTGAAGATTCGATATTCACGAAGCGGCTTTATTTGCGAGCATCAAAATTATGCTTCCTCAAATTCCACCCTATGATTCAGCAGATCCGAAATGTTAATGTCACCATATATTCAAGATTTCAGATTCGATCCAACTGAAATATGGTATCTTGGATGAAATATGTCGACTCTAAAGTTCATGCAGAATTTCAGCCGAACTTGACGAATAGGTTAGATGTGAAAATGAAACTTTCTTATAATACGATCCTCACAGAATTTCGCATCATTTCCTTTTCGGAATATACTTTTTGGTAAATTTAAATTCGATCGTATTTTAGAGTTATTAAGTGAATGATAATGGATGTAACTCCAAAACAGTCGAGCAGATTTAGTTCGAGAGAGAGTCTCACCATCAAGACTCCACAGCGAGCAAGAAAATTTCTAGTGTTTGTTCCTTTCTCTCGAAAGTTGAATGTCTACGAATGATCGGCCCCAAAAATTTAAAATCAATGTTCTCATCAAGAGCCTTATCTTACAAAAAAAAGTATGCAGCCAAACAGCGTAAACAAGTAAACGAGCCTATACCTGTCAGCAAGCAATTGAATTCAAAATTTGAAATACAAATCAAATAGCTTTTGGTGTATGTAGCTTCTGAGTGCTCGTCTATCCACCTAGTAGGTAGATTCGCATTTTTCAGTCCGAGAATGTAATTGTAAAAAAATGACTGAGGCCGTAAAAAAATTGACAGTGATACTGTCCGTGATTCCGACCTTAATATCTTGAAATTCTTTCGATAATCGCTAGAAATTTTCGAGGTTCTGGATATGTAATACATGGGCTTCCAAGTTCCTACCTCGAACGCCGAAGGGTAGTCTCGATAGGCCATACACGGGACTCTTTTCGAGCATTCGTGCGATGCTGGATGCCCGAAAGGCCCGTAGAGAGTCCTCGTCAGTGGCCTACATTAGGTTATGAATTTATTGGGATGAAGGAATGAGTATATTTAGATAAAATTTTATACTGAAGCGAAGAAAATTGTCGAAATCATGTCTTAAATGGGACCTACTTTGGATGATTGGGTTTAACAAAAAATTGAAATCTCGAACATAAATTATGTATCACATAGAAACAAACCTCTCAACAAATAGGTGTAAACAATAAATATATAAAATAATATAAAAATGAGTTTGGAAGAATTATTTAACGAATTTGTTATCCCACAAACTAATATTTTCTTCGACGCATTTTGTTGAGGAGTGTTGAGCTTTTTTTTTTTTTTCGTCAAGCAAGCAGTAGGTTGTACTGCTTGCTTTCGTCTTTCATCTGGAAACCGATTTCGGCTCAACACAAGTTTTCCTTCATTTTCTGAATGTTCTCGTTCGGAAGGATAAAATTGATCATTCCTTTTATTCAAGAGTACCTAAATGCTTTTTAGTAATAAATTTACTAGGATGAAGACATGAGGATATTTAGAATAGATTTTTTACCGAAGCGAAAAGAATGACTAAAACCATCTCTTAAATGGTATTTTTTTTTAATTTTCGAGGCGTGTTCTATCAGTTGTTCTTATTGACCAAGTTACTTTTTTTGCATTTATAATATAGGCTTCTCACATTCAAAAGCTGTCAAAAGGGATATGGTATTGAAAAAGAATGTCACTTAATTGAAATCTATGTGCGATATACGAAAGACAAGAATAAGATTCATCGTTGCTTGGAAAAATTTATGACAGTAGGAGTATGATTGGAAGACTATTCGAAAAATTAAGTGGGCAGAATTCCCTTCGAAAATTACGTTCAATAAATAAGATCACTCCACATTTTTTTTAAAGGATATAGTTACATCAGAACTAAATTAGGGTAAAGTTATATCAGAACTAAATTTGAGAATAATTTACAACATCCAATAACCCTGTCCAAATGATGATTCAGTTTGTGATAACAGAAAGTATTCCGTAGGGAATATCCCTTCTTTATCCTAATGAATAAAAAAATGAGAAGCTTAGCAATATGTCGATATAAATTGAATTCTTATATACAATCCGCATTCCCTCAGTTACCTGCCCAATATTATGTTGAGCTATTGGTTGAAGGAATTTATAAATATGACATTTTTTTGATAATGAAATTTTATAGTATATTGTTCAATGAGCGATAATGTAAGTCATAACAGACGCAGATGAATTTTGCAGCCCGAGCCTTCAGGCGAGGGGTGTAATTCATCAAGTGTGTTATGACCATTTCCGCGAATTGAACACTATACTTTACCTTCGACTTCTTCAGTGAAATTCGAATCAATCAGCATTTTCAAAATTGACAACAGTTGTCAAAAGCGATTTCTTTGGTCGAAAATCTAATCGATATCGAATACCGTAGAAAACGTCAGAAATTCACGTTTTTCAAATGCAATTTTTGGATATTCAGACCTAAGAAAATTATAGAAATGGATGGCGAGAACGTTACCTTGATGTCTGAAATAGAGTTCCCAAACGATTCGACTTTCTTATTCATTTCGTAATTCGTAAGCTACATTTTTCCTATTTGTATTATAGTGAGTTTTAGGCGTGAGTTATTATTACCTCACACTATTGGTTTATGGAGACTATTACAGATCAAAATGAGTTGAATAATGGATATATTATTCTATGGGAGTAGATAAAGATTATTATGTCCCGTATAACAATTACATATTTCCATGCATCAAATAAATGATGATTCTTTATGCCGAGTATTTTATCCATCCAAAAGCTGCACTTATACCAATTAATTATTCACTCTCCCATTTTATTTGAAGACTTGTTTCTTTCCAATTGTAGTAAAATAACGTCTCGATATAATTCTCTTCCGTTATTGTTTGATTCAATAATTTTTGCAATTGCTACTATTGTAAAATTACGAAAAACCCCTCACCTCAATTTCTGTGGCTATTTTCATTTAGTTTATTTAGTTATCGATTTGCGAAAAAAACTGCACTTATTTTCTCCAAGAACTCCATTTCACAGCATTGTGATGGGATTTTTTTAGCGATCTCACACAATTCACAATATGTATATTGATATTACAACTTTTTATTAATTTCGTGAGTTTTTATTCATGTTACAAATGATTCGATTTCCACGAAATTCTGAATTTAGGTTATAGTTCCCCAAAAAGAAACCTTTAATTTATTCATTTTTGTATCTTTACTATTATACCAGTCCCATCTTTGGAATCGGATTACTATTTTACAAGTTGTTAGGATGAATCGTGGCAAATGGCTAGAGGTTTCAATAATTTCAAGACTTGGTGATTTCCTTTGAAAATTAAATTATTTAAGGTTCACTGGTCGCAAGGATTTTCGAATTTGACCACATATTCTTCACCATTGATTCCAACCTAATCGTTCAAGATCATTTCGGCTGAAAATTCTTCAATTGAAGATATTTTGACGAAACGATAAATATCGTTTCGAATCCACAACAACAAGGATACTCCCCGATCTCCGACTCCTTTATAGACATGAATCAACCTTGAAAAACCAAGCCACCTGCATCCAATATATGAATATTGAATTTCATATATTCACTTCACCTACTCACCTCCGAAATTTGGCAACACCGCCGGTGGTTATAACGTTCACACTACAAGAAATATATGCGGAGGCTGCAGCGCCTCGATTGTTCAAACAAAATTTTTTCACAAAAATGTTTTCCCCTCTCTCGGTAATTTTGTTCTTTGGCTTCCCCTCTCCATATATCAACAAAAATTTTTCCATTGAGACTACTCCTTCACCCGGAGGTGAGGTCGCCCAGTCTACTTAACGGAGGTCACAGCTTAACAGGGGTTTATATATATATATATATATATATATATATATATATATATATTCTTGAATTAAATAATCTTCCCCCAAGAATGATAATTTCAGATTGACCAATATACTTCTATTTTCAACTAATTTCGTTGTTTGCCTGTTTACATGAATTTTCTTGAAATGAATTTGGTTGAACCGAAACATACGTACTCTTCACCTTAGAAAACAATTTCAGTCAATCGTAGTTCTCTCGGCTCAAGTATGTCGTTTCTTATCAAACGTGTTCTGATGACGAAAGCATGTACACGTGACCCTCTCGACCAATAAGCACAATTAAGTGTTAGAATACTAGAATCGCAGCAACATGTGGATATTTGGATGTGAAATAACGCCATAGCCGCCTTAGTGAATAGTGAACAAGTGCATTTCTGTTTTTGATGGTGCATAGGCCCGCGCTCTGTTCTGTTTGAAATTATTTAAAACGAGTCAGCATGGAAGTTAAAAGTTTTTTGGAGACGAACCATTTAGAACACCTGTGGACGACTTGTATAGGTATGTGGGCTCTTTTCAATCAACTGTATACATGGCGTCGTGTCACTCAATGATTTTCATTGACTATCATTTGCTATGATGCTATGATCTTAAAACTCTGTTCAATCATAACTATTTGTATGTTGAGAATGCTTTGTTTCGTGTTTGTCAATCACTTATTAAGTCAGGTTAAGTTCATGCTCTTGAAATAATAATTCATTGTTGTATTTAATAGAAATAATAAAGATTTGTTCATAAACATTCAATTTTATTTTTTGTAATTTCCAGTGAACCCCATAGTAAACCCCAATAAAAAAAAGATCAGAAATTCTCCTTTTCTTTACATCATAGTAGTTTATTAACACTTTCAATTCTATATAGGTACGAACTTCAAAGAAAGCTTTTTGCATTCTTCGAAGGAATTATGAATTTGGTATGAATGGAGAACTTCTTATCAAGATCAAGGTAGTTTTTCGGGAACAGCGTTTTGAAAGTCAAGAAGAAAATGCTGGTTTTAAGAATTAGCTTGGTTGTTATACTGAACAAATGGTGAATTGAAAAATGTTTGTATATGTGGGATCATGCCTACATGCAAGTGTGTTATGCACATATATTGTCACATTTACACATTCGTGAACTCCAGACTACACATTTTTATTTTATGCTTGGAGGTCGTGAGTATATATATACTATATAGCAACCAAACAAATTGTTACAAAAGACTTTTTCTCTTTGATCTTCAAAACCCTGTTCCCAAAAAACTTTCTTCCTGGAAGGTGGTCCTCCATTTGTACCAAATTTATGATTGATATCTTCAAAAAATATTATGAAAGGCTTCTAGAGATACATTTTTTTGTATTTGACAGCCTCTAATTGCATCAAACATATATTCTCTTGGTACAAGAAATTGATATCTTCTAGAAAAATATTTCAAATACAATAAAAAGAAATCTTACATTTGTATCAAACTCATTGTAAGTCAAAATAAAAATATGAAACATTTATAGCAAACATATCCAATAATTTTTGTAAGATTTCTCATTTGGATCAAACGTGATTACTCTTGAATCAAGAGGATCATTGTACACATGGGCTGAGAAATCAGCTTCATCTAAGAAAATTGTTTTTCAACAATATTGAGATATTCTTGCCTCAACCAAACCACATTATTTAACAAGGAAGTGTACATTTGACACAAAACTTTCTGTTACCAAGTAGTCAAGAAGATTTTGTCAAAAAATCAAACTAATATTTGGTTGGACCTATTCAAGAATACCATTCTCTTGAATTAATGCGGTTACAATTTGATTTAAGAGATTCTTTTTTTCTGTGCACCATTTACCCTTGGTGGCCCAGGTAACTCGGGCCGTGGGGACGTCACCCCCCATGTGGCGTGGCAGAAACCAAACCACACCCGTGCGGTTAATTATTATTGTTCATCATCGGTCTCCCGGTCTCAGCTTAAGCTGGTACTATTTCTATGAACCAGTGAAAAAACAATTCAGTTCCTCCCACTAGTTCAGGAATTTCCGCACGATGTGACAGGTTTGCAATGCTACAGCCTATTGTGCATATCCCGCGATCCTCTGGGATAATTCGATCTTTTGGAGATTCCTCCTGAATGATTCCCTTTTGTCAGCTGAAGTTCTCCAGGTGAAGACGTTATAGAGGGAGTATCTCCGTCCAGGAAGTGGTTTGTCCTCGCAATTGTTCACGTAATAAAAAGCTCGCATTATTTCAATATTCAATTCGCGGCTTCACTTGATACGTGCTTTGCGAGCTCCCCTGCGGGCAGTCCTCCTCACGGTGGGCGAGCCAGCAGGTGGAGTGGCATTTCGATCTTCTGCCATGATATCGGCTTCCACTTCTCGTTGCTGGCTTGATATTTTCTCCATTTTCATGGGTTTGCCACCATTTACCCTTGGTGGCCCAGGTAACTCGGGCCGTGGGGACGTCACCCCCCATGTGGCGTAGCAGAAACCAAACCACACCCGTGCGGTTATTATTATTATTATTATTATTTTTTTTTTTTTTTTAACGTCCGTGTGAGGGGAAAACCCTTTATGGGCACCTCGAGGGTCCGCACTCTCGGTAGTGTGAGAATCCAGGATCTTGTGTGGTTACTCACTAAAAACCCCTCACACCTTCAATGGAGGAGTTCTTCATCCTGCCCTCGCAGCGTCCCTTAACAAAAGAGATGAGCTGCAAGTGGCTTCTAGAGTTCATGGGACCTGATGATATGGAGTGACCCGAGCAACACTGCCTTCTGCATTCTGTGCGCCAATACCTCGGCCAGTGATCTGCAGACCGGGATAATCTTCAGTTCATCCACATAGTTAGCTCTCATTCCACCGAGACATCCTATGATAAGTACGACCATCCTAATTTTATGACCTGGGTATAAAGTTCCAAGCTCGAACATAAGGTCTTTGTATTTTTGCCTCTTCTGTTGTTCCTTCATCACAACATTATTTTCAGCAGGGGAGGAGAATTCCACGACAAATAACTCCTTCAGCTCCTTGTCCAGCAGAAGTATGTCTGGCTTAACAGCATTGATCTGTCGTGTTGTTGAGACAGGATAGTTCCAGCATATCCGAGCTCTTTCGTTCTGGACCACCGCTTCAATCTCCAGGGGCACATATGGTAGCACCGGTTCTTTGTCTATCTCATACGCGGCTCTCAGATGGAAGTATAGTATTCGGAGTGCCGCGTTGTGTCTCTCTACATACCCTGATGGAGCATGGACTCTGCAGGCGGAAAGGATGTGCATAATCGTTTCCTGTTGCCCATGGCAAGCCCTGCAAGTTGTTGGGGTGTCCATTTTCATGATGTTCTTTTTATACCATCTCGTATTCAGTACTCCATCTTGACACGCCATCACAAATCCTTCTGTCTCTGACTTAAGGCTAGCTGACTTTAGAAAGGCGAAAGACAATTCTTCAGACAGGGCCTGGTCTTTTAAACTCCTGAAATATATGGAGTGCAAGGTCTTACTCATATTATGTTCGAGTAATGTATCTGACTGAGACTTTCGGATCAGTCTTGCTAGGCTTCTTTGGTCCGCTTGAGAGATCGGTGTTCCAGCGAGCTCAGGATTGATTGATACGCCGGTTATGCTGAGCTTCTCCATGGCCCTTTGTGCAGCTCGGAATAGGAATGCTCCACGGTTCGCAATTTCATGCTGAGCGACAAATTTCAGAAGCGGATCTTCACTTCTTAGAATCCTTACTGCCATTTCCAATGTTTGTTGATAGTGTTGATATTCCAAACATTGCAATCCTCTACCCCCCTGGCTTCGAGGAAGGTATATCCTCTGTATTGAACTGTTGGGATGTAGGCTACGATTCATGTTCATCGTTTTCCTTGTTGACCTATCAAGATCTAGGAGTTCGTTTACCGTCCAGTTCACCACCCCGAAAGAGTAGGTGAGAATCGGGATGGCTAGCATATTTGTAGCAGATACTTTATTCTTTCCCGACAACTGCGATTTCCATATGTCTCTCAGCTTCTTTTTGTAGCTGGCTGTTAAGGCATCCTTTATCTGGGTTGTCTCCAGTACACCCCTCTGTTTCATTCCAAGAAACTTGTAAGTTTCTCCGTCTTCGAGGTGTCGAAAAGTCATTCCATCTTCCAGTCGAATATCTTCTCCTGCGTCTTCAGCTTTTCCCCTGCGCAGATGAAAAACAGCGCACTTGTCCAAACCGAATGACATTCCCATTGCTGAAGTGTAGTCTGAAACGATATTCAGTAGTTGCCGCAGTGCGGACTCGGAGGGAGCGTAGAGCTTCAAGTCGTCCACGTACAAGAGATGCGAGATCAGGTGGTTCCTTCTGCCTGGTGGTCCGGCCTGGTATCCTATCTTGCTCTCCCTTAACTCAATTGTTAGTGGTATAAGAGTTATGCAAAATAATAACGGGCTTAGCGAATCTCCCTGGAAAACTCCTCTCCTGTATCTCACCCATCCCGTATAAACGGTTCGACCCTCTGCTCGGATGGCAAACTTCGTTTTCCACAGCGCTATGATGTTTTCTATCGCGTGGACGATGTTGGGGTGGACTTTCAGCATTTTTAATAACCGTATTATTAGTTCGTGCGGCGAGGTGTCATATGCTTTCGCGTAGTCTAACCATGATGTGTGTAGGTCGCGCTTGTAGTGTCTGGCGTCTAGACATACGCTCTTGTCTATGAGCAAGTTGTCCTTGCATCCTTGCACTCCTTTCTTTGCTCCCCTCTGTTCGTAGATACTGTTCCACACTGGTCCAATAACCCTCAGTATTTGATCTTGAATTACACTTGTGAGGATCTTATACAGTGTATTGAGGCAAGTGATTGGGCGATAATTCTTGGGTTGCCCTAAATCACCTGATTTTGGTATCAGCACTGTTCTACCCTCCACTAACCACGACGGAATGGGCTCATGGCGAGTCAGCATCCTGCTGAATAATCTTGCCAGGTGTTTATGTGTGGCTGGAAATCTCTTCCACCAGTAGTTTTGGATACCGTCCAGTCCAGGTGCTGTAAAATCACGCTTGTTCTTAAGGGATTTTTTGATATCTTCGGTTGATATTTCAGAAAGTTCATCGTTCTGCTGTTGGTTTTGATCACACATCTGCTGGAATCTGAGTAGTGCTGGAGTATCCCTGGTTTCTGCTTGTTGTTCATACAGGCTTTTCCAAAATTTTTCGACCTCTTGAGGTGATGGTGGGTTCTGTGCCTTTTGTTGTTGGGACTGAAATAATTTCGATGGTTCTGCGGTGAAGGTGTTGTTATCTTCAATCCATTTTTGCCTTTTTATCAGTTTCTTTCGCGCTGCAGCAAGTGATCTTATTTTATCTACAGCTTTCTGCTTCAGTAGATGGACTGTGGGCAAATCTACTGCATGATGTATGGAACGAAACTCCTCGATCATATCCTTCATTTTCTTGCTTGATCCAATTTTGCCTCTCAGAACATCTATGATACATTGGTACCAAGATGCCTGCTGCCTCATTGATTTTATTTTGATATCAAGCCGACTGAGTCTTAACCTTTGCTTATCCTTCTTCGTAGCTGAACTTTTCGGTGGACATAGAAGTGAAGCGGCCGCTCTCACTGCAGCCACCACATCTTCTAGTGAACAGGTCTCGTTAAGATGATCTTGAATTATTTTATCCACTACGGCTAGATCTTCAGCCTGAAGTCTTGTTTTTATTCGGGTGGCCTTGACCAGTGGGTTTCTAACGGCAGCCTCAAATGCTTCCTTTGTATTGTCGATTGACTTCGGAACATCTCTCACTTGTTCCGCTCTTGGCCTTGCCCTCAGGACTATTGCTTGGTGTTGTTGGTTTGGAGCACCTGTCACCTGCTCTTCACCGTGTTCTATTTCTGGAACATCTCTCACTTGTTCCACTCTTGGCCTTGCCCCCAGGACCATTGCTTGGTGTTGTTGGTTTGGAGCATCTGTCACCTGCTCTTGACCGTGTTCTATTTCTGGAACATCTCTCACTTGTTCCGTTCTTGGCCTAGCTCCCAGGGCTATTGCTTGATGTTGTTGGTTTGGAGCATCTGTCACCTGCTCTTCACCGTGTTCTATTTCGGGAACATCTCTCACATGTTCGGTTATTGGCCTGTTGGAGCGTGTACCAGTCCCGGTTCGGCTCGCAATATTTCTCACCAGGGCTACAGCTTGTTCTTCAGCTGTGTCAACCGTGAATTGCTGATGTTGGCTCGAAGCATCTGTCACCTGCTCCTCAGCTAGTTGTTCCGTCCTTTCTTGCTCTTGAGACCGCCATAAGATTCCTCTTCTTTTGAGTTGACTGATCTGATCTCTGAGGTTTTGCTGCGTCATGAAGTCAAGGTCTGGATAATTTTCGCACCACAGACCATGCAGCCTATTCATGTACCCTCGTCTTTCGGGTCTTGATCTTCTGTATAGCGCAGTCAGCAGACTATGCTGCTCGGGCGTCCACTTGTGGCGTTCCCTTTGTGCCGTCCTGTTTCGGCTGCCGGTTCCGACTGCGGGCTGCTCTCTCGAGCGTTGAATCCCTATGCGACCGACAACCTGAACTCTCTCCTCGTCGATGTATTCCTCGTCTAAAGGCATAGCTTCTTGTGTGGCAGGCGCCTGCCTTCTCAGCATCCTGCCGTTGGTGTCCCGCATGCTGTCACGTCCAGCACCAACTCCAGACGCGCCCTGACGATCCCCAGGCAGCGACTGTTTTCCGAGGCTTAGCTGATATCTGTCCGACATCGGTTGAGAGTGACCGGGGTCCGCGGGATTGTCACACCCGTATACTACAAAGTAGTATCCCCCGTGCGGGTTTGCAACCATTTACCCTTGGTAGCCCAGGTAACTCGGGCCGTGGGGACGTCACCCCCCATGTGGCATGGCAGAAACCACACCACACCCGTGCGGTTTTATTATTATTATTATTTATGTATCCAGAATATTGAATTACAATGATTATACAAATATAACAGTTATTCAAATTGCATCAAGACACAAAAAGTTTTCAGAATACGCTTCAAATGATTTGACAACCGTCGGATGCGTTTTTCGCAGTTTACAAATTGACTAAAAATTTCAGACCGATTGTAAAACGATCTTCATTTCAAGAGCGTTTTAGAAAACGTTCGTCAGTTTACAAACTGCCTAGTCATTTCGCGAACTGACGGATTTCAGTATCCGACTGCGACATATATAGAATAGTTGAGTTGGATGAAATCGGACAGGCTGGGTAATACGGTGTTCGGTTATTCCATCTGATGTGCTAGCGAAGGCGATATTGATTCTTCGAGGGAGGCTAGAAGTAATATGACAAATAGAAATGTAAACAACTCGTGAATTGGATAAATTTATAAAAGGAAACTCAGAAACTAATATAGTTTCCAGCCGCAATTACGAACGAAGGCTTTAAATTCTGGCTGGAATAATAATTCAGAATTTTAACTAATAATTCTTCAATTGAATGCATCCATATCATCTCCCTCAGCGGCATCGAGATTCGAGATCCCATTCGTCTCCATCAACATCAGAGATCATTTCTCTTCTGTTTATCAGGTAAGAAGCATTTGTACAAAGTTATGCCGTTACACATTTTGCAAAACCTCGTACACTGCAGTCCTGCTTTTTTGCAACTGCAGCGAGAAGTATCATATTTTCCATTGCAGCTGCAGAATACCTGCAACGAATGTTAATCAATAAAAAGAATAATAAGAGTGAATTTCTGAGAAGCAATTTCTGAAACTAATAAAACTGGGGTGTGAATGAATTTAAGACTCACATTATTCAATAATTCCTGTGGAGCTACTGCTTTGGTCATCATTTCAGGAAGTAGCATACAATGTGATCTATGCCAACCCCAATCTTCAGGTTTCAAAGACGTTCATCCTAGCCAAACTTGAATTTGATAATAAGCTCGGCTGGTGTTGTCATGTATTGTTAAAGGGTTTACTACGCCGCTGCCTTAACAGGTGTTGGTCCGACTGAATTGTTCTTATGTTTCACATGTATGTTTTGTATTTTTTGAATAAAGATTCAGTTTACCCAGACGATGTGTATCATTCAGATGGTATCTGACATGGCCAGGCCCGCCGTAAGCGGGCGTGCAAGGCGTGCCCGGCACAAGGGCGGCACGTCCAGGGGGCGGCAAATCCAGTGAAATTGAAATTTTTTTGGAGGGGATAAACAACGTGGTAAGCGGGGGGCGAAAAAAAAAAGGGGGGGAGGTTGTCCAACTCCAACTGCTTTAAAATTTTGCCAACTGTCATAGAAACATAGAAATTTTGCCATATGCGATCGAAACTTTGCCAACTGCTTTGAAATTTCTCCAACTCCGTTCAACATTGGGGGCGGCAAGGTCTCCCCATCCCCCTTAGAGAGACTTTTTCTCTGAAGGATCGGGAGGACAGGCGGCCAACATCGATAATTTCCGTATATTTCGGTGAATTCACTGCAGTGTTTCTTTCAGGTATATTTCCGGGAGGGGCACTGCCGCCCCCGAAGTTCCGCAGAGAATCGAAATATTTCTCCATCATATTAGATTGCACACAAGATGTTTGTCATATAGAACAAATTACAGTTATACTCAGGCATGTTCTTTTAGATAATGAGACAAAAAATGTTACGATATGTGAAAATTTCCTTGATTTCTGCCCTATCAACAGCTCCACAGGCGAAGGTCTATTGAATTTTGTTACGGATTTATTTCCGCAATTGAATCTCAACATTCAAAATTTACGAGGCCAGGGTTATGATTACGGTTCAAATATGCATGGAAAACACAGTGGACTACAAAAAAAATTTTGGAAATCAATAACCGTACATTTTACGTACCGTGTTCGGCTCATAGTCTTAATTTGGTAGTGAATGATGCAGCAAGTATTAGGTACGCACGAAACTGTGAATTTCTTCAATATAATTCAAGAAATTTACGTTTTATTTTCGTCATCTACAAGAAGGTGGTCTGTTATCTGTAAACATTTACCAAAGTTGAAATTAAAAGCTTTAAGCAATACGTGATGGTCAAGCAGAATCGATGCAGTTAAACCCTTACGTTATCACCTCGAAAAAATTTTTGATGCTTTGCTAGAAATATCTGATAATTCCTCAGAATGGGATTGTACTACTTCCTACAAAGCTCATTCGCTGGCCTTAAACGTACAAAATTATAGATTTATTTGCTCATTAGTAATTTGGTTTCATATCCTAAACGAAATTAATGCCCTGAGTAAAATGATGCAGAGCCCCACCATGAATACCCAAATTTGCATGAATTTGTTGAAGACGTTGATTGATAAGTTCAAACAATATCGTACGGCTGAACATTTTGAAATTGTGTTAGCAGAATCTTCCAAAATGGCCCACGAACTCAATGTAGAAACAGATTTTCCACCAATCAATAAAATCAGACCAAGAAGAAAACCAACACAATTTCAATATGAACACAGTGATGAAGTTTTATCCGACCCAAAAACCAAATACCGAGTGGAGTTTCATTTTAGGATACTAGATCAAACAATCAATTCCTTGAAAAATAGATTCGAAGAGTTGACAACAATTTGCGACGTGTTTGGGTTTCTTAGCGACAACCTATTCGACTATTCCAATGTTGATTTGATGAAGTATTGTCAAGACTTGAATCTGAAGCTTAAAGATGATGCTACTAATGAATCAGACATTGACCGTATTGATTTTTTTAATGAAATTATTGCACTAAAATCGCATTTTGCAGAACACCAATCGAAGGATCCACAATCACTGTTACAATATATTTTTGGCAATGACTTAATTTCTACATTTGCGAATATAATAGTAGCACTAAGAATACTACTAACATTGCCGGTTTCAGTTGCATCTGGAGAAAGATCTTTTTCAAAATTAAAAATTATCAAGAATTATTTGAGATCCACTAAGATCCAACACAGATTAAGTAATTTAGCTATAATTTCTATTGATCACCAAATTTTGGATAGATTGGATATGACTAATATTATAGAAGATTTCGCAAATATAAGAGCGAGAAGAGTGAAATTTTTTTAGATAAATATTTGAGTGTGTATCTATATGATTTTTCAATTTTATAAATAGAAATAACAATAATATAATATATATATATATATATATATATATATATAACAATAATTCAATAGGTTTTTTTTCCCACCATAATGGGGGCGGCATAACAGTATTTGCACGCGGGCGCTTAGACAGCTAGCGGCGGGCCTGGACATGGCGCAGTCGGTGATTTTTTAAAGAACAGTATAGTGCAGTTTTGAAAACAGTGAATTATTAATCATGGGAGATTATCGAGGAATAGCACAAATGAATTTCAGTGGTAATTTGGCTGAAAACTGGAAATTGTGGAGGCAAAAATTTGAAAATTATCTGGTTGCTTCGGAAATCAATAAAAAAGACGAAAATATTCAAATTGCTCAACTTCTTCATTATATTGGAGAAGAAGGAATTTCGATTTATAATACATTCACGTTTGCCGAGGAGGAAGAAAAACATCTACTACAAAAAATCTTGAATAAATTCGAAGATCATTTTCTTCCGAAAAAGAACCTTTCATATGTTAGGTTTATGTTTTTCACGAGGAAGCAACGTGAGTGTGAAACAATTGAACAGTTTGTCACCGATTTGAAAAATAAAGCGAGATCATGTGAATTCGGAGATCTCAAAGATAGCCTCATCAAAGACATTATGATATGCGGATTGTTGAGTCAGAATCTCAAAGAAAAACTTCTACAATCAGCTTGGAAGATGCTGTGAAAATGTGTCTAACAGTGGAAAAATCACGTGAACAGTCAAGTCAAATGACGGGTTCCACTCTAGATGTACAGGCTGTGGGTTGTTCTCAAAACACTGGATACAGAAAAAATACAGGACAAACGAACGATCCAAGGAGACGTTTCGATGCAGTGTCCAGTAACCGTGAACGGCCATTTCGAGGCGACTCCGTCAGGCCACCAAGGATGGAATCATCGAGAGACGACGGTGTGTGTTTCAGGTGCGGAATTGTGCACGAAAGAAATCGGTGTCCGGCTTTCGGAAAACAGTGCCGAACGTGCGGTTTGAAAGACCATTTTTCGAAAGTGTGCAGAAGAAAAATGATAAATCAGCTAGAAATTGAAGATAGTGAAGCTGAGGAGTGCGATGGAAAATCCTTATTTGTTTATAGTATAGGAAGTAATCTTAACAGATTAAATACATCTTGGTTTGCTTCTATTCTGGTTAACAATATGTCATTCATAGATTTCAAACTTGATACGGGCGCTCAGGCAAATTTAATTTCGTTAAATAATCTGAAACTAATTGATGTACCGAGGGAGTTTATTATTGAAAGCGATATTTTGTTAAAATCTTATAGAAACAACTCGTTACCAGTTTTGGGAAAGTGCTACCTAAATTGTAAACATAAAGAAATCGAATGCATGCTAGAATTTTTCGTTGTAGAATAAAAATACGATTGTTTATTGGGACTTGAAGGGTGTGAAAAATTGAATTTGATTAAAAGAATTGATACGATTAAAACTAATGAAAAAGATAGAAATGAGAAAATAATAAGTAAAAACGAGGATATTTTTTCAGGATTAGGGTGCTTACCAGGCGATTACCATATTGAACTGGAAGAAAATTTTAAACCAGTAATTCACCCCCCGCGTAAAGTTCCTATACCATTATTAGAAAAATTCAAAAATACTTTGGCGAAATTAGAAAAATCAAAAATAATCAGAAAATTCGAAGAACCTACAGACTGGGTAAATTCAATCGTGATAGTCAAGAAAAATGACGGTACTCTAAGAATTTGTTTAGACCCTCGAGATTTAAATTTAGCCATAAAACGGGAGATTTTTCAGATACCAACTATTGACCAGGTAACATCTCAATTAGCAGGAGCTCAGTTTTTTAGTAAATTAGATGCGAATAGCGTATTTTGGCAAATTCGTCTCGACGATGAAAGTGCGAAGTTGTGTACGTTCTCGACTCCTTTTGGCAGATATTGTTTTTTAAGGATGCCATATGGCATCAAGTCCGCTCCAGAAATATTTCAAAAACGTTTTAAACAAATTTTTGATATAGAAGGAACAGAACTATACAGGGTCTTTCACGAGGAACCTCACCCATATTTATACGGGAAACTACTGAACGTATTTTCATGAAATTCAGCACTTATAAGTATTTCACGATGCTGATGAAATCTAAAATATTTTCAAGGCATGAGCACCTCCGGTTTTTCCGGAAATGACGTCAACTTCCGTTTTTCAAATTGGAACACCATTTTTTGATTGCAGAAATAGATTCCTTAGAAAATTTCAAGTTATTTTGATGTAACATTTTTCAGTGTTGGTTGGAAAATTCTCTCTGATCGGGAAAATTCGACTTCGAGGTTTTTGGATGGAAAATTTTCATTTTTTGGATTTTTCAAGATGTAAGATTGATGTATCCACTTTAAAAATCGAAATCGCGATTCATGATACAGGGGATGAAAAAATCGCTTTCAAAGTTAGGGATGACAAAATCGTGAAAAATCAATTTTTTCAAATTAGAACCCCATTTTTTTATGGCAGATATTGAATCTACGTTAAAAAATAATGTGAGTGTATGCATCACACCCTTGCCCTAAAATGGATATTTTCTGAGTTATTCACAAAAAACTGTTTTTCGTCTTGAATTTTCAGCTATTTCTTTTCCCTTCACGCCAAAAAGATGAAATTTTCAGGAACTGTTATTTGAACCATGCTGTAGATTTTTCACCCCTTCTTGAAACCGACTTCAAGTTACTATTAGGAGAACCATGGCAAACTCTCGCAGTTATAACTAGAGAAGATGCTCAAAGTTTTGACCGTTAATTTCTAGACATTTATTTACACGTCTCAGGAATGCTTCGTGCGTTGCTCTTCTTATTTCATCGGGAGGAAGAGATCTGCAAAAGTGTTTAAAAACCAAATTGAGTTTCAAAACTATGAATCTAAAAATCTAAACAAACCTGAACGCATTTCTGACTCGTTCTATACAGTCCTCTTTATCAGTCAGGGGAGTTGAGTAATAATAGTCTAAAGGAGTTAAATCGGGAGAACGTGGTGGCCAAAGATGTGGACCATTGTTCGCCAACCATCGATCTTCAAATAGCCTGTAGAGGATATTTGACACATTGAGTGAATTGTGTGGAGGCGCGCCATCTTGTTGATACCATAAGTCATTATGGTTCTTTACTAGCGGCTCAATTATTTGAGTCAATATGTCAGAATATCTATCTCCTAAGGAAGAACATTATTTAAATAATGCAAACATGAGTTGTGTTCTATCTTACCAGTTAAAGTCCCATCATAAATGTGAACATCGAGAATAGCATTATTTTTGATGGCGCAAAAAACATTGAAACTCCAGGTCTCTTGAAAGTTCCATTGTCTGAAGTGGTGGTTGTTCTCTTCATCCCAATAATGACTGTTATGCCTATTGAAAGAACCATTCTTTGTGAATTTAGATTCATTTGTCCAAATTATACAGTCCAAAAAGTTTTCATTCTCTTGAAATCGAATCATCATAGCTTCGCAAAACTCTGTTCTCCTGACGAAATCAGTTTCCTTCAAATGCTGTACCCTATTGAATTGATATGGGTGCATTTTATGTTTTTTTGATATTCTTCAAACACTCGATTGAAATAATCCCAGATCGATCTCAGCATCTTTGAGAGAATTTTGAGGATTCACACGAAAATATGCAAGAACTGTAATTTCGTCGTTCTCATCTTCTACTACACTTTTTTCCCTGTGTATAGTTTTCTTAACGACATTTCTCAAGTTTGTCATGGTTCTGTTAATGGTATCTCTCGTTGGTCTGGGTCGGTCAGGAAACCTCTCAATGAACAGTCGAATCGTTCTATCTACAACTTTATTACATTCTCCATGAAGTAGAATGAGATTTAAATAATCTTCATTGGTAAAATTAGGCATAGTGATCGATTTTATAGCTTAATACGAATTATCACCAAATTAATAGTAAACACAAAATGCTACTGAATAAAGAGGAATTTGGCAGATGTAATAAATGATATCTATCATTAAAAAAAAAGAATGTAAAACATGGTAAGTTTTTGCATATGGTTCATAAGGAATTATTTATTTATCACTGGAGAGAAAACCGATGGCCGATTAGTTGAAATAAAGAGGTTTCCGATACAAATTCGAATCCAAATTCGCCATCTGTTTAGGAACAACCTGTAACTTTTTTCTCTTGCATATCAGGGTAGTAAAATCTAAAACATGGTGTAAGTAACAGTTCCTGAAAATTTCATCTTTTTGGCGTGAAGGGAAAAGAAATAGCTGAAAATTCAAGCCGAAAAACAGTTTTTTGTGAATAACTCAGAAAATATCCACTTTAGGGCAAGGGTGTGATGCATACACTCACATTATTTTTTAACGTAGATTCAATATCTGCTATAAAAAAATGGGATTATAATTTGAAAAAATTGATTTTTCACGATTTTGTCATCCCTAACTTTGAAAGCGATTTTTTCACCCCCTGTATCATGAATCGCGATTTCGATTTTCAAAGTGGATACATCAATCTTACATCTTGAAAAATCCCAAAAATGAAAATTTTCCATCCAAAAACCTCGAAGTCATTCTTGTTTCAGCGGAGCTCTATTTTCGATTTTTTTTTCGAATTTTCCCGCTCAGAGAGAATTTTCCAACCAAAACTGAAAAATGTTACATCAAAAAAACTTGAAATTTTCTAAGGAATCTATTTCTGCAATGAAAAAATGGTGTTCTAATTTGAAAAACGGAAGTTGACGTCATTTCCGGAAAAGCCGGAGGTGCTAATGCCTTGAAAATATTTTAGATTTCATCAGCATCGTGAAATACTTATAAGTGCTGAATTTCATGAAAATACGTTCAGTAGTTTCCTGTATAAATATGGGTGAGGTTCCTCGTGAAAGACCCTGTATATTGACGACCTGATAGTGTATGGTAGGACTAAAGCGGAACATGATGAACGATTAGCACAAGTTTTTGCAAGAGCTCCTAAACATAATGTTACTTTTAATAGAGACAAATGTGAATTCGGATTAACGGAAATAACTTTTTTGGGTCACACATTCACTAAAAATGGGTATTTTCCTACACCCCAGAAAATTTCAGCAATTAAAAATTTTCCTCAGCCAAAAAATAAAAAAGACGTTCAAAGATTATTGGGCATAATAACTTATGTCGGACGATTTATTCCTAACTTGTCCAATTTGAACTCTCCACTTAGAGAATTAATTAAAAATGATGTATATTTTCATTGGACAAAAAAACACACGAAATCATTCGAAGAATTGAAAAAAAAATTAGTAGAACGTCCCGTTTTACAATACTACGATGTCAACAAACCAGTTGTAATTTCGGTTGATGCAAGTAAAGATGGTTTGGGAGCTTGTTTGCTTCAAAATAAATTGCCAGTAGCTTACGCAACACAAGCATTGTCCGAGGTACAGCAAAAGTGGGCTCAAATAGAAAAAGAATTGGCCGCTATATTATTCGGTTGCGAAAAATTGGTCAATATCTAGTTTAGGTCCCCCTCTCCGATTTTTAAAATATTTTGTCTCGTGATTGTATATGGTGAAGACACCCTACAGTTTTAATTTCAGCATTGGCAAACAAGTAGTTTCGGAGAAAAAAAATAAAAAAGATTGTGAATATTTCCACCTGCGTTTAGACTTTATGTTTATTTGAATCGCGTCGGCAGTGTAAAATACCTTTTTTCTCGAACAGACGGTGTTGCCAAATCTCAGTAATGTCTTAAATACTAAGATAAACATAGAACTTCCACACAGGGCAGGTGGATTTTCAAGAGCTGAGCCTTTAGACTTTAGAGTTTAGACATTTATCCCCTTGTCCCCTGATGACGTCGGCACTGATTTCGTTCAATTCAAACGAGGGCATGGGCACCCACAAGGGGGGGTTCAGGGGGGGCGTGCCCCCCCCCCCCTGATATTTTGGTGGCCTTATCGTTCAGCAGTTAGGTTAGGTTCAGGTTGGGTTAGGCTTTAGACATTTATCCCCTTGTTCCCCGATGACGTCGGCACTTTTTTCGTTCTATTCAAACGAGGGCATGGGCGCCCACAAGGGGGGGTTCAGGGGGCCTCCCCCTGAAATTTTGGTGGCCTTATCGTTTTTCACCAGTTCGGTAAGGTTAGGTTATGTCAGTTCGGAGTCTGATGGCTTAATTTAATATATACTGCAATGATAACATATTATTTCAACTGATATTATGATGTTAACCTCGAGAAAGCAACGTTACATTCCTGAATGAAATTTGTCCAATCTATTTTTCATATCTTGCTCCATTCCTATGAGATATCCAATACCTATATGATATAAAAACCTTCGGTTTCATTTTTTTTTGAGCAATAAAAATGCATTGATTGAACGTGGCAACAAGCATCGTACGCTGAATTTTCATTGAATTCAATTCAAACAAAATTTTTCCTGTCCAAATCACGAGCGTAGGGTATCGTTGCTAGGTATATCAAAATAATAATTCATGAGATGAAAGTTGAAAAGTCATTCGAGATATTCATTCATCTTTCCTTAGATTATAAAATAGTTATTTGTCAGAAGTTCTTCAAGTGTGACTGTAACAATAGAAGATTTGAATGTGTGTGTGTTCCAAGTTGCGGTTACAAACAATACTTACAGAAAAGAGGATACCGAAAATGTGATACTCCAGTCAGTATCTTTCAAGGTATGTTTTTGGAGCAATCGCATCTTGATTTGATGAAAATATGCTTTCTGGTCGACATATTTTAATAAATGGATACTGTCGGAGACTCTCGAAAAAACAAATTATTTTTGAAATTTTCAGAAACTATAGCCTCGAGAAAATTTAATATCTTCATTGATTCAGCGCCAATGAAATTGTACATTTTTCGTATTCCTCTCTTGGCCATGTCCTTGAAAGAATAGGTCAATTACCTTGACATTTTTGACAAATTTTGATCTTTTTAGACGATTCAAGACTAATTCTTTCCGTAAATTGTCATTTTTTGAAGAAAATTTCTAAAAATCAAACCCACCCAGCACCCCTATTCACTCCAAATACCAAAAGCAAAACAAAACAGCAAAATTACTTGTTTGCCAGCATTGAAACTAGTAGTAAATCATACCAAATCACTTGTTTTTCACGAAAAAAAATTAAAACATCGCAAAATCGAGGGGGACTTAAACTGGAAATTTACCCAGAAAACCACTTGTATCCTAACCTGCACGTTTGCAGCGGATGGTTTTGCAATTACAAAAATTCGATTTTGAACTCTTTTTCAAACCTGGTAAGGATTTGTTCATATCTGATGCATTGTCCCGTGCTGTAAGTAAAAACGATACTGAATACAATTTTGAGAATGAATTAGATGTTTGTGTAATTGAAAATAATTGTGAAATGACAAATAAAAAATACATGGAGTTAGTTAGGTTGACAGCAGAAGATGTTGAACTCAAACTGTTGAAAACATTTGTGATAAGTGGTTGGCCAAAAACAATCAAAAAGGTTCCAGATTCCATCAAACCCTATTTTAAGTACCGACATGAAATAGTTGAAGCTAACGGAATAATGTTCAAGGGAAATCAAATTTTGGTTCCGATTAAAATGAGAAACGAAATTATTGAAAAAATTCATTACGGTAATTTTGGAGTAATTAAATGTAAAAATAGAGCAAAACAATCATTTTTTTGGCCGAACATGTGTAAACAAATTGAAAATCGAGTACTTAATTGTAGAATTTGTCTCAGATATCGAGTATCTAATACAAAAGAAGAACTGGTATTGCATGAGATTCCAAAAACTCCATGGTATAAAATAGGATGTGACATTTTGTATTTAGGTAGTATAATGTATTTGCTGGTTGTAGATTACTACACAAAATGGGTAGAATTGATTCCATTAGATTCAAATGCTTTCTCTGCCACAGTAATAGTATCCCTCAAGGATTGATTCGCTCGATGGGGAATTCCTGCAATTTTGGTCTCTGACGGTGGTCCACAGTTCAGTTCAGGGAAATTCAAAGAATTTTCCGAACAGTGGAGCTTCGTGCATACAATGTCTAGTCCTCGTTACCCCCAATCAAATGGGATGGTGGAGAGAACAAAACAAACTATAAAAAAAATATTGCGTAAAGCTGTTGATGAGAGTAAAGAAATTCAATTAATTTTACTGATGTACAGAAATACTCCTACTGAAAGTGGATTTTCACCATCCCAGTTGATGATGCAACGAAATCTCAGAGACATTCTCATTAGCTCTGATCAGGAATTAAAACCTCTTAATGTTGATTATGATTTTTATAATGAAAAATTGAAAGAGCTAGGAATTGTAGTATCCCCGAATTTCAAGACACAAATAATTCATATAAATATCACGTATAGCTGAATGGAACCCTGCTGAGTAGAAGAAATAAAATCCGACGCTGCCATATTGTGTTTCACAGAGGGTGGTCCGGCTATCTGGACGTTGCGGAGTAGGCCGGCTGTCATCGATCTATGCTATCGATTAGTTCATAGAGAGGGCCTTAGAGGTTAAAAGGGAAGGAAGACGGTTTTTTGTTAAGGGGGGAAGATAGTGGTGAATCGGGAAAGAAGGTGCCCCTGTTGTTGTGAGTCGGCCATTATAAGAAATCCAAACGGCATTTTTGTTCAACGTGTAAGTTCATCCTCCATTTATATTGACTAATCAGTCTTATTTCTAGGTTCCTAATTCATTGTGTTTATACCAGCACGAACCAATGGGAACCATTACATACTGTCTATTTAATTATATTCCACCAATCATTCTACTAAGCATCATCCAATAATTATCTATAACATCCACGATTTACATTGGTCAGAACTGTTTATATTTATACATGAATTCTGTTTGGAAGTCCTCTATGAACGAAGAGGCCCTTTTAATCTCCATCTTATATATTTTATTATTCTGAATATTTCCTTATGCAATGGATCGAGTGGCTTTATGCAAATCACAGGGTTTCAGGTACATTTTTATGTTCTCATTATTAATCCATCCTCTCTTTCAGCAACCTGTGATTTGAAAGGCTATTTCGTTTCCATCTGTATTATTGTTTTAAACTGTAACGCCTACCATCCAATGATATTGAAATGCAAGTAACGTTCATCCTTATTTATATACCACATGTATTTCTATGGAGTTCAGTTCTTAAGGATCGGGATCATAGCTTGGTGAGAAAATCACTATGTAAACTACCAAAGGAAGTTGTGTAGAGTTGGAGCTGCTATCTGATGGATTTCAGTGCTTGTCTGTCGACAGCTGGGGTAGGATACTGCGACACTCTATTGCACCACCTCTGTAAATAGTTTACCTTGTAACGACCATTACAAAGGATCGTCATTGTGGGTCTGTAGCTGCTATCTGTTGGAGCTCAGTGCTTGTCTGTCGACAGCTGAGGTAGGATACTGTTTACTCGCTCATATACATTGACTCTGGAGTAGTTATACTTTGAGAACTGCACGAAGAGATTTACTGAAGTATAGCACCATCTTATTCTATCGATGCTCATGTCTTCTATGTTCTTTATAATATTCAACCAATGGATTCTGATACTTGCAACATGTAATTTTATTCAACTGTAAAGCTGAGGGTTTTTGCTTTTAGAAGAACTGTTGGGTTCTTCTTTTCGTTTTCCCTCTTTAAGTGGCTCGAAAACTCCTGCCACCTGGACCAATAAAGGCCTGTTCCCCTTTCTGTCCAATCAAGTGTTTTATTTATGTATTTACCTCATTATTTCCCATCCATTATTTCACGGACTTGAATTATCACGAAACTGAATTATTACGACATAACATAGAGTTCTACCTAACTAGATGATCACAAGCCAAGCCAAAAGTATAAAACCCCCTTTAGAGTAAAACACCCCTTAGAGTTACAGCGAAGGATTTGCCCTTTTATCTCCCCTTAGAAAATATCTCAAGCTCAAAAAAACCTTGAAATATTACAGTGGTACCGTAACCCAGGATAATTCAATGAAGTGAAATGTGGAAATTTTGAGGTTGTTATTAATTATTGTTTTTGGTATTCCATTTTGTGGTGTACAGTTTATCTGCCGTTTGATTCTGTTTTAGGAATTTGTTCTTATCAAGTAACTGAATCTGGAATCACAGTTACTATCCTATCTTGAGAACAGCTCAGATATTCAGGTCAAGGTGATACCTTGATAATCTTCAATGTGCAATTGCTGGAGACGATCTATAATATAAATGGAGACAGGTTCATCAATATCCTTTTCGTTGAGTGACATTCCTTCGAAAGAACAAGAAATAATGATATGACATGGTACAAAGTTTTTATTCAATGTTGATAATAAGTAAAAACTTATCTGAATATGATTTCTCGTTGTACCTGCAGTTTTGGGATATTTAATTGGTGCTGGGAATGGTTCTGTGATATGGAATTGATTTGCAAATGGATAATGACTGATATTTGAGAATCAATTCATTTATCTCTGTTCCATTAGTTGTAACGATGCATGTGGGAGAAAGTAGAATGTTAGAGATAGAGTCATGTAGTTATAGTAGGGAACCTTACGAATCGTAGATAGTTACTGAAGAACTATCGAGAACACATATTCAATCTTGCATTCATTTCTGTATTATACTTGTACCATTATGTCTCTCGTTACGCTTGGGACTTCACAACTTATCTGTTTCAGAACAAATGCATTCTTCGTTGAACTTTCTAGTGTCTATGCATACTTTTGAGTATACTTTCATCTTCAAGAAGCTAGGGGGCGTCGTGAAAGACCAACCAAGATTGTCCAAATGTGAGGGGCGTAATTCCCAAATCTAGCCAATGAAGTTTGATTACTCGTTTACTGTTTCAACCCAATGGTTGTACGATTTAATATTCCTGTGTTCCAGAACAACCACCATTTTGTGATGTCTGATATTGTGCTGCCAGCATTTGTCAGATGATTCCAATCATGAGGGTTCTCCTCGATATTATATAAATTATTGCATAATTACTTTTATTTGTTTCAAGTCTCTGAATTGAAAAATGGCAGCGTGTGAAGACAATAGTGCAAACACCAACCAGGCAGAGGAAATCCAGATTCTCCGAGATGAAGTAGCCGAGCTAAGGGAGAGTATTGGAGATTTGAAGGAGCAGTTGAGGTCCCTATCACAGTCCCTAGGATGTCGTCCAGAGAGTTCACCACCGTTGACAGTTGAGAATGAGTGGAAACAAATTGCCATGATGCTGATGAAGCAACAAACCACTGTGAGTGTAAGCAGGCCCGCCTTGTTCCGAGACGCCTACCAGCGACACCCAGCGAAGTTCATGAAGGAAGTTCAAGAATACTTTGCCCAGGCCGGAATACTTCCAGAGAACCAACTGTATGAGGCGAAAAACTTGTTGGGTGGTTTTA
The DNA here is from genome assembly GCA_951802165.1 of Adalia decempunctata. Classification (NCBI taxonomy): domain Eukaryota; kingdom Metazoa; phylum Arthropoda; class Insecta; order Coleoptera; family Coccinellidae; genus Adalia; species Adalia decempunctata. The sequence continues at coordinate 51,308,622 of OX637697.1, forward strand.
TCACCGATTGGAAAGAATTCAATGCCCATAAATGGATGAATTTCGAGGATTTCCGTAGGGATTTCCTGGAATACTTTTGGTCTGAGCAGGTACAAGAGCAAGAACGGGAAAGACTCCGACAGAAGCCCCCACATGATTCGGACATGGTTACATTATTCCATCGTCGTGTAAATAGTTATAGACTGTTCACACCTCCAGTTCCTGAGTCTACAATCCTGAAGGAGGTAATGCAACTTTACCCTCCTGATGTCCAGAGTCTTTGGATCCTGATCCAACCAGCGACGATTGAAAGTACTGCAAGATTCCTTCAGAAGCAGGATGAGATCAACTCAAGGTCAAGACCCAACAAGAGACGATATCGAGAGGACTAACTGGACTTTTTCATTACGACATGTGTCGCTACAATGTGTTTCAGTTCCTCCAGCATTATAGAGGTTCTGCAATGTCTCTAGGATTCCTAGATGTTTTTAATTTTCCCTAAATTGCACCCACCATTTTATCAAAGGCAAGCCCTTTGGTAGTTTCACTTATTTTGATTGTAGATTTTCAAGACCACCATGTTTGTTGAGAAGTCAATGAGACTGATGACTGCCAGGGACAAACCACCATTCTTGTTTTCTTTTGATGAGCCATCCGAAGTTACTGCAGATGTCATCTTGCCATTAGTTGAATAGGTAGTCCTTGCCAGCCAATGAATGTGCAGCCTTGTATCCTGGGGGGCGTTGATTTTCACCAAGACAAATCAAACGAAGCAACCAATCATCTACATTCCTTGACCGTGCCAATGTTCGACAGGATATCAAAAGCTGGGTAGCGTATATGATTTCTTCGCTTAACATTGTTTCAGTTTGAAGCCATCTGCATCAAGGGAGGTTTCCTCAAGGTGAAGCCATAACCATTCTATGCTGCAGCCATGATCTGTTGGGGGAAGGTGTTTGTTGTCATTGGTCACCAGTGCCAACCATCTTGTTTGTGTTTTGGGTAATTTCTTCATGGATGCCTACTGACAGCAATAACAGATATGGAAGACAAATAAGTTTAGAGACCCTTACTTCAAGGAAATGGAAATTCGTTCACACTTTTGTGTGGAAATATTTCCTTCGTTTTCTTTGCAGTCACTCGTCAACATTTCCAGGGGCGACTGTAGTATCCCCGAATTTCAAGACACAAATAATTCATATAAATATCACGTATAGCTGAATGGAACCCTGCTGAGTAGAAGAAATAAAATCCGACGCTGCCATATTGTGTTTCACAGAGGGTGGTCCGGCTATCTGGACGTTGCGGAGTAGGCCGGCTGTCATCGATCTATGCTATCGATTAGTTCATAGAGAGGGCCTTAGAGGTTAAAAGGGAAGGAAGACGGTTTTTTGTTAAGGGGGGAAGATAGTGGTGAATCGGGAAAGAAGGTGCCCCTGTTGTTGTGAGTCGGCCATTATAAGAAATCCAAACGGCATTTTTGTTCAACGTGTAAGTTCATCCTCCATTTATATTGACTAATCAGTCTTATTTCTAGGTTCCTAATTCATTGTGTTTATACCAGCACGAACCAATGGGAACCATTACATACTGTCTATTTAATTATATTCCACCAATCATTCTACTAAGCATCATCCAATAATTATCTATAACATCCACGATTTACATTGGTCAGAACTGTTTATATTTATACATGAATTCTGTTTGGAAGTCCTCTATGAACGAAGAGGCCCTTTTAATCTCCATCTTATATATTTTATTATTCTGAATATTTCCTTATGCAATGGATCGAGTGGCTTTATGCAAATCACAGGGTTTCAGGTACATTTTTATGTTCTCATTATTAATCCATCCTCTCTTTCAGCAACCTGTGATTTGAAAGGCTATTTCGTTTCCATCTGTATTATTGTTTTAAACTGTAACGCCTACCATCCAATGATATTGAAATGCAAGTAACGTTCATCCTTATTTATATACCACATGTATTTCTATGGAGTTCAGTTCTTAAGGATCGGGATCATAGCTTGGTGAGAAAATCACTATGTAAACTACCAAAGGAAGTTGTGTAGAGTTGGAGCTGCTATCTGATGGATTTCAGTGCTTGTCTGTCGACAGCTGGGGTAGGATACTGCGACACTCTATTGCACCACCTCTGTAAATAGTTTACCTTGTAACGACCATTACAAAGGATCGTCATTGTGGGTCTGTAGCTGCTATCTGTTGGAGCTCAGTGCTTGTCTGTCGACAGCTGAGGTAGGATACTGTTTACTCGCTCATATACATTGACTCTGGAGTAGTTATACTTTGAGAACTGCACGAAGAGATTTACTGAAGTATAGCACCATCTTATTCTATCGATGCTCATGTCTTCTATGTTCTTTATAATATTCAACCAATGGATTCTGATACTTGCAACATGTAATTTTATTCAACTGTAAAGCTGAGGGTTTTTGCTTTTAGAAGAACTGTTGGGTTCTTCTTTTCGTTTTCCCTCTTTAAGTGGCTCGAAAACTCCTGCCACCTGGACCAATAAAGGCCTGTTCCCCTTTCTGTCCAATCAAGTGTTTTATTTATGTATTTACCTCATTATTTCCCATCCATTATTTCACGGACTTGAATTATCACGAAACTGAATTATTACGACATAACATAGAGTTCTACCTAACTAGATGATCACAAGCCAAGCCAAAAGTATAAAACCCCCTTTAGAGTAAAACACCCCTTAGAGTTACAGCGAAGGATTTGCCCTTTTATCTCCCCTTAGAAAATATCTCAAGCTCAAAAAAACCTTGAAATATTACAGAATGAAACAAAAATACTTTTATAATAAGAATTGTCATAACCTCAAACCGGTACCTATGAATAGAGAAGTAAGGTATCAGAAGCATTTGGGATCTTCTTGGTCATTTGGTCGAGTCATTGATAAACCAAGAGAACGGTCATACGTAGTTAAAGCCGAAGATGGATCCTGTTTAACAAGAAATCGCAGATTTATTGAAACTCTGCCGGATGGCCATGAAAATCAAAGTACATGTAAACAAAAAATTAAAAAAGGATGTCATAACGACTCCAGAACACAAGGTTTCTGACAATAGTGACTATGATGATAGTTCAGATACACCAATTTCATTTGATACTAGTACTGAGAACGAGATATTTAATGTTCCGGGTACCTCATCATCTGGTAAGATAATTAAGAAGCCAGATAGATTCATGTATTAAATTTATTTTTTCTTTTGATTGTCTCACTATTTTCTTTTTGTAAAAGGAGGGAAGATGTCATGTATTGTTAAAGGGTTTACTACGCCGCTGCCTTAACAGGTGTTGGTCCGGCTGAATTGTTCTTATGTTTCACATGTATGTTTTGTATTTTATTATTTATTGAATAAAGATTCAGTTCACCCAGACGATGTGTATCATTCAGATGGTATCTGACAGGTGTGTTCTATTAATGTTGACTCTGTTGGAGGAAGCATGTCTTCCTTGTTCCTAAAACCGGGGTTGTGAATATTTTATATCTCAGTTCGTCGATTCACGAATTTTCCCCATCTTGTGTTGTACAGATGTCTTACAATTTTTTCCGCAATAGGATAAAGCTCTGTGATAATTTTATCTTCTTGATAGAAAATCTGCACTGATTCCTGAAGATCCGGATTCCTCTGTAGTACACGTATTGTTTTCTTTTTTCCTTGATTATACATAGCACTAGTAGAATCCCATCCAGCAAATGCATGGGCGAATAAAATGAATGGTTTCAATTCTCGGTGCTGATATGTTGAATACAAGGTATGTGAGCACGTAAAGCTCTACTGAAAGCATGCCCAAAGATCTTTCAAACCACTTATATCCATAATAAAGCCAATGGCTCCCATATATGACATCAATAAATGGAATCCTCCTAAATTCAGGATTGTCCGACTGCACAATTATGGAGTTAGCTTTGAAGTAAAGAGGCTGATCGAATGTTACAAAAGTTGTTCTACTTTTATTTCTCTTCGTTTCTTCTACTGCATAGAGCAAAGCTGTGTGAGGTGCAGGTCAAACTGGATGGTGGTGAATTAATGAATGGGAAACAATTAACATGCGACATCATATAGGTATGTGGTATGTAACGTCTCGTGATAAAGTTTCATGAAAACATTGAAAACCCTTCCATGTTGGAATACTTTCTATTTCAAGAGATTTCGCGCAATAGGTAATATGCAACATAAGATTTTTAGATAGTGATATTCTCTGATACAAACAAGATAAATTGTAATAAATTGTTTTGTTTGTTTCAGAGAATATCACTATCCAGAACATTTGTAAAATTGTACATGTCTTGTTGTCATCTCGTAATCTTTGTTGTCTTTATCTTATTTTCAGCTGACCTGATGATGGCCTTGTGCCGAAATCGATTGTCTCAGAATATAATTATATGAAAACAAGTGTGTCTCCTATTTCTTTCCTGGTTTATAATTCATCAGACACACTCATGGAGTTTTTCATTCAGAAAAAAAAAGACCTTCATTATATAGTTACTATGAAAAGATACTTATCCTTATTTCAGTTAGTACAGAAAAAATAACTACAGGGCGATTTTTAAGTGTTTCATTAGACGTATTCGAGGAAGGAATTGCGATACAAATTTTGAATTTTGTATTTCTGTTTTAGAGTACATGAACCCAATTTGTGAAATATTTTCAAGCAAAATCTACTTCCGGTTCTACCGGAAACGAATGTGAACTTCGTTATTTCAAATGCAACACCCTGAATATTCATACATATTTGAATTATTCGATTAATTCTGCAATGATTTGATGTATGATATGCGCAACCACATAAAGCGATTGATGAGTTATAGCCTGATTCCCAAAAGACCCCGCACTTTTTGTATGTAAAGTGGCGACCGGTCAAATTTTCTGAAAGTTTGGTATGATGTTATACTCTTAGACTGAGGTTGTACCCGACTCAGTGACCAGAAGTGTCAATGGGCCCAACCCAATCCTATGGCTCGTTTTCCAAATACGGGTTGTTGAAGTTGAAAATTGCCCAGGTTTTCGGATTAATTTTTTAATTATTAAGAGTTAGATTAGATTTCTGTTGCATACACACGTTTACTACATGTTTTAGAAATGAAATTAGTGGATACGTATGATTAAAAATATTTATATTTAAAAGGTCATTCACGAATATTCACTTTTTTTACAGTGACGTCAGGAAGGCATATTTTTGAAATGTTTTTTTTTTTCGATTCAGTATTATGACGACAATATATTGCACAGTGCATATTTTTTATACAGAGAGAACCACTAGACATAATAATTTTTTTGTAGGATTAATTCGAAACCCTGTATTTTTGATTTGATTTTTGGGAAAAGTACTACCACAAACATATTATGTGTGACTCTAATCTCCAAAATATTTATGGTGGTTTCTTCATAGAAAAGTATTCTCTTTTGAGAAAAGTACAAAAAACATGAAAATTCGAAAATTTCCTCGGTCAAATCAAACTATTTCCTCACCATATATTTGTCGTATAGAGAAGCCTCGCGGCAACGTTGCATCTGCGCTTGCGGTTATGACCTGCGAGGGTAACGGCGCAACGCCACAACGACAGTTATTAATGGACGCTTGGGGAAGAGACGTTCAGCCTAGCCGCACATTGAGCGCAGCCCAGCCCAGCACAGCCGAGCCTAGTTTAGAAGAGGATTTTGTAACACACGCAATTGAATAGAACGCCGCATATTGCTCTGCTACGTCCAATATGCGGCGTTCTATTCAATTGCGTGTGTTACAAAATCGCAATTGAATAGAACGCCGCATATTGAATTTGAATTTGTTTTTTTTTCTTTTTCCTTTGGATTCTGTATTTCATATTTTCTGTGAGTTTATAGGCAATGTCTAAACTTTAAACTTAATTTAATAAAAATAACCATTTCCTGAATGGAGATACTCCCTCTATACCGAGTACACCGGGAGGCATCCGGAACTTCAGAAGGCGGAAGGGGATCATTCAAGAGAAATCTCCAAAGGATCGAATTATCCCAGAAGATCGCGGGATGTGCACAGCAGGTTGTGGATTTGCAAACCTATCACATCGTGCGGAAATTTCTGAACTAGTGGGAGGAACTGAAATGTTTTTTCACTGGTTCATAGAAGAATTACCAGCCCAAGCTGAGAACGGGAGACCGATGAATAATAATAATGATAATATTGGACGTAGCAGAGCAATATGCGGCGTTCTGTTCAATTGCGTGTGTTACAAAATCCTCTGCTAGGCTAGGCTCGGCTGTGCTGGGCTGCGCGCAATGTGCGGCCGGCCTTAAGCCGGGCACGCGACCTTAAAACGGTAAGTCTATCTCCACCCCATATAACATGGTGGCAGCGGTAAAACTGGTAAAAGTTAGTTTATTCGTGATAATAACCCTACAGTGAGTATTCTGCTGTTTGTGGACGAAATAAGAACCCTACAGTGAGGACCCTGCTGTTTGTGGACGAAAGTGATAGTGAAATAAACGGAACACGTGGCGGGCGTCAGTGCGAGAGTGCTATATACGTAATCCAAGAAATAAAACGGAACTTTTTCGGACAATAGTGAACAAAAGTGATAAATCAAATCATGAGTGCCGATGAATATAAAATTCAGCTTTTGGAGCAACAAACCCTTATTACGCAATTGCTGCAGATCCAACAACAGCAAATGGCGATATCGAGCAATAGGGGAAATGTGAGTACAAATCAACCTGTCCCTACAGCGGTACCGCCCCCAAGTGAATTCTCGTTTCAAGCGGAGCATTGGGAGGATTGGAATGTAAGCTTTTTAAGGTCGGCGTTCAAACAGAGTAGGAAAGATCAGCCGATAGAGGCGCCACCGTCCATTTTGAGGAATATCTCCATAGAACTTTCATTATCACAATAAGTTCTATGAGTATCTTTCTAATCATGAATGAAATGTACAATGGCGCTCTCTATCCGAAAATCGCCGAACTATGAAATACGCGAATTTGTGGGTAAAGCAGGAATTTTTTCCCGCCAAAATTTGAATTTGGCCATTTTCTGCCAATTCCGTATTTCAAGTTGATCTTCTGAACGAAATTATCAGTAGATTCACTTTTAATCGGAAGTTGAACTATTTTCATGGGTCTTTCTGTTGAAATAAAACAGAAGCATGGGTTGGCTCATTTTCTTCTATTTTTGAAAGAAAAAAAATTAACTGTCGGAATGAAATCGATCAAAATTATTTCAACAAGAACCCTAATCCTTTCTGAGTTCACCCACAAAATTTCAGTTCTCAAAGTGAAACCGTTTTCGAAATCAACTTGAAATAAAAACACACTACATTGAACGCCCACCTTAAGATACAAACATATAGCGAATTTCAAGCCAGAACAACATGTAGATTATCTCATAGGATACCTAGGCTCGAAAGCTGAAAATATTTTGAAATCTTTCAAACTCTCAGAGACGGAAATAAAGGACTTTGACGTAGTGTTCCGAAAATTTGATTCATATTACAGTCTGAAGAAAAATTTAGTATTTGAAAGAGTAAAATTTCTGCAAAGAACTCAAAGCTGTGACGAACCGTGTGATAGTTTTTTGACCGACCTAACAACCATGGCCCAAACCTGTGAGTGGGGCACATTGGAATCAGAAATGATAAAACTGCGAATAATTGCTGGTTTGGCAGATAGCCGATTGTCTATACAATTACAATCGCGTCCGGATGACACTTTAGATGAAGTTATCCGTAGAGTTCGGCTAGCTCAGACCTTGAAAAAACAGCAATCTGTTATACACTCGAGCGCACCAGCCCCGGCAAATTCCAGTAACGTAGGGTTGCAAGAAGCAGCCGCGGAGGTAAATTATATTAAAAAAGGTGTCAAACAAAAACATCATTCACAAAATCACAGTCAGAACTATTCATCAAGTAGATACGATTCTAATCGCACCAAAAGTGCTTCAGATGGCGAACAAGCTGAAAAACAATGTCGTAAATGCGGACTAGCTCCCAGACATGCATTTGTTAATTGTCCTGCAAGTAACGATAAATGCGAGAAAAAAGGCCATTGGGCGGTGAAATGTCTTTCGAAATCATCCTTTGGCAACAATAAAAGACAACAGCCTGAAAATAACAAGGTGGAGTCGATAGAGATGAGCAACTCAGATTTTCAGCCGATGTCTGCAGTGAGTGACGATGACATATTTTTTCTCGGGTCAGTAGATTCAGAACACTCTGAGCCCTGGAAAGTTACCGTAGATATATGCGGTGTGCCAATCAATTTTAAAATGGATACGGGTGCAGATGTCACAGTGATCAAATCTTCTACTTTACCAAGTTTAGAGCATTTCGCTATTACTGCACCAAAAAGACCTCTTCTTTCTGCATCTGGGGATAAAATCAATGTCAAAGGTGTCATTAGAGCCAAATTGACGTGGAAAAATCACTCATTCGAATCAGAAATATATGTAGCTGAGAACCTGCACGCGAATTTGTTAGGACGAGATGCGGTTCAGTCACTGAACATGCTTTCATGGTGTGATTCATTATCTATTCAGGATGCATTTCCTTCTCTATTTCAAGGAATAGGAGACTTAGGGCAAACATACAAAATATGCCTCAAACCAGGGACAAAACCCTTTTCAATATTTGCCCCCAGAAGAGTACCACTACACCTGAAATCAGCTGTCAAAGATAACTTGGACATGTTAGAAAAATCGGGCGTAATTTTTAAAGTCACCGAACCGACTCATTGGTGCGCGCCTATGGTAGTGGTACCCAAAAAAGACAACAAGGTGAGAATATGTGTAGACTATACAAATCTGAACAAAAGCGTTCTGTCCGAGAAATGGGTGTTGCCGGACTTGCTAGCAGAAATCGGTCCCAATGCTCGTGTTTTCTCAAAACTTGACGCAACGGCTGGGTTTTATCATGTGCCCTTAGACCCAGATTCACAGCTGATAACAACTTTCATCACTCCCTTCGGCAGATACGCTTTCAAAAAACTTCCTATGGGCATAACCTCAGCCCCAGAAAGATTTCAACGGGAAATGTTAGAAGCACTTCAGGGCTTAGAAGGCATTATCAACCTAGCGGATGACGTCCTAGTGTTCGGTAGTTCGAAACAAGAATACGACATAAGACTGAGAAAAGTGTTGAAGCGTTGCCAAGAAAAAGGCATAAGACTCAACAAAGAGAAATGCGTTTTCGGAGTTCCAAAACTTACATTTCTAGGACACGTTATATCACACAATGGTGTTGAGATTGACAGAAAAAAATTGACAGCAATTCTTGAAATGCCAGCTCCCAAGGACGTCATCGGTGTGAGACAACTATTAGGATGCGTTCAGGTCCATGCAAAATTTCTACCAAGTTTGGCAGACATGGCAAGTCCAATACACCAGCTTCTAAGGGAAAAAAATGATTTTGTTTGGAGTTCAAATCAACAAGAAGCATTCGACAAAATTGAAAAAGCTTTGACCAGTGCTCCCATTCTAGCTCATTTTGTACCAGGTCGTCCTACTTGAGTAGCTGCCGATGCAAGCTCGTACGGACTCGGAGCAATACTCGAACAACAACAACCAGACAATAGTTGGCGAGTGGTGTACTATGCATCAAGAACCATGTCTGATGCAGAAAAAAGATATGCGCAAATAGAGAGAGAAGCATTGGCGTCGACTTGGGCATGCGAAAAATTCAGCCAATTCCTAATTGGAGAAAAATTCAACATTCTGACGGATCATAAACCACTGGTTGAGTTATTGGGGTCTAAACCAATAGCAGATCTTTCGACAAGAATCCAGAGATTCAGGATGCGACTGATGCAATTTTCCTACGACGTAATATATATTCCTGGGAAACAAATGATTACAGCTGATATGCTCTCAAGAGCTCCGGTGAAATCCTCAGATCCAGGCACAGATGCACTCCTAATGGAAAACGTTGAACAGGTTCTGCAATTCAACGCCGAAGAGGCCACGGAGGCACCGGAAGGTGACAATAAGATCGCCGCGCGTTCGACGGGCTGCAAAAGACGTCAGACCCATTATTGCGAGCCTCGTCGCGTAGTCAGGACGAAACACACCGTACGGCATTCGCGTAACCAGCCTCTGAAATTTTTCCAAAATGTCACGGCCGCGGCACAACACTGGGCTCCAAACTGGTCCAGCGAATTCCAGAATGGGTCGAATATACGTCTTATAAACTGCACTACATGTGGCTGGATCACACCTACCGAAAGTCTTCTGAACCAACAAAAGGAATCTTCTCGCTCTGTTTACTGCAGATTGTATGTGCTCGGACCAGGTCAGATTTTCAGTTATGACAACTCCGAGATCAGAGTGGCTGCTGGCAGAAGAGATCCGTCGACCACAAATATTGTACTGGAAACGGGGATTGTTGGTACCCATATGCAAAACTGAACACTTATCAAAATTTAAAGGTAGCTGCCAATCTTCACACCAACGTGCTATCGAGATCAAGTCCTGTTGCAGAGTTTGATCTCCCGGAATGGCGTCCCTATATCTTCGTATCGTCCGCAAACTGGGAGCAGTGAGATTTAATGCAGTTGGCTAAATCGGCTATATACATAAGGAAAAGGAATGGTCCCAGAACTGAGCCCTGCGGTACACCACTGGTGACCGGCCTAGAGGATGATAAGGAGTTGCCCACTCTAACCTGGAATGAACGGTCTGAGAGAAAGGCTGCAATCCATGCAAGAAGCCCACCGCGAAATCCAAAATGATCAAGCACGTGCAACAGCCGCCCGTGGGGGACACGGTCGAAGGCACGGGAAAAATCGAGGTATACCACGTCTACGGGAACCCTCTTGTCGAGCGCTCTCGACCAGTTATTGACACATTCCAGTAGGTTTGTTATTACTGAACGACCAGGAGGAAAACCGTGTTGGCAACCGGGGATGATATTATTTTCCAAAGCAAACTCCAGCGCAGAATCCAGTATAATCCTTTCACAAATCTTGGCAGCTATGGGAACCAGGCTGATGGGGCGGTAATTTAATGCGTCCAGCTTGTCACTTGTCACCCTTTTTGAAGATAGGAGTCACCATAGCACTCCGCCATGATATAGGAAGTGTTCACGCCAAGTGAACGGTTCAGATAACTTTTCTGAATTTTTCATTTTTATTCCTTTCGAAATTAATTCAATTTCTCCGATACCAGGGAGATCCCATATGTGTAGATGCGTCAGTTTGTGGAACGCGCACATGTTGCGTATGTTTTTGTTTCATTTCATTTTTCAATTCAGTTCATTGATTGCCGTAATCGTGAATACAATATATTCTGCTACCGATAATATAAATTTATTCTGTTTCCTTTCGTGAATCTAGAAAAGTTCAGTTTTTCTTGTGTTTCACAATTCTAGTGATTTCGATTCATTCGAATTACATTCATTCAAGAACATTCGTTTGTGCGAATTTGGTTCGAAAAGTACTGTTACCAGTGGCGTGGTTATTATTTGGCCACAAGGATAAGTGTTCCTACTTTGACATTTTTTAGCAACGGATTTTAACGTCATAAGCTTCATTCCATGTTCGTTTGTCGAGCTCGATCACTCTGTTCATGGAAATAGGAGTAACCGACGAGATCTGGTTGGCCGTTTTGCTGAAATAGGTAAGACCTTGCAATTGTTAATTTGGGTGCATTTATCCTTTCATTTGTGTTGGGTTTCAATAACTATTTATAAACATATACAGTCCATTAGCTCTCTTATTTTTCTATTCATAAACTTGGTGAAAATCTCATTATATGAAATTGAACCGCACTTCAGTTCTTTAACTGAAATTCTACCCAACACGTTTTGGTCCTTCGGGCCGGATATTAAGCTCAATCTCAAGCTTATTTCCTCAAAATTTGAAAGTTTCAGTCAAAAATTCAAAAATCTTAGTTTTATAGCGGCCATTTTATATTCAGATATACGACGATCGTCGCAATCTGGCAACATCGTTCCACAGCTGACGGGTCGCATACATCTGTTTCCATCGACATATTCAATTTCATTCCTTTTCAATTCATTTTTTGCTGTTTGTATCTGTTTCTTATTAAATTTCTTCATAACAATGCCACCGAAGACAGATACAGGCAATAAAGCATTGGATGTGTTGGTTGAAAAACGGGCCAACATATTTTCTATCATTACCGGAATCTGGCAAAGAGTGAAAGATTATGATGGTACAAAACTCTTCGAATTACAAGCATACCGAGAAAAGATTTCTGGTTATGAATCTAAATTTGAGAGTATACAGGAGGAAATAATGGAATTGAATTGCGAATTATTATCAGAAAATCGTATAGAGACGGCAAAGTCAGAGTTGGCGTTTGCTGAGGTTATTGCTCGCATAACCGGGCTTTTTCTGTCTTTGAAACGACAGGAAACTTTGTCGACGCCTGCGTCGAGTTCGCAAGCTTCCAGTTCAAATAATGAATCCATTTTGCTGCCAAAAATTATTATTCGCCCCTTTTCTGGCGAAAGCGCTGAGTGGCCTGAGTTTTTCCAGCTATTCAATTCTTCGGTCCATGAAAACAACAGTTTGACAACCATACAAAAGTTTCAACTGTTGAAATCCTATTTAAGAAATGATGCTCTTGCGGTCATATCGGGGTTACAATTGTCAATTGAAAATTATGAGTTGGCCTATCAAGCTTTAAAATCGCGCTTTCAGAATCCTCGTATGTTGGCTACAATGTATTTGAACGAAATTCTTAATTTCAAAGCTTCGAATAATAATTCGGTCTCGCATCTTAAAGAATTTTTAAACTGCCACCAAAATTCTGTCAATGCAATAAAGGCGCTGAATATAAAGGACTTATCAGATTTCCTTTTATTTTCCATAACATTGCGTAATGTTGACCCTTACACGAGAAAAGCGTTTGAAGGTCAATTAAAATCATCCGAGATTCCCGCATATAGCACCTTGATTGAGTTCGTAACGCAACAGCTAACGGCTCAGGAATTTTACGAACAAAGTTCTTCCAGATCTGCATCCAAGTCAACACCATTCAGTTCATCACATTCAGATAAAGATAAAACAAGAAATGTTTTACTCGCAAATTCTGCATCCACCTTTCAAAGCTCCAATGACTCACGTAGCTTCCCGAATTCAAGAAGGTTTCGTTGTCCGAAGTGCTCTGATTCGCATCCCTTATTCGCCTGTGCTTCCTATATAAATTTGTCAAGACAAGACAAATTCGAATTTTTGAAAAATTCCAAGCGCTGTTTCAACTGCCTTGGTCTACACAATTTCAAAGATTGCGCTTCCAAAAATTCGTGTCGATTGTGTAGATCAAATCGTCATCACACCAGTCTCCATCCCGATAACGAATCTTCTTCTAATAACGAATCTGCCAATCGATCAAATGTACCATCTCGTACTCCAGGTAAAACAAATCATGTTGAAAATCAGCCTTCAATGTCTCATTCCCTTCCTTCAAATGATGTTATTAATTCATATCACATCAATAGAAAATCGGTCTCCGTTAATCAAGTACTTCTTGGCACTGTTCAAGCAAGAATAGAATCCGCAGATGGTTCAATGATATCTGTAAGAGCAGTTTTAGACCCTGGATCCCAGATTTCAGCCATAAGTCAACCCCTAGTCGAAAGATTAGGTTTGAAAATTGATCCTGTCAATATATCTATTTCTGGCATTGGTCAATCAAACGCAAGACCGTTAGGTTTAGTAGAATGCCGGATGTATCCTAGATTGGGATCACAATTCTTACAGGTGGATGCCATTGTATTACCGGAAATTACAAATGAGATTCCTTCTGCACCCTTGTCTCAAGACATATTCAGACATTTTCAGCATTTAAATTTGGCTGATGAACATTTTCACCGTTCTCAACCAATAGATGTACTCTTGGGCGCTGATACGTATTCGCTGGTTTTCGATCGCGATGGTCGAATTTCGTCTTCTGGATTTCCTACCGCCGTTAACACATTTTTCGGTTGGACTATCATAGGTCCTATAAAAGAGTCCTATTCCAATATCAAATCGGTTTTTTTCACCCGATCTACCCCTATTGATCGCCAGCAGAAATTATGGTCGGAAAAATTGGGTTGTGATGAGCCTTCATGTGATTCCCATTCTGATGAGTGTTCTGAAGTCGTCGGTGATATTCAGGCACTTCCAGTGTTGAGGATTCCTCGCTCTGTCATTCGTTCACATGAGTGTAAAATCAAACTGGCAGGTTTCTGTGACGCATCTGAGAAGGCATACGCAGCCTCTGTTCATCCTTCTGATACAATTGAAAATCGCATTTCATTGCACTTGTGGGCCGCTAAATCAAACTTAGCTTCATTAAAAACACTTTCGGTTTCTCGATTGGAACTATCTGCTGCGGTTTTGTTGGCTAAATTGGTCAGAATGATTCTGGATAATAAATTTCCCCTTAGAATATCTGAAGTTCGTCTGTTTTCAGATTCTCAAATTGTGCTGTCATGGTTGACAACACCCCCTCATCGCCTCAAAACGTTTGTTGCCAATCGTGTAGTCGCGATAAACGATTTGGTTCCTGACGTTTCATGGCATCATGTATCCACCGAGTCAAATCCAGCTGATTTGCCATCTCGAGGTCTCACGCCTCAACTATTTCTCACCCCAAGAATTCACAATTTTTGGCTTCATGGTCCTGATTTCTTGGTTACTCCAGTTTCCAATTGGCCACCACCTTTCACCGGTTGTGATCTGAATTCAGCTCCCCTAATTGAATTAAAAGCTAACATTAATGTTGCAACCGCAAATGAGCCTCCAGTAAATCCGCTTTTAATGGTTATCGAGAACTTTTCAACTTTAAATAGAGTAAAACGAGTCTTCGCCTATATAAGAAGATTCATTGTCAATTGTCGCCACAAAACCAATTCAACGTCACGGTTGTCCGGCCCAATTTCTCAGGATGAGCTGGAGGAAGCCCTTCAATCCATAGTGTTAATCACACAGCAACACTATTTCGATAAATTGCGCCAGAATTTACTGCAAAAAAAATCAATCGAAAAATCATTTCGAACATTGAATCCTAATATCGATTCTGCAGGATTGATCAGGGTGGGAGGTAGACTACAATTCTCTTCTTTACCACAGAATGCTAAGCATCCAGTTTTGCTCCCGAAAAAGTGTGCGTTGTCACGTTTAATATGTCTCCATTTTCACTTAATCTCGCTTCATTCCGGTCCTAACACGACTATGTCTTTAATTCGGCCAAATTATTGGATTTTGTCTGTACGAAATCTGGTTCGAGAGTGCATTCGAAAATGCATAACATGTACAAGGTTTCGAGGTACAACCTATCAACCCTTCATGGCTCCTCTACCTGCGCCCAGATTCAATATTTCACGTTCTTTTAGTAAGGTGGGTGTGGACTTTGCTGGCCCCCTTTCATATCGGTCAAATAATTCCCGCAAACCAACAATGATGAAAGCATATTTTGCTCTCTTCATTTGTTTCGTTATCAATGCAGTTCATTTGGAACTAGTCTCGTCCCTCACCGTGGAGGCCTTTTTATCGACCTTAGATCGTTCTATCGCTAGACGAGACATACCTCAAGAAGTTTGGTCCGATCTTAATGGTAGCAATTTCGTCCGATTCGATTTTTACGATTCGAGATGCGTCTATAAAGACCGCAACCGGTCGATATACAAGAGTCCTCACACGATTGGTCTCGATTGATATTTAATTTTAAGCGATCACTTCAAATTTTCCTCAATTCTTCAGATATTAGTTTGTTAGATTTTAGATTCAATTTCACTGCTTCCAATATTCTGTAAAATTCATACAATTTTACGGCGGCCTGTTTTGTTCACGCCAAGTGAACGGTTCAGATAACTTTTCTGAATTTTTCATTTTTATTCCTTTCGAAATTAATTCAATTTCTCCGATACCAGGGAGATCCCATATGTGTAGATGCGTCAGTTTGTGGAACGCGCACATGTTGCGTATGTTTTTGTTTCATTTCATTTTTCAATTCAGTTCATTGATTGCCGTAATCGTGAATACAATATATTCTGCTACCGATAATATAAATTTATTCTGTTTCCTTTCGTGAATCTAGAAAAGTTCAGTTTTTTTTGTGTTTCACAATTCTAGTGATTTCGATTCATTCGAATTACATTCATTCAAGAACATTCGTTTGTGCGAATTTGGTTCGAAAAGAACTGTTACCAGTGGCGTGGTTATTATTTGGCCACAAGGATAAGTGTTCCTACTTTGACATTTTTCAGCAACGGATTTTAACGTCATAAGCTTCATTCCATGTTCGTTTGTCGAGCTCGATCACTCTGTTCATGGAAATGGGAGTAACCGACGAGATCTGTTTGGCCGTTTTGCTGAAATAGGTAAGACCTTGCAATTGTTAATTTGGGTGCATTTATCCTTTCATTTGTGTTGGGTTTCAATAACTATTTATAAACATATACAGTCCATTAGCTCTCTTATTTTTCTATTCATAAACTTGGTAAAAATCTCATTATATGAAATTGAACCGCACTTCAGTTCTTTAACTGAAATTCTACCCAACAGGAAGCGAAGATGTCTCAAAAGATTTGGTGAAAATTCTTGTTAGGGGAAAAGACAGGGAATGGGCACATTTCTTGAGAAGTGTTGAAGAAGTTCCATCACCATCAGGCGCTGAAGATACGTCGAGAGTAGACAGATGTTCTTCGACCAGAGAAGGGGGGAAATCGATGCTCGTTAAACCAATGTCGACACGATTCGTTGTAATTTTAGGAGGTGAACCTGTCTCCAGGCTGAAATCTGCAGCAAAAGTATCGGCCAGGACATTTGCGGCCTCCTCGGGGCTTTCGCATGGTAGTTTACTTGAGTTGCGGACCAGTGGAATATCGACCTTGGAATTCAACGACGATCTTACATACTTGAAAAAGCGTTTCCTATCTCCAGACTGAACCAATTTTGACTCAAATTTCCTCTTGGCAGCAGATATAGTACAGGAAAGAAGATTCGAATAGTTGCGATGAGCGTCATAGTCACGTTGTTGTCTCCCACGAATAAATCGTTGCCATAACGACTTTTTGTGCCTAATCATTCTGAGAATGCCACTGTCGACCCAGGGTTTTGAAGGAACTGTTAATATATTCCTCAAAGAAGAGCCCTCGTCAGTCAATTTCGTCAGCATCTCCACAAAACGGTTCCACATGGTCTCGACATCAGTCGCAGACTCAAACATGGCATCCCAGTCGACACCACCGACAGCATGTTGTAACTGTTCATAATCGATGGCCTTTATTGTTTTCTTAATTTTATTGCCCTTCGGCAACTGGAGCTGCAACCTGGAGAGAAGTATAACATGGTCCGATTTTCCCAGGGGAGGATGGTGCACAACGTCAGAAACCAGGTCGATATCGTTGACTAATATGAGGTCTAATAAAGATGGGTTTTGGTGATTACGGAAACGTGTCGGTGCCTCAACTAACTGAGCAAGATTAGAGTCACGAAAGGACTCTACATACGCACTGGATGGCGAATTATAAACCCTGGCAGAGAGCGGCCAGACGACATCGGCCAGATTAAAATCACCAGCAACAACGTTTGGTCATCGAGAGATCACCCAGAAAGGCAGCCATGTCAACGTCAGAGTTAGAAGGTCGAGGTCTATAGACACATCCAATGGTGAAACTGGGGGACTGCCCGTTCTGAAGGTCGATGAATAGACTATCAACACCAGGTAATCTCGGACTAAAGGGACGAACAGAGAAGGAGTCGAGAACATCTTTCTCGACATTAATACATACTCCCCCATAACCAATCGTTGTCTCACTGTCACATCTGAAAATGGAGTAGCCAGGTATAGAGACTAAATTATCTGGGATCCCAACATTCAAGCCATCAGGGCCTTTATTCTTGAAAACCAGGGAGTAGAACGATCGAGAGAAAGGCGACGTGGCCCTACTGATTAGTAGGGCCACGTCACCGTTCTCTCGATCGTTCTACTCCCTGGTTTTCAAGAATAGAGGCCCTGGTGGAAGAGGCGAAGAGATCGACTGACTGCGTAGCACTCGAGTGTCTCTTCTACAATATCCGCGAACCCATTCCCTATCCACCCCATTCAGTTCATCTGGCGATAACTTGAGGCAATCTAAGTGGAAAGCACTCTTGCATTTCATACAGTGTACACAGCGTTGGGATGCTGTCTGCTTTGAACATACATGACACTTCGGCATCTTGATGAATTATTTTAATGATCGCACAAAAATTACGGGATAAGGAGGGGGAGAAAAACGCACCTCACTCTCGTGGGCCGATAAGAGAGACTTAAGACAGACAAGGAAGGCCACGGAGGTAGGGGTGGATGTTACAAAAGGTAAGGATAAAAAGAGTGAAGAAGGAATACAAGACTCGTGCTCAAAAGTAAACTGTCATCAACAAAAAATATTATAGCGAATACAGGAACCAGTTGTGTCAGTGTATGGAGCGAGTGTCGCAACAATAAATGGATTCAAAAGAATATGAGAGTGACAGGATTGATGAGATATGAAACGGGATGTTTATGGACGGAAGAACAACAAATCAGCATCAAATACATCGATCCCGTACCAGATGCAGGCGCACTGAACGAAAAATTAAGCGCTCGGGTGCTGTCCGTTAAAGGAGGTGGAAACGAATCTGAAAATCAACTCAGATCATCGGCGCGACTCGAGTCTGGGATATGAAGTCAAGCGAATTCCGCCTCTAAGAAAACAAACAATGCAAGGGCAATAAAAAATAATATGATTCAAGATCGAAGGAAAAACCCCGAAAAACGAAAAAAACTGCTTACGTGTTGGAAGCGAAACAACACACCTGAAGAGTTTCCTCACAATTTTCACAAACAAATTCAGCTCCACACCCTTCAAAATTTAAATAAACTCGATAGCCAAGAACATACGTGTACCACTTAAGTTGAACAGATAAAAATGTGTTTGCAAAAGCTATAGTGATTTATTCGTGAATCACCCTGTAGCGTTAAATATTTTAGCTAAACCTTTCCATGTGCATCTGATCTGTACTCATAAAGAATTCATAGGTGCAACATAAAATCAATCCGGTTTTTCAATTTGAGAAAAAAAACTAATGAAATAAGTTATTCTCCACTTTAACGCCCTGTATCTCGAAAACTGGTCATAGTATCGGATTTAGAATTCATACAGCTCTGGAGATGTTGTGGGAATCAATATACAATATTCTGTAAAGAATATTTCTGGAATATTTATAGGATATTCAAAATTAAATATTCTTTATGGTACATCCCTGGAATATTCCGCATGTAATATTTCTGGAATATTCCGCTCTTAATATGCCTGAAATATCCTGTACGGCATTTTGATGGAATATGTGAAGGTAAACATCGGAAATGAAATTTCAAATTATTTTTGGACTGCAATTAGCAGATGGCGACTATTTGTATTTAATTGTAACCATAAATTCAATTATCTCATTAATTTTCAGATTTACGTACGATGACGAATGTTAAATATAAATTCATGTTTCCATTGTATTATTGAGTTGAAGTTTTGTATGAAAAATTTTTACGCAGTAAAATGTCACTAAACACTTGACCATGAACGCTAAGAAATTCTGCCATCAACAGCCAATTGAATGTCACCATTCGTGGACTGTCAAATTCCACGGCGTCGGTTAACCACACCATTCTATCATTTCTATTTCTGATCGTTTCCTTGGAAGCTTGAGATCGAAATCTTTTATGAGTGTTATTTCAGTTGGCATGGCCCTCCCCTGTATCCGCAAGTCGTTTGAATTCGGGCAATATGCAAAATCACAAAATCAGTAACAGTGGTGTATTAAATATGTTTTTCATTTATGGTGAATGTAACGAAATAGTAGTCATAATTTCTAACGAAAGAAATCCACATCAAAATCAAAGTACTTAGAAGAATCAATAAATGTTTGGAGGAAGGGGGCCAACATTTTGAAAATTTATTGTTATAGAGATTATTAAATTTCTGGCAAAGTTTTTTGTTGTTAGGAAAATTGTTGTGATAGTTTCAAACTTATTTTCTTTTATTTCTTTCATTCATTATCTGCTTTGTTTATTTGTCACATTCGCTGCAAATAAAGGACAGGCTTTTGGTATATCATTCTATTCTAGTGTACCTAATTATTATTGCATGTTTTCCATAGTTCCACTGTTGCGAAAAAAAATGCTCACAATGAGAGAGTTTGGAGATATAACAACTAATTTGTGACAATCTTTCTATCAAAAAGTTTGAGAATCAGGCTAGAACTCAACAATCGCTTGATGTGGTTTCGCATATCATACATCACATCATTGCAGAATTAAACGAAGAATTCAAATATGTATAGATACAGGGTGTTGCATTTGAAATAACGAAGTTCACATTCATTTCCGGTAGAACCGGAAGTAGATCCCGCTTGTAAATATTTAACAAATTGAGTTCATGTGCTTGAAAACAAAAATACAAACAACACGTTGTACTAATTTTTCAATGTTTCACTGGCTGCGGTTCTTATTAATTTTGAACAACTTTGGTACGCATAGTTTGGCTTCGGTAAGTGTGTTTGGGGCAGATCGTACTCTGTAATAGTTTATTTTCTTATGTATGTGTTGGTGTTTGTTTCTCCCCGGTTATGTTATTTAGTATATTTTTTATCATTTGATTTGTATATATGACTTTTTATCTGTATCTTTTAGCCCTGAAGAAGCAACAATATAGGTTGCGAAACGTTGGCATTAGCTGAAATTTGCTGATTATTTAACCACCTTCCTAGTTCCCAATAAAAATTACTTTACATGATGTTCAGAGGAAGTGACTCTTCGAGTTCATATTCAATCAGTGGGAGATTCTTCGAGAACATCAGTCAGAGATACGGAGAGAATGTTAGAAAACAATTGAAGTCATGGATTAGCCATGATAGGAGGGCGGCATCGCTACATAATAGGAAGATTTTTTTGCTGGAATGTAGAAGAAATGAGGTATTTCCGAAACATATTACTAATAACGTGAATTGCATAGATATTTTGTCATTGGAAGAGAATTGTCCTTTAGTTAATCGATCACGTAAGATTATGCATAGATTTCAGAAGTCCATATTGAATGTTGAAATAGGGATAACAATTTGGAAATTACAGTTAGTTCGCAGTAAGTTAGATGATATTAAACTGACCTTACGTGATATATTGCCGTACGATGTATATCTGAACTTTTCTGATAGATGTAGAAAAAACTTTCAGAGGTTTTTCACTCAAATCAAGTGTAATAATGTGAGAAAATTTAAACAACTTTGTAAGGACTCTTCCAGTGTTGCGATCTGCTCTGACTCACATCCGGGTTTCTTGTTCAATTACACGGATGTTGTGTTGCCCGATGATGTTAGCTCGATTTTATCCCTCGGTCCAAATTTCGGTGTTCCTTTGCCAACATATTCCATCCCAATTCCGAAAATAATAAAAGATTTTGAGTGGGGAGTACAGAGTATTGGGTTGGTTGATGAAGCTAAGAATATACTCCGTGCTCGTGGGGTGAATTTCATTACAAACTTTTGGCAACGTCCGTCTTCCTCAAAAAACAATATTTCTCTCATTAAATTGCTTAGTAAGGCTAAAGCATTCATTAAAAGTCATCCAGAGATCATTGTTATGAGGTCGGACAAAGGAAACTCAACTGTTATCATGTTGAGAAAGGATTATGATGTTTGCATGATTGATATGTTGTCTGATTCTAATACTTATAAAAAGACCAAAAAGAACAATACTGATAAATTTCAGAGAATCGCTAATCAACTGATAGGTGAGATGGTGAGTGAGTCAATAGTCGATAGGGTTGAGGCGTCGAGAATGAAGAGATACAATTCTGTGCCTCCGAGATTATACGGCCTAAGAAAAACACACAAACCTGGATTGAGTATTCGACCGGTTGGGAGTTGTATTGATTCACCTTCATATAATATTTCTGTTTTTGTGCATCACATTTTGAATCTTGTTAACTCCACATCCCCCTATAATGTAAAAAATTCCTATGAGTTTGTTTCTTTGATTCGCACTGTTTCTGTGCCTGAGGGCTACTGCTTGGTGTCCTTGGATGTGGTTTCCTTGTTCACCAACATCCCTAAGACTCTTGTCCTTGATATTATTAGAAGGCGGTGGAGGTATATTTCTGCATTCACCGATATGTCGAGGGAACTATTTCTGAGGTGTGTAGACTTCATTTTTTCGTCCAGTTTTTTCACGTTCCGAGGTGATATTTATGAGCAACTGGATGGAACAGCTATGGGTAACCCAGCTAGTCCATCTTTGGCCAATATGGTGATGTCTGAGTTGGTGGAAGTGTGTGAATCTAAATTATCTTTTCGTATACCCATTCTAAAGGTGTATGTTGACGACACTTTCTTGGCTGTCCCGAATGACAGGGTGGAGGAACTTTTAACCGTGTTTAATTGTTATCACCCGCGACTCCAATTCACAAGCGAGGTCGAGGTAGATGGTTCATTACCATTTCTTGATATATTTTGGAAATCTTCAAGTACCGAGATCGCGAAGTAGAACCGTCTGGTTGTGGATAGTGACGCATATGCGGGCGGACGTGTGTATGTTTATTTGAGTCCCGGTTTCTTTCATTTCATTTTATTCGATTGAATGTTTTGAATAGATGTCGCACGTTGGACTAATTTTTCAATGTTTCACTGGCTGCGGTTCTTATTAATTTTGAACAACTTTGGTACGCATAGTTTGGCTTCGGTAAGTGTGTTTGGGGCAGATCGTACTCTGTAATAGTTTATTTTCTTATGTATGTGTTGGTGTTTGTTTCTCCCCGGTTATGTTATTTAGTATATTTTTTATCATTTGATTTGTATATATGACTTTTTATCTGTATCTTTTAGCCCTGAAGAAGCAACAATATAGGTTGCGAAACGTTGGCATTAGCTGAAATTTGCTGATTATTTAACCACCTTCCTAGTTCCCAATAAAAATTACTTTACAAAAATACAAAGTTTTGAATTTGTATCGCAATTCCTTCCTCGAATACGTCTAATGAAACACTTAAAAAGATCACAATTACAATAATAGATTATTGTATACAGGGTGATTTGTAGACGTAGACGGTAGAATAGATTGTAAATTTGCAATAAATATTTGAAATATTATAATGGCCAGGTAATGCTAATTCGAAAGCACCACAAAGTTTCATTCTTTCTGATCTTTTTATAAGCTTTCATTCAGTTTCACCTGTCCGGTGTCTATCTGTCTGTCTGTCTGTAATCAAATCTTGCAAGTTAAATATGACACACTTCTAATCGTCCGATTGATTCAAAATTTTGCAGGTGTACCTAATTCTGGTGACAATGCATCATGAAATATTTTTTATAGAAAAAAACAAGATGGGGGCTCCAAAATGGCGGATGAGTTTTGTAATTATGATCCGATTCCATTCAAAATTAGTATCTGGGGGTATTTGGGTTCGAAAATAATGATAATTTTGTTAAAATTGGGAAATTCAAGATGGCGGCCACAATATGGCGGACGAGTTTTGTAATTATGACCCTAATCTATTCAAAATTGGTATATGGGGGTTTTCTGGGTCGGAAATTACGATTTTTCGAAATTGAGGAATTCAAGATGGCGGCTTCAAAATGGCGGATGAGTGTTGTTATAAAAGCTTGTCTTCAAAAATGTTTTTTGAGAATTAGGCTTGTTATTACAAGCTTTTATTTATTAGTTTCACCTGTCCCGGTGTCTGTCTCTCTGTCTCTAATCAAATCTTGCAAGTTGAATATGACACACTTCTAATCGTCCGATTGATTCGAAATTTTGCAGGTGTACCTAATTCTGGTGACAATGCATCATGAAATATTTTTTATAGAAAAAAACAAGATGGGGGCTCCAAAATGGCGGATGAGTTTTGTAATTATGATCCGATTCCATTCAAAATTAGTATCTGGGGGTATTTGGGTTCGAAAATAATGATAATTTTGTTAAAATTGGGAAATTCAAGATGGCGGCCACAATATGGCGGACGAGTTTTGTAATAATGATCCTATTCTATTCAAAATTGGTATATGGGGGTTTTCTGGGTCGGAAATTACAATTTTTCGAAATTGAGGAATTCAAGATGGCGGCTTCAAAATGGCGGATGAGTGTTGTTATAAAAGCTTGTCTTCAAAAATGTTTTTTGAGAATTAGGCTTGTTATTACAAGCTTTTATTCATTAGTTTTACCTGTCCCGGTGTCTGTCTGTCTGTCTCTAATCAAATCTTGCAAGTTGAATATGACACACTTCTAATCGTCCGATTGATTTGAAATTTTGCAGGTGAATACAATTCTGGTGACAATGCATCATGAAATATTTTTTATAGAAAAAAACAAACAGATGGGGGCTCCAAAATGGCGGATGAGTTTTGTAATTATGATCCGATTCCATTCAAAATTAGTATCTGGGGGTATTTGGGTTCGAAAATAATGATAATTTTGTTAAAATTGGGAAATTCAAGATGGCGGCCACAATATGGCGGACGAGTTTTGTAATAATGATCCTATTCTATTCAAAATTGGTATATGGGGGTTTTCTGGGTCGGAAATTACAATTTTTCGAAATTGAGGAATTCAAGATGGCGGCTTCAAAATGGCGGATGAGTGTTGTTATAAAAGCTTGTCTTCAAAAATGTTTTTTGAGAATTAGGCTTGTTATTACAAGCTTTTATTCATTAGTTTCACCTGTCCCGGTGTCTGTCTCTCTGTCTCTAATCAAATCTTGCAAGTTGAATATGACACACTTCTAATCGTCCGATTGATTCGAAATTTTGCAGGTGTACCTAATTCTGGTGACAATGCATCATGAAATATTTTTTATAGAAAAAAACAAGATGGGGGCTCCAAAATGGCGGATGAGTTTTGTAATTATGATCCGATTCCATTCAAAATTAATATCTGGGGGTATTTGGGTTCGAAAATAATGATAATTTTGTTAAAATTGGGAAATTCAAGATGGCGGCCACAATATGGCGGACGAGTTTTGTAATAATGATCCTATTCTATTCAAAATTGGTATATGGGGGTTTTCTGGGTCGGAAATTACAATTTTTCGAAATTGAGGAATTCAAGATGGCGGCTTCAAAATGGCGGATGAGTGTTGTTATAAAAGCTTGTCTTCAAAAATGTTTTTTGAGAATTAGGCTTGTTATTACAAGCTTTTATTCATTAGTTTTACCTGTCCCGGTGTCTGTCTCTCTGTCTCTAATCAAATCTTGCAAGTTGAATATGACACACTTCTAATCGTCCGATTGATTCGAAATTTTGCAGGTGTACCTAATTCTGGTGACAATGCATCATGAAATATTTTTTATAGAAAAAAACAAGATGGGGGCTCCAAAATGGCGGATGAGTTTTGTAATTATGATCCGATTCCATTCAAAATTAGTATCTGGGGGTATTTGGGTTCGAAAATAATGACAATTTTGTTAAAATTGGGAAATTCAAGATGGCGGCCACAATATGGCGGACGAGTTTTGTAATAATGATCCTATTCTATTCAAAATTGGTATATGGGGGTTTTCTGGGTCGGAAATTACAATTTTTCGAAATTGAGGAATTCAAGATGGCGGCTTCAAAATGGCGGATGAGTGTTGTTATAAAAGCTTGTCTTCAAAAATTTTTTTTGAGAATTAGGCTTGTTATTACAAGCTTTTATTCATTAGTTTCACCTGTCCCGGTGTCTGTCTCTCTGTCTCTAATCAAATCTTGCAAGTTGAATATGACACACTTCTAATCGTCCGATTGATTCGAAAGTTTGCAGGTGTACCTAATTCTGGTGACAATGCATCATGAAATATTTTTTATAGAAGAAAACAAGATGGGGGCTCCAAAATGGCGGATGAGTTTTGTAATTATGATCCGATTCCATTCAAAATTAGTATCTGGGGGTATTTGGGTTCGAAAATAATGATAATTTTGTTAAAATTGGGAAATTCAAGATGGCGGCCACAATATGGCGGACGAGTTTTGTAATAATGATCCTATTCTATTCAAAATTGGTATATGGGGGTTTTCTGGGTCGGAAATTACAATTTTTCGAAATTGAGGAATTCAAGATGGCGGCTTCAAAATGGCGGATGAGTGTTGTTATAAAAGCTTGTCTTCAAAAATGTTTTTTGAGAATTAGGCTTGTTATTACAAGCTTTTATTCATTAGTTTTACCTGTCCCGGTGTCTGTCTCTCTGTCTCTAATCAAATCTTGCAAGTTGAATATGACACACTTCTAATCGTCCGATTGATTCGAAATTTTGCAGGTGTACCTAATTCTGGTGACAATGCATCATGAAATATTTTTTATAGAAAAAAACAAGATGGGGGCTCCAAAATGGCGGATGAGTTTTGTAATTATGATCCGATTCCATTCAAAATTAGTATCTGGGGGTATTTGGGTTCGAAAATGATGATAATTTTGTTAAAATTGGGAAATTCAAGATGGCGGCCACAATATGGCGGACGAGTTTTGTAATAATGATCCTATTCTATTCAAAATTGGTATATGGGGGTTTTCTGGGTCGGAAATTACAATTTTTCGAAATTGAGGAATTCAAGATGGCGGCTTCAAAATGGCGGATGAGTGTTGTTATAAAAGCTTGTCTTCAAAAATGTTTTTTGAGAATTAGGCTTGTTATTACAAGCTTTTATTCATTAGTTTCACCTATCCCGGTGTCTGTCTCTCTGTCTCTAATCAAATCTTGCAAGTTGAATATGACACACTTCTAATCGTCCGATTGATTCGAAATTTTGCAGGTGTACCTAATTCTGGTGACAATGCATCATGAAATATTTTTTATAGAAAAAAACAAGATGGGGGCTCCAAAATGGCGGATGAGTTTTGTAATTATGATCCGATTCCATTCAAAATTAGTATCTGGGGGTATTTGGGTTCGAAAATAATGATAATTTTGTTAAAATTGGGAAATTCAAGATGGCGGCCACAATATGGCGGACGAGTTTTGTAATAATGATCCTATTCTATTCAAAATTGGTATATGGGGGTTTTCTGGGTCGGAAATTACAATTTTTCGAAATTGAGGAATTCAAGATGGCGGCTTCAAAATGGCGGATGAGTGTTGTTATAAAAGCTTGTCTTCAAAAATGTTTTTTGAGAATTAGGCTTGTTATTACAAGCTTTTATTCATTAGTTTTACCTGTCCCGGTGTCTGTCTCTCTGTCTCTAATCAAATCTTGCAAGTTGAATATGACACACTTCTAATCGTCCGATTGATTCGAAATTTTGCAGGTGTACCTAATTCTGGTGACAATGCATCATGAAATATTTTTTATAGAAAAAAAGAAGATGGGGGCTCCAAAATGGCGGATGAGTTTTGTAATTATGATCCGATTCCATTCAAAATTAATATCTGGGGGTATTTGGGTTCGAAAATAATGATAATTTTGTTAAAATTGGGAAATTCAAGATGGCGGCCACAATATGGCGGACGAGTTTTGTAATAATGATCCTATTCTATTCAAAATTGGTATATGGGGGTTTTCTGGGTCGGAAATTACAATTTTTCGAAATTGAGGAATTCAAGATGGCGGCTTCAAAATGGCGGATGAGTGTTGTTATAAAAGCTTGTCTTCAAAAATGTTTTTTGAGAATTAGGCTTGTTATTACAAGCTTTTATTCATTAGTTTTACCTGTCCCGGTGTCTGTCTCTCTGTCTCTAATCAAATCTTGCAAGTTGAATATGACACACTTCTAATCGTCCGATTGATTCGAAATTTTGCAGGTGTACCTAATTCTGGTGACAATGCATCATGAAATATTTTTTATAGAAAAAAACAAGATGGGGGCTCCAAAATGGCGGATGAGTTTTGTAATTATGATCCGATTCCATTCAAAATTAGTATCTGGGGGTATTTTGGTTCGAAAATAATGATAATTTTGTTAAAATTGGGAAATTCAAGATGGCGGCCACAATATGGCGGACGAGTTTTGTAATAATGATCCTATTCTATTCAAAATTGGTATATGGGGGTTTTCTGGGTCGGAAATTACAATTTTTCGAAATTGAGGAATTCAAGATGGCGTCTTCAAAATGGCGGATGAGTGTTGTTATAAAAGCTTGTCTTCAAAAATGTTTTTTGAGAATTAGGCTTGTTATTACAAGCTTTTATTCATTAGTTTCACCTGTCCCGGTGTCTGTCTCTCTGTCTCTAATCAAATCTTGCAAGTTGAATATGACACACTTCTAATCGTCCGATTGATTCGAAATTTTGCAGGTGTACCTTATTCTGGTGACAATGCATCATGAAATATTTTTTATAGAAGAAAACAAGATGGGGGCTCCAAAATGGCGGATGAGTTTTGTAATTATGATCCGATTCCATTCAAAATTAGTATCTGGGGGTATTTGGGTTCGAAAATAATGATAATTTTGTTAAAATTGGGAAATTCAAGATGGCGGCCACAATATGGAGGACGAGTTTTGTAATAATGATCCTATTCTATTCAAAATTGGTATATGGGGGTTTTCTGGGTCGGAAATTACAATTTTTCGAAATTGAGGAATTCAAGATGGCGGCTTCAAAATGGCGGATGAGTGTTGTTATAAAAGCTTGTCTTCAAAAATGTTTTTTGAGAATTAGGCTTGTTATTACAAGCTTTTATTCATTAGTTTTACCTGTCCCGGTGTCTGTCTCTCTGTCTCTAATCAAATCTTGCAAGTTGAATATGACACACTTCTAATCGTCCGATTGATTCGAAATTTTGCAGGTGTACCTAATTCTGGTGACAATGCATCATGAAATATTTTTTATAGAAAAAAACAAGATGGGGGCTCCAAAATGGCGGATGAGTTTTGTAATTATGATCCGATTCCATTCAAAATTAGTATCTGGGGGTATTTGGGTTCGAAAATAATGATAATTTTGTTAAAATTGGGAAATTCAAGATGGCGGCCACAATATGGCGGACGAGTTTTGTAATAATGATCCTATTCTATTCAAAATTGGTATATGGGGGTTTTCTGGGTCGGAAATTACAATTTTTCGAAATTGAGGAATTCAAGATGGCGGCTTCAAAATGGCGGATGAGTGTTGTTATAAAAGCTTGTCTTCAAAAATGTTTTTTGAGAATTAGGCTTGTTATTACAAGCTTTTATTCATTAGTTTCACCTGTCCCGGTGTCTGTCTCTCTGTCTCTAATCAAATCTTGCAAGTTGAATATGACACACTTCTAATCGTCCGATTGATTCGAAATTTTGCAGGTGTACCTAATTCTGGTGACAATGCATCATGAAATATTTTTTATAGAAAAAAACAAGATGGGGGCTCCAAAATGGCGGATGAGTTTTTTAATTATGATCCGATTCCATTCAAAATTAGTATCTGGGGGTATTTGGGTTCGAAAATAATGATAATTTTGTTAAAATTGGGAAATTCAAGATGGCGGCCACAATATGGCGGACGAGTTTTGTAATAATGATCCTATTCTATTCAAAATTGGTATATGGGGGTTTTCTGGGTCGGAAATTACAATTTTTCGAAATTGAGGAATTCAAGATGGCGGCTTCAAAATGGCGGATGAGTGTTGTTATAAAAGCTTGTCTTCAAAAATGTTTTTTGAGAATTAGGCTTGTTATTACAAGCTTTTATTCATTAGTTTTACCTGTCCCGGTGTCTGTCTCTCTGTCTCTAATCAAATCTTGCAAGTTGAATATGACACACTTCTAATCGTCCGATTGATTCGAAATTTTGCAGGTGTACCTAATTCTGGTGACAATGCATCATGAAATATTTTTTATAGAAAAAAACAAGATGGGGGCTCCAAAATGGCGGATGAGTTTTGTAATTA
This sequence comes from Adalia decempunctata, assembly GCA_951802165.1. Lineage (NCBI taxonomy): Eukaryota > Metazoa > Arthropoda > Insecta > Coleoptera > Coccinellidae > Adalia > Adalia decempunctata. The sequence goes on from OX637697.1 coordinate 51,338,392, forward strand.
TGATCCGATTCCATTCAAAATTAATATCTGGGGGTATTTGGGTTCGAAAATAATGATAATTTTGTTAAAATTGGGAAATTCAAGATGGCGGCCACAATATGGCGGACGAGTTTTGTAATAATGATCCTATTCTATTCAAAATTGGTATATGGGGGTTTTCTGGGTCGGAAATTACAATTTTTCGAAATTGAGGAATTCAAGATGGCGGCTTCAAAATGGCGGATGAGTGTTGTTATAAAAGCTTGTCTTCAAAAATGTTTTTTGAGAATTAGGCTTGTTATTACAAGCTTTTATTCATTAGTTTTACCTGTCCCGGTGTCTGTCTCTCTGTCTCTAATCAAATCTTGCAAGTTGAATATGACACACTTCTAATCGTCCGATTGATTCGAAATTTTGAAGGTGTACCTAATTCTGGTGACAATGCATCATGAAATATTTTTTATAGAAAAAAACAAGATGGGGGCTCCAAAATGGCGGATGAGTTTTGTAATTATGATCCGATTCCATTCAAAATTAGTATCTGGGGGTATTTGGGTTCGAAAATAATGATAATTTTGTTAAAATTGGGAAATTCAAGATGGCGGCCACAATATGGCGGACGAGTTTTGTAATAATGATCCTATTCTATTCAAAATTGGTATATGGGGGTTTTCTGGGTCGGAAATTACAATTTTTCGAAATTGAGGAATTCAAGATGGCGGCTTCAAAATGGCGGATGAGTGTTGTTATAAAAGCTTGTCTTCAAAAATGTTTTTTGAGAATTAGGCTTGTTATTACAAGCTTTTATTCATTAGTTTCACCTGTCCCGGTGTCTGTCTCTCTGTCTCTAATCAAATCTTGCAAGTTGAATATGACACACTTCTAATCGTCCGATTGATTCGAAATTTTGCAGGTGTACCTTATTCTGGTGACAATGCATCATGAAATATTTTTTATAGAAGAAAACAAGATGGGGGCTCCAAAATGGCGGATGAGTTTTGTAATTATGATCCGATTCCATTCAAAATTAGTATCTGGGGGTATTTGGGTTCGAAAATAATGATAATTTTGTTAAAATTGGGAAATTCAAGATGGCGGCCACAATATGGCGGACGAGTTTTGTAATAATGATCCTATTCTATTCAAAATTGGTATATGGGGGTTTTCTGGGTCGGAAATTACAATTTTTCGAAATTGAGGAATTCAAGATGGCGGCTTCAAAATGGCGGATGAGTGTTGTTATAAAAGCTTGTCTTCAAAAATGTTTTTTGAGAATTAGGCTTGTTATTACAAGCTTTTATTCATTAGTTTTACCTGTCCCGGTGTCTGTCTCTCTGTCTCTAATCAAATCTTGCAAGTTGAATATGACACACTTCTAATCGTCCGATTGATTCGAAATTTTGCAGGTGTACCTAATTCTGGTGACAATGCATCATGAAATATTTTTTATAGAAAAAAACAAGATGGGGGCTCCAAAATGGCGGATGAGTTTTGTAATTATGATCCGATTCCATTCAAAATTAGTATCTGGGGGTATTTGGGTTCGAAAATAATGATAATTTTGTTAAAATTGGGAAATTCAAGATGGCGGCCACAATATGGCGGACGAGTTTTGTAATAATGATCCTATTCTATTCAAAATTGGTATATGGGGGTTTTCTGGGTCGGAAATTACAATTTTTCGAAATTGAGGAATTCAAGATGGCGGCTTCAAAATGGCGGATGAGTGTTGTTATAAAAGCTTGTCTTCAAAAATGTTTTTTGAGAATTAGGCTTGTTATTACAAGCTTTTATTCATTAGTTTCACCTGTCCCGGTGTCTGTCTCTCTGTCTCTAATCAAATCTTGCAAGTTGAATATGACACACTTCTAATCGTCCGATTGATTCGAAATTTTGCAGGTGTACCTAATTCTGGTGACAATGCATCATGAAATATTTTTTATAGAAAAAAACAAGATGGGGGCTCCAAAATGGCGGATGAGTTTTTTAATTATGATCCGATTCCATTCAAAATTAGTATCTGGGGGTATTTGGGTTCGAAAATAATGATAATTTTGTTAAAATTGGGAAATTCAAGATGGCGGCCACAATATGGCGGACGAGTTTTGTAATAATGATCCTATTCTATTCAAAATTGGTATATGGGGGTTTTCTGGGTCGGAAATTACAATTTTTCGAAATTGAGGAATTCAAGATGGCGGCTTCAAAATGGCGGATGAGTGTTGTTATAAAAGCTTGTCTTCAAAAATGTTTTTTGAGAATTAGGCTTGTTATTACAAGCTTTTATTCATTAGTTTTACCTGTCCCGGTGTCTGTCTCTCTGTCTCTAATCAAATCTTGCAAGTTGAATATGACACACTTCTAATCGTCCGATTGATTCGAAATTTTGCAGGTGTACCTAATTCTGGTGACAATGCATCATGAAATATTTTTTATAGAAAAAAACAAGATGGGGGCTCCAAAATGGCGGATGAGTTTTGTAATTATGATCCGATTCCATTCAAAATTAATATCTGGGGGTATTTGGGTTCGAAAATAATGATAATTTTGTTAAAATTGGGAAATTCAAGATGGCGGCCACAATATGGCGGACGAGTTTTGTAATAATTATCCTATTCTATTCAAAATTGGTATATGGGGGTTTTCTGGGTCGGAAATTACAATTTTTCGAAATTGAGGAATTCAAGATGGCGGCTTCAAAATGGCGGATGAGTGTTGTTATAAAAGCTTGTCTTCAAAAATGTTTTTTGAGAATTAGGCTTGTTATTACAAGCTTTTATTCATTAGTTTTACCTGTCCCGGTGTCTGTCTCTCTGTCTCTAATCAAATCTTGCAAGTTGAATATGACACACTTCTAATCGTCCGATTGATTCGAAATTTTGCAGGTGTACCTAATTCTGGTGACAATGCATCATGAAATATTTTTTATAGAAAAAAACAAGATGGGGGCTCCAAAATGGCGGATGAGTTTTGTAATTATGATCCGATTCCATTCAAAATTAGTATCTGGGGGTATTTGGGTTCGAAAATAATGATAATTTTGTTAAAATTGGGAAATTCAAGATGGCGGCCACAATATGGCGGACGAGTTTTGTAATAATGATCCTATTCTATTCAAAATTGGTATATGGGGGTTTTCTGGGTCGGAAATTACAATTTTTCGAAATTGAGGAATTCAAGATGGCGGCTTCAAAATGGCGGATGAGTGTTGTTATAAAAGCTTGTCTTCAAAAATGTTTTTTGAGAATTAGGCTTGTTATTACAAGCTTTTATTCATTAGTTTTACCTGTCCCGGTGTCTGTCTGTCTGTCTCTAATCAAATCTTGCAAGTTGAATATGACACACTTCTAATCGTCCGATTGATTTGAAATTTTGCAGGTGAATATAATTCTGGTGACAATGCATCATGAAATATTTTTTATAGAAAAAAACAAAATGGCGGCTCCAAAATGGCGGATGAATTTTGTAATTATGGTCCGATTCCATTCAAAATTAGTATCTGCGGTTATTTGGGTTCGAAAATGATGATACTTTTGTCAAAATTGGGAAATTCAAGATGGTGGCCACAATATGGCGGACGAGTTTTGAGTATTTGACAGAGAGGTGTATCTGGAACTTTGATGTTCTTTAATTTTTTCTTTTGAACGGATTAAATCCTTTACAAGGATCTTGTCCATTCTTGCTGTTTGAACATCACTAGCAAATAACAAACAAGGAAAGCAATAAAGACTGTTACTTATTTCACAACCACATAACCAATCGGCCTTTTCATAAGTGTCTATCTCAAAGTTCTTTTATAATCGGGTGATTTACATTTTTTTACATGCCTGATCAATAAATTCGGTTTTGGACAGGCACTTTCGATTTTTGTTTTTTTTTTTAATGTCAGCCCAAGTGACCATCTATGTCGCTGTGATATAGTATTCAAAGATTGGAAAGGGAGTATTACTATAGGGTGAGTCTTTGACTTGTACATATATTTTGACTGTAGATTCCTCTCATCAAACGAAACACTTTTTTCCTATACCATTTTTCAAAATTCGGTACCGTTTAAAAGATACAGGGTGTCAAAAATCCATGAAAAAAACACTTTTCTGTTCATATCTTCGGAACCGTTATTTCGAATGAACTGAATTTTGGTTAAGTTTTTACTCTATTCATGGTGCATATTCTCAAATCAAAACTTATTCAATATTCCTCCCGGTATGGAAGTTACAGCGTAGCCAACTTATAAATCGACACAAAAATACTATAAAACCAAGCGAAAAAGAAGAATGGTTCCTATTTTCGAAAAAAGCAATAGGTTTAGAAAACAAAATTATTCCTAAGTTTTTTCAATAAAACGCGTCGTTCTCAAGTTATTCCTAATCAAATCCCATCAAATTTGATGAGAAAATCATAAATCTCGAGAATTATCTGAATACCCTACTGCATTCTAAAGATCACCGAATCGAGGATATATTAATATTCTTTAATCGATGTTAACAATGTTGCCGGAATGTTTGTCGAATTTTCATTTGGAAATGACTGACCTGAAAACTACTTAAATCTCTTTGATGGGAAAACGTTGGATTTAGAGATGTGTGATGATGAAATTCCACAAATTTTGTAGACAAAATTGAATAGAATGTAACTGCCGACTCAGTTAATTGATACTAATATATCATATGATTCATATGTATTTTCATGAATAGATAAAATTGAGTTCTAAATAGCAGGAAGTTCCTCAAAGATCCTTATTGAAGTTCACCTCACGCCACACAACTAGAACCAACTAGGCTGAATTTTTCAGCCATTCCACACAAAACATCACTAGAAATAATGCACTCCAAACCGCCTACATAATATGTTATCTTAAGTTCGTGCCAAATTAGAAAATATTCAAAATCGTATCGTGTAATACATACACCACCCAAATGAATAGTCAATTAACTGACCGAATCAGTTCATGTTCATTGTTCATAGCCAATTTTCGCGGGAAATGATGACTTAACGAAGCCATAGAATATGCGCTATACGCATGCGTCGTTAACATGTCATTATTTATCTATGGTTACCTAATTTGGCATTTTACTTCGTGCCGAACCACAGCCTCCTCCTTTGTTTCGCCTTAACCAAGGAAGCATTACGTCGCGTCCCCTATCGTTAACGAATGAACTAACGCAAGGGCAATTAATATTCTTTACTTTTCGTTAATGGCGTCTAGGCGTTCCTCTTTGAAAATGCCCTAGACAATCCAAACCACGTGTTTTTCCACCATTTTCATTTTTCAACCTCCAAACGTTTCTGACAGGTCGCTGGATTGTAGTAAATACGAGGAATTTTATTATCTTAGGCATTTAATGAGTGAACAAGTGAGTTTTTATGATTTGAAATATCAAAAAATATCCTGAAGCAACACTGACGAAGAAAATTCCACTTGTAGTATATTCTATATTGAATAGTGTATCTCATGTGGGTTGTTGATTAGAACACCAGAGGGCGTCGGTCCTAGTACCGAAAGATATGTTCTGTGAATTATGTTTTATGTATTATGTTCTGTGGTTGGGAAAAGAGAGGTTAGGACGTTAGGTGGATTAAGTTAGGAGATGAAGAGTTTGATGAAGGAAGGTATCCTGATAAAGTGTGTATTACGAGATTATTGTTGGAAGATTAGAAAGATAGAATAGAACGGTAGTTTTATTTTAATCACGCCCGATTATCACTACAGGATCTATGGTCGAATTCATAGATATTTATTCAGTAATGTAATCAGAAAAATCAATTTCCTTAGTTTCAGGGATATTGCTGATACTGGCAACATATAAATCCACAGTGATTTCCGGAAGATTTTATTGACATTGTTTTAATAGGTTATAGCTTGATCGAAATTATAAATTGAATTGAAAACCACAATTTACAAGATAATTTTGGGATATCGAGGAGGACATGAACAAGTTTTTAGTGTTTACAAACTAATCTTCAAGAAAATCGAAGAATAAACTTATTCTGATGGGAGAAATATGGCTTTTCAATTGCCGATATAATCGGAGCAAACAAAGTGTTTTTGTTAAGAAATATCGTGTTTTTAACATTCTTATTCAAATAAGGTTAGTACTTGAGTTTCCCCAAATATATCAACTTAATTTTAATCGGGAAATATGAACTTTGCATTGGTTCCAGAGAATGTTTTCAGGCACGTACTCAGCCCAATTTTTTTTCAAATGGCTATATCTTTTTAACAGACCCGAATTCGGAAAAATGGAAAATGAAAAAAAGGTTTTCTTTAGCCTCAAGAATCTACAGTTAAAATATATTATTATTCTTCCTTCAAGGTTCTCATTCCAATCTCGGACTGGGAGAAGGCTCTTGATGGGTCCAATTGGCCAAATAAGGTGAACGTACACCGTTTTTTCAGCGCAGAAAATTAAACCAAGATCAACTGAATTGATTTCCCCTTCAGATATGTTGAATGTCGATGAGTTCAAACTTATACAATTAAATATGCAATGTATTTCGAATAAACTGGACAGTCTGGAAGTGTTAGTGGGAGAAAATACCCCCGATGTGTTAAGTTTAGTGGAACACTGGTGCGATTCGGATAGTGTTAGTACTGTGTCAATCCCGGGCTATGACCAAAGCAGACTTCTTTTGCCGCATTCAGAATCAACATGGTGGCTCAATGTTATATACCAAGTCAGAACTACAGGTGAAAAAACTTTCAGTGTCGGATTATTCCGTAGAATCATATATTGAAATGTGTGGCATTTCAGTCTCTGTTAAGAATGCCCGTCTGGGCATCCTAAGCATTTACAGACCTGGCACTGGAAATTTGGAATTCTTTTCTGAGAAGTTGTTTCTTGATCTCCAAGCTTGTTTAGATCGAGTTGATTATGTATTTCTATGTGGGGACTTGAACATAAATAGACCTTTCCAGAATTACCTTTGCAGGTGACAGTTGCGCGCGTCACTTGTGGGCTAAGAATGAATATCATTGGTCGTCAAAATTTCCCTCCTCAAATCGTTGACATTTGACAATTGATATTATTATTTTACGCAGTCGATGTTTTGGATGTGGATGTTATTTGTTGTATTGTTTATCGAAAATCAAAATTTTAGTATGCCTCAACAATGTTGTGTTACTAAGTGACGGTCACGGTACGATAAAACCAGTAGGATCTCATTTCATTGCTTCCCTCTCTCTCTTTCTTTTCTCTCTCGCACTTAGGTTTGCGCATCTTTTAATGCTGCCCACAAGTTGCGCATGAAATATACCTGTTTCTCTCTCATTCTGGTTTAGTTCACATCTTTCATCTTTGTTCTACGTATTCTGGGAAGGTCTATTACCTAAATCCTAGTTCTTGTGGTTTCAAACTACTTTGTGAGTTGTTGGATTGTTTCAATTTGAAAGTCACTTCAACTGAGCCGACTAGAGTCTTCACTTATATCGACGGCAGGACTTCTAGTACGAAACTAGATTACATCCTTACCAGTGCCCATCTGGAAAATTATAAGGCTGTTGTTTTTGAGCCACATTTGAGCGACCATCGGGCAATAATTCTCAAACTGAGTTTCGATCCAGCTTATAAATCCAAATCAAAAATTCATTCAATAAGGGATCTGAGCCAAGGTAGTCTTGATAATTTAGTAACTCGTCTATCAGAGTGCAATTTTGCAGAAATTTATTCCGAAACTCATGTTGATCATTGCTTTGAATTCTTCAATAATACTATGACAAGTACGGCCCTGTGCATCTAGCGCTCCGGCTCGATCGAGAGGATTCTGGAAACGCGTGGAGTGTTCTATCGGACGTAACGGCCGCGAATGATTCGGGAAGGTTCCAGATGGTCCGGACTTAACTAGAAACAATCGGCGTGATACATATAAGGGGCCCATCGACGGATGAGAGATTCATTCAGTTAGAGACAAGCGACGAGTGAAAATAAATACTAGTGCAAATAAATCAGTTGAAATAAATTGTACAGACTTTTGTTAGAATAAGTTCATTAGTTATTAATTATTGGTGTTATAAGTAGTGTAAATAAATAGTTTAATTATCCCGGACGTTTTAATAACTTAGAAAACGTTACATTGGTGGTGTCAGTGTGGAGTGGATTTGAATGCCGATAACCAGATCGCAAAAAGAGAAAATGGACCAGGCGAGTATAGAATTCTTCAAGCAAGCCTTTGAAAATGGAAGAGAATTCTCGTGAAATGAGCTTGAAAATGGATAAAATGGAAAATAAGGTCGAGGAAAACAATGAACAATTGGTGAGTCAAATTGCAAGTACATTGGATGAGAAAATGGAAACTATCAAGGAAGTAATAATAGATGAAGTAAATGAGAAATTCGATAAGGTTGAAGAAAAATTTGAAGAAGTCAATGGAAAATTTGATAAAGTGGATGAAAAATTTGACGAAGTCGTTGAAAAGGTTGACCAAAAATTTGAGGAAGTCAATGAAAAATTTGAGGAAATATCAGGAATAATTGAACAGCATACCAAGCTGATAGACTCCCTCAAAAGAACATCAAATAGGAAAGAAACACAAGCTTCACCATCCTACAGCTTCGTGAAACCAGAAAATAACATAGAAAGTGGTAAAATGAAGATCAAGCCACCAACATTTGATGGAAAAGTTGCGTGGTCGACATATCAAAAACAATTCGAAGCTGCTGCGTTGGCAAACAGTTGGAGCGATAACGAAAAGGCCACAGCATTAATAATAGCTTTACGAGGAGAGGCACTCAATATCCTGCAGACAATACCGGAGAGTCAACAAGCATGTTATGAAGTTTTAACATCTAAACTTCAGATGAGATATGGCGATGCTCACCTACAGTAAGTCTACCATGCCCAAATAAAGAATCGGGTGCAGAAAACAGGAGAAAATCTCCAGAGAATCAATCCAGACGTTTGTCGACGGTATCAAGGACAGCGAAGTTCAACAAGCCTTGAGATTTGCCCGGCCTAAAACCATCGATGATGCCTTAGCTCAAGCTCTAGAATTCGAGGCAGCGAAACAGGCGTCGCATAGAGGACAATTTCGTGTGCGACAAGTCCAAGAAATAGACCGACCTGTTGAGGAAATCATCCGAGAAGAGGTTAGCAGATTATTGAATGCTAGGAAAAAGGATGTTATGTGCTGGTATTGCAACAAGAGTAGGCATTTTAAGGGAAATAGCCCAAGGATGGGAAAAAGAGACATAGCAGATAAACTAAAAAGGGTTGGTTATAAGGGGCATAAATCGACCCGGGTTGAAAATGCCTCTAACGTGATAATCCGTAGAATCACGTCCGAAGATTTGACAAGAAGTCCTTTCCCCGATAATGGTAGCCACTGCTCTCGTGCGGAAGAAAAGGCCGATTTGAGGCGGACCACAGTAATCGAAGACGACTGGCTACCCCCAGAAATTCGACGAGCACAGGAGGAAGATCATGATTTGAGAGTAATCCTAAGTTGGAAGAAGGGTGGCAGACGACCTACTCGGGAAGAAGTATCCAGACTGAGCCAAAATGTCAAGTCGTATTGGGCCCAATGGGAAACGTTGAAGATGGATGAAGGTCTTCTGAAACGTTGCTGGGAAAATGAAGATGGATCTCAGCAGAGGCTTCAGTTAATTGTGCCGAAGAGTAGAGTAACAGACATTTTGACCAGACTACATAATGGAACTTCGGGTGGCCATTTTGGGATTACTAAGACCCTGGAAAAGGTCAGGCAGCGATTTTATTGGATCAACTGTAAGAACGACGTTAAAGATTGGTGTAGGAAATGTAAAGTTTGTGCTGCGGCCAACGGACTCTATGGCAAAGGAAAGGCTCCAATGAAGCAATATAACGTCGGATCACCCATGGAACGAGTTGCTATCGACATCGCAGGTCCTTTTCCAGAAACAGCCAGTGGAAACAAGTACATTTTGGTAGCGATGGACTACTTTACCAAATGGGTGGAAGCGTACGGTATTCCTAATCAAGAGGCAAGCACGGTAGCTGACAAATTGGTCAAAGAGTTCTTCTGCAGATTTGGAATTCCCCTTGAGCTGCATTGTGATCAAGGCCGAAACTTCGAGTCGAAGTTATTCCAGGAAGTTTGCAAAATATTGGGGATACATAAGACCAGAACTACACCTTTGCATCCTCAGTCAGACGGCATGGTGGAACGAATGAACCGGACTATGGGAAAACATTTGGCCAAAGTTGTCTCTGACCATCAAAGGGACTGGGATGAATACTTGCATTTATTCACCATGGTTTATAGATCTTCGATTCAAGAATCTACCAAGGAGACTTCATCCAAAATAATGTTTGGCCGAGAAATGAGACTACCTTGCGATCTCGAGTTTGGATGTAAGCCTGGAGAAGATGTAGCTGGGGAGGACTACGTTAGTAATCTAAGAAGCAAGCTAGACTACATCCATGACAGGGTGCGTAATCAAATGCAGCAAGCAAGTGACCGGATGAAAATGCGCTATGACATCAAGGCCATTGAAGGAGGGTTTACCGTAGGAGATCTGGTATGGTTGTATAACCCCCAAAGAAGAAAAGGTTTCTCACCGAAGACATTGGGAAGGACCGTACGAAGTTGTGAAAAGAATAAATGATGTAGTTTACCGAATACGGAAGCTCCCCAGAGGAAAACCGAAAGTCGTCCATTCCAACCGGTTGGCTCCGTATGCGTCCACGCAGGATGAAGAAGAAGTACGTCTCGTCGAGGTTCCGGCAAAGGAAAGCTGCGAATTCCAGGAATTTATGAACACCTATGGGGGAACACGCATTGCACGGTTTGGCATCACACAGGAAGTTCATCAGGACCCATTCACAGTCCCCGAGGAATACTCGCTTGCGCATTGTGTAGCAGCCGATCTACGTATGAGTAAGGGAATAGCAAGAGTATTCAAAAACAAATTTGGTCGGCAAGAGGAGCTAATGGGACAGCAGCCCAGAATCGGGAAATGTTTAAGATTGAAGTCCGGAGGTCGGTTCATTTACTATTTGGTTACCAAGCAGCAATCTTTTCAGAAGCCCACCTACCAGAACTTATGGACCTCGCTGCATGGCTTGAAAGAAGACCTTCAGCGTTCCGGCGTTAGGAAACTAGCAGTTCCCAAGCTTGGTTGTGGACTGGATCTACTGAATTGGAGGGTAGTGCGAAGCATGCTTGAAGTAATTTTCCAGAGGACAGGTATACAGATCCTAGTATGCAGTTTCTACCCAAATCGTATCGAACTCCCCGGCAAAACTATAGAATGCTATTTCCATCAAAGGGGCTACTGTAGAAAAGGAGCCGACTGCAGATTTCGCCACGGTCCTCTGAAGAATCCATGCGATCTGTTCTGGGACAGAACAGGCTTAAGGATGGGACAGTGTGATAAGTACGGCCCTGTGCATCCAGCGCTCCGGCTCGATCGAGAGGATTCTGGAAACGCGTGGAGTGTTCTATCGGACGTAACGGCCGCGAATGATTCGGGAAGGTTCCAGATGGTGCGGACTTAACTAGAAACAATCGGCGTGATACATATAAGGGGCCCATCGACGGATGAGAGATTCATTCAGTTAGAGACAAGCGACGAGTGAAAATAAATACTAGTGCAAATAAATCAGTTGAAATAAATTTTACAGACTTTTGTTAGAATAAGTTCATTAGTTATTAATTATTAGTGTTATAAGTAGTGTAAATAAATAGTTTAATTATCCCGGACGTTTTAATAACCCAGAAAACGTTACAATACCATACAATACTACTTAGAATTATGTTGTCCCTTGCGGAGGGTCAATTCTGTAATCGAAAACAAAACGTGGGTTACACCAGAGATAATACAAAGTAAGGATAGACTGAGCAAGCTTCATTGGCTTCACATAAATATTGGTTCTACGGACACCTACAATAAATATAAAAGAGAAAAACAGAATCACAATTTTCTGGTAAAATCCACCAAATACCATAATCATTGTTTAGCTATAGCCAATTCTGAGAATAAGAGTAAAACTATCTGGAATATTGTTAAGACCACAATTTGAAAATCAAAAAAATATAATCCGATTTCTATCGAAATAGATCAGAAAACCTACAATCAACCTGCCGAAACGTCTAACTTGTTTGCGAGTTATTTTTCTACTACGGCAAAAATAGACTTCGCTCTTGCTACGGTAACAATTTATCGCTCACATGCACTGTTTCACCGTCTTCACCTAGCAACTTCTTTTTTCGTCCTATTTCTTCCTCAGAGATTGAGAACGCGATAACAAATCTGAAAAACAAAAAGAGTGTAGGAGCCGATCATATTTCAGTGAGAATACTGAAAGCAATTGCTCCAGTAATAAGCAGTCATTTAGCTCATTTAATTAACTTATTCGTCTCATCAGGAAAGTTTCCGATGATTCTCAAAAAATCTATTGTGGTTCCAATATTCAAGAGCGGAAATCCTCATGACATAACCAACCACCGTCCAATATCGATTATCGATCTCGAGTGTCTATTCGAAAGTTTTCGAGAAAATTGTTTTTTCGAAAATGTTAAATTATATTTACAAATTTTAAATATTACACCAGGCCCAGCATGGTTTCAGAAACGGTCGTTCCACCCAATCTGCTTCACTGAGTTTCGTTGAAACTGTTTACGAGTGCTTAGATGAAAATATTCAGGTAGCTGGGATATTTTTTGACCTCTCTTGCGCCTTCGATACTCTTGACTTTACCTTTATTCTGGGCAAGTGCTATAGTGTGGGTTTCAAGGGAATATTCCTAGACTGGTTACACAGTTTTCTGAACAGTAGAACCATGTCGGTCAGAGTGGAGGAATGTTATTCCCGTGAAAATGATTTGGATCTGGGATTTCCTCAGGGCTCCGTGTTGGGACCCCTACTCTTTTTATTATTTATAAACGATTTGCCCTATCATCTGGCTTGTCTTTTGTTAGTCCTCTTTGCTGACGACACATCCGTGGTTGTTTCGGCAGGGAGTCGTGGGGAGCTCCAGCAAGCTTGCGAGAGTTTGATGGCAGAATATTTCAGGTGGTGTCACCTGAATAACTTGATGGTTAATATAAGAAAAACTGTTTGTTTGCATTTTGGCCTGAGTAATTGTGAGAATGAACCTCTAAAATTGAATTTTCTAGATACTATGATAACATCTGTTGATTGTACAAAATTTCTTGGAATTCATGTCGACAGAAATCTAAGCTGGTCATCCCATATTGATATTCTTTGTAAAAAAATAATAGTGCTTACTTCGCAATAAATAGGCTCAAACATTATATAAAGAAAATGATGATATGGGATCATCTGCTGAGAAGGCAGCTACCTATATAATTCAAAGAAATAAGACACAAATCATTTGCCATTATAAATAATGACAAATGAAATGTGAATACGAACTAGGTCTCCGATACTGTTCACCCTACCAGACCGAATGGTCCAACGTCAACTGAGAATCGCACCGACTGCAGTTTCGTCCTATTAGGACTCATCAGGGTGGAATATCCCAAAGTCGACGCTGGATGGAAAATCTTTTCGTCAAGATATGGACATCTGGCGCCGCACTATTTCGATGAGAAATTAATGAGCGACATCTATCCACCTTCAGAAAAGACTCCCCCTCGGTGATTGAATGAACAATAAAGGAAACTTTCTTCCAAATTGCACCACCAGATTGTGAATTTCAACGTTAGAGAACGCCATAATCAATTCACCTGGGATGCGCGGAGACGTTCGCAGTTCGTAGGTTGAAAACCCAAAATAATTAATAAAGAAAATGATGATATGGGATCATCTGCTGAGAAGGCAGCTACCTTTATAATTCAAAGAAATAAGACACAAATCATTTGCCATTATAAATAATGACAAATGAAATGTGAATACGAACTAGGTCTCCGATACTGTTCACCCTACCAGACCGAATGGTCCAACGTCAACTGAGAATCGCACCGACTGCAGTTTCGTCCTATTAGGACTCATCAGGGTGGAATATCCCAAAGTCGACGCTGGATGGAAAATCTTTTCGTCAAGATATGGACATCTGGCGCCGCACTATTTCGATGAGAAATTAATGAGCGACATCTATCCACCTTCAGAAAAGACTCCCCCTCGGTGATTGAATGAACAATAAAGGAAACTTTCTTCCAAATTGCACCACCAGATTGTGAATTTCAACGTTAGAGAACGCCATAATCAATTCACCTGGGATGCGCGGAGACGTTCGCAGTTCGTAGGTTGAAAACCCAAAATAATTAATAAAGAAAATGATGATATGGGATCATCTGCTGAGAAGGCAGCTACCTATATAATTCAAAGAAATAAGACACAAATCATTTGCCATTATAAATAATGACAAATGAAATGTGAATACGAACTAGGTCTCCGATACTGTTCACCCTACCAGACCGAATGGTCCAACGTCAACTGAGAATCGCACCGACTGCAGTTTCGTCCTATTAGGACTCATCAGGGTGGAATATCCCAAAGTCGACGCTGGATGGAAAATCTTTTCGTCAAGATATGGACATCTGGCGCCGCACTATTTCGATGAGAAATTAATGAGCGACATCTATCCACCTTCAGAAAAGACTCCCCCTCGGTGATTGAATGAACAATAAAGGAAACTTTCTTCCAAATTGCACCACCAGATTGTGAATTTCAACGTTAGAGAACGCCATAATCAATTCACCTGGGATGCGCGGAGACGTTCGCAGTTCGTAGGTTGAAAACCCAAAATAATTAATAAAGAAAATGATGATATGGGATCATCTGCTGAGAAGGCAGCTACCTATATAATTCAAAGAAATAAGACACAAATCATTTGCCATTATAAATAATGACAAATGAAATGTGAATACGAACTAGGTCTCCGATACTGTTCACCCTACCAGACCGAATGGTCCAACGTCAACTGAGAATCGCACCGACTGCAGTTTCGTCCTATTAGGACTCATCAGGGTGGAATATCCCAAAGTCGACGCTGGATGGAAAATCTTTTCGTCAAGATATGGACATCTGGCGCCGCACTATTTCGATGAGAAATTAATGAGCGACAGATTAATTGCAATACTGTTTATATTCGATTTTTCCAGGAAACCTACCAATTAGTACTAGTTTCCTCAACTTTGTATTGTTGTAGATTATATTTTACTTTATAATGCAACTGTCAATTATACATTTACAACGTCAAGTAAAAATATTATCTAAAATAATTTGAAGTTGAAGAATCAGTTTTATTGTCAATATTTTTCTCTGTGTAGCATTTCCATGAAACGTTTACCTCCTCTAGAGACGTAGTTGACAAAAACCTGAAACGTCTCTGAGACATAGCTGTGACAGATAAGAGACATCATTTGACGCTTAAGAAAAGAGTTTCGCTCCGTAACTGCAACATATGAGCAACATCATTTAGCGTTTAGAAAAGAGTTTCGCTCTCTTTTTAGGGAGGACATAGGAGCATCCAAGGGGGGGGGGGCATGGGGGCCTTCCCCCCCCCCCCCAAAGGTGGCAATGCACTTAGAATAAATTCTGCGTTTTCTGATTGAATTGGAATTGATGACTGATATTATGTAATTGGACAAAATGCCCCCCCCCAGAATCAAGATATATGACCCTTGGGAGCATCACAGAGATATCTCTGTTATGTTAACGCGCTTTTCTCGTGTTGTCTCTGTGATAGAACAAGTAACACGTGTGATATATCTGGAACGTAGCTGCCGTGTAAAATGGTCACTTGGGAGCGAAGATAAACGAATTGTTTTTAAATATTGTACGCTAATACAAATCGAATTCCTCAAATTTGCGGCCATAATGTGTGTTCTCTTGAGTGAAATATTATTATTCGCCTTGACATTAATTCATGTAGATATACACACATGTATAAATAAATAATATTTAACGCCTATATTATAAGACTTTGATTTTTATCACTGGTGTTCTCTTGAATACAAATAATCATCGTACCTAATGAACTTGAAATAGTATATTACTTCATAAGGAGAAGAGTCACTTTTCATGGCGAGCTTTAGTATACCTGCCGAACGTAGTGAGGCGGGTAATTGAAAGCGATCCATGAAAAGTCACTTCTACTTCGAATGAAATATGTTATTTTATTTTCAAACATTTTAAAATTCATGTAAATCTGAATACTCACCTTTGTATTGACATCTACGTTGGGTGAAAATGGTACATTTGCTTAGTTACGGTTGTCATGCAAAATTCATCCTTTGCATAACAACACTTTTCCTGCCGCCGGAGGGAAAAGTAAGCCATAGCAACTATTTCTCCGCCTAGGCGGAGAAATAGAACTTTTCGATGATCCAGTCAGTCAAAAATTGACGTCGCTATCGTACGTTTGGTAATAATATTATATTATTTTATTTCCAAACGTACGATAACAACGTCAGTTCTCGACTGACAGGATCATCGAAAAGTTCAATTTCTCCGCCTAGGCGGAGAAATATTTACTTTTCCCTCCGGCGGCAGGAAAAGTGTTGCTACGAAAAAGATTACTTGGTTACCATGAACAATATGAACATAGATGCATAGAATACGAAAACTTCCAATTCAAACGTCATTTTTATTTGATAAACTTACAATATAAATGTACAATTTTCATGAATTTGAAAACGTTTGGAAATAAAATAGCATATTTCATTCGGAGAAGAAGTGACTTTTCGTGGCTCGCTTTCAATTATCCGCCTCACTCCGTTCGGCGGATAAACTCAAGCTCGCCACGAAAAGTGACACTTCTCCTCCTAATGAAATAATATACTATTATTTACATACATATACATTTAATGTAACTTTATCAAATAAAAATGCCGTTTGAATTGGAAGTATTTGTATTCTATGCATCTATGTTCATGGTTACCAATTAATCTTTTTCGTAGCAACACTTTTCCTGCCGCCGGCGCCGGAGGGAAATAGTTATTTTCCTATCAAGGGCGGAAAGTTGTACTTTCCCGCACTAGATTGCCGTTGCCCGAACGACGCGGAGCGGAGTTCGGGTAATCAATCGAGTGCGGGAAAATACTTTCCGCTCAAGATAGGAACAATGTTTTTTCTACAACCGTATTATAATATGAAAAAAACTTCTGAACAACCTTGCCGAATATTCGTTTTGACACATTGATTAACGAGTTTGGGAGATTCTATGGAAAATCATAGACCATGACATAGAAATAAATACACAGATCCATGTATGCCAGTCATAATTTTTGATGGATGTCAAGTTCTCTTTGAAAATGCAATAATTTTCAAACGGAAATCTGCAGTAATAATTAGTTTGACATGGATGAAACTGCAAATTTTGAAATATTCAACTAAATATATACCTAAGTAAGTACATCAAGAGATTTCATGTTAAAGGTATTATACACAAATTTAACACATATTTACTTTCCCGCACTAGTGCGGGAAAGTAACTTTCCCGCACTATGGCGGGAAAGTAACACTTTCCGAATCGAAAACAATGCGGGAAAGTAGTTAGTTAGGCCCGGTTGTAGAAAAAGTATTTCTCCGCCTAGGCCACAGATAACATAAACACTGTTAGGCGGAGAAATAGAACTTTTCGATGATCCTGTCAGTCGAGAACTGACGTTATTGTTATCGTACGTTTGGAAATAAAATATTTTTACACAAATGGTCCATAAAACTGTCCCTTGTTTTTTCTACAAAACCGCTAGATGACGCCTCTGTTTTTCACGCCGATATCGGCTGTTAGTACTAACGACCGAGTATATGGCAGTATGGCACAGACCTATGGGCAGAATTTGAATTAAGAGTTACCTATCAATTGTTTGTCTATGCAACAGACGACCGTGCACATGCTGGATGGTACCTATACTCCATTCACTTTTATAAAGTATCTTGGTTGGCCATAGTTTAGGTTTATCAAGTTCTTTTACTTAAAACGGACGCAGGTTGGCAATCGTGAAAGTAAAATAATTCTGTGCGACGTTGCCAAGGCTACTTTCTATTTACTCTTTTTTAACTTTGTGAATGGAGTTAGTTCTATTGAGGTTTAACTATTTCAAGTTGCGCAAAGAGGTATTTGATTGTAGTCTGTAGGCTTATTTCTTGAGAATTTTAAAAAGTGAGGATTTCCATACGTCCGTCTGTTCTGTTTGTCTATAAGTTTTTCAGTAAAATTTCAACATTCGGTTCTTGATTTCCGTACAAGAAAATAGCATAACTGAATCTTCCAATCATGTTTATACTCGTATACGTGAAATATTTCCACTATTCACAGAGAAAAAAGTTTCTTCAACATTCGCCATGTCTTTGGAATTATTGAATTCACATTTCACATATATCACAGGTTGCCTTGCGGAAATCAATTTCTTTCTTTTAATTTTGATTTCCGAAGCAAACTGTTCTCTCAATATGTTTCTTTGAGTTAAAAATATGTCGATGCTACAGATGTCTCTGCTGTGAATTTAATATACGTTGATGCGGCATGACGTGTTGAATTCATTGTTCGAGAAATTTGAGTTGAAGATTGTCTCTTCGAAGTGGAATAATTTCTTTATTGGATTTGGCAACACAAAATCTTCTTATCAATAAGCCCGCACAAAACCACGTAAGTGATAAAAACTTATCATTAAATCTTTCTACCAAGATGAATGTCGTTTCTGTGCTATATTATTTCTTTGTCAACTTACTGAATTCACCAGCTATACATTACTACAGTACCTGTCCCTAATTCGTTCACCTGAGGTCATCGAGGTTCATGGTAATAAAGAAATTGGTGGAGGCCATCATTAACCTTTTTTTTGTGGATTAATTCAGCTGATCCTGAACGAAGAGCTTAGTACTAGATCTTGAGCCTATTGAGCAGATCCTGTTTTCAATTGGAGGCCGAATACAGACTTAGCGTATCTATAGCAGCTAACGAAAAGAAAGGTCAGATCTCTCCATTCATAATTATTCTGCCGAAGGCGTCAATTCGAATAATAATAAAGAAAAACTGTCAACATCTTTTTTTTTTGTATGCATGATTATCTCAATTGCATTTGATATTTAGTTGTAAGGTTTATTTGTGAACTATACACAATCACATCAGGGGTACGAGGCCTACCAGCAAATTATTATAAATATCAGATTACTTCAAGTTAAATACACCAGATATTTATAACTTTTGTTTCTTGATTTCATATACCCAATATCTGGTGCTGACCTCTCCCTAATAAAAAAATAACTGGTGATACATAATATTTCCTCAAATTCATTGTTTTCCCAAAGTAAATAAACATTTTGATAAATACGTAATATCTACGATTTATATTTAGAAACGGCAACGAGGCGTTCATATCTGACAGAAGAATGACTATAACCTAACATTCTCAAAATATACGCGGTAAAATGTGTCAGAATTCCAGGGCCAACCAGGCTACTTTATGAAAGTGAATGGAGTATACAGTATGGTGCAAATGAAAGGAATAAATTCGTTATTTCGTAAACCGGCGACTTTAAGGAAGAATCCTGAAACCCGTCGATTTTTATTTTAAAACGGGCTATTCGTAAGGATACTTTATTTTTGACGTCATCTATGTGAGCGTGATGACGTCATCGCTGAAATTGTTAAATGGAAATGTGGGTGTTGTAATACATTAATTGAAAGGTCTTTCAGATACCTATTTAGTCAAATCAATAATTTACAGTAATCGATTTTGGTATTTGTTTAAAAAATTAATGAAATTTCATTACACTGAATATTATTTAATACGTATTACTCATTAAATATAACGAAACCTAAATTAAGTGCTCAAATTGTTTACCTTCAGCTAAAATACAATGACGGCCTTCACAAAATTTATTTTTGTGTGTCAATAAATACATCATACCAATACTTAATGCATTTTATTAAGAAACCTGTTGAAATTTCATGAATAATATTTGTGACAATAAGCAAATCAATTACTGTAGATATTGGTATGGCTGAATAGGTATTTAAAAGACCTTTCAAATAATGTATCACAACACCCACATTTCCATTTAAAAATTCTAGCGATGACGTCATCACGCTCATATAGATGACGTCGAAAATAAAAAGGTATCCTTACGAGTAGCCCGTTTTAAAATAAAAATCGACTTGCTTCGGGATTTTTCTTTAAATTCGCCGGTTTCCGAAATAACGAATTTATTCCTTTTATTTGCACCATACTGTATGTCAGCTAAATACTGTGGACTCTTACGGGGAATGTGGGGCTTGAAGGGTAGCTGCTGCTCCAATCAGGGATCAGTTCGATAGTGCATTGTACGATCTACGCAGTAGCGTAACGAATTTCGACCGCCCCCTCCCCCACCCCGCAAAAATAGTTTTATGGCCTCCTCTTAGTTAGAAGCCTGGAACCAGCTGAACTTTTCTTTTATTATTCTATTAATGATGTTTAAAAAAGGGGATCATGTCCCTAAGTTAGGACAAACTAAAATGAATCTGAGAAATGGACTAGTAGAGATCTAGCTTCCGAAGTACACCACCAGGTGGCACAACCACAGGTAGCCAATGACTTACCGGTTTCTGGCTTATTAGCCGTCATCAGAGCCATATAGCCTTATCCTGCGGTGGGAACCAACTGAAGAGATCTGGTTTTTGAGGGGACCTCCGGGATGAGACGTTAGACATTTGCGCCCTAGGTGGAACACTGTACTGTACAAAACTGTACTCAATAGTTCCTGCTAGGGAGTAATATAAGTTCTGCCGTTTCAGTTGGTTCCCACCGCAGGATAAGGCTATATGGCTCTGATGACGGCTAATAAGCCAGAAACCGGTAAGTCATTGTCTACCTGTGGTGGTGCCACCTGGTGGTGTACTTCGGAAGCTAGATCTCTACTAGTCCATTTCTCAGATTAATGATGTTTCGCGAAGAGTTAGGTGAGGAATCAATTTCGATTTCAAACAATTTAATTCAACTGTGTATAAAAGTATAGTGAACATAAAACAATTTCAATAGTTGTGACAACTTACAATGAAATTTGCAGTTTTCTATCCAAACTAAGGCAATTTCATTTGAAGCATTCCAGCTGTAAGGTTTCTTATAATGAAAGTTCGAATATCAGGGATAATAATTTTAATAAAAACCTTCATCGTCATCATCATTCAATTCTTGTTGTGTATCCAATACAGAAACTAACATATGTTTAGGAATTTCACTTCCCCTAATTCTGAGATTATAGCAAACCAACTCCATTTTTGCCAAACTCTGTTTCAATGTGTACACTTTTCGTCCAATTTCTTTTTGTCCTGGTGAGATCACACCTTGAAAAATATAAATTATTTAGTTTGCAGAATGTAATGGGTCTTCCTAAAATAGAGGTACAAACGAAGAGGGTTGATTATTTGGATGATATAATATGATAATAGATTATATAAAACAAATAATATCAGGAATTGGATAATTTAATTCTCCTTAGCGAATTTCTTCAAGCCAACGTTTCGGAACAAGGCTGTTCCTTTTTCAAGGCTAGAAAATACAAGACATTTAGATAAAAACGGATACAAAATAAAATACGCTAAAATTATACCGCTCGAAATTTCCCTGTCACGGAGTTATTTTAAAATTGATTAAATCTTTGCTAGAGCACATCGAATTCAACAAACGGAAAGTAATAAAATCATATCATAAAAGGATCTACATAAGGTGAGACATTGGGCGCGTTCATCCGACTAAGCAGCTACCGCTACCGCTCCTTCAAACGTCAAAACCATATGATTTTTTCGATCCGTTGTGTCAAATTAGTTAGTAATTTTGACACAACGAATCGAAAAAATCATATGGTTTTGACGTTTGAAGGAGCGGTAGCGGTAGCAGCTTAGTCGGATGAACGCGCCCATTCTCGTCATTAATCAACAAAGAAAGATGTCATGTTATGTCAACAACATAGAAAATTATTAGAAAGGTGACACAAAATAAACAAATAGTCAATCCTAATGTAATAATGGTCAAGTGAGAAACAAATGTAATGTGTACCATGCACAAGTCAGTTGTATGCGTTGTTGTGAAACTTAATACAAAAATATGAAAATAATTAGGAGAGCACTACATAACCTCAAGTTACATCTAGTAAACAATCAAATAGGCCACTTAGATTTTCAACATCATCTCTGAAGTTAACAGTCATACCCCTTCCAATATATACCATCTCACTAATATTTCTTCTATACAGATGTTTTTCTCTGTCCAAAATGGCAGTATTTAGAAGTCAAATGTGTGTCCCTTCTGTGTGTACATGTGCTGTTAGTGCAGTCTTGTTTTGGTTCTTGATATTCCTTACGTCATATTTATGTTGTCTGAGTCTCTCCTTAAGGTGTTGTCAAGTCTGTCCAATATATTTGTTATTACAGTTTTCACATGGAATCTGATACACCACCTCTGATTGCAAATCTGTTGAGATCTTGTCCTTGATTTTAGTGAAAAATTTTCCAGTAGATGAGACATTATAAAATGCGCAGGCGCAGTCAAATTCATTTAAGATCTTTCAAATTCTATATGATAGGTTGGGTATAAATGGGAACTTGAAGAAGTTTCTTCTTTGTTGTATGGTAAAATCAGAGGTTTGTGGTCTAATATTATCAAAGTCACCAAGAACCTTCTTGACAATTCTAGTGATAAATTTGCTGGCGTAGTTATTATCTATCAAAATGCTTTTAATCTTCGCAAGGTTTTTCGTTCTATACATTTCACTGCTCAGTTTTACTGCCCTATCAACCAGATTTTTGACCATATTGATCATCTGTTGAATGCTGTGGTTGCTATAATAATTAATTACTCTATTCGAACAAATATCCTTTGTGTACCAATCTGTCATAAGGTATCGATTATCCCTTATGATCATTAAATCTAAGAAAGCTATTCTATTCTCAGTCTCGATTTCCATTGTGAACTTGAGGTTTACATTATAAAGGTGAATAATGACTATTCTGACGTGACGTGATTCCACGTCACGTCAGACGTGTACTGTGCTCCCATTGGCGTTCATTGGACGTTCACGTTCATATGAACGTGAACGTCAAAATGTGAGTGATATAAAAATGCAACACATTGTTCTGTGCGTTCACGTTCATATCAGGCCAATGGGAGCACAGTACACGTCTGACGTGACGTGGAATCACGTCACGTCAGAATAGTCTGTATTCACCTTAAGAGTTGAACAGATCGAGAATGTAGTCTGTTTTATGTTCCGGAATCATTAAAAAAGTGTCATCCACGTAAATATAATATATAATCATAATAGATTATGATATAAAGAACAAGTCTCATAAAAATGTGTCCGCAAATGCTGTGCTTTAATTGAGCAATCTATCGTAGGAATTTGGACAGAATAAATAATATTTCTATATCAGTTTGGTTTTCATCCATACTATTTGTTCAAATTAAAGTACTTATCAGAAACGTGGACAGTTTATTTCTCTAATTAAATCTACAGAGCCAACGTTTCGGAGACAATATTTTCTCCTTCTTCAGGGCTACAAAAACAAACGGAAAACATCAGCAAACAAACAAACACAAAAGATGTGACAAGAACTAACCTTAAGATTATTAATTATTCAGAGATTTAACATTTGGGTATCTGTAAGATCTACAATTCATAATACTCTAAAATTCGAAAGCTTTCTAGCAACCAACAACGATGTAAATATTTTTTTTATGAAATCAATTAAGACGGAAAACAGACATGTCAAGTTAATGTCAAATTTGTAAAACCATCAATTCTTATTCTTTCCCGAAAACATGGCCTCAGTGAACTATACTAAGTTATGTCAAGTAAAAAGTCATAAAAATAGCTCAGATTTTTAACGTCCTCTCTAAAATTCACCGTGTCGTTTCTTCTGATGAAAATCATCTCGCTAATATTCCTTTTGTAACCATTGGACTCTATATCTAGTACACTAACCTCTTCGAAGTTGAAGTTGTGTCCCTCTTTGAAAGTATGATATGTTAGAGAAGTCTTTTCTTTATTGTTATAGATTAGATGTATTAACAAGATGAAGAACAAAAGGGAAGAAATATCAATAGTATCACAACCAGCCTCTGATGTTCTACAAACATACCATAGATTTCCTTTTATTGAAGGGTTATCTTACAGGATACAGAAGATTTTGAAAGAGTTGAACTGCGTTTGTGCCTTTTATAACATCCTCACCACCAAAAAATTTTTCACAAAACTGAAAGAAGCCACAAAAAAAGAACTATTATCCTCAGTAGTTTATAAGATACCTTGCACAAATTGTAACAGTAGCTACATAGGACAGACAAAACAATATTTAAGAGATAGAATTAGACAACACAGATATGACATCAAAAACATCAACAATAAAGAAAAGACTGCTCTAACATATCATACTTTCAAAGAGGGACACAACTTCAACTTCGAAGAGGTTATTGTACTAGATATAGAGTCCAATGGTTACAAAAGGAATATTAGCGAGATGATTTTCATCAGAAGAAACGACACGGCGAATTTTAGAGAGGACGTTAAAAATCTGAGCTATTTTTATGACTTTTTACTTGACATAACTTAGTATAGTTCACTGAGGCCATGTTTTCGGGAAAGAATAAGAATTGATGGTTTTACAAATTTGACATTAACTTGACATGTCTGTTTTCCGTCTTAATTGATTTCATAAAAAAATTATTTACATCGTTGTTGGTTGCTAGAAAGCTTTCGAATTTTAGAGTATTATGAATTGTAGATCTTACAGATACCCAAATGTTAAATCTCTGAATAATTAATAATCTTAAGGTTAGTTCTTGTCACATCTTTTGTGTTTGTTTGTTTGCTGATGTTTTCCGTTTGTTTTTGTAGCCCTGAAGAAGGAGAAAATATTGTCTCCGAAACGTTGGCTCTGTAGATTTAATTAGAGAAATAAACTGTCCACGTTTCTGATAAATATTTCTATATTTCAGTATCGTTATGAGTTCATTACAGTACTAAAAACAGTGCTGTAATGAACTCATTACAGCATTGTTTTCAGTTCTATCTTTCGTTTTTTGTTGTTTGGCTTCCGCTCCTATCAATTTTCAACAAACGTCAATTTGGAAATGTCAATTTCGTAACAGTCACCAACTGCCAAGATTCAATACAAAAGTCACTAGGATGAGTTTTTCATTGAATTTCAACAGTATTTCACGAAATTTGACTGAAATAGAGAAAAAATCGTCCAATACTCGTTGCAGAATGCAATTCCAACGCAAACTCGCTCCTTCGTCGCTCGTTTTCGAAATTCGCATTCGTATTGGAATAGGAGCCCATTCTGCAACTAGTTTCAGAATATACTATCAATTTATTCCGAAAAATATTTATTTACGAATTGAACAAAAAATACTCTAGTTAGCACACGAATAATAATAATGATAATGTAAGTCTGCAGTCTCACAAGAGGGTTTACTTGTATTTGAGATTTGCATGTTATTCCTTTCCTGCTACCATTCCATAAATCAGCACTTTATTCCATTTCGTCCATCAATCATTAAAAATTCCTCTTCCCCGTTATCATATCCAATTTTTTCAAAGGTTTGGGATGATCTCATGCTCTTCTTATTATGAGGTATTTCATTATAAAGTAGTTGACCAAGGTAAGTGTTCTCTATCCCATGGTCATATTTAGAATTTTAAATTGTTTTTTTTCCTCGCAAGTTAAATTCTGTATTCCTCCTATTTCCTATTCCATTCATTTCGCTCAAATTGGTTCAGGAGCAAAACCTGAGTAGAGGAAAGATCCCCGTCATTTCGAACAGCTCTTCCGTGTAAAAGTTAATTTTTTTTCTATAGATCATTTTAAATCCATTTCTGGATTTTCTCTACATGTTTGTAGTAACAGTCAACTAGACCTCCCCATACGAGTACCCCATATGACAAATAAGGCTCCACCAACCCGCAGTTTATTTCTGATTCTCCTAACTCGCAAAAACTACAAGCTTCTGACGGACTCCTAGTTATAAGTATAATCATAATCAATTATTTTCTTACGTTCATTTTCTTCATACAGGGTGTTTCACCATAAACTGGACAAACATATATAGCCGTGTAGATGACACCTAGAAAGTCATTTTTGCCCTATGACATATACCCCGTTTTCGACGCATAAGCGAGATACAGGGTGTTTAATGTCAACTTTGAGCAATATTCTGATAATTGTGGTGAGTTATGCGTGACATTTGAAATAACGGTTTTTTCAAAATTCGAACTCAACTTTTTTTCACGGATGACATGTAAAAAAAGTTGAGTTCGAATTTTGAAAAAATTTTTTCACGGAAAATCTTACAAAATCGAGTACGTTGAAATAGTGCTTTCCAAAATGGCAACCAAGAAAAAAAAATTCAAACTTTGCAGATTTTCCGCCATTTTGAAATTTTTTTTCAGAATTCTACACCACAATTCAATTAAGCCCTCAAAAATATTAATATGTGACCAGAAACCGCTATTTCAAATGTCACGCATAACTTATTTTTTACATGTCTTCAGTGAAAAAAAATTCGGCCAAAATTGTTGAAATATTCCAAGGTTGAACTTTTTTTTATTCTCAACACTCGTGTCGAAACAGAATGAAAAAATATTCATTGGTTTTCTTTTTGTAGCCTTCCAAAGATTACGCTCGGAGTCCTTTCATAATTTTTATCTAAAAAACTAGTGACCTTACGAAGGCCAAAATTGTGCTACTGGGCTACCAGAATGTTCTAGATAGAAATATGAATTAAAAAACACAAAAAAAGTTTTTCAAAAAACTTTGGGGGAATCGAACTCCCGACTTTCGGACAGTAGAGACAGTTGAGTCACCTTTCTTGTCTAGGTGTAAATCGGATTTATACTCATTAATTGTCCGTTACCAAGCAACAGTAGTTAATTGAATTTGACAGTTTATTCGAATATTATTTTCAAAGTTCTCCAAACGAATTTGAATTCAAGCAAAAATGCGCTATTTAATTTTGGAAAAGAGTGATTTACTCCCGCAGATTTCCAAACAAAACATTACCCAACTTTAAAACATTCATGGAAACAGCCTGTAAATTACGTGAGGAAGGTACTTTTATGCGGAAAAAAAAGGAAACCATCCGGAGGCGTATTTCCTTTCCCGTGTACAGTAGAGGACAGTTCCGTGCCGAAACGCACACGGTTTTGTATAACTCTAAATGCCTGCAAAACCGTGTGCATTTGAACGTCAGTAAAACACGGTTTCGGAATGATATTATATTCATATTGTGTTTCCTTTCCCGTGTACAGTAGAGGAAAGTTCCGTGCCGAAATGCACACGGTTTTGTAGAGAGAAAATGCGTTATAGGTCTTTACAAAACAGTGTCGAATTGAAACCTACAGTTTTGTTCAGCTGTTGAACATTATGTCCTCACGCCATCGCTTTCTACATGGGTTGCCTAAATAAAAAATAAAATATCACTCTTCTTCATCAAATTTCTTGGTACATTTTCATTTTGTGTAATAGAAATACTCATATTCCAAGTAGTATTCACAATCCTAATAATTAAAAGTAACATTTTCGAAGAATTCTAATTTCCAATAACAATAGCAATTGTGTTAGGATGTCACTGGACTTCTAGGTACGTACTAGATTTAACACTCATTACCCATAGAAAAAAAGCGAATATATTTCAACCTGTTCAAGGGCGGATTTACGGGTGGAGGTGAGGTGTTATTACCTTCTCATGCCTACCTGAAAAAATAATAATGCACCCCCCCCCATGCAGCTTCTACCTTCAGTTATCTAATCCGTCAATACCGCTTGCACCTTAATCACAGTTGGATGATTAATTGGTTCTCAATAAATATTACCCCTCCCACGAAAAATAGTATATTCTAAAACTAGTTGCAGAATGGGTTCCTATTCCAATACGAACGCATGAGTATTGGAATTGCATTCTGCAACGAGTATTAGACGATATTTTCTCTATTTCACTCAAATTTTGTGAAATTCAATGAAAAAATTCAAATTATAGGTCCTAGTGTCTTTCATATTGTATCTTGGCAGTTGGTGTGAATGTTAGGAAATTCGAAAACTGACATTTCCCAATTGACGTCTGCTGAAATTTAAAAGGATCTGATGTCATTGCTGACAACCACAAAACTAAAAATGTTACTGAAAACGATGCTGTAATGAATTCATTACAGCACTGTTTTTAGTACTGTAAGGAACTCATTACGATACTGAAAAAGAGAAAAGCTATAACCGCCCTATAACCTGTTTCGACATTCACACGAATTAGAATAAAACATTTGTACACTACTTTTGCTGCCTTATCGATCTATAAAACTAACCCAATTTCAGAACAGAACATTCTCCAACCACACGTTAGTTGATATGATGAGAATCATTTACAAACCGTGCTTCACTGGCTTTCAAATAAACTCTGCTTTTATACAATTTCAAGTTCTACATAGGTAACCGTGAGTATTACGGCACGGAACTGTCCTCTACTGTACTCGGGAAAGGAAACACAAAAGGATATATAATATTATTCCGAAACCGTGTTTTACTGACGTTCAAATGCACACGGTTTTGCTGGCGTTTAGAGTTCTACAAAACCGTGTGCATTTCGGCACAGAACTGTCCTCTACTGTACACGGGAAAGGAAACACGCCATCCGGAGTCGTGCTGATCATACCCCCAACTTAGTTGGAGTCAATCCGATGATCTCCACGAGAATGATATCGAATCATCCTCACGTGAATATGAGTTCATTATCTGTATGGAGGGTTTTAAGAAGGAATAATTTCCATCCATTTCATCTGCAAAGAACGCAAAAGCTGGAAGAAGGAGATCGCAGTAAAAGAGAGGAATTTTGTAGATTCATCCTCTGAAAATAGCAATTTTTCAAGAAATATTTTATTCAGTGATGAAGCTATCTTCCTCAGGGATGGATTCTTCAACAGCAAAAATAGTGTTTTTTGGGAAAGAGAGAATCCTCATGCTACGGTATCGAGGAATAGCCAGAAGGGGTTTTCAGCCAATGTTTAGGCAGGAATGAAGGATGGGTTCATAATCGGACCTTTCATTATGCCTGAAAGATTGACGGGAAACAGTTATCTACAATTCTTGCGGGAGACTCTACCCAACCTTATGGAAGATCTTCCATTGAATCAATTCCAAGAAATTTGGTACCACCATGATGGTTGCCCCGCACACTCAGTAAGAAATGTCCGAGAGTACCTAGATTCGGAATTTCCCCGTCGATGGATTGGTCGATTTGGGCCTATTTCATGGCCTCCTCGTTCTCCAGACCTCACATCCCTCGATTTTTATTTCTGGGGTCATATAAAGAGTCTTGTTTATGACAATAGGACTCCAGTCAGTTCAAAGGAAGAGTTGCTACAACGAATTAATGAAGCAGCCGATGAAATTCGTCGAAACCCAATAATGATTCGCTCGGCGGTAGATAGCATTGCAAAAAGGTCTCGATTATGTATTCAGAACAATGGTGATATTTTCGAGAATGTATTATGATTAAAGATTTTTTCTCAGATATTAAATACGATTTTCACTTTTCAATTGATTTATTATTGTATTGCGTTCATGCGAAACAACATCTCCGAACTCGTACAAGTTAAAGATAAGCTTCGAAGCTTGTAGTTTCTGAGGGGTCCCCTCGGGATACCTAGGAGTAATCAGTATAAACAATCAATAATACTATAAATAAAATTCAAAAAGTCAGGAGCTTTTGCGCGTATGTTCAAATTTGTGACCAAAAGAAATTTTTTTATTGTTCTAATGACACGATCATCACGAAATTCTTTACCCAACTGTGCATTCACATTTGCTAACTAATAACTCAGCTTAATCATGATCGCATCAGAATTTTTTGGATTATGCAGGAATAACAACGATAACGGGAAAATAAACACAAATTCGCCATATTTTCCCTCGCTCTCCTTCCTGAAGAATTCGCTTCATAATAAGCCTTTCATATCACTCTTTTCCAGAATTGAATAGCGCATTTTTGCTTGAATTCAAATTCGTTTGGAGAACTTTGAAAATAATATTCGAATAAACTGTCAAATTTAATTAACTACCGTTGCTTGGTAAAGGACATTAATGAGTAGAATAAATCCGATTTACACCTAGACAAGAAAGGTGACTCAACTGTCGCTACTGTCCGAAAGTCGGGAGTTCGATTCCCCCCAAAGTTTTTTGAAATTTTTTTTGTGTTTTTTAATTTATATTTTCATCAAGAATATTCTGGTAGCCCAGTAGCACAATTTTGGCCTTCGTAAGGTCACTAGTTTTTTAGATAAAAATTATGAAAGTACTCCGAGCATAATCTTTGGAAGGCTACAAAAAGAAAACCAATGAATATTTTTTCATTCTGTTTCGACACAAGTGTTGAGAATAAAAAAAGTTCAACCTTGGAAGATTTCAACAATTTTGGCCGAATTTTTTTTCACTGAAGACATGTAAAAAAAAGTTCGAATTTTGGAAAAATTTTTTCACAGAAAATCTTACAAAATCGAGAACGTTGAAATAGTGCTTTCCAAATTGGCAACCAAGAAAAAAAATTCCAACTTTGCAGATTTTCCGCCATTTTGAAATTTTTTTTTCAGAATTCTACACCACAATTCAATTGAGCCCTCAAAAATACTAAGATGTGATCAGAAACCGTTATTTCAAATGTCACGCATAACTAACCACAATCAGAATATTGCTCAAAGTTGACATTAAACACCCTGTATCTCGCTTATGCGTCGAAAACGGGGTATATGTCATGAGGCAAAAATGACTTCCTCGGTGTCATCTACACGGCTATATATGTTTGTCCAGTTTATGGTGAAACACCCTGTATATTCGAACAATTAAACTCTTAATAACAGATATAATATGTTTTGAATACGCCTGTTGGAATATAGATGCATAGAACATTCTATGCATCTATGTTGGAACCAAATATAAGTTGATAGTCAAGTTGTCATATAATAGTTTTGAGAGAACATGTCAGGTTGTTGTCATCACAGATCTGGAAATAAAAGTTGCTTGTGTTTGAAGTAGATTTTGGCTCTTAACGTGAAAAGGTACACCCATATTTGATAGTTAGGGAACTCTATACTGAAGAAACAATCAGTTTCAACATTTGGCGACCGTGACAGGACCCTTCTATTACAAGTATGGAAAAAACCAAGAAAGCCTTAGCTCTACAAAGAACAGCTTTTAGGAGGATTTATGATAAGTTGAAAGAAGATTTCTCCAAAGAAAAATGCGATATCCTAGAAATACAGAGTAGCATCAAAGTTTTGGATGAAAGAATGCTTCAAGTATCCGAACTGAATCAACTCATGATTGATCTCATGTTGGATTCAGGAGATGAAGAAGCAAATATGAATACAGAAGTGGAATTGATGGATACGATGAGTTCTCAATATCACAAGATGAAATGTTGTTTTGACAAGTTGATATGTCAAGGAAGTATCTCCAAGAAGTCAGAATCCAAAACCAAATTGAAACTTCCCAAACTCCAATTCAGACAGTTTGGTGGTGAAATAAAAGATTGGCTTGGATTTTGGAATCAATTCAGCAGAATTGATGACGATTCTGATATAGAAGAGGAGGACAAACTACAATATTTAGTTCAAGCTACGACCCCAAACTCTCGAGCTAGACAAATTGTAGAAAGTTACCCTGCTTCTAAAGGTAACTATGTTAAAGCTGTGGATAGTTTGAAACAACGATTTGGAAGAGAAGATTTGTTGATAGAAGTTTATGTCAGAGAACTTCTCAAGCTAGTTTTGATGAATCTCAACACCAAAAATAAACTATCTACATTTTTTGACAAAATTGAATCACAATTGAGAGCATTAGAAAGTTTGGGTGTGAAATCAGATACCTGCGCTGCGATGCTATACCCTTTAGTTGAATCATGCCTAGGAGAAGATTTAATACGAGCATGGCATCGAAGTCAGTTGTATCCATCCGAATCCAGTTTGAAGACACGTCTTGATACTCTCATGAATTTTCTCCGAGAAGAAGTTATGAACGAGGACAGAATTCATCTCGCTGTATCCAGTTTTAAAGACAGACGAAAGCCTGAAGATAGGAAGATAGGTATTAGTTCTAATGTGCCAACTGCTTCTGAATTATTCAACAAAGGAGTCCAACGATGTGTGTTTTGCAAAAATTCACATTCTAATGAGCAATGTAAGGAAGTGTTGAAACTCAGTTTGGCAGAAAGAAAACAGAAACTGTCAGAAAATGCTTGTTGCCACCTATGCACCAAATTTGGTCATATCGCTCGAAGATGCCGCTCACGAGAAAAATGTCCCAGCTGTCAAGGTAGACATTGTGTATGATTTTTCTACAAACCATAGTAGTAGAACTGAAGGGGGACAAAGTTTTTCGTCGAGTAAGACTCCTGATCGATACTGGATCCCACAAGTCATATATAACAAGAAAAATTGCCGAAGAGATGGGGTACCCTCCAATTCGAGAAGAACAGTTAGTCCATTCACTTTTTGGAGGAACCCAAACTGAATCTGTGAGTCATAGATGCTTCAGAATTTCCCTCCAAAGTCTTACTGAAGACTACCGTTGTAACTTCGAAGTTTTGGATCAACCACTGATTTGCAACCATGTAAGCTCAGTGAAAAAGGGACCCTGGTTGGATGAACTAAAACAAATGGGAGTAGAAATTACTGATACTACAGATGGACCAATTGATGTTTTGGTCGGTGCCGACATAGCAGGAAAACTTTTTTCTGGACGTAAAAAAGATTTAGATTGTGGTCTTGCAGCAGTTCATACATTACTAGGTTGGACACTCATGGGAAAACTGAAATCAGAATATTCATCTAAGACATCCCTTCTTGTAACTTCAATGTTTTCGAAAAATGTAGCCATATGTGACTTATGGAGCCTAGATGTCCTTGGAATTCAAGCTCCTGAAAGAACTGAATCACAACGGGAACAAGAAAAATTTGTAATGGAACATTTTCTAACAACAGTTAAACGAAGAGATGACAGGCGATATGAAGTGTGCATGCCTTGGATTGAAGGTCATCCACCTTTATCATCCAATTTCGATTTATCCTATAAAAGACTCCTCCACACTGTAAAAAAGTTGAAAAAGGATAATTTTTACAACGTCTACGATTGTGTCTTGGACAATTGGTTAACTGAAGGAGTTCATCAGAGAATGAACCGCTTGAAACATCCTCTCAGTCTGGTCATTTTTTACCTCACCATCCAGTATATAAGCCCAGTAGTACCACAACACCTGTACGTCCAGTTTTTGATGCTTCGTCGGGAGCAAAGAATCAACCATCTTTGAATCAATGCCTTGAGAAAGGTATCAACCTCATTGAATTGATTCCATCTATGATTCTACGTTTCCGCTTGGAAAAGATTGGAATCACAGCTGATATAAGAAAGGCATTTCTTCAGATTGGATTACAAGAAAACGACAGAAACTTTCTGAAGTTGCTTTGGTACGATAAAAACGGAAAATTAAAAATTTATAGACATGCCCGTGTCGTATTTGGAGTAACTTGCAGTCCTTTTCTATTGGGAGCAGTCCTCGAATTTCACCTGCAGGACACCCTAAGAAAGTCAATTCATGAAGAAAACTCATATAGTCCCGAAGTTATTTCGAAATTATTGAAGTCATTTTACGTTGACAATATTCTTATAAGTGTGCCCAATGAAGAAGCTCTCAACCAATTTATTGAACAGTCAACTAAAATTCTGGCTGATGTAAAGTTCGAGTTGAGAGGGTGGGAGCATTCTTTGCCAGAAAATGCCGAAGTCGAAGCAAAAAGTAACATTCTTGGTCTCATCTGGAATCGTAAATTGGATACCTTAGAACTTTCTCTAGAATGGTTTGATAAAATGGATATAGGACTGATAACAAAACGAACTATATTATCTGCAGCACACAAACTGTTTGATCCAATTGGTTTCTCATGTCCAGTGACACTGATCCCAAAAATTTTGCTTCAAAGGACTTGGTCTACGAAAATGGGATGGGATGTGGAAGTTGATAAAGTAGTTCGAGAATTATTCCTGAAATGGTTACAAGAACTACCATATTTGACATATGTTAAGATACCTCGGTGGATATCTTTAGATTATACTGTGTTGACCACTCAATCTGTACATATTTTTTGTGATGCAAGTGCAGATGCCTATGCAGCTTGTATTTTTCTCAGAACCGAAACGGGTGATGGTCAAGTGGTTTTGAGATTAATCGAAGGAAAATCTAGAGTAGCACCTGTTAAAAAGTTAACCATACCACGTCTCGAACTTTTGGCTGCAACAATTGGAGTGAGAATATTTCGAAATTTCCAGACAAACTATGAAATCAACCGCCAAGTATTTTTTTGGTCAGACTCCTCAACTGTTTTGACGTGGATCAAAAGGAAGGATAATTGGAAACCATTCATCTGGAACCGCGTTGAAGAAATAAAACGTTTTTCTAAACCTATGGACTGGTATCATGTTCCTGGCGATATGAATCCAGCAGATCTCCTATCACGAGGATGTTCTGCCAAATCACTAGCTGATGGAAGATGGTGGGAGGGTCCTAGATGGTTATGTGATCCAAGTTCACAATGGCCTAGTCAGAATTTTGACAGTAATGAAGAGGAAATAAACTGCGAAAGAAAAAAGACTGTTGTTTCCTCATTGTCTGTGTCTAAAAACTTTGTATGGTACTACAAGTATTTTTCGAAGTTCAGCAAAATTGTAAAGATGGTTGCATGGATAAAACGATTTGTCAATAATAGCAGAAAGAAAAATACTGAAGACGCAACATTTCTGTCTGTCGACGAACTAGAAGTATCAAGAAAACTAGTCATTCATTTTATACAAGAAGAAAGTTTTAAGTCTATAGAAGATCCCAAATTATCATCATTGTGTCCGTTTACTGATAACGAAGGACTGATCAGATTACGAACGAAAACTTCAGATAGAGCTGATGCAGAGGATTTTCGTATGTTATTTTGTATTGCCCACAAACCATGAAGTTGTAAAACGTTTGATTCTCGAAGAACATATGAAGAACAATCATGTCGGAGTACAAGGATTAATGAGTATTCTCAGAGAGAATTATTGGATTCTTAAAAGTAGACGCACTATTAGATCCGTTATTAATAGTTGCATCTCTTGTAAGCGATTTAGAGGCAAACTTCTTGAATGTCCTACCATAAGTTTACCAGAAAACAGAGTCCGTGATGCTGCAGTATTCGAGATTGTGGGCATAGATTTAGCAGGACCTTTGTATATAAAATCAAAGGAGAAAGTGTGGATTGTTTTATATACTTGTGCTGTCTATCGAGCTGTTCATCTTGAATTAACATCGTCCTTGTCAAGTAATGCGTTTCTACAGACATTGAGAAGATTCATCGCTCGTCGAGGTAGACCTTCAACAATCTATACAGATTGTGGAACGAATTTCGTTGGATGTGCAAACGCCTTACAAGAAATAAACTGGTTGGAAGTAGCAGAAAACTGTTCAAAATTACACCAAATAAAATGGAAGCTGAATCCTCCAACAGCTGCATGGTGGGGAGGTTGGTGGGAGCGACTTATAAGATTATTGAAAGATTTGTTACGAAAAACTCTTGGGAAAACAAGTCTTTATTTCGCAGATTTGCAGACTGTTCTTTGCGATTGTGAAGCAGTTTTGAACGCTCGTCCATTGACATACATGTCCGAAGATCCAAACGATTGTGTTGTTCTCACACCAGCGATGTTCTTACAAGACATCAAAGAAGTTGGAGTCATTGATCTTGATTTAGTTAAAGCCAAAGATCTTAGCAGACGATTCAAGTATCGTTTGAAACTAAAAAATGATTTGAACAGAAGATTCAAGTCAGAATATTTAGGCCGACTTACTCTCTTCTCGAAGAAAATCTCCACTGAATCAGTCGGAGTTGGAGATATTGTTCTATTATCGGACTTCAATAAAAAGAAATTGGAATGGCCCTTAGGTCGAGTTGTTGAAACTATTCCTGGACGTGATGGAAGAGTGAGGTTGGTCAAGTTGAAAACTGCCACAGGTGAATTACTGAGACCAGTACAACGTATTTCATTACTGGAAATGAAGAGGTCATTAGATTCACCAAGACCAGCAGTGCCAGAAAAGAAAAACGATAATCATAAGAAAGAGTAAGAGGAACAGATATCGAAAAGATCAATAATTAGAGAGCCGATAGTTAGAACGAGATCAGGAAGACCTGTAAAGGTTCCTGAAAGATTTAAACCATAATTGTGTCATTACTTCTATGTAGAAATGACACAAGGTGGGAGTGTGTTGGAATATAGATGCATAGAACATTCTATGCATCTATGTTGGAACCAAATATAAGTTGATAGTCAAGTTGTCATATAATAGTTTTGAGAGAACTTGTCAGGTTGTTGTCATCACAGATCTGGAAATAAAAGTTGCTTGTGTTTGAAGTAGATTTTGGCTCTTAACGTGAAAAGGTACACCCATATTTGATAGTTAGGGAACTCTATACTGAAGAAACAATCAGTTTCAACACCTCACATCTCAAATGATTGATGTTGATTATGCTGATAACTCCTACATCTCCCAAGGAGATCCCTCTGAAACTAGAATTAAGCTTCCGAGCTTGTAGCTTATTGTACGAGTTCGGAGAATCAGTTGTGTTCTGTAGGCTTTGTTACTGTGTCCTTACGCCACCTTAGGCGCAAACTTAATTTTCGACCCAACTACCGTTGACTAGAATATTTCTTTGCTAGCCACGGGTTTGACTTTCCGCGTCACCGATTCAATATGTTATGATATTTCTGTATATGTGTAACCTGGGAGAGGGTAGTTGTTTTTAGGGAATTGTCAGATTGACGGCAATAGATTTTGGACCCTATAGTGAAATAGATATTTGTAAAATAATGGTTGTTTTTGAGACTAACTCATAACATGGCGCAGTCGTAAAAAGAAGCTACGTTATAACCTGTTAACGTAAGTTCTGTTGGCCCAGTGTGGCAACAGAGCTCGTTATTATGACAACCTCGTAATCGGACAAATGCGTACCTCATGCGCAGAGGTAACTTAACGTCGAGTCTATGGTTGAAGCGGTAGTCCAGTTCTGTTTTAGACAAAGGGCAGATAAGTGTACACGCCAAGCCGAAGCCATATTGCTGTTTTTCATATATAACTACTCCATAGTTTGCATATTCCAATTGTAAATTAGAATAAACATAAACCCTACTTTGTGACAAATTGTGAATACAGTGCAGTTCCCTGTTAATCCTGTTATAAACACTTACATGGCCCCAGAGCAAGAAAAGTGAAGCGTCCTTTGTTAGTCCGCCATCTTGACATCGTTACTTAGTTTAGTAAGTACACAAACGCTAACGCAACAAAAAATGGAAAATATCAACATGGATGAAGAAGAAATTATGTACGATGCACAAGCTGGGCCATCCCAAAGTGTAAACCTGGAAGACCAGCTACTGAACCACTTTACCAGTCCACAATTTTTCAAAGTACTGGTAGACAAAATAAGAGTTAACGCCTTATTGTTCGTCAAATATCAGCTCGCCAAGAAATGAGGGCTCATTTAGCGAAACAAATGGCAAAGTTAAACAACTACCTACGTTCTCAATACCAACGATTGGACGATAAACTGAAAGGCCATTCCAACTACAGATCATGGAAACAGAGAATGGAAACAGAGAATGGAAAGGGATCTAATAGCCTTAGGCAGACACGATTTCCTGAAACATAAATTAGGGGGCGATAAGCAAGAATTCTCACATGAAGAGAAGAGGATGTATGATGCTCAATTACGGCAATACCTGGAGGCAACCCTGCAGAATGGACCTCGTTCCCTCATCAAGAATGAAGCAACAGCCGCTGAAGCATTTCAGAAATTGGAGGAGATGTTTGGGAAAAATGACATACAAAAAATGGTGGAACTCCTGGAGAACTTCGGGAAGATTGTGCTGCATCCAAAGATGAATCCGATGGTGTTCATCACAAAGTTTGAAGACGCGATCAGACAATTTGAGGAACTTGGTGTTCCACTGGATAAAAAAATTATAGTTACATATTTTCTGCACAAGTCCGTCATTTGCGAACTTTTGGTGGATTTTATGCAACTGTAGCTACATTGCCAGAAAACACAAGGACCTACGAATTCGTCCGAAACGCATTTTTAGATGTAGCAAGCGATAGCTTCAATTAAGAATTGGAAAACAGTGAGTCTGATACTGATATGGTAGATATTGTGTGTTCTGAATGTAATGATGATCTTGATTTGAGTTGCAGAGATGTGGATAGTGATATCGTCACTATATGTTCTATTTGTTTGGATGTTCCTGAGGAAACTATTTTGTTAAATAATGAGTTTGTTTCAGTCTCTTGTTTACACTGTAGTAAAAGCAGTACTAATTTATGTGATTTTTGTGCAGGAAGTAGAAGCGAAGGAAGTTCATCAGAACCACCCAGAAAAAGGGGAAAATTAATGACTTCTACCACAAAATTTGTGGAGAAGTAGTACGGAGGTTTTCACTATACACCTGAACAGATTGAAAAAATCAAAAAGATGTCAGTTGAAGAGAAGAAGTCTGCCAGGTGCAATAAATGTGGCCTCTTATTCCATAAGGCATCAGATTGCAGAAGTGAAGGCAGAGCCTGCTTCTATTGTTTTAAGAGTGGTCATGAGAAGAAAGACTGCAAAAAATTGCAGAGCCAGAAAGCAAGTAAGAGTGAGTTAGAGTCACATAAATTTGTTGATCTTGTTTCATTTCTTGTTGATTCCGGTGCATCACATCATGCAGTGAACGCACAAAATATCCTGTTAGAGTACACAGAATATGAAAAGCCTATATCTGTTGAACTTGCTTTGGAAACAAGGAACATTGTTGCTTTGGGAGAGGGTACTCTACCAATTCTTGTACAGTTTGGCAAAAGTTCACAAGTGTTGAAGTTAGTAAAGGTTCAGTTTATTCCTGAACTGAGAGAAAATAAGTGTTCGAGCATTTAACCCTTACTGGAACGGTGGTACATAAATTGTACCACTTTTTCCAGAACAAGTGCAGCACAGCGGTCCAAATAACGTACCACATATTTGATCGCAAATGTGATGCGGCACGGAAGCATTAAAAGTGTACCACCTATTGCATCGCGTTGATATATGCTTGATACGCATATTTCGTCCGCAAATGTAAACATTGCATTACCTAGAAATCAGTTTCTGCGACGCATTTGCAGGATAGAACACGTAAATATTCAAACCAAATCTTTTAGTGAACAAGCACCATCGTTATTTCATTTAATTTATTCGTTTAGTGTGTTTACCCTAAAAGTTTCAAGAATAGCATTCATCAAGTGAGTATATTTCCATTTTTTTAATATTAAGTCCAGAACGTAGTGGTACCTTATATGTACCACGGTGCCGTACGGATATAAAGATTGGTCATGAATTATTATTTCAGATACAATGCCGTATTTGCCATTCAGATTGATAGGACTACTATTGTTGATGGGGACGAAGCTGCCGTGTCAGAGCATCCCCTGCGCCTGCAGGATACAATTCGTATCGAAAATTTTGTGCGGGATATCGAAGATGATCAGTGAGGACTTGTGGGACTCTGATCATGAAATTCCTCTGTAGTAGCAGAGAAAATTGTCTCATTAAAGAGAAAACGAGACAACAGTCCGTTAGAATTAAAAAAACATAAACCTCAAGTATCGGTAGAAGTCAGACCTTACAGTTCAGCACATCAGCCTGGAAGAGGCACTAGAAGGAGATGTGCAGTATGCAGCTCGAGAAAAGAGCAAGTCAGAACTGAATGAACCTGTACAATTTGTAAAGTCCCTCTGTGTTTGTCCAAAACGAAAACATGCTTCCAGGATTTCCATTCAAAGGTAAAATTACTCATTGTGAATGATTCGACAAGTAACTTTGAATTTGTCTTTCAGGCATAGTGGTACGCTATATGTACCACCTCCTATAGAGCCCCCCGACTTTTTGGAAAGCATGGGTCATTGATTTTACATCATATATTTATATTCCTTTCTGAATAAACACAAAAAATTTAAATAATTACGATCTTTTATTCCTCGTGCCACCTATGCAAAATATCTTTCCTGATCTCTGTGCCAGTAAGGGTTAATGCTCAATTCAGTACAAGTGTAATATTGATATTATTTTATCTAGAAAGTTAAAAAGAAAATTGAGCCTCCTGTATGTATCTGATGGTCTCTATAAATTGGCGGTACGTGTTTATCAAGAGTCAGATGACAGCCATCAGCAAATACCAACCAGAAATTTAGTTTCATACAAGAATAATCATGAAGTTATTAATAAATTGTCAAACAAATCGAATTGTAAAATAAAACGTACAATACTTAATCCAGTTATTGGAAGTAATCGTAAAAAAACTCGTAAATTGAGAAATAAGCTAACTCGTAATCAGCTACAAAAGCTAGCTGAAGAAGGTTTAGTTTGGCATCGTAGGATGGGTCACATATCATCCTCTTACCTGGGGAAATTACCAAGTGTGGCACTTGGAATCAAAGAGCTCATATATAATTATACAACTGCTAACTGCTCAGTATGCTCAAAAGCAAAAATGATTCGAAAGCCTTGTACAAAAGAGCGTGAACGTGCATCTAGACCATGTCAAATTCTACATGCTGATTTATTGACTGTTAACACGTTGAGTGCCATGTGAGACCACATAGGTATCACACTTTTTTGGGAGCGGCGAGCCGCGTGAGACCACTCTGGTCTCACGACCAACGACGCATATCTAAATCGCGTATTTCTCCAGTGGTCTCACGTTTACAGGTGGAAAGTGATGTATAGAGTAGAGCATGGTCTGCTACGACAAATTTTGTGTTTGGCCTGCGATATGATATTATGTTATTATCTAGGAGGGTTTGAGCTTTTTTATGTAGTGAATATTCTGTTAGCAGTATCTCTATCAGTTGTGGAAAACATTTTTTGCTAGCAATTAACACATCGCCGTATCTATATTTTGTGCATTTGTCCTCATTTTTTTTTATTTTGGCAGAGCTGTATCCATTT
This sequence comes from Adalia decempunctata, assembly GCA_951802165.1. Classification (NCBI taxonomy): domain Eukaryota; kingdom Metazoa; phylum Arthropoda; class Insecta; order Coleoptera; family Coccinellidae; genus Adalia; species Adalia decempunctata. Next base: position 51,379,319 of record OX637697.1, read on the forward strand.
CGGAATCGGACGTATCTTCATCTGGATGTTATTCATCTGCTGAATCATCTGCTTCGGAAACATCTTCTAACTCGTTCAGTTCTTCATCAGACATGCACTTCTGCCACAGTTTGATCATTTTTGCTTTTTTCTCTTCATAAGACAGCGCGTAATTTTTCACACTTGCAATCTAAGCCAAGACTGAATAAACTATGCAATATCGCTTATCCATCAGACGACGAAAATCCAAGTCTATACAGAAATTATATCACCAACAATCGGACTCAAAAGTACATAAAAAATGAGAAAATTGATGGTCCATATATTAATTTCATTCAACTGAACACCAGAGAAGATGAATATGCAAAAAAAATCGTGTCCACTGGGTCAGTTTTTTCAGAAGTTATGGTGGCACTCAACGTGTTAATCCACCAACACAGTTTGGTAAGAAAAAATATATTTTAGTACTTATTGATGACTATTCTCGATATGCACAAATTTTTCTTATGAAACAAAAGTCAGAAACTTATAGATCGTTCACTTTAGGATTACAATTTTTACAATCAATGTTCCCAGGACGTGGTCAGTTTAGTAAGTTGAGATGTGACAATGGCACAGAGTTTATTAATGAAACTCTTCAAGAGGTTTTAAATAAATTTGAATTAGAATTACAGTGTGCCGAACCATACCAGCACGAACATAATGGAACGGCTGGAAGATTCAATAGAACAATACAAGAAAGAGCTCGAGCTTTGGTTCAGGCTTTCCCGTTACTTTTTGGGGTTTTGCTTTTTCAACAGCTTGTTACTTGTACAATCGCACACCTCACTATTCAGTTGACTTCTTGACACCTTATGAAAAATTATTCGGTAAACAAGCTGATTTGCAAAATGTAGAAATTTTTGGCTCCCAAGCGGAAGCTAAAGTAGAGAATATACCAAAAGGCAAAAAGTTACTTCCACGTTCTATACTCTGTTCAAATGTAAGAAGGAGCAATAACAACATGTTTGGCGCACCGGTAGGAGGGCCTTCGTAAAGGTACTTTCCGTCCAGAGTCGAATCGAGGAGATTTCACACAATCGTTCAGTTTATTTATCCATGTCTCGTCCAGCTAATAAATTTTTTCTGCCTTGTTCCCTTAATGAGCGGATTATCTTCAAATAATCTCTTCTCCACACAATTATTTCATCCCTATCTATCAGTAGACTATCAAATTATTGAATCATTTCTATCCAGTACCATCCACAGTCCGTTCCGAGTACGATCCTGGCACTATCTGAGGGCGGTCTAAGGGTGAGTTGTTATAACCGTTTCACCGATAGGAGCTTTATTGTGCGCAAACCAGACGATTTTGTTTGTTTACAAAGCTCCTTCTTATATTTGAACCGACTATAGTACAATGTTTAGTCGGATACACTGATACAGGTTACACCTTATATGATCCAAAAACACATAAAACTATAAACTCATGTAACGTTCTATTCAATGAAAAATTTAATTATAAATCCTGCAAAACAAATGTGTTAGTTGTTAGTGAAGAACTTCAGATATTGTCAGAAAGTAATAATTCAACTCAAACAAATATTTCAGTCAGTAATAGTCTTAGTAGATCACAAAGTAAAGATACTGATCAGTCAGAAAATGTTCAAATAACGAATGAAATCGAAATAGAAGAGATCTCGCAAAGAGAAAATAGTCAAATATCCAATGAAATAGAAGAAATCTCGCAGTTTGAAAATAGTCAAAATGTCAATCAAATAGAGTTTGAACAAATTTCTTCTCCGTTATATAATCACGAAGAAACTGTACCAGATATCAGTATAAATTCGTGTATTTTGATCAGTTTGGTTTTTTTTCTGAAGACAAAATTTTTAGTACAAGTGATTCACCTCAAAGTTATCATGAAGCCATTACATGCTCAAGCAGCAAGAAATGGAAAACAGCTATTGAATCAGAACTTTTCTCGATGAAAAAGCATACAGTTTGGGATATTGTTGAAAGAGAATCAAATATGAAAGTGATTCCTGTTAAATGGGTATTTGCAGTAAAACATGATGGTAACTTTAAAGCTCGTCTGGTTGTTGTAGGATGTAGAGACACAGAGAAATATTCCTCTGAGGAAACAGCAGCTCCTACACCTGCTTTTTCAATTGTTATTGGCATTATCGGTTGCTAGACATTGGCACATAGAACAGCTTGATGTTAAAACAGCTTTCTTATATGGTGAAATTGATAGACCCAAGTATGTAACCATTCCTGAAGGTATAAAGATTGATAAAACAAAATTTTTATGTAAATTACGTAAAGCTCTATATGGGTTGGCAATTGCACCAAAATGTTGGTTTTACACTATAGATAAATACTTACAAGAGTGTGGTTTTGAAGCAAATTTACGTGAACCTTGCCTATACTTGAAAAAGAAGGAAGATAAAATTGTTTTTATATTGATATATGTAGATGATTTATTAATAACCTGAAATAATAATGACTTAATTGAAGATACCGTGAATGTATTAAAATCAAGATTTGAAATAAAACAGTTTGGTTTTCCAACCAAGTTCCTTGGTTTGGAGATCACAAGAACTGAAAATCACTTGTTTCTTCACCAAACTCAGTTTGTGAAGAATGTTCTGAAAGAGTTTCGCATGGAGAACTCAAATTCTGTTGATACTCCTTTGGTACCTCAAGGAAAGCATAAACCTCCAGAAAATACAAATGAAGCAAGCTTTCCGTACAAAAAGGCAATAGGCTCCTTGTTATATCTGAGTCTTTTCACTAGACCTGATATTTCATTTGCAGTGAGCTATCTTGCCCGGTTTCAGTCAAATCCGCAACAATATCATTGGACATTGGTGAAAAGAGTATTTAGGTGTTTAAAAGGAACCACAGAAATGGGTTTAAAATACAGTAAGGGTTCACCAAGTCTTTCTTGTTATTGTGATGCAGACTTTGCTGGGGACAAAACAAGTCAAGAATCTACTACAGGCTTTGTGATTTTTGCCTTTGGTAATCCAGTCGTGTGGTGTTCGAAACTCCAAGCTACTATAGCACAAAGTTCAGCCGAAGCAGAATTCATTGCATTAACACATGCAGTAAATGAAGCTTTATTATTGGCCCAGTTGTTGGCAGAAACAGTAAATATAGTTGTTTTTCCTGTGCCAGTTTATGAAGATAATGAAGCTGCTAGACAAAACTGTCTGACAAGCACTAGTAAAAGTCGACTAAAATATGTAGAACGAAGATATCTTCTCATTCGTCAACATGGACGAGAGAAGAAAATCAGTGGTCTTAAAATTAATACAAATGATCAGATAGCAGATATACTCACGAAACCTTTGTTGGCAACAAAGTTTCGTAGTTTACGTGACCATTTAGTTACTTGTAACTATCTGACCCCTAGTCAAGTTATGCATGCAAAAATTGTTTGTCAATGTTGAATCGAGAAGGGCCTTCGGTCCCTGGAGATTTAATTTTGACAAATGAAAGTATCTCAAATTAGAAGGATCTTCGGTTCCTGGCGATGAGAGATGCACTCGTTATGGTATACAGGTAGGTCACACCTTTCCATAAATACTAGTTTATTGAGTTGAACCATCAACTACACATGAATAATGTACTGAACAATGATGATACTTGTTCAGTTTTCATGCAAGAAGGGTCTTCGGTCCCTGGATGCAGGAATACTCATGTAATGTCTGTTTTGAGTGACAAAACAACATTAACTATCTTGTTGATTGTATCATTAGGATATGATCATGTTTGTTGAGTTTTCATGCAAGAAGGGTCTTCGGTCCCTGGATGCAGGAATACTCATGTAATGTCTGTTTTGAGTGACAAAACAACATTAACTATCTTGTTGATTATATCATAAGGATATGATCATGTTTGTTGAGTTTTCATGCAAGAAGGGTCTTCGGTCCCTGGATGCAGGAATACTCATGTAATGTCTGTTTCAAGTAAGTAAACAGCATTAACTATCTTGTTGATTAAATCACTAGGATATTATCATGTTTAATGAGCTTATTTGCAAGAAGGGTCTTCAGTCCCTGAATGCTAGTATAGACTCATGTCAAGTAAGTAAAAGGCATAAACTGTCTTGCTGATTATATCTGTACAATATGATCATGCTTGTTGAGTAAAGTGCGAGAAGGGTCTTCGGTCCCTGGAAGCAAAAACTCTTGAAGATTTTAGTAACTAAGTGTGGTTCGCTTCGAGAAACCTCTGTCCCAGTTCTACTGACTATCCAGTTAGCTATTAGTATTTCTCACAATGTATAGTCTATGTAATATCAATGTATTTCCTATTTATATAAATGTATTCTGTATTCAAGTCTAGTTTTAAGTACAAGTCAGTCAGAACTAAACATATAGTAAAAGTTTTAATTGGTTAAGTAGTCAATTGTCCGATTCTAAGATTGGGAGGGGGTGTTAACGTAAGTTCTGTTGGCCCAGTGTGGCAACAGAGCTCGTTATTATGACAACCCCGTAATCGGACAAATGCGTACCTCATGCGCAGAGGTAACTTAACGTCGAGTCTATGGTAGAGGCGGTAGTCCAGTTCTGTTTTAGACAAAGGGCAGATAAGTGTACACGCCAAGCCGAAGCCATATTGCTGTTTTTCATATATAACTACTCCATAGTTTGCATATTCCAATTGTAAATTAGAATAAACATAAACCCTACTTTGTGACAAATTGTGAATACAGTGCAGTTCCCTGTTAATTCTGTTATAAACACTTACATAACCAAAGAAAGATAAGCAATGGAATTTTTGAAGCAACCGCTATCAATGAGTATGTGTGGGGACTTGGGATCTAACTGGCGGAAGTTCAAGAACAATTTCAGTATTAACTCAGTTGCAACAGGGTGTAAAGACAAACCAAAAGAGGTCCAGGCGGCAGTTTTATTACATTGTCTAGGAGAAGAGGCTAATGAAGCTTTGGAGACATTTGATTTGACAGCTGATGAAAAAACAGATCCAGATAAGATAACGAAACAATTAGATGTTTATTTTCTACCCAAATCCAATCCTAGTGTGGAAACTCACAAATTCAATTCAAGAAATCAACTTTATGGCGAATCATTTAAACATTTTTTGGCAGAATTAAAAAAAATTGCTCGAGATTGTGAGTTTGATACATTCAAAGACAGGCTTATAAAAGATAGAATAGTAAGTGGGATCAGAGATAGAAAATTGAAAGATCGTTTGCTGCGAGAAACAAATTTGGATTTGAAAAAGACTATTGAAATTTGTCGTGTGGCTGAACAAACTGAACAATATATCAAGGAAATGACAGATAAAACCGAAAACCTTGAAGTTAGTGAAATACATAAAGAAAATAGATGGATCAAAGAAAATGAAAATATCTCGTATGCTAGAAGACAAGAAGGAAACCTGAAAGCACAGCCGACGTATGTACCGGATCAATATAGAAGACAGCTCAATATGAATTGTTCCAGTCGTGAAAATAAACGGGAGCAAGAAATCAGAGCATCGAATGAAAAACAGAACGTATACAAATAAAGGCAGAACAAGTCATGGAGGATGGCTTAGTGAAAATCCTCGTCAGTCGAAATGTGGCAGATGTGGATTATTGCACAATTACCGTAAATGTCCAGCTTTTGGCAAACAATGTAGAAAATGTTTTAGGTTTAATCACTTTGCTCATTTTTGTAGAAATACTTTGCAATCTGGTGTGAATGTTATTGCTGATGATGAACATTATAATGATAACCATTATGTTTTAGGATCAATTCAGATTTTGATGATGAAAAACTTAGAACAGGATTGGCTTCAAACACCTTATATTCCAGATTGTGGCAGGTACCTTAAATTCAAGCTAGACACGGGGGCTCATGTTAATGTCATCCCAGAAAATATTTGGAGAATTTTGAAAATAGGTTCACTAAAAAAAAATTAAACTGAATATTACGAATTATAGTGGTCAAACATTAGATGTTGTTGGTTCCTATAACTTGCGAGTTGTTTTCAATGGTAAGAATTATTTTCTTGATTTTATTATTCTGAAGACCAATGGAAATTCACCACCTGTGTTGGGAATTCAAAGTCTACAAGAGCTGAATCTTATTCAACGAAATATATTTCAAATCCAAAATAATAATATTTTAACTGAAAATCCAGTATTGTTTGAATGTATTGGTAAAATTCTAAGTAGTCCGGTGAATTTTCAATTGAAACGCGATTACCAAATAAAGTTGTACCGTGTCGTAGAGTACCATTTCATCTCATGGATAAACTCAAAGCCGAATTAGATAGAATGACATCAGATAATATAATCACAACAGTAAAAAAACCCACAGAATTTGTGAATCCAATAGTTATCGTCAAGAAACCAGACAATAGTATTCGTATTTGTCTGGACCCACAAAATTTAAATGCTGCATTGTTAAGAGAACATTATGAAATTCCTACTTTTGATGAAATTACACGAGATATGTGTGGTGCAAAAATATTTTCAACCCTCGATGCTAACAAAGGGTTTTGGCAAATTGTGTTAACAGAGGAAGCTCCGGAGATAACAACATTTGTAACACCTTTCGGTAGGTGTATGTTTTTACGTTTGCCATATGGTGTATGCAATGCTCCGGAAAATTTTCACAGAACATTTACAGAAATTTTCGGAGACATCAAGGGAGTTAGCGTATATATTGACGATATTATAATTTACGCAAAAACCTTAAAAGAACTTGACGAAATTCTGGAAAAAGTTTTTTATAGAGCAACGGAAATGGGTGTAAAATTCAATAAAAATGAATGAAGGTTTAGAGTGAAAGAAGTTAAGTATGTGGGACATATTGTGACAGATGAAGGTATAAAAATAGATAATGATAAAATTGAAGCAATTAAACAAATAGATATTCCAAAGAACACTAAAGAATTGAGCAGGTTTTTAGGAATGGTCACATATGTTGCGAAATTTATTCCAAATTTATCCAAACTCACATCAAACTTGAGGGCACTGTTAAAAAAGATGACAAGAATGAAATTTATATCGACATATAGCTGAGCTTCTTATTTTCTTATTCATTCAGGTAAAATAGGGTTACTCTTACTCCTTACAAACTACTTTTTGTTATAACAATCTGAATCATCATTTGGACAGGGTTATTGGATGTTGTTAATTAGGTATTCCCAAATTTAGTTCTGATATAAATATACCATTTGAGAAAAATGTGGAGTGATCTCATTCATTGAATATAATTTTCGAAGAAATTCTGTCCACTTAACTTTTTAAATATTCTTCTTCCAATCATACTTTTACTTTCACAATTTTTTCCAAGCAACGATGATCCTTATTTTTGTCTTTGGTATGTTGCACAACTTATCTCAATTAAGTGATATTCTTTTTTGATACCATCCTCCTTTTGACAACTTTTGAACTTCATAACTCTTCTATTAATTTTGTACATTAAGCTCAGCGATTCTTCTTTTCAACGGCTTTTTTCTTTGTGTATCTTTGCAACAGCAACGGAATTGTAATATGTCCTACTCACAAAATTCAATTTGCTTGATAGCTAGGTAAATTGAGATCAAAATGCAACAAAAGTAACTCGATCAATGACAACAACTATTAAAACACCCCTCAAAAAGTTAAAAAAAATATATCATTAAAGAGAGGATTTCGATCATTCTTTTGGCTTCATTATAAAATCTATTCTAAATTTACTTATTTCTTCATACCAATAAATTCATAACCTGAAAGCATTTACTCTTGAATAAGAGGTAGCCGTTATTATTCGTGAATATGGAAAAAACCTAATCGTTATTATTTGAACTGAAAAAAAAATAAAAGAATCGGGGTATCATTATAACGTATAATCCCAATTCATATTCCACGACTGATATCGCCAAATAAGATGCGATCACGCACGTGGTTTATCGCGTATGCTTCGGCTGACTCCGAGCTGCGATACAGTACGTGGGATATGAATCCGGGATATACAGGGTGATTCACGGTGGATGGCACATTAGACGTTTCTGGAGAACCAGACTTCGGGTCGGTCTGAAAATTTAATGGAATGCATTATCGGACCTGTTCTACCCAACTAAAATATTTTCGTCAATGCGGTGTTGCCACTTCTATTAGAAAGTAGTAGCAACTTTGCTTTTTCAAATGGAACACCCGGTATATTATATTATTTTTGGAATCTCCAACAACTTCTCGACAACTTTTATTGACATTTCCCTATACCTATCTGTTGCCGTTTTAGAAATATAAATTAATTTCAATTTTTTTCACCGGAAAACATGACCTCTAAAAATGCTGATAACTTCGGGTTGAGAAACACTATGGCATTGAAATTTGGTTTGGAGTTAGGTGATACATAAATGCTTCCAATCCTTCAGTCTGATTTACGTTACTTCAATACAGGGTGGTAAAAAAATACAGTCTTTTCGGTTGCTTGAAAAAGTGACTGAAAGTTGTTTATTTCAAATGGAACGCCCTGTATATTATTGGAAATTCGGAAAACTGATGAAATTCGCTTTCATTCTATATATATCATGCCTTTACCTTACTAGTCAAATTTCGGACTTATGAGCATTTATTTGTCAAAATGTCCCTTCAGAATGGTATTCCCATTCGGTATTTGGTAGGCAGGCCATCATTACTACTTGATACTATCTTGTGACATTCTGCTAATAATAAAGGCACCAAGAAACTTGAGAGTCAAACTATTCATATGAATTATTATTAAAAAGTAGAACAATCATGTTGAATACTTCAAATTATGTTCGAATCTCTGGCCGTTCACTTCCAAGCACTTCAAAATGCGGGTGTTGACTGCTTTCGTCGTGGCAGATCGTATTTCTTTGAAATCCAAATCTTCAAATGCTTGGGCAATCCTTTCCAATAATTCACATCTCGAATGCACGGGTGTTTAGTAAACTTTTTCTTTCAACATTCCCCACAGATAAAAATCTGACGGACTAAGATCGGGTACTCTTGCTGGACAATTCCATGGTCCCAAGCGCCTTATCCACCGATCTTCAAAAAGTCTCTCCAGTTAATAATAATGAACAAATTTATGAGCACTTCGTTTGAATAGTTTTCTTCCATCGTTTCGAGGGTATTTGCAACTTCTGAAATGAAGAAAATGTCGAAATTCAAGCTTCTTGGTGCCTTTATTATTAGGAGAATGTCACAAGGTACTGTCAAATAGTAATCATGGTCTGCCTACCAAATACCGAATGGAAATACCATTCTGAAGGGACATTTCGACAAATAAATGCTGATAAGTCCGAAATTCGACTAGTTAGGTACAGGCTTGATATACATAGAATGAAAGCGAATTTCATCAGTTTTCCTAATTTCCAATAATATACAGGGCGTTCCATTTGAAATAAACAACTTTCAGTCACTTTTTCAAGCAACCGAATTGAAGTAACGTAAATCAGGCTGAAGTGTTGGAAGCATTTATGTATCACCTAACTCCAAACCAAATTTCAATGCCATAGTGTTTCTCAACCCGAAGTTATCAGCATTTTTAGAGGTCATGTTTTCCGGTGAAAAAAATTGAAATTAATTTATATTTCGAAAACGGCAACAGATAGGTATTGGGAAATGTCAATAAAAGTTGTCGAGAAGTTGTTGGAGATTCCAAAAATAATATAATATACCGGGTGTTCCATTTGAAAAAGCAAAGTTGCTACTACTTTCTAATAGAAGTGGCAACACCGCATTGACGAAAATATTTTAGTTGGGTAGAACAGGTCCGATAATACATTCCATTAAATTTTCAGGCCGATCCGAAGTCTGGTTCTCCAGAAACGTCTAATGTGCCATCCACCGTGAATCACCCTGTATAATTAAGGGTTGTTCCGATTTTTTTTGTGGACCTCTTGTGCATATTTTTAATGTAGCCTTAGATCAGGGTACATTTCCTGAGCTGTTTAAAGCAAGCACAGTGACACCTGTTTATAAGGGTGGTAGAAGAACTTGTGTTGAAAATTATCGGCCTATAAGTTTCTAGTTGCACTGCTAAGATATTTGAGAGCATAATTGGTGAGATTATTTTTCAACAGACTAAGAATAGTATATCTCATTATCAGCATGGCTTCTTTCCTGATAGATCGGCTGTGAGTAATCTGTGCGTATTTTCTGAGTATGCCTTTGATGCCTCGAATAGAAGGGAGCAGTTGGACGTATATACGGATTGTGCCAAGGCTTTTGATAGTCACCGGACCTTATTGGTTAAGCTTTCTGGTCTTGGCTTTTCTCGGGAGGTCTTGGGGTTCATTTCCTCATATCTGACAGATAGGAGACAAGTAGTTGACTTGGGTGGAGGTGTCGAATCGCAAACTTTTGTGCCGACCTCCGGGGTTCCACAGGACAGTAACCTCGGACCACTATTGTTTTCCATTTTCATTAATGATTTACGTATGTGTGTTGAAAACTCTCGGTGTTTATTGTATGCAGATGACTTCAAGTTGTTCAAGATTGTATCTTGTCTTGTTGACTGTGTTGCATTACAATCTGACCACAATGCAGTATCTGAGTGGTTTACCGAAAATAAAATGACTGTTAATATTGAAAAGTGTGCATTAGTAACTTATACACGTAAAGTTAGCTTCATAAGGGAAACATATTTCATCCATGATTCTGAGATCTTGAGGAAGACCGAAATTAAAGATTTAGGTGTGAATTTTCAAGTGAACATGAAGTTCAATAACCATTATCACTATATTATTGGAAAATCTTCGAAAATGCTTGGATTTGTCATTCGAAATTGCAGAGATTTTGAGCCTGCTACTGTTATTATTATTATTATTATTATTATTAACAAGAAATTGGAGCTGAGGCTAGGCCTATGGTAGCTCTTAATGTAAAAAATGACATCAAATAAAGTTGACAGTACACTCCCTAGTAAGAGATAGACAGCAAACACAGAGCAAGATAATAAGTTCACCTCACGAATAAGCAGTCATACATATTCTTGAACGAGTTCACTGAAGAAGCATCAACGATCTCATGAAATTGTATAATATCCTAGTAAGACCTCATCTTGAGTTTGCCTCAGTTATTTGGATGCCAACTGAAGTGACTAACCAAGATCTCATTGAAAGGGTTCAAAAACGGTTTTTACGGTATCTGTATTTCAGACAGACTAGAACCTATCCATATATGGTGTCGTATAAGTTAATGTTGAAGGATTTCAGTTATCGTACACTGGTGGATAGAAGGAATGTTCAGGCTGTATTATTTGTTTATTGTATAGTTAACAGTATGAAATATAGTGGTTGTGGTATCGTTTCATTCATAAACTTCAGGGTTCCCAAACTGCACCTAAGGTTAAAAAACCAATATCTTTTTCATATAGAAGCAAAAAAAGTTTCCGGTGTGCAAAATATGCTTCAGGTTTGCAACGAATTTTTAGATAAGAATAAAGACATTGATTTGTTCAATATAAATTTAGTTTCATTGAAGAAGAAATTGTACTTAATGATAGTATAGTTGGTATTATTGGAGCTTGTTATTTTTTCAATTTAGTTTTAGTTTTTGGTATTTTTTGTGTACATCTCTTTGCATGTAATTATCATAATGGTCTTTGTAAGGAGTATAAATAAATAAAGGGAGGAATTGCTCAAGAAAAAATATCAATCTGTAAATATGTGGTAACCCTTGAAAGTCTTTGCCAAATTTCAGCTGAATATCTTGAGAAATTCAGGTCCTGAAGAAAAAAACTTTGAAAAAAATTCAATTTCAACACCCTGTATCTTAAATTCATAGCTTTTGGAGACCTGTGTTTAAGAGACATTTATTTTTTATATCATCCAAGTAATCACCCCTCTTCATTTGTACCTACAATATATAAAAATTCAAAATATATATATATATAAAAAGTATTGTTACGAATACCGTAACTGGTCACCATATGGGAAGTGACATGAAGTGGGAGAAAGTTCGATGGTGGAAAGAACAACCGTCAAGATGATAGTTTTGGGAGAGAGGAGAGGAAAAGTCATTATTGTAGATAGACAGTTTTTGAATAGAGTTGTGAATATTGTTGTTTTATTGATAAATAGATTATTGTTTCTTGTTAAGTATTTTGAATTGAACTGTGTGAACTGGGAAAAACGTAACACTGGTGTCAGGTGTGGGGTATATTTAGCATGAATCAAAAATGACGGAAAAAAAACTCATGGATCTGAAAGTGTCAGAGTTGAGAGAGGAGCTTCTGGAGCATAGTTTAGAATTTGAGGGGAAGAAATCAGAGTTGCAAGAACGATTACAGCAAGCTCTGATTGATGAAGGTCATGATCCGGAGACGTTTGTTTTTCAAGTTGGGACGGACATACTCACTTGCTTGAGGAAGGAATTCAGACAGTTTGACAGAAAAACTCAAAAATAACGCTGTTGAATTGACGAAAATGATGGGTGATAATTTTGATAAAATGACCATGGAGTGCAATGAATGGAAAAACGACGTGAAATAAAGGATAGAAAGTATGGAAAAAAACATTGAAGAATTAGAAGAGAAATTGGAAGAAAAGATAGAATATACGGAGAACAATATTGAAAAATTTGAAGAAAAACTTCAACAGAAATCAGAAGAAAGGCTATCCAACCTTAGTATGGAAATTGAAAATGGTAACAAAAACAATGAAAAATGTGATTTCTTCTTCAATAAACCATTAAGAAAAATGATGGGAAATTCTGAATGTGCTGGACATGGGAATGTCATCAATCAAGATTCCATTGCTCAACAATTGCCTATTTTCGATGGAAAACAGCATGGGAAGAGTATTGGACCCTATTTGAGACTGCCGCTATGATGAATTGTTGGACGAGACAACAGAAGGCTTCAAGATTAACTTTGTCCTTACGGGGCGAGGCATTGAGAGTGCTACAAATAATTCCACTGGCTGAAAGAACTGATTTTGAAGAGCTGGTACGTCGACTTGGAATGAAATTTGGACAAAAGCATTTAATAGAACTGTATCGATCGGAACTGAAGAATAGAGTGCAGAAGGAAAAAGAGAGTCTGCAAGAGTTTGAAGTTGATATCATGCGTCTTGTGAAAATTGCTTATCCAACGGTACCTGACGACGTATACAAGTCTTGCTGTTGATAAATTTTTGGATGGCTTGCGAAATGCTGACACAAAGCTAGGCATTAAACTTGCCCGACCAAAGACAATCAATGATGCACACCCAAGCTCTTGAGTACGAGGCGATTAAAGAATCTACGAGAAGCTATGCTCGTGTGAGGGTTGCTAAAGCTTCTACGAGAGATGACAGCCTGGAAAACGAGAATGTCACAAAAATTGTGCAACAAGTCCTTAAAACATTGAAACTAAAGAAGAAAGAGATAGTGAATGTATATGGGGAGATGAACGCCTTCTTCACCATTGGAAGCACAAGCTTCAAATACCCCGTGCTGGTTGCTGATATCGAAGATGATAATATAATCCTCGGGACTGACTTGATGAAAGCGTTGGGATTTAAGTTGAATCTGGGTGATGGAACATTAATTGTGAATGGAGAGGAAGTAGTGCTGCAAAACGGAGCAAATATAATGGCAAAAATAAATTTATTCGAAGATTTCGAGTTAACTCTTCGTAGTGAAATGATGGTACTAGCGGAAATTAGCGGATACAATGGAAGTGAAGCTGGACAGTTGGTTATGATGGAACCCTGTTATGATGAGGAATATACCAAGAAAGGGGTGATGATAGCTAAGGCGGTAGTTCAGGTTGGGAAGAAGAATTCGAAGTTATTAATCTGAACGATTATGATGTCCAGCTGAAGAAGGGTACCACGTTAGGTAACTGTGAGCCAATATCTTCTATTGTGCGTCAAATGAGATCCATCATGAAACATCAAGGAGGGCTACCCCAACCACTTGAAGTACTGGTGGAAACATCATCCGAAGGGTTAACTCGTTCCCAGAAATATGAGGTTCGGAAACTAATAAGTCAGTACCAAGATGCCTTTGAAGTTAATGGAGCCAAAGGAAGGACAAATATCGTTCAACATCTAATAGATACGGGCAGTGCTCAACCTGTTCGCCAGACTGCTAGAAGACTTCCATCAGCAAGACGAAATGAGGCTGAGCGAATAATCGAGGAGATGGAACAAGACGGAGTCATTGAACCGTCGAGTGGTCCATGGGCATCACCAGTAGTGCTTGTGAAAAATAAAGATGGTTCAACTCGTTTCTGCGTAGATTATCGACGCCTCAATGATGTGACCAGAAAAGATTCGTATCCTCTGCCTAGAATTGACGACACCTTGGATACTTTAGCAGGTTCTATCTTTAGATTTGAAGAGCGGGTACTGGCAAGTTGGTATGGATCCAAGGGACCGTGAAAAGACTGCATTTACTATTGGAACAGGCTTGTACCAATTCACCGCAATGCCCTTGCTACATTCGAAAGGCTCATGGAGAATATACTAAAAGGCCTCAGCTGGAAGACGTGCCTAGTGTACTTGGATGACATAATTGGAGTCGGAAAGAGCTTTGGTGACCATGTGAAGAATTAAGAAGCCGTGTTCCAGAGACTAAGGGAAGCAAATTTAAAGCTGAGTCCGTAGAAGTGCAATCTGTTCAGAAGAGAAGGAGAAGGAGTCGCAGTCGATCCAGAAAAAGAACGCGTTGTCGAAGAGTGGCCAGAACCTAAAGACCAACATGAATTACGAAGCTTTCTTGGACTGTGTACTTATTATCGAAGATATGTGTTAGGCTTTGCTGACATAGCCAGGCCTCTGACTAAGCTCACCGAAAAGAGTCAAAAGTTCAATTGGGATGAAGATTGTAGGAAAGCTTTCGAGCATCTGAAAGCCGCCTTGGTTAGTGCCCTCATCTTGGCATATCCTCTTCCAGAAGGCAGATTCATCCTGGACACTGACGCGAGTAATTTTGGGATCGGAGGAATGTTATCACAGGAAGTGGATTGTCAAGAGAGAGTTATTGGTTACTTCAGTAAGGTCCTATCGAAACTCGAGCGCAACTACTGCATCACGAGAAGAGAGTTGCTGGCGGTCGTAAAATCAGTAGAGCATTTCTACAATTATTTGTATGGCAGAAAGTTTCTATTAAGAACTGGCAGGGTTGGCATGTTTTGAAACATTTGTTTTATAACAGTGTTTTAAAACATGTTTTGAACACAAGCCTCTGTTTAAAACATATTTGTTTTAAAAAGATTGTGCAAATTTGTTTCTTTATACTCTTTAGAGTGAACTGCAATGTCGTTGAAAAGGAATAAGAATTATCAACTTCGTTCAGAAATAGGGAGAGTAATTTTTATGGGCGATTCATTGAAAGGTAGAGCGACAAGGAAATATCTTCTTGATGAAATTTGTGTTAGTGAACGATATCCATTTGAGACAAAATTATTAATAAATAATATTGACCCAGTGGTCGAAATGTTGTTTTTTTTGTGTAAATGAATCTAATTGAGCCTTAATTTTGAAATTAGTAGTTTTAAATGTTTTTCACTTCTTAGACAAGACAACCTATTTTTTTTCCCATTTGTTCTTCGAAATTCACCTCAGCATGAAATAAAATGCAAAGGAAAAATATATTCAATTCAATTGCACTTTATTGTTTCTCATCACATCTATTGTCACGTTAGAATTGTTTTGGAAGAGTTTTCTGATTGAACCATATTTTTATTGGAAAAAATGCTATGAAGAACTTTTGTTTTAAACATGTTTTAAATCATGTTTTTTGAATGTTAAAAAAACATGATTTAAATCAAATAAAACAGTTTCAAATGAAAAAAACCCAATGTTTTTATTTTTTTTTTCAAAAAAACAAATTTTTTTTTTTCGTCAACCCTGAGAACTGGTCATGCGGCTTGGCAATGGTTGCTGCAGTTTAAAAATCCCGAAGGACAAGTGGCTAGATGGATTGAAAGGCTCCAGGAATACGACTTTGTGACTCAACATCGATCCGGAATACAACATTGGAATGCTGATGCATTATCCAGAAGACCTTGTGCGAGGGACTGCAAACATTGAGCTCGTGAGGAAGAAAAGTCTGCCAACATCTGCAGAATAACGGTCGTAGATCCTCGATGGAGTAACGAACAAGTGGTTGCTGACCAGGAAAATTACCCCACATTAAAATTACTGAAGAGTTGGAAAGATACTAGCGAAAAACCAGTCTGGGAGAAAGTTGCCCAATATTCGCCAGCTGTGAAAAGCTATTGAGTGCAGTGGGAGTCCATAATTTTAGAAGATGGGGTCATTAAACGTGTACTCGAGAGCGAGAATGGTAATTCAATTGTTGGTACCCAGATCCAGAATCCCGGAGGTTTTGACACAGCTGCACAATGAGGTGTCTGTTGGCCATCTGGGCGTGAAGAAGACAATGGAGAAACTGCGTCAAAGATTCTACTGGGTGAACTGCAAACAGGATGTCAGAGACTGGTGTAGAAGATGCGAGATTTGTGCCGCAGCCAATGGTCCTCAACCCAAGCGAAAAGCCCCGGTGAAGCAGTACAATGTAGGGAGCCCTTTTGAACGAATAGCCATTGATATCGCTCGACCATTCCCAATTAGTGACAATGGACAAAAATACATCTTGGTCGCCATGAATTACTTCAGCAAGTGGGTAGAAGCATATTCCCTTCCAGATCAGGAGGCTGTGACGGTTGCTGAAGTATTGGTAAAAGAAAGGGTTAGCAGGTTTGGTGTCCCAAGAGAATTACATTCTGATCAAGGAAGGAATTTCGAATCACATGTGTTCCAAAAATTATGTGAGGCTCTCAGTATCAGAAAAACCAGGACGACGGCCTTACATCCGCAGTCAGATGGGATGGTGGAGCGTATGAATAGAACCATGGGCAAATACTTATCGAAAGTAGTCTCTGACCACCAAAAAGACTGGGATGAGTACATCCATCTATTTCTTTTGGCTTATAGTTCATGTGTTCATGAATCAACGGGCATGACTCCTGCGAGCATTGTCTTTGGTCGCGGAATAAGACTTCCATGCGATATAATTTTTGGATGCAAACTCGGAGACGACATTGCTGGAGAGGACTACGTCAGCAAACTCAGGCAAAAGATGGATGACATACACGATAGAGTGCGAACGTACATCCAAAGAGCTAGTGACAGGATGAAAGACATTTACGACGTTAAGGCCAATCCGATGCAGTATCATCCTGGAGATCGTTTATGGTTGTACAACCCTCAACGATGTCGTGGATTGTGTCCTAAGTTTCAGCGAGCATGGGAGGGCCCATATGAGGTGCTGACTAAGATAAACAGCGTTATGTACCGCATCAAGAAATGCCCCAATGGAAAGCCCAGGGTGGTGCACTTCAATCGTTTGGCACCGCATAAAGGGACTCAGGATTCATTTCATGCGGACGAAATTCGTGTTTTCCAGGCGGTCACCGACCAAAAAGAATTTGAACAATTAGACAGAGTCTACGAAGGCCATAGAAATGGTGTAGTTAGAGAAATACAGCAGAACATGTTTGAAGTTTGCAGAGAATATTCCCTGGCGCATTGTGTAGCTGCAGATCTTCGAATGTCCAAAGGAATCGCTTCTGTGTTTCGGAAGAAGTATGGGAAAGTAGTAGATCTAATGTGTCAGGCGCGTTTTGCCGGTAGCGTCCTGAAGTTTGAAAATTACGATGTAAGATCTTCATTTTATTTAATAACGAAGGAGTTTTCGCACAAGAAGACCACTGATTACGACTTATGGCGAGCCCTTAAGGACTTAAGGGACCAGATGCTGGGAGAAAAATTACATAAGTTAGCTATTCCCAAGTTGGGATGTGGTTTGGATGGTTTATCTTGGTGGATGGTAAGGAATCTGATTGAAGAGTTGTTCCAGAATACATCTATTCAAGTTTTGGTAGGCTGTTTCAATCCACTACATGAAAAACAGCTTCGAAAGAAAATTCCTTGCTACTTCTACTCGAAAGGGAGATGTAATAGAGGAGAAACCTGTCCGTACATGCATTCAGCGATTGTTGATGTTTCAGGACGAAACACTTTTGAGGGAGCAGTGTTACGAATACCGTAACTGGTCAGCATATGGGAATTGACATGAAGTGGGAGAAAGTTCGATGGTGGAAAGAACAACTGTCAGGATGATACTAGACCAAAATCTGATATCTAGAATGCCGTTTTGATCTACAAATTTTGGTCACGATTTTTAGTAAGCAGTCGATACACCAGGTATTGTATGCATCTATGTTTTGGGAGAGGAGAGGAAAAGTCATCATTGTAGATAGACAGTTTTTAAATAGAGTTGTGAATATTGTTGTTTTATTGATAAATAGATTATTGTTTCTTGTTAAGTATTTTGAATTGAACTGTGTGAACCCGTAAAAACGTAACAGTATAAACAATTATTAAAAAAGTGAATATTCTCTAAATTGTATTATGTAAGTAATGGCAGTTCATTATAAATCATAGATTCAGAATGAAATGGATCCAGCATACTAGAATATTATTGGTCCTAAAATAATAATAATAATCCTCCCTCCAATCTGCAATGAGTCTTGCCCATCGACTCTTTAATCAATGCTTCCAGATAGCACCTCTCTTTCTATATGTTGGGACAATACTTTGAATTTAGAAACCTACGGTTGTCTTGTCCTTATATTCTATGACTATGTTAAACATTGATAATATTGATATCATTAAAGCAATCTTTAAGAGAACACAACAGTTATAAACTCACCTAAAAATCCTGCATTTATGTACCTAACACAATCACATAGTTTGAAACAATCTTCAACATTTCCTATTCCAAGATTGTTTATACATCTCCTCATCAATTCTCCAGTGAAATCTGCTATACCTAATACAAAATCAGAATGAGAAAAATGTAAAACAATTTTTCCGTGTTCCTCATCATCATAGACAAAATTTTCATTGATAACTTCCCAAGGCTCAATTTCCCCTTTCTTTAGATACTGAAAGAAAACTAAGGCTTCAATAAACTCTTGCATTCCACTTGTATAAGTTTTCTGGAATAAATAAGGATCTAATCCTTGTAGTTCTAATGCAATTTGTTTGAAATTTGTCTGCATTAAATTTTTCAATCTTGTTTCTACATCTATAAAAACTGATTGTTTTCTATTATCCCTAAAAGCAGCCAAGTAAGTTTCAATTCATCTATCTAACATAAACTTACATATCAGTATTTGTGCTGTGTAGGGCGAAGATAATTCTTTTACTCTCTATAGTGATATCTCGGCTCAATTTGACAATTCTCTCATGACGGTCATGTTTTTCATCTAGTTCCTTCGAAAAATCTCTAAACATTTTAATAACCCTATTATTTTCATCTATATTCGAGAGAACTTCCTTAGCCTTGTCTCCTACAGAAGCGTTGCTGAATTTTCCAAATTTTTTATTTTGATATCCTAAAAATTCATTTTAAGAAACAAAAAACAAAGATATGTTCAGGAGGACGATCACCTCTGCTTCTATTTTTGGACATTTTGGATGTTCGAAATCAGAGACAGTCGGTTATCTGAAATTATTAATTAATAAAAGTGTTTGTTATGGAAGAGGAGAGTTGTTACGTGTTTAGTTGTTTTGAACCATTGACTTATTTATAAGTTATAAACATTAAACAGTGCCCTGCCAGTCCTGCCACTTATAATCTTATAAATGGCCTACTGGCCTCAAACTTCAAAGGCATTTCGAGTCAGCTGATTTTGACATTTCGACTGTGGGGCAACCAGTTAGTTTTTGGTCCAACAAAACAGCTGATCACCTTTTTTCAAGATGGCTTCTGGGTCAAACAAATAACAGACATTTCTGCTATAGTGTTACTCTATTATAACTATCATTTTAAATGGCATAATTGAAGACATTGAACTTGAAAATTGAGAAACCAACAGAAACTATCTTGAAACACGTACCTCGTAACTGAAAAACCTCGGTTTGTTACACGGATACTCAAACAGTGTTTGAGTATCCGTGGGTTTGTTATTTGTTTGACCCAGGAACCATTTTTAAACAGCTGATCTTGACAGATCGTTGGACTGGTCTATGGAGTGTTTTATATTTACTTAGCGAAAAAAAGTTTTTAAGACGTGAAAAATATGATCAAAATCTGAGATTCTTCCCGTTCTGCCTGCTAAATGGAGCTAATGTGTGCCCCACAGATCATAGAAATGATACAGTGTGACGTCAGCTCGAAATGCCTAGACTGTGGCCCTGCCGCCCGATCTTTCTCCTTTCAAAGCTTATTTATGAATACAGAGAGAGAGGGGAAATCTGGAGGCTCTGGCTGAACAGTGAGGGATATATGTTCTGTGGCTTGCCCATCTGGCTGGTCGGCAAGAAGCAATTTGGAAGGCATCAGTGTTGCCGCTTCAACAGAATTATCGCCAAATATACCGAATTGTTTTCTACTATACTCTGTTCAAATATAAGAGACATCAAAATAAACAAAGTCGCGCAGAGGTAGGATGGGCTTTCTTCAGGTAGAGACTTTATTTCAGGGCTCCAGGGTCGGATCGAGGATAGTTCACACAATCATATAAACTCAAATTCATTTATTCAACATATTCAAATTACAAATGTCATAAGTTTGAAAAAAATAATGCAGCGTCCAAAATAATATATTATGTATTACCCTATTAAAAATTATTCAGAATTTTGTTGGTCTTCTTCTGTGTCACTTTCATCCAGATTCACCAGCACTCGCTCTATTGTTGACTCCATGATATTATCGAGCTGACACATTTTTTCTTCGACATCAGTTACAACATGATGTATGCATTTCTTCCATTTCTCAGCACCAATCGAGCCTATAGCTCCCAGAAACAAATTACGAACCTCAGCAATTTTAAATGAGGAGTTCTGAGCAGCTACTTTTCCTTTTACTTGAGCCCAAATGAGCTCGATTGGATTCAGCTCGCAATGATATGGTGGGAGTCTCAATACTGTTCTTCCCGTCTCATTGGCCATTTCATCTTTAATTAATTTTTCATACCTCCCTCTATTTGCCTTGACCAGAGCAAGAAGTTCCGCCTTCAAAAGATCATTTTCGAAGGAAATATTTTTACTGAGCAACCAATTTTTGACATCTTCCTTGCGGGTTGAAGACGGAATCGATTCCATTTTTCTCGAATGATAACTGGCGTTGTCCATTACGATGACAGCGTTATGATCCAGAGTTGGCAAAATTGTTGAGAACCACTTTTCGAACGATTCCCCGTTCATTTCCTGATGGTAATCTCCGGATTTTTTCGATTCGAAAAACCATAGGCCGTTCTCTACAAATCCGTCTTCTCCCCCTATATGACATATAATCAGTCCTTTTCCTTTTCCACTTGGGTTTTTGAGACCAGTTGACAGACCTTCTCGAAAAGCCTGTCTGTTGGACCCAATCGATTCATCGACCCATATTGAATTTTTTGTACATCCCGCATTTATCCATGTCTCGTCAAGGTAATAAATTTTTCGGCCTTGCTCCCTAAATTCTCGAATTTTCTTCAAATAATTTCTCCTCCAAACAACTATTTCGTCTCTATCAATCAATAAACTATTACGACCACGTTTTTTGAATTTGAATTTCATTTTTTTCAATAATTTATAAAATGTTCTTTTTTTAAAATTCGGCAGGCTGTCATCGTTATTAACAACTTCCAAAACCTTCGAAATTGTAGGAATTTCATCAAGAAAAAAAACCGTGAACTATTCTCCTAATTAAGTTCATGTCGAAATCGTCTATTGAATCGATGCTTTTTAGCGACTGGGATTTCTGCTTAGGTGGAATCAATAGATGATTTCGTTTATATTATTTTTCAGAAATCTCGTCGGAAACCGACAAAGGGTTAAGTACAATTCAAACAAATATTTATAACCGGGACAAATTGAGGTACCTACTTCAGATATATATATGTACCTACTATCGACATTCCGTTCTAAGCTTTAAGTACGATCCTGGCAGTCTTTTGGGGGCGTGACAAGAATTGTAGAAAAGATCCTTTGACCAATAAGCTGTTAGTATGCGCAAAACAAACCGATTTGGTTTGTTTGTTTACATTCTCTTATATTTGAACAGACTATAGTTAGCTCTCAATAGAACTTGTTGTAATATTCATAAATGTTAATTTAGTCTTAGGTTGGCAACCATGTAAGGTTGACAGTAGTCAGTCGAGTCAAGCTTAGCGTCCATATATCTAATAATTCCAATATGGGCCATGAGCCAATCAAAACTGAAGCTGGGCTTTGGTAAAACTCCAGATCTGCGCAGGTGCAGAAATATTAAGAAAAAAAATAACGTAGTTATTCTATCTCTCTCTGGCACCTTGTATTATGTCATACACGTAAAATTAATGATGTGATGTATTATTTCATACGCTCATAACCAAACAAATTATTTATTCCGTTTGTGAAAATTCGTTAATCAATAGTTCGTTCGTTGTTTAAATCCTCGTTCATTTTTCACTTATAATCGTTGTTGTTATTGTTCATTTTCGCGTTCGATATAATCATAGTTTAATTACCTAGTTGAGTTGGTTAGTCTTTATAGGTATAGTTGGTCCGTTTTTGAATAGTATTTATATCTATTTGAAAATTTTGTTCAATAAGGAATTAAACATGTCTTTAAGGAGCTCTACTCACAAATGTTACATTTGTGACCCTACACGCTCGAATTCATATCACAGGTAAAAAATTCAAATACAACTGTTATACGTTCATGCTTTCTCCTTTACCACTATATTTTTTCAGGTTCCCACAGAATCACCTACAAAGATCTCAGTGGATGGCCCTATGTCACCTAAATGCTGATGTCGCACAGCTGAGAATTTATGACATTTTATTGAAAATTATTTTACAGGGAAAGGTACTAATAGAAAACACCCAGAGAAGTCAATTTTGGTTTGGATGGAGGACATCTTTTAAAGTATAAATCTCTTTCTGAATAGTAACTCACTGAAAGGGTTGGCTCTAAGTTTTTAATGGCCAATGTACCGTTAGGTGAAAGAGCTTTTCAACACACATATTGGATGTGTTTTTCTTTTCATCGAATGAATGAAATCAGTCAGTTAAACTGACTCTAGAATAAATGCATTCTGAAACTTCATAAATCATTTGTTACATATTATCTGGGTTCTGTATTTATGTTAATCGTATTGAGAGGTGAACTTGCCTTGGCTTTTGATTACGTCATATCAATACGCAGTGGAACCCCGATATAACAAATCGGAAGGGAGCAAGTAGAAATTCGTTAAACGGAGGTGAGATTGGTCTAAAATTTGTTATATCGAGGTTCCACTCTAGGTTTATTCACCTCAACATTACGTACTCATCTTGTTTTAGCAAAAAACTTGCATGATTTTAATCTTCTACTGTTTACAGGGAATCCTTCCAATCAACGGTATTTCTTTTTAGTTTCAACTTTGTTTTTTAGATTACATATCATCCTGCTCACTATTTAGATGGTATTATTGAAAATTTAACAAAATTCAGCAATTTCAACATCTTTTCATTTTAGGTCATGGTTCAGTATTTTTGCAATACTGTATTACTTAGTGTATGTACTGCTACCTCCACTCCCATGTTCTCGATATGTCATAATAATAGCCTCTCATTCAATTTTAATGGAATATGCAGTCCCCGGGTTGTTAAAAAATTGCATATTTCCATGAAGGTACTCGTAACAAACTCCAAATCACATATTCATATAATAATCCAATCAGAAAAGTTCAACCTGTTCTCGAAAGTGCCCTTCTGAGAAAAATTTTGGATTTACCCTTGTCTGACGGCAATTTCGCTTACTATGTAAGCAATTATGATATGGATCATGGACTAAAAATTCATAGTTTACCTGAAAACTCATAGTTAGAAAATATTTCGAAGTAATTTCATGTACCATTTCAAAATTGGAGGAGGATTCAAACTTTTCTAATACTTTTACTCATGTTGAATACATCATGAAAGCTTATTTCCCCAAAAACCTTATCAAATAGGCCCCATATTTTCCAATCTACCAAAGTGAACAAAACTTCATATGTCTCAAGTAAGTTCATCCAAATCTACCTACCACAGCATGTAAACTGGTTTGTTCTCTTCCTTGACAATAATTTTTGGATGAAATTGTAATGAAAAAAATGTGTAAATAAACTGTAAAATAGTTATTATTTGTTTTATTACATAGAATGATTGAATACATCATTTTAAGAAATTGCGTAACACAAATTTGAATAATTAATGTTCATGGCCTCTACTTGATAGTACTTCAATAGTTTGTAACGAAGTTCGTTATTTTCATTCATTCAGGTCCGGTTTTCATATATCATTCCTCCAATAATTATTCACGATGTCAATGGGAGGAAGGTTCAGTTCAATAAATTCAATATTGTAAACAGAACCGCAAGTTGTAATGAAGTCCGTAATTAATTCTCATTCATAAAAGTCCCGTTTCATTTATCATTTTCCCAATAAAATATTCGTGATTTCAACGAAAGGAAAATTTAATTCGATAAATTCAACGTTATAAACATAGCTGCAAGTATAAAAACGCTCGGACACATGTCGAGCGTTGCGATAAGGGACTCGTATCTTGGTTGATTTCACGTTTTTCAACGGCCGGGGATTCGAAAAAACGGAGATGGAATTGTCGAATTTTAACGTAGTATGAATTCTTTCGATTTATTTCTGGAACAATCTGACGTCAACTTAAGCCAATCAGGGGACGAGATTGTTCCCTTCTCTCAAGATTTTCGAATTTTCAGCGCGTCATGATCCCACCATTTCCGAAGGTTTTATAAGGTCGAAACGACCTGAGGAAGACCTCTTTTGCGCTCTTTTGCTGTTTTACGCTCGTTTTGCTTTTCTTCATTTTGAATACCGACATAGTTTGCCAGTTTGATTTAGCAATTATAGATATTTAGCGTTGATTTATCTGGGTTAATTTTCCGTAGAAAATTAAAATCAGTGCAAGTGAAATTCGAGACAGGACTCCTAATTAGTTTGTGCAGTGCAGACTTCAGTAAATCGGTAAGGCCCCGTTCATATTTCTTACATGGCATCATCCGTTAAATATCATTCTAACAATTGAATCATTGTGTGTTCCACGACTTCTAAACCATTTTTGTTATTATTTCTTCCCTGATTTACGATTTTATTTCCTTGGTGATTCCTTAATCTCTGTATTTATCAGCGACCTTTTTGAGAATTGAGATCGGCGAGAACACAACGGGGTTACGACCGCGCTTCACCCTTTCTCAATTCATTGAAGGTCGACGGATATACGAGAGACTTCGTCAAGTCGAGGGGTTCCATTTTTCTGGAACTACTTGTCGAGGCGTTGTTGGTTCACAACCGTACCCGATTAGTATTTTACATCCCCTTCTTTCCGAGATCGTATCTAGTACCATTATTTCGTTGTGCTTCCTTAACCTCTGGATTAATCAGCGACCTTTCTGGGGATTGAGCTCGGCGAGATCACAACGGGGTTACGACCGCGCTTCACCCTTGCTCAATCCACTGAGGGTTGACGGGAATCCAGGAGACTTCGTCGGGCCGAGAGGTTTCATTTTCTGAGACCACTCGTCTGGACGTTGTTGATTCACTGCCGTACCTGACTTGTTTTCGACCCCGTTTTACTTTCAAGATTTCATCTTGTATTTTGATTCCCTTGTGTGGCCTTAATCTCTGTGTTTGTCAGCGACCTTTTGAGGACTGAGATCGGCGAGATCACAACGGGGTTACGACCGCGCTTCACCCCTTCTCAGTTCGCTCAAGGTTGACGAAGACACGGGAGACTTCGTCTGGTCGAGGAGTTCCATTTTCCTGGGGCTACTTGTCTGGACGTTGTTGGTTCGCAACCGTACCCCATCCCTATTTAACTCAGCTGTGCTCGACGATTCGTATTTCACGGCGACGTCTTTGTGGGTTGACATCGGCGAGATCACAACGGGGTTACGACCGCGCTTCACCCCTTGTCAACTAGCTAGACGTTTGCAGATTACTAGAATCACATCGTCAGGTCGAGGGGTTCCATGCTCTGGAATCACTTGTCCGGACGTTGTGCTGACGCAGCTGCCCCGTTCCCTATCCTATCTGATTAAGTCTGAACATTGACCGATAATTTTTATTTTAACATTTGAGTGTGGAACACATCGTCGCAAGTAGTTAGATTGTACGATATTTTCCGTGGCCTGCCGAATCTTGAAGTTTCACTTTGTTACTCCCGTGCTCCCCTGTTCACCGTCCAATTCTCGCTTTCGCTCACCTCGCCCGACCGTCTTACTCACCCGATCACCGTTTGTTATAGAATTTATTAATCACTGTAAAATACTTGCCGATATTAGTCATTTCTTTTAATTTCATTTTTACTTCTCAAATAAGACCAGTTTTAATTTTTCATTATTAGTATTGCATAATAGCTTTCTCCTTATTGTTATTTCTGTTTGGAATCAGTAAACTTTGTAAAATCCATTTTGGTGTTTTTAAGTAAACCTTTATTTTTGGTAACATCAACGATCGAAACATAACTTTTAATCGCTAACTTCCTAGATTAAACCGAACCCTTCTCCACTGTATAAAGGCTACCTTGGTAGAAGTGGAGAGTTCAAGGCGCCACAACCTTGTTAAACCTATTGTGGCTGGCGCTCGAGCATTTATTTACCGTAAAGGTGACTGCGCCCTTGAAGTACTCCCCCTAAATAAGGGATCTTCACAGTGGCGCCCGAGCAGGGACCGTTTCTTTCTTGGTAGAATAATTAAAACTGCATTTTCTTTTGTGTTGGAACATTTTCAAAAGTGAAGTGTAACTGATTTCTGAACTGTTTTATTTGAAGGGATATATTTCTTTTTGACATTTTCCGATTACAGGTTTTATAGTGCGAATCTTGTGAACTTTTAATTATTGACATTTTTTTTTTGGACGGTTTCGCGCGAAAGATTTTCAGTGATGAATGTGAATAGGTTGCGACCTGAGGAACTGGTTTGGGAATTAGAAGCCCGTGGGACACAGGCCTGCAGGACTGTCCATGAGAACAGGATCCTGCTACGGAGGGCGCTCAACCAGAGGGTGCCGCTCAGGCAAACCCTAAGGAATGCAAACGAGGAAATGGACGTGGCAAATCAAATCTTGTGTGATCTGATTGAGAATATTCGAGAATTCGATGAGGAGAACGCCAATAACGAGGAAGCCCGGATAGGAAGCCGTCTGGAACATGTCCGCAATAGGTTGGGACTTATTGAGCCGGAAACAGTAGAAGAGCAAGAGAGGTTGGAAAATTTACTGGAAGGTCTAACCAATGCCCGTGAAATGTTAGAAGACATCCAGTTGATAACCGGAGTTCGACAGGTGACACAGACGCCGCTGGTAGAGGGCGTCCCACCGCCCAGGATCACAGAAACAAATAGGTTTCCCGGAACTGCTTTGCTGGAACAGGAGGTCGAACTCATTTCTTTTCACGATACGCCAGCTACCGTCCGAGGAGGACATCCGGAGTCCCCGAGTGCAGTTCAGGACGCAGATGGGAGAGATAACTGTTCAGGTCCACAACCAAATCAGACCTATCGGAGAACAAGTTTACCGACAGACTTTCTGCAGCGGATGCGCGAACGAGCTTGTGACGCAGTTCGACGCCGACTGAACTTTACCAGCCCCCTATTTAACTCAAGGACTGATAGAAACCGGATTGGTTCTGCAGAACCGTTAACTCTAGGAACGAGACCGGCTGCAGCGGAATCAACGCGGCGAATTTCATTTCCGTTCCTGGAAAATGAACAAACATCTACAACATCAGGAAGCAGTTCAGAACTAGATGCGGAGGCACCTGAGGTGTCAAGGGTGGTGGAACAAATCCGACAACAGCCGATGAGTTCTGAACTGGATTTACCAGTACCGAATCGGACATCAGGTTCCAGAACCAATGATGAACTTACTCGACGGGAACCAATGCGAGCCATCATAAGCAGTTCCAGAACTACCGGCGAACATGTTCGTTCGGAACCGGATCAGGTGAATATGTGCGGACCTGGCACTACTACGGAGCATGCCAACTTGGAACCACATCGAGTGAACATGAACGGAATCAGAGCTGGTATGCAACATATCCGTTCGGAACCTGATCGGATGGACAGAAACAGTTCCAGAACTGGAATCAATGTACAGGAACAATATGGTGGAGGACCGGCAACGAGGCCAAACCTAATGGATCAGTTCATACCATGCCAGAACTGTGCTAATGTCGGAACAACAACGAAAGGCGATTCCATTTTCCGTGGCAGTCATCATTACAATTTACCAGAACTGGATGAGAACTGTCGACACAAGCCTGAACATAAGGCAGAGGAATGGAACTGGACCGAGCAGAATAAATACGAACCGTTTTTACTGAACCATAAGCGAGCTGAGAACGGAACTACTGGAGGAACATTTATTAATTCTCACTGGAATTATCACTCGGTCCCAATTTACAAATGGAACGTATACTTCGACGGTTCGAGTGGTGTGAATTCTTTCCTGGAAGAAGTGGAACAGTTGGCTGAGACCCGAAAAGTTACACACCAACAATTATTCGAGTCTATCTTCGAATTACTGCGCAAGGATGCAAAGGACTGGTACATTCCCCGCCGAGGTTGCTTTCAAGATTGGCCAGATTTTAAGCAACAACTCCGTGAAGCATTTCTGCCCCCGGAATACGAGGAGAACCTCCTCGAAG
This sequence comes from Adalia decempunctata, assembly GCA_951802165.1. Lineage (NCBI taxonomy): Eukaryota > Metazoa > Arthropoda > Insecta > Coleoptera > Coccinellidae > Adalia > Adalia decempunctata. The sequence continues at coordinate 51,407,935 of OX637697.1, forward strand.
AAATACAAAAGCGGACTCAGGGTGATGGAGAAAAATTAGTCCTGTTCACAACACGAATGCAGAACTTGTTCTTGAAGTTAAACGCAAAGCGACCTTCGGAGGAGGAACAAGTCAACATTATTAAAAGGCGATTAATTCCGTCACTACAGAAAGCCCTCGCCTTCCAGGAAGCTAGAACGTACTCGGAGCTGTTGAACAAAGGAAAAGTGTTCGAGTTAGTTCAGTGGCAGGCAGACCATTATGTACCGCCGCCCGACCGGCCAGGATTCATGGATGAACGACATCTGATTTATAGAAATGTGAACCAGAAGTCGACAGGGAACTTGATGATCGATTCGGGCCACAGGACCCCCGTCGAACAGTCACGGGTACCGCCTACCAAGGATCCTCCGCCTTCATCCGTACAAATGACTTCCACCACCACAACAGACAAGACCTCTATTAATGGGGCAGGAACCGTCCGGGAACCAGCAAAAGAGAAGCACGTGAGATTTGCTGAAAGACAACCACAATGCTGGCGATGTGGCACGATGGGACATATGAGGCGAGAGTGCCGAGCCAAGCCGGTTATATTCTGCTCCCGTTGTGGAAGACAAGGTATACTGTCCCGGGATTGCAGATGTTCGGAAAACTAGAGCGTAACTGTCGGGATGGGAAGACTCGACAGTTTCCAACGCCTACTTCCCCAAATACATCGAAGTACCCATCAAAGGAGAATCGCCCCATGATCGCCGTCCGTATTGAGCACATAAGATTCAGAGCCTTATTGGACACCGGAGCTTCGAGGTCATTTCTTAGTTCATCAGCGGCCAAAAGGTGCCAAAGTCTGGGAATTCTCACAACACCGGTGAGCAATGTGTTGGCAACCGTTGCAAATGGAAGCTGCGTGGCAGTACAGGAGATTTGCCGTACGTCTCTCTCCTTGAACAGTACGGAGATCGATGTTCACCTGCTCCTGGTGCCCCAGTTACCGGTGGACATCATACTTGGCATGGATGTATTGGCGAGACACGACTTCCATATTGATCTAAGGACCGCTCAATGCTTCCTGAACGGTCGACCATTGGACCTGCCAGATGCAGAGTTGAAACCTCCCGAGAGACCCATGGTGAACTCCGTGGCTTCAGGGCAAGAACAAATTTTGGAGGAGTTCTTGAGGCCGGAACTTCAGAAATTTTCCGAAGTTCGAGGCACAACTACACTCATCGATCATGACATCAGGATCAAACCCGAAACACAACCCCTGAAACAGCGATACCGTCCTTACAATCCGAAGATGCAGGAAGTTATAAATCAGGAGGTGGACAAAATGTTGGAAGAGGGTATCGTGGAACCGTCCAGTTCACCATGGAGCTCGAGTGTAGTTATTGTGAATAAATCCAATGGCGAACCAAGGTTCTGCATCGACTTTAGACCGGTTAACGAGGTTTCGATCAAGGACGCATACCCGTTGCCGCATATTGCGGGGATATTGGATAAACTTCGGAGGGCCAAATTTATATCTACGTTGGACTTGAAACATGGATACTGGCAGGTTCCTCTGACCGAAAGAAGCAAACCTATCACAGCATTCACCGTTCCTGGAAGAGGACTGTTCCAGTTCAAAGTTATGCCTTTCGGTCTGCATTCCGCCGGAGCGACTTTCCAACGACTTCTAGACCGTGTCATCGGTCCGGAAATGGATCCTGTCGCCTTCGCTTATTTGGACGACATTGTCGTCCTGGGAGAAACATTCGAGGAGCATTTGACGAACCTGAGAGCCGTATTCCGCCGTCTCAGAGAAGCCAACCTGAAAATCAACCCGGACAAATGTGCTTTCGTGAGGAAATCACTCAAATATCTGGGTCATATAGTGACCGAAAATGGTATTGCAACAGACCCCGACAAAATCGCCGCCATAAACTCGATGTCACCGCCCAAAACCGTCCGAGAACTCCGAAGATTTTTGGGAATAGCTGGTTGGTATCGCAGATTTGTGGAGGAATTCACCCGCATCGTTTCCCCACTCACGGCACTTCTGCGCAAGAAACAGAAGTGGAAATGGGATAACGAGCAGCAAGAAGCATTCGATACATTGAAAGAGAAATTAACCAAATCACCAGTTCTAGCCTGCCCCGACTTCAACCAGCCGTTTGTGTTACAGACCGACGCATCCGAAACCGGATTGGGTGCAGCCTTGACGCAAGTGTTGGATGGACACGAGAGGGTTATCGCGTACGCTAGCCGGTCGCTCAATGATGCCGAAAGGAATTACTCTGTTACCGAAAAAGAGTGTCTGGCCATAGTTTGGGCGATCGAGAAGATGCGACCGTACCTAGAAGGCTACCGTTTTACGGTGATTACCGACCACATGAGCCTCCGCTGGCTTCAGTCCATCAAGTCACCAGCTGGCAGGATCGCCAGATGGAGTGTTTTCCTGCAGCAGTTCGATTTCGAGATAAAGTACCGGAAGGGTGCTTTGAATCGGGTAGCTGACGCCCTGTCACGAGACCCATTGCCCGATGAACCACGGTCTTGTTTGGTAGGAAGCACGTCATCGTGCTCCTGGTACAAAAGGAAATTTCAGGAAGTTGACAAGGATCCGACCGGATATCCCGATTACCAAATTCAAGAGGGCAAATTATATCGACATTTCTGGGATCCCGGTGATTTTACCGAGTCGGAAATGGGAAGTCCTTGGAAACTGTGCGTCCCTAAGGAGAACCGTCCGGCCATATTGGTGGAAAATCACGATGAACCGACCGCCGGTCACCTAGGTATTGCTAAAACGATATCCCGGGTGGCTCGGAAGTATTATTGGCCAGGGATGTTCAGAGAAGTTGCGCAGTACGTCCGGGGGTGTACGAGGTGTCAACGCTACAAGGTTAGCCAACAGAAACCTGCGGGCAAAATGCAGCCGTACACGATTACCGGGCCATGGAATACCGTCAGCACCGATCTTATCGGCCCGTTGCCCAGATCTAGGAAGGGAAACGTTTTCCTTGTGATGTTCCAGGATAGGTTTTCTAAATGGATAGAGTGCAGACCTCTGAGGACAGCCACAGGCAGGGGAGTCTTCCAAGCCTTTTACGAGCAAGTAGTCCTGAAATTTGGTAGCCCATCAGTCGTGATCAGCGACAATGGCTCTCAATTTGACTGCCGGCTATTCAAAAGCAACCTCCAGGAGTTGGGAATCAAACACAAGTTTGCACCCGTCTACTCCCCGCAGTGCAACCCCGTGGAAAGAGCTAACAGGACGATCAAAACGATGATAGCTCAATTCTGTGAGGCTGACCACCGTAACTGGGATGAAAAGATCGGAGAATTGGCTTTCGCCCTCAACTCGGCAAAGCACGACTCTACGGGGTTTTCGCCGGCATTTCTCAACTTCGGCAGGGAAATTCATCCTCCGACAGCCGAGTTTCGAGGGAATTCCGATGATGAAAATCAGGAAGAAGCCGCCGTGGAACACCCGGTGGATATCGCCCAGTATGCAAACCGTTTACGCCGCCTCCAGGAGACCTATGAATTCGTCCGGTTGCAGCTGTCACGAGCCTTTTCCCAGCAGCGCCATTACTATAACTTACGCCGTAGAGAATGGTCCTGTAGGTTGGGAGACAAGGTTTGGCGTAGGGAAAGGCCGCTGTCATCGGCGGCAGACAACTTTGCGTCCAAGCTCGCCCCGAAGTATTCCGGTCCGTATACCGTGACGAAAGTCATCTCTCCCGTAGTTTATGATCTAAAAGATCAGTCGGGTAAACGTGTCCGTCATATTCACATAAAGGACTTGAAACCGTGGCACGGGGATGAAGGGGGAAGTCCATCTGTCCTGAACCCCGAATCCCGGAGAGAAGAGTGTTCTAGTCCTGACCGTCAGCGCCGTTAACTAGTTCCTGTCCGTCCCGTCCGTTCTTCTCATTCGGTTACAGATCGTAGGGGCAGTCATAATCACGATCTGGAAATCCACCGAGGTTATAGTCATCCACACGATTGAATCGACGAGTTGCCACATCGAGCCTTTTCGCCGCCCCAAGTATTTATCCAGGGGGGAAATGTAACTCCATCAACAGACGCGGATCCACCCCGAGGCCGGGAACCAAGATGAATCTCCGAGAGCATCGGTCGCAGATCAGTAGGAGTTCAATGTGGCCGGTTGCCGATCCCAAGACGCCGATACCCAGTTGCCGATCCCAAGACGCCGATACCAAGAAGCCGAATCAAGATGCCGATGCCAGGACGCCGATACCAAGACGCCAGTACCAAGACGCCAATACCAGGACGCCGATACCAAGATGCAGGACGCCACCAGCTTTCTCTAAATGGCGTCCAGACGTTCTTTGGGACATGAACAATTAATGTGAGGGATGGGTGAGTACGGTGTAGGTGAGGTGAGAGCTTAGAAAAAAAAAATCTTTGATTTTTTTTTTGAGGAAGAAAGGGGGGTGTAACGAAGTTCGTTATTTTCATTCATTCAGGTCCGGTTTTCATATATCATTCCTCCAATAATTATTCACGATGTCAATGGGAGGAAGGTTCAGTTCAATAAATTCAATATTGTAAACAGAACCGCAAGTTGTAATGAAGTCCGTAATTAATTCTCATTCATAAAAGTCCCGTTTCATTTATCATTTTCCCAATAAAATATTCGTGATTTCAACGAAAGGAAAATTTAATTCGATAAATTCAACGTTATAAACATAGCTGCAAGTATAAAAACGCTCGGACACATGTCGAGCGTTGCGATAAGGGACTCGTATCTTGGTTGATTTCACGTTTTTCAACGGCCGGGGATTCGAAAAAACGGAGATGGAATTGTCGAATTTTAACGTAGTATGAATTCTTTCGATTTATTTCTGGAACAATCTGACGTCAACTTAAGCCAATCAGGGGACGAGATTGTTCCCTTCTCTCAAGATTTTCGAATTTTCAGCGCGTCATGATCCCACCATTTCCGAAGGTTTTATAAGGTCGAAACGACCTGAGGAAGACCTCTTTTGCTCTCTTTTGCGCTCTTTTGCTGTTTTACGCTCGTTTTGCTTTTCTTCATTTTGAATACCGACATAGTTTGCCAGTTTGATTTAGCAATTATAGATATTTAGCGTTGATTTATCTGGGTTAATTTTCCGTAGAAAATTAAAATCAGTGCAAGTGAAATTCGAGACAGGACTCCTAATTAGTTTGTGCAGTGCAGACTTCAGTAAATCGGTAAGGCCCCGTTCATATTTCTTACATGGCATCATCCGTTAAATATCATTCTAACAATTGAATCATTGTGTGTTCCACGACTTCTAAACCATTTTTGTTATTATTTCTTCCCTGATTTACGATTTTATTTCCTTGGTGATTCCTTAATCTCTGTATTTATCAGCGACCTTTTTGAGAATTGAGATCGGCGAGAACACAACGGGGTTACGACCGCGCTTCACCCTTTCTCAATTCATTGAAGGTCGACGGATATACGAGAGACTTCGTCAAGTCGAGGGGTTCCATTTTTCTGGAACTACTTGTCGAGGCGTTGTTGGTTCACAACCGTACCCGATTAGTATTTTACATCCCCTTCTTTCCGAGATCGTATCTTGTACCATTATTTCGTTGTGCTTCCTTAACCTCTGGATTAATCAGCGACCTTTCTGGGGATTGAGCTCGGCGAGATCACAACGGGGTTACGACCGCGCTTCACCCTTGCTCAATCCACTGAGGGTTGACGGGAATCCAGGAGACTTCGTCGGGCCGAGAGGTTTCATTTTCTGAGACCACTCGTCTGGACGTTGTTGGTTCACTGCCGTACCTGACTTGTTTTCGACCCCGTTTTACTTTCAAGATTTCATCTTGTATTTTGATTCCCTTGTGTGGCCTTAATCTCTGTGTTTGTCAGCGACCTTTTGAGGACTGAGATCGGCGAGATCACAACGGGGTTACGACCGCGCTTCACCCCTTCTCAGTTCGCTCAAGGTTGACGAAGACACGGGAGACTTCGTCTGGTCGAGGAGTTCCATTTTCCTGGGGCTACTTGTCTGGACGTTGTTGGTTCGCAACCGTACCCCATCCCTATTTAACTCAGCTGTGCTCGACGATTCGTATTTCACGGCGACGTCTTTGTGGGTTGACATCGGCGAGATCACAACGGGGTTACGACCGCGCTTCACCCCTTGTCAACTAGCTAGACGTTTGCAGATTACTAGAATCACATCGTCAGGTCGAGGGGTTCCATGCTCTGGAATCACTTGTCCGGACGTTGTGCTGACGCAGCTGCCCCGTTCCCTATCCTATCTGATTAAGTCTGAACATTGACCGATAATTTTTATTTTAACATTTGAGTGTGGAACACATCGTCGCAAGTAGTTAGATTGTACGATATTTTCCGTGGCCTGCCGAATCTTGAAGTTTCACTTTGTTACTCCCGTGCTCCCCTGTTCACCGTCCAATTCTCGCTTTCGCTCACCTCGCCCGACCGTCTTACTCACCCGATCACCGTTTGTTATAGAATTTATTAATCACTGTAAAATACTTGCCGATATTAGTCATTTCTTTTAATTTCATTTTTACTTCTCAAATAAGACCAGTTTTAATTTTTCATTATTAGTATTGCATAATAGCTTTCTCCTTATTGTTATTTCTGTTTGGAATCAGTAAACTTTGTAAAATCCATTTTGGTGTTTTTAAGTAAACCTTTATTTTTGGTAACATCAACGATCGAAACATAACTTTTAATCGCTAACTTCCTAGATTAAACCGAACCCTTCTCCACTGTATAAAGGCTACCTTGGTAGAAGTGGAGAGTTCAAGGCGCCACAACCTTGTTAAACCTATTGTGGCTGGCGCTCGAGCATTTATTTACCGTAAAGGTGACTGCGCCCTTGAAGTACTCCCCCTAAATAAGGGATCTTCACAAGTTGCTGAAAAAAGGATCTCAAAATGGAATGTTTGAAGCAAAGAAGGAATTTTTCATTCAGAATTGAAACCTTTCAATAAACAATCAGAAATTATTAAATCCTGAGCAAGTAGATCAACAAAACAAGACAAAGATTCAAGACTTCTTATCAAACAAAAATTGTGAAGAGAATAACTATTGGTAGGTAACATTGCGAATAAACATATCCTTGAATACCTACCTGAAAAAACACATTTCAATTTTGTTTCAGTAATGAAATATTCAATTCAGCTAAAACACAAGAATCTTTTTGACTTCTACATTACTTTGATAACAAGAGTTCATTTAACTATAGATAGATTTACGATGGATTATTCAATAATGTGAGTTACCATTTTATCAACCTCTTACAGCAAAGATGTTCATACCTATACCTACGTTTTATTTTATCGGGTAGTCGGAATTCCATTAGAACTTCTGACGAAAAGTTCTCGATGAATCCTTGATACATGAATTATCAATATTTATTCCGGCTAAAAGAATGCATTCCCTTCAATACGATGAATCAAATAGTTTTCTGAAAACTTATAACATTCATTTCTTTGCGAAAACTAAAATAGAAATGTTTTAGTAGAACGTTTTCATCCAAGCAAGAAAATCTTGAAGCCTAAAATGTAAATAAATGATGACATAACCTCCAAGTCTATTGTCATAATTGAATTTCGAGTTGACGCATGCGTACAATTCAATCTTTACCAAAGATCTGACTTCACTTTCAGACAACTATTAGCAGGCGTATAATCCATATTGGTATTAGTAGATATATGTTAGCGTCTAATATATGTTCTGTGCTTAGGATGGTAAACGGAGTTAATAAAGAGAAGTTTCTAGAACAGCATTTTCAATCAAAGTAAAAGCAGTACCAAACACCCTCTCAACAATATTACATTTTGGCGACGAGATTACGAACCACGAAAAGAAGCAATAACATATTTCAAACAATGGATATCAACAACATCGAAGTTTTCAACCTCCATGATAGAAACGTAGGAACAAAATGGCAGAAATGGATAAAAAGATTCGACAATTTTCTTATAGCATCGGGCATAACGAACGATGAAAGGAAAGAAGCAATGCTACTACACTGCGTCGGTGAGGAAGTTTTTGATATATTCCTATCTCTGCCTGAATCTCAAACAACCGGAGGCACATCGAACCCAGCAACAATCACACTCAAATACGAAAGAGCTAAACAGAAATTGGACAACTATTTTGCACCGAAGATTAACAAGGAATTTGAAATTTTTAATTTCCGACAAGCAAAGCAATCGGACAATGAATCAGTTGATGAGTTTTATGCTCGCCTTCTCAAACTTAGTTTAAATTGCAATTTTGCCAACAAGGACCAAGAAATAAAGTCCCAAATCATCCAAGGAACGCTTTCAACCAAGTTAAGGAGGTATGGTCTAGTCGAGAACCCGTCACTTGATCAACTTATCGCGCAAGGAAAAGCGTACGAAGCAACAGAAACACAGCTGAATGAGATGGAAAATTCAAACACACAAGAAAATATTAATTTAATCAAAAGGTATAACAACAAGAAACAAGCCAAAGGAAATCATCACCGTAAAATTGTCGACGAAGAAAACACTTGCAAGAACTGTGGAAATAAATGGCACCAAAATGGCAGAAAAAACTGCCCAGCAATAAATATAACATGCTTCAAGTGCTCAAAAACAGGACATTTTGCCAAAGTATGTTTAAGTACCAGACAATCATCAAGTCCAACCAGTCAACAGTCAAGTCAAACAACACAGAATCATGGTATTTCAACAAACAGTAATGGAAAAAGTTTCAAAAGGAATGAACCATCAGTAAACTACAATCAACACAATGAAGAGTCATTGTCAGAGAGTTCCTTCAACCTAACTATCAACAGAACACCATGCTTAGCATACATAACTTTATCAGTGAACAAGAAGAACATCAGATTTATTGTTGATACAGGTACGTCTGTGAACTTGATTAGCGAGAATACCTATCGAAAGAACTTTTTGTCACCACTACAACCGGACAAAAGCAAAATCTTCCCATACAACCAGTCTGAACATCTGAACGTGCTAGGAAAATTTCAAGCAACAATAAAACACGAAGACCACACAGTAATTTCAGACATACATGTGATATCAGGAGACAGTGAGTCACTTTTATCTTATAAAACTTCCACTGATTTGAATATTGTGTATGTTAACACAAATTTCCTGAACAGTAACATAGATGTAGAACATGTGAATAAGTTTTATCCGGAATTAACAAAAGGGGTGGGAAATTTAATGTTGGGCAGAGTTTCAGTTAAAGAACTGAAGTGCGGTTCAATTTTATATAATGAGATCTTTACCAAGTTTATGAACAGAAAAATAAGAGAGCTAATGGACTGTATATGTTTATAAATAGTTATTGAAACCCAACACAAATGAAAGGATAAATGCACCCAAAATAACAGTTGAAATATTGTCTTACCTATTTCAGCAAAACGGTCAACCAGATCTTGTCGGTTACTCCTATTTCCATGAACAGAGTGATCGAGCTCGACAAACGAACAAGGAATGGAGCTGACGTAAAAATCCGTTGCTAAAATGTTAAATTAGGAACACTTATCCTTGTGGCAGAATAAAAACCACGCCACTGGTAACAGTCTTTTACGAATCCAATTCGCACAAACGAATGTTCTTGAATGAATGTAATTCGAATAACTCGAAATCACTAAAATTGTGAATCACAAGAAAAACTGAACTTTTCTAGATTCACGAAAGGAAACAGAAGAAATTTTAAATTATCGGTAGCAGAATGTATTCACGATTACGGAAATCAATGAACTGAATTGAAAAATGAAATGAAATAAAAATACGACATATGTTACACAGCTGACAAGTGACGATCTTCTCGCACCTAAACTCCATATGGAATTTCCCCAAGTACGGAGAAATTGAATTAATTTCGAAAGGAATAAAAATGAAAAATTCAGAAAAGTTATCTGAACCGTTCACTTGGCGTGAACAAAACAGGCCGCCGTAAAATTGTATGAATTTTACAGAATATTGGAAGCAGTGGAATCAAATCTAATAAACTAATAACTAATGAATTGAGGAAAATTTGAAGTGGTCGCTTAAAATTAAATATTGATCGGAACCAAACGTGTTAGGGCTCTTGTATATTGACCGGCCGCGGTTTTTATTGACGCAACTCGAATCGTACCATCGGGTCCCGGATGCAACTCGATTATACGTCCGATAGGCCAAGTGGCAGGTTTGGAATCTATGCCCTTAATGAAAACTAAATCTCCAACAGATGGATAAGCGTTTTGTGTCTTCCATTTATTACGCTGAATCAAAGTGTGGAGATATTCGTGTGACCATTGTTTCCAGAATTGTTGAAACAATTTTTTATGTTGTTCCCAACGTTTGATGGGCGTTTGAACATTATCAAGCGTCAATTCGGGAATGGACAACAATGGGGCGCCTATCAGGAAATGTCCAGGTGTTAAAAAGTCCGCGGATTCGGAGGGATCAGAGGACAAGGGGCAAATTGGTCTACTATTTAAAACCGCTTCAACACGAGTGAAAATCGTTGCAAGTTCCTCAAATGTACAAGCAACCGAATTTAGAGATTTGAGAAGCAGACGCTTTGCCGATTTAACACCGGCCTCCCACAAACCTCCGAAATGGGGGGCATATGGAGGAATAAACTTCCATTTGATGGATCTCTTCGACAAATTATCGCATATATCGACATTATTCGACCTCAAAAACTGAGAAACCCCATCAAGATAGCGTGAAGCTCCGACGAAATTGGTACCATTATCGGACCAAACTTCCTGAGGAAGGCCTCGTCTAGCGATGAATCGATCTAAGGTCGATAAGAAGGCCTCCACGGTCAGGGACGAGACTAGTTCCAAATGAACTGCCTTGGTGACGAAACAAATGAAGAGAGCAAGATATGCTTTCATCATTGTTGGTTTGCGTGAATTATTTGACCGATAAGAAAAGGGGCCAGCAAAGTCCACACCCACCTTACTAAAAGGACGTGAAATATTGACTCTGGGGGCAGGTAGAGGAGCCATGAAGGGTTGATAAGTTGTACCTCGAAACCTTGTGCATGTTATGCATTTTCGAATGCACTCTCGAACCAGATTTCGTAAGGACAGAATCCAATAATTTTGCCGAATTAAAGACATCGTCGTGTTAGGACCGGAATGAAGCGAGATTAAATGAAATTGGAGACATATTAAACGTGAAAATGGACAGTTTTTCGGAAGCAAAACGGGATGCTTAGCACTCTGTGGTAAAGAAGAGAATTGTAATCTTCCTCCTACCCTGATCAATCCTGCAGAATCGACACAAGGATTCAAAGATCGAAACGATTTCTCGATTGATTTTTTTTGAAGTAAATTCTGGCGCAATTTATCGAAATAGTGTTGCTGTGTGATTAACACTATGGATTGAAGGGCTTCCTCCAGCTCATCCTGAGAAATTGGGCCGGACAACCGTGACGTTGAATTGGTTTTGTGGCGACAATTGACAATGAATCTTCTTATATAGGCGAAGACTCGTTTTACTCTATTTAAAGTTGAAAAGTTCTCGATAACCATTAAAAGCGGATTTACTGGAGGCTCATTTGCGGTTGCAACATTAATGTTAGCTTTTAATTCAATTAGGGGAGCTGAATTCAGATCACAACCGGTGAAAGGTGGTGGCCAATTGGAAACTGGAGTAACCAAGAAATCAGGACCATGAAGCCAAAAATTGTGAATTCTTGGGGTGAGAAATTGTTGAGGCGCGAGACCTCGATACGGCAAATCAGCTGGATCCGACTCGGCGGATACATGATGCCATGAAACGTCGGGAACCAAATCGTTTATCGTGACTACACGATTAGCAACAAATAATTTGAGGCGATGAGAGGGTGTTGTCAACCATGACAGCACAATTTGAGAATCTGAAAATAGGCGACTTTCAGATATTTTAAAGGGAAATTCATTGTACAGAATCATTCGGACCAACTCAGCCAACAAAACCGCAGCAGATAGTTCCAATCGAGGAACCGAAATTGTTTTTAATGGAGCTACCTCCGATTCAGCGGCCAATAAGTGCGATGAAATGTGATTTTCAAATGTATCCGAAAGATGAGCAGAGGCTTCGTATGCCTTCCCGGATGCGTCACAGAAACCCACCGGTATGATTTGACACTCATGTGAACGAATGACAGAGCGAGGAATCCTCAACGCCTGATTATCATCGACGACTTCAGAACACTCGTCAGAGTGAGAATCACATGAAGGCTCATCACAACCTAATTTTTCCGACCATAACTTCTGCTGGCGATCATTTGGCGTAGATCGGGTGAAAAAAACCGATTTGATTTTGGAATAGGACTCTTTTATAGGACCTATGATAGTCCAACCGAAAAATGTGTTAACGGCTGTGGGATGAATAGGGGACGAAATTCGACCATCGCGATCTAAAACCAGCGAATACGTATCAGCGCCCAAGAGTACATCTATTGGTTGAGAAATGTGAAAAGTGTCATCAGCCAAATTTAAATGTTGAAAATGCCTGAATATCTCCGGTGATAAGGGAGCAGAAGGAATATTATTTGTTATTTCCGGCAATACAATGGCATCCACCTGTAGGAACTGTGATCCCAACCTAGGATACATCCGGCATTCTACTAAACCTAACGGTCTTGCATTTGATTGACCAATGCCAGAAATAGATATATGGACAGGATCGATTTTCAAGCCTAATCTTTCGACTAGGGGTTGACTTATGGCTGAAATCTGGGATCCAGGGTCTAATACTGCTCTTACAGATATCAATGAACCGTCAGCGGATTCCATTCTTGCTTGAACAGTGCCAAGAAGTACCTGATTCACTGAGGCCGATTTTCTATTAATGTGATAGGAGTTAATAACATCATTCGAAGGAATGGAATGAGAAGTTGAAGGCGAATTTTCGACATGATTTGTTTCACGTGGAATCCGAGATGGTCCATTTGATTGATTGGCAGATCCGTTATTGGAAGAAGATTCGTTATCGGGATGGAGACTGGTGTGATGACGATTCGATTTACACAATCGACACGAATTTTTGGAAGCGCAATCTTTGAAATTGTGTAGACCAAGGCAATTGAAACAGCGCTTGGAATTTTTCAAAAATTCGAATTTGTCTTGTCTTGACAAATTTATATAGGAGGCACAGGCGAATAATGGATGCGAATCAGAGCATTTCGGACAACGAAATTTTCTTGAATTCGGGAAGCTACGTGAATCATTGGAGCTTTGAGAGGTGGATGCAGAATTTGCGAGTAAAACATTTCTTGTTTTATTTTTATCTGAATGTGATGAATTGAATGGTGTTGACTTGGATGCAGATCTGGAAGAACTTTGTTCGTAAAATTCCTGAGCCGTTAGCTGTTGCGTTACGAACTCAATCAAGGTGCTATATGCGGGAATCTCGGATGATTTTAATTGACCTTCAAACGCTTTTCTCGTGTAAGGGTCAACATTACGCAATGCTATGGAAAATAAAAGGAAATCGGATAAGTCCTTTATATTCAGCGCTTTTATTGCATTGACAGAATTTTGGTGACAAACGCGAGACCGAATTATTATTTGAAGCCTTAAAATTGAGAATTTCGTTCAAATACATTGTAGCCAACATACGAGGATTTTGAAAGCGCGATTTCAAAGCTTGATAGGCCAACTCATAATTTTCAATTGACAATTGTAACCCCGATATGACCGCAAGAGCATCATTTCTTAAATAGGATCTCAACAGTTGAAACTTTTGTATGGTTGTCAAACTGTTGTTTTCATGGACCGAAGAATTGAATAGCTGGAAAAACTCAGGCCACTCAGCGCTTTCGCCAGAAAAGGGGCGAATATTAATTTTTGGCAGCAAAACGGATTCATTTGAACTCGGAGCTTGCGAACTCGACGCAGGTGTCGACAAAGCTTCCTGTCGTTTCAGAGACAGAAAAAGTCCAGTTATGCGTGCAATCACTTCAGCAAACGCCAACTCTGATTTTGACGTCTCTATACGATTTTCCGACAATAATTCGCAATTCAACTCCATTATTTCCTCCTGTATTTCTTCAAATCTAGATTCATAACTAGAAATCTTTTCTCGGTATGCTTGTAATTCGAAAAGTTTCGTACCATCATAATCTTTTACTCTGTGCCAGATTCCGGTGATGGTAGAAAATATGTTGGCCCGTTTGTCAACCAACTTATCCAATGTTTTATTGCCTGTATCTGTCTTCGGTGGCATTGTTATAAAGAAATTTAATAAGAAACAGATACAAACAGCAAAAAATGAATTGAAAAGGAATGAAATTGAATATCTCGATGGAAACAGATGTATGCGACCTGTCAGCTGTGGAACGATGTTGCCAGATTGCGACGATCGTCGTATATCTGAATATAAAATGGCCGCTTCAAAACTAAGATTTTTGAATTTTTGACTGAAACTTTCAAACTTTAAGGAAATTAGCTTGAGATTGAGCTTAATATCCGGCCCGAAGGACCAAATCGTGTTGGGTAGAGTTTCAGTTAAAGAACTGAAGTGCGGTTCAATTTTATATAATGAGATCTTTACCAAGTTTATGAACAGAAAAATAAGAGAGCTAATGGACTGTATATGTTTATAAATAGTTATTGAAACCCAACACAAATGAAAGGATAAATGCACCCAAAATAACAGTTGAAATATTGTCTTACCTATTTCAGCAAAACGGTCAACCAGATCTTGTCGGTTACTCCTATTTCCATGAACAGAGTGATCGAGCTCGACAAACGAACAAGGAATGGAGCTGACGTAAAAATCCGTTGCTAAAATGTTAAATTAGGAACACTTATCCTTGTGGCAGAATAAAAACCACGCCACTGGTAACAGTCTTTTACGAATCCAATTCGCACAAACGAATGTTCTTGAATGAATGTAATTCGAATAACTCGAAATCACTAAAATTGTGAATCACAAGAAAAACTGAACTTTTCTAGATTCACGAAAGGAAACAGAAGAAATTTTAAATTATCGGTAGCAGAATGTATTCACGATTACGGAAATCAATGAACTGAATTGAAAAATGAAATGAAATAAAAATACGACATATGTTACACAGCTGACAAGTGACGATCTTCTCGCACCTAAACTCCATATGGAATTTCCCCAAGTACGGAGAAATTGAATTAATTTCGAAAGGAATAAAAATGAAAAATTCAGAAAAGTTATCTGAACCGTTCACTTGGCGTGAACATTTAAAAAAATCTCAAAATTAAACTCCATATAGATTCAAGCATTCCTTCCATAGCACATAAACATAGAAGAGTACCATTTCATGTTCGAACAGAAGACGAAAAAGAATTAAACAGGCTTGAGCAACAAGGTATCATTGAAAAAGCTGATGGCCCAACACCCTGGGTTTCACCAATTGTTGTGGTTCCCAAACAAAACTCTAATGCGATCAGACTATGTGTGGACATGAGAAATCCAAACAAAGCAATATTGAGAGAACGCCATCTAACTCCCACAATCGACGAACTTATAGCTCAGATCAATGGATCAACAATGTTTTCAAAAATTGATTTAAAATATGGATACCACCAACTCAGTCTTGCAGAAGAATCAAGATACATAACCACGTTTATTTATTAGCTCCAGCCAAATCACAGCACTAATATTAATTGGAAAATCAGTATAATCCCCTTGAAGAAAGTTGTGTCGTCTCTGAACTCTCAAGCCCCAATATGGAGTAAATAACCTCAGTCTCGGAAAGTTGGGTTTAATTTATTAGCGGCAACATAAGTCGATTTCAAGCGGATAACCTGGTCCAAAGATTATAGAGAATCACGGATACTCAAATTTGTTTGAGTATCCGAATATAATCTTTGACCTGGTCCTAAGTGGTAATTACCTAAGATAACCAACTTCATTCAAGCGCTTTTGGTCCTTGTTGGTTATAATTATATATATGTTCTGTGGTTATAATCATGTGACGTCATTAATTAGCCCTTCAACATCATCTTTTGGACCGCAGATGCACGGATACTCAAACATTTGTTTGAGTATCCGTGCCGCAGATGACCGTATTTGAGAGCTGGGTTAAATTCTGGTTATAAGAAGTGAGGTTAAATAGGATTAATTCCTGAAGGGCTATATCCACAGAACATATATATAACCAAGGGCAGGACCAGAGATAACCGCGGTTATTAGTTATTACTGGTTATTCGCTTGAAATCGATTATAGTCGTACTAGAGCACTATAAAGATAGGTATGCTAGATAGACAGACCTACAGTGGCTTTATACAAGACAGTGGCGACAATAGAACATGTTTTTGCACAAACATGGCGTATATTTGTTTACATTTGAGTGTCGTGCTGTTTGACATTTGACTCGATCTTGAGCTTTATCAGAGACAAGGTTATCTCTGGCTTTATGTTTAGATACATGACAACAATACAATGAAAGTCCGCCATTAGTGGTCGAAATCAGTCCGACCAATCAAAACGTGAACGTCTATTGTCGCCACTGTCTTGTATAAAGCCACTGTAGACAGACCTGGCTTTATAAAGCGCGTTCGGCAAAAGCATCCGAGAGCGGACGGATTTTTTAGTCACGTGATGACAGATTGTACAGATTTGTCAGATTTTTCTGTAATAAACGAACGCTACGGAGCATTTAGATCGATTTTTTTGTTTGACGTATGTAACGCCTTACCAGAGCCAGATATTAAATTAGAGCTTAAAGGTCTATTCGTCCGTACAGGTAGTCTGGGTACTATTTTAATTCTTTTGTTATAGTTCTCAACATTTCTACCCCTTGGTTGAGATGATTCAATATTTTGAATCATTATTTTTTATCAAACAACATTTTTTTATTTATTACTACACAACAAATAACATGAGACACGAAAATTCAACAGACTGTTCAAGAATATTCGAAGCGGAATAAAAAATCCATTCACAAAGGCCGAAAAGTAATTTCTGTTTCTGTTCTGTGGAAAAAAATCCGTTTCCTCCGTCGAAATACACCGAGCAAAAAGATCTACATCCGATTGATCAGATTTTCTTGCCGAACGGTCCAGATGTGTACTCCCCTCAATCTGGATGTAATAAACGAACGGTTCAGATCAATCCGACCAGTCAGATGTCATTGCCGAACGCCCTTATGGTTGATTGGGTCCAACCCACGGATACTAAGCGCGTTCGGCAATAGCATCCGAGAGCGGACGGATTTTTTAGTCACGTGATAACAGATTGTACAGATTTGTCAGATTTTTCTGTAATAAACGAACGCTACGGAGCATTTTGATCGATTTTTCTGTTTGACGTATGTAACGCCTTAAGGTCCATTCATATTTACCGACACCGTGCGTGGCAGACACGGACCAGCACAGACAGTAAACCGACAATAGTATTCATATTTACCAGCAGGGATATTGCCAGCACCTAGCGTGGCAGACACCAACAAGATCTAACGTAACCTTAGGTAAATATATGTTGGTGTCTTCCGCGCATATGGTTACACCTTTTCAACAGGTGCTGTAATGTATTCGCTATATTTCACAATTTGTCGATAGGAGAACTAGCCGTAATGGCATTGTTTAAACAATGGTAATGGCAATTCTTCAATAAGATGAATCGAGTTCCGTGGAAGAACAGCCGAGAAAAAGAAGTATTGCTGTACATCCCATAAACACCAAGCGAAAAAAATAGGGATAATTTTACACATTATGCAAGGATCTCGTGGATGATGAAGATAGATTTTTCAATTATTCAATTATTTTAGAATGAGCAGATATGAATTTGAAACTATTGTTTGTGAAATAACTCCAGTCATATCTACACTCTTTATCGTTACGAGAAAATTAACTGTCTGTTTGAGGTACCTAGTTGTTATTTTTGGAATAAAAATAGAGATTTTATAAATATCATTTTTTTATTTTTATTGAATTCTTTCTCATCTCGTACTTATAGTACTTTTGCAATTTCCTTCCATGTGTCATCTATTTTTATTGTTATCATCTACGATCGCTCATATCATATAGAAAAGAATAATCTCGAAATAATTCAATTAAATTCTCGTTATTCAGTATTCTTACGACCTAAAATGTCCCCCCTTTACGCTTGCAGTCTGTCCGTTCCGCTGAGCGATGTTTTGATTTTGAATTTAACACCACACAGGACGCAGAGACATCGGCGACAAGTACCAGCGCAGACAAAACATTCTCGCCGAGAATGTCTTTCGCTGCTGGCCCGTGCCCGCCCGGCCACGCTACGTTCATACGCGGTAAATATGAATACGCCCATAAGAAATGTATGCAATCATATTTCTTCGCCTGTGCTTGTCCGTGTCTGCCACGTGCGGTGTCGGTAAATATGAATGGACCTTTACCCGAGCCAGATATTAAATTAGAGCTTGAAGGTCTATTCGTCCGTAGAGGTAGTCTGGGTACTATTTTAATTCTTTTGTTATAGTTCTCAACATTTCTACCCCTTGGTTGAGATGATTCAATATTTTGAATCATTATTTTTTTATCAAACAACATTTTTTTATTTATTACTACACAACAAATAACATAAGACACGAAAATTCAACAGACTGTTCAAGAATATTCGAAGCGGGATAAAAAATCCATTCACAGAGGCCGAAAAGTAATTTCTGTTTCTGTTCTGTGGAAAAAAATCCGTTTCCTCCGTCGAAATACACCGAGCAAAAAGATCTACATCCGATTGATCAGATTTTCTTGCCGAACGGTCCAGATGTGTACTCCCCTCAATCTGGATGTAATAAACGAACGGTTCAGATCAATCCGACCAGTCAGATGTCATTGCCGAACGCGCTTACTGTTTGAGTATCCGTGGGTCCAACCATAGACTCGAAAATTACAGGACTCGCAACATTTTCATCGCCATCTGTCGGGGTGATACACCAACATAAACAATAAATTATTATAAATTTTACTATTAGATGCCGCGGCATTATTCTAACACCACGAACCTAACCTATTTCCAATGTTTTTCATGTGAGCATGCCGAAAAAAGTCACCACAAGATCTTTCATTCCGAAAATATGCTAATTCGAATACAGATTTCATTTCTTTCGATTAAATATTTCATTTCATTCGAAGGGATCTGTAATTTTCGAGTCTATGGTTGGACCCAACATGGCGGTTTCTGGTATACTCCCCTTTATAGAGCCATCCATCGTATGCAGCATATATCATATATGCAGTTGCGATTTGCCACAACATTGCTGTTGAAGCTAATTTGACTGTAGATGAGTATGCAGATGAAGAAATAATCAATGTTGACGAAGGAATACCAGCCAATGATATGGGATTTTCAATTGTATTATATTTCCGTAATGATAAATGCAAATGTATGAATGCTTTTTTTATTAATAACAATTAAAGCTGTAAACTAGAAATAACTGTAACTTTATAGGTAGGTACCTACCTTATTTTGCTCATTACCAGAACGTGTTTTAAAGTTGTGTCAGGGTTACTATCATCACAAACATGTGAAATCTCAACGTCGATTTTTAATTATTGATCTGTCAATTGCATTTCTTACAGTATTTAAATTTTAAATTATTTCACATTCTACCAATAAAAAAAATTGTATAAAGTATTCGTGGATAACTGGTCTTTAAAACATCCATGTTTAAATTCATTGTATTAACTATGTCCTATTGTTTTTTTTTAATCCAATATGTTATCAGGATATGTTAATAAAAGTTTTTATAGAATAGAACATGAATCTTAGTCATAAATATTTGGTGAAATAATAATATGACATACCTATATTTCTTGATAAAGAGTAAAACCTTATGCAATACAAAATACCTAAGTACACCTTCCTTCAGCTATCTTCAGACCCAAAGAGCCTTCCTACTATTTGGAGTTGCTTCCAAATATCGGAAATATTCGCTTATGCTCAGAAAAACACTCTTTTCACTTTCCATTTTATTTTTCCCTGCAAATTACCTTATGTCAGAACTAATGTTTACAAATCTTACCCACTCCCGTATACACGTGTAGTAGAGGGCGCTGCCTACCCCTGAACAAGACAGTGGCGTCAATAGGGTCATAGAATACGTTTTTGCACAAACATGGCGTATATTAGGCAATCCAAACCACGTGGCGCCCTGCCTCCAGATAACCTATAAATTTTCTGACAGGTCGCTGGCTTGCAGTAAATATGAGGAATTTTATTATCTTATATGCATTTCATGAGTGAACGAGTGAGTTTTTATGATTTCTAATATCAAAAAGTATCCTGAAGTATCAATGACGAAGAAAATTTCACTCAATCATATGATTACAACTTTTAGTATTGGGAGCCCGAAGAGATTGAAGAGAAAGTATTGGAGACGGAATATTAATCAGAGCTCTGTCCCTGTAACTTCTTTATCCTTTTATATGATATAAATTTAAATATTCATCAGTTTTACATTTCACATGAACTTAATACTGCTTATTTCAGTGTCTACGAAGACTCATTCACTTTAGTTTCTTATCTTCGATATTGTCAAGTCTTGATGACTGCTGACCCAATTTCCTTTTGTTTCCTGATAAGTCACTTAATATGTGTATAATACACCAAAATACACACACTTGGTGTTCCAAAATATTCAAGAAAATCCTCATAATTTGAACGACTTGCACATCCAACTTTGGCACACATTTATGGCATTTTTTATTGAAAATGCACTTAATTTAAATAATTTTCACTGGTCTGATATTCCTAAGAGTGAGATTGACTAGAAATATCGAAAAAATTTCCACATAAAACAATTTTTCAAGCAAATAAACGGTTTTAATGTCTACATGAACAAGGCTAAACTTGGTTTGTTTGACCACCAGCTAACCTCAAAAAAATATTTGACAGGTCGTTGGATTCCCTAATTTGTTTACATTTGAGCGTCGTGCTGTTTGACATTTCACTCGATCTTGAGCTTTATGTTTAGATACATGACAACAAAACAATGAAAGTCCGCCATTAGTGGTCGAAAACAGTCCGACCAATCAAAACGTGAACGTCTATTGTCGCCACTGTCTTGTATAAAGCCACTGTACTGAACATATACCCCTGAACATATGATGAATTTCTAAATTGTCAACGTCACCGTTTTGGCATTTTAGGGATACACGATACACCATAGAATTATAACTTATAATCTGTTCCGTGGAACCACAGACCACAGTCTTTGGTGGAACATAGAATTATGTGGGATTTTACTTTTCCAAAACTTTTTCAAAATATTTTAGACTGCCAAAAAATGGCTCTTTGATTCTACGATCTACAGCTAGTTTACGGAAAAAATTAAATGAATAGCAATGGAAAAGAAACTGAAGGATTATAGAGCAAAGCAAGAGAAAGTGAATAAAATACAACTAATCCAGAAAAAACTCTCCCAAATCTTCCAACGAAGAACAAACGTCAGTGATAAGAATCAAGTTAAAAGTAATAACAAGCCTGAAGGACCTATACCAGTAACCAAATCATTACATTCGAGAAAACGAAAAATGGATATTTCAGAAGTTAAAAGTTTGATACCTGAGGATACTCTTTCTGAGGAGGGAGATAGTTCATTAGACGATAGTATTTGGTGCTGTTCATGGTTGAAATTTTTGTATTTTATACTTTATTTCATACTTTGGGGCACAGTTTATGTGATATTTATCAAGTTACAATTTGGATTGGTGTATTTGATGCTATCCACTTTAATATTTATATACTTCAATACTGGAACTAAACCAAGAAAATCTGAAGAGATGAGTGCCTATTCTGTTTTCAATAAAGATTGTCTAAGTATTGATGGCATACTTAAAGCTGAACAGTTTGAAAAGGAAATTATGTTTGGTGCAGGAGCAATTATATAGGTCAGTTTATTGTATTAACTAGAGAGACTAGAAAAGTAGTTTAGCCAAATATCGAATATTCGGCTAGACCGAAGTGCCAAATATTTGAAAGAAATAATACTTTGGGATAGTCCACCATGATGAGTCTTATATAGGACGAATCTGCAGTCAGTGCGATTCTCAGTTGATGTTGGACCATTTTGTCTGATGGGGTGAATGGTATGGGAGACATAGTTCGTGTTCAAATTTCATTTTTTTTTATTTATAATGGCAAATGATTTGTGTCTTATTTCTTTCATTTGAATGGGCTGCTGCCTTCCAAGCTTAAAATGATTTTGTATCATTATTTGTTATATACCAAATATTTGGCAACACTTGTACATTCTGAGGGTGATAACAAATTCTTTCAAAAGCTTGAGAAAGAGTTGTAATGAGTCCAGTTGCACTAATGATGGTTCATCTTCACTTTGAAAGATTTGAAATGATTAGGAAAATGATAAAATTAAATGAACCAGTATTTATGATTTGAGGAAGTTGCAAGGAAAAGAAAAATTGCAAATATTTAAATTGATTTGTACTCCTTTTGGTCACTTTACTATGTTTCCAGTCTCACAGTTGGATGCCAAAACAGTAATCCTTGCCTAGCAAGCAGCTAATTTCTGAAGAGGGTATCTTTTATATTTATGAAGAATAGCGCCTTCATTTATGTTATCAACAATTGAGTATAATATTTTCAATTCAATTAATTTAACGGTGGGTTTCACAAAGCTTAATCACCATATATCTAATAATTCCTATATGGGCCATGAGCCAATCAATACTGAAGTTGGGCTTTGGTAACAATCAAGATCTGCGTTTGTGCGGCAATATTGAGAATAAAAATATTTTTTTCTACAAACTTCAAAAAATGACAAGGTTCGCGCATAGACAACAATATGCGAATTGACCCTTTTTTTCATTTTCCTTCGTTACCTTGACACGGTGCACGAAGTAGTGTGCGAAATACTTACTTCGCACACTGCATGTAAACTACATGGGATTTTTATATTTAATTAACCTTTATGTTCCTCAATCAAGCAAAAATCCAAGAAATCATTTATTTATTACTGTTTAACAATAATTAAGGCTTTCAAATTGTGAGGAATTTAACACTACCTAATTTTATTTATTATTTACAATGTTAACATTTATGGTGCAGTCAGTGCACGAACGTTTGTAGAAAAAATTTTGTTTGCATCTCATGCGCGAAATACTTTGGTGATCTCGACTATTTTTTTTAACTCGGCTGCGCCTCGTTAAAAAAAACAGTTCTCGATCACCAAAGTGGCAAAGTGCATTTCGCGCACTAGATACAAAAATAACTATTTTAAAACTGTCTCTCTCCGACACATCGTATTATGTCATGAAACGTATGTCATTCTTAACTTCATGTGGATAGTTTCGATCATAACCACACAATTTCATGTGAAATGTTTCAATCGCTTTATTCCGTTTTCTTCTAGTACTGAATATCATTGTTAACTCCTATTCATATTCTAAAATTGAACTGAAAGTATTATAGTGACATATTTTCATTCTCGATATCTATTTTCTTGTTGTCTTTCAGAATAAACATAACCTCTAAATTTCTCGCAATTTTTGCATTTCCAGTTGACGCAAGCGTACAACGGTCTGTGGTACAACTCAATCGTTACCAAAGATTTGGCTTCACTTTGAGACTGTGAAAAGCAGGGGTATAATCCATATTGATGTTATTAGACATATGTTAATCACCGGTGATCGGAGGCTGATCTATATAGAATCAATTCGATTTGAAAGTTGAAAAATCATAGAATCAAGCTGATCACAGGTGATTACGCTTTGTGGGACCCAGAGTAAGTATTACAAAAAATTACATTTTTTTAAGCTTTGTTCAGGGAATGAGATATGCATCATCTAAAAGGGTTTTGATGGAAAGTTCATTATTGATTTTCATATAAGTGAGTGAGTTATCGACTGTTTGATTACAATTTGGTTTGGATTTATTGGGAAGGCAGTCAAAAAAACAAGTAGGACTCTTTTTTCCTTGAGCTCGAGCTTTCGGAATAAGTTTATTCCTTCATCAGGAGCAGCTACAAGCTACAATAAAACAAAAATAAAATTTTTCATTCATTATTTTTATTTTTGTTTTATTGTAGCTGCTCCTGATGAAGGAATGAACTTATTCCAAAAGCTCGAGCTCAAGGAAAAAGATTCCTACTTGTTTTTTTCACTACCTTCCCAATGAATCCAAACCAGATTTTCATTTTCTTGTGAATGACTTGTGTGTTCTCAAGCTGAATTTCGACAACTGTTTACTTCTGTGAACAAACTTTCTTCATTGAAGTAATTGAAAATTTTGGGACAGAAGCAGATTCCAACTATAATGAAGAATAATTTTATTCAGTTAATATGTTTCAAATTTTTTGGATCGAGATAGAAGATAAGATTTTGTTTTCATTAATTTGTTATTCTCACAATAAAAGTTTTCATCAATAGCGATAACTATCTTAGAGTCATTTTATTTTTCACTCCTTAATTTTTCATCACTATACAGAGTTATTCATCCTTCCAACACCAAAGATTCCTCTTTGGCTATATGTCCGTAACTGGTCATCAAACTACAAATTTTGAAATTGCTTTGAAAAAAAATGCAGTGACAAACACAGGATTGATTCAATTATTCATCTGTTCATTATATAAACAGACCAAGGGCGGTCCTACGGGGGGGGGGGGGGGGGTATCATCTTTGAGAAAAAATCGCAGGGCTATATGACTTCGGCTTTGAAATAATATTATAATGATATGGAATTAACAGAAAAAAATAAACAACACAAATAAATAAAACATTCTGGAGTTATAGGTATAAACTTCGAAAAAAATCACAGAGTTTTGACTAAGAAGGCATTGAAATATGAAATAAGATTAACATAAAATAAATAAAGAAAACAGCGGAATGGAAAAATCCTTAAGTGATATGAATTATGAATCAAGTCATAGATCATGGAATATGGCTTTGTGTTTTTATACAGGGTGCCCCAAGTTCGAGTGCCTATTAGACGTTTCTGAAGAACTGGACATATTTGAAATCTGAAAATTGGGATTATGATATTGTTCAAAATTCTCTACATACCCAAGGGCGTCGCCAGCCTTTGAGCTGGGGGGGGGGGGCAAAAAACAATCAGAATAGGAAAAATGAACTGATTTTCGTATATTATGCTATTATTTCATAAGTTTTTAAGGGATTTTTGAGCTCTAGGGGGGGGCAACTGCCCCTCCCTGCCCACTCCTGGCGACGCCCTTGTACATACCTAAAATATTTTGAGAGCCTGAGCACTTCCGGTTGTACAGGGAGTGAAAATAAATATGTTTTCGTCAACGATATGATTGAGTTTTCAATGGTTAATACATTTCTGTTAAAACCATTGTATTCAATCAAATAGTTTTCAAAATATCGAAAAAAATAACCTTAGAAAAAGTCGAATATTCATAGCTAGTATCATGTTTATTCTTCTTCTTCTGAACATTCCAACTTCCAAGTGCAAACTGTTCTCACAACGTCAAAGTAGAGGAATGTGGAAAGGTCATGCTTATTTTGAATTTCATAAATGACTATCATCACAGGGTTTTTCAAATTTTGTGTCGAAAACTATGATCGAAAATTGGCCATAACTTCTATTTTTCAAATTAGAACCCTATTTCTTATGATTGCGTTGGATTCTGCGGAGAAAAACAATGAACAATATCATAATCCCAATTTTCAGATTTCAAATATGTCCAGTTCTCCAGAAGTCTAATAGCCACTCGAACTTGGGACACCCTGTATAATCACTCAGTACGGATACATACACGTAAGACCTTCAAACATGGGACTGCAAATGCTTCGTATTCGAGATACCTAAAGGGTGTTCCTTCAAAATTTTAGTTTAAAATTTCGATTGTTCATCCAATTATTAGCCCCCTCAGAAAATCAGCCTAGGACCGCCCTTGAAACAGACAGGTCCAATTTATCCATATGGCAGTGCAGGCAACTGCTAAGTGTAGTGGGGCCCCTAGTCAATTCAGAGCCTCATTTCTTCAGCGTATTCTTCATCGGCCTATTTATTATTCCTGGCCTTTTCAACGATTCCCTATACTCAATATAATGAATTCGGACACCTTTGCAGGTATTCATGATTTTGACAAATCTTGCTAATTGAAAGATAGCTACCCAGTAATAGAACCATATACAGGGATTCATAGTGAAAAGCTTTTTTCATTATTTTCTATTTTTGAGCGCTCATTTTAAAAGATGGCTAGATCCTAGATCATTTCGCCACGATGTCTGTTTTTCCCGAATTCTGAGCCGGGAATGTTCAATTCTTTAGACAATAGGCAAAGAGTAGATAAATTTCCACGCTACGCTCATACGCGGTAAATGTGAATACGTCCATATGAAATGTACCGGGTGTTCACCACTGACGCGATGTTCATTTTGAGGGAGTAAATAAAGACAATTTGATATTGGAAAATCCTTTTCGTATTGTGTGTAGGGTAATCAGAAGCACAATTTAAAATTATTTCCATATATACAGGGTGTTCCAATACAAATATATAGACCGAAGTTACACGTTTTTAAATGTAACACCCTATATATAACCTAAAAATGGAAAGGCAGGCTCAAATTGACCATATTCACCTTGGATAAGGAAAGTCTAAGATATTCACCGTCGCCATACTGTTGTGCGACAATACCAACATTACCAACTACCCAGGGTTCTCAACATCAAATAACGAAAGTCACTAATTTCTTAGAACCGCGAAAGTTTAAATGAAAATATTTTGGTGTCAGTTTTTTCATTTTTAGATCTATTTCTTGCCGAACAATTACTGACACAACAACCATGGCCTCCACTATACTGATATCTTACCAATATTTACTGGATTTTATCACAAAATTAACCAAAGTTTACCACCAATTTTATATAACCTTTCATACCACATGCCATACTAATAACACAGGTCTGTGCTAATAATCTGATAGTATTCTTGATAAACTCAATATTTCTCCGTTGGGAACACTGGGTAGTTGGTATTGTCGCACAACAGTATGGCGACGGTGAATATGGTCATAGCCCTTCAGGAATCGCGCGAAAATCAATCCTATTTAATCTCACTTCCTATAACCAAAATCGTAACCCAGCTCTCAACTACGGTCATCTGCGGTCCAAACGATGACGTTGAAGGGCTAATTCATGACGTCAGATGATTATAACCAACAAGGACCAAAAGCCCTTGAATCAAAGATATTGTAGAATATCTTTGGCTTGAATGAACTTGGTTATCTTTGGTAATTACCACTTCGGACCAGGTTATCCGCTTGAAATCGACTTATGATGTGTTTCTTCAGATCACTTTGAACAATGGATATACCATTTACGAGAAAATCGCGAAAAATTTAAAATATGGAGTTTTTCAAGGAGCAATTTATGAAGAAACCAGTTATGCCAGCGATACAGACAATAGCTATTTATGTAACAAGTACATAAATTAGGTCTTTATGGACGAGTCCAAAATTTATGGCAGAGCGAGCAAAGCGAGCGAGGCCAATAATTTGGGCAAGTCCATAAGCCTAATTATGTACGAGTTTGCATACAAAGCTTTATGTTTGACTGCAATGCAGACATTTTATTTTCTGAAATGGCAATTAATATATTCGTCGCTTTATTTCAAGAAAAACTTTGAGTGTGCTTTTGCTTATCTTACCTTAGTAACCATCAGCGACCTTAGCAACCTCACTGAACAAAGTTGTTTACTTCGTTAATTCTGTGACAAACGTCATAATAATCCCAAAAATGGATAGTTCGGAAGAGGAAAGCGTAAATAATTTAGCCGCAAGTGCCAGAGAATCTCTCCTACCCACTAAAAGTGCTTATGAAAATTTGTATGCGGCCTATAACAAGTGGTGTGAAACGAAGAAAATTGCAAAATCGAGAGAAGACTGTGACAGTTGAGTCCAATAAAGTGGTGTCCAATAAAGTGGTGTCCAATAAAGTAGTAAATTCTGGACGCTAAACGAATTCATGAATCAAGTGTTTATGAAGCAGTCGAACATAAAATGTTTTTGAGTTGACATATTAGCTACTCCTCTAAAGAAAAACTGACATATTTTCATTCTCAATAATATCGATTTTGTTGTCGTCTTTCGAAATATACATAACCTCTACATTTCTCGATATTCTACAATGGGCGTTTCCAGTACATCAAGAAATCCATTTTTTCTTACATAAATATATTAAGAGTAGTCCAAAACATAATCCTAACCAATTTTTCACTTTAAATTTTGCGCATTTTTTCTATTATTATCATTAATAAACTATTTGAATTCGAATTAGCGCCATGATGACGTAGCTATCCTCGGAACCTCATTGGACACTGCCGTGATGACGTACACATCCATGACCAATCTAATGTGTGATGGAAGCTATCAAGAAGGCGTAGTTGCCGCTAACTCTATTTTGTCGTCTAAAATAGGAGAAATAAAACCGCAGAAACTCATGAAGCATACATGGCTTCTTGATAAATTCGATGGGTATCACCATAACCTCTTCAATCCCACAGGCATCGTTGTGATCACAGAATTAGAACCATGATAAGAACGAATCTTCCGTGATAGAGAAGAACGGATAGTTAGGAGGATGGCGACCTGGCAACGCTGTACTGTTCCAACCAATCAAATTATGATTGCCGCCATTTATACTCGTTTGAATTTGACGTTCGTTTTGGTATTTTCAATAATTTTTTTCTCGAAAAATAGACAACAGAAAAAAAAGAAAAATTGTTACGAGATTCTGAGGGTCAAATATTACCGAAATGATTTTTTCTGAAAATCACTGGAAACGCCCATTGTAGAATATCTTGGGCACGTTGTGACTGTGACAAGCAGGGTATAATCCATATTGATGTTATTAAGCGGTCTCTAAAAGCGCAATATTATTGTGCAAACCGGGTTGCACAATATATGACAGCCCCTAGATGCTCAATGTTATGGCACAATTTTATCGTTTGTGCAAAAAGGCGACATTGAAGGTTGTGCAATATATTGCGCAATGTCACACTCAGACGTGGAACAACATTGTGCAAACAGTTCCCATCAGGTCAATATTCTTCCATTCGTTTATCGCTATATTGGGTATACAGCTTGTTCTATACTATACTAAAATGGTGGACCGGACCGAGGAAATCTGTCGAAAAGTTGGTCCAGAATTTCAAAATCGCAGCAAAGCTGCGATACGGTGAGGAAATTTTCAAACGGTCGAAAAGAGGAATAATCGATACATGGGTGAAATTTCGATTCTCTAGGCGAAGTAGAATTCATCATCATCACTCAGCTCTCTGCGTCCACTGCTGGACATAAGCCTCCCCCATTTCTGCCCATTCCTTCCTGTCTTGAGCTCTCTGTATCCAGTTGCCTGCATATCTCTTTAGATCATCCGTCCAACGTGTAGGAGATCTTCCCCTGCTTCTTTTGTCCAAGCGCGGTCTCCACTCGAGCAGCCTTTTCGTCCATCTCCCATCCGTCATTCGTGCCACATGTCCTGCCCACTTCCACTTGAGTTTTCGAATTTGGACAACCACATCTGTGACGCCGGTTCTTCTTCGTAGATCTTCGTTTCTTATATGATCCCGCAATGACACCCCGAGCATGGACCTTTCTATCTTGCGCTGTGTTACCATAAGTTTGTTAGCACTTGCTGTAGTTAGTGTCAAGGTTTCAGCTCCATAGGTCATGACTGGCAACACGCATCGATCAAACACCTTCTTCTGCAAACATTGTGGTATGTCGCTCTTAAAGACGTCCGCAAGCTTTCCATAGGCTGCCCAGGATAGTTTAACTCTTCTTTTCATTTCGCACGTTTGGTTGTCTCTCGATATTTGGACCTCATGACCAAGATAATTATGTTTGTTCACCAAAGCCACCTCCTCATCATCAATGAAAATTTGCTCACTGGGAACTAAATTTTTCATATATTTTGTTTTGAGATATTCATTTTTAGACCTACTTAAGCACATGCGTTTAGTAGTTCCTGTAACATATCTTAAACTAATTAATTCGACTATTTCGTATTCCTTATTCTTAAATTAATATGTGAAAGTTCGTGGGAGTGGAATAAAATTTGGAAGAAAAGACGTTAATTCATTCCTTCAAGCGACGTTTCGCAACTTTATTGTTGCTTCTTCAAGGCTCTACATCAAAACACACAGATAATATAAACGTCAACAACAAAGTCACACAATGATACCTGGGAAGCGGTGAACGTCCCTCAATCTTCCATTCAAGAACTTGCGCTGAAATAAATAAATAAAACACACAGTTGATCAAAAATACAATGTGAAAAAAATATAATATAAAAAAAATCAAACCGTAAAATGTCTAAAACCTGCGTCGGAAAAATAAATTAAGAATGTTAACTTAAACCCAAGCAATCAGTTCTTAAATTGATATTATCGGTCAATTGAATTTGTAACATTTCCCCTATGTTGCGTTTAAACCAACTGGACTCCCTATCCAAAACCGTCGAACTTGAAACCGTGCCCAGTATTGAAGTGGTGTAAAGCTTACGCTGTTTTATTAGCTTTGGCCTGATTGTGATTTTTGCAATCGTTTTTATGTTATCCTATTCTCAACTTCAAATACTGTTTCGTGTGTCCTATGTATGATTTACCACACGAACAAGGTATTTTATAGATGAAGTTAGATAAATTGTTAAATGGTGTTGGGTCTTTTAACCGTGTAAATAGAAAAGTAGTCGTTTTTATATTGTAGTATGCTAAATGGGTGTTGTGATTGAGAGCCCCATTGATTGCCTGTGAAAGACCTTGTACAAAAGGAAACCTAAAGTAACGGCCATTTGAAGTGGTCTCTTGAACACCTACGGGACGATGGTCTGTGAAAAACGAATGTATGCACTGGTTCACAATTTTTTTGGGATAGTTGTTGTTTTTTAAGATGGTTCTAATTCGCTCTAAGTTGTTGTCATGGTGGGAAAAATGACTCAAATTTACCATCCTGTATAATAGGTTCTTTATTGTACCCATCTTATGGTTTATTGGATTGTTTGAGTGAAAATTGAGTATTCTACCTGAATTGGTTGGTTTGATATACCAGTTAGTCATCAGTTCTCCACCTTTAGTCCTCTGCACTTCCACATCCCAGAACGCTATTTTTTTGTTCTTAGGGTGAAAGGAATTGAAAACCCTAAGTATAATATCGTGGTATCCTTCAGGTATCGCCGTTATTGAGTCGTCAACATATATCCAGAAAAACGGAACCACAATTGTCAGGCCAGCCATCACTGAAGAAACTAGTTCGTCCATTATGATTTCTGCCAAGACTGGGCTCAGAGGATTCCCCGTGGCGCTGCCATCTAACCGTTGATATATAGTCCCCTTTAATTGAAAGTAGCTTGACTCCAGGAAAAAATCAATCATCTCCACAAAGGCGTCGCCAGCCTTTGAGCTAGGGGGGGCAATTGAGCTAGGGGGGGCAATTGAGCTAGGGGGGGGGGGGGGGGCAAAAAACAATCAGAATAGGAAAAATGAACTGATTTTCGTATATTATGCTATTATTTCATAAGTTTTTAAGGGATTTTTGAGCTCTAGGGGGGGGCAAATGCCCCTCCCTGCCCCCCCCCTGGCGACGCCCTTGCATCTCCATGAACAGTTCCCGAGAAATATTCGTGTAAGCCGAAATAAATTTCCATCTCTTGTTGAGTGTACTTCGAACCAGTTGTTTAGGTATATTCGTAAACAATGAGATGACATCTAACGAGATTAATCTATAATTCGGAGGGAGTTGTACGTGTACGTTTTTAACGAAATCAAAGGAATTCTTGACTTTATAGGTGAAGGTTGTCGTCAACGGTAGTTAGATGTTGTGCAGGAACACTGCTATAGCCTGTGATGTATTCCTTGCCCGCATTTAATATTGTTTCAATATGATGATAACTCCAATTAGGAAAGGATATTACAACACCAGGGCACTTAGTAGGTTAGGTAGTAAGCACAATAAGTATGTTAGAATTAGGCAAATCTTCGATTGCAATACTGAATTGTACAAAAACATCATAGTCATCAATAATGACAAGAAGGTAGCTCGTGAGAGTTAGAACAAAGAGGAGCGAGTCTAATGGTTACTGGTCAATGTACAAGATGTCATTCGAAGAATAAATATTAAGTAGTTTTAGCGTTTGAGTTTAAATATACCAGCTCCCCACAGTTTACCACATGGCCATCCTGCTTTGAAGAGCCAAAAAAATGGAAAGTACTATAACATTTTAAAAAGTGAGTCAAAATATGAGTAGTAACCAGAGCAAGGAAGAGGTAGTCATTGCCCAAGCCGGAAACAGTGGTGGATAAACTACCCCAGCATCAGCAACGGCAATCTCCACATCGGAGATTCTATCCGTTATTGGATTCATAATGGGCATGTTGGCGGCGATACTATGGACAGTGAGGAGATGCAAGAAGGCCCTCGAGAGGAAATCCGCGAGGAGGTTGGAAGAAGCCGAGAAACAATATAGTGCGGGAAATATGACGGAAAGTGTAGTGCTGTTCGAAAAAAGTGGGTTTGACTGTGAGTTTTGACTGTAGTCATTATTATGAGTAAGACAGAAAATTTCAAAAATATTTTGGAAGAATTAAGAGTATTTGTTAAGATATATTTGTATATTCATATTTGGCGCGCAGACAAAGTGACAACAGTGCGCCAGTGCGGGAATTACTAGTCAAGTTAAGGACTGTATTATACTTGGTTAAGAACTGAAGTCAAGAACAGGGTTCTCATTATTGCCTTGTTTGATGTACAGCGTACAGCTAATGTTTCATATTTGAATACAATAAATACCTAATAAAGTGTCTTGCTATTATATAAATCCACACCTTCACATGGTAGCATAGGTCCGTGGTTTTAATATTGTGAATTCAAGGAGCTATTCAAGTGAAAATTAAAAGCACTCGATTTACGTAGGAACATTCTGTATTAATCCCGCGCGAATTTGAAAATTGTGATCGATTGTCAGAGTTCGAGCGCATTCAATACTTGCGCCGTATGTTGTATTTTTTTTGTCGATTCTCCTTTTTCATTGTTTCAATTTCGTGAAAAGGAATTCAATTCATCTGGTGACCGAGACAGGAACTAATAGCGTTGATTGCTTTCCTTTGGGGATTTAATTTTCTGATCTCGAATAATCAAGTTTCTATTGGAATATTTTATTTGATCTTGATTAGCTCTTTTGAAAGAGGATTTACTTGTCATCATCTTAAATAAACCCCAACAATATTCAGGGTAAGTTAAACTTTTTAAGAAAGGAGAGTCGACAACATTCTCTTATCGTTTCAGGGTTTTTTTTTTGTACCTATAAATTCTAACGAATTGTATTTGTTGGAGCCTGATAATATTGGAGCCTTATAACATATACCTACTGTGGAGAATTATTTCTGGATTTGTAACAAGAATATTAACCTGGCTACCAAAACAGGAATAGATAAGTACCCTATAGAGGACAGGAAAACCTAACTTTTATATTTCCATTCTTGTAAATAATCTCTGATTATTTCTGAACGGAGTAATATTTATGAAAATTAGATAAGGATTTAGATTTAAGGAGAAAGGTAGATTCAGGATAGGAACAGGTATATTAATGATATGAATATAGCCTAGTTAAGAGAATTTACGTGTAGAAGAAGATCTAGATAGTTAAGTAGGAAAATTGGGTGTAGAAGAGAAGAATTATTATAGGGTTAAATAGTTATCCTTTTTTATTTCTCAAGTCATTCGTTCCCTCAAGAGATCACAAAATAAATTCAATTTAAATCTTGAAAAACCCATTCAGTTTGGTAATTTCTTATATCAGGTGATCAGGCAATCAAATTACCTGGCGCCCTTTCACTTATTTCATTTTTATTTCAAGGGTGAAGAACCTACCCCTTAGTGAGCTAGCTGGTCACCCTTTTGTCAGCGGGATTTTCATTGATAATATTGAATTGTGAATTTTTCCTATTTCACCCGTTACAAATTTGACGCCCAACAAATGGGGCCCCCTTTTATCTAAGTTTTTGTGAAGGTTCAGTAATTTTGTGACTCTTGGAGGTTATTTTTTTCCACTAGATTCAAAGTTTCTTAAAAGGTTTAGGAAGTTTAAATATTTTAATTTTATATTATTGCTGTGTTTGCATATTGTACGTAGTAATTTCACTCGAATATTTCCACAATTTTTCAATTGAAATTGTTTATTGTCACGAATCGTTCGAACTCTGACACATGTTGCAATCGAGATAATTTCTTTATTGCGTTTTTATTTCGGTAGATCATATAACTGTTCATTTCATTGCTTGTTTGAAATTGATTTTCTTCATTATCATAGTATAAATTTCTCAAATTTCGGTTGTTATGATGGCTTCTCATAAATTTGAAATCAACCGTCTTTCATCAACGGAACTTCAATATTTACTTGCGATCAGGGGAGTCACTGATGTGGGAACTGTAAAATTGATGAGGGAAACTCTTCGAAATCTTTTGAAATTGGAAAGAAAACCTGATTTTACAATCAGATATCCTGATTATCCATTTTCTTTCAATGATGATAAGGTTGAATTAGACAAAATACTTTCTGAAATTGATACCTTGTTAGATAATTTCGATGGTTCAGATGTTTCGGTCCAAGCGAAGATTTCAACAAAAATAAATTTTTCTCTGGAGAGATTGAATAATGCAAAACCAATCACGAATGATGATGATAAAAATAAATCGTCCTTGTTAGTAAATATCCTCTCTAAACAAACTGCATTAAATAAGAAAATAAAACATCACAATCGTTCTCTCTTGTCATCGGATAATGCTTTAGATTTGGGTATATCTCAGGACCCTATTCCAAGTAGTAATTCGGAAGTTTCGTCATCTGATTCCGAAGATGATTGCGATATTGCGGTTGGAAACGTTTCACATTCGTCTGGTTTGGTAAATTTTCCCAAGCTAAAGAAAGTGCCGGTTTCTCAGTGGAACTTGAGATTTTCTGGAGACAAAGATTCCTACTCCTTGAGTGCATTTTTAGAGCGTGTTGAAGACTTGAGAGTAGCTAGAAATGCAACTCAAGATGATTTGTTCAATTCCGCCATAGATCTATTTTCTGGTAAAGCCCTTGTCTGGTATCGTGCCACAAGGAGCCGCGTTAAAAATTGGCCTTGTCTAGTTGCTTTGCTACGTGAAGAATTTCAGCCTACTGATTATAACGATCGACTTTTTGATGAAATAAAAAACCGAACACAGTCACCTGACGAAAGCATCGGAATGTATATTGCCGTAATGACGAATTTGTTCAACCGTCTCACTATCACTATATCGGAGTCAATACGCCTTAAGATTTTATTGAAAAATATAGCTCCATTTTATCAAACTCAATTAGGCTTGTTAGAAATTAAGTCAATTGAAGAACTTTTAAAATATGGTAGGAAGTTAGAATCTTGCAAGACTTCTGTTGAGTCGTTCAGGCCTCCACCATCGCGAAGAGTAACACATTTGTTGGAGCCAGATTTGGCCGCTGTTGAGGTTGAATGTTCAGATACCTTCCCTGGAAATTCTCCAAATATTCAAGTCAGTCCACTAGATGCCGAAATCAAGTGTTTTAACTGCGGTCAACGTGGCCATAGAGTAAACGTTTGTAAAGAACCCAAGAGAAAAAGGTGTTATAAATGTAACAAACCTGGCTACACAGTTTTGACTTGCCCATCGTGTTCGAAAAATCATTCAAGGTATTCGGGAAACGCGAATCGGGAACACTAGGTGGTCGACTGGATGTTCCTGCTTCGGAAAAGACCTTTCAGAAAGAAAAATTCTCGCCAGTGTTGGATTATATATTAGAGAGCGTAGGTAAAGACGAGAGACCATATTTGGAAGTTTCGATCTATGATGTTAAATTTATGGGTTTATTGGATTCCGGCGCGTCATCTACTATTGTGGGAGGTCCAGGCTGGGAAATATTGAAAAAACTTAATTTATCCCTTCATTCATGTTCGCGTTCTCATTGTACGGTTGCTAATGGCAATCATTGTTCAATTCTCGGCTATATTCCGGTTCCCATAAAGGTTTGTCAACGCATCGCACTGATTGATATTTTGATCGTACCCTCTTTGCCCCATACATTGATTCTCGGAGCTGACTTTTGGCGAAAAATCGGCATAGTTCCCAATCTTAGGTCGAAAGAATGGAATTTTTCTTCGGATATTTCCTCGATAAATGAAATGACACAGACAGTATTGACGAAGGAACAACGTGCTCAATTGAACCACTTGTTAGAAAATATTTTCAGTCAGGATCGTCCGGAGATCGGTCTCACGGATCTCGTTGAACATAAAATATTACTTACTGATGAAACTCCGATTAAGCAGCGATACTATCCTGTTTCGCCTCCCATTCAGAAGCAAATTAACAATGAACTAGATCAGATGATTAAAAATGATATTGTTGAACCATCAGATAGTCCGTGGTCGTCACCCATAATTCTCGTGAAAAAATCGGACTCTACATATAGGTTTTGTGTTGATTATCGTCGTTTGAATCGGGTTACTGTGAAGGATGCTTATCCTCTTCCAAGGATAACCTCAATTTTAGACAAATTACGCGAAGCACACTATCTCTCTACTATAGACATCAAAAGTGCCTTTTGGAATATACCCATGGAAGAATCCTCAAAAAAATATACGGCATTTACTGTTCCTGAGAGGGGACTCTTTCATTTCAAGCGATTGCCTTTTGGACTTTGCAACAGCCCTGCTACGTGGCAACGGTTCATTGATAGGATAGTTACAGGGGAGCTAACAGAGTACGCATTTCCTTACCTCGACGATGTTGTTATTGTCACTAAAAATTTTGATGATCACCTGAGAATATTAAATAAAATACTCACTAAACTTTTGGATACGGGGTTATCGATAAATCGTTCTAAGTGTGAGTTTTGTACACCTGAAATTAAGTACTTGGGTTACGTAGTAGACAGAAACGGGCTAAGGGCAGACCCTGAAAAGGTTTTACCTATTGTGAATATTTCGCGACCTACGACAGTAAAGAAAATTCGTAGTTTCATGGGAATGGTAAGTTGGTACCGTCGATTTCTTCCTGACTTTGCTCATATTTCCGCCCCATTAAATAAACTTTTGAAAAAAAATGCGACTTTTGTATGGAGTCAAGATTGCGAAAAGGCTTTCAACAATATTAAACAAGCTCTCATATCTGCACCGATTTTGTCTTGTCCGAATTATGAGCTTCCTTTTGTGGTTCAGTGCGACGCTTCTGGTTTCGGTTTAGGTGGGATACTCACGCAAAAATATCCCGCAGGTGACAAAGTTGTGGCTTACGCAAGTCGATCTTTGACGAGTAATGAACGGGTATTCACCACAACAGAACTTGAATGTTTAGCTGTTCTGTTCACCCTCGAAAAATTTCGTCCATATATTGAAGGGTCTAAGGTAACCGTTATAACAGACCATAGCAGCCTTTTATGGTTACATAACTTGAAGGATCCTCGTGGTCGCTTAGCGAGGTGGGCTGTCGCTTTAACCCAATACGATTATGAAATAATTCATCGGCCCGGGAAGGAAAATATTGTCCCAGACTTCTTAAGTAGGTCGGTTGATAGAGTTGGTATCGGTAACGATCCTCATGATCATAAAAAATCGATTGATTCCTTTTGCATGGTCAATGATGGTGAGGAAATTTCGACTTCAGTGGACAAATGGTACTCCGGAATGATATCTAGAATCAGGGATGCTCCCCGAAAGTATTGTAATTGGAAAGTATCGAATAATATTCTATTTAAGTACTGCAAGTTGGAATACCCTGGATTAGTTTATGATGATCAAGAATATTGGAAGAAAGT
Organism: Adalia decempunctata; assembly: GCA_951802165.1. Taxonomy (NCBI): domain Eukaryota; kingdom Metazoa; phylum Arthropoda; class Insecta; order Coleoptera; family Coccinellidae; genus Adalia; species Adalia decempunctata. The sequence continues at coordinate 51,445,641 of OX637697.1, forward strand.
TATTCCAAAAGGGGATCGGAAAAGAATAATTTCTTTAAATCACGATGACGTGAAATCTGGACATTTAGGGGTTAATAAAACGGTCGGTAAAATTCTAAAAACTTTTTATTGGCCTAAAATGAAATCGGATGTTTCTTCTTATATTAAATCGTGTGAAGTTTGTAATAAATATAAGACTAGTCAAAAAGCACCCTCAGGTTTTATGTTGACAAGGAATTACGTGAGTAAGCCTTGGGAATTAGTTTCAGCCGATATCGTTGGCCCTCTGCCTAGATCTTATCGAGGCTACAAGTTCATTTTTGTTGTGTGCGATTATTTCTCGAAGTTTCCTTTATTTTTCCCTTTGAGATCTACAACTTCGGAAAAAATTATTGAGTGTATGGAAGATCATGTTTTCATGCTATTTGGCGTTCCTAAATTTTTAGTATTGGATAATGGGCCGCAATTTAAGAGCAATAAATTTCGCCAATTTGCCTCTTCATACGGTGTTGAGATTAAGTTTACTTCTCATTATCATCCTCAGGCAAATCATACTGAGAGTGTGAATAAGGTTATGAAAAATATAATCTCTTGCTACGTAAATGACAATCATAGGGATTGGGATAAGTTCCTTCAAAAAGCTGCGTGTGCTATTCGGTCCTCACCTCATGATACCATTAAACAGTCCCCTTATTTCGTGAATTTTGGTGCCGAAATGCACTTAAGCGGAGAAAGTCACTGCGTTGTCTCTGAAGCGGATAAAATACCGTGTATTAGCCTTCCCGAAGGATTACCATCTAGAGTAGAAGGATTCTCCAAACTATATGGTGATATTAGAAAATATATGGATAAAGCATATTTATATCGCTCGAAGTATTATAACCTCCGGAGACGTGATGTGAATTATTCCGTTGGACAATACGTATATCGTAAGAATTATGTGTTGTCAGATGCATTACAGTATTACACAGCTAAATTCGCACCCAAATATCTTGGTCCATTTAAAATCAAGAAAAAAGTTTCCCCGTGGACTTATGAATTGTGCGATTCAAGTGGTAAATATCAGGGTACTTGGAATGTAAAGGATCTGAAACCGGTTGTAGACGTTCATTTTAAGGATGCGTAATGGCTTTTGCAGATTTCTCTTTTATAAGTATTTCTTGGATTCATACTACTTTTTGTTTTGTTTCCCTGTGACGTCAGAATTTCCGTTGAAATTCTTTTTTTTGGCAAGTGGGGGGTTGTAATGTATTAATCCCGCGCGAATTTGAAAATTGTGATCGATTGTCAGAGTTCGAGCGCATTCAATACTTGCGCCGTATGTTGTATTTTTTTTGTCGATTCTCCTTTTTCATTGTTTCAATTTCGTGAAAAGGAATTCAATTCATCTGGTGACCGAGACAGGAACTAATAGCGTTGATTGCTTTCCTTTGGGGATTTAATTTTCTGATCTCGAATAATCAAGTTTCTATTGGAATATTTTATTTGATCTTGATTAGCTCTTTTGAAAGAGGATTTACTTGTCATCATCTTAAATAAACCCCAACAATATTCAGGGTAAGTTAAACTTTTTAAGAAAGGAGAGTCGACAACATTCTCTTATCGTTTCAGGGTTTTTTTTTTGTACCTATAAATTCTAACGAATTGTATTTGTTGGAGCCTGATAATATTGGAGCCTTATAACATATACCTACTGTGGAGAATTATTTCTGGATTTGTAACAAGAATATTAACCTGGCTACCAAAACAGGAATAGATAAGTACCCTATAGAGGACAGGAAAACCTAACTTTTATATTTCCATTCTTGTAAATAATCTCTGATTATTTCTGAACGGAGTAATATTTATGAAAATTAGATAAGGATTTAGATTTAAGGAGAAAGGTAGATTCAGGATAGGAACAGGTATATTAATGATATGAATATAGCCTAGTTAAGAGAATTTACGTGTAGAAGAAGATCTAGATAGTTAAGTAGGAAAATTGGGTGTAGAAGAGAAGAATTATTATAGGGTTAAATAGTTATCCTTTTTTATTTCTCAAGTCATTCGTTCCCTCAAGAGATCACAAAATAAATTCAATTTAAATCTTGAAAAACCCATTCAGTTTGGTAATTTCTTATATCAGGTGATCAGGCAATCAAATTACCTGGCGCCCTTTCACTTATTTCATTTTTATTTCAAGGGTGAAGAACCTACCCCTTAGTGAGCTAGCTGGTCACCCTTTTGTCAGCGGGATTTTCATTGATAATATTGAATTGTGAATTTTTCCTATTTCACCCGTTACAATTCGAGTAAAGCTAACAATGGCGTCCAAAGAAATAGCTATTCCTGTATTTGACGGCGAGGATTACAGCATGTGGAAGAAACGAATCACAATGTTTTTGAAGATGAAGAAATGCGACATCGTTATTCAAAGAGAGAAAAACGAAACTGATAGAACAGATTGGGATGACAATGACCTGAAGGCAATTAATTATATTTACAGTGCAATTTCCAACAAACAGTTAGAATTCGTTTGCGAGAAATCGACGGCGTATGAAATTATGAAGAAATTCGATACCCTATACCTCAAGGAGTCAACGGCGTTACAGATTATTTATAGGAATAAATTGGAAAAACTAAGACTTGCAGATCACACAAATTCAGCAACCTTTTTCAGTGAATTTGAAAAAACAGTAAACGAACTGAAGAATGCTGGTGCCAGTGTAACAGAGAAGGAGAAGTTAAATTATATGCTAAATTCCTTACCAGAATCCTACAGCTACGTTGGAGATTTAGTCGACACACTGAAAGATGAGGATCAGACGGTGGAATATATCAAAAGTAAAATACAAATGGTTGAAATGAAGAACTCTAAGCAGGAAAATATTGGGAAGAGAACTAATGCATTCATGGCAGAAAAGAATAAGCAAGAATTCAAATGTTATGGATGTGGAGAGAATGGCCATTTCCAACGAGATTGCAAATATGGGAGAGGTCAAACTAGAAAACAACCATGGAGAGGCAAAAGAGGAGCTGGAAGAGGTAACCAGTACAGAGGACGAGGGAACAATTTCAGAGGACAATATGGAAATTGTGCCTATGTAAAGCAAGGAGGTAATGAAGAAGGAAACAAGCAAGGAGCAAGTTCATGGTTAACGAAGGTAGATCATCATGTTGTTTATAATAGGAAACTTAGTAATAATTCAAGCGAAATAGAGTGGCTTTTAGATAGTGGTTGTACCGACCATATTATTAATGATGAAAGATATTTTGACAGTTGCATTACCCTTACAGAGGCAGTTAATGTTTATTTAGGAGATAGTACAATTCTAAAGGCAACTAAAATTGGAAAAGTTTTAAGCTATTTTGAAGTTTTTGGAAAGAAAAATTTAGTAGAGATGAAAAATGTATTTTTTGTTAAGGATATGAAATCTAATTTGATAAGTTTAAGTAAGATAAGCGATAATCATACAATCATTTCTAAAGGTAATAAGACTGAAATTATCAATAATAATGGAAATATTATTGCAATAGCTTTTAGGACAAATGGCTTATATGTGATGAACAGCAAATTGAAAGGTATGAAATCGTTAGTAAATATTGCCAATAGAAAGTATGAAAACATGAGTCATAAGGAAAAATGGCATCGAATGTTAGGACATGTGAATTTTAATTACTTGAATATTTTATTTAAAGAACAGTTATTGAGTGGAATTCCGGAAAATTTAGAGTCAGATTTTATGAAATGTAGAACATGCATAGAAAATAAAATGCATAATATTCCTTTTGAGAACAAAAGAGAAAAGGCGAAGGATCTATTAGAAATCATACATACAGACGTTTGTGGCCCTTTCAAAACAACAGGCTACAAGGGTGAAAAATATTTTATATCATTCATTGATGATTTTAGTAAAATGGCTAGAGTTTATGTGATTCAAAATAAGACCGAAGTATTTGACTGTGTATTCCAGTATATAAATGAAACGGAAAATTTAACCGGGAAAAAAGTAAAATTTTTGAGATGTGACAATGGAAAAGAATACTTAAATCATAAAATTTATAATTTTGCTAAAGAGAAAGGTTTTATAATAAATAATTGTCCAGCTTACGTGCATGAATTAAATGGAAAAGCTGAACGTTTTAATAGAACAATAATGGATATGTCGAGATGTTTATTAGCAGAGGCACAGGTTCACAAAATGTATTGGCCTGAAATAGTCTGTACTGCAACATATTTAAAAAATCGTACATTAGCAAATACTAAAGAAAGGAAAACACCTTACGAAATATTTTTTGGAAAGAAACCAGACGTTTCAAATTTACGTTTGTATGGCAGTAAAGTTTTTGTTAGAATACCAGAGCAGAAAAGAGAGTCTAAATGGGATAAAAAAGCGGATATTGGAATCTTGTTAGGTTACAGTGAAGTCGGTTATAGAGTTTTGTTGAATAGTAGAGTCATAGTTGCTAGACACGTTGAAATCGTAGAAGAAAATACAAAGTGTATTGGACTAGATGATTATAATCCAGAATTAGAGAGTGAAAATTCTGAAGGTAACACAATAGGTGATGAATTAGAAAATGAGGTAGAAAGAGAAAATGTTCCAACCGAAAATTCCGAACCAGATAATAGTAATCAATTTTCACAAAGATCGCAAAGAAATAAATGTTTACCAAAACGCTTTGAAGATTATTATGTTTATAGTGACAATATAGTTGTTAACTTTTGTAGAACTGATATTCCATATTCATTCGAGGAGGCGGTAGAATCAGATGAACGCAAGTTTTGGATAGAAGCGATGAATAAGGAAATCAATTGTTTGAAAAAAAATGAAACTTGGGAATTAGTAGAAAATGTAGATCAAAAAAGAGTTTTAGATGTAAAATGGGTTTACTCAAGAAAATCTGAAGACATTTATAAAGCTAGACTAGTTGTTAAAGGATATCAACAAACTGACAAAATCGATGATATTTACTCACCTGTGGTAAAAATGCAAACTTTAAAGATTCTTTTAGCTTATTGTTGTCAGAAAGAATTATTAGTAGAACAAATGGATGTAGAAACTGCATTTTTAAATGGAAAAATAAATTCAGAGATATACGTACACCAACCAGAAGGTTATAAGAATGAGTCAAATAGAGTTTGTAGATTAAAGAAAGCCCTATACGGTTTGAAGGAAAGCCCAAGGTTATGGTACGAATGTTTCGATAAATACTTGATAAGTTTAGGTTTTAAAAAAAGTCATGTAGACTACTGTCTATACACATTTCAGAAAAACAATAACATTTTATATTTGTTAATATTTGTAGATGACTTGTTAATATGCAGTAAGGACGAAACAGAGATAGGAAAAATCAAGAATTTGTTGTCGAAAAAGTTCAATATGAAAGATCTAGGAAAAATAAAAGAATATTTGGGTATAACAATTGAATATGATACATGTAAACAAGAAATGAAATTGAATCAGACGAAATATATTAAGTTTTTGGCAAAAAAGTACGAATTGGAGGAGAGTAGATTGTATAATACTCCAATGGAAACGAATTTAAAGATTGATGAGGCAAAGAATGTCGAAGTGAATCTCAATTATCGAAATTTAATAGGAGCTCTATTATATATAAGTTCTGCAACCAGACCTGATATAAGTTTCAGCGTAAACTATTTGAGTAGGTATCAAAATTGCTATGATAGAACACACTTCAAGTATGCACTAAGATTTCGGCAAGCATTCGCCTGCCGTCTTCAGGGTGTGGGTCCTGAGAAGGACCGGTTTCTGCCAAACTTGATCTGTCTGGACTTGTACGCACCATACTTTTTCGATTATTGAATTACAGTGTTGGGATTCGAACGCGGGTTATAAGGTTGCAATTTCGAAATTCCAGTCACTCTAACCACTAGTCTACCGGAGCAGGTAATTATTATACTATTCAAGTTATATATGAAGTATTATTTCCTGGTAGAGGTCACCTTGACCCGATCAGATGCGCTGTTGATATGCGCAGTAGGTTAAGTTCGGTCAGGTTAGGTTAGGTTGGGTTAGCGTTAATTGCCACCCTGAGCCGAGTTCATCCTTCTCAATTCAGATCTTATAATTGGTGCCCAGACATCCTTTATTTCCACAGAGGGTGTACTAATTGGGTTGGGAGTTATGGCCATGAAGGCTGCTTCTTTCAATTTCCTCCTTCTCCATCCTTCTTCCTTTGATATTATGGAAGCTTCATCCCATCTGATGTTGTGGTCCTCGTTCCAAGCATGTTGGGCTAGCTTAGATTTTTCGGTTTCTCCCAGTCGAGCTAGTTTTTGGTGCTCTTTGATTCTTACCTCAAGGGGGCGTTTAGTCTCTCCAATGTAGGACCTGCCGATTTATATAATAGCAAGACACTTTATTAGGTATTTATTGTATTCAAATATGAAACATTAGCTGTACGCTGTACATCAAACAAGGCAATAATGAGAACCCTGTTCTTGACTTCAGTTCTTAACCAAGTATAATACAGTCCTTAACTTGACTAGTAATTCCCGCACTGTCGCACTGTTGTCACTTTGTCTGCGCGCCAAATATGAATATACAAATATATCTTAACACGCCTCCTTATATTCATATTAAACAAACCTTATTCTAGTTACATTCTTATTCTAAATTTAACAAATTTCTAAAATACTGAAACTTTTCTTTACATAATGCTTTTGTGAACAAATCTGCAATATTTTTATTTGAATCAATTTTTACAACATCAATAACTTCATCCTTAATATAATCATGAACATAATGGCAATGGACTTCTATGTGTTTAGAATTTTTTGTAAAATTTCCACATTTAGCAATGCTTACTGCACCAGAATTATCCTCATAGATTTTTATTGGTTTTTCAAGTTTTATATTGAATGTTTTCAATAATTCCTTAACAAATATCAATTCGCTAACAGCCTCTGACAATGCTACATATTCTGCATATGTTGAAGCTTTAGTAACAGATTTCTGTTTCTTAGATTTCCAGTAAATAATATTACCAAATAATCGAATTGCGTAACCTGTTGTAGATTTCCTATCTATATGATTACCTGCCCAATCTGCATCAACATAACAATCAATAATTTCATTACTATCATTCTTTCTATATGTTAATTTTAAATCATTAGTCGCGTACAAGTATTTCAAAACTCTTAGTGCATATTGTGATCGAGATATTCTTGATAATGGGATATTTGTTGAAACATTATTTGGGCTGTTTCCATTATCTATGCGGTTTGTTGTTTCCGACGTTTCGGCAAGCAAGGTTCTCATTATTGCCTTGTTTGATGTACAGCGTACAGCTAATGTTTCATATTTGAATACAATAAATACCTAATAAAGTGTCTTGCTATTATATAAATCCACACCTTCACAGTATTCCTTAGGAATTTGAACAAAGATTCAGCCGAAAGGAAAAATTGTTTACGAGTTATTCATAAGAAAATAAGACGAGTTGATGAAATAGAATCAGAATTATCTGGGTTAAGAGTGGAATTCAATTGCGAACAGAATGACCAAGAATTTATGAAAAAAGTTAAGGTATATGTTGAGTCTAGTGAAGACCTTATAAAAAATATAAGATCAATTTTAGAAAAGATATTGAAGGAAATACCCGTAAATAATTCAACTCCAGACAACATGGATACAAATTTCGATTTAAAAACGGCATCTTCTATGCTACGTTCAATGGATGGCACGGACTCTCCCAAAGTGCTAAAATCAGGCTTAATTCATCTTATCCTTCAAATGTTGAATTAATTAGAGACATGAAAAACCACCTTCTGACAAAAAAATCAGTTTCGGCCTTATCTTTAGACTTACATAATAGTAAACAGAAAAATCGATCTATTGAAGAATTTGGAAAATCTGTTGAGGAATTGATGCTAAACCTGACTTTAGCAGAAGCCGATGATAATGGAAATGCACTGCTCTTCGCGAACAACAACGAAAAAATTGCCATTAACACCTTTGCAAATGGTTTGAACGATGGAAATATCCGAACCATTATAAAAGCAAGAAATTTTTCAAAATTAAAAGACGCGATTGTTACTGCAAAAGAAGAAGAAATTTCAAATATTCACAATAAACATCAAGTTTTTTTGGCCAGGGGTTTTTCTCAAAGGTTTTCCAGACTCCAGAGGTTTTCGTAATAATACCACAAGAAATTCAGGAAACAATAACACGAAAAAGCACTGGCATGCGCAGAGTAATAACTTTAATGGAAGAAACTATGGAAATAGAGGTAATTTCAGAATCGGGGAACTCACGAAAGTCGCGGAAATAATACATTTCATAGAAATAATAGGGGTTGCTTGCTACATGAACACATTCGTTGATACTACTACTTCCACTAACACATATAGGAAGGCGGACCAAAACGCATCGCAAAGCAGTAATGAACGGTTTTTTCGTTCCTAAAGCAAAAAGAACATCTTCGACATTTTCTGAAAATGGCTTGAATTATGTTAAGATCAATTATCAAACAAATGACTTATATCTTTTAATAGACACAGGTGCATCAATCAGCATTATATTTCAGTCAAGTTTAATAGGAAATGAATTCATAAATAAATGCGGTCAAGTTCAAATTAATAGAATATCTGGTCAAGTTCAAATTAATGGAATATCTGGTAGCACATATTAGTTAGGCAGTACTAATATTTCGATTGACTAAGGGCTTGTTCGGATTAGGCCAGTAGATATTAGTCGAGTAGCGAATGATTTTGTGATTTCCCGTGTGCGAACGCCAGCAATCGAGTCGAGTAGAGTCACAGGATGATGTACCTACTACCTGCTACTACTTTATACTGTTTAAGAGTCTTTGATACTGTGGTAGAGTAGTCAGTGGGCGATTCGACTCTCCACTCGACTAAAATACTGGCCTAGTCCGAACAAGCCTTTAGGTCAAGCACAGCTTTGTCATGAATTCCATGTCATGGATGATATTGGATGTGGAAATGCACGGTGTTCTTGGATCAGATTTCCTTATGAAATATAAAGCGACCATAGACTACGAGAGATTTTTATTCAATTTTGTTCATAACACTGAAAGATTCACAATTTCTCTACAATCTCAGTACAACGATTTCATTACAATACCGCCTAGATGTGAAGTTTTTATGTCATTATCAGCTAATCTGAATGACGGAGATGAATGTGTAATTTCCTCCGAAGAAATATGTGAAGGCGTAAATACCGCTGGAATAATAACTATAAACAACATCGAAATCAAATACCAGTTCGAATTTTGAATGTATAAATGATAGAGAAATAAAAATTAGAAATTTCAGACCGAATATTCAAAAACTAGAAAATTTCAACCTTTATTATTCGAATGATGATGAAGCCAATAGCGTAGAAAGAGTTGATGAATTATTGGACTTAATAAATACAAATTCACTATCCGATGAAGAAAAGCATTGTATGCGCAAAATATTCCGACGTTTTCTTCTTGGAAAATGATTAATTCAAAACCTCCAAAATTAACAAACAAAAAATTCAATTACAAGAGAATGCAACACCTTCTTATTCGAAACAGTACCGTTTACCTCAATCACAAAAAACAGAGATTCACAAACAGGTGGATAAAATGATAAGTGACGGAATAATAGAACCATCAAATTCAGAATGGTCTTCGCCACTTTTATTAGTTCCTAAAAAGTCAGATAGTAACGGAAACAAGAAATGGAGAATAGTCATCATAGAAAAACAATAGTCATTGATTATAGGAAACTGAATAAAAGCATAAAGAACGATAGGTTTCCTCTACCAAATATTGAAGAAATTTTAGATTCATTGTCGGGACCAACGTATTTTACACACTTAGATCTTTATCAGGGTTACTATCAGATAGAATTAGATGAAAGTTCAAGGCCTTATACTGCATTCACAACAGATCAAGGCATGTGGCAGATGACTAGATTACCAATGGGACTTTCAGTCTCACCAAACATTTTTTCGAGAGCAATGACAATTGCTATGTCTGGTCTAAATTATCAAAATTGTTTTGTGTACTTAGATGATTTAATTATTTTTGGCAATAATCTACAAAATCATAATAATAATTTAATAAAAATTTTGAATCGACTGAGGTCTTCGAATCTGAAGTTGAATCCAAAAAAATGTGAATTTTTGAAAAAAGAAATATGTTATTCAGGGCATACCATTTCCAAAGATGGTATACTGCCCAACCCAGAAAAAATTTCAGTAGTTCAAAACTATCAAACTCCACAAAATTCTAAAGAAACAAAAAGATTTGTTGCTTTTGCGAACTATTACAGAAAATTCATTCCAAATTTCGCACAAATAGCTACACCATTAAATAAATTATTGAAAAAAGGTGTCACCTTCGAATGGACTCAAGATTGCGAAGTAGCTTTTGAAAAATTGAAACATGCTTTAATTAACCCACCAATTTTGGACTTTCCAAATTTTTCAAACAAAATACTTACCGATGCTTCAGGATATGCTATCAGGGCGGTTCTTTGCAATAAGAATGATAGACCAGTGGCATATGCAAGTAGAGCATTAAATAAAGCAGAACAAAATTATTGCACAATAGAAAAAGAGTTACTTGCCGTAGTTTGGGCGGTTCAAAAATTTAGACCCTATTTGTATGGAAGAAAATTCCATATCTTCACAGACCATAGACCTTTAGTATACTTATTCAGTTCAACAAATCCGTCAAGTAGATCAACAAAATTTCTACTGAAATTAGAAGAATACCAGTTTGAAATTCATTATTTAAAAGGTAAGGATAATGTAGCTTCGGATGCATTATCCAGAATAATTCTCAATTCGGAAGAGCTGAAGGAAATACGAAGTAAAGAATATGTAAATGTCACAACAAGAGCACAAGCTAGAGAAATGGCACAATGTTCGTCAGAGGAAAGTTATGAGTTCTCAAAAAATATCAGACTTGATCACCCTGGTATTGTAGAACTTCTGAAACCACCTAAGGGGAGCATTGCTGTCCAACTTGTCGATTACACAAAGTTTTTGAAAATTAAAAATCGGTTGATGAAAAATTTGAGTGATAAAGAAAAGTTAGCCTTAATTGATAACGTAATATTTGATAAGGGTACCCATACAATTTCTATATTTCAGGATATTCGATCAAAGTTAGACTTAGGTAGAACGTTGAGAAACCTGATAGATGTGTGCACAAATAATAAGATTCATGAAATTGTATTAATGAAAACGAATGAAATATTAGGGGAGAGTGGGGAATTACCGGCCCTCTAAGGAAAATTTGGAATATCTCGAAGATTCAATGTTTAAGAAGGGAACGGGTTGGTGTTAATGAAATATAAGACGTTCAGAAACAAAATTTATAAAAAAAAAGAAAAAAACAAATAATTTTCATCAAAATAATTACTTTTAAAAAAATTAGTAAGTGGCCGGTATTACCCGCATCGTGGGGGTAATATCAGCCGGAGCCGCCATTGCACTCGTCATTGGCAGAAATCGCAAATGAAGATTTTCTTTGCCTCTCCATCGGTGCAAGCCTCATGAGCCCATCCAGAACAATGGACACACCTTATCCAAAGTTCCCTATCTTTTCCGAATTCACCGCACATTAAACAGATGTCGTCATTTATTTCAAAATCTGAGTTTTCTTTGTCTTCATCATCGCTATTATAATTGTAGGCTACCTGAAGTCCAAGAAGCTTTCTCGGTCTTCCTCTTGTAAGTGCTTGGCATCTGAAAATTGAGAAAAAATTCAATATATATCTATGGGGTAACACCGGCAGGGCTGGTAAAACCCACAAGGCAAGGGCCGGAATTACCCGCAAAACAGTCATTCAAACATAATCACGATATGAAAAAATGTGTGGAGGAATACCTTTTTTGAGTGAAGTGGATGATCAGTAAGGGTATACAGTTCATTTTGATATGCGCTAACTATATTTGCCACTTACCGTTTCGAAGTTATAGAGTCTTTTTTCGGTATTCCTCCAACTTGAGATGTTTAACCACTTTTTGATCTGGTAATAGCATTCCATGTATTATAAGTTCTATGTGTAAAACCCTTGTTTAAACTACAGTGGCTTTATGCATAATTTGTATAAAGCCACTGAGTATCCGTGCATTCACCCGTATCTTCTGTCAATTAGGTTATGGCGCGAAAATTTGACATTTTGAATTTGCCGCTATTTGAATATTATTGTAACCAGTGATATTCATATTATCTATACTAAAATGCCTTTTATGTGCAAATTTTGTGAAAAAGTTTTCAGCAATAAATCCAACCACAAGCGACATATATCAACGAAGTGCACAAGCAAACTGCAGAACCATTATCTTATGGAAAAGATAGTGTTTGGAGTAGCTGTTGTCTTGAACCAAACTGCAATAAAACATTTTCAAAAAACAGAAATCTAATGGAACATCTACATAATGATCACTCAATGAATTTTGAGATGGAATCTCATGTATTCCAGAATACAAATGGTTAGTAACAAAGCCTACACAGAACACAACTTCTTCTCCGAACTCGTACAAGCTTCGAAGCATGGGAAGCGTACAGAAATTTACAGGATTTTAAAAATTCTGCATCAAGAAACACCTTTGACACAGTTCACTTCTGCTATGACTAATGCTTTGGCTTACATGTGCAACAACGAAAACACTAGAAGTTTTGGAGAATATTTCAAACATAATTATAGTCACAATTTCAAGAAATGGGCATACTGTTACAGAACTGAAGCAGGAATTAATATAAATATGCACTTGGAGTCAATGCATAAGGTCATTGAATATTTCTACTCAGAAAGGAAAACTGTAAAACGGCTTGATAAAGGATTAAATGCAGTGTTGAACTGTTGAAGTATGTAAGAGACAGAAGTGTAGAAAGAATTATTAGATTAAGTATAGGTGAACATACAAAACTAACAAAATTAATGTCTCGAAATCATATGGAATGTTTCAAAAAATCAACAGACATATACTATTTCATGAACTAAAATGGATCTCGGTGTAAGGAACTGAATAAAACTCATTGGATTCTAAAGAGACGTTTCGGCGTTATATTTCGCCTTCCTCAGGCTACAATAAAATCAGAACAAATTAAAAATATGTGTGTGACTTTGTGGTGAAAACATTAAAAAAATTTAAAATTTTAAAAAACATAATCGAATCTTCAACAAAATAAGCAGTGACGAAATATAACGCCGAAACGTCGCTTTAGAATCCAATGAGTTTTATTCAGTTCCTTACACCGAGATCCATTTTAGTTCATGAAATTCTGGAAGGAACGAGAATAGTCCATTGACATATACTATTCTTCGATTATTGGATATGAAGTGCTGTCAGCAAATTTGCTCGTTTTGCGAAATATGTGCTCACATGTTTTCATGTGAATGTAAATTTTATTTGGAAAAAAGGACAATATGTAAACACATTCACTTAGTATTAATGCAAATTCCAAAACGAGTGAAACCTGCAGTTAACTCGATTGTGGAAAATATATCTGATGAGTTGTTAGCGTTGACTGACAAAAAATTGAAATCCACTAATGAAAAAATTTGTGATATAAAAGATTTAGCTTTGAGATTTGAATCTTTAGACTTCGAGCATTTCAAGGATGAAATAATCAATAAAATTCATTATCACCTAATGATAGCAAGAAATTTAACACATTGTTCAGAGTTTTCTAATAACAAATTTCAGTCAAAAAATGCATCCAAAAAAAGATTAATAGAACCCCAAATGAGATTTACTTCTACAAAAAAATATGTGAAATCAAAAACTGATCTGAAAAGAGCAACAATACAGGAAGCTATTAACAGAAAACTTGAGTCATGCATGTGAAGATTCATTCCTTTATATATCTGCTGAGCCACTGAATGATCATCAATATTGTTGAAGTTATTTTTTAAGATTGTTGTATACTTCTTCAGTTCGCTTGTTCTATGCTAGATTAGATTAGATTAGATTTAAGGAGGGGCGTTTAGACTTTGCTTAGCCTCGCAAACACCTTGACCTGAAGATCTATTGTGCTACCCCGCGCTGTTTACCAATCAGGTAGCAAAGCCTCTATGAACTTCACTACTCTTCTCGGTGCCACGCCCATTACTTGTTCCGGTTTTAAGAAACAGAAGTCAAGATGTTGTAGCCTTTTCCTGAAGACAGCTCCACAATTGCAAAGCAGGTGTTCAGCTGTTTCGGTGGCTTCTTGACAGAAGCGACAGGTATCATCAGGAACCTTTCCCATGTTCCGAAGATGATAATTTACAGGACAGTGTCCCGTGAGTATGCCCGTCATTTTCCTCAGTTCTGATTTGCTAAGTGCCAGAACTTTTTTGGTCCAGCTCGTTGAGTACGAGAAAGACTTAGCCTGTCTCTGTCCCTGGACTAGTCGCCAGGACCTACTCTTCCTTTCCTGTTCCCATTTTCTAACAGCCATCGCTTGATGGCTTGCTGGGAAGCCGCAGAAAGGTTCCGGTTCAACGAAGGGGACAAGTCCGCCCTCCCTTGCTAGCTGATCAGCCATTTCATTCCCATGCACTCCCGAGTGGCCAGGTACCCAAACGAGGTTGACCTGATTGTTAAGCCCGAGTGCGTTGAGTGACATTTTGCATTCCCAAACTAACTTTGACCGAACTAGTGGTGAGTCAAGCGCTAGTAGGGCTGCTCTGCTGTCAGATAGTATATAAATCCTTTTTTTCCGGTAGTTACATTCCATGCAGTGTGCAATGCACTCCCTTATGGCAAAGGTTTCCGCTTGAAACACCGATGGAAAAAAGCCCATTGATAAGGCTAGTTGTATTGAGGAACCGTATACTCCGGCTCCGACTCGACCGTCTTCGGTCTTCGAGCCATCGGTGTAAAACACGAGAGACCCTGCAGGGAAAAACATTTCGTTGTTAATCCATTGTTCGCGACTTGGCGTTGTCACGCTGAAGTTTTTCTGAAACTCATGCTTAAGGGTGAGGTTGTCTGTGACCACGTCTAAAAGCTGCTTACACTCATTCAGAATGCGAAGATGGCCTGTATAGTCGCCAGTTTTGAGTTTCCGCTCCCTCGCTACCCTAAGAGCCCACCTGGCTGCCTCACTTTCTAAGAATAGTCCTAGTGGAGGCAGGTCCAGGATGACCTGCATAGCAGCGGTCGGACAAGAGCGAGATGCTCCCGTTATGGACAAACATGCTGTTCTTTGCAATTTGTCTAGGGCCTTTTGCCCCGTAAGTGTTTTCGCCTTCGGCCACCAGATGAAAGCTGCGTAGCTAACGATTGGTCGCACAATGGATTTATAAATCCAATTGGTAATTTCAGGTTTGAGTCCCCACGTACTTCCGACCATCCTCTGGCATGCGAAGAGAGCTCTCTGGCCCTTACTGATCACTGCCTTGAGGTGCAGGCTCCAAGAGAGCTTTTGTTCGAAAATAACACCAAGATATTTAGTATGATCAGTGGGGACTAAAGCAATTCCTTCTATCGTAATTACTTTAAGAGATAGTTTCCTTCTCCTAGTAAATGGTACAAGAATCGTTTTTTTAGGGTTCACGCTGAGTTTTTCTTGGACGCACCACTCGTGCGTTAGGGTCAGAGCATTTTGCATGCGATCACATACTGTATCGTCATGCTTGCCCCGAACCATTATCACAAGGTCATCGGCATATCCGCAGATCTCAAAACCCGCTTCTGAAAGCGTTTTTAGGAGGTCGTCGACCACTAATGACCACAAAAGTGGCGGTGTTCTATGCTAAAATGTGCTATCACTTTGCTTAATGTGTGTAGTTTTCGACTTTCAAGCCAAAAATGGTCGAAAATGATTGGATATCAATCCCTGGAAAATAATTCCAGGTTCCTTAATTTGCCGGTTTTCGGCCGGCCGTCCGTCAGTCCGTATTCACTAAATTTTTTGTAGAAAATAAGATGGGGGTTTTAAATTTTTTCCCATGGAAAATTTTGGGCATCTCAGTTGAGCTCCTTAATAATAAGCAGAATGATTGTGGTGGTTCCGGAATTATTGGCAATTGAAATTAATCTTTTCCTGTATTTTCAAAACTAGATATCCTTTTGATTTGAAATGTAATATTTAGGAGTAGATATCATTTAGAAAATGGACATGATGTTTTTTTATCCTTAAGTAAAGTACCATTTATTCAATTCGATCCATAACTCGAATTTAACTTCGTACAAACCTGAAAAAAACTACATTCAATGTCCTTTTATTAACTTTTGAAAAATATGAAAACTACATTCAAAGTCCTTTTATTAACCTTTGAAAAATATGAAAATTCAATCTGACCAAAAATTGTCAGATTCTGACGTATTTTGGTACGACTTAACGTTTTTTGTCTTTCGGCCTCTGAAAATTCCACCCTTATCATGAGAAAGGGCTAGCTTTCTTTTTTGAGAGAAAAATTATTCGGAGATTTAATAATACTTGTACTCATGAGTTTTTTGCTTGAAGTGGAATTATTGCGTTGAAGAAACTAAGAAAAATATCAATTTGCACATAAAAGGCATTTTAGTATAGATAATATACAGGTATAACATACGTATCTCGTTCCCAATATACAGGGTGACCATTTGAAAACGAAACAGACGATATTACAGACGAAATAAATTTTTTCGATAGAAATGCTCGGACAGGTCGATTTCTGTTTCGAGGGGGACAACTTAAGATGTAGGTTACGGACGCATAGTGCTTCAACCCTTGCTGCTACAACCCTCACCCCCAATTTTTGAATAGGGAAGATGAGGTGATTGATACCTCATTTGAAAGGTATTTTTATACTGATTTCAGCACAGTAATTGTTTTTTCATTTTATGCATTAGTTCTCGAAATATTCATGCGTTAGTTAATTTTGTCACTTAAATTAATTTTTTGCGAATAATTGACATTTCGTGCTTCCGAAACACCAAAATTCCGTACTTGTATTTGAAATTACAAAACATCTACCACTGGGCAAATGAAGTCATACCGTACGTGTTAATGCTACTAGGGTCAGATGTTCGACTAGCTGTTTTATTCACTGAAATCATTTTCCAACTGTACGGTATCAAAACGATTTGAAGTATTGATCTAAGAAATAATACTTTTCAAAGTAAAGTAAATAATTTATCAAAAACTCACAGTCATGGTTGTTTTGAAGCTCAAAATGTCGATTTTTCACAAAAAAACACTACAAGTGCCATGAAAACACCACTTCATTTTCAAATACTTAGTTAAGAATATTTCGAGAACTAATGCATAAAATGAAAAAACAATTACTGTGCTGAAATCAGTATAAAAATACCTTTCAAATGAGGTATCACTCACTCCATCTTCCCTATTCAAAAATTGGGGGTGAGGGTTGTAGTAGCAAGGGTTGAAGCGCTATGCCTCCGTAACCTACATCTTAAGTTGTCCCCCTCGAAACAGAAATCTACCTGTCCGAGCATTTCTATCGAAAAAATTTATTTCGTCTGTAATCTCGTCTGTTTCGTTTTCAAATGGCCACCCTGTATATCAATGAGGATACCTGCCTACTCTATTATTTGACGTGTGACCCGTGAAATAATAATTTTATATAACGTGTATGTATTTTGAAATTTGTATCGTTCAGATTATGATTTGTAGATTTTTAGTGTTGTAAGTACTGTTTCCATATATCATGTGTAGTCTTAGTTTTGAAAGTAACTATTGGAAACTCATTTCTGTTTTTGTTTTTCAGCTTGAAAAAGACCACAAATTGGCCGAAACGTCGCTTTAAGAATAAATAGTTGAACCTCACATTGTTCCTTCAGACCGATAACCCTATCCTCATTGATAATATACAGGGTGAGTCTTTGACTCGTACATATATTTTAACTGATGATTCTTGAGGCCAAAAGAAACCTTTTTTCATTTTCCATTTTTCCGAATTCGGCTCTGTTGAAAAGATATAGCCATTTGAAAAAAAAACATTGGGCTAAATACGTCCCTGAAATGATACTGTGGAATTGATTCAAAGTTCATATTTCTAGATAGAAATTGAGTTTATACATTGAGGCCCAATTTAGGGAATACTCAAGTAGTCAAGTACTAACCTTATTGGAATAAAAATGTTGCAAACACGATAATTTCAACAAAAACAGTTAGTTTCATCGGATTATATCTGCAACTAAAAAGCCACATTTATTCCAACAAAATAGGTTCCTTCTTCGAATTTTCCGCAGATTAGTTTGTAAACACTAATAACTTGTTCATATTTTCCTCGAAATTCCCAAACAATATCATGAAGAAAGACTTTCATTCAGATTTATTATTAAACAACCTATATATGTATATATATATATATACAGGGTGTCCTGAAAACAATGGATAAGCCTGCAACTATAGATAGACACTGTCGTGGTCTATCTCATTCCAAATTTTGACCTTAATGAAAATTCCACGGTTTCCGAGATATTCATGGTTTTCGTATTTTTAGAAAATTTCCAAGTGCGATTAGTTTTTCTAGTGCCATTTCTACAAATGGAGAGGTATTTCGATATGTTTTTTTTTTTTAATTTCACATGAGATAGTTCAGCTATCGGAAAGAAAGACTTAAATTCATCAAACTAGTATAAAAAGTTAGAAACTCGTGAATTACAAAGAAAAATTGAAAACTAAATGAAATTTCCTTCAAGTTTGATGAGCTACAGCGTAAAAAAAAATGTAGGACGCCCCTGGTAGACATCATCTTAAAAACTTGCTCAGTTATTGCAGATTCCAAAAAGGTATCATAAGCCTAGGCATTCTGTAGTTTTTCATTCTCGTAACTACTTGATTACCAAATAGTCTAAAAATTTCGAAAAACTGTTTTTGTTGTAATCGTTATTCTGAGCTCATGTGTTAAAGTCAGGAGGCCATTTTTGTTGGAATCTAGTGGGAAATTACGAAAATTATTTTTATTTTGAAAAAAGCAGTAGCGCATCGTTTCTCTGGTTGAATAGAAATATGGCATTATTTGCATTCAACTCCCTGTATCTCGAAAACCTTACCGGACCTAATTGTATTTGAGAAAATTTCTTATTTTCTCACATTCTGTACAGTGTTAAAAGGAAAGTATCAACTTAAAAAATACCCTGTGTTGCTACAATAGAGGTATGTGGAATATTCATTACAAATAAAATAAAACGAATTATTACCAAATTACTATTCGATGGAAAAAATAAAACGAATTAGTACCAATTACTTATTCATTGGGAATGAATAAAGAATTCGAAATCAAACAATGAGTTCAGTCATTCATAGCTTAAATTTATTCATAAAAAATGAAACCCTGCTTGCATAGAACAATAATAACACTTTTGTGGACACTCGTTCACAGTCAGTAACCTAGATAATTTTAATTTTATTTAACTTCTAATGACAATAGTTTTGAATCAATTAAGCGACCTATTAAAAGATGTTCCCTTGGCTATAAGGCGGAATATGTGGCTCCGAAATGATGGGTGCCCAGCTCATTACGCAGTAAGAGTGAGAAATCCCCTGAATGCAAAATACCCTCAAAGGTGGATAGGCCGGCTTGGCTCTATTTCATGGCCCCCGAGATCACCGGACTTAAACCCCCTGGATTTTTTTATTGGGGGTGCCTAAAAGATCTAGTCTACTCCAAGCCAATATCTTCGATTGAGGAGTTACGGGCTCGTATCCAAAATGCAGCGGTTCAAATTAATACGTCGCATTAAAAGGGCGGTCATTAAAAGGTGTAGAGCGTGTATAAGGGCGCAAGGACGTCAATTTGAACATTTATTATGAATAAATGTTCGATATGAATAATGAACTTATTGTTTTATTTTGCATTCTTCATTCATTTCCAATGAATAGTAATTTGGTAATAGTATTGAAGTTCTTTGAAAGATTCATACTTTTGCTATTGAAAAATAACCATAAGGTTAAACATATCAGAATAGCTAGGTATAATCATACATTCACATTAACACATGAGCTCAGAATAACGATTACAACAAAAACAGTTTTTCGAAATTTTTCGACTATTTGGTAATCAAGTAGTTACGAGAATGAAAAACTACAGAATGCCTAGGCTTATGATACCTTTTTGGAATCTGCAATAACTGAGCAAGTTTTTAAGATGATGTCTACCAGGGGCGTCCTACATTTTTTTTACACTGTAGCTCATCAAACTTGAAGGAAATTTCATTTAGTTTTCAATTTTTCTTTGTAATTCACGAGTTTCTAACTTTTTACACTAGTTTGATGAATTTAAGTCTTTGTTTCCGATAGCTGAACTATAGAATAGAATAGAGTTTATTGATAGTAATTCTACATGGATAAACTCTTAAAAAATAACTGTGAGTTATGCACCCTGGGGTGATATCTGGGGTGATATCTATCTCATGTGAAATTAAAAAAACCATATCGAAATACCTCTCCATTTGTAGAAATGGCACTAGAAAAACTAATCGCTCTTGGAAATTTTCTAAAAATACGAAAACCATGAATATCTCGGAAACCGTGGAATTTTCATTAAGGTCAAAATTTGGAATAAGTTAGACCACGACAGTGTCTATCTATAGTTGCAGGCTTATCCATTGTTTTCGGGACACCCTGTATATACAGGGTGAGTCTTTGACTTGTACATATATTTTGACTGTAGATTCCTCTCATCAGACGAAACACTTTTTTCCTATACCATTTTTCAAAATTCGGTTCCGTTTAAAAGATACAGGGTGTCGTAAATCCACGAAAAAAACGCTTTTCTCTTCATATCTTCGGAACGGTTATTTCGAATGAACACACTGAATTTTGGTGAAGTAGTCATTCCTATCATGATGCATATTCTCAAATCAAAACTTATTCAATAGTCCTCCCGGTATGAAAGTTACAGCGTAGCCAACTTATAAATCCACACAAAAATACTATATAACCACGCGAAAAAGAAGAATGGTTCCTATTTTCGAAAAAAGCAATAGGTTTAGAAAATAAAATGGTATTATGCAGAACTAAAAGAACTGGTTCAGCGCAGTGAAAAAAATCGTACTTACAGTTTTTGGGGCCCAGATTACGGAAATGAAAACGAGAAGTCTGCAATCCTCTTAGTTTTTCCAAAAAAAAATCCCAAAGTTTCCGTTTGGAAGGTGAGGTTATATATAGTTCTAGCCAGTTTTATTGTAATTTCTCAATGAATACTTATTGGAAATGGTTTATTTAACAATCTCTGAGCGTTTCCTGCAAAATGAAGCTTTCATTTCGTCGAAATCGACGATTTTGTTCGTTGTTTACATTCGTTTTTGAGCGCCATATTTCGACCTTCAGACTGTCAATCGTCGCGAATTCTGCCACGTTACCAACGTTTCAAGCAAAATTTGGCGAAAGAAGAAAAAAAGGACCGTTTCAATCATGAGCCTTTAACCCCTACACTAAACAAAAAATTTTGCTTCGTGAATTTTTGCCCGGCGTGGCGCCGCGCCGGGCAAATTGTTGAAATTCACGAAGCAAAATTTTTTGTTTGGTGTATAACACACAAATGATGAGCGTTTTGGGGGGGTCGGGCCTTGGTGTATTACCGGGCCGGGCCCCGGCCCCCCTAAACGCTCATTATTTGTGTGTAATACACCAAACAAAAGCGCCGGGCAAATTGTTGAAATTCACGAAGCAAAATTTTTTGTTTAGTATGGGTTAAACGCTCATGATTGAAACGGCTTCCCTTTTCTCCTTTTGCCAAATTTTGCTTCGTGAATTTCAACAATTTGCCCGGCGCGGCGCTTTTGTTTAGTGTGGGTTAAACGCTCATGATTGAAACGGCCCCTCTTTTCTTCTTTTGCCAAATTTTGCTTCGTCAATTTCAACAATTTGCCCTCCGCGCGGCGGAATTTAACTACGAACTTGAAACATTGGCAACTTTGCAGAATTCGCGACGATTGAAAGTTTGAAGGTCAACATAATGGCGCTCACAAACGAATGTAAACAAAGAACAAAATCGTTGATTTCGACGAAATGAAAGCTTTATTTTGCAGGAAACGCTCAGAGATTGTTAAATAAACCATTTCCAATGAGTATTCATTGAGAAATTACAATAAAACTGGCTAGAACTATATATAACCCCACCTTCCAAACGGAAACTTTGGGATTTTTTTCTGGAAAAACTAAGAGGATTGCAGACTTTTCGTTTTCATTTTCGTAATCTGGGACCCAAACTTAGTGAGTACTAATTTTTTCACGTCTCTAAAACGGTTCGTTTAGTTCTGCATAATTACCAATAAAATTATTCCTAAGTTTTTTCAATAAAACGCGTCGTTCTCAAGTTATTCCTAATTAAATCCCATCAAATTTGACGAGAAAATCATAAATCTCGAGAATTATCTGAATACCTTACTGCATTCTAAAGATCACCGAAACGAAGATGTATTAATATTCTGTAATCGAATTAAATGTTAACAATGTTGCCGGAATGTTTATCGAATATTCATATTTGTCATATAAAATTTCAATATTTGCTTACTTTACCATCCATCAGTAGTGATTTGCTTCAAAGAGAGATCTTTTGACCTATGTGTTCTACTCATTTTCTTCGATATTGAAAGTTGGTACAATCTCAATATCTGAATAAATTGACAATAGTGATATCTCGTTCTATAAAATATGTTTTGAATGAAGATAGGTTTAGCGTAGGAAAGATATAACGGCATGCAGACAATTGAATATTTTTGAAATTCCGGAAAAAGTCACACACCGTGCAGGAATCGAACCTGCGTCTCCCTACTTTCCGGGCGGGGGCCTTGACCACTGGGCTAACGATGCATATGATACTTTTCCCGGAAGCATTTTTCCTATACAGTCAGCGCGACAGGTCGCTCTCACCGTATAGGAAACGGAATGCACGAAGGAACACTCCGTTTCCTAGCAGATATGCGCGATGTGCTCACTGCCCTAGTCTTGGGTGCCGATGGGACAAATTGCAAATTATTAATAAAGTTTTCCTCCTTTTTGTATAGGGTATTAGGTAGAGTCTACCACATTTTTCCTCTGTGAACATTTTTGTAGTCGCGGTTTTTTTTCAGCAAACCTCTAGTAAGTCGACCTTTTTTTAATTTTTTTTAATCATACGTACTTTTTTTTTGTAAAATGCAATCATAAAAACAATCTGGAAAAAATGAGAAAACATGTGACGTTTTTCTTGCCCGACAGATGAAAATCGACGATTTTTTTGAGTTTTTAAATTCGTTAATATTTGTCGGACAAGAATGAATTTATATTTTAGAGAGATTCGTTTTATGAAACGAATCTCTCTAAAATATATAAAAAAGTTGTTTTCTCTATGGAGAAAACAACTGTCCACCACATAAAATGCGGCAAATCCGTAGTCTAGTTGAATATAATGGTTTTGTTTCAGAATCTTTTTTCGTTTATTATTGAAATGAAACTATTGATTTTGATTGAAAGTTTATAATTCAAATTGTTTACTGACATTCTGATTCAAATCTAATAAAAAACAATGAAAATACTCCTTCCTCACATTAAATTCGTTGTAACAAGACGAATGGTATCCAGTTAAAGTATCACACCAATCGTCAGGTAAAATGACATCTTTATATTTGTGATTATGATGTTCTCTTGATGCCAAGAATATTTTGCACAGGATGACACTTCCTCCTTTTTCGTTTTAAAGCCACGGATATATTTTAAATATTTGCACAAAAAACACTCCATCATATTATATCGGCAACAACCAACAACTGAAATTGCCGAACTTTATTCGTCGGACAGCTGGATGATAGTATTCAGCACATCCTTCTTAAATGGTCCTCAAAAAAACAAATGTTTATTTGTGACATGAGAAAAGTTATATCCGATAAATGGATATAGTCTATTCATAACCAAATTAGAGCAGTGAATTCTTTAATTTTTAAATGAACGCCACATTTTTTTTGTCAGACAACTGGTGCCCTACATTGTATTTTCAAGGTGGAGAGAAAATAAGAGAAAAAAGACATTATTCATAATTTTTTCATCCCAAAAAATCTTCGTTTTCCATTTGTCTGACAAGGAAATCGCCACATTTTTTGTCGGACAATTGCTTTTTCGTATACTTCATATGGTTGTATCAACCGATTCTGAAAAATTCGGGAGGGTATTACTTCTTTGAAGAAATGCGATTTTCAGTCATGTTTATGTTTTTGGACAATCATGTTTTCTCATTTCTCCCAGATGGTTTTTATGATTGCATTTTACGAAAAAGAGTATGTTTGATTCAAGAAAAATGAAAATATGGTCGACTTACGAGAGGTTTGCTGAAAAAAAAACCGCGACTACAAAAATGCTCACAGAGGAAAAATGTGGTAGACTCTACCTAATAAAGCTATACAGAAAGTAAGAAAACTTTATTAATAATTTGCAATTTGTCCCATCGGCACCCAGTAGACCAGTTTGTCTATGCAGTAGACTAGGGCAGTGAGCACATCGCGCATATCTGCTAGGAAACGGAGTGTTCCATCGTGCATTCCGTTTCCTATACGGTGAGAGCGACCTGTCGCGCTGACTGCGGAAAAATGCTTCCCGGAATTCAATATCCTGAGGTTCACCTCATGTCATATGTTAGTGAGAGGGGGGGGTTCCTAGGTGGGGAGCAATGATTCACCAGTTCACCGTTTCAGTGCTGACAACCAAAAAACGAAAAATATAACTGAAAACAATGCTGTAAAGGTCCATTCATATTTACCGACACCGCACGTGGCAGACACGGACAAGCACAGACGAAGAAATATGATTGCATATATATGTTCTGTGATTATCCATATCTGTAAATATAAGCGCGTTCGGCAATAGCATCCGAGAGCGGACGGATTTTTTAGTCACGTGATAACAGATTGTACAGATTTGTCAGATTTTTCTGTAATAAACGAACGCTACGGAGCATTTTGATCGATTTTTCTGTTTGACGTATGTAACGCCTTACCCGAGCCAGATATTAAATTAGAGCTTGAAGGTCTATTCGTCCGTATAGGTAGTCTGGGTACTATTTTAATTCTTTTGTTATAGTTCTCAACATTTCTACCCCTTGGTTGAGATGATTCAATATTTTGAATCATTATTTTTTTAACAAACAACATTTTTTTATTTATTACTACACAACAAATAACATAAGACACGAAAATTCAACAGACTGTTCAAGAATATTCGAAGCGGGATAAAAAATCCATTCACAAAGGCCGAAAAGTAATTTCTGTTTCTGTTCTGTGGAAAAAAATCCGTTTCCTCCGTCGAAATACACCGAGCAAAAAGATCTACATCCGATTGATCAGATTTTCTTGCCGAACGGTCCAGATGTACTCCCCTCAATCTGGATGTAATAAACGAATGGTTCAGATCAATCCGACCAGTCAGATGTCATTGCCGAACGCGCTTGTCATTGCCGAACGCGCTTTATGTTCTGTGGTTTCACCCCCGTGAGTTCTATGATGTTGATGCATAAACTTATTCTTTCCTCAAACCATCTACGTTAAAATAGTAATTGGGAAATTGATTATAGGATTTATACAACAACCTATTCCCACAGGTATTACATAAAGAATGGATACGAGCTCACAAGAACCAGCTATTGAACCCCAAAATTCGAATAGTAACGATGTAAAATTAGAAGATAAGGTACCTGACAGTTCGGAAAATTCCGTTGCACAAGCAAATAAAAATAAAGGAAAAAAACGTAAAAAACCAAAGGATACCACAGCACCTAGGCAGCCTTTGACTGGTGAATCTAAAGTAAACTGAAA
The DNA here is from genome assembly GCA_951802165.1 of Adalia decempunctata. Lineage (NCBI taxonomy): Eukaryota > Metazoa > Arthropoda > Insecta > Coleoptera > Coccinellidae > Adalia > Adalia decempunctata. The sequence continues at coordinate 51,471,302 of OX637697.1, forward strand.
TAGTACAATATTTTGGAGTTTTTTAAATTGTAGGTTACGTTAGATTCTTGAATGACCGACGTGAAGCTGTTAGAACAGAAAATCCTTACTCGTCTTTTGCTGAGATCACGAAACTTTTAGCTAGCGAATGGAGCAATTTACCTGTTGAAAAAAAGCAGCTATACTTAGATGCTGCCGAACAAGATAGAGAAAGATACACGAAGGAATATCATGCCTACAAGCAAACAGAGGCTTATAAACTGTTCACAGCACAACAAAATGAGAAGAAATTGAAAGAAAGTAAAGAAGAACCTAAGGTAATTTCAGTATATGTGTGGCTTTGGATTGATATAACAGTTGACTATTTTAAGGTTCAGCCAGACCCTGTTCTTTCTAAAGAGAATAATGATGTGGATTTCAATGATTTTGATATTCCAATATTCACTGAAGAATTTTTGGATCACAATAAAACTAGAGATGCAGAATTGCGACAGTTGCGTAAAGCTAATACTGATCTTGAACAGCAAAATGCGGTCTTACAGAAGCATATAGAAAATATGAAATCTGCAATCACAAAGTTGGAAAATGAGATGTCACAACAGGAAAAGAACAATGGTGCTTTGCAGAAACATTTGGATCATATTCGCACAACACTGACATCTGGGTTTTCTGTTGTAAAGCTTCCAGGTAATGAACTTATATATACTCCATTCACTCTTATAAAGTATCCCGGTTGCGGGTTGGCCATGGTTTCTTCTTCTTCTTCATGTGCTGTACGCTACTAGCGTGTAAGCTTTCATTCGCCATCGATCCGAAGTTGTCTCTCCCTAGCAAGAGCAAAAATATCCCCCGCATTGCGAATCTCGCATCAAACTCTTATATCCCGCAGCCAAGACTGTTGTTTCCGCCCTGGACCTCTTCTCCCTTCTGTCTTTCCCATCAAAATAAGTCTCAGGATCTCATATTTTTCTCCTCTGATAATATGCCCCAAGTAAGAAACCTTCTGTGCCTTTACCATCCGCAACAACTCACGCCCGGCTCCAGCCCTTGCTAGCACCTCCTCGTTTGACACATGATCAACCCAAGAAATCCGCAGTAGTCTTCGAATCGTCCACATCTCGAGCGCCTCTATGAGATTCATCGATCTTACCTTGAGTGACCACGTTTCCGCTCCATATGTTAGTATAGGCCATATATAGCATTTCATCATACGCAGTCTCAAGTTGAAAGGAATTTCTCTCCGGCACAAAAATCTCTGAAATTTCACAAATGTAGTCCTTGCTATCGCTGTTCTAATCTTAACTTCTACATCGCTATCTAGTCTGTCAGTTATCATGCAGCCAAGGTATTTGAACTTGGTAACTCTCTCCAAGGGTTCACCATCCATCAATATTTGCACCTGGTTATATTGTTGTCTGCTTATGAGCATTATCTTCGTTTTAGCACAGTTGATTTTCAGACCATATTCCTTTCCCACTCTTTTGATGTTGTCTAGAAGTTCTTGTAGGTCCTCCAACTTATCTGCGAGTATGGCAGTGTCGTCCGCATAGCGTATATTGCTTATAGGTGTTCCGTTTATTTTAATTCCCTTCGATTGGTTCTGTAGTGCTATCTGGAAAATTTCCTCTATGTATATATTGAATAAAAGAGGGGACAAGACGCAGCCCTGTCGTACCCCTCTTGTTATTTGGGCTTCATGTGTTGACAATGAGTTGTTGATTCAAAGCTTCGCTGATTGATTCCAGTATAGATTTTGAACAATCTGGAGATCTCTTGTATCCAGACCAATCTTCCTGAGTGCATCCATCATTATTTGGTGCTTTATGCTGTCAAAAGCTCTCTGGTAATCTATAAAGGCTATAAACACATCTTTCCGTTGATCATAACATTTCTGAGCGAGCAGCTGCAGACAATAAGTTGCCTCTGTAGTGCCCATTGCGTTCTTAAATCCAAACTGTGTAGTACCGCTGAATTATTCGCATCTCCTGAATATTCTCTTGTGAATGATCTTGAGGAAAAGCTTCAAAACGTGACTCATCAGACTCACTAAACGATGGTCCTCACACTTGTGGGCGTTGTTTTTTTTTGGTATAGCTATGAACGTAGATTTTAACCATGCTGAAGGTATTTCGCCACTATCATAGATCTTATTGAATAGTCGACATAAATATTCCGGTTTCACAGCCTTCCAACATCTCAGCGTGCACATTATCCTCTCCTGGCGCCTTTCCATTCTTCAGATTTTTGACTGCATACTCCACCTCCGACATGAGTATAGGTGGTCCTGTAGGTTTGTCGAAGTTAATTAAACTGAGTATTGCCGGACAATCATCCTGGTATATCGTTTGGATATGTTTTTTCCAAACCAAGCGAATTTCATCATTGTCTGTTACTATTTTGTTGTTATGCCTTATAGATGATACGCTATTCTTATGAAAACATCCTGTTATCTCCTTGAATTTTTTATGAAAATTGAAGGAGTCATGTACTTCATTTAACCTTTCTGCTTCCTGACATTGTTCTTCCAGCCATTTTTCTTTTGCTTCTCTTATCCTCTTCCGTATGTCCTTGTGTATTGTGTTGTACAGAGCAGTATCATTTCTCAGTTTAGCCATACGACGTTCCTCCATTCTATCAATTATTGCCTCCGTCATCCATGACTTCGTCTTGAAGCCTCTCTATTTCTCTTTCAAGTTCTTCCGCTCTTTCATTGTCTCTCAGAGCCCTGATATCATATCTTTTCAGTTTAGGTTTAGGTTTATAAAATTCTTTTCTCTATTTCAGTATCATAATGAGTTCATTACAGTACTAAAAACAGTGCTGTAATGAATTATTACAGCATCGTTTTCAGTTACATTTTTCGTTTTGTGGTTGTCAGCAATGACTTCCGATCCTTTTAAATTTCAGCAGACGTCAATTTGGAAACGTCAATTTTCGTATTTCCTAACATTCACACCAACTGCCAAGATACAATATGAAAGTCACTATGACCTATAATTTGAATTTTTTCATTGAATTTCACAAAATTTGAGTGAAATAGAGAAAATATCGTCTAATACTCGTTGCAGAATGCAATTCCAATACTCAGGCGTTCGAAAACGAGCGACGAAGGAGCATTCGTATTGGAATGGGCGCCCATTCTGTAACTAGTTTCAGAATATACTATTACTTAAAACGGACGCAGGTTGGCAATCATGAAAGTCAAATAATTCGACATTGCCAATGCAATTACATATTTATTATTTACTCTTTTTCAACTGAAGTTATTTCTTTTAACGTTTAACTGTGACACAGGATTCATAGTACCACTACATTTTTATACTGGAGTATTTCAAGTTGCGCAAAGAGATATTCAATTGTCGTCTGTAGGCCTATTTCTTGAGAATTTTGAGAAGTGGGGAATTCCATAGATCCATCTGTTCTGTTCATTTAGAAGTTAATGTTAATGTCGGGTTACTGAACTATCACAAAGTAAGTCTATTCTGTCCATTATTTTTTAGTAAAATTTCAAAACTTGGTTCTTGATTTCCGTACAAGAAAATAGCATAACTGAATCTTCCATCCATGTTTATATACGTGAAATATTTCCAGTATTAACAGAGGAAAAGTTTCTTCAACATTCGCCAGGTTTTTGGAATTATTGAATTCACATAATATTTTCTCAAATTCATTATTTTCCCAAAGTAATAGTAAATTGTTCAATGAGCGGTAATGTAAGTCATAACACACGCAGATGAATTTTGCAGCCCGAGCCATCAGGCGAGGGGTGTAATTCATCAAGTGTGTTATGACCATTATGAATTGAACACTATACTTTATCTTCGACCTCTTCAGTAAAATTCTAATTACTCTGCATTTTCAAAATTGACAACAGTTGTCAAAAGCGATCTCTGTGTTCGAAAATCGAATCGATATCGAATCCCATAGAAAACGTCAAAAATTCACGTTTTCCAAATGCAATTTTTGAATATTCAGACCTAAGAAAATGTAGAAATGGATGGCGAGAACGTTACCTTGATGTCTGAAATAGAGTTCCCCACTGACCCGACTATTTTAATCATTTTGTAAGCTACATTTTTCCTATTTGTATTAGAGTGAGTTATAGGCGTGAGTTATTTTTACCTCACACTATTGGTTTATAGAGACTATTACAGATCAAAATCAGTTGAATAATGAATATACAGGGTGAATCCTGTTGAACTGTACATGCTTCCCACAGAGGAAGAGGACACTTAGCCGGTTCCAAAAATACCCCCACATGTTGGGTCTTTAGTCACTCGTTTGAATTATACAGGGCGATTTCACGTTTTGGGTCAGTTTCCAGGACCGGACTCTATTATTCTGATATTATCGGAATTTATATAGAAAATCACCCTGTAGATGAAAAAGTCAATAAACCTGTCATGGCAGTTCAAACTACACTGAATACTCTTCAATAAAGAGTAATAAAATCATGTGGCACACCTACAGATTTAGAGAAAAAAAATTGAATATGCGTACTCGGAGATAAATTTTTTGGACGGCCTAATTCACATGGAAAACCATACCCAAATGTATCAAAAGTTGAAGACAGGAGAAATCAGTTTAAATCCTCTCGATATTCAAGTATTCCAATATTCAGGTAATTTTTGTCAGTGCATCGAAATCTATTAAATTAATTTTCTATTGATAGAAATAAAACTGTTTAATAACACTATTTCAAAAAGTAAAAAAAAGGAATATAAAAGATTCACAAAAGATGCTCGAAATGTCCTCCTTCCATCTGAATACATTTTCGCGCTCTGATAAAAATAATAATAATAATAAGAAGATGCAGAATGCAGGACGTCGATAAACTTCGTGGAAAAGTTGATGTCTTGGATGAGTACTGAAGGAGAATAAATCGCGTAAAGTATTAAACTAAGTGCGAAAAATAGCCACATCCGCAGGGCTGGACCTGGAATCTCCATGACATAAAGAGTTGATAGTTGACCTGAAAGATCGCTTGAGACAACAAGCTAAAGCGAAAGGTGCACGCCTACGAAGATACAACGAGTTACCAAAGCGAAAACAACAAAACGCTGAATATGTGAGAGACAAAAAGAAGTTCTTCAGAAGTCTTGAAAAGCCATCCGAAATCTCCACCAATCAACATGCTGATATCAGCAATGACGAATTTCAGCAATATTGGTGTTCTTTATGGTCGGAGAGTGGTCAATTTCAAAGAAATGCTAGCTGGCTGAGGGACATTGAACACCATGCATCCGAAATCGTTGAGATGAGGACTGATATTTTCACAGTCGAGGAAATTTCCAACATTATCAAAAACACAAGTAACTGGAAAGCGCCAGGACCCGATCGACTTCAAAACTTCTGGGTTAAACAGTTTTCAGCATGTTTCCCAAGTCTGGCTGGATGTTTTTTGGAGGCACTAGAAGACCCCTTCAAAATACCAGCTTTCCTCACTCAAGGCAATACCTATATGCTTCACAAAAAAGGAGACCGCAACAATCCAGAAAACTACAGACCAATAACGTGTTTGTCAGTGCTGTACAAGATGTTCACGTCGCTTGTAAATGATGCGATATATCGTCATTGTGAAGCCAATAATATTCTGGAAGAAGAACAGATGGGCTGCTCTCGAGGATCTGCAGGATGCAAACATCAACTCACCATAGACGCTGTAGTGCTAAAGCAAGCCCAAGCGAGAAGGAGGAATCTAAGCATTTGTTATATCGACTATCAGAAGGCCTTCGATGCGGTGTCCCACGATTGGCTTGTGATGCTCTGTCGCCGATGTGGTTTTGTATGGCACTAAATCCTCTGTCTACTCTTTTGAAAAACACTACCATAGGGTATAGACCAGCAATGAGGAATCCGCGAAAACTGTCCCATTTATTGTACATAGATGACCTGAAACTATTCGGCGAGAACCAAAAACAACTTCACTCGCTGATAGATATAGTGCGCTCCTTCAGCAAAGACGTTGACATGTCTTTCGGTCTCGATAAATGCGCCATAGTCAACATCAGGAAGGGTAAAATGGAGAACACTCAGGAACAATTTCAGGACATCCACAGTATGTTGCCCGAAGAGACCTACAAGTATCTGGGCATTGCTCAAAATCAACGTATTGACCACACTCGTTTGAAAGCTTAGTTCACTGCGAAATATAAAAACAGGGTAACCAAAGTACTCAACACCAAGCTGTCTGCTAAAAACCAGATCGATGCCTTGAACTCTTGGGCTACGCCTGCTCTGACCTACACTTTCGGAGTCTTGAAGTGGTCAGATGCTGATCTGAATGAGTTGGACCGACTCACCCGTCGCCTAATGACAAAGTTCCGATGTCTGCACACCAATGCATCGGTGAAAAGGCTTTATCTACCCAGGAGAAAAACTTGAGGCAGCGACTGCTCGAGTCTGAAGATAGCCTGATGAAATTGGTGACAACAGAGGATAAGAGATACACACCTCTGAACCTACAACACAGAGAACTGACATTCGATATCACCACGAGAAGCGTAGATAAAAGTATATGGCGGGAACAAGCTCTGCACGGCAGATTTCCCAAACACCTTGAGGGGGAAAATGTCGATAAATTAGCTTCTTTGTCGTGGTTGAATGCGGGACAATTGTTTCCTGAAACTGAGGGATTCCTGACGGCTATCCAAGACCGAGTCATAAGAACTCGCAACTATGAGAAGCACTGTTTGAAGCTGAACGTGGAGGACAAATGCAGGAAGTGCGGCGCAGTTGGCGAGTCTATCGAACATATAATAGCAGGATGTCGAGTTCTTGCCGACAACGCATATCTGGGCCGACACAACCAAGTGGCAAAAATTGTTCACCAGTAGTTAGCTCTTAGACATGGTTTTTTGGATACTTGTCCGCCATACTATAAGTATCAACCTGCAGCAGTGTTGGAAACGGACACAGCGGTTCTCTATTGGGACAGAGCTATAACAACAGATAGATCAGTGGACTACAATAGACCGGACCTTGTATTCATTGAGAAGGATCAGAAGTATGGGGTGATAATTGATGTGGCAGTACCATTGACTCATAACATCGGAAGAACGGAGTCGGAAAAAATAGCGAAGTACGAGAACTTAGCAATAGAACTGAAGAATATGTGGCAATTGTCGAAAGTCACTATTATACCATTGGTGATTTCGGCTGAGGGAGTCATGTCCAAATCATTTAAGAAAAATCTTCAGAAGATCGAAATATCCCAGAGGATCGCGGGATATGCACAGCAGGCTGTAGCTTTGCAAACCTGTCACATCGTGCGGAAATTCCTGAACTAGTGGGAGGAACTGAAATGTTTTTTCACTGGTTCATAGAAGTAATACCAGCTCGAGCTGAGACCGGGAGACCGATCATGAAGAATAATAATAATATGCATTTATTTTCCAAATTATAATCAATTGACAATAAAAAGAAAACAAGTCAAATCTTAACTTAAGGGTACAAAATTAACTAAGAGAAGAACAATAGTCTGCAAACTCCAAGATAGTGTACGGCTCAGCATTAAGAATGAGAGAGTACAGAGTTTTTCGGAAAGTTCTCAATTCATTTAAATCTCTTACAAATCTAGGAAGCAAATTATTAAGTTTTATGGCAATATACATTGGACGGTAGCGGGTAGATAATCCTCTGTGATTCCAGCAGGAGATTGAGCTACTTCAGGGAAGCGACCCTGCCTTCGTGAGCCTTGATTTTTCTCTCATATCCAACGCCAGAGAGGAAATCATGTCCAATCCTAATAAATCCCATCCACACCTTGAAATTCCCGACCCATGTCCTATCCAACTTGCCAACACGTTTGGCCAGCGTGGCAAGTCATGGCCAAAACCCCTTAACAAATGTCGAACTATAAAACGAAAATGAAATTACCCCAGGCGAGTAGAGGAGAAACCTCAGAATCTCGCAGTGTGAAAACAGTCTGCTCCAAGGATTCTGGGGGGAGCAAAAGTTCGATTTCATACCGCAGAAGACAGGTCACTAAATCTAAAACTTTATACGTAGCAACATTCAATGTCAGAACGCTGTCTAGCGAAGGAAAAATTGTGGAGTTGGAAGAGGAGCTCAAAGATATCAAATGGTCAGTGCTAGGACTGTCCGAGGTAAGGCGATGTAGCGAAGCAGCTGTTACTTTGGGAAGTGGCCACACGCTATATTACAGAGGCAATGAAGTTAATAGAATTAACGGAGTAGGTTTTCTGATCCACAGGAGTATAATAGCAAATGTTACCCAATTTAAAAGCTTCTCTGACCGTGTGATTTCGATTAACCTGAAGATAAATGAAAGGTATGAGTGCAAACTGGTTCAAGTCTACGCTCCAACAGCTCAACATGAAGATGACGAAATAGAGGAATTATATGAGGAAATTAACGAAGCACTACAACACCATAAAGCCCACTTCGTGATCATAATAGGAGATTTCAATGCGAAAATTGGAATGCGCCTAGAAAGGAGGGAAGCAGGCATGGGACCTTATGGACTGGGAAACCGAAACGAAAGAGGACAACAACTGATAAACTACGTAAATGAGAACAATCTTCATATTATGAATACCTACTTCAAGAAAAAACCGAATAGGCGTTGGACATGGCAAAGCCCCGGCGGAAACACAAAAAACGAGATCGACTATATTATAACCAATAACAGGCAAATGGTGTTAAATACAGAAGTTATAAACTCTGTTAATATGGGAAGTGACCACAGAATGATTAGGGCTAAAGTTCAATTCAATACGAAGTTTGAGAGGAGTAAACTTATGACTAAAACGAGAAACAGCGTAGACACCGGACAACTTAGGGATAAGAAGGAAGAATATGAAGAAGAACTACAGAAGATGAGCTCCATTGAAGATATACCCTTGGAGGAATTGAATAAGAGAATCACAGAGCTAGGAAAGAAATTTTCTAGTCTCGGTAGGGGCCACCATTCCCACTGTTGGGTCAAAAATTAACAGTGCTGTGCCTAAGGTGGCGTAAGGACACAGTAACAAAGCCTACACAGAACACAACTGCTTACTCCGAACTCGGCACAAGTTACAAGCTTCGAAGCTTGTAATTTCAGAGGGGTCTCCTCAGGAGACCTAGGAGTAGTCAGGATAAACAATATATCATATCATATTGGAAACTGCGAAGAATACTGCTGGAAATAGAACACAAAAACCAAGAAAGATTACAAAAGAAACTGAGTTATTGATCCAAACAAGGAAGCAGCTGAAGGGCCAAGCAGAAAAGGTAGAGGAACTTTCAAAGTTAAACAAGGTGATAAACAAGAGAATAAGAACAGATGTACGAAACTACAAGAATGAAAGGATCATAGAAAGCTTAGAGAAAAATGAGAGTCTAAACCAACTACAACGATCACTGAAGGGACAACGTACCAACATCACCAAATTAACAGCTAATGAAGGAGACCGTGAGGTGACACACATAAATGAAATCAAGAGAGTGGTGGAAGAGTACTATACGAACTTATACTCAAGTAAAACGAATGCACCACCTGGGAAAACTGAAATGGAGAGAGTACATGTGCAAAACAAAGGCTCTGAAGAAATACCTGACATAACAAAAGAGGAAATCAAGAAATCTCTGAAAAGAATGAGGAAAGGTCGAGCACCAGGCGAAGATGGTCTTGTTGTTGAAATGCTGCAGCTGGGAGGAGATCCAATATTGAAGATGCTTGAGAGCCTATACAACAAATGTCTGCGTGAAATTGACATTCCCACTGATTGGGACAATGCAATTATAATCCTTCTGTTCAAAAAAGGTGACAGATGCAAACTAAGCAATTATAGACCAATAAGCTTACTCTCGGTATTGTACAAACTTTTCAGCAAAATATTGACAGAGAGATTGACAAACAGGTTAGATCAATACCAGCCAAGAGAACAGGCAGGATTCAGAAAAGGATTCAGTACTTTGGACCATCTTCAGGTCATGCGAACGCTAATAGAAAAAGCTAACGAATATAACATCAGCGTTTGGATTGCGTTCGTTGATTATGAGAAAGCATTCGACTCAGTCGAAACCTGGTCGGTTTTGAACGCCATGTCCAACTGCAGGATAGACGGAAGATATGTTGCACTCATTAAGAAAATTTATAGTAGAGCAACGTTTCAGGTAGCCCTGAGAGAGAATACAAGAAAAATCCAAATGAGACGAGGTGTGCGGCAGGGAGATACAATGTCACCAAAATTATTTACATTGGCCTTGGAAGACGTGTTCAAAGAAATAAACTGGCAAGACAAAGGTATAAAGATAGATGGTGAATATCTTAATCATCTACGATTTGCTGATGATATAGTGTTGATTGCATCCAGTGAAGAAGAACTGAAAGAAATGTTGGAAGACCTAAATAACAAATCCAAGGATATCGGTTTGAAAATGAACATCTCAAAAACGAAATACATGACCAACAAAACCACAAATGATAGTTTCATACTAAAAATAAGCAATGATGTCATAGAAAGAACAGAATCGTATATTTATTTAGGTCAAAAACTAACACTATCAAAAGAAAATCTCAAAGCCGATCTAGCGAGAAGAATATCATCAGCTTGGTCGGCGTTCGGCAAACTTCGTAATATCTTAACATCGAGAATACCAAACACCTTGAAAGCACGCACATTTGACCAATGTATTCTCCCTGTCCTTACATACGGAACAGAAACTTGGGCACTGAATAAAGAAATTCTACACAAACTCCAGGTCACTCAAAGAGCCATGGAGAGACGAATTCTTGGTGTAAGTTTACGAGACCATATACGAAATGAAGAAATACGTAGACAATCTCGGGTGACAGACGTAGTCACCCGAATGTGTAAACTGAAGTGGAGTTGGGCTGGTCACTTAGCCAGAGTGTCAGACAATCGCTGGACTCGCAGAATTGTGGAATGGCGGCCACGCAGCAATTCGAGAAGTAGAGGGCGACCACAAACAAGATGGACTGATGATATAAAAAGACTTCTGGGCACAAACTGGGGACAGCAAGCTCAAAAACGGGAAGCTTGGAAGAAGTTGGAAGAAAAATATATAGAGAGATGGACAAAACTAAGGGAGGCTTAATTCGACAATGGGTTATTAGCTGTGAATGATGATGATGATACATTGGATTGTGTTCAGTTATTGATAATTTATGAGGAGGAAAGAAGAATTCATATTTCTTCCTGGTATTATTCGCATTTTTATATTGTTCATAATAATGAGAGTTCTTGAAAAAAAAACAGGAGAGTTCTATAAATGAAGAGACCATGTAGGGTGAGGATGTTGTTTGTTTTAAACTTGCCTCTGCAAGATGCCCTGTAAGACATCCGAAAAATAGCTCGGAGGACAGTTTTTTGTGTGATGAACACCCGTTCTGCGTGTGAAGAATCGCCCCAGAAAATAAGACCGTAGCTCAACAGTGACTGGAAATTGGCGTAATATATGGTCTTCAATGTGTCTTCATCAAACTGGTACCTTAGGACTTTGAGGGTATAGATAACTGAATTGAGCTTGGATATCAGGTTATCACAGTGCAAACTCCAGTTCAGGTTGTGGTCTATCGTAACGCCAAGCAGTTTAGTGCTAGAGCTGACTTGGATAAGTTCGTTTGAATGGATGATATTCTCTGGGCAGACGATTCGGGATCTGGTGTTTGTAAAAAAGAGGATCGTCGTTTTGTCGGTGTTCAATTTCAGGTGGTTGTTAGTACACCAGGATACCACCCTATGAAGCACATTGCTGATGTTATCGGATGTTCTCTCAATCATTCGGTTGGATAGAATTATGTTTGTGTCATCAGCATATAGAGAGGTATCGACATCACCCTCTACCGCAACACGAAACTCATCATCCTGAAATATTTCGGGGAGATCATCAACGTACACTACAAACAAGATAGGTCCGAGGATCGTACCCTGGAAGACGCCCTCAAGAATAGCAGCTTCTGTTGATCTGAAGTTGTGACCAGCATGATCAAGCACCGTAATCCGCCTCCTATTCTCCAAATAACTCCCGAAAAGTCTCAGTCCTCTTATTCCCACAATTGCGGGATCACTCCTAATCTTGACACACGCTGCTTCAATCCTTTCTTTGAGATGTTCCCTGGAATTAATCTCAACGTTGTAAACTAATTCTCTCATGTAGCCCCATAAGAAATAGTCTAGGGGCGAAAGGTCAGGAGATCGTGCAGGCCATGGAATAGGACTCCCTCGACCTATGACACGACCGTCATAGCGGTTGTGCAAGAATTCACGAACCTGTAGAGTGTAATGAAGTGTAGCCCCGTCGTGTTGAAAATAAATCCCGCGTTGCTTGATATTTCCTAATAACTCAGGTGAACGATGATTTAAAAATCTAAATACATTTGTGAATTCAACGTACTTTCGAAAAAATGTGGTCCAATTAATTCGTTATCTTTCAGGCCGCACCAAATATTTATGTAAAAACGATACTGTGAACTTCTTCGTGTTTTTGCATGGGGATATTCTTGTGCCCACAAATAAGAATTTCTCATATTAAGGTGGGCGTTCAATGTAGTGTGTTTTTATTTCAAGTTGATTTCGAAAACGGTTTCACTTTGAGAACTGAAATTTTGTGGGTGGACTCAGAAAGGATTAGGGTTCTTGTTGAAATAATTTTGATCGATTTCATTCCGACAGTTAATTTTTTTTCTTTCAAAAATGGAAGAAAATGAGCCAACCCATGCTTCTGTTTTATTTCAACAGAAAGACCCATGAAAATAGTTCAACTTCCGATTAAAAGTGAATCTACTGATAATTTCGTTCAAGAGATCAACTTGAAATACGGAATTGGCAGAAAATGGCCAATTTCAAATTTTGGCGGGAAAAAATTCCTGCTTTACCCACAAATCCACGTATTTCATAGTTCGACGATTTTCGGATAGAGAGCGCCATTGTACATTTCATTCATGATTAGAGAGATACTCATAGAACTTATTGTGATAATGAAAGTTCTATGGAGATATTCCTTAAAATGGATGGTGGCGCCTCTATCGGCTGATCTTTCCTACTCGGTTTAAACGCCGACCTTAAATATACCATCTCTGGTGAACTGGGCTTCAGGGCCGTATCTAGGTACTACTGCGCATGTGGCAAGATTTTCTTCAGCGCCCCCAAATTGGCGTAGATTTTTTTCATCATGTTTCAAATTTTTTTTTTAGTTTTGAATAAACTAAATATATATACATATATATATATAATAATATTTTTTCATAATACTATTCAGATATTTTCGTCACAAATTCGAAATAATACACAATAATATGGATATTTACATATTTTTATTGAAAACATTAAAATACTCATCTCAAATAAAATATTAAAATATAAAAATAATATGAATTCTAAAAACAAAACAGACAAACGAAAAATTTTCAACTGAAAATTCATTAACACTGCAAACGCAAAGTGAAATGTTTTTTTGGTTAGTTGACTAGAAAAACTAATCGTTAATCACAATAATATTATTAGGAATATGTTCAAAACCTCGCCTTTCTTTATTTTGCTTTGGCGAATATATCAATTAATTCAGAGTAATCTAAGGTAGGTACATGTCACTTCTTTCTCGATGGCGAGGATTGACATATTTGATAATCGCTCTTGTCCCAAGGAGGAACGAAGATACGACTTCATAAGTTTCAGTTTGCTAAAGGAACGTTCACATGTAGCAGTTGTCACTGGCAAACTCAGAAATATTCTCAACGCCGTTTCCAGATTGGGATAAATATTTTCAAGAGTCAGATCATATATACCTCTCAATATTTGTAATGGTCCCATTTCATTCAAGTTTTCTAAAATTAGGCTACTTTGAAATTTGAAACTTTCGATTTCCACTGAAAACTCATGTGCATTTAAATCCAAAGGATACTTCATTGCAAGATCTGCAACACTTTTCTGTAAATCGTCAACAGTCATAGTTTGAATAGCATTCCCATTCAAAAAACTGAAGTTGTCTGCCACTTTGTTCAGAGCAACGAATCTATTTTCAATCTGCATTATTACTTCATCAAGCACTTGTATCAGTCCAATTCTTAGTTTTGCATTTGCATCAAAAAGATGAGCTTCATCACTGGCTAGTTCTCCTGACATTCTGGTTTTTTTTTTTCGTTTTCTTGGCTCATTTAGTTTTGCTTCAATTCCAATTTTGTCTGCTTCAGTTTTCGAAAGTTCCATTAATGGTGTAAAAAAAGTTTCCTCTATAAGCTTTCAATTCTTTCAATAATCCAAGTATCATTCGTGAGCCTTTAGAAATTACTAGTTGCTTTTCTTGCAAAGATTGATTGATTCTATTTATTTTACCCAACAGAATATTCCAGAAGTTAAGATATATAATAAATTCATAATTTGAAATCAAATTCCACACCGTGATACATTTATAGAAATAACAAATATAATAGCTACCTTTAGTATTTACTTCATTCAAAATCTTACTTCAATATTGACTATAATTATGTTTTTCGACGATTTTCCTAATATTATTGCACTTGTTCACAAAAATCTATTCGTACAGGCAACACAACTACATGATCATCTATCTAATCTACAGTAACTAACTCTTCTTTTCCCTGCTTTCAACTGGAATGGCCTCATGATGCACGGTGCACACGGCCCGATTCAATCGGTCCAATACGGTAGACGGTAGGGAATCTAGACGAGCCCTTTTCGGCTTGTCAGCGGTCACATCTATGTACACGCGGTCGGTTTTCACATCCTACCTGGCGGAGTCGCGACATCGCTCCTTACGCAAAAAAAATATTTTTGGCGTATGCATGAAAACCGTGACATGCTATCTCGAATATTTTATTGGCGCTTCTATATTTTATTCTTTGAATTTTTTTGGCGCTCAATTTTTTTTTTTCATTTGATATTTTTTGGCGCCCCTGCGGACCTTGCGCCTGTGGCGGGGGCCACTTGGCCACACCCTAGATACGGCCCTGCTGGGCTTCATCAGTAAAAATAATTCGTGATACCTATTATTCTTCTACTATTAACCAGCCAATTTGAAAACCGTAGTCTCGATTCATAATCTGGTGCTTCGAAACGTTGAACTTTAGTTAAATGGTATGGATGATACTTTTCCAGCTTTAAGGTAGTGCATACTCTTTTTTGAGAAACACCTGTTCTTCATGCCACCTTGCGAGTACTGATACTTGGATCGGTCTCGACAATTTCCACAATATTTTCATTATTATTTACAATACCTTCTCGCCGTGGCTTCGAATTTGGAAATGTTCCATGCTCCCTGAGATACACAAAAACTGCTGAGAAAGTCTGGTGGTTGGGGATCCTTCTATTCGGAAATCTAGTAGGGTACTCTTCTACAGAATTTCTTGCATTGCCATCACAATATCCATAAATGTATATTATATCGGCATATTCTCTTGTTGAGTATTGGTACGGCATTGTTGAGTATCAATGGATTAGAAAACAATCAAAGACAAAATTAGTTTGTTTCAAAACAGAAACATAGAACTAATTACCACTATTTAGGGTATGGTCCGTATATCAACCAAGTTCGGTTGGTTCATGAGAATCTATGGTTGGTGACTGTCAAGCCGTTCCGTAAATGAAATATGTCCGGTTGGTAGATGGAAACCGAATATTTACGGGACGTGGTTCGTTCAAAACACCCGATGTTTTCATGAACCGAATCAACCGGAGGTGATCGTGGGCTGCTTCGTAGGCTTTCGGGTTTCTTCGGTTTGTTTTTATTCGAATTTACGGCGGATGTTTCCTGATGACAGCGGTCGATTATTGACCAAGAATTTTCGTCGGTTCCTTGGGTTTCTATTGCTCACAGATCAAGCGAAAGTTAAAAGAGATGAACTTTTTGGGTTCTCGCGACGGACTTTGAATCAAAGACTCCTCGTTTGTGTATTTTGTCCAATAGGCGAAACCAAAGAAGCAGTACGCCCCCTATCGTTAACGACGTTAACGTTTTCTATTTATATATTTCGGATTATTTGAGAATTCATTATAAAGTTTTCTGATATGATATTTCGATACGTTTTTAATAACACCTGTACAAAAGCACTGGGGTGTATATTTTTTTGTGCATTATTATATAAAATTTATTCGAGAGAATATTTAAAATCTTCACTTTTTGAAATTAAGAACTATATTTGAAGTTGTATTTTTCATTCATTATCAAGGAAATACGAGTCGATTCAAAGCACATTTCATTCCAAATTTGAGGAACAAAAGAGAATATGTAGGTAAATTAAATCATTGTTTGAAGAATGATGAAATCATCTAGCTATTCACCAGTAAATTTATTGGAATATAAAGAAATTTAAATAACGTAACAAATATGTAATCATATAAATCAATCCACTTATACCTTAGACAAAGACTTTACTTTGTCTAAGACTTATACTTAGTACAATTCTATGTATTTTATATCTAAATTCAATATTGAAGCAGAAATATATCAAATAATCTGAACACATCTCTGAGTACCGACAAAAGCTGTGGACTGTTCGCCAAACAATTGCAAAGATGGGAATACCACAAGGAAAACTACTTGGTCCAATTGTATTTATTTTATATCTGAATTCAGACAAAGAAATTCAACTAATTTTATCATATGCTGAAGATACATCTTCATAAAAGGTAACAGTTGGTCTGCGGTAAAAATTTAATGAGTAGAACCATGAAAAATGTATATGGCATTCTTCTAGACAATGGCCACACATCCTAAGTTTCCTTTTATTTATGTATATTGGAAATGACCAAAGTAGAGAATCATAAATATCTACGCCTCATTCTCTTTAGACGTCTCAAATGTCTTTCAAATATATTCAGTTACCTGTACATATATTTTACTGTATTAAGAACATCCTAAGAAGAGACTCGCTTATCCTAGTTTATTAATCCCTAGCCAAATTAATACTCAGATATGGTATGTGTACTCATATGGAGAGGTCTTTATATAACACACTATATAAATTAGGAATCGCATATGCATACTTTTCAGAAGTAATAAAAAATGTCAACACGTCAACAGATTATATATTACAAGACTTTTCTATTCAATAAAGGCACTAGTATACGGAATCTATTTATATCGAAAATCTGCTCCTTCGATCATACAAATAGACCTTCGAGCTTCCTAAGAGAATGTCATGAATTTGTTCATAAAAATTACAGGAGTTTTATGTATCTGTCCTAATGAATGAATCCTATTTTTTTTGGACAAAACTAGAGGTTGCATGTGATAAATACAGATGTTCAGCATCTATTATAGGTGTGAAAAAATAAATAATATAGGAGGCCCAGCTACGGAAGTTGGCTCTGTAAGCAGCCATTGCTTTTTTCCTAATTTCCAATGTGTATCATTCTACATATAGTGAAAATACCTCAGAACAGCTTCTTGAATAATTCTTCTAAATGTTCACTCCATTTCTGATCTTGTCGAAATATTACTCCTTAAAATATCATCAACTGAGACTGTCTAAGTGTTGAGGAGAGAAAGTCAATGTTTGGGTTATGTCTTTAATTAACAAGAGTTTATTTTCTTCAAACCATTCAACTGCAACCAACAATTCCACACTAGTTGCTATATCAACTGTAATCTTTTTTGTATCATCAATAAAATAACGGTTGATATATCTCACCCCTTTCTTGCATAGTCCTCCAGAATTCTATTATAGTTCTTGTTTTTGACCATAAAAATATTTTTTTTTTGGACGTTATTCAATGATCATTGTTTTTATAGTTAATAATTCGGGTAAACAGAAGTAAGTCTTATCCCCAACTAACAGAGTATTATTCGAGAATTTTCCAACTTTGGGTTCATGAAGGTCCAGATCTAACTACTCTTCATGATTTGATCCAA
Source organism: Adalia decempunctata (assembly GCA_951802165.1). Taxonomy (NCBI): domain Eukaryota; kingdom Metazoa; phylum Arthropoda; class Insecta; order Coleoptera; family Coccinellidae; genus Adalia; species Adalia decempunctata. Next base: position 51,489,122 of record OX637697.1, read on the forward strand.
CTCCGCCTGGGTGAATGAATAAATTTCATTTCATGATCATAAATGGTCTAAAAAAAATTGTTTACAAATAATTATTTGAATATACGATAAAATAGGCCTTTGGTTTTCTTACATGCATATTGTCAATAAATCCAATTGTATTAGGGAAGAGTGTTTCTGTGAAACAAAGAATCAACAATCTGAGGTATCTGTCAGTGGGCCATTCACCGATTTTAGAGGCTTAAAAACATTACTTCATCTTTAACTCTCCTCATAATGTTATTGCTATACGAACATTGAATGTTTCACATATGGATAATAAATTATTCGAAAAATACAGTTACGAATTGTGGCTTAACTGGCTTCAGTGAGGCCAGGTAGCAGTCCAACGTCAAGCTCATGGAGCAGGATAGGACAATTCAAAGTGTGAAATTTTGAATGAACCTTCATCATACAGAAAATCTTTTTTCCTGCATATTCTTTTTAGGAAGAGATCCATCAGACAATCAAGACTTAGAGCTTAAGCTTCAAACAATACATATTTTGAATAAATCGAATAGCCAAAACAATGCGATACGATTCCATAATCCAATGTTTTGCACAATATCAGTTTCTCAAGTTGGAATGAACCCATTCCATTGACGAAGAATATTCCGAATATTCTAAGTCCACAATAAAAACAAATGGTTCATCCCTGGGCGTCCCGTAAATACAGCTTTGGTTGATAATTTGACATGTACCGCTGTCAGAATTGACGTAACCGCTGTGAGAACGTTGGTTTGGTTGTTTGGTACCTTGGTTGATTTACGGACCACACTCTTAGTCAAATCTATGGGGGCTGTCGCGCCACTAGGAGGCGCTAGTGTTGCGTGAGGTCTGAGCATAGAAATAATAATTTAAAACTCCGTTTCAGTGAATCTATGTGTCGGAGATATTTCAAATGTCATAGATAAAACAACAAGAACAGAAATAATAACTTTGTTCTATGCTTTGACAGGATCTCACGCAACAGTGGCGCCAACTGGTGAGCAGAAATACGGCAGCTACCATTGGAAATGAAAATTTCTGAAGAGTTGGAAAACGAATCAAATGACAAACTAATCCCTGGATTATGGAATACTTTCATGGGGAGTGGATATAACCTGATAATATTCGACTTTTCATGCATTTCGGTATAGTTCTTCTACGAAACTTCAGCCGCCCAAAAAAATTATCTCTGAGTACGATTATTCAATTTCTTTTCTAAATATATTTGTGTGCCTTGCGATTTCATGACAATTACTTGTAGGTTATTTAATGTTGTTCGGTCTTCCGTAACAGTTTTGTGGAGTGTTCCATACTCAGGGCGAATCTTTCGACCTATCATCTATTGAAAAACCCAATCTGAAATGGGATCCCGTCCCTGAATATTGGAATACTTGAATGCCTAGAGGATCTTAACCATTAATATTCAACTTTTGATACATTTGGGTATGGTTTTCCATGTGAATTAGGCCGTCCAAAAAAATTTATCTCCGAGTACGCATATTCAATATTTTTTTTCTCTGAATCTGTAGATGTGCCACGTGATTTTATTACTCTGTATTGAAGAGTATTCAGTGTAGTTTGAACTGCCATGACAGGTTTATTGACTTTTCCATCTACAGGGTGATTTTCTTTATAAATTCCGATAATATCAGAAAAATAGAATCCCAGCTGTATGGGGATCGGTACAGTCCTCCTACGTATCAAATTTGATGGATTTGTGATTATTCGTTCGTCCAATAGAGCATTTTGAAAATATGACCCAAAACTGGAAATCCCCCTGTATTATTCAAACGAATCGTTTGAGACCTTTCATGTGGGGTATTTTTGAAACCAGCAAAGTGTCCTCTATCTCTGTGTGAAGTACGTACAGTTCAACAGGATTCACCCTGTATATATCATTATATGGGATTAGATAAATAAACATTTTGGTAAATACGTAATTACTACGATTTGTATGTAGAACAGACAACGTTGCGTTTGTATCTGACTGAAAAATTACTATAACCTAACATTTTCAATATATACGCTGTGAAATGTGTCAGAATTGCTTGGCCAACTGGGATACTTTATAAAAGTGAAATGAGTATAGGTTATAGGATATTCCAAAATTGCAGAGCTCTGTAAGTCAGAAATTGAAAGAATTACGAAATGTCACTTTAATCAGAAACTTAATATGTTAATTTTTATTTCATACTAATACTCTCAGGTTTTGGTGAAATCCTTCATAAACAAAGAGGAGCACTGTATAAGTTTAGGGGAGATCAGTAGCAGTTTGGATAGGCTTTGTTACTTAATATTGTCACCTTATGCAACCTTAGGTATAGCTCTGTTAAAAAAAAATTCTTATCCTGGCCAGAGATTTGAACTCCACAACTTTTTGATTTGGAGTCCTACCAATGTGCATGCTTTTCAAAGTAGTTCCAATTAGGTGATTTCTCAGAAAACTGCTGCTAGAATTATAATTTGAGACACCAAATATTGATTTTCATTGAGGTTGTATAATTCTATTTCTTACTGAAGTATGTATACAACAAATATATTTTAAGATTCCTATAATTCATATGAATATGTCAATTAACTAGAATCACCTTTCTTGGGATGCCAAATTCCACGTTATATGAAGCAATGGTGTATCAAGCAAAGATTGGCCAAAAAATTCAAATGTTTTGTAGAGTTAATCTCAAATTCACTTTTTTCAGGCATTAAAGAGAAACCAAATATTCAAAGTATAGATGCTTACATGATAAATCTACATTCCATCCTCTTGGAAAACAACACCAATGATGCAATCCTTTTACAGACTGTCAGAGATGTTGTTAGTAGATTAGACTTCAATGGATGACAGAGTGAAAAATCTTCCAAAAGGAAGAGGAAACTTAAAAGACAGTGTTAGGGCCAAATTCAGTGTATGTTTGAATTTGACAGATGAGATTCCTCAATTTTCATAATTTGAGTTGTCAACAGATTTTCAATAAATTTTACAGGAAAAGCTAATTTAGATATACATAGTTTATTGAAGAAATTTACATTTGGTCTTTCTAAAAATACAAGAACAATCTATGAATTAGTTGAATATAGCATTTAAAGAGTGGTGAAAAGGGACTTCACAGAAGTAATTAAGTCAACAAGGTTGTTCTACTGAGAAGATTAGCAGGAATGGGGTTCCTTGGAACTTTATGAAGTCATAACTAGTTGAATGCAAAAGAGCTCTAAAAGTGTAGCAGGCTTTTGTTGAATCATTGAAAACTATGAAAGTTGCCCAATATGATGAAAGGAACACCAGATCAAATATAATTCACCCCTCCCTCAAAACTTTATTTCGTAATTCCTAAGAAACAGAGAATCATCTGTACTTTCGAAAAAGTCCAGTATTTCAAAATTAAACTTAGAACTCAGGCTTATCAATAAGTAGAAGAGGCTTGATGAAGAAAACAGGAAGAGCTGAGAGTTTTTGAAAAAAGAAGGGAAAATGCTCTCAAAGAAATGGAGATTCAGAAAAAAATTATGGAATAGAGTATAATTGATGTTGACATTAATTCATTGTGCTGTTATAACAGGATCCACTTTCCATGACAAAATTTTCTTTTTATTCACTCTTTATTTACTTCTTAACAACAAATATTTGATGGCGGGTAACAGAAGGGGCCTAAAATCAACAATTATTATTCAATAAAATCAACAACAGATCCCTAATTCACAAGATTATCATCAAGTTTTCTTCATTGGCTTGTAAATTTTTGAATTAATAGTTTCAAGACTGCCAAAATTGAGTATTCTATTTTGCTTAAAACTACAAAATTGAGTTCCATAAAAATGGATAATCTCAGTCTGAGGATTCATCAGTGATGAACTGCAAATTGTTAAAATTGTAAATTTAAGTTGAAGATGTTTCTCTATGTTCTATAAGTAGAATTTATTTTAGATTTTAAGAGTGCATGTGTCAAAGTTAGTCAAAAAAAAAGAAGGAATTTCAATAAAGTCACATTTTTGAACAGGACCTTTAATTTAACAAATTTAGAAGAATTCAATAGCTTTATTTTACCAAATTTAGAAGAATTCAATAGGTTATGGGCCCAGAATTCGCAGTTTAATTGGTAAAAAGACTGTTCAAGATTATTTTGAGTGTGGAGTGACGCCGTCTTAGCATCATATTATTTTGAGTGTGGAGTGACGCCGTCTTAGCATCATGGAGTTGGCAAAACATATAAAACCCTTGGCTGGTGAGACAGATTGGCCAATTTGGAAGCATAAATTACGTGATATGTTGAATTATCATGAAGGAGCTTTAGATGTGATCGATGGAAAATTGTTGAAACCAGAACCCTTAGGAAATGAAGCTTCAGAGAGCGAAATCAAGAAGTACAGACAGGCCAGTGAATTATTTCGTAAGGCAAATAGCTACGCAAAGTCAATGATTTCGAGTTCAGTGACTGATGCAGTTTATCAGAAAATAATGGATAAGCAAACAGCGTATGAGGCATGGGAAGCATTAAAGTTGAATTTCGAAGCATCGTCTAGAGATCAGCTTTTCAAAATATGCACAGATTTTTTCGCATTCAGTTGGGTTATTGGAGAAGATGTCTCAACACACATTGCAAAATTAAGAAATTTATGGAATGAACTTAACAACGGTTTGAAATCGAAGAATGAAAATATCTTACCAGATTCAATTCTTGTATGTAAGGTTTTGAAGATCTTGCCTAACGAATTCGAGAACTTCAAGTCAAGTTGGATGTTGTTGTCGAAAAAAGAAGAGAAAACATTCGATGAGTTAGTAACTCAATTGTGCATGTTTGAAAGAAATTTCAGAAAGGTCACAGATAGTGCAACTGGAGAAGCATTGTTTGCTAAAACCGATAAAACAAAGAAGTTTCAAGGGTCCAAGAAGTCGAAAGCAAATGATACATGCAACTACTGCAAAAAGAAAGGACATTGGGTAAATACATGTAGAAAGTGGATTGCTGATGGAAGACCATCGCGCAATAGGGACTCTCCTCAGAGCAATGCCATAGATTCATAGATACCAATGTAGCCCTGTATGCTAGCAGTGAAGATATTCTTCAAGATGAGGCCAGTACATCAGTATGGTGGATTGACAATGGAGCCACAAAGCATGTGACGAATTGTCCAGACCAGTTCGTAGATTTTCAAGAGTTTCGAAGCCCATGCGTCATTAAGGCTGCTGGAAAGGAAACTCTTAAGGCAATTGGGAAAGGAACTATAGAGATGTCATCCTTCACGGAAAATTGTACCCTAAAGATGACTCTGAATGATGTATGGTATGTTCCAGAAATATCTAAAAATTTGTTTTCTGTATTAGCTGCTCAAGACAGAAACAAAAATAGCAGATTCTACTCGACTTCAACTCAGTGTTGGCTGGAGGTTGATGGAAATATGGTTCTACATGGACATCGTGAAAAGGGTGGAACTTTATATAGAGCAGCAATCGAACCGATAATTCCTGAGAAAATGGAGAGAGTTCACATGGTCGAAGCAGAAAATTCCACACTTCAGCTCTATCACGAGAGGTGGGGACACCAAGACAAGCGACACGTAAGAGAGGTTCTTAAGAGAGAGTTGGGTATTACTGTTAAGCTGGTAAGAGACTTTTGTGAACCTTGTATCTTCGGCAAAGCACATCGTTTACCATTCGGCACTAGACTGAAAGCAACGAAACCTGGGGAACTGTTTTCTGCTGATGTTGTAGGTCCATTTTGCGAATCTTTCAGCAAAAAACGGTTCTTAGTTGTACAGTGCGAGTTCAAGCCTGAGCTTCGCTCAAATCGACCCTCAAGTTGAGCTACCGAAATCGGGCGCTCAAACCTGGTTCAGATGAAATGTCACTTCAAATTAACAATTTATTGGTTATATGTCAAATAGTTGAGAGTTGAAACCACTGAATACCTGCGATGAAACGCTCCGCTTTCTCTTGTCAGTATTATTTATTTTTGTGAATGAGTGTTTCACTCAAGAACATAGATTTTTGTACATCAAATTGATAGAAATGGATTTTCAACTAGGCAATAATCTTGCGGAAATGGCCGATGATTAAGATTTTGTGGAAGCAGTGTATTTTGCAATGATCGAGAAGAATTCCAAAGAAATATAGGGAGAGAATAAATCATTTTGAGGTGTGTGAAACTGAATTTTTGCAAAGATTCTGTTTATCGAATGATGGATTACGTTTTTTTCTTTCCATTTGTCCAAAATTTGTCACAATTCGTATCGAAAACGCATGTCCCAAAGGAAGCATCGTTGTCATTTTCTGAAGAATTTCATTCAAGGAAAGTTTAGTTGAACTCGACTCAAACGTAACCTGTACAACCGAATGGCATATCTGAACCTAGCTCAAGAGTGAGCTGAGTTCAGTTGAGCGTGGAATTGAGCTAGCACTGTACAACCGGGCCTAAGTTTCGTTATGGCTTTGTCATTAAACAGAAATCAGATGTTAAGATTGTTCTGAAACAGTTTTTAGCTCATGCAAAAACACTTGGACACAAAATTCTAGAGCTGCTCAGTGACAATGGAGGAGAATTCGACTGTGACGAGGTCAAGAGGATTCTAGCTGAGAACGGAACCATGCAGAGATTGACAGCACCATATACACCAGAACAAAATGGAGGCAGTGAACGCGAAAACCGAACAATCGTTGAAATGGCAAGGACTTTCAAGTACTCGAACTGTGAAGTAGAATTTCCAGATTCTATATGGGCAGAGCTAGTGATGTCGGCTATTTACATTCTGAATAGAACAGGAAAATCTTCAGAAGATGGATTCACCCCTTTCGAGCTATGGTTCAAGAAGAAACCAAGAATAAAACATCCGCGTGTAATTGGTTCATCCTGCTACGTTCACATACCCGCTGAAAAAAGGAAGAAGATGGACAAAAAGGCAGAAAAAGGATTTCTTGTAGGATATGACGGAGATGAGCGTTATAGAGTCTACATTCCAAGCAGCAACAAGGTGGTTTTATCCAGAGATGTTCAGTTCCAAGAGAGAATCAGAGAATGTGAAGAACTAGTCAAACTACCGTTGGAAGACGTAGAATATAAAAATCAGGACCAGACTGAAGAGACTGAAACTTATGAGGAAGTATATTCTGAAGAAGAAAACGATGATGGAATGCAATCCAAGGAAGAAGATAATGATGATCAATCTGAAGAAGAGTTGAAAACGTCAGAAAGAAACTTGAGGGATAGGTCAAAATTGAGAAAACCCGGACATTTTGAGGATTACACAATGATGGTAGAGGAGTTCGCAAACCAAGTAACAGGTAATCCTGAGACCTATGAAGATGCCTTACGTAGCGACGATTCAGCCGAGTGGAAGAAAGCCATGGATCGTGAAATGTCCTCCCTGAAAGAGAATTAGACATGGATTTTAACAGAACTACCACCAGGTGCGAAGGCCATTCCATGCAAGTGGGTATTCCGACTAAAGAAAAATCCTGACGGCAGTATAAACAAGTACAAAGGTAGATTAGTCGTCAAAGGGTTCAGCCAACGGCATGGAATTGACTATAGCGAAACTTTCAGTCCTGTAGCAAAGATGAGTACAATCCGTTCAATTCTCAGCATTGCAGCTAGTGAGAAGATGCATTTGAAACAATTTGATGTATCAACAGCATTTCTTTATGGATTGCTAGAAGAAACAGTATACATGAGACAACCACAAGGGTACGAGGATGGAACCAGCAGAGTATGCAAATTGAAGAAAAGTCTCTACGGTCTCAAGCAAGCACCTAGATGTTGGAATAAACGTCTTGGAGTTTTTCTAGAAAGACATGGATTCAAGGTCAGAGATGCTGACCCATGTTTATATATTAGAGAAAGAGATGGGAGAAAGCTCATCCTCGTGATTTATGTGGACGATGGTATTCTAGCTTCAACAGACTCACGAGATTTGGACATTTTCATTGGAGAGTTAGAATCAGAGTTTAAAATTATTTCAAAGAATGCTGATTATTTCCTAGGCCTTGAAATTGAACAAACAGAGGAGTTCATTAAAATAACACAGAAAGCCTATGCAAAGAATATTTTAGAACGTTTCAATTTTTCAGGGTGTAAGCCAGTTACAACTCCAATACTCAAGAACACAGAATCTTTCGTTTCAGGGAAAGCTGAGAAAGAAATAAAATTTCCCTACCGACAAGCAGTTGGAGCCCTGATGTATCTGATGCTTGGAACAAGACCAGATTTGGCGTACAGTGTCGGGTTTATTTCGAGAACACTTGAAAATCCAACTCAAGAAGATGTAACCCGAGTCAAGAGAGTTTTTCAATACATCGCAGGGACATTAGATCTGGGGATAGTCTACTAGAGCAATCCAGAAAAACGTTCTTTAGATGTTTACAGTGATGCAGATTTTGGAGGGTGCAGAACAACGGGTCGCTCAACCTCCGGAGTCCTCGTTAAGTACTCTGGTGGAGCGATTTCCTGGATGAGTCAACGACAAACAGTAGTCGCCACCTCAACAACTGAAGCAGAGTTCATAGCAGCCAACGAGGGAGCAAAAGGGGCGATCTGGCTGAGTCGACTCTTCAGAGCGATCACGAAACTGGAAGAAGTTCCGATCATTCAAGTGGACAATTCGGCAGCAGTGAGACTCGCTCAGAATCCAGAGTTTCACCGTAGAACCAAACATATTTCCATTAAACACTTTTTTATCAGAGAAAAAGTGACAGAGGGAAAATTGGTTATCCAACAGATCTCTACAGAACATCAAGTAGCAGACATCATGACGAAGCCGTTGCAAAAGGCACGTTTGAAGCTTCTATGTGAGAAGATGGGACTTATGTCAGACAGGACAATGGACAACATTAAGGATGTCACATTATTTACCTCTTTATCTCACATTTCTCTCTTTTATTCAACTTCATTTACAAGGGAAGTGTTAAAATTGTAAATTTAAGTTGAAGATGTTTCTCTATGTTCTATAAGTAGAATTTATTTTAGATTTTGAAGAGTGCATGTGTCAAAGTTAGTCAAAAAAAAAGGAATTTCAATAAAGTCACATTTTTGAACAGGAGCTTTAATTTAACAAATTTAGAAGAATTCAATAGCTTTATTTTACCAAATTTAGAAGAATTCAATACAAATTTCGAATAAACGCAATAAAATCATTTTCCTCAATATTGATGGAGAGAACACCCTTTGTGTAGTTGTTGAAGCATTCAGGGGTACTTTGGAAAGATCGATGAGATGCCTTTGCACAATTTCTATGAAGGTAGAACAAGTCGGCACTTTATTTCATCTAGAATAATCAAATCAGTTGAACTAGTTGATAGGTACTTTAGGCTAATAATATAATATTACTAGTTGTGACATACGCATAAAGAAGAATGTCATCAGAACTTATGCATATAAGGTTTACTTTTTTTACAGCTGTGAAACCTGGAGATAAGATGTAAAAGTGGAAAATTGGTTCTTGAAATAGATCTTTTACTGACAATAACTCAGTATGAAACTGTAATATCTGTAATTTCCAGAATTAAGCTGTGAAATATTAAAAATCCAGTAAGAGAAAATAATAGTTACAAAGTTAGTTACCATTTTTCGAAATTCGGTTTTGTTTAAGAGATACAGGTAGTCGAAAATCCATGAAAAAAAAAAACACTTTTCTTTCCATATTTTCGGACCGTTATTTCAAATGAACTGAATTTTGGTTTAGTGTTTACTCTATCTATATATATAAAAGAAAGATGTTGGTTACACCATTTATAACTCGAGATCGGATGGACTGTTTGTTATGAAACTTCATATATGGATTCGTCTACGGTCTGGTTATTATAAAATACAATAAAACTTTGAAAAAATCGATGAAAATTTTACTTATACAGGAAATGCTTTTCCTCCTTTTGAGTAAGGCCACTAGATGTCGCTACAGTGACAGTTACGCTACCGCTTATTCGTTTGATATTCTCCGCGTTAGATGGCGATATAAACAAAAAGTGTGTTCAGTGACTATATTCCCTCTATAGTCACTGTAATAGCATTGTTTGAGGAGTTTAAACAATGGGCAAAACCAAAATGTCTTAGCGTAGGAGTACCTACAGATGTCTAAAATGATTAGATTTCGTTGAGATATGAGAAAAGTTTCGTTTTTAACACTTCAGATGGCGCTATTCACACATTATGACTGATGATTGTTAGTTATTTTCAAAGTTTTATTTATTCCAAATAACGTAATTGTGAAGGTACTATATTTGACATTATCACAATTGAATGGCGATGAATTTGTTAAGGCTTTCGCGGCCATCCATTGATGTCATCTGTTCTTTTTTCGAGCATTTCGGTCGTCGTGGTTTGAAATGGTCGAAAAAAGAACATATAACATCAATTACTGTGTAATTTACATAGGGCTTATGGCCGTTTGCACCGTTTCACTGCTAAGCATGGTTAAACTAACCGATGTTAAATATTTAAACGTTGTTTAGGGCGTTGCCGATTGCACCGTCGAATCTTAATCGTTGTTTAGTTTAATCGTCGATAGGTTTGGCAATGTCGCTCACGTTATAAGAAATTCATAGAATTATGAATAAATATATTGAATATTGTGGAAAAATTTGATGTTTCGAATTCCTATGACAGTACATTTCTAGCTTTCACATCTTTGCAATGAAAAATTTGATACTGGTGTTGAAAGTGATTGGGATAATGGAAAGCAAAGTATTGAAAAGAAGTTATTCCCAATGCGAGAAAGCATGAATATGAAGGTAGTACCACACACTGCTAGTGTAATATATCACATATGTACTTTAAGGTGTCTCTCAGAAAACACCATCCAACAATAGTGAAGGCTCTCACCAGAACAGACTTCGCAGAAAAATATAGTCTACTCATTGATAGAAGGTTGGGTCTCATTGACAAACAAGAAGAAAAAGTCAATGAGGAAATCCTCGCTATTCTAGAGGAAAGTGTGGCAAAAGCCCGAATATTTCATTTATATATAGAAATAAGGGAAGAACAGTTTAAAAAACTGAAACAAATTAAAAATGTGTAGAATCTACTCTCATTCCATTTTATAATGATGTTGTATTTCAAGAAAAAATAAAAATAGCTATGTTCATTTCAGTATAGTACTTTTTATCCATGCTCTCAAAATAGTTTCTTCTTCAGTAAAATCTTAGAGGGAAACCGAATTCAATTATGTCTAGAACTTTATGCAATTGCGCGAGTAAATCTTTATATTCAAATCTTTGATTCAAATATTCCACTGTCAATCGTTTTTGACATTAATCGAGCTCTAAACGAGCAAATTTCTGTGTTTAGTTTAAACGATGTTAGATGTCCATTAAATCATTCGTTAGGAACGGTGCAACCCGATTAAAGAATAAAACGTTGTTTATGTTCGACTGCTTCATAAACACTCGATTCATGAATTCGTTTAGCGTCCAGAATCGACTACTTTATTGGACACCACTTTATTGGACTCAACTGTCACAGTCTTCTCTCGATTTTGCAATTTTCTTCGTTTCACACCACTTGTTATAGGCCGCATACAAATTTTCATAAGCACTTTTAGTGGGTAGGAGAGATTCTTTGGCACTTGCGGCTAAATTATTCACGCTTTCCTCTTCCGAACTATCAATTTTTGGGATTATTATGACGTTTGTCACAGAACTAACGAAGTAAACCACTTTGTTCAGTGAGGTTGCTAAGGTCGCTGATGGTTACTAAGGTAAGATAAGCAAAAGCACACTCAAAGTATTTCTTGAAATAAAGCGACGAATATATTAATTGCCATTTCAGAAAATAAAATGTCTGCATTGCAGTCAAACATAAAGCTTTGTATGCAAACTCGTACATAATTAGGCTTATGGACTTGCCCAAATTATTGGCCTCGCTCGCTTTGCTCGCTCTGCCATAAATTTTGGACTCGTCCATAAAGACCTAATTTATGTACTTGTTACATAAATAGCTATTATGAATTTAATCATTGTTTTGACAAACGGTGCAAACGGGCATTATAGTACCATGAAAGGCTATTAACAGATCCAGAAGCGGGTGAATATCACAGTGAGTTTTTATCGAAATGTCAAGTAAATCGGATTTTGGCGAAGAGTTCCAATCGTGAGATGTCCCTTCTCATAATTTTTGAAATGTTTTTGAATTTCTGTTTGGGTAATAAATATGTATATTTGCGGAAATAACTGAATCCAAAATTGCCATTATTGGTGATTGACATATTATGACATATTATTTTTGAGTATCTGTTCTGTGTGATAGCTCATGTCCATGGTAACATTCGACAGTTCAAAAATCAGAGAACCAAGCCGTTGATCTCCGATCACCGGTGATTACGATTTGTGAAATCCACCGTAAGAATCATTTAGGCGGAACAAAGTTCGCCGGGCCAGCTAGTTCATAGATAAACGGTTCATATTTTCAAAAGAACCAATCTTTTTTCCAATAAAACGCGTGGTTTTCAAATTATTCCTAAGTTGGAAATCACAGACCTAAATCTTTATGATGGGAAAATGTATGATGTAGAGATCTGCAAGGGCAGATTTACGGGGGGGGGTGCACTGGGGATAACTATCCCACCATGACCTTAGAAAAAGTAACGCACCGTGGTGCACATAAAATATTTAATACATTGTGTACCTGAATTAATGGTTTTCAATCGTTATTACAACCTCTCATGGAGAAGATCTATGCCCTATGCCTTTGGAGATATGTAAAATTTAAATTCCACAAATGGGAGATAAAATTGAATTCTAAGGAGCATGAAATTATACATTTTATACGCAGAGTTTTTATTAAAAATTTGAATCTTATCTGTCCAACCTTCAGATACAAATCACTTATTTAATCAAAATTAGATGAAACAAGCCTTATACTCAAAAAACATTTTTGAAGACAAGCTTTTATAACAACACTCATCCGCCATTTTGAATTCCTCAATATTGAAGAATCGTAATTTCCGACCCAGAAAGCCCCCATATATCAATTTTGAATAGAATAGGATCATAATTACAAAACTCGTCCGCCATATTGTGGCCGCCATCTTGAATTTACCAATTTTGACAAAAGTATCATCATTTTCGAATTTAACTTGCAAGATTTGATTACAGACAGACACAGGGACAGGTGAAACTAAATAAAAGCTTATAAAATACAATACCACTAAGCACTAAATAATGTTTGGCGATTTTTCTATCTGAACAATGTCCTCTGTGATCATTTGCGAAAAACCTATCTGGAACAATGAAATGATGCTCAAAAAATATGCCAATTTAAACACGTGAATTCGATAAACTCGACACTACTCGGTTAGTTTTACATCAATTCACTGAAAGTCTTCACGTAATCATCACGAGATCTAAGAAAAGCACCTATAATAATCACTTTCAGCCTTCATAACATAGCTCTAGAAAAGATTACTCGCTTTCCTCCATGTTTGCTTACAGTTCGCAGTGTTCTCTGCGGTTGCTGAAATCGACAATATCAAGCGCCGGTTCTCACTATACGCATGCGTCGTAAACGTTCGCGGCGTAGAGAAGACATGCCATTATGTATGTAGCAATGGTTACTTCATATGGAATTTCCATAGAATTTATAGTCCATTGAAAACACAATAATATTAGAAACGAAAAATAAAAAAAAATTGTTGAACAAATTTTTTGTCACTCCTTGTATTTCCGGAAATGCTCTGGTTCTAAAAAATTTTAATTTTAGGTCTGTAGAGAATTTCGAACAATATCATAATCCCAATTTTCAGATTTCAAATATGTCGAGTTCTTCAGAAACGTCTAAAATAGGCACTCGAACTTGGGACACCCTGTATGTGTGTGAAAAACTCTAGTGTAAAAGTCTACTGTGAATAAACTATACAGGGTGTTTCATTGGTAAATGAACACTTCCTATTTCAGATGAATATACTGAACATTTTAAATAACGAAATAACCCCAAATGAAGTAATCAACAGGATTGAAATCTGGTGACCTAGCGGGCCACCTCTGCCTATCCACATATTTAAAAAGTTCTGATCTAAAAATTGTCTGACCATTACTCTAAACTGGGTGGAGCTCCATCATGCTGAACATGCAATGTCCGTACCTTCGCGTAATACGGGAAGATGATTTTGAAGGAAATCCAAGTAAAGATCACCCGTAAGCCGTCTTGGTAGGACGTGTGGTCCAATCAATCGATTTTTATAACGCCACATCATACGTTTTTTGAAAATTTGTATTGGGATTTCGTATGCCTGACCGCATACGGATTCTCTTCAGTCCGTTCATGCGAATTCCTCATATTAAAGACCCCATCCCTCGTGAATATGGTGGACCGCATGCCTGGCCCGCTAGGTCACCAGATTTCAATCCTGTTGTTTATTTCATTTGGGGTTATTTGAAATGTTCAGTATATTCATCTGAAATAGGAAGTGTGGATATCCTCATGAAACGTATCGAAGTCGCCTGCAATGAAATTCTCGAAATGAAATGTATTATATATTTTCAATCCTTTGTTTCCAATGTGGTTGAGTAGTAGGGCACATTTAACTTCCTCTTCTTCCAGTTTTGATGCTTTCAGGAACAGTATAGGAATTTCTGCTTGGAGAAACATTTCGCCAGGTGCGATGACTTTATTCATCATTTATAATTTATATGATGTGAATTCACAGGATTTTCACTAACTTTTTTAAAAGTTTTATTTTAAATTTAACTTTAACGATGGTTCGTCAAAACGACTGCGCCATGTCATATATTTAGGTTCTCAAAGGTAATATTCACGATGATGTCTCGATCTAAACTGTTCTTTATACATCTCAATAATTACAATTGTCATCCCCACTCATCATGAGGATGCGCACTATCATATATATCACAAGAACGTTGGGAATTGTTGGATTAAAAGTAAAAAAATTCAAGATTATAACGATTATTTATTGTTAATTCAAAGGCTACCATGTATACAATGGAATAGTTACAAAATGCAATTATTGATATATCAGTTTGGTACACTTTAAATTATTTCATTTCCATCTATCCTTTCCTACTGTGAAGAATCAGCCATTTTGCCAAATCGTTCTTAGAAGCTGAAAAAAAAACGTTTCTTTGAAAGACCGTAGTTTCCACGTCATACTGAAAAATATTGGGGGCCGCAAGAAAAGAAGCAGAAACTGTTGAGGCTCTCTTTCATAACTCACCTCTAAAATATCGATTTAACAGAAAAAATCTTGAAATTCCACCGAAGCTTCTGGTTCAAAAGTTTTCTTTCACAAATCTGCATTATTTCTGCATTCCCACGAAAATCCTCCAAGAAATACCTATGAAACTGTCGAATAGCGATTCCTACGTCCAAATTCAGTCCTATTTTTCCAGTTCCAAACAGTTTATAAGTCTTTGGTTTCAAACGATCATCTCAAAAAAAAACAACCTAAAAGAAAGAAAATTCGAAATTCGTTAAAACAGAGATTTCCACAGGCATTCTGAAAAAAAATCTAAATTCAATATCACATTT
This sequence comes from Adalia decempunctata, assembly GCA_951802165.1. Classification (NCBI taxonomy): domain Eukaryota; kingdom Metazoa; phylum Arthropoda; class Insecta; order Coleoptera; family Coccinellidae; genus Adalia; species Adalia decempunctata. The sequence goes on from OX637697.1 coordinate 51,504,592, forward strand.
CGCACGACATTTCCATAATTACATACCTATTCGTTCAAAAATCAAGGTTTCAGCATCGTTTTTTCTCAATATCGCCACATTTCTACAAAACCGTTCTGAAAATCTGAAATGGCGACTTTCAAATGTGCATTACTACGACGACAAACCCTGTATGAAAGTCCTCACCTCGATTCATTTTATTTGAAATCAATGCTAAAACGTCCTAATAGTAACGTCTCATTTTTCGATACACTCGGAATAAGGCTATCATTCCGTCAAAAATATCCAAGATATCGATTCTCATAAAAGCATGAAGAGTTCCACAAAGACATCCTGAAAAAATTTAAACATCACATTCTGTACGACAATCCCATATTTACATACTTACTGCTACATTCCTACGTTTCAGTTCCGTTTTTTCCAATAATTACCACTCTCGAAAATTCTTTACGAAAACATTCTGCGAAGCCAATATGGCGGCATATGACGGGCTCATATATCTAATAAAATCAATATGGATTATACCACTTATACCCCTGCTTTTCACAGTCCCAAAGTGAAGCCAAATTTTTGGTAACGATCGAGTTGTACGCTTGCGTCAACTGGAAATTCAAAAATTCCGAGAAATGTAGAGGTTATGTTTATTCTGAAAGACAACAAGAAAATAGATATCGAGAATTAAAATTTGTCACTTAAATACTTTTAGTTCAATTTTAGAATATGAATAGGAGTTAACAATGATATTTAGGACTTGAAGAAAACGGAATAAAGCGATTAAAACATTTCACATGAAATTGTGAGGTTACGATCGAAACTAAGAACATGAAGTTAAGAATGGCATACGTTTCACGACATAAATACGATGTGTCAGAGAGAGATAGAACTAAAAAAAATATTTTTATTCTCAACTAGCTGGCCCGACGAACTTTGTTCCGCCTAAATGATACTTACGGTGGATTTCACAAATCGTAATCACCTGTGATCGGAGATCAACGGCTTGGTTCTCTGATTTTTGAAGTGTCAAATGTTTCCATGGATATGAGCTGTCACACAGAACAGATACACAAAAATAATATGTCAATTACCAATTATGGCAATTTTGGATTCAGTTATTTCCGCAAATATATTTATTACCCAAACAGAAATTCAAAAACATTTTAAAAATTATGAGAAGAGATGAGAATGGACATATCACGATTGAAACTGATCGCCAAAATCGGATATACTTGACATTTCGATAAAAATTCACTGTGATATTCACGCGCTTCTGGATATGTTAATAGCCTTTCATGGTACTATAAGTCCTATGCAAATTACACAGTAATTGATGTAATATGTTGTTTTTTCGATCATTTCAAACTACGACGAAAAAAAAAAAACAGATGACAAATCGATGGCCGCGAAAGCCTCAACAAATTCATCGCCATCTAATGGTGCTAATGTCAAATATAGTACCTTCACGATAAGATGTCTAGAATAATGGTGTAGGCACCCGTCCATTTTTTAATGGAATGACGTTCGACCAAATCGAAAATATTAGCAATGTTTCGTGGCGGCGCCGCAATATCATTTCAGTGTATGTAGGTATCAACAGCTGATTTGCCAAAGTCAATTATGACATAACAGCAGAATGGCATCTTTTTATAATGAAAGTTTTCTACTTTTCCTAAGAACTAATATACATCAGAATGTCAGGAATATAAACACACATCATTGCTTGACAAAATTATCTACCATCAACACGCCACGTTCGCCAGAATAAATTCGAATATTTGAAATAACTGATAAAAATCAGTCATAATTTGTGAATAGCGCCACCTGAAGTGGAAAGAACGAAACATTGCTAATATTCTCAATTTGGTCACAACAAAATCTAATCAGTGCCTACACCAATATTCTAGAAATCCTACTTCACGATTACGTTATTTCGAATAAATAAAACTATAAAAATAACTAATAATCAGTCATAATGTGCGAATAGCGCCATCTGAAGTGGTCGAAATCTAATCACTTTAGACATCTGTACTACTGTACTCCTACGCTAAGACATTTTGGTTTTGGCCAACAGCGCAGAGTTGTAGGCAACTCAAATTACACACTATTACAGTGACTATAGTAGTAATATGGTCACTGTACACACTATTCGTTTACATTGCCATCTAACGGAGAGAATATTCCCCATATAGGAATTATTAGATATATGGACGTGCTCATTTGTTCAAAGCATAGAATGCATGTCAAAGCTCTCCAATTTTATGGACGATATCCACAGAACCTACTAAATTCACGGCACTCGTGAGCTGTGACGTCTCGAAACGTCGAAAAAACCCAACCTGAAAACGGACATCTGTGCGTCCCGTCAAACATTGAAAGCCATTGTCACGAACCCCAACCTACATTTAACGTGAAAAGTCATCGGAATTGGGCATTCTAATGACCTGTCAAAACAAATTCTCAATATGGCGGCTGAGGGCAAACCATAGAACTCATAGTACTTCTTCTTCTTCTTCTTTTTGTGTGCTTGGCAGCAGGGCCATCTACACATTGAACATATCACTTAAAGATATACTATCTTGTTCGGAAAACTTTATTTATTGGGTTCTTTCAGCTCCGGGGCGGGAAGGGTGACACAAAGACACCACAAGATGGGACTGAAAGGGGTTGGGGGAGTTAGTAGTTGTACTTCACATTAAAGCCTATATCCACAAGAATTTAAAAAACCATAGAGTGATTTATAAACTAAAGAATTCTGGGAAAATATTAAATCTTGAACATTCAGGGGGAAAAAACAATTGGGAGACAGCCTTACTATGTCATCATATAGAAGTCTAGATTTACACTCATTAAGAGAACATGCAAAGAATATATGTTGTAAGTCTCCTCTCTCACCACATAAACATCTATCATCATCTTTAACTTGAATTTTGAACAAGTGGGCAGGGGAGGAGCAATGGTTTGCCCTCAGTCTATTAATCGTGGTGATATTACCTCTAGGGAGATCAACTGATCGAAACCATGGACTCTGCCTAAATTGAACGGTATTTATCATCGTTGAATACAAATGACCCCTATGAAGGGATGTCTGTGTCCACTCTTCCTTCCATTTTTTCCAAATGTGTCTTCTAAGCAAGGGCCAAAATTCTTTTATGTCTCCTTTAATGGGGGAGGGGTGAGGCAGTTGACTGCCTTCTTTAGCCAAGCGATCAGCACTTTCGTTTCCTTTTATGTTCGTATGGCTGGGAACCCAGACGAATTTTATTTGCCGGTTGGTAGAAGAGAGGAGGTAGATTTTATGTCGGATGGAGAGGGTGGTGTGGTCATTATGGGAATGGGGAAACCAATATTGGATTTTTTCAAGGGCGCTCTTGGAGTCAGTGATCACCAGAACCCTATTGACGTCCATTTTTTCGATCATGGATAGGGCCTTATCGATTGCAAGAAGTTCAGCAGACGAGATAGAGAAAAAGGAAGGAGCTCTCTCCCTCAAGGAAACGCCCCCAGGGTTATACACCCCAATACCAACCTTATCCCTTGACTTTGAGGCGTCAGTAAAAATCCACGAGTAGTGGGGGAATTTTTCACTGCATCTTTGAACAAATAGGGCAGAATTGTCCAAGTCCGATTTACTCAAATTCAAGGAGAAGTAGGGAACATCGAAGTAGTGGACTGACAAGGGGAGATGAAAACAAGGAAGCCGGGAAGAGGAAAAATGGGAGTCGGCCTCAGGAAGCATAGCGACAGCCCCCACTATGGAAGGAACGGATCTACTGCCCCACGCATGGTGCCAAGATGCTAGCTGCGAAATTTTTGTGAGAAGAGGGTTGGGAGATAATCTGGCTAATTTTGTTAGAAATTTAATAGCCAACCAGGAGCGACGATAGGACAGCGGAAGTTCTCCACTTTCTGCTAGCAAAACATTGATGGGGGTTGACCTCATGTATCCCAGTGCTACCCGGATGGCAGCATATTGGACTCTGTCAAGTCGAGCCAGAGCAGATTTGGTACATCTGCCCAAAATTATGGAACCATAATCGAGAAAAGGGAGGACTATTCCCTTGTACATGGTTAACAAGGTATGGGGGTGGGAACCCCACCAGGTACGACATAGAGCCTTCATGACGTTTATATTCCTGGTTGCTTTAGAACACATATTCTCGATGTGGTTAGACCAGTCCAGGTTGGCTTGAAATGTCACTCCTAGGTATTTTGTGGAGATCACCCAAGGAATTTCATCCTCAAAGATCCTTAGGGCAGGAAGGTTAATAAGCGTTTTCTTTTTATGAAAGCACATGGCTTTGGATTTTTCGGCAGATATGGAGAGGCCTCTAGTTCGAGTCCAGTGCTCAACACGCGCTAATGCCTGGGACATATTGTCGAAGGCCTTTTTAAAAGACTTTCCAGAAGAGACTACTGTGGTGTCATCTGCGTATTGAAGAACGTCAACTCCTGAGAGGTTCAAGAAAGAGGCAAGGCCTTTAACAAAAAAATTGAAGAGCACACAGCTGTTGGGGGAACCTTGGGCCAGGCCCAGATATGATGTTTCTGGACCAATCAGTACCTTAGAGCATGGATCTAGCAAAAAGATACTCCTACCCACTATTAAACTCTCCAGTAGTTTGACGACCCGGAGGGGAACGCCTTCTTGTATTAGAATAGGGCCCAAAATGCTGAAGTTGACAGAATCATAGGCCTGCTTGATGTCAAGGAAAACAACAAGAGAGATTTCATCCCTCACAAACGCAGAGTAAATGGGGACTGTCAAGGCAGATAGTGCATCGGTAACGGATTTGCCCTTGCGGAAACCATATTGAGGTTCGGATGACAGAACGATTGTTTCATAGATTCTCTCCAGTCTAGTGGCTATAAGAGATTCTGTTGTGATAAACAGGTGATTTTAGGTAATAACAAGTCTTTATTATTAATAACGTGTATTGAATGAAAATGATCGAAGCTTGAGCATAGCCATTAGCCGGACGTCTGTCCCTCACAACTACAACCGGAGTACTGACTACGTGACTACATGCACATGCCTAGAATATCGGGAGACCACCGTCTCATAGAGAAATTAAACTAAGAAGGGCCACGCCCATATATAGATATCTGCAACTCTCATATAGAGCAATGAATAAAAGACTGTGCGAGGGTAGGTGGCGCCACAAGGCTCTAACTGAATATAATAATTCTCAAATGTAATTTTGTTTATATTCCAACACTACCCCCTAAACTAAACTACATAAACCAATCTTATTGCATAATTTTGAAAGTCTTGGTGAACTTAAAGGTTTAGTAAACATGTCACCAAGTTGTTCTTCAGAACTTATATGTTCAACATCAATGTCTCGATTCTGATATAATTCGCGCACAAAATAATACCGCACTTCAATGTGTTTCGACCGTTTATGAAATTCGGGATTCTTCACTAGTTTTATCGCACTCGCGTTATCTACGAATAACACTGGTGTCTCTAGCATTTCACCTTTAGCACAAATTTCACTCAACAGTCTTTTGAGCCAAATCAATTCCTTAGCTCCTTCACTAGCTGCTACGAACTCGGCTTCTGTAGTGGATAGCGCCACCGATTTTTGGAGTTGAGAAGTCCAGGAGACAGCAGTACCACCAATCAAGGATACGAAACCACTCGTCGACCTTCGGGTTCCCACGTCGCCTGCTAAGTCTGCATCCGTATAAGCACATAAATTATCCTCCGAAGAGGTGTAGAGCAAACCTTGGTTTGAGGTTCCTCGTAGATATCTAAATATCCTCTTCACGGAGGCCCAGTCAGCCTGCGTTGGTTCTGACATAGATCTGGCTGCTTTCGATACCGCATAAGCGATATCTGGTCTGGTTGCACAGGCCAAATACATCAGTGATCCAATAGCTGATCTATATGGGATAGATTCTTCCAGAGGGCCACTGGATTCACCATCTTGACGACTGTTCTCGGCCGGGGTTCCAACGGGTTTGCTCTCGGCCATGTCAAAACGTTGGAGAATCTTTTTGACATAGTTTCTCTGTGAAACAAATATACCTGACTCGCGTGTTTCAATTTGCATTCCCAAAAAGGAATCCAGGGAGCCAATCGTTATCTTGAATTTCGAAGTCAGTTCACCCAGAAACTTGCTGACTGCACTCTGTGTACTTCCAGCTATCAGTCCATCATCCACGTATATGGCAACTAGTATCTTCTCATCACCTTTGATACGGACGTAGATGCATGGATCAGCTTTTGATCTGACGAAACCATTTTCTAGCATAAATGTGTTGAATTTGTCGTTCCAACACCTTGGGGATTGCTTCAGTCCATATAAGGACCTTTTGAGACGACAAACGCGACCGGAGCCATCGTCGAAGCCCTGGGGCTGCGTCATATATATCTCTGCGTCAATATCGCCATTTAAAAACGCGGTCTTCACGTCGAACTGTCCTAGCACCAGTTCTTCCTTAGCTGCGATAGCTAGCACGGAACGAATCGCGTCGTATCGCGCCACCGGACTAAAAGTCTCGTCGTAATCTAGTCCAACTCGCTGAAATATTCCACGCACAACCAATCGAGCGCGATAACGATCAATCGAGCCATCGGCTTTGTATTTGACACGAAGAACCCAGCGATTGTCTATTGCACGTTTACCACTTGGTAGATCCACTAAGTCCCAAGTGTTGTTATCTGCGAATGCATCAATCTCTTCTTTCATGGCACTCATCCATTCTTCAGAATTCTGACTTGCTATGGCTTCTTCAAAATTCGTTGGGGTCAGTTCCTCTTGGATGGTTTCAGTTAAGCACGAAAGTGCACTGTTGCTTTGTGCTCGACGAGCTTGATAGCCCATTTCGTAGTCGTCGAACTTTGCTGGAGGACGAGTTTCTCGAACTGGACGTTGAATTGATTTTTCTTCTTCAATTGCTGTTTCTACTTCCATTGATTTTTCTTCTTCGAGTTCTTCCTCAGGATCATCGGTATAATCTTCTAATTCGAGCTGTATTGTACTACTCGTGGTGCACAATTTTTCAGGGCGGAAATCAACGTTACGTGTTTTGATCAACCGACGTTTTGATGGTACCCAGATTTTGTAGCCATCTTTGTCGTTAACGTAACCGACAAAATTTCCGAATAAGGCCTTGTCGTCGAATTTTGATCTGAATTGTTTCGGCACATGCGCGTAACACTCCGAACCGAAAATTCGAAGATAGTCGAAACTTTTGAATGTTCTACCTGTCCACAGTTCGAAAGGGGTTTTCCCTTTAACACTTGATTTTCCAGTTCTATTAGTAAGGTACACTGCTGTGTCACAAGCATGAGCCCAAAAAGTTCGTGGTAACTTACTAACTGAGAGCATTGAACGAGCCAATTCGACTACGTGACGGTTTGACTGCTCAGCGACACCGTTTTGTTCCGGGGTATACGGACACGTAAGACGGAATTCTATACCTCGTTCACGTAATTCACGTAACACTGCCTTACAGTCGAATTCGAGTCCGCCGTCCGAACGAAACACTTTTACTTTATGTCCAGCAGTGTCACACTCCTGTAGAAATGTCTTCAGATGGTCCACAACTTCAGATTTGTTTTTCATAAAAAAGATACGAACAAATCGTGAGTAGTCGTCTTTGAAAACGACGTAATATCGAAAGTCATTTATGGAGTTTACCGACATGGGTCCATTCACATCAGCATGAATCACCTCACCAACGGTTTTCGAACGATCTTCGCGAGCATGAAACGGTTTTCTATGCGATTTACCGAGAATGCATCCATCACAGAATGAAGCAGAATCTGAGCACTTAACTGCTAAACCGAATCGGGACAACACGTCGCGAACATGTCGTTTATCTTGATGACCAAGTCTCTCATGCCAACCTTGTAGAACTTCTTCTGCCGTTGCCAAGTTAACTGCTACTTGTAGATTGGGAGACTTTACTCGGAAGTTCATAACGTAAACTGGACCAACTAATTTTCCATTTGCAGTAATTTTACCATCTCGTTGAATAATTACTCCTTTATTGTTGAATGTTATTTCATTTCCAAGTTCAGCAGCCTTTCGTATTGAGAAAAGTTGATGTCGAGCATCTGGTACGTACCATACATTATTCATCGTTGCAGGTGACCATTCACCGTTTATTAGCACTTCGATGTCTACACGACCAGATCCATAGGCCAAAATCACTTCACTCCCTGCTGTTTGCACTCGCTGTGGAATTGGAAATTTTTCGAACGTCGAAAAATGTTGCTTATTTGCCGACATGTGATGTGTTGTGCCAGAATCCGAAATCCAGGAATCAGCTGAGACGGAATCCTTGTTAACCAGAAAAGTCGATGCAAGAAATGACCCTGAGTTGTTGGTCTTGGAATCGGAAGGATTTTGCTGTCTGGATTTTTCGGCTTCTGCCCTTTTTCGGCAATTTGCAATGACGTGTCCCACCTTTTTGCAATAATGGCATGTCCTTTTCTCTTTCTTCTTTTCTTTCTTTGACTCTTGTTTTGGTTTTTCGAGTTTTGAAAGAAACGCGTTACCCAACTGATTATTTCCTTGAGTATTCTCAATAGATCGCAAATTTTCCATCAATAATCTTGTGGTTTGCTCTGGCTCTGGTATTCTATACCATGTCGATCTATAAAACTGATATTCGGGGCCTAGGGTTTTGAAGATCCTGTGGTGAAGAAGGGAAAGAGGCAATTCCGCTTTGGGGTTACCCTTCTTCAATTCGTTACACAAGTCATCAAACAGATTCGCCAGTGTGGATGTATGTTTTGTAACAGAAGTACACTCATCTTTGGTTGTCTCAAAGAATGCGTCAAAAAGAGTGTATAATCTCTGCAGCGAGGATTGTTCATACACGGATATGAGAGTTTCCCATATTTCACTCGCGTCGGTTTTCTTGCGAACATAAATCGAAGGTTCGTCATCGAGTGCTGTACCGATTATTCGCGCCGCACGAGCATTGTCCCTTTGCCAACGTTTATACGCGTCGGAAGGCTCCTCTTCGCCGACAGGACCTGCTGGACACTTTCGTGTTCCATCCGCGATCGAATAAAGACACTGTTCCTTCAAACAGAGTTCGATTTGCCACTTCCACGTTTCCCACTGGTCTTCACTGGAAAGTTTTCGAATACTCGTTCCAGAACGAACATTTTCTTCACCGAGTTGTGTTGGCGTCACTTCGGCCATCTTCTTTTTCCCGAACGAACCGTCCGAAACTAATCCAAACACGAAACCGAACTAAAATACACCTGATTCGCAGTCACACGTAACTGTGCCCATAACCTGTTGTGGTAAACAGGTGATTTTAGGTAATAACAAGTCTTTATTATTAATAACGTGTATTGAATGAAAATGATCGAAGCTTGAGCATAGCCATTAGCCGGACGTCTGTCCCTCACAACTACAACCGGAGTACTGACTACGTGACTACATGCACATGCCTAGAATATCGGGAGACCACCGTCTCATAGAGAAATTAAACTAAGAAGGGCCACGCCCATATATAGATATCTGCAACTCTCATATAGAGCAATGAATAAAAGACTGTGCGAGGGTAGGTGGCGCCACAAGGCTCTAACTGAATATAATAATTCTCAAATGTAATTTTGTTTATATTCCAACAGATTCAAAAATTTTAAGCAAGCAGGAGGTGAGAGCAATCGGTCGATAGCTGGTAGAGATATGAGGGGGTTTTCCAGGCTTACATATGGGCACTACTATAGTCTCTTTAAGGGAAGGGGGGATAATGGGATTGGCCAGCAATCCGTTGAGAATCTGTAAGAGAGCTTCTTTAGCTTGAATGGGGAGATACTTCAGCATTGTATAAGTAATCGAATCCTTGCCTGGTGTGGAGTCTTTTTTTCTGTGAATAATCTTGGACAGCTCGCTCAAAGTGAACGAAGGGAATAAATAGGAACGGTCATTTGGGGTTGAATCATCAACGCCCAGAGGGGCTCCTCCAGGGCGGTATATAGCTGGTTGAGAAGGGGGGCAGAGTCTGGACAGGATTTCCTTACCACAAGATTGAGGGGGACGTCTTGACAAATTAGGGGCAACACCAGAGCGGAATCTTCTAACGTTTCTCCATAGATTTTTGGTATCCTTTACAGACAAGTTTTCGCAGAATTCTCTGAATGACGCCTTTTTCTTTTCTTTGATCCTCCTCTTGGCAATAGCTTGTTGTTTTTTAGCATTCAGATAATTTTCTGTTGTGGGCATATGGCGGAAATTTCTATAGGCCTCTGACCTATTTCTCATAATAGTTCTTAGCTCGTCATCCCACCAATGGACACGAAATTTGGAATGGGATGCATTGTGATTTCTGAGAGGAATTGATTGATCAGCTGCAGTAACGATAATTTCTTGAACGTCAGCAAGACCTTGTATGTCCCGGCCTTCAATCTCTCGGGCAATCAACTCCTGAAACAGCACCCAATTGGCCTTCTTGACGTTGTATTTGGAAGTTGAAAAGGAATTATGAGGGATCTCTGCTAAATTGAGGTTCACAATGTTGGTCATGATTGAATAGTGATCGCTACTACCGGGATCCGGGAGAACCTCCCAGAAGGCGTTAAATCTAATATCTGGGGAGCAAAGTGTAACGTCTGGTGAGCTAGGCTCATCTGGGGAGGTGACTCTAGTATTTGAACCGTCATTAAGGAGGCAAAGATCACTAGATAAAAGGAATTGGTCCAGAATGATTCCATTTCTATTCCTAGAGTGAGAACCCCATGAGGGATGCTGAGCGTTGACGTCACCACAAATGAGGTATGGGGAAGAAATATTGGAATATAGGTTTTGCCAAAAGTTCACAGGAAGTAGAATGTCTGGGGGGCAATAAACATTCACGATAGTAAGATATTCAATTTTGAATCCATGAAGGTTGACTCTATCAGGAAGGGTTAGGTTGAAATTAAGCTCTGTAAAAAGAAATTTACCGCTAATAAGTGAGGCAACACCGCCACCTCGGGAAGTTCTATCTTGTCTAAGTACGCTATAGCCAGACATCTTAAAGCTTTGGTCACCTTTCAACCAAGATTCAGAGAGGAGGATGATATTGGGTTGGTATTCCTCTATGTGATATCTAAGATTGTCCATATTAGCAGCAACAGATCTAATGTTCCACTGCAATATTTTAAGCATTGAGATTATAGTAAATAAAATTCACAGAAAAAAAAATAAAAAATACAAGAAAAATTGAGGAAAAACGGAAAAAAATAAAATAGAGGGAGATTGAATTGTTATCTATTTAGTAGGAACGTTATCATCGGATTCATTTCTATCATGATGGGGGGTATTAGAGAAGGAAGTATGCGTAGGTTGGTTATTCATCAAAAAGGTCATTAGGCTCTTAACAAACTCAGAATTATGGTTTCCCAACACTCGGTGGGAAATCATTTTGAATAGATCATCGTCAGATAGGGAATTAGAATATGAAGGGTTTTGACCGAGGGAAGAATTGAAAGCAGGAATTGGAGAAAGAGGCAGAGACAGATGAAGGAGCTGTTCATTATGAGCTTCCCTGTTATAGCCTGGGGATGAGGGTAATTTCCTCTTTTTTAATGCTGATGCATAAGAAGGGTTTCTCAGTTGTTTAGATTGAAGCAAGGAATTTCTGTTATGTACTGAAATAAGAGTTGCATCCTGAGGGGAGCTATATCTATTAGCTTGAGAAACTAGGGTGGGGAAAGAGTTTGGTCGGGAGACCGGATTAATTGCTTCCTTGTCAGATGTATTGACTGGGTCATATGATTTTGGAACAAGTTTCACAGCCTCGAAGTAGGAAATGTTTTCCAATGCTATAAGACTGTTAATTTGTTTTTGTCTGTCATATTCAGGGCAATTTCGGTCTGTAGAGGCATGATTACCTGCGCAAAAGATGCATTTGGGATTTGACTTGTTGGGACAATTTATTTCGGTATGTTTCTCACCGCAGTTTCGACATCTTTTTGAGTCTATAGGGGAGTTGCAGTTGGTCATGGTGTGACCATACCTAAGACAGTTGTAACATTGTATAACTGGGCCCACATATAGTGAGACATTTCTAATAACCCCAAAGATACCTATTTTATCAGGCAGGATCTTACCATGGAAGGTGAGTACCCAGGAATTTGATGGGACGTAAGAGGTATTACCCTCTTTGGTGACTCTCCTTTTCAATTGGCGCGCATAGTACATGTACTATAAGTTCTATGGGGCAAACAATACGTTGGTGTTTATGTTGCATCTTAAAAAGTCTATCAACAACAACAACAACAAATACACACAACTAATTTATTCACCAGGTTCCTTATGATGTGTTATGACACTTCAGAAAGTTGTTTGCCCCATAGACAACTTGTTGTCTATGGTTTGCCCTCAGCAGACGCCATTTAAGGTCACGTGATTTAGAATGCCTAATAACTGAAACTCTGGTGCACGGATGATTTTCCTGCCAGATCAGAAATTTTTACCGTTTTCGAGAAACGTCAAAACTTTTCGAATTTCTCGGGGACACCCGGTGTACCTTGTCGAAAAACCCCTTTGCGTCCGCGGCAAGAAGAGGATACGGGCCGTCGTTGGAAAAATACCCGCGACGTCTGGAGGCCCCCGGAAAAAAGCCTTATGCCTTACCGCTCGGGTCTATCGGGCGATTTCGACCTTTTTCGCGAATTTTTTTAAAATACTTGCAGACGTCGCAGGAAAATTCCGAAAACACCAACTTTTACCCCTGTTCTTCCGACCGACCAATTTTTTCGCAAAGATTCTGTTTATCGAATGATGGATTACGTTTTTTTCTTTCCATTTGTCCAAAATTTGTCACAATTGACCATATTCACCGTCGCCATATTGTTGTGCGACAATACCAACTACCCAGGGTCCTCAACATCGAATAACGAAAGTTACTAATTTCTTAGGACCGCGAAAGTTTAAATGGACATATTTTGGTGTCAGTTCTTTAATTTTTAGATCTATTTCTTGCCGAAAAATTACTGACACAACAACCATGGCCTACACTATACTGATATCTACCCATATTTCCTGGGTTTTATCACAAAATACTCAACCAAAGTTTACCGCCAATTTTATATAACCTCTCAAACCACAGACTGTGCTAATTATCTGACAGTACTTTTGATAAACTCAATATTTCTCCGTTGGGAACACTGGGTAGTTGGTATTGTCGCACAACAATATGGCGACGGTGAATATGGTCAATTGTCAGGGCCCCCGTAAGGGCTACTGGCGCCTGTGTGCAAAAAAGAATTTTGGCGCCCCTTAAAGGCATTTTGGATTTTTTTATTTATTAGGTGGGTTGGTAGCTAGGTGCTTGAAATAAATCGAAAAACTTTAGAAGTCGAAAACTAGATATTTCCTTGTAGACTAAAAGATAAAACAAACAAAACACAACAGAACGAACAAACAGAATAAAATCATAACGAAATTAATAACTCAAAATAAATTTTTGTTCACAACCACTTTGAAGTATTAACTTGACTAGGTACCTTAGACAAAGCTAGGTCTAAGCTAGGTACAGACACTCTGTTGATGAATAAAAACTAAAAATGGCCTCTTTTTTAGAAACAAAAAACAGAAATATTGACTAATGTATACATATTGATACAGGGTGTCCCGTAAAATGTGGGAAATCTCTCGGATTCAGATGAAACATAAAAAAAGATGACAAGTTTCCATTATTTTTTAGCGGTCCTCCCTACGGAGATGCGGCCTCCTAAATGACGTCACTGGAAATCCATTTTACTGGAATGAATCTCAAGCTATTTAATATTGTAGCGGACGAAATCCTCCTGAATACGTCTCTGGACTCTCTGATTCAGCGTACCGATTCTAGAAGCCTCCGGAAACTATCTGAACTATTCTAGAAACAGAGCCGTATTAGGTATATAAAGACGCGCACGATGGGGACAGTCAGTTACTACCTGAATAGAGCCGAATCGAATTGCGAATAGCGAACTCCAAGTAGTGAATATAAATAAGTCAGTGTGTAAATAAATCAGTATTTGTTATTGTACATAAATTAGTGTGATAAGTTAGTGGGTATTGGAAATAAATTAGACGTTTAAATTAAGCAGACAATTTGTTTAACCCCGAGAACGTTACATTGGTGTCAGGTGTGGGGTCAATTGAACTGCTGTGCTAATTGAATTGTGGACTTCATTGTGGAACTTTTGAATGCCGACAACAAGATCGCAAAAGGAGAAAATGGACCAGGCGAGTATGGAATTCTTCAAGCAAGCCTTTGAACAAATGAGCTTGAAAATGGAAGAAAATTCTCGAGAAATGAGCTCGAAATTGGAGGAAAAAATGGATAATTTGGAAGAAAATTCTAGAGAAATGAACTTGAAAATGGAAGAAAAAATGAATAAAATGGAAAATAAGGTGGTGAGTCAAATTGCAAGTACATTGGACGAGAGAATGGAAGCCATCAAGGAAGTGATAATAGATGAAGTTAATGAAAAATTTGATAAGGTCGACGAAAAACTTGATAAGGTTGACGAAAAATTTGATAAGGTTGATGAAAAATTTTACGAAGTAGTTGATGAGGTTAATGAAAGATTTGAAGAAATATCAGGAATAATTGAACAACATGCCAAGTTGATAGAGTCCCTGAAGAGAACCTCACATGGAAAAGAAACTCTAGCTTCACCATCCAATAACTTCGTTAAATCGGAAAACAACGCAGAAAGTAGTAAAATGAAGATTATAAACCTCCAACTTTTGATGGCAAAACACCTTGGTGCACCTACCAGAAGCAATTTGAAGCAGCAGCGAATGCCAATGGATGGGGAGCGGAAGAGAAAGCGACAGCCTTGATTGTTGCACTAAGGGGAGATGCATTGAATATACTCCAGACTGTTCCTGCAAGCCTACAAGGTAATTACGAGGCTTTAACAACTAAACTCCAAATGAGATATGGTGATGCACACCTCCAACAAGTGTATCACGCGCAGATCAAGAGTCGCCAGCAGAGGAGTGCAGAAACTTTGCAGGAATTTGAAGCCGATATAGCAAGGTTGGTAAGACTGGCATATCCTACAGCACCGGATAGCTTCCTGGAACAGCTCGCTATCCAGACCTTTGTTGATGGTCTGAGAGATATGGAAACCCAACAGACACTATACGATTGGCCCGACCCAAGACTCTGGATGACGCCCTGGCCTTTGCATTGGAGTTTGAAGCTGCCAAACAAGCTTCGCACAGGGGACACAGCAAGGTGAGGCGCACTGTGGATGATTCCTCGGTCAGCGATGAAATCATAGAAGAGGTACTACGCCGAGTTCGTCAAGAGCGACGGAATAGAGGACTAAGACCAAGATGCTGGAATTGCGGCGGAGAAGGACATATTCGGCGCTACTGTAAAGAGCCAGCTAAACGTCAGGAACAGGAAAACTAAAACGGGTTGGTGAGAAGGGGCATAAACCGGCCCGCCATGACAATGCCCCAGAAGTCATAATTCAGACCATCTCTTCAAGTATTTATGTCGACGGTAAAGTTGATGGACGGTCGGTTAAAATGTTAGTCGACACAGGCGCAACCCGGACCATAGTAAAGCCAGGAATAGTTGAAAGGAATGGAAAAATCCGACAAACAATGGTCCGTTTACGAACAGCTACTGGAGAGGACGTATCAACACATGGAAAGAAAAGGATTGTCCTGAGCATTGGAGACATAACTCTCGAACATGAGGTGCTGGTAGCAGATATCATGGAGGAAGTCATCTTGGGAATGGATGTCATCAAAGGTTATGGTTTCCAGATGGATATGAGGAACGATGTCTTGAGAAATGGAAGTCTGGAAAACCCATTCTTGGGATGTGAAGGAGCATCAATTCGAGTCTTGCTCAGCGAAGATGTTGACCTAGGTGGCCAGGCAGAAACGATAGTGAAGGGGTACTTAGACAGAAACCTTCGGGATAGCGGTATAAGACTCATCGAACCAGCTAGTGAAAATAACCTAGGAAAAGGATTGCTACTCGGAAAAACCTTAGTGAGAGGCGGGAAGGAAGTTCCTGTAAGGATATTGAATACCAACATGTACCCGGTGACATTAAAGAAGGACACGATTCTGGGAGAAAGCTGCTCCGTGCTTTGTGTGACAGGAGACATTCGGGATGACCAGAACGAGGGTACCAGAAGGGGGAAGTGATCGCAAATATTACTTGAGATACTGACTTCTTCCTACATAGACCTTGAACCAGAACACATAAGCGAGGTAAAGAAATTGATAACTGAATACAGCGACGTTTTTGCTACGGATGATACTCGAATGGGAAGAACAAATGTTGTGAGACATTCAATCAACACTGATAAATCCGGTCCCATTCGCCAACACCCACGAAGACTTCCGATAGCAAAGAGGGAAGAAGCAGAGAATATTATCAAGGACATGCACCAACAAGGAATAATAGAGCCATTAGATAGTCCTTGGTCATCACCTGTGGTTCTGGTGAAAAAGAAAGATGGCAGCACCAGATTTTGTGTCGATTACCGTCGTCTGAACGAAGTCACTAAAAAGGATTGTTACCCCCTTCCAAGGATTGATGACACTTTGGACACTCTTTCTGGCTCAAGATGGTTCTCCACACTGGACTTGAAGAGCGGGTATTGGCAGGTGGAACTAGATCCCAAGGACAAAGAGAAAACAGCTTTCACCATTGAGACAGGACTGTGGCAGTTCACAGTAATGCCATTTGGTCTATGTAACGCACCTGCGACCTTCGAGCGATTAATGGAAACCATTCTTCGAGGATTATCTTGGAAGACGTGCCTGGTTTATTTGGATGATGTCATTGTTTTTGGTCGGACATTCGAGGAACACCTGAGAAAGGACCCCGCACTTTTTCTATGGCAAATGGCGTTCCGTGAAATTTTCTAAAATTTTGGTATAATGTAGTACTCGACCTTCTGATCAAAAGTGTCCATGGCCCCAACTCAATCCTATGACTAGTTTTCGAGATACAGGGCGTTGAAGTTGAGAATTACCCACTTTTACTACGCCCGTATCTCGGAACAGAATCGAATGAACTTCAATTTTTCTCAAGAAACATTTCATTACATCCCCAAGGAGCAACCGTATAGAGGAATATGACCGAAAATCGTTACGAATACAGGGTCATCCATAATTTAATGCATGCCTGATTTTGAAAGAATAAAATATGTCAGTTTCAGAGCGAGAACGTTCACAAAATGAACTATCACACTAGATATATTGTTGTTACATCGAAAACGTCTGAAATACCCAGAATTTATACTGGGTGATCCATTATTATAGAAACTATTCTCAAGGAGGGTTAAATGGACACCCTGTATTTATGGGTTGATTAAAGGTGTTAGTTTAATTTTTTTAGAACATATCATCATGGACTTCAAAGGATATAGGGTGATTCAGTCATGAAATGAACTTTGAACCTCACGAAAATACCCAAAAACCACCTTTTTTTTCATCACCCTGTATTTCAAGATTAACTCCGATGAGGTGGGAGTTTTCTTTCACCATTGTACTTGATATGAAAACATCAATACGACCGAGAGTTTTTATACACTTCCTATGAGCAGAATTTTTTTTTAATGTAATATGAATAGTATATTATTTCATTAGGAGGAGAAGTGTCACTTTTCGTGGCGAGCTTGAGTTTATCCGCCGAACGGAGTGAGGCGGATAATTCAAAGCGAGCCACGAAAAGTCACTTCTTCTCCGAATGAAATATGCTATTTTATTTCCAAACGTTTTCAAATTCATGAAAATTGTACATTTATATTGTAAGTTTATCAAATAAAAATGACGTTTGAATTGGAAGTTTTCGTATTCTATGCATCTATGTTCATATTGTTCATGGTAACCAAGTAATCTTTTTCGTAGCAACACTTTTCCTGCCGCCGGAGGGAAAAGTAAATATTTCTCCGCCTAGGCGGAGAAATTGAACTTTTCGATGATCCTGTCAGTCGAGAACTGACGTTGTTATCGTACGTTTGGAAATAAAATTATTTATTTACTTAGACCATAGAAAGAGGAGACACAGCATCTCATTCATAAATTCGGGAATTGATGAAGCCAAAATTCAGTCAGAATTCAATGAGTGGGACGGAGATAGCAATATCATTTTACATTTATGTGGCAACATTGCAGAATCTAACTTTGAAAAATCCAGTGGCGTGGAGTTATTGATTTTGAAGAATGGAAATAAAATAACGAGTTAATAATCTTTTTATGGCGAATTTTTCAATATTGGTACGAGGGCGGTTTATAGAAATGTGAAATTATTTTGTACTTTAAATATATTTGAAGATTCGTAATTGATGCAAATGAATTATTGAACATATTAAAATGCGTAGCTTTTTTTATATTACTTGGAATTAGTGAAAATAAGTATGAAAAATTATAGAAAAACAATTGATTCTTTAGGAAGTCAATTAAGGTATATAAAATAAACTGCACGATTCATTAAATGCTGAAACTGACCACAAAAATGTGTAAATTCATGTGAAGGAATCAGATTTTCCTCTTCACGAGATTTTATATTAATTGAGGTATTTTATCACGTTATTACAAATATGATAAGTAATGGCTGCAAAAAGCATCAAACCGAGTCATCAATATTTGAGATGAAAATCTACGGGGCGGCGAATTGCCGAGCGTACATTATATGCCTATGAACGGCGTTCAGTATGAAAAAAGCAACAATAATTCATGCTTTCTTTATTTATTCATAAAATTCAGCATAATTCCTTGAAGAAAGTGAACCTCATTTATTCATCCACTATCCACATCATGAAGAAGAACATGTAATCATGAAACCATAAGTAAAACCAAAGTAAATCTACTGAATGCGACATTAAAATATACATTGATATTGAAAACAGGCCCATTGGTTGTTAACTGCTCCTCCCAAAGCCCTATATACATTCGATAGTCATAGTTCTATTTGGAAGGCAGAATCCAAGTTGGTACCAATATTATTAACATATCCTGAGAATCTTGTACCAGTACCAGGGATATGAAACTTCTTCTTGTCTTTGGACCAGAGCAGTCAATGCTTCTTTTATGATACCTGGACTTCCATCCACAGATCTATACTTTGAGATAGTTTCTAAAAGGGGAGGGTTGTTGATGAATGTTTTTCTCACAGAATTGTATTCTTGGGGAAAAAAGAGGCCAATGTTAATGCAAAGGCTTTCAATGATGGGTTGTACGTTGTACTCCTGCTTGCTTGGATCTTTTAACATTCTTTGAAATGAATCTCTTGCAACTCCTGAATTAATGAATGCCTGAAAAGAAGAGAAGATTTTTTGATATGATCATGACTTAGTTGTCAGAGTTAATGGAATTTAAGAGATTTGAGATGAAATATTCACCTTATTCTTCTAATTTTAGAAGAAAATGGTGCCTCAGTGAATCGGGAACATGAATCTCATTTCTTCACTGGCTCAATTTTTTCAACCCTGCAAAACAGATTACACCAGATATAATTAATCACTAATGCAACAAAAATTACAACCATTCCACCTGCCGGTAGGAGAACAGGTACTGGGAAGAGACTTATCAATTTATCGAATTTATCATATGTGAGATGCTTATATCTGATCCATCCCTCTGTTGAGTTTCCAGAGTACCGGCACAATGACGATTTTTTTGGTGAAATGGCTAATATTTGATTTCAATATTTTGGTTCTTTCTCTGGAAATTCCCAGAAACTTACCTTAAGGACGAAAGTTCGAAGATTGGTTTGGCAAGAAGGGGATTGGCATCATTTTTGAGATATCTGGTACCATTCACTCGAATAACGAAATCTTTCAGCTCAAAGTGTTCGGAACATACAAACAGTTTCTGAGAAAGATCATCAAGTAATATTCAGGATTGAGAACCAGATGTTCCTCTTCTCAATATCAGAATGTAATCTGGAAAGTGAAATTCTAAAAATCTACGCCTCTGATACTAAGTATGAAAAGATTAGAACATACCTGTGCAAATTTAAGTTAGGATTCAAATAGTCCAATTTACCACACACAAGACACTTACGAACCATTTTCTTATCGTATTTAGCTGGAGATATTCAAAAATAAATCCAAATAACGCTTTTAACATACAATGAAGCTCAAAATCTTGTTGACAACACTGTTCGAATTGTCAAAAATTTCATAGAATAAAGATGGCGGCACGTAATTAATGAATGAACTGGACATAGATTCAAAAAACCGTATTGCCAAACGTTTTTATACATTAATCTGGAGCAAAAAGATCGATCTGTTTCGCGAACATTTACATATACTTAAGTATATGTAATGTGAAGAATGCACAATAGTTGAAGAAACCAATACTCGTTTCTGGCATTCACGCACAAATGAGTAAATGAATTTCAATCTAAGAAACTTTTCATTTTGATTGAGAGTTTATTTATTAGAAAATTCAACGAACGTCACAACGTTGCAAAAATTTCTACTACATTTTGATTCCGTAGTATTACAATCACCCAGTTCAGTTCTGATGATTTTGAAACTTGGCTTCACTATTTATTATTGAAGGTGTGTCTCCTCTTTCTATGGTCTAAGTTTATTTAGGTATGTTATTCTATTCTTATTCCAGCATAACAAAAAATCTGGTCATAGGAAGTGGATAAAAACTCTCAGCCGTATTGATGTTTTTATATCAGGTACAGTGGTGAAAGAAAACTCCCACCTCGTCGGAGTTAATCTTGAAATACAGGGTGATGAAAAAAAAAGGTGGTTTTTGGGTATTTTCGTGAGGTTCAAAGTTCATTTCATGACTGAATCACCCTGTATTCTTTGAAGTCCATGATGATATGCTCTAAAAAATTAAACAAACACCTTGAATCAACCCATAAATACAGGGTGTCCATTTAACCCTCCTTGAAAATAGTTTCTATAATAATGGATCACCCAGTATAAATTCTGGGTATTTCGGACGTTTTCGATGTAACAACAATATACCTAGTGTAATAGTTCATTTTGTGAACGTTCTTGCTCTGAAACTGACTATTTTATTCTTTCAAAATCAGGCATGCATTAAATTATGGATGACCCCGTATTCGTAACGATTTTCGGTCATATTCCTCTATATGGTTGCTCCTTGGGGATGTAATGAAATGTTTCTTGAGAAAAATTGAAGTTCATTCGATTCTGTTCCGAGATACGGGCGTAGTAAAAGTGGGTAATTCTCAACTTCAACGCCCTGTATCTCGAAAACTAGTCATAGGATTGAGTTGGGACCATGGACACTTTTGATCAGAAGGTCGAGTACTACATTATACCAAAATTTTAGAAAATTTGACGGAACGCCATTTGCCATAGAAAAAGTGCGGGGTCCTTTAAGAGACGTTCTGGAGAGGCTACGCACTGCAAATTTGAGACTCAGTCCGAAGAAGTGCCACATGTTCAGGAGAGAAATGAAATACTTGGGGCATGTAGTTTCTGAAAATGGAATTAGTGCCCAGACAAGGTCAAGGTCGTACAAGAATGGCCGATACCGCAAGACAGGCATCAAGTAAGAAGTTTCCTTGGATTGTGTACCTACTATAGGAAATTCGTTCTTGGGTTTGCCAATATCGCGAAGCCTTTGACGAGACTGACGGAAGATGGAAAGGATTTCAAATGGGATATGGAATGCGGGGATGCTTTCAATCGGCTGAAGCAAGCTCTAACAACGGCTCCTGTTCTAAGTTATCCCCAAGTCAGTGGAAAGTTCATCTTGGACACAGATGCGAGTAACATGGCCATAGGAGGCATATTGTCCCAAATTCAGAATGGTCAAGAAAAAGTGATAGGATATTTCAGCAAGGTCCTGTCAAAGCCCGAACGTAACTATTGCGTTACAAGAAGAGAGCTTCTCGCTGCAGTGAAGTCCATGGAACACTTCTATAAATATCTGTACGGCCGAGAATTCCTTCTCAGGACTGACCACGCCGCTCTGAAGTGGCTTCTACAATTCAAGAATCCAGAGGGTCAGGTTGCCAGATGGATAGAAAGATTGCAGGAATATAATTTTACTGTCGAACATCGTGCAGGAAGAACTCATGGTAACGCTGACGCATTATCTAGGAGACCATGTTCGTCAGATTGCAAGCACTGCAATAAAGTAGAAGAGAAAGAATTCTGCTTGAGAACGACCATCGTGGATACGAACTGGATGCCAGAATCCCTGAAGCGAGATCTAGAAAGTGACCCAGAATTGAAGATGCTGTTGTATTGGAAGATAAGCGGACAGAGACCAAGATGGGAGGAAGTGAGTCATCTGAATCCTAGGGTCAAGTCCTACTGGGCACAGTGGGATTCTATCATTTTGGAGGATGGACTGCTGAAAAGGTCCATCGAAAATGACGAAGGTACCGCAGCAAGGAAACAGCTGATAATTCCCAGGAGTCGAGTGAGAGAGGTTTTAGAGAAGTTACATGACGGAACTTCCGGTGGCCATTTCGGTATCAAAAAAACGCTAGAAAAGGTCAGAGAGCGTTTTTACTGGGTCAACTGCAAAGAAGATGTTAAAGACTGGTGCCGGAAATGCAGATTATGTGCCTCATCGAATGGCCCGAGGGGAAGTCGTAGAGCTCCAATGAAGCAGTATAACGTGGGGAGTCCTCTGGAACGAGTTGCCATCGATATTGCAGGTCCATTCCCCGAAACCGAAGATGGGAATAAGTACATACTGGTTGCGATGGATTATTTCACCAAATGGGTTGAAGCTTATGCTATTCCAAATCAAGAGGCCTCGACAGTGGCGGATGTTCTGATTAAGGAGATGTTTAGCCGATTTGGTGTGCCTCTCGAACTTCATTCGGATCAAGGACGAAACTTCGAGTCTAGCCTGTTCCAGAATGTATGCCAATTACTCGGAATCAAAAAGACAAGGACAACTGCGCTTCACCCACAGTCAGATGGCATGGTCGAAAGAATGAATAGAACTTTGGGAAAATATCTGGCTAAAGTGGTCTCTGATCACCAAAGAGACTGGGACAGGTATCTCCATCTGTTCACTATGGCCTACAGGTCGTCAGTGCAAGAATCGACTGGAGAGACACCAGCCTGTATTATGTTCGGTCGAGAAATAAGGTTGCCTTGTGACCTGGAGTTTGGATGCAAGCCTGGAGCGGAGATAGCTGGTGAGGACTACGCGAGCCTCTTGAAGGGTAGGCTACATTACATCCATGAGAAGGTCAGACAGAACCTCCAAATAGCGAGTGACCGAACGAAGACTCGGTATGACAGCAAAGCTGCAGAAGGTGGTTTCAATGTGGGAGACCTAGTCTGGCTGTACAACCCCCAGAGGAAGAGGGGTTTATCACCTAAGCTGCAGAAGGATTGGGAAGGGCCATACAGAGTAGTGAAACGAATCAACGATGTAGTGTACCGTATCCAGAAACTACCCAGAGGCAAGAAACGTGTGGTCCATATAAATCGTCTAGGCAAATATAAGGCAGACTACGAAGAACATGACGAAACCCATTAGAGAAGAACGACTTTTCAGAAAGCGGAGCATGAGGAGATGAGTTTCGACCTATTCATGGCAAACTACGGTGGAACCGGAAAGGCAAGATTCGGAGTAACCATCGAGAAACAGCAAGATCTCTTCTCTGTATCTGAAGACTATTCACTAGCCCATTGTGTCTCGGCAGACCTGCGTATGTCGAGAGGAATAGCATTCGTCTTCCGGAAGAAATTTGGCCGTGTATCAGAACTCCTAAATCAACATCCTCGTACTGGGAAAACGCTGAGGTTGGCTGATGGCCAGCGTTACCTCTTCTACCTGGTAACCAAGAGATTCTCCGACAACAAACCCAGCTACAAAAGTATGTGGGACACCCTGTTGCAGCTGAGAGACGAGCTCACCAAGTTGAAGGTGAAAAAGTTAGCTGTGCCAAAGTTGGGTTGTGGTTTAGATCAGCTCAACTGGAGAATCGTTCGAAGTATGCTTGAGGTCATTTTCCATGAGACCGGAATGAAGATACTGGTTTGCAGTTTCAACCCGAGCGGATATACGCCGAAGCAGAAGACAGTGGAATGCTTTTTCGGACAACAGGGGTGCTGCAGAAAAGGAGACGCCTGTAGATTCAGCCACATCATCCAGGGTGTTCGGGGACCGAACGTCTTAAGGAGGGGGCAGTGTAGCGGACGAAATCCTCCTGAATACGTCTCTGGACTCTCTGATTCAGCGTACCGATTCTAGAAGCCTCCGGAAACTATCTGAACTATTCTAGAAACAGAGCCGTATTAGGTATATAAAGACGCGCACGATGGGGACAGTCAGTTACTACCTGAATAGAGCCGAATCGAATTGCGAATAGCGAACTCCAAGTAGTGAATATAAATAAGTCAGTGTGTAAATAAATCAGTATTTGTTATTGTACATAAATTAGTGTGATAAGTTAGTGGTATTGGAAATAAATTAGACGTTTAAATTAAGCAGACAATTTGTTTAACCCCGAGAACGTTACAATATAATTAAAATAAATTTATATGATGAACAGCAGTAAAAACCTCTCAAAATACTACCCTTAAATTTAAATTAGCTCTTTTAGTTTACCAGGGGTGGACTAGAGTGTACATTTTAATGCTTACATTTTCAACAACCTGTATGATAAGGAGTAGAAAAAAACAAATTTGGATAGCTTGAATATTAGGCTTTAAAAAGGTACTCTTGTTTATTGTCGATAAAATGAACCGTTTTCGAAAAACAAAATTACAAAGATCCTTAACTATGCTGTTTTGGCATAGAAAGGCACGTTAACAAAAATTATTTTTCAGAAATGTACTCTCATTAAAGCTTGCAACGATTGAATATAAATACTCTGGTTATAAATAATCTATTAAAAACTTCATAAGAGTAAATTTCTGAAAAATATTTTTTTTACCGTGTCTTTCAGTGCCAAAACTGCATAGTTAAGAATCTTTGTAATTTTGTTTTTCGAAAACGGTTCATTTTATCGACAATAAACAAGAGTACCTTTTTTTAACTCAATATTCTAGCTATCTAAATTTGTTTTTTTCTACTCCTTATCCTATGTAAGCATTAAAATGTACAACCTAGTCCGCGCCTAGTAACCTAAAAGAGCTAATTTAAATTTAAGTGTAGTATTTTAAGAGGTCCTTACTACTGTTCATCATATCAATTTTTCTTTAATTATATTGAGTAGTTTGAGATTTATTCCAGTAAAATGGATTTCCAGTGACGTCATTCAGGAGGCCGTATCTATTAAAACTTGGGAATAAAACGAACGCTTTCAGTGTACAGAACAGACTCATTTATTGCGCAATGTTAGAAAAGGACATTCAACATGAGATCATAGAAATATACAAGTGTCATAATAGTAAGGTTTCTAAAAATGGTCTCAACTTAATAACTGAATTATAATATATATCATGAGTTCATTTCAACACTCCCACTAACTCATGATATCATGCAAGGTTTACAACACCTAATGAATCTATACATTTATAATGATTAACTACAGACAAACTTTTAGTCAATACATCAGCTGGCATATCTGTAGTTGGCAAATATTTTAAACTCACAATTTTCTTAGCAACAGAATCCCTAATAAAATGATGTTTAATATCTATGTGTTTAGTTTTCCTATGAAAAACTGAATTTTCTGACAATTTGATAGCTCCTTGATTATCACTATGAATTGTAATACATTTAGAAAAATTTAACAATTCTAATAAAAGGTTCTTTAAATAAATGGCTTCCTTAAGAGCCTCTGAAATAGCCATGTATTCGGACTCAACCGTTGACAAGGCAACAGTGTTCTGCTTCCTACTTTCCCAAGAAATGCAAGAACACGAAACAATGGTACTGCCATCTTCTGGTATATCGACTAAACTCCAGGCACCATTATCTTCGAAAGCTTGTACTTCTTCCTCCATAGCCATTTTCCAACTATCCTTTTCGCTACTTGCAAATGCCTCTTCGACTGTCATTGGATCTCCATCTATAGCACTTGGATTGCAGCATAGATACAGATAATAGTCTGGAAATTCCTTGGGCTTTCGACTTCTACTGCTTCTAGCAACTTCAGTAACCTCAATGTCATGATCTGGTACATAGTCACTATCTGTCGAGTTTTCAGAGTCCCTAGACAAATTATCAGGTTCACTCATCATTGTAGATGACTCAGTTGTCTGCTCTTCTAGGTTGGACAAAACTTCTACCTCAACATCAGTTTGCTTGTCTCCCACTGGCACTGATACCCTTCATCTTTTGAATCAACAGTGTGAGTTGGTTCTTCAAACACAATTATATCTCGGCTTGTGGTAACTGCATTAGTAGTTGGATCATATACTCTATATCCCTTAACTTCATTGCCATAACCAACCAAAATCTTCTTGAGAGATTTTTTGTCCCATTTGTTGCGTTTCTCTTTCGGCACATGAACCATAGCAAAACTTCCAAATATTCTGAAGTAACTTATATCTGGTTTTCTGCCAAACCATACCTCATATGGAGTCTTGTTATCTAAACCTGCTACTGTGCATCTATTTCGGACATGTACTGCAGTATTGACGGCTTCTGCCCAAAACTTTTTGTGTAGATTGGCTTCAAACAACATACATCTAGCTTTCTCGACAATACTCCTGTTTAATCTTTCTGTCAGACCATTCTGCTCAGGTGTATATGAATTGGTTTTCTGATGAACTATACCATGAGATTCTAAAAAACTGTCAAAATATTGGTTCACAAACTCTCCTCCATTGTCTGATCTAAAAGTTTTAATCTTTAGATTGAGTTGATTTTCTACTCGAGACTTGAATATTTTGAAATATTTAAAAACTTCATCCTTGCTTTTTAAAAAATAAACAAACGACATTTTTGTATAGTCATCTACTAACAGAAGAAAATATTTTGAGCCACCTATGGATATCGTCTCCATTGGGCCACACACATCACCATGAATGAGCTCCAAAGGTATTCTCGCTCTAGTTCCAATGTGTTTAAATGGTAGACGAGTCTGTTTGCCTTCACAACAAGTAATACAGTTGCACATACCTTTCTTGTTTTTGTCCAAGCAACTCAAGCCAAGAACTGCTCCATTTTTCATCCTTTCAAAGTCCCTGTCATTGATGTGACCAAGTCTTCAGTGCCAAACATCACTTGTAACTGTCAACAAACAATTCTCATTCTGCACCCTCTGAACCTTCAGTTTATAAACACCTCCAACTAGTTCAGCTATAGCTATCAGGTCATTGTTTCTGTTGAAAATCTTGCAACAATCTTTGACAAAGGAAACTCTATTACCATTTTCAATCAGTTTGCTCACTGAAAGTAAGTTTGTGGCAACTTCTGGAACATATAACGCATTTTTAACAGTTATATCAAAAATTTCATTGTTAACAACAGATTTTAATTTAACGTCTCCAATGTCTTTCACTTTTACCAATGATTT
Organism: Adalia decempunctata; assembly: GCA_951802165.1. Classification (NCBI taxonomy): domain Eukaryota; kingdom Metazoa; phylum Arthropoda; class Insecta; order Coleoptera; family Coccinellidae; genus Adalia; species Adalia decempunctata. The sequence goes on from OX637697.1 coordinate 51,531,940, forward strand.
ATTCGCAACCATTATGTCCTGAACTTCACAAGATTTCATCGAAGTAAACAGTTGTTTCTCAACAACAACATGTGAACTTGCACCGGAATCGACGTACCAGTCCGATTTACTGTAGCCACCAGTAAGAAACACGGCACTGAAAGCATTTTCTGTTTTGTTCTGGCTTTGAGAATCACTATTCAAAGGACATTCATTTCGATAGTGTCCCACCTTTTTGCACTTGAAACATCTAACCTCCGATTTCGTATCTTGACGTTTCGAACTTTTGACCGACTGATTGGTGCTTCTTGAACTACCCCGATTTGAATCAGCTGAGCGGTGTTTGACGTATAGCGCGCTCCCTGCTTTACCGACATCGCCTTCCATGTCAATGAGCTTGGATTTGATGGAATCGGCCGTTATCATTATTCCAGAATGTTCGATCGCCATTAACATTGGCATGTACTTATCAGGCAGTCCTGCGAGCAGCAATGACCCAATCCACTCATCGTCTATGTTGAATCCGGTACCACGAAGCTTCTGGCTAGTCTCAATGATTTGATTAACGTACTGAACCATGCTATCACAACTTTCCAACCTCGTTGAAATTAGATTCCTTAGTAAGCTTATTCGTCTGGCGAAGCCCGAATCATCAAACATTGCTTGAAGCTTACTCCATAGAGATTTCGACGTGGTAGCCTCTTTCACGTGCACATATAGAGACGGATCGATTGTTAGGATTAACTTTGCCTTCGTCTTTTCATCGTCGTCAACTTCTTTGGTTATCGTCACATCGGGTTCTTCGGTCACGTACTTTTTCAATCCTTCGAGGATCAAAAAATTTTTTACGGCAAATGCCCACTCATCGTAGTTTTCCCGGCCTTTCAGTTTGGGCACATTAACTAAATAACTCGATGACATTGTCTATTCACTCGAAATACTGCGATCTACGTTTTATTTCACACGAAAAACTCTTTCAACGCACGTGTCAGGGCACATAACCTATTAAAACTTGGGAATAAAACGAACGCTTTCAGTGTACAGAACAGACTCATTTATTGCGCAATGTTAGAAAAGGACATTCAACATGAGATCATAGAAATATACAAGTGTCATAATAGTAAGGTTTCTAAAAATGGTCTCAACTTAATAACTGAATTATAATATACTAGCTGGCCCGGCGAACTTTGTTCCGCCTAAATGATACTTACGGTGGATTTCACAAATCGTAATCACCGGTAATCGGAGATCAACAGCTAGGTTCTCTGATTTTTGAACTGTCAAATGTTTCGATGGATATGAGCTGTCACACAGAACAGATACATAAAAATAATATGTCAATTACAAATTATAGCAATTTTGGATTTAGTGATTTCCGCAAATATATTTATTACCCAAACAGAAATTCAAAAACATTTCAAAAATTATGAGAAAAGATGAAAATGGACATATCACGATTGAAACTGATCGCCAAAATCGTATATACTTGACATTTCGATAAAAATTCACTGTGATATTCACGCGCTTCTGGATCTGTTAATAGCCCTTCATGGTACTATAAGTAGAATGTCAGCAATATAAACACACATTATTGCTTGACAAAATTATCTACCATTAACACGCCACGTTCCCCAGAATAAATTCAAATATTTGAAAAAACTGATAAAAATCAGTCATAATTTGTGAATAGCGCCACCTGAAGTGGAAAGAACGAAACATTGCTAATATAATTAATTTGGTCACAACAAAATCTAATCAGTGCCTACACCATTATTCTAGACATCCTACTCCACGATTACGTTATTTTGAATAAATAAAACTATAAAAATAACTAATAATCAGTCATAATGTGTGAACAGCGCCATCTGAAGTGGTACGAAATCTAATCATTGTAGACATCTGTACTACTGTACTCCTACGCTAAGCCTTTTTGGTGTTGGCCAACAGCGCAGAGTTGTAGGCAACTCAAATTACACACGATTACAGTGACTATAGTGGTAATATAGTCACTGTACACGCCATCTAACGGAGAGAATATTAAATCAAGTACCTAGGAATAAGCGGTAGCGTAACTGTAACTGTAGCGACACCAAGTGGTCTCGCTCAAAAGGAGGAAAATCATTTCCTGTATAAGTGAAATTTTTATCGATTTTTTCGAAGTTTTATTGTATTTTATAATAACCAGACCGTAGACGAATCCATATATGAAGTTTCATAACAAACACCTTATCCGATGTCTAGTTATAAATGGTGTAACCAACATCTTTCTTTTATATATATAGATAGATAGATAGATATCATGAGTTCATTTCAACAGTATCTCCGTAGGGGGGGCCGCTAGGAAAAAAAAATTATGGGAACTTGTCATCTTATTTTTTTTTATCTGAATCCGAGAGATTTCCCACATTTTCCGGGACACCCTGTATATTCATAGGTATAAAAGTATCACTTTCTACTTAGGTATTTTAAAAAATATGCAGGTACTTCTTCAAAAAATACCAAAAATAGCTATTATAGTAGCGATATTTTCCTAGACTTGGCTGTTGCAAATTCATCAATTACATCGCTAAAATTGATACCATCAAGAATTTCTTGTTCAATTGCTAATATGGCTAGTCCAGACAATCTTTCTTGAAGCATTGTCGATCTTAATTAATTTTTAATGATTTTTAACTTCGAGAAAGATCGCTCGCCAGAAGCTACAGATACAGGCAAAGTCAGAAGAATTCTTAGTGGAATGCTTAGGTTTGGAAGGGTCGAGATCAAATTGTTTTCAAATATATATTGTAAAATACTTAATGGGTCAGTATCATCAGGTAATGAGAACAACTTTAAAGCGTTAATTTCATTAAACAAATCATTGGAGTCTATATCCTTATTATGAATATTTTTGCGATTTTTGACCAGGATTTTGGCGCCCCCAAAAGGATGGCGCCCGTGTGCTTTGCACACTTTGCACACATGGTAGCGGGGGCCCTGTCAATTGTTGTGCGACAATTCCAACTTCCCAGTGTTCCCAACGGAGAAATATTGAGTTTATCAAAAATACTATCAGATTATTAGTATCTTAGACAAAGTCTAAGATTAGTATGGTAGATATGTGGTATGAGAGGTTATGTAAAATTGGTGGTGAACTTTGGTTAAGTATTTTGTGATAAAATCCAGGAAATATGGGTAGATATCAGTATAGTGGAGGCCATGGTTGTTGTGTCAGTAATTGTTCGGCAAGAAATACATCTAAACATAAAAAAACTGACACAAAACATTTCAATTCAAACTAAGAAATCAGTGACTTTCGTTATTCGATGTTGAGAACCCTGGGTAGTTGGTATTGTCGCACAACAATATGGCGACGGTGAATATGGTCAAAGATAGAATATCTTTGAATATGGTCAATTCGTATCGAAAACACATGTCCCAAAGGAAGCGACGTTGCCATTTTCTGAAGAATTGCATTCAAGGAAAGTTTAGTTGAACTCTACTCAAACATAACCTGTACCACAGACCACTGTGCCTGTACAACCGAATGACATATCTGAACCTAGCTCAAGAGTGAGCTGAGTTCAGTTAAGCGTGGAATTGAGCTAGCACTGTACAACCGGGCCTAACAGTCTCTCCCGAAACGTCGAAATTTCTATGTTCCTTACATATTTAAATAAAAAGAAGAAGAAAACGGTTGTCTTTCGAAAACATGAACCGTTAATCTTCTTCAAGTCGTTTTATAGTATTTTTGCGTAGATTATGAGTCGGCTACGCGGTAACTTTTATACCAGGAGAAATATTGATTAAATGGTGATTGAGGAATATGCATCATGAATCAATCAAAATTCAGTTCATTAGAAATAACGGTTTCGAAGATATGAACAGAAGAGTGTTTTTTCATAGATTTTCGACCCCCTTCCTCCGTTAAAATATATGTACAAGTCAAAATCTCACCCTGTATAATCTGTGAAAGTTGTTATCTATTAACCCACGTATCCGCCCATCCATCTTACCACTCAGAAGTGGGATACGGGGTTAAGATAGGACAACCTATAAGTAGACCCATGTTTTGACCATCTTACAATTCAACAAAAGGTCCTTGATATCTCGATTCTCGACGAAAATGGAACCACCCGATCGCCAAGTCTCCAGGCCACGTTGTCTGCGCTTTCCATTGATAACGCCTTCAGGGTTGCCACTGCCGTTAGAGCCATTGCAAATTAGCCGCAGCTCACAAGAATCGGTCTTGTCAATTGCGACCCATATATTTTTCACGCCGTTTCGTGAATATGACGGTCAAGAACAGACATCAGTTCCACTGAAAATTGAAGAAACTTTAAGGGGTCGTTTTTACTGGCCCGTAACTTAAACTTTTCCCTTACCCTAAGAGTTGAAACATAGAAATTTCATGCTATGGTTTATACTCGAACTTTAACTTATTCCCTTAAAGAGAACAAATTTTAAGGGCATAAGTTACGGGCCAGTATAAACGACCCTTAAATCCAGTTAATGAATTAAAACTTAAAAGATGATGTTTTGATTCATACAGAATCTGAAGAAACTGGTAATGAAGAAGTCAAACCTAATGTAGCACTTTGCTACCAATTGTGTAGTCGATGGGTTGGTAAAGGATATCGTGCCACGGTATCCCGGCCTGCCTAGGGGAAAGTGCCTTCTGCCGAGCACGTGCTCAAGCGCGGGCGGCGTGTGAAGAGACGTTTGCAGGCTTCTACACGCCGGTGGCATGGTCATGGCACATGACTCTCCCCCAGTGAACAGGACAACTGGTCATGAATTAGTGGACGATATCTGGAGACCTGAGAGGACTGCAACCGGTGTTTTATGTGGGCCGTCACTGGGATGGACATGTTGTACATCGTAGGTGTGCTCGCAATCAGCCTCGAAGGTTGATCCAGACATCGTATGTGGGGGAGTTTAGCTGTTATTTCCCCATGCCCGATCACGTCGGAGTCAAAAATTCATAGCGCGGTGCTACAAATTGTGAAACGGGATGGGGCTACGTTTCGTCCCGGCCTCACTCACGATGGACTCATCAGATTGGCTAATGTGCGCGGGGCCTGCCAATTACGTAGATGTTAAAGTTACCCTGCTCGGAGCGATCTAGGGTACCGGGTAGATGACGCTGACTTGGTCGTTCTTTAAAGGACATCGTACCGCGGTATCCCGGCCCGCCAAGTGCGTGCTCAAGCGAGGGCTGCGTGTGAAGAGACGTTTGCAGGCTTCTACACTCCGGTGGCATTTAGTCGCCACACGAAAATAATGGAAGTTGATGATGAAGAAGAAATAGAAATCTTCATAGAAGAAACGAACAAGCCAGAATTTACAATAGCGAATCAGTGTTTTCCTGTGTCAAAGAAGTTTAGTTCCACCCATGGCAAACGTGATGTAGTTTTTAATTATATTGGAATACATACCTCGTGTTAGAGATGAATTTAGGCTACTTGCATTTAAAATAGTCAAAAATCATGTCTCTAATGTCAAGAAAATAGTGATCCCGAATTTCAATCGTGTATACAGGGTGTCCCAAGTTCAAGTGCCTACTAGACGTTTCTGGAGAACTGGACATATTTGAAACACTGGCGGATACAAGGGGGGGGGACATGCCCCCCCCTCTTGGACCACGAAATCGACAATAATCGTCTCCAATGAACTGAAGATGATCGATTGGAAATCATTTCTAGTTCCTCTGTTTGGTATCGAGCTGGTGTGGAGGAGGTTTGTCGATGCCATGAACAATAGTGTTGCTGGGAACACTCGAGTGGAGACCATCAGGCACAACCCCAAAAAACTCTGGATCAACGATCACTGTCTTGGTCTTATAAGAAGAAAGAAATCACTCTGGCAAAGGTACCTGAGATCGAGATCGATGGATGACTAATTGGGGGCACGGCAGTGGCCCCGCCAAGTCGAGCGCGAAGCAAACACTGCCGTACTATCTTTACCCGAACCATTTCGCCGCATTTTCAAGCCCCTATTTGAGAAGCTCCGGATGAGACCAGAACGCCGAAATTTTCGTCATCCAGTAAGCTATAATCACGTACTCAAAATCCGAAATTTCAAGTGTGTAGGTCATTTAGTACCGAAGTTACGCGAAAGCAAAGTTTCGCATTTTCGACCCTAATTCACTCATGATCTTCAAAATAGAACTAGTACTTCCTATATACTCAGAGAGCTGAAATTTGGTACATAGTTAGGGTTTAATGGCCACATAAAGGGAAAATTATAAAAACTAGGATAATCGAAAATCTGTTGGCAGGTCACGTGAGCTCACGTGATATCACGTCATCTTCGCAAAATGTGCAACCACAATAATGTATAGAAGTTTATGCGCTTGGAAACACATTGTTATCATACTCAATATGTGAATATCGACTTAAGAATATAAATTTAAAAAAAAATAATAATCGGGTCATCAGTCTTATACACAGTGATATTTTTACTGTCTCATTTATTGTTCAAGGAAACGATAGGTTTTCGGAAGCTAGGCCGGAACAATAAATGAGACAGTAAAAATTATCATATAAATTTAAAAAAAATAATAATCGGGTCATCAGTCTTATACACAGTGATATTTTTACTGTCTCATTTATTGTTCAAGGAAACGATAGGTTTTCGGAAGCTAGGCCGGAACAATAAATGAGACAGTAAAAATTATCACTGTGTATAAGACTGATTACCCGATTATTATCCTTTTTTCAATTGTTATCATTTCACGCATTCACGAAGTTAGCATCTGCTGTCACTTAATAGCACGCCAGAACTACCCGCAAATTTACATTTTCTAACCGTAAGTGATATCACGTCGGATATTTTGTGAAGTGATTGATGAAGTGAAAATGGATGAAAATTTGATCGAACTTGTCAGGCTTCATGAAGTGATCTATGATCATTCTTCATCAGAGTACAGGGATCAGAATGTACGACAACAAGCTTGGGTATTGGGTGCTCATTCAACAATTGTTGTACTGAAACAAACAGTATAAAAAATTATTTCCAGTACAGAGGGACTTCTAATCATTGATAGAAGACCGTCTGTCGTCTATTTTATTTTAGATCGGTGGTCGATTTGACGCTCCAAAAAGAAGGGAGCAGAAGTCAGCATTGTCAATGCTGAATGCATATGTGTTGCACAATCAACAACAGCCTAAAATGAGACACTAGCGTCCAATTACCAATACCAGCATGGGGTATTGTCTCGCTTAACAAATATTGGTAGTTACAACAGATATAGCATTACGTGTAAACAAAATTGACTTGTACCCACTAAACCCTTGAAACCAAGAGGGAGGTGGGTCCAGAAACTCGTTCGCGATCAAACAGAAACTAAATTCCCCAACATGGATGCATACATTCGAGATTTTACAGCCAACTCGATTGAAGCCAAAAATATCGATGACTTAAAAGTATGTGACAGGGAAATGAAAAAGGGGAAACGTGGTGTAAATATATTTCACAATAATATAAGGAGCATATCAAAAAATTTCGAGGAGCTGTCCATTGTGCTTTCTCAGTTTGAATCAGAGTTTGATGTCATTGTACTTACCGAGACCTTTGAAGTTGATAATATAAATGTTTTTCAATTAGACGGGTACAGTACAGTTTATAATCAGGGAAGGGTCAATAAAAACCATGGTACAATAATATACATCAAGAACAACTACAGATGGACATCCAAGTAGGCAATATAAAGATGATCGAACTTGTTATTCACATTAAAGCTACATTTTCCATACAAATATATTCACTATATCGATCACCTAGCGGACGTGTGACAGATTTTCTGGAGGCACTGGAAAAATTCCTTGTGGGTCAATCAGGCAACCACAGCTTGTCATTGTTTGTTGAGGACGTCAATATAGACTTGTTACAGACGGGAAGTAATATAGTTCAGGAATATCTTAACATTATGTACGAACATGGATATATATCATCAATAAATACCTACACTAGGGTACAAAATCAAACGAAGTCATGTTTGGACCATCTTTTTATCAAGAGTAAAATCCCCTTGAACGATCTGTTCCCGGTGGTATGGAGGCACAATATAACAGACCATCATCCAATTATGCTAAAAATTGCTGTAGATACTGAACCTGCCCCTTCTGAGGGGATCTCTGATGAAATCAAATATCGAACGGTGACCGATTTCTCTAAATTGAGAGAGAATTTAAGTAAAGAGAACTGGCAAGAATTACATACTGGAGAGGATTGTGACGGACTGGTGAATGGGTTTATGGAGATTGTGGTGAAGAATGTCAAAAGCTGCACTAGAAAAATAAAAATATTGAAAAAAGATACGAAATGGAAGCCGTGGGTTACCAACGGCTTAGTTACTTCAATAAATAAGAAAAATCTCTTATACAAGCATGCCCAACGACAGCCTGATAATTTGGAGCTCAGAGAGTGCTACAGAAGGTACAGGAATGAGGTGAACCGTCTGATACAGCTTGCAAAAAACTCTTACATGGGCGCAAAAGTGAGGGAGGGACATGGAAATGCTAAACAATTATGGAAATATATTAAAGATCTGGAAGGGAAGAACAAAAGGAGAGAAAAAGTGGAGTGTCTTAAGCCGAAGGACGATGAAGTTATCTCGAATCGCCGCGAAATCGTGGAATGTTTCGGTGAATATTTTTCTAGGATCGGTTCGGAACTGATTGGAAAAATACGGAAACCTATTCATAGTGTGCCCCGACCAAGAAGACTGATAAATTCAATTGGTCTCGTGGATACCTCAGCTGATGAAGTTGGATTTGTAATTGATCACCTCAGTGTTGGGAAGACAGCCGGTCTTGATGGCTTGAGTGCGGAATTGTTTAAACGTGTGAGTGACATCGTATCTGAACCATTATCTTTAGTCTTTAATAAGTGTATGCACCAGGGGCATTTCCCCGAAGCTTTCAAGGTTGCCAGGGTAACCCCTGTATTCAAAGCTGGGGACAGGACACTTTTAACCAATTATAGGCCAATTTCGGTGAATTCGATCATGGGTAAAATTTTTGAAAAAATCTTGAAGACTAGAATAGTTGGATTCATAGAAAAATATAAGATTTTGTCCAGTAGACAGTACGGGTTTCAAGCGAATAAATCAACAGAAGATGCAATGGCTAGACTATTATCAAAGGTTTATGAAGCTTTGGATGAAGGTGTTCCTGCCCTATGCATATTTGTGGACCTGTCGAAGGCGTTCGACACCGTTTCGCACCTGGATCTGCTTTCAACATTAGAGAATGTGGGATTTAGAGGGAGGTCATTTGACTTGATGAAAAGTTATCTCAAAGACCGGAGGCAGATCGTGGTGCTGGACGGTGAGCGGAGTTCTGAGAGGGTTGTTGAATGTGGGGTTCCGCAGGGAACGGTTCTCGGACCGCTTTTGTTTTGCCTTTATGTTAATGACTTGTTCGACCTGCCAACCTGTGGAGATTTAATTTCGTTTGCGGATGACACCGCGGTGCTCTACACCGGAAAATCCTGGGCTGCTCTAAAGACAAGGGCTGAGAGGGACTTCAGCTTAATTTTAGACTTTTTCAGAGAGAGATTGCTGACTGTCAATTTCGATAAGACCTCATATATGCCGTTTACGAGTTATGTCTCCACACTTCCGGATTTTGAGAAACTCTCTATTTAATTGGACCATGGAACGGTCCATATAAATGGGGAACAAAAAGTCAAATATCTAGGTATAATTATAGACCCCCATCTGCGATGGGATCATCAGGTTGAACACCTTTGTACTAAATTGAGACGGCATCTAGGCTTATTTAAACATGTGGGGGGATTTTGTAGTTTGGCCGATCTCAGGGTGCTTTATTTTTCATTGGTGCAGTCGTTGTTGTCTTACGGTATTCTTGTGTGGGGTGGATACAGTGCATTTGAAAAAGTTAGAAATTGTACAGAAAAGAATCTTAAAGGTAATTTATAAAAAGCCAGTAATCTACCCCTCTGATGACTTATTCAGGGAGGCTGGGGTGCTCGACCCCAGGCAGCTATTCTGTCAAAGCTTTCTTTTGTATTATAAATATAAAAGTGATAAAAAGCCAATAAAACACAATTTTCAAACTAGATATACTCTCGGAGGACACTCAATACCCAGAATGTTGAAAACGATCGGGCAAAGATGCTATACATACTTAGCTCCACGAACTCATAATATTTTACCCGACAATATAAAAGAATTAAAGTCCTATAGTTCGTTTAAGAAGTTCATTAAAGATTGGATGTTCCTCCAACCACGGAGGATCACAGCTGATTTGATTGATCTGAAAAATGCTCCCATCAAGTAGGTAATTGTCATACCTTTTCTGATACATCTCATGTTACGATCGTTGTCAATATGTGCTCCGGACTGTAACTATAAACCTTCTGAAGCTCTTTCTGTGTGTCATGAGAATTAAACTATTGATCTGTTTCTTACTTGTGCTTAGAATTATTTTTCAGTTTACTGTACTTACCATACACAAGATTTTCTTTCATGGTATAATATAGTTGTAATTTGTAGTTTGGTCGATGTTCATCAACGTATAAGAATGTTCAACGGCCAAGTCACACAACATTAACTATAATAATAAAGAAATCGCAGTAAGGAGCCTTAAACTTGGCTCGACTTTTTCTAGATTTCATTACTTTTTAGAGATAAATAAGCAGCTCCATCGAGACTTGGCTAGTTTTTACAGAATATTTTTGGTGGGATAACATTCACCGGACCTTCTCCAATCATGTCTCTAAATCCCTGCACAAATTCAAAACTGATTTCGAAAATGGTTTGGCATCTTCCAAAAATAAGAAGAAACTCTTTAAGTACATAAGATCGTCTTCTAACACCAAAGTGGGTGTCAGGGACCTTTCTGGTGAATTCTGTGGCAGTTTTAAAGATTCGGCGGATGTCCTGGCTGAGGTTTTTTCACACGTTTTTTCTCCCGAATTGCCTGGTCCCTGGCCACCCCCAAAATCACATCGTTCTCATTTTGATATTTCCAACGTCGAAATTACCGAAGAAATTGTTAGGAGACATCTTTCCGAGTTGAACACTTCTTCGGCGCCGGGCAGTGATGGAATATCACCGCTTCTCTTGAATCGGTGTGTCGGTGCGTTAGCTGTCCCTCTCAGTATTATATTTCGCGAATCTTTGTCCTCCTCTTCTCTTCCTTCCGATTGGCTGTTTGCCTGTGTAACCCCTGTCTTTAAAAAGGGAGACAAGCTGTCACTCCATAACTACCGTCCCATTAGTCTCCTTTCGGTGGTCTCGAAGGTTTTGGAGAGAATAATAAGCGAGCATATCCGGAAGTTTTCTCTCGAACACAAATTGATACCAGACCAGCAACATGGATTTGTTCCGGGGCGCTCAACTGTCACAAACCTTCTCTCCTGTTTATCCGACTGGACCAAAGCATTGGATTCCGGTCAGCCAGTGGATATGATATATCTCGATTTTTCGAAGGCGTTCGACAGGGTTCCACACGGCCGACTTCTAACAAAACTCGAACATCTGGGTATCAGGGTAGGACTACTGTACTTGATAAAGGCTTTTCTAGCCAACCGCTCATACCGCGTTCGGGTTGGATGTGAGCTCTCCTCAAGATCCTGGCAGGTGCTCTCTGGTGTACCCCAGGGATCCGTCCTGGGTCCACTCCTGTTTCTTTTATATACTTCCGATTTGCCTCTTCACCTAAAATCAGCTGTCTCTCTATTCGCCGATGACCTTAAATTGTACAATTTCCCTTCTGCTGATCATTCAACGCTTCAAGACGACCTGGACCACATAAACACCTGGTGCAGCATCTGGATGCTTCCCCTCAACATAGGCAAGTGCTCCATTCTACACATCGGGAAAAACAACCCATGTCTACCATACCACATCGGTGGTCAGGCTCTGGTTCCCGTTTCCCAATTGACCGAACTTGGTATAACAGTCTCCGAGGATCTCAGCGGGCGAAGCCATATAGAGCATATTTCATCTAAGGCCAAACAACTGAAATACATGTTTTACAAATCATTCAAGGGTTGCAGTGACAAAACATTCGGTATTATATTCAAGACTTACATTCGCCCCACCCTGGAGTATGGTGGTCCGGCTTGGTGGTGTACAACAAGGGGCGAGGCTGATTTACTCGAGACCACGCCGAGATGGGCCACTCGTATTGGCTATGGAGTTATACGTCCCTCATACCAACAACGACTTGAATCCATGGGACTTACAACTTTCGAGGAGAGAAGAGCTCGCGGGGACTTGATTTTTTCATTCCGAGCTGTACGCGGACTCCTGGGCGATGAGGTCAGAGATATGTTCACACTCAACCGTAACAATCTCAGAGGTCATATTTACAAGCTGAAGCGGGAGAATATCAGGACCACTCTGCGTCAGAACTTCCTTCCTAACAGAGTTTTCGGTGACTGGAACAGTCTTCCCAACTCCGTGGTTCAGGCTCCTTCTGTCAACGCGTTCAAAAACAGATACGACGGATGGAGGTCAGACCAGCAAGGAGGACACTAACCTCGGGCGGATGGTTTGGAGCATTCTGGTGCTGTTTGATGTGTAGACTTTTTTTGTTTTCTAAATTTTTCACATACTTTTCGAAATTTTGTTTGTTTTTTTTCAAGTGCAAGTGAACCATCTAGAATATTGTTAATTTTGAGTTTATAGGTAATCAACCTCAACTCTTATTCTTTTTATAATAATAATAATCCCTTTATAAGTAGTCCTATATCATTGGTGAAAATTTTTTTATCTATTGATGGTTCCACCCTGAAAAACTGTCTGGATCCGCCAGTGATTTGAAATCTGAAAATTGGCATTATGATATAGTTCGAAATTCTCTACAGCTCTTATAACTCGGGGATTACTGAATTTAGGAGCACAAGTATCTGAGAGTGCTATCATTATTTTTCTTCGCTGAATCCAACGCAATAATGAAAAAATAGGGTTCTCATTTGAAAAACAGAAGTTATGGCCAATTTTCGATCACAGTTTCTGACACAAAATTTGAAACACCCCGTGATGATGTTCATGAAATTCAAAAGATGCATGACCTTTTCGAATTCTTCTACTTTGACGTTTTGAGAACGGTTTACACGCAGGATGTTCAGAATAAGAAAAATAAACATAATACTGACTATGAATACATATTTGACTTTTTTTCAATAGAACATACAGAAATGATGTGATTGTCGTTTTGTAGCTGATATCCTTGCGTGTTAGTTCATGGAAAAAAAATTATACTTCAATGTGCTAGTTTTTGTATTATTGAGGATTTACTAAAAAATTCAGTAAATTTTTTCACTCAATTTTTTATGACATTTTTGAGTTGAATGTTTTCATATTGTTCTACTTAATAAAAGGTCATCTGTAGGACCTTTATGTCCAGAGAAATCGATATTATTTGAAAGAGTCAACTAAAATAAAGAAATTAATTTAAAATGGCGGCTATTCCAAAAATAGGGGAGTATACTCCCCAATGTGGGTGTTTTTGTCGATAAAATTAGGTTTTATTTGATGCCCTTAAATTATCGCTAAGTCATACCAAAACACACTGTATATTGCAAAAGTTCACAATGAGTTATAATTGTATCATATAGCAAATTCACAACAGGAAACAGTGGAAGTAAACAATGAAATAAACCAAAAGTTACACTAGTTGCCACTTGAATTGAACCAATCAAGTCCTAACTCAACTACAGCATTCAAGTTCAATCTTGAGGGAGGAAAAGGGAATAAGTTATCTTGAACTGAAGATTTCGAGTCCTATCTTGATGATGAGGAGAAGGGAAGTTATCACAGAGCACAACTGATACTCCTGACTCGCAGAAGCTACAAGCTTCTGGAGGGTCTCTTCAGTAGACCTAGGAGTTATCAGAATAATCATAATCAATATCTGAAGTATTGGGAGAGTACAGAGAGCATAACTTAAAACTAATTTATTCAAGTCCTATCTTGAGGGTGAGAAAAGAAAATATGTATCTTGAAACTAATTAATCCAAGTCCGATCTTGAGGAATGGAACAGGAAACAGAAATCACAGAAACACATTTCATGTTATGCCACTGGATATTGAGCAGCTACTGTTAAAAGGAACTCTTCAAAAATTTGGCTCTTTGAGTATTGATTTCTCCACATAAAGTCATGTAGGTAGGATGTGAACAATGCCTCGGATGTACCACATTGTCTCCTCTTAGCACGCATCCACATATTCTCTACAGCTGGATCAACAAAGTTGTCTTCATGGATGATGACCTGATGCTCATATATTCCTCCACCAATTGTATTTATCTTATGGTATCCATCCGACATGATTATTGTACCAGGTAAAATGTGCCTGAAATGGAATCAATAACCGTTAACAATGTAAAATTAAAACATTTGTAAAGAAAATCAAATGGGATTCATTAAAAAGAAATTCTTGAAAAATGAGTAAATACACTGAAATATGCCAATGTATACCACAGTACCATAAATCTAATAATTCCAATATGGGCAATGAACCAATGAAAATTTAAGCTGGACTTTGGATAGAATCCAGATATTCTCATGTGCAGTAATATCAAGAATAAAAATATCTTACTAACTCTGTCACATTGTATTATGTCCTTAAACATATGTTTCACCTTCGATAATAACCTAACAATTTCATGTGATGTTTATTTTTATTTTATATTAACTTCACATACACCAGAGATAGTTACATGTGAAGGTCTTCAACTCATGATTATATAATCTAAAAATATGAGATCTATAAGGAAGCAACAAAAACATATTCATATAAGCAAAGGTATAACATAGCATATCATGTTAAATTAAATTAGGCTCTCATTTTGATGCAGCAACAAATTGGGCCTCATTTCCCCCATGCTAATGTTAAAAATGTCATGAACTATAGTCCATCCAAGAATTATTGACATCAAAGCAGTCGCACCTTTATTTCTAGTTACAAAAATTCACTTAAAATTTTCTGTGCTTTCATCATAGCAATAAATATAACCTTGAAATTAAAAGGCACTTTGAGCATGAAAATGTCTATACAATTACCATCGTGTGAATCTGCTAACCAGGTAAGTATATCATTTTCATCTTCTATTGATACATTTTCGAACGATCAATTATAGGAGCATGCATACAGTATGAAAATTCTGGTCCGATAACGAAAAAAATCGTGGATGATAAAAAAGCATGCTCCTTTCCAAAGTTCAATATGAATATTCGCAAACTGGATGGATTCGAAAAATTGTAGTAGATATCAAGACAGAAACAAAACTTAACGGATGGATCTATTTAATATATGAAGAATTTTGTCATTACATTGTAACTTTCAATATTGGTGAACAAAGAAGGAGTAAAATATTTAATATTAAAAATGTAAATTTTCCTATTACAACCACTGTTATTATTTCCTCTTCTTGGCAGAACTCGTCATGTTCATAATTGAAGGCTTTATGTCAGCAATATCATACCAATTTAGGGATGGAAACTGACCGGAACCGGATTACTGAATCCGGCCAAATTTGCCGGAATCCGGTACGGCCGAAATAATATGAAAATTCGGCCGGATTTTTCAAATTTGAATAAATATGATTACATAGTAAATAGTTATTTTCCTAACAAGTGCGGAAAGTGATATTTTCCCGCACGAAACTGCCGTTACCCGAACGACGCGAAGCGGAGTTCGGGTAAGCAGTTGAGTGCGGGAAAAACACTTTCCGCACGAGTTAGGAACAATATTTTTTCTACAAGCGCTTATACGAGATCGATTTCAACACACAGATCAAATGTGAATTGATCATTCTAAATACACATGAATGACAAAAGTCTCTGACAAGTCGTTACCATTGTACTCTCATCGTTGACCTTCGGTCCATAGAGACTACAAGCCTATGAAATAAATTTAAACTGTAATAATATTCATAAATTCTTTATTAATTGAAAAGAAAACTAGACTAACAGCACATAAAAATGAATTTTGATAAGGAATCTATGTACATTCTGTTTCTTCCCATTATTATCAATATATTCATTAGAAATATTCAGTTATTAGTTATATTTATTGTAAACGTGCAGTTGGTCGCGTTATGCAAATTTATAGCAGAAGCCATCATATTGGTCGAAGTCAGCTGCTCCTTGGAAGATAATGATTCTGTATTACAGTTTGAAGAGGAAGAAGCAAAACGTTGAATATTTGCCATCATATTGTTCGAAGGCTCTTTGGAAGGTAATGATTCTGTATTACAGTTTGAAGAGGAAGAACCATTCAAATTAAGAATTTTAGTGGACATTTTTTTTTCTGGTTAATTTTTTTTCTGGTTAATAGATTCTTCCAAGTATCCCTCAGCAACAGCAGTTGACTTCCATCCTCCTAAACGTTTAATATTTGTGATACCTTCTCGACAATTTTCCCCGATTATACTTTATGAAAATTCGGCGATGAGGTATTTCCTTTGGACGTAAATTCATATATTTTCTGTATATGTTCAGAAAATATCCATTATTGGTGTCTTGGGATATAACAAACGATCTTGGTGAATGATTTTTGGAGTCCTTAATATTGACGATGATCAAGTCTCCTTTATCATCTATATCGTCGATGGTGAGTTTTGTAAGTTCCTCTCGTCTGCAGGCACCAGCTAATCCAAAAATTGTTACCGACTTCATCATCAAGTAAATTTCATCAGATGCCTCACTCATGAATTTTGTTATTTCCTCTTCATTAAAAGTTTTGGCCTTTTTTGGACGAAATCCTATATTCTGTCGTTTAATGAAGGCAGTTAATTTATGGAATTTTCCAATATCCAAATCCTGTTTCAGTTTACAAACACTCTTTATCATTGAATATCGGGACCATAATGTGTTTGGTCTCCAAATTTTGGACATTTCCAAAAAATACGCCGAAAACACTTCCTCCTTCCTCGGTTGAACCTTTTTGGAATTACACCAATCAATGAATTCTGAATATTGCTTCTCATATTTTATCTTCGACTTGGCCGGTAACAAATTTAAACTCGCTTCATAAGAAGCTGCTAATATTTCTTCGGGCAGGCCATCATCAGATCCCGAAGTATCCATTTTACCGGAGCGTACTGATTGAATTCGAGTTGATATTATTTATATTTAAACACAATTTCATAATATAATGACAATGTATTAATTCTTATTCACATGCCGTTTCCATAGTAACGTCGTCGGTGGCATAGAGATATATCATTATTCAGTTTATTCTTTAGAAAAAGCGTGCGAGAAAAGCCCTTGCTAATCCATTACCACACGCATTTGCGTGCGGTAATGGAATAGCAGGGGTTTTTCCCACACTGTTTGGCAATGTGACTCTTTACGAATTGAAATACGTGCGGGAAAGAGAATGAAAGTGCACGCTTGTAGAAAAAACCATTTACATATTTGAAAATAAATATAAAATAAAATAAACTCTGGAACTGAAAATAACTTATGGATAAAAAAATTTCCTTAATAAAGTAAGAACTGAAAATAGTTCAATTGCACTAACTAAATACATTATGTTCAAATCAATCCAAATGAGTATCCACATCCAAGTACATATTTGGAATTTCTGTGTATAAAGAGAGTTATTCTGCTACTTGATGTTTCACCAACAAATGGCTCTTTTATCTTTTCCAAATGACCCGACTGAAGATCCGGCCATATTACTGATCCGGTCCGGCCAAATCCTGAGAAATACTGAAATCCGGTCCGGTCAAAAATTACCGATCCGTTCCATCCCTACATACCATCCCATAAATTTTGACCAATCTCCTCTTATTCCTTTTTCTACGTCCTCTGTGCAGGCTTTCCATTAATTAGATGTACCCACATTATTCAAGAGCCTCATTCCAAAAATTTTTCACTTGCGCAATTATTTGCCAAATTTATTCGAATATTAATGACAGAACAAAACCCCAGTGTTATTTGCAACACCAACCTGAATTCTGCAACTCAAAATATCACAGAACGGGCATTACCAACTGTTTTGCACTGGTTGTTTAAATAAAACTTTTATAGCTTGTGGACTGTATTTATTGTAACACTACAAACTTCTACGTTACACAATGGCTTATAATATTACGCTTATTCGGAGCTAGGCAACGTACGGCACTATCTCTGTCCTAACTTACGAGGAACTGAACTACCCTGCGGTTGATTCCTGTTGGTTCCTGCAGTGGTTAACTAAAGCTAAGCGTCCACATGTCCGCACCGGACGCATCGGACGGATCGGATCAAACGGATTTCGGTATTCTTTGTATAGAAACTCGTGCAAGCCCGTCCACAGACCCGCACCGGACGCATCGGAGCATCGGCATTTCTACAATGGAGATCCGTAAATCCGATCCGTCCGATGCGGACATGTGGACGCTTAGCTTAAAGCGCCGTTGCCTTGTTGCTGATTTGTACGCAACACCAACCTAATTTCGATTTTCCAAAGCCGCCCGAGATGTCAATAATTCTTGAATGGACTATATACTCTCTGATAATACCGCATTGCAAATGTCCAGCATGCAAGTGAGAGGTGACAGACCCTTTCTATCAATGTAAAAAGGGTCATGTGATAACACCCTAAGATTAATCTTTAATCTTTGGTACTTTAAACTTAATGAAATTAATAATATTAGAATCACAATACTTGAGGTTATTTATAAAATTGTAAACAAATATCACAGCTTGGGTCCTTCTCCAGATAGCAAGAGAGCAGAGGTGAAATTCTGACAACATAGACCTATTGGAAACCATGAATGAGTAACTTCCATTTTTCTTTACATAAATATACCACAGGAACCGCTTCTGCACTTTCTCAATATCTTTGATGTGGGTGCAGCAAGTCAGGGACCAGATATAATAATATAATAATAATATTTGCGCTCGTGTGGGGATTTGCTGGTTACCTCCATCGGGTGCGTCCCCATTGGAATTGGGGAAAGCTCGTTGTATCCATCACTATAAAATGAGGTGGACGCAAAGGGTAGTGAGGAAATAAAATACTCACCGTGAAACAAAAACCAGCCTGGTCCTCCAGGTTGGGGGTTGAGGCATTGGACTGGTTCTTCAAGACTCATAAAAAAAATTTCAAATACCAAAAAGCCTAAACAAAGCCTCGGAATTTCGGATGGATTATCAGGGAAACGGACTAAGCATGGAAAAAGGTTAATGATATTGGCAACTTGGAATGTGCAAGGCATCAAGCAGAATATTGATCTCATCGCATTGGATCTAGAAAGACTTAAGCTGGATATCGTGGCCCTAACCGAGACCAAGAAGAAAGGATTTGGTACTGAAATGGTCGGAGAATACATACATATATTCACTGGGGTCCCTAAGGATGAAAGAGCAGCCAGAGGAGTATCTGTACTGATCCGCAAAAATTTAAAAAATAAAATCAGTAACTGGGAAGCAATAGATCAGAATATACTTAAAGTTAATCTCAAGTTATTCGGATACAACACCGTGATAATTGCCGCATATGCTCCCTCTGACGATGCGAAAGTGGAAACAAAGCAAGACTTTTTTGAGAAAATTGACGACATTTTAGGGGGAATTGGGAACAACCGGGAAATCATTCTGCTAGGCGATTTCAACAGCAGAACTGGATCTAAGATAAATAATAACATAGTAGGTCCCGGCGAAGACACAGTGAATGATAATGGCCAACGACTGATCCATCTCTGTGATACCCATGATCTGAGAATAAATAACGGATTCTACAAGCACAAAAATATCCATCGCTATACTTGGATCCAGAATACACGCAATTTAAGATCAATTATTGATTATATAATACGCAATCAATCGTCGGCATTGAAATGGAACGATGTACGGGTTCTGAGGGGAGTTACATGTGGATCCGATCACCATCTTGTAAGAGCTAAAATAATACTTCCCTTCAAGAGATTCTCAAGCAATGACAGAAAAACTTGTAATTTGGAGGAAAATGAACTACCCAGATACAACCTTGAAAGTCTATCGGATGACAGTACTAAAAGACTATACCAACAAAGGTTAGATGAAAAACTGATGGATATACACAATCACACTTACATGGAGATCTACGATAATGTTGTCGCTAGCCTTCACGAGGCTGCGAAAGAGGCGATAGGAACGCAAAGGAAAAAAGCCAGTAACAAAATATGGTGGAATGAAGAAATTGAGGTCATGGTTAATCGTAAAAAAGAACAATATCTGAAGTGGCTGTGTACAAAAAAAGATGAAGACCACCAAATCTACAAACAAACTAAGAATCATCTGAGAAAATTAATAAAAACAGAGAAGAACAATATCTGGGACAAAAAATGTCAAAACATCAATACCTATATCGGCGGCAGAAAATGTTCTGAGATCTGGAGTTTTCTGAAGTCGATGAAGAATCCAAGTAAATCTGGCGCACACATAGAGATAATACGTCCAGCAGAATGGGAAGAACACTATCGGAAACTCCTACAAGAAACCAGAACACAATATATCGATAATTCCACAGTTCATGGTGTGCGTATAGAGGGAGAGGAAGTTGTAATTGAAGTCAGCACATTGGAGAAAGCAGTGAAGAGCCTGAAAAACAACAAATCCAGTGGCCCGGAGGGAGTCTGTGCGGAAATGGTAAAAAATGGAACACAAAAACTGTTCGCGGGTTTAACATATGTCTTCAATCATTGCCTAAATGGATGTCCTGTACCAGAAGAATGGAAAATGGCCTTCATTTCATCTATCCACAAAAAAGGAAATAGAAAGGACTGCAATAACTATCGTCGTATTTCGGTAACTGGTACACTAAGTCGCTTGTACGGAAGGATCTTGCGTGATTTTATAGAAAAGGACTTCAAAGAAAATGAAGGGGAAGAGCAGAGTGGATTTCGTGCAGGGAGATCATGTACTGATAATTTCTTCTGCCTTAAACAGGTTATTGAGAAGAGAGCAGCAAGAAACATGGAGACGCATATAACATTTGTAGACCTTCAAAAAGCGTATGATACTGTTCCAATTTCAAAACTATGGGAGGTACTCGAGCAGTCAAATATAAATCATACATACATCCAGGCATTGAAAGAACTCTGCAAAAATTCAAAATCTAGAGTAAAATTGGGCAAATATGTGACCAAGGCGTTCCCAGTTACGAAAGGCTTGAGGCAGGGATGTTGCATCTCGCCCACTCTCTTCAAAATTTACATATCGAGGGCCTTGAATAGATGGAAGAGAAAAGTTCAAGCTATGGGCATCGAGATCAAGGATGGCTTCATTTACACGCTTCAATTTGCTGATGACCAGGTTGTTTTATCTAACGATAGAGAGGACATGGAGTACATGATGCGAAAACTGGTTGAGGAATACAACCAATGGGGACTGTCAGTCAATATCAATAAAACCCAATATCTGTGTGTAGGAGGTGAGGGAACAAGCTTGGACCTTGAAGACGGACAGAGGATATCTAATTGTCGAGAATACGTATATTTGGGTGTAACATTCGATGAGACCGGAACGGATGCGAAAGAGATCGAAAAACGTATTGTTCAGGCCAAGAAGATCATTGGCTGCCTGAATGGAGTATTTTGGAGCAAGGAGATAGGGAAAGATCGGAAATACAGGATATATGACACAATGGTGAAAACCACCTTGTTGTATGGTGCAGAAACGTGGCGAATCACAAAAAGATATAGGGAGAGAGTGGAAGTGGTCGAAATGGATGCGATGAGGCGATCATTATGCATTTCAAGAAAAGACCATATCAGGAATGATGTCATAAAACAGCGGATGGGTCTGGAAGGCAGCATAACGAATGAAATAGAGTCGAAACAACTGATTTGGTATGGACACATACAACGCATGCCTGAAACAAGATTGCCTAAACAAATTCTAGAATGGCAACCCGCTGCAAGAAGGAAAAGAGGACGACCTAAGCAAGAATGGCAGATGACAATCAATAAGTCCATGAGTGTCAAAAACTTGAACAGCGAAAATTGTAGAGATAGAGAGGGGTGGCGATTGGGCGTCGGACAACGTCGAAAAACGTTCTAAACCTATATATATATAATATTTGCGGCATATTCCAGATGGGGTCTCACAAGGGTTGTATGAAGTTTTATAGTTGTGCCAATATTAAATATTTTATTCAATCAGCTTAATTTGTTTTCTTCGAGCTGTGTATATCATTGTTAACTCCTATTCATATTATAGAATAGACTGAAAATATTCAAGTGGCATATTTTCATCCTTGATATATATTGTAGCGGACGAAGTCCGCCTGAATACGTCTCTGGACTCTCTGATTCCGCGTAGGAATTCTAGAAGCCTTCCAGAGACTATCTGGAGCGTTCTAGACACAGAGCCGTATTGGGTATATAAAGACGCGCACGATGAGGACAGTCAGTTACTATCTGAATAGAGCCGAATGGAAGTGTGAATCGCGAATTCCGAGTTGTGAATATAAATCAGCATAATTAGTCAGTGTGTAAATAAATCAGTATTAGTTATTGTACATAAATTAGTGTGATAAGTTAGTGGTATTGGAAATAAATTAGACATTAAATTCAGCAGACGATTTGTTTGAACCCCGAAAACGTTACATTGGTGTCAGGTGTGGGGTCAATTGAACTGCTGTGCTAAGTGAATTGTGGACTTCATTGTGGAACTTTTGAATGCCGACAACAAGATCGCAAAAGGAGAAAATGGACCAGGCGAGTATGGAATTCTTCAAGCAAGCCTTTGAACAAATGAGCTTGAAAATGGAAGAGAATTCTCGAGAAATGAGTTAAAAAATGGAAGAGAATTCTCGAAAAATGAGCTTGAAAATGGAAGAGAATTCTCGAGAAATGAGCTCGAAATTAGAAGAAAAAATGGATAAAATGGAAAATAAGGTGGAAGAAAATTCTCGGGAAATGAGCCTGAAATTGGAAGAAAAAAATGGATAAAATGGAAATTAAGGTGGAGGAAAAGATGAACAATTGTAACGAATTGGTGAGTCAAATTGCAAGTTCATTGGATGAGAGAATGGAGGCCATCAAGGATGTGATAATTGATGAAGTTAATGAAAAATTTGAAGAAGTCAATGGAAAATTTGATAAAGTTGATGAAAAATTCGACGAAGTAGTTGATAAGGTTGACGAAAAATTTGAAGAAGTCAATGGAGAATTTGATAAAGTGGACAAAAAATTCGAAGACATATCAGAGATAATTGAACATCATGCCAAGTTGATAGAGTCCCTGAAGAGAACGTCACATGGAAAAGAAACTCGAGCCTCACCATCCAATAACTTCGTGAAATCAGAAAACAACACAGAAAGTAGTAAAATGAAGATTAAACCTCCAACTTTTGACGGCAAAACACCTTGGTGCACGTACCAGAAGCAATTTGAAGCAGCAGCGAATGCCAATGGTTGGGGAGCGGAAGAGAAAGCGACAGCCTTGATTGTTGCACTAAGGGGAGATGCATTGAATATACTCCAGACTGTTCCTGCAAGCCTACAAGGTAAATACGAGGCTTTAACAACTAAACTCCAAATGAGATATGGTGATGCACACCTCCAACAAGTGTATCACGCACAGATCAAGAGTCGCCAGCAGAGGAGTACAGAAACGTTGCAGGAATTTGAAGCCGATATAGCAAGGTTGGTGAGACTGGCATATCCTACAGCACCGGATAGCTTCCTGGAACAGCTCGCTATCCAGACCTTTGTTGATGGTCTGAGAGATATGGAAACCCAACAGACACTACGATTGGCCCGACCCAAGACTCTGGATGACGCCCTGGCCTTTGCATTAGAGTTTGAAGCTGCCAAACAAGCTTCGCACAGGGGACACAGCAAGGTGAGGCGCACTGTGGATGATTCCACGGTCAGCGATGAAATCATAGAAGAGGTACTACGCCGAGTTCGTCAAGAGCGACGGAATAGAGGACTAAGACCAAGATGCTGGAATTGCGGTGGAGAAGGACATATTCGGCGCTACTGCGAAGGGCCAGCTAAATGTCAGGAACGGAAATATAACATCAAACATCGTGCAGGAAAGATTCATGGCAACGCTAACGCATTATCTAGGAGACCATGTCCGTCAGATTGCAAGCACTGCAATAAAGTAGAAGAGAAAGAATTCTGCTTGAGAACGACCATCGTGGATACGGACTGGATGCCAGAATCCCTGAAGCGAGATCTAGAAAGTGACCCAGAATTGAAGATGCTGTTGTATTGGAAGATAAGCGGTCAGAGACCAAGATGGGAGGAAGTGAGTCATATGAATCCTAGGGTCAAGTCCTACTGGGCACAGTGGGATTCTATCATTTTGGAGGATGGACTGCTGAAGAGGTCCATCGAAAATGACGAAGGTACCGCAGCAAGGAAACAGCTGATAATTCCCAGGAGTCGAGTGAGAGAGGTTTTAGAGAAGTTACATGACGGAACTTCCGGTGGCCATTTCGGTATCAAAAAAACGCTAGAAAAGGTTAGAGAGAGTTTTTACTGGGTCAACTGCAAAGAAGATGTTAAAGACTGGTGCCGGAAATGCAGATTATGTGCCTCATCGAATGGCCCGAGGGGAAGTCGTAGAGCTCCAATGAAGCAGTATAACGTGGGGAGTCCTCTGGAACGAGTTGCCATCGATATTGCAGGTCCATTCCCCGAAGCCGAAGATGGGAATAAGTACATATTGGTTGCTACGGATTATTTCACCAAATGGGTTGAAGCTTATGCTATTCCAAATCAAGAGGCCTCGACAGTGGCGGATGTTCTGATTAAGGAGATGTTTAGCCGATTTGGTGTGCCTCTCGAACTTCATTCGGATCAAGGACGAAACTTCGAGTCTAGCCTGTTCCAGAATGTATGCCAATTACTCGGAATCAAAAAGACAAGGACAACTGCGCTTCACCCACAGTCAGATGGCATGGTCGAAAGAATGAAAAGAACTGTGGGAAAATATCTGGCTAAAGTGGTCTCTGATCACCAAAGAGACTGGGACAGGTATCTCCATCTGTTCACTATGGCCTACAGGTCGTCAGTGCAAGAATCGACTGGAGAGACACCAGCCTGTATTATGTTCGGCCGAGAAATAAGGTTGCCTTGTGACCTGGAGTTTGGATGCAAGCCTGGAGCGGAGATAGCTGGTGAGGACTACGCGAGCCTCTTGAAAGGTAGGCTACATTACATCCACGAGAAGGTCAGACAGAACCTTCAAATAGCGAGTGACCGAATGAAGACTCGGTATGACAGCAAAGCTGCAGAAGGTGGTTTCAATGTGGGAGACCTAGTCTGGCTGTACAACCCCCAGAGGAAGAGGGGTTTATCACCTAAGCTACAGAAGAATTGGGAAGGGCCATACAGAGTAGTAAAACGAATCAACGATGTAGTGTACCGTATCCAGAAACTACCCAGAGGCAAAAAACGTGTGGTCCATATAAATCGTCTAGGCAAATATGAGGCAGACTACGAAGAACATGACGAAACCCATCTGAGAAGAACGACTTTTCAGAAACGGAGCATGAGGAGATGAGTTTCGACCTATTCATGGCAAACTACGGTGGAACCGGAAAGGCAAGATTCGGAGTAACCATCGAGAAACAGCAAGATCTCTTCTCTGTATCTGAAGACTATTCACTAGCCCATTGTGTCTCGGAAGACCTGCGTATGTCGAGGGGAATAGCATTCGTCTTCCGGAAGAAATTTGGACGTGTACCAGAACTCCTGAAACAACATCCTCGTACTGGGAAAACGCTGAGGTTGGCTGGTGGTCAGCGTTACCTCTTCTACCTGGTAACCAAGAGATTCTCCGACAACAAACCCAGCTACAAAAGTATGTGGGACACCCTGTTGCAGCTGAGAGACGAGCTCACCAAGTTGAAGGTGAAAAAGCTAGCTGTGCCAAAGTTGGGTTGTGGTCTAGATCAGCTCAACTGGAGAATCGTTCGAAGTATGCTTGAGGTCATTTTCCATAGGACGGGAATGAAGATACTGGTCTGCAGTTTCAACCCGAGCGGATATACGCCGAAGAAGAAGACAGTGGAATGCTATTTCGGACGACAGGGGTGCTGCAGAAAAGGAGACGCCTGTAGATTCAGCCACACCATCCAGGGTGTTCGGGGACCGAACGTCTTAAGAAGGGGGCAGTGTAGCGGACGAAGTCCGCCTGAATACGTCTCTGGACTCTCTGATTCCGCGTAGGAATTCTAGAAGCCTTCCAGAGACTATCTGGAGCGTTCTAGAAACACAGCCGTATTGGGTATATAAAGACGCGCACGATGAGGACAGTCAGTTACTATCTGAATAGAGCCGAATGGAAGTGTGAATCGCGAATTCCGAGTTGTGAATATAAATCAGCATAATTAGTCAGTGTGTAAATAAATCAGTATTAGTTATTGTACATAAATTAGTGTGATAAGTTAGTGGTATTGGAAATAAATTAGACATTAAATTCAGCAGACGATTTGTTTGAACCCCGAAAACGTTACAATATTTTCTTGTCGTCTCTCGGAATATACATAACCTCTAAGCTCCCCTCAAATATTGAATTTCCAGTTGATGCATGCATACAATTAAATTCTTTCCAACGATTTGGACCACTTTATGACTGAAGATCAAGGGTATGAGCCATATTGATGTTATTGTTATATGCTCAGTACTGACAATACATGCAATTTCAGAGTAATGCAAGGTATTTCATACACCATAACATAATTTAAACATTTTAAGCTCAGATAAGACCGATACATAAAAAGGCAAAGAAGGACGATATCAACAACTACCGACCAATTGCAATACTACCTAACATCAGCAAAATCTTTGAAAGAGCACTCTTCAATCGCTTAATGAATTTTTTTGAGTCTTTTAAACTATTGTACGAACATCAATATGGGTTCCGAAAAGGAAAAAACTCAATGCAAGCACTCTACCGGGTAGTCTCCAAGATAGTAGATTCACTGAATAAGGGAAAATACACCTTGCTTTTGTGTGCTGATCTTTCCAAGGCTTTCGACAATGTAAACCATGCCGTCCTCCTGGAGAAGCTGAATAGGATGGGAATCCGATGACTTCCCCTTAACTTATTGCAATCCTACTTATCAAATAGACAACAATCAGTTATAGAACTCAACAAAACCACAGGAAAGCTAATCGAATCTGATGAATTATATATCAACAAGGGAGTTCCGCAGGGTACAATTCTTGGTCCACTTCTGTACATTGTGTACACAAATGACCTTGCTCAAGTAGAACAACACCTAACATTCTTTGCAGATGATACCTCGTTGATGTTGTCTGAAGAACCCACTAACATACCAGAAAAAATATTCAACCCTCTGGACAATCTGAACAGCTGGTTCAGCAGAAATAACCTAATGCTGAACCCCGAGAAAACTCAGTTAATAAAATTCGAATTTACCACTGACTTTTACCAACGATCCTATGCTGACGCCAATAGATCACTAACCACCAAAAACTCCATACGATTCCTAGGCCTTGAGGTAGACTGTCGTTTGGACTGGACATGTCATGTGGATACTCTGTGTGGGGGCCTGGCTAGGTTTGGATATGCACTGGGGAATCTATCTCGTTTGGTGAGCCCACAGGCAGCAATTACAGCTTACCATGCATACGTCCACAGCAGGATAAGATACGGAATCGTGATCTGGGGCAACTCTAGTGAAGTCGACAGAGTTCTTTTACTGCAGAAGAGATTTCTGAGAAGTATTCTGAGTCTTGGTAGGTGCGAAAGCTGCCGACAACATTTTGTAGATTGCGGTATCTTGACGGTGATCTCATTATATACAGGGTGTCCGGTAAACCGTGTACAATATTGAAACTGGTGATAGACCAGGTCATGACTGTTCAGAATATCAGAATTTCACCTCAGTAAAAATATCACCATTTTCGAGATAATGGGCATTTTCTAAATATCTAGAAAATCACTACCTCACCTCCGTTTTTTGAGTGCTATGTCTACAAATTGAGACTAATTCAAATATCTTTGTTGCTGAAGATTAATGATGAGTGATGCTTTCAGACGTACCAAACAGTTTTTCAGAACTTGATACATTAGACATAGCACTCAAAAAACGGAGGTGAGGTAGTGATTTTCTAGATATTTAGAAAATGCCCAGTATCTCGAAAATGGTGATATTTTTACTGAGGTGAAATTCTGATATTCTGAACAGTCATGACCTAGTCTATCACCAGTTTCAATATTGTACAAGGTTTACCGGACACCCTGTATATATGAAGGAGCACTTTTTCATGAAATCGAAAAAAAAAACACAAATACGCCACTAGAGCTAAGGAACATCTAAATGTCCCCTCATTGAGATTCTCATACCTTCAAAGAAACTCCCTATATACCCTGGTGAAGATCTACAACAAAATACCTGACACGACCAAACAGCTGCCTTTGAAAAAGATGGAAAGAGTGCTTTTCAACTATATGAAGGAAAGACCATACTACTCCTTGAATGAATTTTTTAATACTTGATATCAAACTGTTTTTTTTTAAAGTCTTGTTATTATTGTCATGCTTATGATTGTATATATGTTTGTCTGTTGTTTACATTGTAATTAGCTTATTAACTTGTTGACTGGCTCTACACCATAACAGGGTTATTTGTATTGGAGTGTTTAATAATAATAATAATAATTAATACCGCACGGGTGTGGTTTGGTTTCTGCCACGCCACATGGGGGGTGACGTCCCCACGGCCCGAGTTACCTGGGCCACCAAGGGTAAATGGTGGCAAACCCATGAACGAGAAGTGGAAACCGATATCATGGCAGAAGATCGAGATGCCACTCCACCTGCTGGCTCGACCACCGTGAGGAGGACTGCCCACAGGGGAGCTCGCAACGCACGTATCCAGTGTAGCCGCGAAATGAATATTGAAGTAATGCGAGCTTTTCATTACGTGAACAATTGCGAGGACAAACCACTTCCTGGATGGAGAAGAGAAATCTTCAAGGGATCGAATTATCCCGGAATATCGCGGGATGTGCACAGCAGGCTGTGGATTTGCAAACCTGTTACATCGTGCGGAAATTTCTGAACTAGTGGGAGGAACTGAATTGTTTTTTCACTGGTTCATAGAAGAATAACCAGCTCGAGCTGAGAACGGGAGACCGATGAAGAATGATAATAATAATATTACCGCACGGGTGTGGTTTGGTTTCTGCCACGCCACATGGGGGGTGACGTCCCCACGGCCCGAGTTACCTGGGCCACCAAGGGTAAATGGTGGCAAGCCCATGAACGAGAAGTGGAAACCGATATCATGGCAGAAGATCGAGATGCCACTCCACCTGCTGGCTCGACCACCGTGAGGAGGACTGCCCGCAGGGGAGCTCGCAACGCACGTATCCAACGTAGCCGCGAAATGAATATTGAAGTAATGCGAGCTTTTCATTACGTTAACAATTGCGAGGACAAACCACTTCCTGGATGGAGAAGAGAAATCTTCAAGGGATCGAATTATCCCGGAATATCGCGGGATGTGCACAGCAGGCTGTGGATTTGCAAACCTGTTACATCGTGCGGAAATTTCTGAACTAGTGGGAGGAACTGAATTGTTTTTTCACTGGTTCATAGAAGAATAACCAGCTCGAGCTGAGAACGGGAGACCGATGAAGAATAATAATAATAATAATAATACGCACGGGTGTGGTTTGGTTTCTGCCACGCCACATGGGGGGTGACGTCCCCACGGCCCGAGTTACCTGGGCCACCAAGGGTAAATGGTGGCAAACCCATGAACGAGAAGTGGAAACCGATATCATGGCAGAAGATCGAGATGCCACTCCACCTGCTGGCTCGACCACCGTGAGGAGGACTGCCCGCAGGGGAGCTCGCAACGCACGTATCCAGTGTAGCCGCGAAATGAATATTGAAGTAATGCGAGCTTTTCATTACGTGAACAATTGCGAGGACAAACCACTTCCTGAATGGAGAAGAGAAATCTTCAAGGGATCGAATTATCCCGGAATATCGCGGGATGTGCACAGCAGGCTGTGGATTTGCAAACCTGTTACATCGTGCGGAAATTTCTGAACTAGTGGGAGGAACTGAATTGTTTTTTCACTGGTTCATAGAAGAATAACCAGCTCGAGCTGAGAACGGGAGACCGATGAAGAATAATAATAATACCGCACGGGTGTGGTTTGGTTTCTGCTACGCCACATGGGGGGTGACGTCCCCACGGCCCGAGTTACCTGGGCCACCAAGGGTAAATGGTGGCAAACCCATGAAAATGGAGAAAATATCAAGCCAGCAACGAGAAGTGGAAGCCGATATCATGGCAGAAGATCGAAATGCCACTCCACCTGCTGGCTCGCCCACCGTGAGGAGGACTGCCCGCAGGGGAGCTCGCAACTCACGTATCAAGTGGAGCCGCGAAATGAATATTGAAATAATGCGAGCTTTTTATTACGTGAACAATTGCGAGGACAAACCACTTCCTGGAAGGAGATACTCCCTCTATAACGTCTTCACCTGGAGAACTTCAGCTGACAAAAGGGAATCATCCAGGAGGAATCTCCAAAAGATCGAATTATCCCAGAGGATCGCGGGATATGCACAATAGGCTGTAGCATTGCAAACCTGTCACATCGTGCAGAAATTCCTGAACTAGTGGGAGGAACTGAATTGTTTTTTCACTGGTTCATAGAAATAGTACCAGCTTAAGCTGAGACCGGGAGACCGATGATGAACAATAATAATAAAACCGCACGGGTGTGGTTTGGTTTCTGCCACGCCACATGGGGGGTGACGTCCCCACGGCCCGAGTTACCTGGGCCACCAAGGGTAAATGGTGGCAAACCCATGAACGAGAAGTGGAAACCGATATCATGGCAGAAGATTGAGATGCCACTCCACCTGCTGGCTCGACCACCGTGAGGAGGACTGCCCGCAGGGGAGCTCGCAACGCACGTATCCAGTGTAGCCGCGAAATGAATATTGAAGTAATGCGAGCTTTTCATTACGTGAACAATTGCGAGGACAAACCACTTCCTGGATGGAGAAGAGAAATCTTCAAGGGATCGAATTATCCCAGAAGATCGCGATGTGCACAGCAGGCTGTGGATTTGTAAACCTATCACATCGTGCGGAAATTTCTGAACAAGTGGGAGGAACTGAAATGTTTTTTCACTGGTTCATAGAAGAATTACCAGCTCAAGCTGAGAACGGGAGACCGATGAAGAATAATAATAATACTAAACCCGCACGGGTGTGGTTTGGTTTCTGCCACGCCACATGGGGGGTGACGTCCCCACGGCCCGAGTTACCTGGGCCACCAAGGGTAAATGGTGGCAAACCCATGAACGAGAAGTGGAAACCGATATCATGGCAGAAGGTCGAGATGCCACTCCACCTGCTGGCTCGACCACCGTGAGGAGGACTGCCCGCAGGGGAGCTCGCAACGCACGTATCCAGTGTAGCCGCGAAATGAATATTGAAGTAATGCGAGCTTTTCATTACGTGAACGATTGCGAGGACAAACCACTTCTTGGATGGAGAAGAGAAATCTTCAAGGGATCGAATTATCCCGGAATCGCGGGATGTGCACAGCAGGCTGTGGATTTGCAAACCTGTTACATCGTGCGGAAATTTCTGAACTAGTGGGAGGAACTGAATTGTTTTTTCACTGGTTCATAGAAGAATAACCAGCTCGAGCTGAGAACGGGAGACCGATGAAGAATAATAATAATACCGCACGGGTGTGGTTTGGTTTCTGCTACGCCACATGGGGGGTGACGTCCCCACGGCCCGAGTTACCTGGGCCACCAAGGGTAAATGGTGGCAAACCCATGAACGAGAAGTGGAAACCGATATCATGGCAGAAGGTCGAGATGCCACTCCACCTGCTGGCTCGACCACCGTGAGGAGGACTGCCCGCAGGGGAGCTCGCAACGCACGTATCCAGTGTAGCCGCGAAATGAATATTGAAGTAATGCGAGCTTTTCATTACGTGAACGATTGCGAGGACAAATCACTTCTTGGATGGAGAAGAGAAATCTTCAAGGGATCGAATTATCCCGGAATATCGCGGGATGTGCACAGCAGGCTGTGGATTTGCAAACCTGTTACATCGTGCGGAAATTTCTGAACTAGTGGGAGGAACTGAATTGTTTTTTCACTGGTTCATAGAAGAATAACCAGCTCGAGCTGAGAACGGGAGACCGATGAAGAATAATAATAATACCGCACGGGTGTGGTTTGGTTTCTGCTACGCCACATGGGGGGTGACGTCCCCACGGCCCGAGTTACCTGGGCCACCAAGGGTAAATGGTGGCAAACCCATGAACGAGAAGTGGAAACCGATATCATGGCAGAAGGTCGAGATGCCACTCCACCTGCTGGCTCGACCACCGTGAGGAGGACTGCCCGCAGGGGAGCTCGCAACGCACGTATCCAGTGTAGCCGCGAAATGAATATTGAAGTAATGCGAGCTTTTCATTACGTGAACGATTGCGAGGACAAACCACTTCTTGGATGGAGAAGAGAAATCTTCAAGGGATCGAATTATCCCGGAATATCGCGGGATGTGCACAGCAGGCTGTGGATTTGCAAACCTGTTACATCGTGCGGAAATTTCTGAACTAGTGGGAGGAACTGAATTGTTTTTTCACTGGTTCATAGAAGAATAACCAGCTCGAGCTGAGAACGGGAGACCGATGAAGAATAATAATAATACCGCACGGGTGTGGCTTGGTTTCTGCTACGCCACATGGGGGGTGACGTCCCCACGGCCCGAGTTACCTGGGCCACCAAGGGTAAATGGTGGCAAACCCATGAACGAGAAGTGGAAACCGATATCATGGCAGAAGGTCGAGATGCCACTCCACCTGCTGGCTCGACCACCGTGAGGAGGACTGCCCGCAGGGGAGCTCGCAACGCACGTATCCAGTGTAGCCGCGAAATGAATATTGAAGTAATGCGAGCTTTTCATTACGTGAACGATTGCGAGGACAAACCACTTCTTGGATGGAGAAGAGAAATCTTCAAGGGATCGAATTATCCCAGAAGATCGCGATGTGCACAGCAGGCTGTGGATTTGCAAACCTATCACATCGTGCGGAAATTTCTGAACTAGTGGGAGGAACTGAAATGTTTTTTCACTGGTTCATATAAGAATTACCAGCTCAAGCTGAGAACGGGAGACCGATGAAGAATAATAATTCATCTTCTATAGTTACCTGGCGCAATACGAATCTACTGATCCGATCAATCGCCCCATCCTTCCAAAATTGAAGTTCAACTCTACGGCTAAAAATAACATCGAGTTGCTCAACGATATATTGGCAGAACACCTTAGAACTGAATGGACGTTGGAACAAGTCCACTTATCTCTGTACTGTGCTGCCATCACAGTAATCGGACAAAATGGGCAAAAGATCTACATCCCCAGAACCAGTGAACAAAAAGCTAAAAATGAAACTCCGGCCTGGAAAAGAAGATTAATGCAGGACGTCGATAAACTTCGTGGAAAAGTTGATGTCTTGGATGAGTACCTGAAGGGGAATAAATCGCGTGAAGTATTAAACAAAGTGCGAAAAATAGCCACATCCGCAGGGCTGAACCTGGAATCTCCACGACATAAAGAGTTGATAGTTGACCTGAAAGATCGCTTGAGACAACAAGCTAAAGCGAAAGGTGCACGCCTACGAAGATACAACGAGTTAACAAAGCGAAAACAACAAAACGCTGAATATGTGAGAGACAAAAAGAAGTTCTTCAGAAGTCTTGAAAAGCCATCCGAAATCTCCTCCAATCAACATGCTGATATCAGCAATGACGAATTTCAGCAATATTGGTGTTCTTTATGGTCGGAGAGTGGTCAATTTCAAAGAAATGCTAGCTGGCTGAGGGACATTGAACACCATGCATCCGAAATCGTTGAGATGAGGACCGATATTTTCACAGTCGAGGAAATTTCCAACATTATCAAAAACACAAGTAACTGGAAAGCGCCAGGACCCGATCGACTTCAAAACTTCTGGGTTAAACAGTTTCCAGCATGTTTCCCAAGTCTGGCTAGATGTTTTTCGGAGGCACTAGAAGACCCCTTCAAAATACCAGCTTTCCTCACTCAAGGCAATACCTATATGCTTCACAAAAAAGGAGACCGCAACAAACCAGAAAACTACAGACCAATAACGTGTTTGTCAGTGCTGTTCACGTCGCTTGTAAATGATGCGATATATCGTCATTGTGAAGCCAATAATATCCTGGAAGAAGAACAGAAGGGCTGCTCTCGAGGATCTGCAGGATGCAAACATCAACTTACCATAGACGCTGTAGTGCTAAAGCAAGCCCAAGCGAGAAGGAGGAATTTAAGCATTTGTTATATCGACTATCAAAAGGCCTTCGATACGGTGCCACACGATTGGCTTGTGAAAGTACTGGAGATTTATAAGATCTGCCCGAAAATAAAAGCCGTGCTCCAACATCTTATGAGTACATGGAGAACGAATATTCTGATAAATAACATGAATGCTGGAACCGTAAGAATATCGAGGGGGATATTTCAGGGAGATGCTCTGTCGCCGATGTGGTTTTGTATGGCACTAAATCCTCTGTCTACTCTTTTGAAAAACACTACCATAGGGTATAGACCAGCAATGAGGAATCCGCGAAAACTGTCCCATTTATTGTACATAGATGACCTGAAACTATTCGGCGAGAACCAAAAACAACTTCACTCGCTGATAGATATAGTGCGCTCCTTCAGCAAAGACATTGACATGTCTTTCGGTCTCGATAAATGCGCCATAGTCAACATCAGGAAAGGTAAAATGGAGAACACTCAGGAACAATTTCAGGACATCCACAGTATGTTGCCCGAAGAGACCTACAAGTATCTGGGCATTCCTCAAAATCAACGGATTGACCACACTCGTTTGAAAGCTGAGTCCACTGCGAAATATAAAAACAGGGTAACCAAAGTACTCAACACCAAGCTGTCTGCTAAAAACCAGATCGATGCCTTGAACTCTTGGGCTACGCCTGCTCTGACCTACACTTTCGGAGTCTTGAAGTGGTCAGATGCTGATCTGAATGAGTTGGACCGACTCACCCGTCGCCTAATGACAAAGTTCCGATGTCTGCACACCAATGCATCGGTGAAAAGGCTTTATCTACCCAGAAGAGATGGCGGACGAGGTCTGTTGAACATCTATAAACTCTGCAGAACCCAGGAGAAAAACTTGAGGCAGCGACTGCTCGAGTCTGAAGATAGCCTGATGAAATTGGTGACAACAGAGGATAAGGGATACACACCTCTGAACCTACAACACAGAGAACTGACATTCGATATCACCACGAGAAGCGAAGATAAAAGTATATGGCGGGAACAAGCTCTGCACGGCAGATTTCCCAAACACCTTGAGGGGGAAAATGTCGATAAATTAGCTTCTTTGTCGTGGTTGAATGCGGGACAATTGTATCCTGAAACTGAGGGATTCCTGACGGCTATCCAAGACCGAGTCATAAGAACTCGCAACTATGAGAAGCACTGTTTGAAGCTGAACGTGGAGGACAAATGCAGGAAGTGCGGCGCAGTTGGCGAGTCTATCGAACATATAATAGCAGGATGTCGAGTTCTTGCCGACAACGCATATCTGGGCCGACACAACCAAGTGGCAAAAATTGTTCACCAGCAGTTAGCTCTTAGACATGGTTTTTTGGATACTTGTCCGCCATACTATAAGTATCAACCTGCAGCAGTGTTGGAAACGGACACAGCGGTTCTTTATTGGGACAGACCTATAACAACAGATAGATCAGTGGACTACAATAGACCGGACCTTGTATTCATTGAGAAGGATCAGAAGTATGGGGTGATAATTGATGTGGCAGTACCATTGACTCATAACATCGGAAGAACGGAGTCGGAAAAAATAACGAAGTACGAGAACTTAGCAATAGAACTGAAGAATATGTGGCAATTGTCGAAAGTCACTATTGTGCCGTTGGTGATTTCGGCTGAGGGAGTTATGTCAAAATCATTCAAGAGAAATCTTCAAAAGATCGAAATATCCCAGAGGATCGCGGGATATGCACAGCAGGCTGTAGCTTTGCAAACCTGTCACATCGTGCGGAAATTCCTGAACTAGTGGGAGGAACTGAAATGTTTTTTCACTGGTTCATAGAAGTATTACCAGCTCATGCTGAGAACGGGAGACCGATGTTGAAGAATAATAATAATTCCTGAACTAGTGGGAGGAACTGAAATGTTTTTTCACTGGTTCATAGAAGAAATACCAGCTCAAGCTGAGACCGGGAGACCGATGATGAAAGATAATAATAGCCATCCGAAATCTCCTCCAATCAGCATGCTGACATCAACAATGACGAATTTCGGCAATATTGGAGTTCTCTATGGTCGGAGAGTGGTCAACTTCAGAGGAATACTAGCTGGTTTACGGACATTGAACACCAGGCCTCAGAAATCGTTGAGATGAAGACTGATCTTTTCACAGTCGAAGAAATTTCCAACATTGTCAAAAACACTAGTAACTGGAAGGCAACAGGACCCGACCGACTTCACAACTTCTGGGATAAACAATTTCCAGCATGTTTCCCAAGTCTGGCTAGATGTTTTTCGGAGGCACTGGAAGACCCCTTCAAGATACCTACTTTCCTTACTCAAGGCAATACCTATATGCTTCACAAAAGAGGAGATCGCAGCAAGCCAGAAAACTACCGACCCATAACGTGTTTGTCGGTGGTGTACAAGCTGTTCACAACCCTTGTGAATAATGCGATATATCGTCACTGTGAAGCCAACAACATTCTGGAAGAAGAACAAAAAGGCTGCTCAAGAGGATCGGCAGGATGCAAACATCAACTCACCATAGACGCTGTAGTGTTAAAGCAAGCCCAAGCGAGAAGAAGGAATTCAAGTCTATGTTATATCGACTATCAGAAGGCCTTCGATACGGTGCCC
Source organism: Adalia decempunctata (assembly GCA_951802165.1). Classification (NCBI taxonomy): domain Eukaryota; kingdom Metazoa; phylum Arthropoda; class Insecta; order Coleoptera; family Coccinellidae; genus Adalia; species Adalia decempunctata. Next base: position 51,568,802 of record OX637697.1, read on the forward strand.
CACGATTGGCTTGTGAAAGTACTGGAGATTTATAAGATCTGCCCGAAAATAAGAGGCGTGCTCCAACATCTAATGAGTACATGGAAAACAAATATTCTTATAAACAACATCAATGCTGGAACCGTAAAAATATCGAGGGGGATATTTCAGGGAGATGCCCTGTCGCCGATGTGGTTTTGTATAGCACTGAATCCTCTGTCTACTCTTTTGAAAAACACCAACATGGGGTACAGACCAGCAATGAGGAATCCGCGAAAACTCACCCATTTATTGTATATGGATGATCTGAAACTATTCGGCGAGAACCAAAATCAACTCCACTCGCTGATAGATATAGTGCGCTCCTTCAGCAAAGACATTGACATGTCTTTCGGTCTCGACAAATGCGCTATAGTCAACATCAGGAAGGGTAAAATGGAGAACACTCAGGAACAATTTCAGGACATCCACAGTATGTTGCCAGAAGAGACCTACAAGTATCTGGGCATTCCTCAAAATCAACGGATTGACCACACCCGTTTGAAAGCTGAGTTCACTGCGAAATATAAGAACAGGGTAACCAAAGTGCTCAACACCAAGCTGTCTGCTAAAAACCAGATCGATGCCTTGAACTCCTGGGCTACGCCTGCTCTGACCTACACTTTCGGAGTCTTGAAGTGGTCAGACGCTGATCTGAATGAGTTGGACCGACTCACCCGCCGCCTAATGACAAAGTTCCGATGTCTGCACACCAACGCATCGGTGAAAAGGCTTTATTTACCCAGGAGAGATGGTGGACGAGGTCTGTTGAACATCTATAAACTCTGCAGAACCCAGGAGAAAAACTTGAGGCAGCGACTGCTCGAGTCTGAGGATAGCCTGATGAAATTGGTGACAACAGAGGATAAGGAATACACACCTCTGAACCTACAACACAGAGAAATGACATTCGATATCACCACGAGACGCGAAGATATAAGTATATGGCGGGAACAAGCTCTGCACGGAAGATTTCCCAAACACCTTGAGGGGGAAAATGTCGATAAATTAGCTTCTTTGTCGTGGTTGAATGCGGGACAATTGTATCCTGAAACTGAGGGATTCCTGACGGCTATCCAAGACCGAGTTATAAGAACTCGCAACTATGAGAAGCACTGTTTGAAGCTGAACGTTGAGGACAAATGCAGGAAGTGCGGCGCAGTTGGCGAGTCTATCGAACATATAATAGCAGGTTGTCGAGTTCTTGCCGACAACGCATATCTGGGCCGACACAACCAAGTGGCAAAAATTGTTCACCAGCAGTTAGCTCTTAGACATGGTTTTTTGGATACTTGTCCGCCATATTATAAGTATCAACCTGCAGCAGTGTTGGAAACGGACGCAGCGGTTCTCTATTGGGACAGACCCATAACAACAGATAGATCAGTGCACTACAATAGACCGGACCTTGTGTTCATTGAGAAGGATCAGAAGTATGGGGTGATAATTGATGTGGCAGTACCATTGACTCATAACATCGGAAGAACGGAGTCGGAAAAAATAACGAAGTACGAGAACTTGGCAATTGAGCTGAAGAATATGTGGCAATTGTCGAAAGTCACTATTATACCATTGGTGATTTCGGCTGAGGGAGTCATGTCCAAATCATTCAAGAAAAACCTTCAAATGATCGAGATATCCCAGAGGATCGCGGGATATGCACAGCAGGCTGTAGCTTTGCAAACCTGTCACATCGTGCGGAAATTCCTGAACTAGTGGGAGGAACTGAAATGTTTTTTCACTGGTTCATAGAAGTAATACCAGCTCAAGCTGAGAACGGGAGACCGATGATGTATAATAATAGAGCTTTATTTCCAAAATTGTGTGTTTGTGGTGTACACAGCATTCCAAAATTGTGTGTTTGTGGTGTACACAGCATAACAAAATAGAAATACGTCAACAAAACAAAAACTAAAATATATTCACTTTAACCCAAAACAAGCATGTGTCCCGCAATATTCCAGAAATTCCATCAGGCTGTAAGGCTCACATCCCAAAACAAATGAATATACAGCATTTTTAAATTTTTTTTCTATAGATATATCTCTGAGATACTTCGGTAGAGAATTGTAGAATCGCAGACACATGTAAGTTGTGTTACGTTCTGTTAGTGTAAGTCTGTGATGTGGATATATATATAAGGCATGATCCGCCTTGTGTTATTATTATTTTGAAATTTTTCAAAGTACTGAGGATACTGAAAAACAAAACATACACATTTAAAAATATATAATCCATTTACCGTTAAAATATTATGTGTCCTGAAATGACCTCTGCAGGATTTCCGAAAACCGATATCAAACATTCTTCTGACAACTAGTTTCTGTGTTACAAACAGAGACCCAATACAAGTACAACCACCCCATATCTCAATACCATAAGCCAACAATGATTGAAAACTAGCAAAGTAAACAGTCCTCAAAACCTCAATACTCACTGTGCATTTCAGCACATGTATAGTGTAGCTAACAGAAAGCAACTTTTTATTAAGATTTGCTATATGATCTCGCCATTTCAAATGTCTGTCCAAATTAACATCTAAAAATTTTATTGAGTTGCTCAGAGAGATTTCATCTGTTCTCAGCCACACAGAATCAGGCACGCACACACGACTCTGATCAGTCAAGAAAAATACACATTCCGTCTTAGACACACTCAGTCTCAAATTGTTCTCCCCGCACCACTGCTCAACAGCACTCATCGCAGTGTCCGCTTTGTTTGTATTCTCTTGGATGTCTCTACCAGTTAATATGAAGTTAGTATCATCTGCGTACAAGACAAAGTTTTGTGTTTCATCCAAACAAGCAGGCAGATCATTGATATATATAATGAAGAGGGGGGTTTAAATAAATGAATGAATGAATAAACAATTATAACCTAAGTAGTACCTCTCTATTACTGCTGCCAATGTTGTCTCTTTTCTGTCTGGTACGTCAACCAAGAAACATTTTCTTGTCCCTTTCTCAATACCCCCAAACACCCAGTGGCTGTCAACCCATTTTCCTCTGTGGTAATTCCTGTGGAAAAATTTCGATTCACCAATCTCGACGATTTTCGAAGTGCCATCTTCATTAAGCCCTCCTATAACTATTTCATTTTGGATTAAACTTTTTTCACACACTTCCCGACAGAAGTTGTACCAGTCGGTCACTGTATGACTTCTTAGACCTAACTCAGCTTCTTTAGCAATATAATCTTGGGGGCATTCGTTGGCCCATCCATACATCACAATAAGAATCTGACTCAAAGTCAAATGGCTTCCCTCAAAAAACGAGCCTTTTCTCAAACTCCTGGACTTTTTGCAACGTTTACACATCCATTGATAACCATCAGCTACCAGTCTAGAATTGCGGATGAAAGTCAACGGGATATTACAAACTTCACAATCACAAGAATTCCTCAAGAGTTTTCTTCTCGTACACCACATTGTTCCATGAAGGGGAGTGGGAAATATAATTTTTCTCATTATAATATTTTCCTGTCGAATTTCATCATCACCTAGAATTAGTGCAGGGTCCACAATTTGGGTTAAACTAAAAGGTTTTGAAACACCCATTTCGAAAATGCCACAATATTTACTACTACACAAACTCTTTTAATAATGTATGTGAATGTGATAACGAAATAAGCCGTTGATAGAGTATCTTCACTATCTTCCGTTACGATCAACTAAACTAAACATAAACAAACAATAATCTCGCTGTTTACACAAGTGCCATACCAAAGACAACTGGTCTGTGTACCACAGAACATATAATAGATAAAAAATCCATTGACAAAAGCCGAAAAGTATTTTCTGTTCTGTGGAAAAAATCCGTTTGCTCCACAGAACATACACCGAGCAAAAAGATCTACCGGATTGATCAGATTTTCTTGCCGAACGGTCCAGATGTGTACTCCCCTCAATCAGGATGTAATAAACGAACGGTTCAGATCAATCCGAGCAGTTAGATGCTTTCTGTCTCTGCCCAGGGTTTCTATCACAGAACATATTAAGGCCTCTTGCAACGACAGAGAATTCTCGCGAGAATTTTCTGTCAAATTCACTGACCGAAAATTCTCTGCCGTTGCATACTGCTTTCGGTAGAATTCTCTGTGGAATTCCATTGTTCCATCATATGCATCGGCAGAGAATTCTCGGTCAGTGAATTTGACAGAAAATTCTCGCGAGAATTCTCTGTCGTTGCAAGAGACCTTAATAGGTAAATATAAGCGCGTTCGGCAATAGCATCCGAGAGCGGACGGATTTTTTAGTCACGTGATAACAGATTGTACAGATTTGTCAGATTTTTCTGTAATAAACGAACGCTACGGAGCATTTTGATCGATTTTTCTGTTTGACGTATGTAACGCCTTACCCGAGCCAGATATTAAATTAGAGCTTGAAGGTCTATTCGTCCGTAGAGGTAGTCTGGGTACTATTTTAATTCTTTTGTTATAGTTCTCAACATTTCTACCCCTTGGTTGAGATGATTCAATATTTTGAATCATTATTTTTTTATCAAACAACATTTTTTTATTTATTACTACACAACAAATAACATAAAGGCCTCTTGCAACGACAGAGAATTCTCGCGAGAATTTTCTGCCAAATTCACTGACCGAAAATTATCTGCCGTTGCATACTACTTTCGGTAGAATTCTCTGTGAAATTCCATTGTTCCATCATATACAACGGCAGAGAATTTTCGGTCAGTGAATTTGACAGAAAATTCTCGCGAGAATTCTCTGTCGTTGCAAGAGGCCTTAAGACACGAAAATTCAACAGACTGTTCAAGAATATTCGAAGCGGGATAAAAAATCCATTCACAGAGGCCGAAAAGTAATTTCTGTTTCTGTTCTGTGGAAAAAAATCCGTTTCCTCCGTCGAAATACACCGAGCAAAAAGATCTACATCCGATTGATCAGATTTTCTTGCCGAACGGTCCAGATGTGTACTCCCCTCAATCTGGATGTAATAAACGAACGGTTCAGATCAATCCGACCAGTCAGATGTCATTGCCGAACGCGCTTTATGAATACTATAGGCGTCTGAAATTAAGATCGTAGCGCCATATTGGCGAGAATCAGAACTACTCTCTACACACTACAAACATATATTTGTTTACGTTGCGAATGCTTTTACGTTGAGCATGCTTTCACACGTTGTTCTGGCAAAGAGATTTTGTTCTGGTTTGTGTTAAGAGTTGTTCAAGTGAGGTACATTCTGAATGTGATTTGATTGTGGATAATAAATCTGTTAAACAGAAGAGATATTCAAGTGAAAAATCTGTCATTTTCATATTTCCTACTTTTGGAAGGGTATGAAAACTATATTCAGGATTTCTTTTAGTTGAAGATGAACAATTAGGTACACAACAATAGTTATTTATGATCTCAGAACAAAAATGAAACAATAATCTAAATGAATCACGTGTAATTCAAACTGTAAACAAAACAATGTAGTGTCTTTGCGTTAGTTCATTCGTTAACGCTAGGGGGCGTACCGCTTCCTTGGTTACGCCTATTGTCGGTTTACTGTCTGTGCTGGTCCGTGTCTGCCACGCACGGTGTCGGTAAATATGAATGGACCAACCGAACTTGGTTGATATACGGACCATACCCTAAATCTATAGTTAGTATATGTTTCTATGAATCTATCATTTTCTATGATGTTATTAGATGTTCCATAGAATATAAAATGATTCTTTATTCTAAGAGATGTTCTGTGATGACACAGACTGTAAGCGCGTTCGGCAATGACATCTGACTGGTCGGATTGATCTGAACCGTTCGTTTATTACATCCAGATTGAGGGGAGTACACATCTGGACCGTTCGGCAAGAAAATCTGATCAATCGGATGTAGATCTTTTTGCTCGGTGTATTTCGACGGAGAAATGGATTTTTTTCCACAGAACAGAAACAGAAATTACTTTTCGGCCTTTGTGAATGGATTTTTTATCCCGCTTCGAATATTCTTGAACAGTCTGTTGAATTTTCGTGTCTTATGTTATTTGTTGTGTAGTAATAAATAAAAAAATGTTGTTTGATAAAAAAATAATGATTTAAAATATTGAATCATCTTAACCAAGGGGTAGAAATGTTGAGAACTATAACAAAAGAATTAAAATAGTACCCAGACTACCTCTACGGACGAATAGACCTTCAAGCTCTAATTTAATATCTGGCTCGGTTAAGGCGTTACATACGTCAAACAGAAAAATCGATCTAAATGCTCCGTAGCGTTCGTTTATTACAGAAAAATCTGACAAATCTATACAATCTGTTATCACGTGACTAAAAAATCCGTCCGCTCTCGGATGCTATTGCCGAACGCGCTTTGTGGTGATGATGTCAGTGCATTCACTGCATTCAAAAAATGACAATTTTGTCTTCTGTGAATTCTGTGATGACAACTGTATACACCATATTTTTAGACATCTTAATCAAAATTAATTGAAATGAGTAATAAAGGCAATTTTCGTATTAAAGACTTCCTAATTTCATTTAATTTAGAATTTAGCCTATTTCGCATAGGCTATCACATTCAATAAAGTCATCATCACTTCAATAATGAATATTATAAAATGAGATAATAAGGGTATATGAACGAAAATGTTCAAACTACTTATTCTTTTAATTATATTACTGATTTTTTGTGAAGCTGAGGAAAAGCTAGTTCTTTTAACCAAGAAACGCTCGTCTTTCCTTGATAATTTCAGAAGTTATGCTAGCTTAGCAATCTCGCAAGTAGATATTCCTCCAAAAATATCATTTGTGTCTTTTAAATTATCTGCAGAATCCTTTGATTTATCGATTTTCGGTAAGTCTGAGCTGATGTTTGAAAGTACTCAGCTCAACAGTTCATCCATTTTAGGATGTTCACCTGAGACGGTTTATATTTATGCAAAGAGAGGGTCCATTCCTGTATTGAACCCTGATAATTCAAGGAATCCAAAATGGGCAAAGAATATCACAAAATCGGAACTTTATGGATTGGAGCTTCTGACTGATAAAGAATATAGTTATATTAATATAACCTCTCCTCCTCCAGGATTATACTATTTTGCTGCTTTTTTTCCTTATGTGAATCCTGATAAAGTAGCCATAAAACAGAAAGGTATTTTTTTAACGTACTGAAGTAGAAGTAATATTTTCTCCAATACTAAAGGTCCATTATTCACTATTAAAAATCAAGAAATATGTTCTTCAATTTGAAAATGATTGTAGTGATAAAACTGGTAGGTCATGAATTTTTCTAGAACTCAAATCAATGGGTTTCAAATGAGCTACCTAATTATTGTCAAATATTCAATTCATGATCTAGAGAGGGAAAACAAAAAGTTGAATTTTTCCATATTATAGGTATGATTTATTTCACTCTATGAAGGGAACCCAATGTGAATGTCGATTGAAGAATAATTTTGTAGATGTTTGCATACTCTGTTGGAAATTTTTTGGGTTTTCTCACCCAACATCTGAAACACTCAATAAAAATTGTTCTTCTTAGAATTTGCTTCTGTGCTCTAAACGGAAGGCACACTATATATCAGGAGCAATTTTCTTGAAGCAATATTGAATAATATAGTAAGGGAGATGTCTCAACTCAGCAGTTCAATTTCATATGCTACATCAGATAGGGAGGAAAACTTTCAGGGAGAAACGCAAAAAAAAGGTGGGTACCGAAATATACGCCAATGAAAAAGAACGAGAATAAATCCTCTGACATCGTATTTATAAAACCCAACACATAGTCAATCAGAAAAACAGAAAAAGTAAACACATAGAGACAAATAACAAAGTAGAAGGAATGCAAACGTCTGTCAAGAGAACACAACATAATGATTCACCCCAAGGAAGTACAAACTCAAATCCACAACAAAGAACAAACTTCCTATAAAAATCAATGCTTTTCCACTAAAATGAATGAAATTCGAAACACTGCATTCAAACATTTCTTCTATCTACCAATGTATGAATCTGTAATGAAAGATAAAATCAAAATTTCAGAAGAATGGAATGAAAAGCTTCCATGTTCAAAGAATATACTGAAAAACATGTTATGTAACGTAACGTGTTATGTATTTACTTAAATCGAATGAAGAAGGAGGAGCTATTAAAAACACCAGAGGAAATTGAGAACAATTAAATTTCGACTAAACATAATGAAACAAGATTTTACCTGAGAACAAAAGGAGAAATGAACCACAAAAATCATTTTCAGTAGTAATTACTGCAGTACAAATATTCATTGATGATGAAGACATCAGTGAGCACCAGGGGCGGATCTAGGAATTTTCTGAGGGGGGGCGATTCCAAAATAACACACCTAAATATTTCGGTTAAATGTTTTAATATGAAAACTAAAAATGGCGAGGGCCTTGGGTCTCGCTGAACCTGAGGGGGGGGGCGAAACCGCCTTCGCGCCCCCCCCCCCCTAAATCCGCCACTGGTGAGCACCTTAACAATTTAAAGTCACCACATAGATATTTCAAAAGAATTGTTTCTCAATCAATACATACACATACTTTACTGGATTCATAAGAATTATAACGGCATATGAAGCAACATTTGAAAAACTTCTGAACAAGGATATGTTTTACAAAAATAGGCACTATCTGGAGTATAATGTCCAAATTCAGCTCTAGAATCAAATCCTCTACAGCAACATCAACAGCTATATTTAAAAAAAGCACCTGATGAACAACTTTATTGTAAAAAAATGAGATCCAGTGTGGAATGTTTGTTGCGGCAAAAATAAAGGAAGAGCATCATCAAGAAAATTGAGAACGAAAAGAATAACAAAAGAGGAGAAATCTTTGTGCAGTGCCACCCAAGCTTGAATATCGGAGATGACAACCTTCCTAAATGAGTACCTGTATTTCACAATACCTTTCCTAGGAGAAAAGCTACATGTCTTCCTAATGTATACAGGGTGTTTCACCATAAACTGGACAAACATTTATAGCCGAGCAGATGGTATCGAGGAAGTCATTTTTGCCTTATGACATATACCCCGTTTTCGACGTATTTTCGAGATACAGGGTGTTTAATGTAAACTTTGAACAATATTTTGATAACTGTGGTAAGTTAGGGGTGACATTTGAAATAACGGTTTCTGGTCACATCTTAGTACTTTTCAGGGCTCCATTCAATTTTGGTGTGGAATTCTGAAGAAAAAAATTCAAAATAGCGGAAAACCTGCAAAGTTGGAATTTTTTTCTCGGTCGCCAATTTGAAAAGCATTATTTCAGCGTACTAGTTTTTCTAACATTTTCCGTGAAAAAATATTTCCAAAATTCGAGCTCAACTTTTTTTTTACATGTCTTCAGTGAAAAAAAAATTCGGCCAAAATTGTTGGAATTTTTATGGTCGAACATTCTTCCATTCTGAATTCTTTTTGTAGCCTTTCAAATATTACGCTAGGAGTACTTTCATAATTTTTATTTAAAAAACTGGAAGCCGTACGAAGGCCAAAATTGTGCTAATGGGTTGCCAGAATGACCCGGATGGAAATATGAATTTATAAACCAAAAAAATTGGTAGGATTCGAACTCTCTACCAGTGGCGGATTTAGGGGGGGGGGGCGGACGCGGTTTCGTGTGTGATATTTTGGAACTCCCCCCCCCACAGAAAATTCCTAGGTCCGCCCCTGCTCTCTACGGGTATGAATAGGAGTGGTAAGTAGTAACTGTGTTTTATTGCAAGAATACAAATAACCATCGACCAAGGGTCCTTCAGCCTTATGAATAGGATTTATTCTAATATTTTAAATTTCCGTTACCACAGCAACGCTAGTTAAGGTCGGCGTTTAAACCGAGTAGGAAAGATCAGCCGATAGAGGCGCCACCATCCATTTTAAGGAATATCCCCATAGAACTTTCATTATCACAATAAGTTCTATGGGTATCTCTCTATTCATGAATGAAATGTACAATGGCGCTCTCTATCCAAAAATCGCCGAACTATGAAATACGTGGATTTGTGGGTAAAGCAGGAATTTTTTCCCGCCAAAATTTGAATTTGGCCATTTTCTGCCAATTCCGTATTTCAAGTTGATCTTCTGAACGAAATTATCAGTAGATTCACTTTTAATCGGAAGTTGAACTATTTTCATGGGTCTTTCTGTTGAAATAAAACAGAAGCATGGGTTGGCTCATTTTCTTCCATTTTTGAAAGAAAAAAAATTAACTGTCGGAATGAAATCGATCAAAATTATTTCAACAAGAACCCTAATCCTTTCTGAGTTCACCCACAAAATTTCAGTTCTCAAAGTGAAACCGTTTTCGAAATCAACTTGAAATAAAAACACACTACATTGAACGCCCACCTTAATCGAAAGTGGAGAGTTCAATTGTCACCAAAGTTTTTTTCGAAAAAAATTTTCATGACCTATAAGTTCATATTTCTATCCGGGTCATTCTGGCACCTCATTAGCACAATTTTTTCACGGAAAACCTTAGAGAATCAAGGACGTTGAAATAATGCTTTTCAAATTGGCGACCGAGAAAAAAAATTCCAACTTTGCAGGTTTTCCGTCATTTTGAATTTTTCTCTTCAAAATTCTACACCACAATTGAATTGAGCCCTTAAAAGTACGAAGATGTGACCAGAAACCATTATTTCAAATGTCATCAATAACTGCCTTGTAGTAAGGATGTTGGATCATCAGAGGCTAGAGGAGAAAACCTCAATAACAAATTCTGGCCCTCCAGGATGGGGGTTTTGGCAACGGGTTAGCTATCCGTTACTTGTAAAACATTATTCAGCTAAAAACCATAATAGACAGCCTCGGAACTTGGACGGATACAATATACGGAGACGAAAATGGCAACGAAAAAGGGAGATGATATTGGCAACGTGGAATGTGAGGGGATTAGCAGGAAAAATGGAAGATGTCAAAAGAGGTCTACAAGAGCCGAAGGCCGATATAGTAGTACTGTCAAAGAGAAAGGGAAACTGAATCGAAGGCGCCGGGGATTATCTACACATTCTACACGTATATAGTGGAGTACCAAAGTCAAGTAGGCAGTGGCGGCTCCTCCATTTGTGCACATGTGCACGTGTACCCCCAAGTAATATCTTCATCTAAAGGAATTTATTTTTGTGTTTGACGTAAATGTAACGTTTTCCATTGGGTATTTAATTTTATTTTTAATTTCCGATGTTCCGGTACACGGTTCTGTACTTAGTACAGTGTAGACTACTCTAGAAACAAGAAACAGACGGCGGGCGAACTCACAACAGTCAAAACTTCGAACGCCAACGGTCAATGCAAATACGCGTAGCCCGTACACTGCACTATCGAACTGATCCCTCATTGGAGCAGCAGCTACCCTTCGCGTCCCGCACTCCCCGTAACAGTCCATAGTATTTAGCTGGCATAGGTACACATCCAGCATGTGTATTGACAAGCTATAGATAGGCAACTCTTAATTCAAATACTCGGTCGTTAGTACTAACAGCTGATATCGGCGTAAAAAACAGACATAGTTTTATGTACCATTTGTATAAAAAAATTTCAAATTTCGAGTTCATTAGATACGATGATTATTTGTATTCCAGAGCAATCACTAAATCTTATAAAAAGCATAAAATGTAGAACACCAGTGATTAAAATCAAAGTCTTATATAGGAGTTAAATATTATTCATTTATACATGTTTGTTTATCTACATGAATTAATGTCAAGGCAAATAATAATATTTCACTCAAGAGAACACACAAAAATATTTAATTGGTTGTATTTCGCGCAATTATGGCCGCAAATTTGGGGAATCCGATTAGCATCAGCGTACAATATTCAAAAACAAATTCGGTGACATTAGAAAAAAAAAACAGAAATCAAAATTGCCTGTCCTGGTCTATTCAATATTTCGTCTGAATTAGATTTAGCACTCAGGGATCATTTGGATCAATCCACAGTATTCAGCGGAACATCCAAAGACATTCAAAATGAATAGTTGGACTGTATGCTTTCATTGCTTTCTGTGTGTCATGCACACATTAAGAAAGAACTTGCTGCCTCAAAATTCGTGTCCGTGATAAGTGATGAAACAATTGACATTTCAAACATTTTCCAAATGGTTATAGTTTGCCGTTATACTTCAGCAGACGGTACCCCTATTGTGAGAATTTGGGGTTTTCTGAATGTTATTCCAAGACAAGGCCAAAGAACATCCCAAACTGCTCTAAACTGCGAGATTCGAAGTTTTATTTCACATTTTTTCCTCCCCAGAACCCCCCTTCCCTATGTAGTCCGTACCCTCTAGACCCCCCGGTATCTGCCCACATGTGCACTCCCAAAATATAAATCCACGCGCCGCCACTGCAAGTAGGGCGTGTAGGGGCGTTTCAATATTGATACGGAAAAAGTTCCAGAAATGCCTTACTAACTGGAACACAATTGATGAGAGATTGGCTACTGTAAATCTGAATATTCGGGGAATCGGGTGTCAATTGTGGCTGTTTATGGTCCAAATGAGGATCTACGGGAAGAAGAGAAACAACAGTTTTTCGAAAAACTTAACGATACGATCAACAGCATTGGAAGGCAGCGTGAGATCATTTTGATGGGAGACTTCAATGCTCGAACAGGAAGAAAGGATAATGATGGTGAAATAGGTAAATATGGCGAGAGTACGGTGAATAACAAAGACTGATAGAGGTTTGTGAGTTGAAAATATTGAATGGTTATTACCAACATAAGAACATACACAAATATACATGGCACCAAGATACTAGAGGCTTGAAATCAATCATGGACTATATTATAATCAAACAGAATACGGAATGGGAAGTTCGAGATACCAGTGTATACCGTGGCATTGACTGCGGCTCAGACCACTACTTTCTGACAGCAAAAATTTATATTCCCTTTAAGTCTACAATTGAGGTCCAAAGGGAGAGAGAAGAAATCAAAGTGGAACAACCCAGATACAACATAAATGGACTGTACGATGAAAGCACCAAGAAATTATACCAGACCAGGTTGGATTTAAAATTGAAGGATGAATATCTATTTCGTGGAACGGAGGATCTATATAAGCATGTAGTAGAGTCTAAAGAGCCCAAATTATGCCTTTTCCATCTGAAAGAAAAAATGTAGTAATCAAATATCCAAATGTCAAATATAGAAAAATTACAACAACAGGTATAAATATAATTAGGGAAAAGATCAAAGATATGAACTGGGAACATATACTCACTTCTTTGTCAGGAGAAGATAGTTTCCGATGTTTCTTCGATAAACTGAGATTCTGGTTTGATTTAGAATTTCCTGAAAAAAACAGAAAAATTGGTTGCAATTCTTACAAAAATAAAATACAAAATAATAAGGAAATTAAAGACATCAAAAATAAATTAGAAATACTTGACACAATTTTCAGAGTAACTAAATCAAAAGAAGTATTCAAAAAATATATGCTGTACAAGGATGAGTTAAGAAATCATATTGAAAAAACAAAGAGAGAACTGAATGAAGAGCTCATAAATAATTCTGAAAATCAATCAAAAACAATATGGTCCATCATAAAAAAAGAAACCAATAGAAAGAACACTACTAAAATAAATGAAAATTTGAATCCTGATACCTTTAACAATTATTTTTCCTCAGTACCTGATCGAATTAAAGAAAATATGAACTTGCCACCTAATGTCACAGATGAAGCACTTAAACTTCTTCAACAAATCAATCTAAAAAGGGATAAATTGACTGGATTCGATGAAACTTCGGAGTTTGAAATCCTGAGTATCATGAAAATAATTAAGGGAAAGGAAACTCAGGACATTTATGGTATGACAACCATATTTATTAAATCCCTATCAATAGAAATTGCCCAACCTCTCAAAATAATATAGTGTTGATAATTGGTTGAGGTCAGGGATGAAGGAAATCAATTTGATGAAATTTCTGCCGACGTTTCGATTATATTTAAATCATCTTCGGGGCTCTGAAAGAGCAATACAAGGACATTATTCAACGATACAGAATGGCCATCGTAAAACAAACACAAGAAATCAGGGATCCCGAACCTGAACAATTACCAATTTCAAACAATTATTAAAAATATAATGAACAATATAAACACAACATAGACGATCGTATAAAGGATACCTATCTGACAACATAAACGAAATAAATTAACTTAAAATGAAAAGATCCAATACAGGCGAACAACTGAACAAGTAAATAACGAACTTTCTTAAAAATGTAGGTTAAAAAGGTGTTTTCTAAAAAAATTATTAAATGGTGACTCACATCATCGGTTGACTCCTATTGTCCACTCATAAAACATACAAAACAGTGTCACTTTTAAAAAACAGGTAAGACGTGACATGAAGGATCGAGACATGAAGGAAACTGAAATGCAACCACATACGATGTGCAGGTTGACAATGCAATTCGATTACGATAAAAAAAAGGGGGTTCTCGGCATGCAAAACACAATCATAAGGAATTCCGTTCTCAATGATTATAAATTCAGCCGTGTTCTTTTAACCTGGCTATTATATTGAAATAAGCGGTATTTAAGTTCTCAATATCCGATCTTTTATTTATGGATTTATTATTTTGTTGAATTGATACCATTTCATGTATCAATCTCTTTTTTAAAATTCGCTGATGTCCTATCACCCTTGCATTGTTGAAATCAAAAGCGTGAAGTTCCCTAAGGGAGTGCTCAGCTAAGGCCGTGTTATTCTCCTTTTTCTTAATTGGGTTGTGCACATTTATGCTGTCCCTGCGATGTTCACCAATCCTTGTTTCCAGGTATCGACCCGTCTGTCCAATGTAAACACAATCACAGTCCTTACAAGGTATTTCATAAATTATATTAGACAGCATTAATTTTGGTGTTTTAGTTTTTAAACTGGAAAACAACTGTCTGACTGTGTTGCTTGGTTTAAGGGATATCATAGTATTTGCAGTTCTTAGAATACCAGCAACTCTCTCAGAAAGACCCTTTATATATGGTATTGAAAAGTACCTCAGCTCTACATCATCCCCACGATTCTCCATTCTACTCTCGGACGTACGTTCAGAGAGAATCCTTTTTACCATGTTCAAAGGATAGTTATTTTTTATGAGTAAATTTCTGATCTTCGTCATATTCTGATCATGGAAACTACTGTCTGACAAGGTGAGGGCCCTGTGCTTGATGTTTTTAATTAAATTGAGCTTATGAACGAAGGGATGTAATGAGTTGTAGTTGAGAAACCTCTCCGAAAAAGTTTCCTTATGGTACCAGTCCGTTATGAGTCTATTACCCTCTCTCACCACTAGAACATCCAAAAAAGGCAATCTACCATCCCTCTCCACCTCAACCGTAAACTGCAACCGCGGATGAAAAGAATTGAACGACGTCAGTATATCATCAACACAATCTGATGGAATTGAGGTTATTATATCGTCAACGTACCTCCGAAAAAAAGGTATCTGAAAGGACAGCCTAGTAAGCGCGTAATTCTGCAGTTCAAACATCACTATGTCTGCAGCTATTGGAGCCAAACAGTTACCCATACCAAGACCGAAAACTTGCCTGTAAAATTCATCCTCAAAAATGAAATAGCTATTATCTACACACAATGCCACGAGCTCTAGAAATTCCGCAAGGCTTAGAAGTGTATTTGACTCAATTTTATTCCAGTATTTTGCTACCAGGTCAGAGAGAAGCTCGGTTGGTATGTTGCTGAAAAGTGAAATCGCATCAAGTGAGATAAGCGTGTAATCACTTGACAATTCAATTTCACGAATACTATTAACGAATTCAAAAGAGTCCCTCAAATATCTATCATCTTTCACGAATATATGGTTCAAAAGCTTAGCCAAAAATTTGCTGAGGTTATAAAGCGGACTGCCCACAAAACTAACAATTGGTCGAAGCGGAACACCACTCTTGTGTACTTTAGGCAAGAAATAAATTTTCGGACTTACGCCATTTACACTACGCAAATATTTGTATGTTGATTCATCAATGTGGCTCCGCCTGTGAAGTCCAGTTATTATCCTGTTGAGGCGGTTTTGAACCTTCTTGGTTGGATCACAACGAAGCTTTTCATACGTGTTATTATCATCGAGGATCGAGTGACCTCAACCAATTATCAACACTATATCAAATTGAAGGTCATTAAACTTGATACTGTGAATCTCAAAATAATATTTAAAAGGTGTCTATCTGAGGGTGCATTTCCTGAAATGCTGAAGATTGCAAGAGTTGTGCCAATATATAAGAAAGGGGATGAAAACGAACCATCTAATTATCGTCCAATTTCCATCTTACCAACTATATCAAAGATACTGGAAGAAATCATCAAAATCAGACTCTTGAGACATTTTGAAGACGGTGAAATGCTTGGCAAACAACAACATGGATTCAGGAACTCCAAGTCCACAACAACTATGCTACTGGAGGTCATGAAGGAGATAATTACAGCCTTGGAAGAGAGGTGGCCCTCAAAGATTATTTCAAGGGACTTATCGAAGGCATTTGATACAGTGGATCATGATATCCTTGAGAGAAAAATGAATTATTATGGATTGGAGGGTGCTGCATTGAATATGATTTGTTCCTTCCTTTCAAGCAGACAACAACGAGTCCAGTGGAATGGTTCAAGGTCAAATTGTAGGAACATAACATCTGGAGTTCCTCAAGGATCGAAACTGGGACCCTTGCTTTTCCTAGTCTACATAAATGGTCTGAACATGAAAAAAAAATGAAAAGGACATTTACTTAATGACTCTATTGTTTGCCGATGATACTTCCTTTTTCATGAAGGCCTCGGACATCACCGGTCTGAGAATGTTAGAGCATTATGTCCACTCAACATCAAACCACTGGTTCAACTGTAACTCCCTTGCTGTCAATGAGACAAAAATGCAGCAAATTAAATTAAAAAGTAATAAAAATGAAACCATTAGACTGCTTGGGATTACAATTGATGGAGCACTTTCATGGGAGCCTCATGTTCAGGAAACAAAAAAGAAACTTACAGTAGCAATCTACGCAATCTCTGCGGTGAGTAGATTTTCAACCAAAAATGCAGCTTTGATCGCCTATTTCGCTAATTTCCACTCCATAGCGACATATGGGATTCTCCTATGGGGTGCAACCACTCATGCACATGATCTTCTTATTCTCCAGAAGAGGACAGTACGAGCAATAATGAGGCTGAAACAGACAGACACCTGTAGACCTGTGTTTGCTGAATTAAAAATACTTACCATACCAGCAGTATATGTATTGGAGTGTGCAACCCATGTGCATACAAACTTAAGAGACTTTCCAGCCAATGCTATTTTCCACAAATTCAATACCCGCAACCGAAACCACCTAACAATACCATACCACAGTCGCAATTACTCACAACAAGGAGTTGACTTTTGGGGTCCTAAAATCTACAATAAAGTACCAGATAACATCAAGCAATTCCAAGGGAAAAAATTCAAGAAATGTTTAAAAAAAATTCTAGTTGAAAATGCAATGTATAGTTTGGATGAATTTCTGAAAAATTGATTATTTCTGTAATTGTTGACGAAGCATGTAAATATTTTGATGCTGAAATAAATATTATATTATATTATTATATTATATTCACTCGGCTGCATATGAGGCTCTCGAAGAAAGAAGTAAACAAGTTCCTATAAAGAATACATAATGATATAACATGGACCAATGTACTAGAACAGCAAAGAAATAGGAAACAACAAGCATATAAGCAATGGATAACGAGTAAGAGTGAAAGTGATAGGATATTATATAAAGAACAACGAAGAACATTTAAAAAAATGATAATTGAGAATAGGAACGAAACATGGGAGAGGAAATGTAACAAATAAAATATATGAAAACATAGACAAAAAAAATCCAACTTTGGCTATTGTAATAGATCTGGCAAAAGCATTTGATACCGTCAGTCATGACAAGCTGTTACAGAAGCTCGAAGGGTATGGTTTTCGCGGTAAAATGCTGGATCTCCTTCGGAGTTATTTATCAAACAGAACTCAAATAGTAAATTTAATCAAAAAAACAGCAAGAAATGTCAGATTAACTATGGAGTACCACAGGGAACTGTGCTCGGACCGCTTTTATTCATTCTGCATTTGAATGGTATCTTTGGGGTGGAAAGTAGAGGAAAGGTTATTGGCTTTGCGGATGACATACTGATTTTATTTCAAGATGAAATATGGGAAAGCCTGAAAAGACAAGCAACAGCAACAAATGAATTTGAGGAGCTAGTTAAATGGTTCAGGATAAATAAATGAACAGTGAATACTAGCAAGACTAAATATCTAATATTTGCCTCAAATAAAAAAGGAACTCCGAATTTAGGAGATTTAGAAATAGATCCTCAAATGAATATTTCGAAAACTCAGGCCACAAAATATCTTGGCATAATTATTGACGAAAATTTCAAATAGGATGAACATATGTCATATGTTTCGAGAAAGCTGAGAGGCATCCTATATAGATTCAAATTCATAAAAGAGAGCATAACCTCTGTTGAATACCTAAAAATATCATATGATGCATTGGTTGTACCTCAGATCACATATGGTATAATAGGATGAGGGGATGTTCTAGACCCGCACAAAAAAATTTTTTTTTGTAGTCCACTGTGTTTTCCACGCATATTTGAACCGTTATCATAACCCTGGCCTCGTAAATTTTGAATGTTGAGATTCAATTGCGAAAATAAATCCGTAACAAAATTCAATAGACCTTCGCCTGTGGAGCTGTTGATAGGGCAGAAATCAAGGAAATTTTACATATCGTAAAATTTTTTGTCTCATTATCTAAAAGAACATGCCGGAGTATAACTGTAATTTGTTCTATCTGACTAACATCTGGTGTGCAATCTAATATGATGGAGAAATATTTTGATTCTCTGCGGAACTTCGGGGGGCGGCAGTGCCCCTCCCGGAAATATACCTGAAACAAACACTGCAGTGAATTCACTGAATTCCGTGGATATACGGAAATTATCGATGTTGGCCGCCTGTCCCCCCGATCCTTCAGAGAAAAAGTCTCTCTAAGGGGGATGGGGAGACCTTGCCGCCCCCAATGTTGAACGGAGTTGGAGAAATTTCAAAGAGGTTGGCAAAGTTTCGATCACATAATATGGCAAAATTTCTATGTTTCTATGACAGTTGGCAAAATTTTAAAGCAGTTGGAGTTGGACAACCGCCCCCCCTTTTTTTCCCTCCCCCCCCGCTTACCACGTTGTTTGTCCCCTTCAAAAAAAAATTCAATTTCACTGGATTTGCCGCCCCTCTGGACGTGCCGCCCTTGTGCCGGGCACGCCTTGCACGCCCGCTTACGGCGGGACTGTAAGGAATATCATTTACTAAAGCCACTTTTATAATAAATGTAATCTGCGATTTCTCAATTTTAACTGATGTGAAACAGACTGAGTAAAAATCCTTCAAGTAAACTAATTTTTTCAATAAATTA
The DNA here is from genome assembly GCA_951802165.1 of Adalia decempunctata. Classification (NCBI taxonomy): domain Eukaryota; kingdom Metazoa; phylum Arthropoda; class Insecta; order Coleoptera; family Coccinellidae; genus Adalia; species Adalia decempunctata. The sequence goes on from OX637697.1 coordinate 51,588,251, forward strand.
TCATCTTGAATATAATTCCTGAAATAACTCAATGACAATATTGACTCATGTAGTAAGTGAAGCCTAGCAAAACTAATGGCAGTATTTATTTCTGAAAGAATTTTGGATATTTTATTCTGTTCAAATTGCAAATGGAAAACTTTATCTAAGATTTGCTGTGATTTCATGAATTTATCAATTTGTTTTATCATAATATTGGTTTGATTCTGAAATCTATCAGATATCGATTTCACTATACTTATAACTCGATTTTGATTTATCTGCATAATTTCTCAATGATCGAAGATATTCTTGATAAAGAGTTTCGTCTTCATCGTCTAAAGTGCCAAAGAGAAATTTGGAAATTCTTCCTCCAATATTAACAAGGCCTCTTTTCTTCCTTGATGGAATTAATTCATGCAAAATTTGTTTATTTGTAATTATTTGATTTGATGTCAAATCATACAAGTATTTCGTTGCTCATCCCTTGGTTCATTTTTCTAAATTACATCATTTAAAATTTCTTCATGTTTGTTGAGGATTGAACCTATTCGTGACAGGTCATAATGGTACATAAGAACATGGCCTTTTTGAATTATGAATGTTTTAGGACCATTGAATGCAATTATATTATTTCGGACTTTTTTCGTTTTTAGGCAAAATTGTGTTTCAAGAAAGAGTAGAATTATTGTCATGTATAAAGGGGCCATCCTGAAACAGATGGTTATTATTTTTTTCTTTGTTTGATTTTACTTTTATGATAAACATGTCCTTTATTTGCTTCCTTTACGAAGACATTATCTAAAATTTTGATGTTTACTTCTTTGAATCGGGGTTTCAATTTAGCGTCTGCCGGTAATTTGAAAAATGCTTTTTAATTATCATCTAAAATAACATCTTCCGATCTGTTTTCTTTTTCCTTCTGTCATCTTTTTTCGGTTTTCTTGTTGTTTTCCGTCAATACTTTACAAATTTCCTTAAGATTCTGATTATATTGTTCAATATAATTGGATACTTTTTCATTATCCGTGTATTCAACGGGAAGGCTATAATTCAAATAAGATTTTATGATCTGTAGAGGACTATATTTAAGGGTGGAATGTATAGAATTATTATAACTAAGAAGGGCTCTATTTAATTTCTCTCTCAAACTCAGATTTTTATCTTCGATTACCCTTATTTGTTCGGTCAAGGTTGAATGAAATCTTTCAACAATGGCATTCGATGTTGGGTTATAATTTGTCACGTAATGTATCTCTATATTATGTGTGGAAGAGAATTCTTGAATTATCGCGTTCTTAAATTCCGTTCCATTGTCGGTTGTTATTTTCCTAGGCGTTCCATGATTCGAGAAGTAGCGAATAAGTGATTCTACAATTTCTACTGACGTTTTACTTTTAAGAATGAAACATTGCCCGTGTCTTGAGAATGAATCTACTAATGTGAGACGGGGTGTTTTTGAAATATTTATTGTATCGGCATATGAATGTTCGAAAGGTTTTTCACCCATTGGATTTTGTTTGAATATTAATTTATGGGGTTGACGTTCATATTTTTGACGTTGGCATATATCACAACATCGATGCATAGAACACCTGGTGTAACGACTCCCTACTAAAAATCGTGACCAAAATTTGTAGATCAAAACGGCATCCTAGATTTCAGATTTTGGACTAGTTCCGAAATAAATCCGCAATATTTATCGGTCGTGGCGCTACTGCGGCAACGACAAAAAACGCGACCCCTTTCGGGAGAAATGAAAAGCTGCACAAAATATCACGTTTTCGATCGACAAGAAAGTCTTAAACAAAATCTAATCAGTGCCAACACCAGGTATTTCTATGCATCTATATCACAACTATTCACATAACGCTGAACTTTAAATGACATTTTTGGAAAATAGAATTTTTTCTCTTTCCACATTCTCTTGGATACCTCTATGAGTAGTTTTAGTCTCATGATACAGTTTGGTTTTTTCAATTTGTTCTTCTTCATCTTCTATATCTTCCAATAAGATATTTGAAATTTTGAATTTGAAACTTCCTGAATTGAAAAGTTTATGTGCATACTGTATAAATGGCGTTTCGATATTTTTATCTTGGAAGAATATTCCATATGTTTTGTCTGGGGAAATGAATTCTTTCAAAAATTTGGTAAATTGATTTTCTTCTGAAATAGATAAAATTAATCTGAATTTTGATTGATTATGTAATTTTATTTTACTAACATTGAACTTATTGCTCTTTTTGATAATGATTTGGTATTGAAAAACATTAATGGCTCGTTCAGTGTGAGGAATTTCTAGAATAGGGTCTTCTTGGTTCGAATGTACTGTTTTATTATCTGAGTTATCATCTGCGTCTATTGACATTAATTCATCAAATTCTTCTGGTCTCAATTCTAAATCTTTATGTGATATTTGAGGAATAATGGAATCGAGATCCGATAATAATTGTTCTTTCTCAGTAATATTAAATTCATCATTTTTAATTCTAGATAGAGCATCTGCGTTGTTATTCGCACCTTTCCGATACTTTATTTCAAAATTGAATTCATCGAGTTTTATTCTCTAACGCATCAATCTTGAAGAGGCTTCTTTTAGTGAAAATAACCAAGTACGAGGTCGATGATCGGTGTAAATAATATATTTTCTTCCAAATAAATAGGGTCGAAAATGTTTTGTCGCCCAAACGATAGACATTAATTCCTTTTCAATAGTTGAGTAGTTTATTTCTGCTGTATTGAGTGTACGGCTAGCATAAGCTATGGGCAAGTCTGCAAGTCGTTCGGTGGATTTCCTTGCGATAAAATAGCACCAACTGCATATTTCGAGGCATCTGTTGTTAGAATAAAAGGTTGATTAAAATCTGGGAATTGAAGAATAGGATGATTTATCAACATGTTTCTACTAATATTGAAAGATTCCAGATATTCTTGATTTTCTAAGTTTATCTTTGCATCTTTTTTCAGACATTGTGTCAAAGGTTTCGTAAGCTTGGAAAAATTTCGAATAAACTTTCGGTAATAACCAATCATGCCTAAATAGGATTTTATTTCTTTAGGATTTTTGGAATTGGAAAATTCTTAATAGCTTCTTTTTTTCTGGGTTAGGCGCGACTCCTTTATCTGAAATTTTGAATCCTAAAAACATTACTTCATTTCTGAAAAAATATGATTTATCTAATTGAATTTTGAATTTTTCTTGTTTTAGTACTTCCAGTACAGTTTGAATATCTGCTAAATGTTTATCAGGATCTTTAGAGAATATTAATATATCGTCCATGTATACTACACAAATTTTTCCTAATAGGGGTCTTAAAACTTCATTCATTACTCTCTGAAATGTGGATGGAGCATTTTTGAGACCGAAAGGCATTCGCAAAAACTCAAAATGTCCATCATCTGTAGCAAAAGCAGTTTTTTCTATGGATTCTTCGTCGAGTTCAGTTTGGTGATATCCTGATGCTAAATCTATAGTTGCACCTTTCACCTTTCAAATTATCTAACATTTCATCGATATTTGGAATTGGGAATTTGTCATCGATTGTTTTTTCGTTGAGTTTTCTGTAATCGATTGCAATTCGCCACTTTTGTTTGCCTGATTTATCCGCTTTTTTGGGAACGACTACAATAGGAAAAGACCAGGGTGAAATACTAGGTCTGATTAAATTTTTATTTAAAAGATCTTTGATTTGATTTCGGACTTCTTCTTTGTGAATTTCCGGGTATCTATATCGTTTAACATAGACTGGGTTATCATCAACTGTTCTGATATTGTGTTTGATCTTACTTGTAAAATTAAGTGGTTCTCCGGGAAATTGCAAAACTGATTTATAACTCTGCAAAATTTTTGTTAATTGATTTTTCAAATTTTTGTCTGGGTGATTCAAACCTAAAGATAATTCTTCTCTTGGTTTCACCTGTAAATGAAGGTTATGGGAAACGATTCCATTAGTTAAAACATTATTTTTCATATCCACAGTAAGTTGTAGATCTTTCATTGAATTATAACCGATTACACAGTCATATTGAGGATGAAATTTATAAACAACAAATGGGTAGGATAGCCAAATATGTCAAGAGGGAATAGCATTTTATTGTTACAAGTATCTTTTCCTGTAGCTGTTGTAAAATATGTGCTTTCTTTATAAATTGAATTTGGAAAATAATTATAAGCAAGTATTGGATCGATAATTGAAATTGAACTGCCTGTATCGACTAGTAATTTACAAGGAGGATTCTGTAATTTAATATATGGAAGACTTGCTATTCGTTCTTCATTGAGATTTAGGTCATGGGTGCTTGATAAGGACTTTCCTGAAAATTTTCGTTCTCGATCTCTCGAGATTGAAACTCATTTGAATTTAGGTATTTCAATTCATAATTTTCATCGTAATTTTCATCATAATTTTCCAGAAATTCATTCTGCTCTTCCGTATTCGTTAATTCTTCCGCTATAAAATTTGGAGGTGCTCTTGGTCTAAAATAGTTTTCTCTAGGCTGATAATTTGGTTTGGGTTGACGTATACTTGATGATTCATCAGGACGTTTTTGAGGTAAAATTCTCGTTCTTATTGACATTGGTTCTGGTTTATTGGTGGGTCTATAATTAGGATTGGGTTTGAAAACGTTTGGAGGTCTTCCAAATACTTGCTCATTAGTGAAATATTTTGGTTGACTTGAATGTTGAATTGGTTGCATAGGTATTGGTTGACTTGGGAAATTCTGATTCGGAATAAAATTGTTATGTGGGCGCGTATTCTGCTTGAAGGAATTTTGATTATGAGGGGAATGATAAGAGGAATTGTTAATTCTCTCTCTACTAGTATGAGGAGTTTGTGAAAATGAATTCAAATTTGGAATGAAATTTAGTTGTTGTCTCTTTATTTCTCTATTTTCTAACATTTTGCATGTTTCATCAAACTTTCGTTCATGTGTAAAACATCAAAATTGATTCTAAATCCAAAATTATCAATTAAAATTTGTTTTAATTGTAGCCAATTATTTGGGATGGGGCCTGAATCCATAATTATTCTGGCTTCATCAATTATTCTAGATTTTATCATAGCAAAGCAATAATGATTAATTCGAGCATTGCTCGTGCCTCCGAATTTTGAAATATAATTTTCTATTTCTACAATAAATGATTGGAGTTCGTTTGAATTACCATTGAATTTTAATAACAGATCTCCAAATAACTTTGAATCGTTAATATCTACTGTATCGTTTTGACTTCCTGAAGCCTGAGTTATTTTGGTATTAAGATTTTTGAATTTTTCAATTAAATCGTCTATTTTGATTTTGGGTATTTTACCAATTTTTTTCTTACAATTACTTCTTAGAAATAAAAAAAAACAAGTATTCCTTTGGTCTAGAGAATAGAAAAACTAGGAGGTTAATAGATCAACCAACTCACTCTATTGCTTTCGGTCCTGGTGTGAGGGGCGCTACTCGATCAATCCTCAGGGGTGTTTTCAGACGTTGAAGAGCTCACAAGCAGAGAGGGTTCACCTTACACTTCCTCAGGGATTCAGCCTCTCGTCGTGGACTCCTGCTCACTCGTGGGTTTGTTGCACTCGATTGACGTCACAAAGTTTCACAACAGTTTTTTGTATATTGCTCAAAGAAATTGATTTCACGTATTCTTTTTTCGGAATACTAGCAATATCCCATCCTCGTCGCCAAATATATTTTTACAACTCGAAAAACCGTTTAAAAAAAAACACGGAAAGACTTAATACGAGCTTTATTCAGATGTATCTACCAACCTAATTGTCATACAGTTCTACAAGCTTTTATAAACTAATGAATAATGTCTACTAAGCATACTGGCGTTCATTGCCACTACTTCGAGGAGTTACTTGGAATATAGTTACATATTAATATATATCAACCATCAACGCTGCATAATAATAATAATAATAATAATTATCTTATCACCGCACGGGTGTGGTTTGGTTTCTGCCACGCCACATGGGGGGTGACGTCCCCACGGCCCGAGTTACCTGGATCACCAAGGATAAATGGTGGCAAACCCATGAACGAGAAGTGGAAACCGATATCATGGCAGAAGATCGAGATGCCACTCCACCTGCTGGCTCGACCACCGTGAGGAGGACTGCCTGCAGAGGAGCTCGCAACGCACGTATCCGGTGGAGCCGCGAAATTAATATTGAAGTAATGCGAGCTTTGCATTACGTGAACCATTGCGAGGACAAACCACTTCCTGGATGGAGCTCCCTCTATTCCGAGTTCACCGGGAGGCATCCGGAACTTCGGAAGACGGAAGAAGAGAAATCTTCAAGGGATCGAATTATCCCAGATGATCGCGGGATGTGCACAGCAGGCTGTGGATTTGCAAACCTGTCACATCGTGCGGAAATTTCTGAACTAGTGGGAGGAACTGAAATGTTTTTTCACTGGTTCATAGAAGAATTACCAGCTCAAGCTGAGAACGGGAGACCGATGAATAATAATTATCTTTATTTCTAGAAGCAAATCATATACAGGGGGATTCACTGTGGATGGCACATTAGATGTTTCTGGTGAACCAGATATCGGATCGGTTTGAAAATTTGCATGAGTACATTATCGGACATTCTCTAACCAACTAAAATATTTTCGTCAATGCGGCGTTGCCACTTCCATCAGAAAAAAGTATCAACTTTGCTTTTTCAAATGGAACACCTGGTATATTATATTATTTTTGGAATCCCCAACACCTTCTCGACAACTTTTCTCAACATTTCTCTGTACCTATCTGTTGCCGTTTTCGAAATATGAATTAATTTAAATTTTTTTCGCCGAAAATCATGACCTCTTAAAATACTGATGTCTTCGGGTTGAGAGACACTATGGCATTGAAATTTGGTTTGGAGTTAGGTGATACATGAATGCTTCCAAAACTTCAGCCCGATTTACGTTACTTCAATACAGGGCGATAAAAAAATACAGTCTTTTCGGTTGCTTGAAAAAGTGACTGAAAGTTGTTTATTTCAAATGGGACGCCCTGTATATTATTGGAAATTCGGAAAACTGAAGAAATTTGCTTTCATTCTATGTATATCATGCCTATACCTAACTAGTCAAATTTCGAACTTATGAGCATTTATTTGTCAAAATGTCCCTTCAGAATGGTATTTCCATTCGGTATTTAGTAGGCAGGCCATTATTACTATTTGACATTCTCCTAATAATAAAGGCACCAAGAAGCTTGAATTTCGACATTTTCTTCATTTCAGAAGTTGCAAATACCCTCGAAACGATGGAAGAAAACTATTCAAACGAAGTGCTCATGAATTTGTTCATTAATATTAACTGGAGAGACTTTTTGAAGATCGGTGGATAAGGCGCTTGGAAAAATGGAATTGGCCAGCAAGAATACACGATCTTAGTCCGTTAGATTTTTATCTGTGGGGAATGTTGAAAGAAAAAGTTTACAAAACACCCGTGCATTCGAGAGATGAATTGTTGGAAAGCAGTGGCGGTTCCTCCATATGTGCACATGTGCACGTGTACCCCCACGTAATATCTTCATCTAAAGGAATTTATTTTTGTGTTTGACGTAAATGTAACGTTTTCTATTGGGTATTTAATTTTATTTTTAATTTCCGATGTTCCAGTTCACGGTTCTGTTCTACTGTAGACTACTATAGAAACAATAAACAGACGGCGGGCGAACTCACAACAGTCACAACTTCGAACGCCAACGGTCAATGCAAATACGCGTAGCCCGTACACTGCACTCTCGAACTGATCTCTCATTGGAGCAGCCGCTACCCTTCGCGTCCCTCACTCCCCGTAACAGTCCATAGTATTTAGCTGACATAGGTACACATCCAGAATGTGTACGGTCGTCTGTTGCATAGACAAGCTATAGATAGGCAACTCTTAATTCAAATTCTGTTCATTGTGTCTGCGCTATGTATACTCGGTCGTTAATACTAACAGATTCTATCGGCGTAAGAAAACAGAGGCGTCATCTCGCGGTTTTGTAGAAAAAACAAGGGACATGGTTTTATGTACCATTTGTATAATTTTTTTTTTCAAATTTCAAGTTCATTAGATACGATGATTATTTGTATTCAAAAGCAATCACTAAATCTTATAAAAAGCTTGAAATGTTGAGCACCAGTGATTGAAATCAAAGTCTTATATAGGAGTTAAATATTATTCATTTATAAATGTTTGTTATCTACATGAATTAATGTCAAGGCAAATAATAATATTTCACTCAAGAGAACACACAAAAATATTCAATTGGTTGTATTTCGCGCAATTATGGCCGCAAATTTTGGGAATCCGATTAGCATTAGCGTACAATATTCAGAAACAAATTCGCTGACAGTAGAAAGAAAAACAAAAATCAAAATTGCCTGTCCTGGTCTTTTCAATATTTCGTCTGAATTAGATCTAGCACTCAGGGATCATTTGGATCAATCCACAGTATTCAGCGGAACATCCAAAGACATTCAAAATGAATAGTTGGACTGTATGCTTTCATTGCTTTCTGTGTGTCATGCACACATTAAGAAAGAACTTGCTGCCTCAAAATTCGTGTCCGTGATAAGTGATGAAACAATTGACATTTCAAACATTTTCCAAATGGTTATAGTTTGCCGTTATGCTTTAGCAGACGGTACCCCTATTGTGAGAATTTGGGGTTTTCTGAATGTTATTCCAAGATAAGGCCAAAGAACATCACAAACTCCCCAAACTGCGAGATTCGAAGGTTGATTTCACATTTTTTTCCTCCCCAGAACCCCCCTTCCCCATGTAGTCCGTACCCTCTAGACCCCCCGGTATCTGCCCACATGTGCACTCCCAAAATATAAATCCACGCGCCGCCACTGTTGGAAAGGATTGCCCAAGCATTTGAAGATTTGAATTTCAAAGAAATACGATCTGCCACGACGAAAGCAGTCAACACCCGCATTTTGAAGTGCTTGGTAGTGAACGGCCAGCGATTCGAACATACTTTGAAGTATTCGACATGATTGTTCTACTTTTTAATAATAATTCATATAAATAGTTTGACTCTCAAGTTTCTTGGTGCCTTTATTATTAGGAGGATGTCACAAGCAGGGCCCCGTAAGGGCTACAGGTACAGTGTTGATGAATAGGTAAAATAACCCAAAACTAAAAATGACATCTTTTTTAGAAACAAAAAACAGAAATATTGGCTAATGTATACATATAGATACAGGGTGTCTCGGAAAATGTGGGAAATCTCTCGGATTCAGATAAAACATAAAAAAAAAGATGACAAGTTTCCATTATTTTTTTTCCTAGCGGCCCTCCCTACGGAGATACGGCCTCCTAAATGACGTCACTGGAAATCCATTTTACTGGAATGAATCTCAAACTATTTAATATAATCAAAATAAATTTATATGATGAACAGTAGTAAAAACCTCTTAAAATACTACCCTTAAATTTAAATTAGCTCTTTTAGTTTACCAGGGGTGGACTAGATTGTACATTTTAATGCTTACATTTTCAACACCCTGTATGATAAGGAGTAGAAAAAAACAAATTTTGCTATCTTGAACATTAGGCTAAAAAAAGGTACTCTTGTTTATTGTCGATAAAATGAACCGTTTTCGAAAAACAAAATTACAAAGATCCTTAACTATGCCGTTTTGGCATAGAAAGGCACGTTAACAAAAATTATTTTTCAGAAATGTACTCTCACTAAAGCTTGCAACGATTGAATATAAATACGCTAGTTATAAATAATCTATCAAAAACTTCATAAGAGTAAATTTCTGCAAAATAATTTTTTTTACCGTGTCTTTCTGTGCCAAAACTGCATAGTTAAGAATCTTTGTAATTTTGTTTTTCGAAAACGGTTCATTTTATCGACAACCTTTTTTTAGCTTAATATTCAAGCTATCTAAATTTGTTTTTTTCTACTCCTTATCATACAGGGTGTTGAAAATGTAAGCATTAAAATGTACAATCTAGTCCGCCCCTAGTAACCTAACAGAGCTAATTTGAACCTAAGGGTAGTATTTTGAGAGGTCCTTACTACTGTTCATCATATCAATTTTTTTTCAATTATATTCAGTAGTTTGAGATTTATTGCAGTAAAATGGATTTCCAGTGACGTCATTCAGGAGGCCGTATCTCCGTAGGGAGGGCCGCTAGGAAAAAAAATATGAGAACTTGTCATCTTATTTTCTTTTTATCTGAATCCGAGAGATTTCCCACATTTTGCGGGACACCCTATATATTCATGGGTATAAAAGTATCACTTTCATCTTAGGTATTTTAAAAAATATGAAGGTACTTCTTTAAAAAATACCAAGTTTACTTCCTCATAAAATCAAAAATGAAAGCTAGGTACGTTAGAAAAATAAAAAATAGCTATTATAGTAGTGATATTTGCCTAGACTTGGCTGTTGCAAATTCATTAATTACATCGCTAAAATTGATACCTTCAAGAATTTCTTGTTCAATTGCTAATATTGCTAATCCAGACAATCTTTCTTGAAGCATTGTCGACCTTAATTAATTTTTAATGATTTTTAACTTCGAGAAAGATCGCTCGCCAGAGCTAGAGATACAGGCAAAGTCAGAAGAATTCTTAGTGAAATGCTTAGGTTTGTAAGGGTCGAGATCAAATTGTTTTCAAATATATATTGTAAAATACTTAATGGGTCAGTATCATCGGGTTAATTTCATTAAACAAATCATTGGAGTCTATATCCTTATTATACATATTTTTGCGATTTTTGACCCAGGATTTTGGTGCCCCTAAAAGGATGGCGCCCGTGTGCATTGCACACTTTGCACACATGGTAGCGGGGGCCCTGGTCACAAGGTACTATCAAGTAGTGATCATGGCCTGCCTACCAAATACCGAATGTAAATACCATTCTGAAGGGACATTTTGACAAATATATGCTCATAAGTCCGAAATTTGACAAGTTAGTTATAGGCATGATTCCATAGAATGAAAGCGAATTTCATCAGTGTTCCGAATTTCCAATAATATACAGGGCGTCCCATTTGAAATAAACAACTTTCAGTCACTTTTTCAAGCAACCGAAAAGACTGTATTGAGGTAACATGAATCGGGCTGGAGTGTTGGAAGCATTTATGTATCACCTAACTCCAAACCAAATTTCAATGCCATAGTGTTTCTCAACACGAAGTTATCAGCATTTTTAGAGGTCATGTTTTCCGGTGAAAAAAATTGAAATTATTTTATATTTCGAAAACGGCAACAGATAGGTATGGGAAAATGTCAATAAAAGTTGTCGAGAAGTTGTTGGAGATTTCATAAATAATATAATATACCGGGTGTTCCATTTGAAAAAGCAAAGTTGCTACTACTTTCTAATAGAAGTGGCAACACCGCATTGACGAAAATATTTTAGTTTGGTAGAACAGGTCCGATAATGCATTCCATTGAATTTTCAGACCGATCCGAAGTCTGGTTCTCCAGAAACGTCTAATGTGTCATCCACCGTGAATCACCCTGTATATACATTAAGTATTGAAATGCAACAGAGTGACGTCAAAATGAATCTAAATGAAATTAAATTCTGAGTACATATTCTATGTTGAGTTGAACTTCAAGATTTACATTTCTCAAAAAATTCTGCTAAGTCGTATGGTTCAGCATCCATCAAAAACTCCATTAGCTCCCTCTTGAACCTCTTTGCTTCATTGATATATCGAGAACCAATCCTGGCGTCGTCCATAGCATCCAAAAAAGCCCCATGTCTCAATAGAATCAAATGCCTTATGAAAATCTATGAATGCCTAATGAAGGGGGATGTTGTATTCAATAGTTTTCTCTATTAATGTCCCTATAGATTGCAAGCATATATCTAATAACATCAATATGGATTATACCCCTGCTTTTCACAGTCTCAAAGTGAAGTCAAATCTTTGGTAACGATTGAGTCGTACGCTTGCGTTAACTGGAAATTCAAAAATTGCGAGAAATTTAGAGGTTATGTTTATTCTGAAAGAAAACAAGAAAATAGACATCGAAAATGAAAATATGTCACTTAAATACTTTCAGTTCAATTTTAGAATATGAATAGGAGTTAACAATGATATTTAGGACTTGGAGAAAACGGAATAAAGCGATTGAAACATTGCACATGAAATTGTGTGGTTATGATCGAAACTATTCACATGAAGTTAAGAATGACATACGTTTCACGACATTATACGATGTGTCGGAGAGAGACAGATTTAAAAAAATATTTTTATTCTCTATATTGCCGCACAAGCGCAGATCTGGATTGTTACCAAAGCCCAACTTCAGTTTTGATTGGCTTATGGCCCATATAGGAATTATTAGATATATGATTGCAAGTGATCGATCGTACTGAATCCCTTCCGAAAACCAGCCTGCTCGACAGGTTGATATGTGTCGAATTTATTACTAAGTCTATTCGTAACGACTCTAGTGGGAAACTTGTACAAATGAGACAACAGGCTGATGGGTCCATAGTTTTCGATGCGATTGAAGTCTCCTTTCTTAAAATCAACACAACCTCAGCGTTCCTCCACTCATCTGGAATCCTGCCCTCTTGCAAGCATTTATTCAGGAGTATTTTCAATGACTTTTCGATGACGGTTCCCCCATTTTCAGCATTTCACCCGTGATTTTATCTTCCCCTGGGCTCCTTCTGTTTTTTATTTGTTTGAGGGCAGCATTGATCTCTTGAGTGGATATTTCTGGAATTTCTTCCGAGCCTACGTTGCGGATGACCCTTCTTGTGGAGCTGGAGTTGCGTCTGATAGAGGTATAGAGGCTGGTGTAGAATCATTTGACGTGTTCTGCAATGTCTCTCCTAGCTGTTAACGTATTTCCTTCTTCGTCTCTCATCTTTATGATTCTTTGTTTTCCGGAGGATGTTTTTGATCTTAAAATCTTCATGTTGGCGTTATCTTTTATTATATTTTCTATGGTTTTGGCACGGAAGGTTCGGATATCTTTCCTTGTGCCCTTATGGATTCTCCTATTGATTTCTTGATAATCTGATGTATCTCTGAATGTTTTCCTTCTTTGTTCCATCAGTTGAAGTGTTTCTGGTGGAATTCTAGTGTCACCCAGATTGGTTGGTTTCGAGCAAATCTTCTTGGTCACAGTTCTCAGTGTCCTCAGTGATTCTATTGTTGAGCTCATTCAATTCGAAGGTGTTTAGAATCATAGTTGGTTCTAATTTCTTCTTCAGTTCTTTCTGGTACTCTGTTATTCTTTCTCGAGGTGTTCAGCTGTAGGGAACCAGCCTGTACGGAAAAGTTTGTTCCTTTCCATTTTGAGGTTGAGTTGAAGGGTTGCTCTGACTAATCTGTGATCGCTACCTGTATCAAACCGGTTCAATACTTCTATGTTTTTACCGTTTTTTCTGCTAATAGACAAAATTGGATCGATCTCATTTTTAGTTCTTCCATCGGGGCTTTTCCAAGTCCATTTCCTTTGTTTAGGCTTCTTGAAGGCTTCCTGTTTTGGCAGAAGAGGTTTTCTTTGTTTAGGAAATCTATCAGCATATCGCCCCTTCGGTTTCTCGTCCCCAGTCCGAATTTTCCAATATAATCTGGGTTGTTCGCAATTCTCTGACCAATTTTGGCATTAAAATCTCCACTTATTGCTTGGAAGTGTGTTCTATTAGAGTTCATAGCCTTCAACAAATCCTCGAAAAATGTTTCCATCTCCTCGTCGTCTGCATGACTAGTTGGTGCGTATCCGTGAATGCGTTGTAGGTTGTACCTCTTATTCAACTTAATGGCCACATAAAGAACCCTATCTGAGATCGAATTTTCCTCAGTCAATAGATGTTTAGCCTCTTATTAATAAGGAGTGCTACTCCTCCCTGTCCACCTGCGTTGGAGTTATTTTGGTACAACAGGTGTCCCGATTTCAGAACTGTTGTTTTCTCTCCACATAATCGTGTCTCACAAAGACCAAGAATGTCCCATCTAATAAGTTCTAGTTCTTTCTCTAGCTGACTAGGGTTTCTTGACTTTTCATTGTTCTTATGTTGTATGAAGCCATGTGTAGTTTGGTTGTAGTTGGTTTTCTTCTACGATTCGAATTTTTGCCTCACCCAGAATCCGATTTGAGGCAGACGATTTATCATCAGTGTGAGTTTTCGTGTTCAGAACACTTCTCACCTGAGGTATTTTCTTTAAATTCGACATTTAGCATAGAGAATTTGGCAATTGAAACGATACGCTTGCCGGACGTGTTGGCGAGTGTTGTTTTCAGCCGCCCACTATGGATCAGACGCTGTCTATAGCCGCTCATTTTGAGTCAGACGCTAAAGTGCTAGTTTTGGTCCGCCTTGGGAATTTCATTTCCCCGGTACCACCCATATCTGGAAGGCTTTCCCCTATCCGCCACCTGGGGAGGCGCCCGATGGAGGACTATAGTCTGTTCAAATATAAGAGAATGTAAACAAACAAACCAAATCTGTTTGTTTTGCGCATTACTAACATATGATTGGTGAAACGGTCGGCTGTATAATTCTTTTCACGCCCCCAAAAGACTGCCAGGATCGTACTTAAAGCTTAGAACGATTTCACAGTTATCTTTTCCGGACAATAATGTCGAATTCAGAAACGGACACTGCATCTGAAGGTGGTATATTGGGCCCACCACGAAAAAGAACGAAACGTTCACATTTGTCTATTCAAATCATGTGTATTCCATTCAGAGAATAATATCAAGTTTATATGATTGTGTGAACTATCCTCGATCCGACCCTGGAGTCCTGAAAGCAAGTCTCTACCTGAAGCAAGCCCATCCTTCGTGTGCGCGACTTTGTTTACGTCGTAGTCGCTTATATTTGAACAGAGTATAGTAACCCCACACGGGAACAACATCATAACAATTATAAAAACCCAAAGGAAACCAACCCCCAAAAAAATGATAAACAGAAACTTCTGAGCCATAATGGATGAAATCGAAATGATGGAATATTCAAATTTATATTATATTACTACAGAAAATAATGAAATGGACAGAATACAAATGTCGACTATTTGGAATACGAAATTTCGGTCATAGAGAATTATAATTCTCTAAATCAATCTGGGTTTCATCATCAAATCCAATATTAATAAAAATGAACTGAAACATGCGCTATCAGTTGATGTGAACGAGAAGAAAATAGCCACTTACAAAGAAATATAAGCACAAAACTGACAAATACAAGAAGAGAACCTCAACAAACGTAGTCTGTATTGATTTCAAATATGGAAACATGTATTAAGGAAGAAGATATTAGTCAGCACCTTTTATCCCAAAATATACAACATAGATACTGCAAAAGGATTATCTGAAGATCTTTGTCAAAACCTACAAGATTTATAAGAATTATTATGGGTGAAATTGAACCATTTCTATACCTTGCAGCAAATGTTTGTATTTCGACCATAGAACAGATTCTTGCACAAATACACCAAAATGCTCGAAATGTCAAGGACCACATAATATGTCTCAATGTAAAACCAACAATGCCCCCAAGTGCTTGTCTTGTGTCGCAGATGACCATACGGCATGGTCAATGAAATGTCCAAAGCATCCAAAAGCAGTCATAGAAGGTATTAAAAATACCAATTTCAAGCCACTCAAAGGAAGACAAATCAAATAGGATATCTCCCAAAAAAAGCCGGATCCATGCTCCCTCAACGATGCATGATAAAATAATAAACACTAACAATCATAAGATGAATAACCCCAAGTACAGTGACAGAAATGAACTTATACTTACAGTAAAAAAGGTTTATCAAAATATAGACACAACAGTTCTTTTCTCAAGGAACCGATTCTACATATTAATGTTTGACCTGGAAGACCCTGAGGAGTCATCACCAACTGAACCAATAAAAAATTAAGTTAACAGGCAAATTCACATCAACAACTAGAATACTCTATAATATAATATAATAATAATAATAAAAAATGTCCGGCTGGAAAATGGAAGCTCTGTTGTAAGCAGTGTTTTCTCCGCTACAGGTAACGACGTAAAACCTGTAGAGCCAGCTTCGCCTGCATGAGGGGCCTTAGGGTCACGGGCTGCAACCCCGCGAACTTCAGCAACCAACATGATTGGGCTAGCAACCCGCATGTTGTGATTTCAAATCGCTCCTGTTATGACTAGGAAACAAGCCTCGGATGACTCTGGTGGTGCGACTGCGCCAGTTGGCAGGACTTCACAGTCACTAGCAAGAGAGCCTGCACCTTTGGATACTGAAAATGGTAATGGAGGACGATGCTTGGATGATCCAATACAGGAAAATCCCGCTCGGTCTCTAGAAGCACGAAGAAGACGTATGCGCTGGGGCAGACAAGATAATCTTGATCTTATGCGCGCATACTTCTTTGTGACAAACGCTGGACAGGAAAGAACACACTACAGGACTAAACTACAAGAGCGATGGCAATTGATGAGACCGGATTTCCCAAGACAACCGCAGCAGCTCTCCGGTCAAGTAAGGTCTATCATTCGAAGGAAAGTGCTGTCGGACGCAGAAATTGAACAACTTAAGAATGAAGCGCGACAACACTATCAGCAAGAAAATGACGAAAACCACGATGATCAGCAGGTCTATATCCCAGTAAGCACAAGAAGATCAACAATATTCCAAATCCAACCAGAGGATGTTCCGGCGGAAATCAGATATTCTCTTTGTGAAATCATTTTGAGATACGCAGGAATTCCATTCGAAAATAGACCATCTTTGCCAAAAATAAGGATCTCCCTAGCGGCCAAACAAACGGTGACTCAGACAAACAAAGCCGTAGAAGAAAATATATTCAACTGTACATCCTTGGAGGAAACCTGCCACCTTGTCTATTGCGCTGCGCTGGCTGTCCTGGAACTGATGGGGACACCAATCAGGCAACCTAAAACAAAACGGACTCAGAGCAAAGACTATCCGCCCTGCGAAAAAAGGTTGCAGAACAAAATAAATAACCTGAGAAGAGAAATAGGACAAATTACCAGTTTCCTCAATGCACTTTCACCTACAACTCGTTTGAAAAAAGGGATGAAAAAAGTCTGTAAAAAGCTAAAGATAAAAAATAACGCACCTAACTCTAACCAGAAGATAGCGGCTCACCTGGAAGACCTGAAACAAAAAACTTTTCTACCGGACACTAGAAACCACACATTCGAAGGGCCTTGCGTTGGTGCCTGTGGACCAACAGCGGATGCAAGGATACTGGGCAGCACTTTGGCAAACAACCGCCACTCATGATAATAGCGCTTACTGGATTAAGAGGGAAAAAGAAAGAATGGCTCCGATCCCAGAAATGGATGATGTTCAGATAGCAGTCGAAGATGTTGAGGAAGAAATCAAGAAGTTGTCCAACTGGAAGGCTCCAGGAATGGACAAAATCCAGGCTTATTGGTGGAAGAACTTCAGTTCCCTTCATGGAAGACTTGCAAGCCAGTTCAACGTGGCTTCAAGAAATCCCACACAGATACCAACCTTCTTCACCAAAGGGATTGCCTACCTTCTGCCGAAGAATGATAAGGTCGATAATCCGCAAAACTACAGACCGATTACCTGTTTGCCGATTGTCTATAAAAAACTAACGGGAATCATTAAGACAAAAATTGACCAGTAT
Source organism: Adalia decempunctata (assembly GCA_951802165.1). Lineage (NCBI taxonomy): Eukaryota > Metazoa > Arthropoda > Insecta > Coleoptera > Coccinellidae > Adalia > Adalia decempunctata. Next base: position 51,605,835 of record OX637697.1, read on the forward strand.
TTGAGAGAACATAAGCTATTAGCATGGCAGCAGAATGGATGTAAGGGTGGATCGAAGGGAAGGAAAGAATGGTTGATACTATATTCGGTAGTGACTAATCATGCAAAAGTCAAAAAACGAAATCTCTCGGCTGCCTGGGTTGACTACCAAAGAGCATTTGATTCGGTACCACACTCCTGGTTAATCCAGGTGTTAGATATGTATAAAATAAATGGGGGCCTAGTACAATTTCTGGGTAGTGTGATGGGCACCTGGGAAACTTACCTTAATGTCAATGTAGGAGGGGTACACTACGTCACTGAAGGAGTCAAGATTAAAAGGGTGATATTTCAGGGGGATAGCCTCAGCGCCCTCTGGTTTTTCATGACCCTGAATCTACTTAGCAATATGCTAGAGGATAGCACTTATGGCTATACAATTGCTAAAAGATCAAGCACAAAATTGTCTCACCTTTTATACGTGGACGACCTCAAGTTGTACGCTTCGGGTCCAGAACAACTTACCGCGCTACTGGAGCTTGTGTCATCGTTCAGCAAAGCTATCTGCATGAGATTTGGACTCGAGAAATGTGCTTACATCAATGTCAAAGCAGGAAAAATTCAAGAAGCTGAAAATATAACCCTTCTCGATCACAGTCAACTCCAATCTCTTCCGATAGAAGAAGAATACAAGTACCTCGGAATGCACCAGAGTCTAAACATCGAACATGGGCACAGTAAAATGTTGGTGCAAAAATCTTTAGAAAGTAGGTTATGGTTAGTACTGAGGTCAAAACTCTACACATGGGCAAAAATTACTGCAATAAATAGTTGGCGAGAAGTACTGTTTGAAGCTAAACGTGGAGGACAAATGCAGGAAGTGCGGCGCAGTTGGCGAGTCTATTGAACATATAATCGCCGGTTGTCGAGTTCTTGCCGACAACGCATATCTGGGCCGACACAACCAAGTGGCAAAAATTGTTCACCAGCAGTTATCTCTTAGACGTGTTTTTTTGGATACTTGTCCGCCATATTGTGATGTACCCAGCTAGGGTAGGTTCGCTCAATCGTCATGCAGTTGAGGGATGGTGAATAATACGATGTAGACTCATCAAAGGGGTTTATTTCGTAGACACACTGACACAGATGATAATTCACATATGATGTTATTTACTACGACAATAACTGTTGACTAATAAACAATCAATACGTAAACGCTTCTGTACTCTACACTAGCTTCTATCCAACAATGAATCTCCCTCGCCAATTGTTATATATTCTTATGAATACTTGTTTTGATAACATCGTAATCGATAACATAAATGACAATGAGCTCTGGCTTTACGTGCTGCTTCAGGTCTAAAGGGAGGTCGAATAGTCCTTGTTATCTCACGTACGAAATATACAGGGTGTTCAACATACTACACGTTCCCTCTTTGAGAGAAAAATTTTTTTTTTTTACAAATTTTGAAAAAAATTTTTTTGACTTATCTATAGCTTAATATCTATAATACATATCAGTCTTAATGGATCTTAAATCTACAAGGTTTAATGCAATAGGTATTTACCTAACTAATTTTATATTCATTACATTTTTTGTCGAAAATTCCTTTTCTTTCCGATTTTACCTTCGCCAAGTTTTCTCTAGCATTTTCTATGCCGTTTGCAACGTAAATATTAATCCAAGAGTTGTCAGAATCTATATATATATATATATATATATATTTGTCTGGCAGACGTATCCAGTCCCGGTACGTTCTTAAGGCGATCTAAGACCCACATGATCCGTATGTTTTTTACGAGTATATATGCAAAAAATGGGCTCTTTTGAAATATAACTCCCTAGGCACATTGAGAGGGGAAACATTTTGTTTCATTCAAAAAAGTTGTATATCTGATAGTCCTGTTCAGACCCGATACATTGCGCCAACTTTTCAATCCCACATATACTGCACCGGCAAATACGATCAACGTTTTCGATCCCAGCACTGTTGCCAGATTGTCGGGATCAGTCGCTACGATTTCAATGTATAAAAGGGATTGAAAGAGTAGGTGTTATGGCAAGAATTTGTATATGTGTTAGTGAGTCGACGGGAAGACTAAATATCTTCACGAAGTGAACAATTTTGCTGTCTGTGAAGATAAAATTCCTCATTCTCATTTGTTGAATCAATTTTTTATAGTCACTGACTTGGATTTTCCGAAATATTAGTTTTAGGATTATGTCACATTATTTTTCGAGTTACTCTCAACAAGCCCTTCCATTTGATGCCCATATTGTATAAGTGAATAACTATAACTATTTCGAAATCTTGGATGGTCCGCCATTTTGGATTAAGAATAACATCGCATTATGTTTCAAGTTACTTTCATCAAGCCCTTTGACTTGATATTATATATTATAGGGCACAGGCATTTTGAATGAGCAATAATCCATTTTGCCTCATTAGATTATTATGTTGTTTGAAATGATTACGAATAGATCGTATAATTCGTACGAATGAAATTTTGATGCTTATCATTATCTACAAACTACTTTTTTTGATACTGTGGGAATAATTATCTCATTTTTCGACATTTCCACTCATTGAAACATTAAGAATCTGATCTTACAAAAACTATTGTTTTCAAATTCTCTTAGAAAAACCGCATATTAAAGAAAATTAAACCTAAAACAAAAAATCTGACACATTTCATTGTTGTTTTCATGAATGAAATATTTGATTTTTCCTTTTTCCCTTTTGATATTTCTTCGCGGTTCGGCTGGAAGTTTGAATTATTATCACATATATCGCATATATTATCACGTGATGTGAAAAAGTCTGAATGCTGGTGTAGCTTGACACTGTAAAAAAAATTAGAATCAATTCTGGATGCCGTCATATATAACGAATTACATAAAGGGTGTCAGGATTAAACATTCTTCATATATTTCAGGAGGTGATTCTAAATATCGAAACTAGAAGATATTTCCATATCTACTCAGGTTCTTAATGCATTCCACGGGTGACCTCTGTTAGTTGGTTAGTTCTGCACCAAAATTTATCGAATTTAAATGAAATTGATAGCATGGAGTTATCTGGATGAACTTGATCGTTTGATTGTAAAAGAACTGATTGATTCTCATTAGCAGCAGAGATAATAGGGGGTGTCTCAAAAAATCAATTTCAATTTTTGAGTTGATGATCTAATTGAAATTTCAGTCGAAGAAATGGGCTCCTAAAATATTTTCAAATTGAAAGCGTTACGTAACCCCTATCTCGAAATAAAAGTATTTTAGTGTGATGAAATGCATTCTAAGTAATTTTTTTTCTATAGGATGGGACTCCGTAGCGCCGTACCTCTTTTGCTCCGAAATGGTTGAGGAGACCATGTCTTCGACTAACATAATCGGTTATCAGACATGAGTGGATACAGCTCTTCTTCATGGGGGGGTAATATGATTGAAAACCATTAAATCAGGTAGTTCAGGTACACAACATCCTCAAATAAACTTTGAAACGTGATTTCTTCTTAGGTCTTCGATACACATTACCCCCCTCCCCCCCCGTCAATCCGCCCTATTATCAGACGATTCAGTTTATCCAGAAACCCCCATGTACTGAATTTCATTTAATTCCGACAAATGATGACATAGTTATCGCAAATTAGTTGGACTTTGGAGGTCCTGCTGAAGAGCCTCTAGCACTGGTGTTTTAGGGCCTAAGTTGATATAATCTAACTTTGAACTCCACTCTCCAGAATCACCCCCTGAAATATATGAACGTTGAACCCAGACACCCTGTATTCCTTTACAACGCCCTTATTATGGTTATGGAGTAAAAGGGCTTGAGTAATGCATAGTTCACCTAGAAGAATTCCACAACCACGATGGCCATCATTACGGAATGGTAGATTTAATTGATGTTTTAATCTTATGAATGAAATATAAAAGAAGGAATGCTTTCAAGAATGAGGCCATAAATATTCAAAACACAATAATAGTTATTTATGTAATAAGGATCATAAAGACGATCATTATGGTACAAGTCGTGAATGTTATCGGGCGAGGCGTAGCCGAGTCCGATAACACGGCGTGTGCCATAATGATTGTTTATGATTCGTATTACATACAAAATTTTATCTGATGGCATTTATATCAATACATTTTCGAAAAATTAAAAACTGTATTTTCGACATGTCACAATGACAACTATTTTTAAAGGAGTAAGTCACTCAATTTTGATGACATAAGGAAGCTCATTATGGTACTTAGTACCATAATGAATTCATTATGGTACTTAGTCCCATAATGAATTCATTATGGTACTTAGTCCCATAATGAGCTTCCTTATGTCATCAAAATTGAGTGACATAACGTTGTCATGATGACATGCCATCAGATAAACAATATTAAGTAACGAAAAGAACTGAGAACTTGTACTTTTTTCAGAATGTCAATAACATCAATCTCAGTGATGTGTTAGGAGCTTAATATATTAGGTAGGACCTAGACAAAATTCATAACACTACTCTCCTTCATTCATCACATTGAAAAACACAATTGTATAACTTCTGAAATTCTTATGATAATTCAATTTCACTTTTGATTCTCATCGGTGAAATCAAGAATCAGATTTAGAAGAATCACTGGTTTACTAAAAACAAGAGCCTTGTTATATAGTGTATAATCATTATCCGATTCTGGTTCATCATTTACATCATTCCTAGCTTTCATTTCTATGAAATTCCAAAACTAAGCATATTGTGATAATCTCTTCAACTGAATCACACTCCATTTATATATTTATGAATTATACAGGGTGGTACTTTAAGTACAAAAGCTTTCAGGTAATGATTCCTAGCATAAGCTAGTGCGAATTTCCTTTGAATATTACATTCTTCCAAATATGAGGAAAAAATACTATTTTTCTCTTGGGAGCGCTGAAAATTAAATCCTTAGACGTCTGTCAGCTACATTGTGAAAATATTCATTTGAGAGTATTTTGATAACGCACCACTGGTTTCCAGTTGAAACCGCAGTATATCACGTGATTAGCCAGGTATATAATTGACGTATTCGATTTTGTGGACATGTCTCACAAATGAATATTTTTTCAATTTTTTTGTGATCTTTTGATGCTTTTCACGTTAGCCCGTATTCTAACTCAAAAGCGTACATTCATCCCCAAAACCCGAAGAGGGCTCGAGAGATACGTAAACATTTCAAATATTCATTGATCTATCATGGGTATTCTAACTCAAAAGCGTACATTCATCCCCAAAACCCGAAGAGGGCTCGAGAGATACGTAAACATTTTAAATATTCATTGATCTATCATGGGTTTGAAACATTCCTCTTTTGGTGGATTATGGCGAAAAGGTTGATCTATCATAAAGTAGTTTGCTGAGCTCTTCTAGTTCCTTAATAATCAAATGAAATATATTGTGTACCTACATGGGTGCCCACAGGCAGGTGGACACGCCTCCGTCTTGAGATTATGATCCCTTTGTCATTTTTCAGCACAACAAACATACCGTCATAATATAATATTGACATTCTGAAAATGAATTTTGAAATGGAAAATGTAAAAAAATTCTCTTTTGCCCCCCTTTGTGATTGTGCATGAACGAATCTTGTAAATCGGAAACAAGAAAATTTAGTATGTGACTGTAACTTCTTCTCTGTTCACAAAATGCCATTTTTTCAGCACGTGAAAAAGTCTCTCTTCTCACTTTCGAAAGGAGACCCCTACTCGAAGACACACGTACCTATACTTGGTAACACTTTGTTTACTGTAATATTCATCGGGTTTGTATAAGCTTCCATACCGGAGAATCTGCAGTTCATATTGATATCAAGAGAATCCAATATCAAAGCTATGAGTCTATTCGAAGTATTCACTAAGACCCATGACGACGTTCGTCCATACCGGGATCGTATAAGTACTCGAATAGCGTATTTGAGGTGTATGAACGGAAAACAGCGTTGCCATATTTAGGGACCCAATGCGTTGGTCAACTATACGAATTATATACAGCAAGTTGATGTCGACTGAAGCGCCCTCGCACTGGCCAAACACTGAAACTTTTCCATATATAATCACATGTAAAACCGACTTTTCAGACCCGGCTGAAAATGCACCCCTAGCATCCCCTCAGACTCCTCATAACTTTTCTATAGTCGAACGTTACCAGTCCCGAAGCCGGGTCTGAAAACGTCACTTTTGGACTGAAAAGTCGGTCGAGTATACCGATTTGGGTCTGTATGTGCGGTCGAACAAATCTATATATATATATATATATATATATATATATATATATATAATGATGAATAATAATGAATCAGACCACCATACCATCCTTACAAGTGGATGATTCATATAAATATCTCGGAATTAAACAGGCATTGGACATTAAAACCTCAGAGATGAAGAAACTATATCGGGAAAAGCTACTCAAAAGAGTCACCATCCTCTTGAAATCAAAGCTGAACTCTAGATCTCTGTTCACTGCCATCAACATCTGGGCTATACCAACGATAGCTTATTCTTTCGGCATTATAACATGGTCGAAAACTGACCTGCAAGAAATGGACAGAGCACTAAGGGGTATACTAACAAAGCATGGAGTTCACCATCCCCATTCATCGACGGTGAGACTATATCTCCCACGTCACCAGGGCGGTCGAGGGCTATTGAACTTAGAGAGAATCCACCAAGAGAATATCACTTCACTGAGAAATTACTTCCTGGAAAAGAACTCACCTTTCTTTCGGGCGATTCGAGAAGCGGATCAGGATATCTCGGCCTTGCAACTTTCGAGGTCAGATTCCCCACAGAGTGATCGTACGATAGAAGAACTCATTGAAGAGTGGAGCTCCAAAGCCTTACACGGAAGATACCCTAGTTGCCTGAAAAAAGGAAATATAAATAAAAAAGAGTCGTTAACTTACCTGACTGCTGGGTATCTCTTTCCGGAGACAGAAGGTCGGCTCCTGGCGATACAGGACCAGGTGATGCCCACGAGGGCGTACCAGAAAAATATTGCCAAACTCGACATACCATCTGATCGCTGTCGCAAATGTTCTCAAGCACCTGAAACAATACAACACATGACATCATCTTGTTCTATACTAGCTCCAAGAGATTACCTGGAAAGACATAACTCCATGGCGAAGATCTACCATCAACAAGTTGCGCTGAAGCTAGGTTTGCTCCGAGAGGAACTACCTAATCACATTTATGACCCGAAAACTCTCATACAGGATGCCCGATACAGGCTCTATTGGGACTTCCCTTTAATAACGGACAGGGGGGTGATGCATAACAGACCTGACATAGCGCTGTTCGACAATGAACTTAAAACATGTATGCTCATAGAATTCACGATCCCGGCAGACGATAACATCACGAACGCTTATACGACAAAGATAACTAAGTACGGAGACCTGGCATTTCAACTGCGCGAGCTGTATAAGCTGAAGTCGATAAGTATTCTTCCGATGATCATATCGGTTAATGGTCTGGTGGAATCGCACTTGCCGGAGAATACTAGGAGATTGTGTCTGGACCTTGATGTCATCTCTGCTTCCCAAAAACAGGTCATCCTGTGTACCACGCGGATAGTTAGAAAGTTCCTGCAAGGATTCTGAGCACACGATTTTGATCTTGACAACTTGTTTGACCGATCAAAGTTGAACTAAACCCTAATAGAAGGTGTTAAAAAAAAAAATATAAAAGAAAGATGTTGGTTACACCATTTATAACTCGAGATCGGATGGACTGATTGTTATGAAACTTCATATATGGATTCGTCTACGGTCTGGTTATTATGAAATACAATAAAACTTTGAAAAAATCGATGAAAATTTTACTTATACAGGAAATGCTTTTCCTCCTTTTGAGTAAGGCCACTAGATGTCGCTACAGTTACAGTTACGCTACCGCTTATTCGTTTGTACTTCATTTGATATTCTCCGCGTTAGATGGCGATACAAACAAATAGTGTGTACAGTGACTATATTCCCTCTATCTATAGTCACTGTAATAGTATGTAATTTGAGTTGCCTACAACTCTGCGCTGTTGGGCAAAACCAAAATGTCTTAGCGTAGGAGTACAGATGTCTAAAATGATTAGATTTCGTTGAGATATGAGAAAAGTTTCGTTCTTACCACTTCAGATGGCGCTATTCACACATTATGACTGATGATTATTAGTTATTTTTATAGTTTTATTTATTCCAAATAACGTAATCGTGAAGGTACTATATTTGACATTATCACAATTAAATGGCGATGAATTTGTTGAGGCTTTCGCGGCCATCGATTGATGTCATCTGTTCGTTTTTTCGAGCATTTCGGTCGTCGGGGTTTGAAATGGTCGAAAAAAGAACATATGACATCAATTACCTTGTAATTTACATAGGGCTTATAGTACCATGAAAGGCTATTAACAGATCCAGAAGCGGGTGAATATCATAGTGAATTTTCATCGAAATGTCAAGTAAATCGTATTTTGGCGATGAGTTTCAATCGTGAGATGTCCATTCTCATCTTTTCTCATAATTTTCAAAATGTTTTTGAATTTCTGTTTGGGTAATAAATATATTTGCGGAAATAACTGAATCCAAAATTGCCATTATTAGTGATTGACATATTATGACATATTATTTTTGTGTATCTGTTCTGTGTGATAGCTCATATCCATGGAAACATTCGACAGTTCAAAAATCAGAGAACCAAGCCGTTGATCTCCGATCAACGGTGATTACGATTTGTGAATTCCACCGTAAATATCATTTTGCCGAAACAAAGTTCGCCGGGCCAGCTAGTTGTAAATAAGATCTACTCGGCTCTTTAAATTTTGTGAAAATCTACTAGGTTTCTGAAAACTAAATTAAACATGTCTGGATGTCCACCGGTTGGAAGCATGTGAACATCGTTCAGAATGATTTGCCTTAATCTTCGATACGCGTCACATCTCGTATTACATTCATTTTTAGGATGTTTCTAGAATTTCGTTCTTATAATTTGACAACAAATTCAAAAATTTTATATTGCTAGCTAGCTTTATGAGGTACAATTCTAATTTGGGGGCACGGCAGTGGCCCCGCCAAGTCGAGCGCGAAGCAAAAACTGCCGTACTATCTTTACCCGAAACATTTCGCCGCATTTTCAAGCCCCTATTTGAGAAGCTCCGGATGAGACCAGAACGCCGAAATTTATAATCACGTACTCAAAATCCAAAATTTCAAGTGTGTAGGTCATTTAGTTCCGAAGTTACGCGAAAGCAAAGTTTCGCATTTTCGACCCTAATTCACTCATGATCATCAAAATAGAACTAGTACTTCCCATAAACTCAGAGAGCTGAAATTTTGTACATAGTTAGGGTTTGGCCACATAAAGGGAAAATTATAAAAACTAGGATAATCGAAAATCTGTTGGCACGTCACGTGAGCTCACGTGATATCACGTCATCTTCGCAAAATGTGCAACCACAATAATGTATGGAAGTTTATGCGCTTGGAAACACATTGTTATCATACTCAATATCTGAATATCGACTTTAGAATATGAATTTAAAAAAAATAATAATCGGGTCATCAGTCTTATACACAGTGATATTTTTACTGTCTCATTTATTGTTCAAGGAAACGATAGGTTTTCGGAAGCTAGGCCGGAACAATAAATGAGACAGTAAAAATTATCACTGTGTATAAGACTGATGACCCGATTATTATCCTCTTTTCAATTGTTATCATTTCACGCATTCACGAAGTTAGCATCTGCTGTCACTTGATAGCACGCCAGAACTACCCGCAAATTTACATTTTCTAACCGTTAAGCTGAATACAGATTACTCTGACGTGACGTGTAAGGACGTCACGTCAGACGTGTACTGAGCTCCCATTGGCCTAATATGAACGTGAACGTCAAAATGTGAGTGATATAAAAATGCAACACATTGTTCTGTGCGTTCACGTTCATATCAGGCCAATGGGAGCACAGTACATGTCTGACGTGACGTCCTTACACGTCACGTCAGAGTAATCTGTATTCAGCTTAAGTGATATCACGTCGAATATTTTGTGAAGTGATGGATGAAGTGAAAATGGATGAAAATTTGATCGAACTTGTCAGGCTTCATGAAGTGATCTATGATCATTCTTCATCAGAGTACAGGGATCAGAATGTACGACAACAAGCTTGGGTGCTGGGTGCTCATTCAACAATTGTTGTACTATTTGAGGTAATCCTCCCACTTCTTCTCTTCGTTTATTTATTTGGTGAATCAAATCTCTTCTATCAGAATCACCAGCAACTGTAATAGCAGTTATGTTCTCTATATCTTCTTTCCATTCCGTCTTCGGAAGCTCTTGCTTGATGAAGAAGAAACTGTGTTTCGCTCTGTATCACTGAATATGAAAATGCTATGAAATTTATGTGCAATATAGAACGTCTATTGCTCTTCAGAAAAAACATCATCAGATGGGTCTGCGGTGGTTAGATTGGGAGAGAAAAAATTGAATCCGAAAAAGAATCGGGTAAGAGATGGGCTATATGGACAAGTTTGGTATCAAACTATAGGTTTTCGAGGACGCTGAAATCCATAAAAAATAATCGGAGGCTCTATCTACCATAGTTCAAAACCGAAAAAAAATAAAGATTTGTAATAAAAAAAACTACTCTTGAAAAAAAGTGTCAAATAAGAAAATCTAATAAAGTAGATCAATATGCCCACGTTTCTACAAAAAGAAGTGAAATCCCACCAAAAACATTCTGTAAAAACTAGCCAAGTCTCGATGGAGCTGCTTATTTATCTCTAAAAAGTAATGAAATCTAGAAAAAGTCGGGCCAAGTTTAAGGCTCCTTACTGCGATTTCTTCATTATTATAGTTAATGTTGTGTGACTTGGCCGTTGAAGGGTACACAAGGGTACAAAACCAGGTGCTCCATGACACCATTGCACCAATCTGTCGCCAGAAACGCAACCCATTGACGATGAAAAATTGCCACTTGGAAAACGTTCATTCAATTGTAGGCTTGATAAAGCTGCGTATTCAATAATACGAGCCTGAAACAAACAGTATAAAAAATTATTTCCAGTACAGAGGGACTTCTAATCATTGATAGAAGACCGTCTGTACGTCTATTTTATTTTAGATCGGTGGTCGATTTGACGCTCCAAAAAGAAGGGAGCAGAAGTCAGCATTGTCAATGCTGAATGCATATGTGTTGCACAATCAACAACAGCCTAAAATGAGACACTATTGTCCAATTACCAATACCAGCATGGGGTATTATCTCGCTTAACAAATATTGGTAGTTACAACAGATATAGCATTACGTGTAAACAAAATTGACTTGTACCCACTAACGTATAAGAATGTTCAACGGCCAAGTCACACAACATTAACTATAATAATAAAGAAATCGCAGTAAGGAGCCTTAAACTTGGCTCGACTTTTTCTAGATTTCATTACTTTTTAGAGATAAATAAGCAGCTCCATCGAGACTTGGCTAGTTTTTACAGAACGTTCTTAGTGGGATATATTATTTTCTGCGCACAATTTTTCCAGTTTCCTCAACGATGTACCTGAGTCTTACGCCGATCGGATGTCCTGGTTAATGAAAATAATTTCTGAATTCACATTATTATATATCAAATTCCCATTGTAAACCTCTAAATGTTGATTTTTCAAATTATGAAATTCTTTTTCTGAAAGTGGACTTTACTCAATACTTTTTACTGGACGTTTTAAATCTTCGACAACAATAAGGTGATCAATCCTTTTGCCATCGGAGGCATTCGTCTCGTGTTGTTTAGAACCTAATTCATTTCAAATACGCGATAAGGCATGTGCTGAAAAAAAAATTTCTCAAACTTTTACATAATGAACCGTGAAGTTATACTCTTCTAAAATCAAACGGAATTTGGTTAATCTACTAGACGGATTATAATCATATTGAACAAATAAATCCCAGGTGTTATAGTTTTCAGAATGAGTCGTGAACTGGCGACCGAGACCTTGTGCGTAACTAGCTCTCTTACGATGACATGAAATTTTGTTTCGGTCAGGGGTCACGACCTCGATTTGAATGGTACGAATTTTCTTTCTGATTTAAATCACCATGATTCATTTGCGATGCTTTGAGAAAATTTGGTTCCGACTTGACAATTTACATAATTTGTTGAATTTATAATCTTGATTAATTCATTATTTATTACCCTATCGGTCCGTTCACTATGTTCTCGCGGCTCATTTTTGATGTTTTCACACCAATTAAGTCAGCAATTAGTTCATCACTTTTCACTTCACAGTCAGACATTACTAGGCATACGAAATAGTTCTTACACTGCTAATTCCTGGTGGCTTCTGCTGGTCTCGAGTTGTATCTTCGGCGCAATCGGCTCCATAGCTTATTTGACCATTGGGCAATAATGATCTCATCTTGCTTGGATTGGCCTGATCCCATCTTGGCTTGTTGGTTGAACTAAGAATTTTCAATGAAGTCACATACCCATACACCGATGAAAACCATCTGGACCTCTAACTACATAGGACTGGCAGGATCGCCATGTGATGTACCCAGCTAGGGTAGGTTCGCGCAATCGTCATGCAGTTGAGAGATGGTGAATAATACGATGTAGACTCATCAAAGGGGTTTATTTCGTAGACACACTGACACAGATGATAATTCACATATGATGTTATTTACTACGACAATAACTAACAAACAATCAATACGTAAACGCTTCTGTACTCTATACTAGCTTCTATCCATCAATGAATCTCCCTCGCCAATTGTTATATATTCTTATGAATATTTACTTGTTTTAATAACATCGTAATCGATAACATAAATGACAATGAGCTCTGGCTTTACGTGCTGCTTCAGGTCTAAAGGGAGGTCGAATAGTCCTTGTTATCTCACGTACGAAATATACAGGGTGTTCAACATACTACAATATTATAAGTATCAACCTGCAGCAATGTTGGAAACGGACGCAGCGGTTCTCTATTGGGACAGACCCATAACAACAGATAGAACAGTGGACTACAATAGACCGGACCTTGTGTTCATTGAGAAGGATCAGAAGTATGGGGTGATAATTGATGTGGCAGTACCATTGACTCATAACATCGGAAGAACGGAGTCCGAAAAAATAACGAAGTACGAGAACTTGGCAATAGAACTGAAGAATATGTGGCAATTGTCGAAGGTCACTATTGTGCCGTTAGTGATTTCGGCTGAGGGAGTTATGTCAAAATCATTCAAGAGAAATCTTCAAAAGATCGAATTATCCCAAAGGATCGCGGGATATGCACAGCAGCCTGTAGCTTTGCAAATCTGTCACATCGTGCGGAAATTCCTGAACTAGTGGGAGGAACTGTAATGTTTTTTCACTGGTTCATAGAAGTAATGCCAGCACAAGCTGGGAACGGGAGACCGATGAAGAAATAATAATAATAAAAATGACCGCACGGGTGTGGTTTGGTTTCTGCCACGCCACAGTTACCTGGGTCACCAAGGGTAAATGGTGGCATACCCATGAAAATGGAGAAAATATTAAGCCAGCAACGAAAAGTGGAAACCGATATCGTGGCAGAAGATCGAAATGCCACTCCACCTGCTGGCTCGACGACCGTGTGGAGGACTGCCCGCAGGGGAGCTCGCAACGCCCGTATCAAGTGGAGCCGCGAAATGAATATTGAAGTAATGCGAGCTTTTCATTACGTGAACAATTGCGAGGACAAACCACTTCGTGGATGGAGATACTCCCAATATACCGAGTTCACCAGGAGGTATCCGGAACTTCAGCTGACGGAAGGGAATCATTCAAGAGAAATCTTCAATGGATCGAATTATCACAGAGGATCGCGGGATATGCACAGCAGGCTGTGGATTTGCAAACCTGTCACATCGTGCGGAAATTCCTGAACTAGTGGGAGGAACTGAAATGTTTTTTCACTGGTTCATAGAAGTAATACCAGCTCAAGCTGAGAACGGGAGACCGATGAAGAAAATAATAATAATAATAAATCCATGAAATCGAGAACATATTGAGCCTCGGAAAGGAGTCGCTGCCTGGGGAGCGCCAGGGCATGTCCGGAGCCGACGCTGGACATAACAGCATGCGATCCGTCGGTGGCAGGGCGCTGAGGAAGCGGGCCCCTGTCATTCAACAAAATGCAGCTCCACCAGAACATCGGGAAGTGGAATCCCAAAGCATGGCAGAATATCAAAATGCCACTCCACCTGCTGGCTCGACCACCGTGAGGAGGACTGCCCGCAGAGGAGCTCGCAACGCACGTATCAAGTGGAGCCGCGAAATGAATATTGAAGTAATGCGAGCTTTCTATTACGTGAACAATTGCGATGACAAACCACTTCCTGAATGGAGATACTCCCTCTATATCGAGTTTACCAAGAGGCATCCAGAACTTCAGTTAACAGAAGGGAACATTGCGGATCGTAAAAATGTTATCATACGAAAAAACTACTTGACAGGACAGGAACTGGATGAGATCAAAAGAGAAATGGGCTATACAATCAATCAAGATCAGATTGTCGGAAATCATAATGAAGAACCTAGCCAGCCGCTGTAGAGACCAGCAGAGACGGCAAGAGAACTGCCTGTCACCCGAACTCCTCACCAAGACTGCCCACAATATCGCCAACTGTATGACACCTTCTTTAGTTATCCTGGCGCAATACGAAAGTACTGATCCGCTCAACCGCCCCATCCTTCCAAAATTGAAGTTCAACTCTACGGCCAAAAATAACATCGAGTGGCTCAACGAAATATTGGCAGAACACCTCAGCACTCAATGAACGCTGGAACAAGTCCACTGATCCCTGTATTGTGCCGCCATCACAGTAATCGGACAAAATGGGCAAAAGATCTACTCCCCAGAACCAGTGAACAGAACGTTTAAAATGAAACTCCGGCCTGGAAAAAAAGATTAATGCAGGACGTCGATAAATTTCGAGGAAAAGTTGATGTCTTGGATGAGTTCCTAAAGGATAATAAATCGCGTGAAGTATTAAACAAAGTGCGAAAAATGGCCATATCCGCAGGGCTGGACCTGGAATCTTCACGACATAGGGAGTTGATAGTTGACCTGAAAGATCGCTTGAGACAACAAGCTAAAGCGAAAGGTGCACGCTTACGAAGATACAACGAGTTATCGAAGCGAAAACAACAAAACGCTGAATATGTGAGAGACAGAAAGAAGTTCTTCAGAAGTCTTGAAAAGCCATCCGAAATCACGTCCAATCAGCATATTGACATCAGCAATGACGAATTTCGGCAATATTGGAGTTCTTTATGGTCGGAGAGTGGTCAATTTCAGAGAAATACTAGCTGGCTGAGGGACATTGAACACCATGCATCCGAAATCGTTGAAATGAGGACTGATATTTTCACAGTCAAGGAAATTTCCAACATTATCAAAAACTTCTGCAGTTTCCAGCATGTTTCCCAAGTTTGGCTAGATGTCGAAGGTCACTATTGTGCCGTTGGTGATTTCGGCTGAGGGAGTTATGTCAAAATCATTCAAGAGAAATCTTCAAAAAATCGAAATATCCCAGAGGATCGCGCGCTATGCACAGCAGTCACATCGTGCGGAAATTCCTGAACTAGTGGGAGGAACTGAAATGTTTTTTCACTGGTTCATAGGAGTAATACCAGCTTAAGTTGAGAACGGAAGACCGATGATAATAATAATAATAAGGTCTTTATTATGATACCACAATTATAGTTTTTTTACAATATCGAGGGCGAGATTTAGCTCGCATAATCCTAGGTGAGATAACTTTGTATACAACTCTGTGAAATAAACCCAAAATCATGCATCTGTTCCACCATCTAACCCTCAAGATTACAAATCAAAAATTGAAACTCACTCTGTGAGCATAATAGAAAAAAAGAAAATGAGTCAATCCATGCCGCACAATGAGAACATGTATATATAATAATTGAGATATCCCCACCTCAGAAAGCCATAGTTCTCTACATAAAAATCAAAACTGAATTCATAGTTAATGTATATTGTCCTAAAAGAAGCTGGCTGGTCATCAGTGTAGACATAAACCGGGTCATTGCGAAAGTTGTCTAAAATATGCAATTTGAACTTATCAAGTGTGATATTTCTGTACTCAAATTCCAGACCGTTCATGATATGAGGTACTTGATATGAATAACACCTAGTGTATACACTAGTTCGGTGCTTGGGGATCGATATCGCACCCCTATTACGTACATTGACCGAGGAACACAACAACGAAAAACAATCTTATTATAGAGGTTCGGTGGTGACTTTTCACTAACGATTCTATGAAATAAAACCAGAGAATGAAAACGTCTTCGGTGCTCCATATTCAGCTACCCGGTGTTTTTGAGGCTGTAAGTTACAGGTTCAAACTTACGTATACCGTGAATAAACCGCAAACAAGAATTCTGTAGCATCTGTACTCTGCCCGCATCGAAAGCAGTCAAGCATGGGCCATAAACGGCGTCACAAAAGTTCATATGTAAAAGCACAGTAACTTCACACAGCAGAACCTTACTGGGTTTGCTAAAATAATTTTTTAATTGGTATAAAAGTCGCAAACCCGAGATATGTTCAGTAAAACGCAAATCGGTATCCACCGCCAAGCCCAAATTTCTAGCACTGTTCACAAAATTTATTTTGCTGCTATTGATTCTTGGAGATGTATGGTCAGAGTGTTTGCATTGATACAGACACTCTGACCATACATCTCCAAGAATCGACTCCTATCATTTTTTGGGCCAAAAAGCTGGCATATAGACTTTTCAGCATTCAAACGAAGACAATGCCTCTCTGATATCTCGTAAATACAATGGAGGTCATAATTCAGGGCCGCTACAGCCTGCGGTGACTCAGAAGGCTTGAAAGATAATTTGAGTTGGCTATCATCTGCATAGAAAAAAATTGTTGCCGAGACGCAAGCCAATACAAAACACGAAATATAAATCACAAATAGGAGTGGGCCCAATATAGACCCCTGTGGTACCCCGCAATTTAAATCCACAAATGAAGATGACGCGCCAGCAACTCTGACTATAATCAGCTAATAAAATTATGGCTGGCCGCGAAAGACCGATATAACTCAGTATGGCTACCAAGAGCTGATGATTTATAGAATCAAAAGCCTTCGTATATTCCAGGGAGGTCAAAATAGTCAGATCCCCTTGATCAATAGACTTGAATATTTCTTCAGTTATATCGAGCAAGGCTGTACAGCAACCGTAGCCAGGTCTGAATCCATATTGTGTGGAGGGAATGATCTTGTATTGTTCTACGTAATTCTGTAATTGTCTCTGTCTAACTTTCTCAATGATTTTGGATAACGTTGGAATTATGCTAATCGGCCGCAAATCATCCAACGCACCGGGGTTTGAGGTCTTCGGAAGCGGGACAACCAGGGACTTCTTCCAAGAGGATGGAAAAACTGAATATTTGAAACAATAGTTCACAACATGAGTTGAATACGGCAAAATGAATGGAACACAGAGTTCAATTGTACTTATATTGATGCCATCATGACCCACTGCCTTAGTCTTGATATTTCGGTTTATTTTAGATATTTCATTTTCGTCAACTTCGTGAAATGAAAACCGTGGAATATTCGGATCTTTAATATTATTGGAATAAAATTCAAGCATCTCGTCATTCACTGCAATTTTTGGTATGGAATCGACAAAATGTTGATTGATCTTGTTGACGTCTTTCAACTTATCCGGAATATTGCCGGATTTTTTGTTTATTATATTCATAGACTTGATCCTTGACCAAAAACTCTTGTTAACTTTAACATTGAATATGGTATTATAATAATTCGTTTTTTTCGTTTTACAGCCAAGGAAACCGTATAACGAAGTTTTTTTACAAGATCCAGTCATTTTCATCTTTGAATCTCCTATAACGACAAACTGTACCATCTCTCAATTTCATCATCTCCCTCAAGGTTGTTGTGAGCCAGGATGCATATTTTTGTGATCCTCATAATAAGATTGTCCAATAAGATTGTCAAACTTTCGCTTATGAAATCAATCTTTCGATCAACATTGTCAATATCGAAAATATTTCTCCAAGGAATAGATTTCAAGTCATACTGGAATTGCTCAAAATCAAAATTCCCTGGTAGTTCTGAATACAGGGCTTTTACGATTTATTTCAATATTCAAATTTAAAATTAAAATTCGAAAAAAATAATGACAGGAATTTAGACTAAATTGTCTTTATTAGTGTGAAATTTTCTACTAAATTTCGCCGACGTTTCGGAGTAATTCACTCCTTTATCCATTCCATACTGGAATTGCTCAAAATCAAAATTCCCTGGTAGTTCTGAATACAGGGCTTTTACGATTTATTTCAATATTCAAATTTAAAATTAAAATTCGAAAAAAATAATGACAGGAATTTAGACTAAATTGTCTTTATTAGTGTGAAATTTTCTACTAAATTTCGCCGACGTTTCGGAGTAATTCACTCCTTTATCAAGGCTACAAAAAACACATAAATGTAAAATATGTCTCCAAGGCACACGACAAATTGCTTACCTCAACTTTTTTGAAAATAATTTTGAAATTCAATATCCGCATTTGTTTGGTTGTGTCGAATTTGATGGAGACTGAAAATTGAAATTTTAAGGTTATGGTAAATTTAACATCCACTTGATTCTTTTTCTTTTTGAGAGTGAAATGTCGCGCACCCCAGAGACAACCTTTCCTCAAAACTCCTCATCTGATCTTGAAAGTGCTTCTCAAGGTCAGCGATTGTTTTGTTTCTAGTAGTAATTCTGTTGACGATTTGAAGACCAATAACCAAAATGATGATTCCTTCGAATACTTATATATCACCGACAAGTTGAAAAAGGTTTCAGAAATTTCGAGCTTGATAAACTTGGAGACTTTTAGAAATTCTTGAAGAGCACGGAAATACACGTTCAGCCAAGACGCATGCTCAAATTAAGGTCGGCGTTTAAAGCGAATAGGAAAGCTCAGCCGATAGAGGCGCCACCGTCCATTTTATGGCATATCTTCATAGAACATGCACTATCACTATCAAGTTCTATGAATATCTCTCTAATCATGAATGAAATGTTCAATGGCGCTCTCTATCCGAAAATCGCCGAACTATGAAATGAGCTAATTTGTGGGTAAAGCAGGAACTTTTTCCCGCCAAAATTTGAAGTTGATCTTCTGAACGAAATTATCAGTAGATTCACTTTTAATCGGAAGTTGGACTATTTTCATGGGTCTTTCTGTTGAAATAAAACAGAAGCATTGGTTGGCTAATTTGCTTCTATTTTTGAAAGAAAAAAAATTAACTATCGGAATGAAATCGATTAAAATTATTTCAACAAGAACCCTAATCCTTTCTGAGTTCACCCACAAAATTTCAGTTCTCAAAGTGAAACCGTTTTCGAAATCAACTTGAAATAAAAACGCACTACATTGAACGCCCACCTTAATATAATATAATATAATATAATATAATTCAGCAAAATAATAATAATATAATATATATATATATATATATATATATATTAATAATATAATATATAATATATATATATATTAATAATATAATATATCTATATATATAAAAGAAAGATGTTGGTTACACCATTTATAACTCGAGATCGGATGGACTGTTATGAAACTTCATATATGGATTCGTCCACGGTCTGGTCATTATAAAATACAATAAAACTGCGAAAAAATCGATAAAAATTTTACTTATGCAGGAAATGCTTTTCCTCCTTTTG
The DNA here is from genome assembly GCA_951802165.1 of Adalia decempunctata. Taxonomy (NCBI): domain Eukaryota; kingdom Metazoa; phylum Arthropoda; class Insecta; order Coleoptera; family Coccinellidae; genus Adalia; species Adalia decempunctata. Next base: position 51,625,597 of record OX637697.1, read on the forward strand.
AGGATGGCCACTAGATGTCGCTACAGTTACAGTTATGCTACCGCTTATTCGTTTGTACTTCATTTGATATTCTCCGCGTTAGATGGCGATATAAACAAATAGTGTTTACAATGACTAGATTCTGTAAAAGTGTGTAATTCGAGTTGCCTACAACTCTGCGCTGTTGGGCAGAACCAAAATGTCTTAGCGTAGGAGTACAGATGTCTAAAATGATTAGATTTCGTTGAGATATGAGAAAAGTTTCGTTCTTACAACTTCAGATGGCGCTATTCACACATTATGCGGGTAGAAACTCACTTATGATCCCGATAGGTGACAGATCTACTTCAGGGATGCAACCCTGCCTACGCGAGCCTTGGTTTATCCCCAAATACCGCACAGGGGAAACCATAGTCCAAACCCCAGTTCCTCTACAAACCTATTATGTATCCACTTCCCAACAACCCCAACATCCCTCATCCCTCAAAAACCACTCGCCAACCCTCTCGGTAAGCGTGGCGTTTAAACTACCATTTTCCTTCAGTAAAACTATGCATATGTCGAAAATCCAAAATATATTACCCCAGGTGGGTAGAATTCTTAACTCAGAATCCCACTCCCACTCCAATACGGACAGCCTCACGGATTCTGGGGGAGGCAGAAGATCGACTAAGTTAAGTTCAAACGTACAGACCATGAAACAGACCCACAATCATGAAATACAAATCGCAACGTACTATATTAGAACCATGAGAACAGATGACCATTTGGAAGAACTAGAACAAGAACTGAAAGAGGTCAAGTGGGATATTTTAGGCCTTTGCGAAACGAGACTACGAGGGGAGAAAAAGAGCACCCTAAAATCTGGGCATATCTTATACCAGAATAATTCAGATAACGGCCACAGCCAAGGAGGAGTAGCTTTTATGGTCCACAAAAACATAAAACACCTAATAATTAAATATTCGGCAATGTCTGAAAGAGTGATATACCTAGTCTTGAAGTTGAATAAACGTTATAACCTCCAGGTGATACATTGCTATGCACCGACTTCTACTGCAGAAGATGAACTGGCGGAGAAACTCTATGAGGATATAACACACGCAAGGAATCTAGAAAAAACCCACTATGTCGTCGTCACAGGGGACTTTAATGCCAAGATTGGAGAGAGACAAGCTGACGACTCAGAATACATAGGAAATTTCGGGCTCGGAAGTAGAAACAGCAGAGGAGAAACACTTTCAGATTTCATGAATGCCGAAAAACTGTTCTGTTTAAATACGTTTTATAAAAAACAAAAACAAAGAAAGTGGACTTGGTGTAGTCCAAATGGACACGTTAAAAACCAAATAGACTTCATCCTCTCGAATGACAGATCAATATGCAAAGACGTATCTTTACTTAACAGATTTAATACCGGCAGATTGGTTCGTGCCAGGATAAACATTAATACTAAGATAGAAAGAAAAAAATTACTTATGAAGAATTCATCTCCAACGTCAGAAATGCTAGCTCAATACGAGGACAAATATCAAGAAGAATTGAAACGGAAACTTACATCAGGCCCACTGGAACATTTAAGTATAGACGAATTAACAGAAAAAATAACTGAAGACATACAAGTTGTAACGAAGAAAATATGTACTAAAGTGAGGAGACCAAAAGAAGCAAAACTGAAGCAGAAGACGATTGAACTGATGGAAAAGCGTAGAAAAATCGGAAGAGATCAGCCTGAGTACAAAACATTGAATGCATCAGTTAAGAAAAACATAAGGAAAGACTTAAGAGCATACAGAACGGAACAGATATTGGAGACCATTGAAAACAATAAAAATTTGAAGGTACTGAAGTCGAGCAGATCCATTGGCAGACAAAGTATGATGAAAGTGAAGAGTGAACAGGGAATTGTACTTTCGGAGAGGACGAAAATTGCTACAGAGATTCAACGATTTTAAGAGAAACTTTATAAATCCACCATCATAAACTCCATATATACCCAAAATGAACACCCTAAACACATCCTGAATGTAGGCTCAGAAAATCTTCCTGAAATCATGTCATTCGAAATTAAAGCTGCTCTCAAACAAATGAAAAACAGGAAAGCTCCAGGAGTGGACAAAATAACTACGGAGATGTTGAAACTTGGCGGAACCGTTCTGGAGGAAACGATTCTAATATTGCTCAATAAATGCTTGATAGAGGGACAAATACCGAAATCGTGGAAAAACGCCGAGGTTATTCTGCTCCACAAGAAAGGAGACAATACAAATATAGAAAATTACAGACCCATTAGCCTTTTGTCCCACCTTTATAAGTTATTCACAAAAATAATTAGTGTTGTTCATAATCGAATGATCTCAATAATCGAATGATGAGCGTTCGAGTGATTGCAATAATCGAATGATCACTCGAATTAAAAATAATCGAATGGTCGAACACCTGTTTTCTGCTTGTATCAGCGTTAACCGCAGAGTTTTCGCTTTTTCGACTTTCATTCGTTCATTTCATACAATAAATATTTTATCTTAATGATTTTATTATTTTATTCATTTCACGAAATTGAAATATTCGAACGGCCATATTGAAGGGGTACAAAAGGACCTTGAATCAAAATCGAAACTTTTTCTTGTGACCTCCTGCCGAGATCAGACGTATCATTCGAGCGATCGCTCGAATTAAAATTCACTCGAGATCAAACGTATCATTCGAGCGATCGCTCGATTTATCATTCGAATTAAATTTCACTCGAGATCAAACGCATCATTCGAGCGATCGCTCGATTTATCATTCGAATTAAATTTCACTCGAGATCAAATGCATCATTCGAGCGATCGCTCGATTTATCATTCGAATTAAATTTCACTCGAGATCAAACGCATCATTCGAGCGATCGCTCGAGTTATTATTCGATTCATGCGCAGAAAACGGGATTTTAGTTCTGCGTCGATTATTTTATCATTCGAATGATCCATTCTAATAATCGAATGATGTCGATTATTGCAATAATCGAATGATCGATTATTTTTCATTCGAATGATAACATCACTAAAAATAATAACAAACCGATTGACAGCAAAGCTGGATGCGTACCAGCCAGTAGAACAGGCAGGCTTTCGAAGGGGTTTCAGCACTATCGAACATCTACCAACAATCCGGACAGTGGTTGAGAAATCGATAGAATACAACATACCACTACACCTTGCCTTTGTCGATTACCATAAAGCCTTCGACAGTATCGAGACGTGGGCCTTCTTGACAGCCCTAGACGATGCCAGAATTGACTCTAGGTACACTGCTCTCATTAAAAATATATATGATGAAGCGACATTCCATGTTAAAATAGACGACGACCTAACGACCGAAAAAATTAATCTAGGCAAAGGTGCTAGACAGGGTGATACTATCTCACCTAAATTGTTCACTCTGGCCCTGGAAAATGTGTTTAAAAAACTAGCTTGGAATGGAAAAGGACTGAAAATCGATGGAGAGTATTTCAGCCATTTGAGATTTGCGGATGACATAGTACTAATAAGCACAGACATATATGAGTTGAAGTCGATGCTACAAGATCTGGATGAAAAATCAGGTGAAATAGGATTGAAGATGAACCTTAACAAGACAAGAATAATGAGCCACAGCCAGAAAAATATCTTTATAAATAACACCAACATAGAAAAGGTAGAACAGTATATATACAGGGTGGCCATTTGAAAACGAAACAGACGAGATTACAGACGAAATAAATTTTTTCGATAGAAATGCTCGGACAGGTCGATTTCTGTTTTGAGGGGGACAACTTAAGATGTAGGTTACGAACGCATAGCGCTTCAACCCTTGCTGCTACAACCCCCACCCCCAATTTTTGAATAGGGAAGATGGGGTGAGTGATACCTCAATTCAAAGGTATTTTCATACTGATTTCAGCACAGTAATTGTTTTTTCATTTTATGGATTAGTTCTCGAAATATTCATGCGTTAGTTAATTTCATCACTTAAATTAATTTTTTGCGAATAATTGACATTTCGTGCTTCCGAAACACCAAAATTTCCGTACTTGTATTTGAAATTGCAAAACATCTACCACTGGGCAAATGAAGTCATACCGTACGTGTTAATGCTACTAGGGTCAGATGTTCGACTAGCTGTTTTATTCACTGAAATCATTCTCCAACTGTACGGTATCAGAACGATTTGTATTGATCTAAGAAATAAGACTTTTCAAAGTCGTTCACTATACGTCTTCTTAAATCTTCTATGGAATCGGGCTGTGTAGAGTAAATTTTACTCTTCAAGTGGCCCCAAAGAAAGAAATCTAGTGGTGACAGATCTGGCGATCTGGCTGGCCATTCAGTGGGACCCCTTCTTCCAATCCACCGATTTGGAAATCTTTGATCCAGATATTCTCCAAATTGGTAAGGCGTAGTGTGGAGGAGCTCCTTCCTGCTGAAACACAATCTGATCTTCCACATAATTTCCAGCATTGTTTTCAATAATTTCCGTCAAAATTGGATCAATGTGATTTTCCAATAAGTCCAAATACATATCTCCAGGAAGATTACCAGGTAAAAAGAACGGGCCGACAATGTTGTCACCAAATATTCCAGCCCAAACATTGAGTTTTTGTGGTTGTTGAGTATAAACTTCGTGGAACAATCTCGGATTAGCATCGGCCCAATAACGACAATTGTGTCGATTTACTGTGCCGTTTAGAAAGAACGAACACTCATCGGAGAAACAAACATTGTACAGATAATTGGGATTAGCAGTTACTCGTTCACTCATTGTATCACAAAATTCAACATCTTCGTTTAGTGCGTGTGAAAGATGGATTTTGTAAGGATGGAATTTTTGATGCTTCAAAATATTTGCAATTCGAGTTCGTGTAAAACCAGATTCATGTGCTAGCTGCCTCGTACTCGTCATTGGATTCAGAGCAATCTGTCCAAGAACAGCTACTTCAGCTGTTTCATTTCTTTCCATGTTTCGTTTTTTATTAGCCACGGACCAGGTTTCTTCAAACTTTGACACTAATTCCAAAACATACTTCCTATTAACATGTTTATCTAAATGTCGTTGATTGAACAATTCTGCGGTTCTATTCGCAGATTGATTGTTTGCAAAAAAAGTGAAATTATTTCCACCCGCTCTGCAATTGAATAAACCATGTCGAACAATGAATTACAACACATACAAGTCTCGATTCAAAACTAAGAATAATTCACATGTCAAAGAACCAGTAAGCCAACTTAATGATCTGTTCGTAATAAATAAAAAATTATCGATTCTCATTTTTTTGAAAAAGATATGAATTCAATAATCAACAAAATGAAAACATTATTGAAGCCAACTGAGAAAACACTTCATAATTAAGTCGGAAATCGTTTCACGAATTGGGACGGGAATATTTCTGTGGCATCATTAATGATTTGATTATCTTACCTGGTAATCTGATTAAAGATATGTACGCATTTGGACTTTTTGGAGATTTCTATCGATCAAGTGTTACCGCATGTTATTGGAAATACTGCAAATCATATCGAAGATAATTTAGATTGAGTTTCAGCAAGATTGAGCTCCTTCGCAATACGCTTTGTTTGTTCGACATCTTGATTAAAGATTTCTATGTCAGTAGATTGGAGGAAGGAAGCTAAAGTCATGGTTGTTTTGAAGCTCAAAATGTCGATTTTTCACAAAAAAACACTACAAGTGCCATGAAAACACCACTTCATTTTCAAATACTTAGTTAAGAATATTTCGAGAACTAATGTATAAAATGAAAAAACAATTACTGTGCTGAAATCAGTATAAAAATACCTTTCAAATGAGGTATGACTCACCCCATCTTCCCTATTCAAAAATTGGGGGTGAGGGTTGTAGTAGCAAGGGTTGAAGCGCTATGCGTCCGTAACCTACATCTTAAGTTGTCCCCCTCGAAACAGAAATCGACCTGTCCGAGCATTTCTATCGAAAAAATTTATTTCGTCTGTAATCTCGTCTGTTTCGTTTTCAAATGGCCACCCTGTATATCTAGGAAGAGAGATCAATGAACATCTAGACCATTCAAGAGATATAAGACGTCGGATTGAAATCGCTAGATCTGGTTTCACCAAGATGAAGAGCTTCTTGTGCAACCCACAATTGTCCATAACAACAAGACTACGAATGCTGAAGTGCTATACATGGTCGTTACTCCTCTATGGGTGCGAAACGTGGACGCTGAAGCAGGAGGACAGCAAGAAATTGAATGCGTTTGAAATGTGGTTGTACAGGAGAATGCTAAGGATAAGCTGGACAAGTAGAACAACAAACGAAGCCGTTTTGAGCATGATGAAGACTCGTCCACGCCTCACCACCACCATAAAGATGAGAAAAACCAGCTACCTCGGGAATAGAATGCGGCATAAAGAATTCGAACAAATCCAACTAATACTGAAGGGAAAAATTGACGGGCGACGGGGTATCGGGAGAAAGAAGAAATCTTGGCTGAGGAATATCCGAGACTGGACTCATACAGGTGGAAATGACCTAATTCATAGAGCTCAAGATAGAGAAGGATATGCCATATTGATCGCCAACCTCAATTAGAGAAGGCACTTAGATGGATGGAAGGTGTGTAAAAAAAATATAAATCTAAATTATAGATTGTGGGAATAGGAATATTAAAAGAAGTACACCAGTGGCGGCTCGTGAACTTTTATCTTGGGTCGGCAGATATACAGGGTTCGAGTGCCTATTAGACGTTTCTGGAGACCTGGACATATTTGAAATCTGAAAATTGGGATTATGATATTGTTCGAAATTCTCTACAGACCTAAGATATTTTTGGATCCGGAGCACTTCCGGTTATACAAGGATTGGAAATAAATTTGTTCAAAAATTTTTTTTTATTACTTCGTTTTTGATATTTTCCGATTCTTTTCGATATTTTGAAAACTATTCGAATGAATACTATCGTTTTGACAGAAATGAAATGAGCATTGATGACTCAAACATATAATGAACGAAAAAATGAAAAAAAAAATTGAACAAATTTATTTTCACTCCTTGTATAATCGGAGTGCTCCGGCTTCAAAAATATTTTAAGCCTGTAGAGAGTTTCGAACAATATCAATTTTCAGATTTCAAGTATGACTAAGTCTTCAGAAGCGCATCCCGCATTCCCGCAGTACAAACGAAAACAGTCGAGGTACCCCGATCCAATCCTTCCTCGTGTTTACGAATCGAGTCATAATCTCATTTGCCGTACCTGAGCCTGCAATAAGAGTTTAATGGCTACTGTTCAGCTTTTTTTTTTCGGCTAAAAATTTCTGGAATTGGTGAAAATAGACGGAAATTCATATAAGTACTATCATATTTAGCATTCACGTCTATAAAAGTAGTAAAAGTACGAAATACGACAAAAATTCGTTTTAAGCAACTTTTATCTCTTATAATTTGTGAGATTGAATGAAATCATCGCATTTTCGATTATGAAAAAGCATTAACTAAAAGGCGAATATAATATTTATCATTATCTGAATAAAATTCCAACAGAAATCAGTCGAATTAGAATTATTTCGTCTCATTCGTATTCGCATTGCATTGATCCAGTACGGCCGAGTACGGCATGCCGTATACAGAAATAAAACTTAATATTCACCTGAAAGAATCGAAACAATAAGCCAATATTTTATCTCCTAACTAAATAACATCAATCAAGCATCTATCAAAATATATGAACACAGAAATTAAATAATAAATCTCAAATTATTTTACATCTCCCCCCTTTGAAGTAACAATTTGAAAATTAAATTGTTTCACAAAAAAAAACATTATTGTTACAAGGTAATAATTTTGTGACATGATAGAAATGTGATGCATTCTTTTGATGGTCCCAGTCTATTTCCACAACAGAATCAGAAACTATTCTCCGAATACGATAAGGACCACAACGAATCTCATCCAACTTTTTCCTATTCAGTTTATTCTATTGCTATTTTCAATATACACAAAATCTCCCTCTTTGAACTAAGCCACTTTCCTATTCTTGTTTATTCTTGATTTGTTTTTATTATGGTATTCGATAGAATTCTGTAAAGCTATCGATCTGTAGTTTGTAAGTTTTTCTTTCTCGTGATTCTTCAGGTATTATGGGACTATCGATTCCAAATAACAAATACTCGGGAGAAAATTTGTTCACTGTATGTACAGTTTTATTATATTTATCTACACATTGTTTAGCAATGGTTGACCAAGATCTCTTTTTCTTTTCCTCATTGGTTTTACATCGAATACGATTCACCAAAGTTTGATTCAATCTCTCATTCAAACCATTGGAGAACGGACAATTAACTGTTGTGAACACGATTTCAATCTGTCTCTTTGCGAGGTAATTCTTGAATTCAGTTGAATTAATACCGCTGTATTGATCCGTAAGCAATAAATCAATTTTATGTTCTGACACTTTTTCCAATAAACGAATAAAATCTAAGCTAGTCTGATTTTTTGAAGTGTGTATGAAAGCAAATCGAGTGAAATGATCTACCAATAAATGTAGATATTTCTTTGTAGACCTTCTACCCCCAAAACCTCCTATTGTATCCAAGGATACAATCTGAAAAGGTTCTGTAGCTGGTCCTAACTGAGATAAAAGTCCATATTTTTGTTCCCTTCGAGATTTATTTTTTGAACAAGTATCACAAATCTTGCAATAATTTTTAATTATTCGATCCATGTTCTTGAAATAATAAAATGGCCGAATTTTCAAAGCTATTTGGTGAACCCCAATATGACCATAAAATCTGTGAATTTTATCTACTAATGACTTTTCCAATTCTTTAGATACAATAATTCTTTCTACTCCCCTTAATTGTTTAAAGAATATATCATCTTATTATTTAATTTAATAAGGAACACAGAACGGGGTAAAGTTTTGGGGAGGCTCTAAAAAGGCGATCGGCGAAGCCGATCGCGGGGGTCGCTCGCGACCCCCGGCGAGGGGGCGACGGGGGCTCCGGAAAGGGGAAGGACGGGGGCTCCGGGGGGTCCCTTCGGATTTTTTTTCCGAGTTCGGGAAGTATTTTAAAAAAATTCGCGAAAAAGGTCGAAATCGACCGATGGACCGAATCGGTCCGACACTTTTCGGACCTTCGGAGGCCCCCAGCCGACGGTTTCTTTTTTTCGATCGAAGCTCCATATTAGTTTGTCTATGCTCCATATCCCCGTTCGGCGACAGATGGGAAGCGTTTTTTGACACGGTCCTCCGGGTGTCCGCAAGAAATTCGAAAAGTTTTGACGTTTCTCGAAAACGGTAAATTTTCCGATCCGGCCAGAAAAAATCGACGAAACCAGAGAATTTCAGTCATTTCGATGATTTTTTACGTTAAATGTAGGTTAGGGTTCTTGACAACGGCCTTCAAAGATTGACGGGACGCACAGATGTCCGTTTTTAGGTTGGGTTTTTTCGACGTTTCGGGACGTCACAGCTCACGGGTGACGCGAAGTTGTGGTAGGTTCTGTGGATATCGTCCATAAAATTGGAGAGCTTTGACATGCATTCTATGCATCTACGCTTTGAACAAATGAGCATGTCATATGCCGCCATATTGGCTTCGCAGAATGTTTTCGTGAAGAATTTTCGAGAGTGGTAATTTATAGAAAAAACGGAACTGAAACGTAGGAATGTAGAAGTAAGTATGTAAATATGGGATTGTCGTACAGAATGTGATGTTTGAATTTTTTCAGGATGTCTTTGTCTTCATGCTTTTATGGGAATCGATATCTTGGATATTTTTGACCGAATGATACCTAGCCTTATTCCGAGTGTATCGAAAAATGACACGTTACAATTAGGACGTTTTAGCATTGATTTCAAATGAAATGGAATCAAGGTGAGGGTTTTCCTACAGGGTTTTTTGAGAACGCCTGTGGAAATCTCTGTTTTCATGGGAATGGATATCCCGGATGTTTTTGACTGAAAAATACCTCCTGCAAAAAAGAAGACGATGAAATATGAATGCAGATTTGTGAAGAAAAATTGAACAAGAAGCTTCGGTGGAATTTCAAGATTTTTTCTCGCAGGGTAATTCCGTGGACAGTGCAATCTAATAATACAGAAGAGGACCAAATGGCTGATTCTTCACAGTTGAAAGGGATAGATGGAAATGAAATAATTTAAAGTGTACCAAACTGATATATCAATAATTGCATTTTGTAACTATTCCATTGTATACATCGTAGCCTTTAAATTAATAAATAATCGTTATAATCTTGAATTTTTTGACTTTTAGTCCAACAATTCCCAACGTCCTTTATTCTCAAAGTATTATTTCCATTTAACTTCGGAAAAGAACTTGAGTGAAAGAGAATCGAATCGAGGTAAGCATAATTATTGTATCTGCATATTCCACTCTTTAAAATGACTTACGTAGTGGCTATCGAGATGTTGAAAATTCCCAAAATGTTAATTTTCTATTTCATTCGTTGTTTCACCGATGTCAATAAAGAAGTCAGCTGTTTCGTTGTCCGTCACAAAACCATTTCATTGGTTAGGATTATGAAGTTCGCAGGAAACGTAGAGGTTACGTATATTTCGAGGGACGACAAGAAAATAGATAACGACGATGGAAATATTACACTGAAATATTCTCAGTTCGGTTCCGAGATACGATTGAGAGTTAACAATGATATTCGGGACTTGAAGAAAACGGAATAAAGCGATCGAAAGATTTCACGTGATAGTGTGAGGTTATAGTCAAAGATATTCACATGAATGAGCGAAAGACACACGTTCCACGACATAGTGCAACGTGTCAGAGTGAGATACAATGAAATAGACATGTCTATTAATCCCTGCACGAATGATATCTATGTTCCTTCATAGCGGTGGAACATACAAGTGTCACGTTGTGACATTCTATGGTTGTCAATGTCCGTCATAGAGTTTGACACCTGTATTCTATGGTTGTCGATGTCCATCATAGAGTGACACGAGAGTCAAGTTGTGACATTCTATGGTTGTCAATGTCCGTCATAGAGTGACACGAGTGTCAAGTTGTGACATTCTATGGTTGTCGATGTCCGTTATAGAGTTTGACCCCTGTATTCTATGGTTGTCGATGTCCGTCATAGAGTGACACGAGTGTCAAGTTGTGACATTCTATGGTTGTCAATGTCCGTCATAGAGTGACACGAGTGTCAAGTTGTGACATTCTATGGTTGTCAATGTCCGTCATAGAGTTTGACCCCTGTATTCGATGGTTGTCGATGTCCGTCATAGAGTGAGACGAGTGTCAAGTTGTGACATTCTATGGTTGTCGATGTCCGTCATAGAGTTTGACCCCTGTATTCTATGGTTGTCGATGTCCGTCATAGAGTGACACGAGTGTCAAGTTGTGACATTCTATGGTTGTCGATGTCCGTCATAGAGTGACACGAGTGTCAAGTTGTGACATTCTATGGTTGTCAATGTCCGTCATAGAGTGACACGAGTGTCAAGTTGTAGCATTCTATGGTTGTCGATGTCCGTCATAGAGTTTGACATTTGTCAAAAAAGTTTTCTTCTTACCAACTATTGGCCTCTTTTGTATATAAATGCGAATCTACATTTAATATTGATCTACCGATAATATTGATCTACCAAAAAGGCGGATCCGTGGGCCCAAACTAGTTTCTTTTTATAATTTTTTTCTCTTCCTTTATGAATATTCTTTTGATCTCTCTCAATATCTTCCTTCTCAATCATATTGACAACTTTTAAAATCTCATCGAGATTATCAAAAGGGCTAAGTACAGCATTTCTAGAAAGACAATCTGCTTCCAAGTTCTCCGATCCTGGAGACTATTTAATGTCAAAATCGTACTGCGAGAGATAATATACCATATCCCCTCATCAGTGCGTGATTTGATATTTAAATTTTCAAGAGGTTTATGATCGGAGAAAACAGTAAATTTGGGACCAATTAACCAGTATTGCCAATATCGAATAGCTTCTTTTATTGGCAGACATTCTAAATAGATGGCTTTTTTCCTTTTTTGACTTGTATTAAATTTCTTTGAAAAATAAGCCATTGGCAGAATCTCCCCATTTTCTTGTTTTTGTTTCAATACTGCCCCAATTCCTTCTATGCTAGCATCTGTATAAATAAATATGGGTAACTTTTTATCGAAAATTGTTAAGATTGGCGCAGAACATAAACAATTTTTTATTTCTTGAAATGCTTTTTCGCAATGATTGTTCCATATAAAAACTGAATCCTTTCTCAGCAAGCTATGGAGAGGCTCTAATATTTTAGCACTATTCTTTATGTATTTGTGGTAAAAATTAATCTTTACTGAAAATTGACGTACGTTCTTTTTCGTTTTTGTTGTTGGAAATTCTCGAATAGATACTAAATTATCTTTCATAGGCATAACCTGATTTTTTTTTATCAAATGACCTAAATATTTTATTGAGTTTTTAGCAAAATCGCATTTTAAAAGTTTGAGTCGGAAGCCTTCATCATAAATTGCTTGCAAAAGTTTCTCTAAGGCCCGGTTGTACAGTGCTAGCTCAACTCCACGCTCAACTGAACTCAGCTCACTCTTGAGCTAGGTTCAGATATGTCATTCGGTTGTACAGGTTACGTTTGAGTCGAGTTCAACTAAACTTTCCTTGAATGCAATTCTTCAGAAAATGGCAACGTCGCTTCCTTTGAGACATGCGTTTTCGATACGAATTATGAAAAATTTTGGACGAATAGAAAGAAGAGTAGGAAAAAGTATGAAATTCTTCTATGACAAGGCGTGAATTTAATATTCAAAATCTGAATTTGAATAAGATTAGTTGGCGATTGTACTTAAAAATTTTTTCGAAGTGTCGGGAACCATGACGGACGTAAAGCGAAGTGTTAATTTCACGTATTCCGAAGAGAACATTTTAATTAATTTAGTGAAAAAATATAGCTATGTTATTGAAACTAAAAAAACGGACAGCAATGTGAACAAAATGAAAAATGATGGGATGAAGGGCATTCAAGAGCGAAATGATATAAAGAAAAAAATTTTATTATTGCAGCAGCATAGTTTATTAAAAAAATGAAACGAAAATGACTTTGTACCAATAAATATTTTGATATAATTGAATAATTTTTGAATTGACAATTTGAAATTTAGTTATCTATCTATAATGGTAAACCTATTGCAGTCCATTGCTCCAATACATTTTGGAAACCTTGTCACATTGTAAAACATTTGGGATTTATTCTTGAATTCATCTTCAGTTCGTGGCATCCGAACATGTTGAGGATAAAGTCGTGCAATATAGCTTTGGATACTTTCCAGACTATCCTACTTGCAGTACCTTTATCCATTCCGATAAAGTCTCCCCCAGTCTGTAAAAAATTTCCAGTGGCAAAATATCGCAATGTGACGAGAACCATTTCCTCAGCTGACACAGCATGGATCCTGAAAAAACTTAATTGAAACCGATGTATTCATAATGAGAGTAAATCTGAAGACTTACTAATCTGTTCGTGATGATATTTCCTCCTGAATCTGGTATATCACAAAACGTACTCCATCTTTTGATGAACGGAATCTCTGTAAACATTCACTTTCATTCAACACCTAAAAATGATTAATTCTCTCCCGATATTTCTTTGGCATTCTTCTCGAATGCATTGCAAAATTAACTGCTTCCACAAAATCTTCATCATTGGTCAATTCCGCAAGATTATTGCCGAATTGAAAATCCATTTCTGACAATCAATAATTTGATAGAATTGATAATTTGAAGTGACATTCCAGCTGAACCAGGCTTGAGCGTCCGATTTCGGCAGCTCAAGTTGAGGGTCGGTTTGAGCGAAGCTCAAGCTTGAACTCGCACTGTATAGCAGATATTTTTGGTTTGAGTAGGGCTCAGTCTTGAACTCGGCTTAAACTCGGACTATACAACCGGGCCTAAATGAACTAAATGTTTCTGAGAAAATCAGAATATCGTCTATATAATTTATACAAAATGAATTCAACATACTTTTTCGTATGATATTACTCAAGATTCGTTGAAAATGGCAGGAGAAATTTTCAAACCAAACGGCAAACACTTCCACTGCCAATGTCCTTGTTGAGTTACGAAAGCAGTTTTACTCCTATCTTTCTCTCTGACAGGAATTGACCAGAATGCAGAGTTCATATCTAATGCTGTAAACCAATGACAGTTCCTTGTTTTTTGTATTATATCATCTATGATAGGAAATGGTTGTGCCTCAGGTACTACTAGCTTATTAAGTTCCCTAAAATCTACACATAGACGTGTTTTTTTCCGTCTTCTCTCTTAAACGCTAAAGGTGCTGGGGCCGCAAATGGCGAACTAGATTCTTCAATCAGATCAGCTTTCAATAATGCAGCTACCTGATGTTCGATTTCTAATTGATCTGGAACGGAGCACCTGTAGGGTTTTTTTGAAATATATTTGTTCTCCAATAATTTTCTCTGAGCTTCATGATTCTGGACTCTGCCGATATCATATTTATTTCTCACGAAAATTGAGTCATATTTTTTCATCAATTCAAGTATTAATATTTGCTTTTTTTTCTTCTAAATGATCTAGATTTGCTTTAAATTTTGAAATATCTATATTTTCATTGAAATTCACCCTAAAATAAAAATCTTCTGAATTTTTTACATTTTTATCAATTGTAGAGGTCTGTTTCTTTCTGGAACACTTCCAAATTTTCTTCCTGTATAAGTTTGAATTTCTTAATGGAATCTAACCCTAACAACATATCATAACGATAATTATTATTATCTACTACAAAAGCTTGCATAGTATCTTCTATATTTCCAATTTTTGAGTTTATCTTCACTGTACTATTGATTAATTGTGCACCACTGATAGTTCTGAATATACTTTTATTTTCGAAAGTAGTTTGATTAATTTCATCTACAATTTTTTTATTTATGAGAGTTATATTAGAACCTGTATCATAAATGGCTGAAACAGTTTTCTTATTTTCTTCTAGTACATTCAGTTTTATCAGTGGTGTCAGATTTATTTTTTTTGTTCAGGAATCTCTAAATTAAGCCTTTCTTCCATTTCCAAATTATTAACAGATTTAATTTCATTATCTCTTCTTTTGTTACGACAAAGTTCAGTTGGATGATATCGTCCTGGTTTCCCTAATCCTTCACACAAGGTTTTTTCTATACTATTAGATATTGAGCTTGTAGTAACAGTTTTAAAAGTGGCCTTTTTTGTTTTTTTATTAGCTTATGACTCTAACTTTCGTAAGTAACTCATTGAGTTCTCTGTGGTTTTTATTTCCCCTTTATCTATTCTATCTTGAACATAAATTGGTAATCCTACCACTATTGGGAAAATCCTAGTCTTAATAGACATTTCTGGATCAACTTCTAGGAGGAGTTTTTCTTTTCTCAATGCATATTCCAACAAGGAACCTCCTAAAAATTTGTAATCAAATGCCATCCTGACATTAATCCATCCTTTGTCCGAAAAGGTTTCTAAAAATGGGTAAATTTCCAGTTTAAGTCCCCCTCGATTTTGCGATGTTTTAATTTTTTTTCGTGAAAAACAAGTGATTTGGTATGATTTACTACTAGTTGCAATGCTGGCAAACAAGTAATTTTGCCGTTTTTCCAACGGGATTTGGAGTGGATAGGGGTGCTGGGTGGGTTTGGTTTTTAGAAATTTTCTTAAAAAAATGACAATTTACGGAAAGAATTAAGCCCGCAACGGACGGCGAGCGATATATTATATCTCATATATTACACCAATATCGCTCCTTATGAAAATGCACCAAGCCCCGCGGACGACGCTATAATATATATTCCGATATTATTTATATTATTATATTTTTCCATACTAAAATGACATATGTCAATGCAAAGCTATAATATATATTATATTATCGCTCGCCGTCCGTTGCGGGCTTTAGTCTTGAATAGTCTGAAAAGGTCAAAATTTGTCAAAAATGTCAAGGTTATTGACCTATTCTTTGTGGCCCTAACTAAATAACATCAATCAAACATCTATCAAAATATATAAACACAGAAAATAATTTCTCTATTTCAGTATCGTAATGAGCTCATTACAGTTCTAAAAACAGTGCTGTAATGAATTGATTACAGCATCGTTTTCAGTTACATTTTTCGTTTTGTGGTTGTCAGCAATGACTTCCGATCCTTTGAAATTTCAGCAGACGTCAATTTGGAAACGTCAATTTTCGTATTTCCTAACGTTCACACCAACTGCCAAAATAAAATATGAAAGTCACTAGGACCTATAATCTGAATTTTTTCATTGAATTTCACAAAATTTGAGTGAAATAGAGAAAATATCGTCTAATACTCGTTGCAGAATGCAATTCCAATACTCATGCGTTCGAAAACTCGCTCCTTCGTCGCTCGTTTTCGAATTTCGCATTCGTATTGAAATGGGAGCCCATTCTGCAACTAGTTTTAGAATATACTATTATACATCTTAAATTATTTTACATATATGTAGAATAAGAGAGAGAAAGAGATCATCGAAAAGCACATCGATTGAGATCACAGAGTATTTGTACATTAGGCCTACGCTACAGATACGGTAGATATGGTCTCAGCATACTATTATATCATTTTATAGAGGGCACATAATTCAAATTGCTTACATATATAATAACATAAATAGCTACGTACCAAAAAACATCTCATGAACAATTTCATCGAACGAAATAACGTTACATGTGCCATGTTTGTAGAATCAAAAATCAACGAATTACTCTTTATTGAATACAGAAACTGGACAACAATGAAAAAAACTGGGCACACACAACATACACAAGAGGAGGTAGTTTTAAACAGTGTCATCCATCACT
The DNA here is from genome assembly GCA_951802165.1 of Adalia decempunctata. NCBI lineage: Eukaryota > Metazoa > Arthropoda > Insecta > Coleoptera > Coccinellidae > Adalia > Adalia decempunctata. Next base: position 51,642,411 of record OX637697.1, read on the forward strand.
GAGATAGTGAGATGTAGTAAAGACAACGCACCATCTATCAATAATCCTCTAAATGAGACAAACTCTTCTCAATACCATTTAAAGATGAAAAATTACATGTGTATTTGGTAGACTTCCATCCATTATGCCAAATTGAAAAGGAAGTTTTCACCAAGGCATCATTGTATAAGTATGCATTTATCATAGGAGAATTCAACGTAAACACATCAAGAAAGAAGAGCCAAATTAGCAACATCCTAAGGAATTCATTATTTCATTCAGCAAAGCCGATACAGATCCAACCTTTTTTATGTTTGGAAACATACTCCATTCACTTTCATAAAATATCGCGGTTTTACATGAAATTCTGACACACGAATATTTTGAAAATGTTAGGTTATGGCTATTCTCCTGAGATGAATTTCAGAAAACATTATGTGAATTCAATAATTTCAAAGACCTGGCGAATGCGGAAGAAACTTTTTCTCTGTTAATACTGGAAATATTCCACGTATATAAACATGGTTGGAAGATTCAGTTATGCTATTTTCTTGTACGGAAATCAAGAACCGAGTTTGAAATTTTACTGAAGAATAAAGTACAGAATAGTCCGTTACTTTGTGATAGTTCATTCGGAAAAAGAATGAAAGTACTCTAATAACCGAGAAAAACGAACGGATCAGACGAACCTATAGAAGTCCCCACTTTGAAAAAATGAAGAAAAATCGATTTGAAATTCGTCATGTTCATAGTCTTTGTGGACACTCCATATGCTGGAGATGCTTTATTATAGCTGCCTAGGATACTTTGAAGTCTTGTCTTTCAATCCATATCAAGCTGTTATTGGTATGTGCAAGGGTTCGTGAAATATAATTGGATAACATAGCCTCTACAAGTATAATTTTTTTGTCAAAATGGCCAATATTTCGAAAACTGTCGAATAAAAATATGTGAAGAGTATACGAAAGCATGCAGGAAATCTCAGAGAATTGAAAAACAATATTGGATATAGGGTGTCCTATTTGAAAAAACAAAGTCCCTCTATTCCTCTTTTGTGGGCCATCCGATATATTCGAAAATATTTTTAGGTTGTGCTCTTCTTGGTGTATATTAAGTCTGCATCAAGAAATTTCGCCAAACTCAGACCGTTACGCGTATATCGTCCGCTGCGGCACTAGTGGGACACCCTGTATATATAGTTCACCTGACTTGCTGATCTATACCACAAACATAAAAAGAAATATTTCCAACATTGTGCTCACTCCTGATCTATTTCAGACCATCTTGCGATTCAGCCAAAAATGGTAATTATAGAAACGTATAGATAATGTTTGGCTAAATTTGCTGAAAAAACAGGTAGAACTTGGAAATTTCCATATGCAGCGAATCCTCATTTCTGTGATTTCCAAGAAACGTGAATTTTGACAAAAATATTTCTGAATAGCGAAAAAGTATAATTCTTAAGATTTATCTTGTTGTTCTAAGAAGAAGTCCAACGAGTGCCACTAGCTCAGTGGCTAGGGCGTTGTTCTAGGACCCAGAAGGTCCGAGTTCAATCCCGAAGCTAGAATCATCATCATCATCATAAGCTTATGCTGTCCACTGCTGGACATAAGCCTCTCCCATATTTTGCCAAACTTTTCGGTCCTGTGCAACCTGTATCCAATTTCCAGCGAGTCTCTTCAAATCGTCACTCCATCTTGTTGGCGGGCGTCCCACACTTCTGTATGCGTCTGCTCTCGGCCTCCACTGTATAATCCTCCTCGTCCATCGACCATCAGTCATCCTAGCCACATGGCCAGCCCACTTCCATTTCTGGTGAAGAATTTTCTCGACGGCATCCTGTATTCCTGTTTTGCGTCTTATTGTTCTATTTGGAACTCTGTCGCGGAGCGTTATTCCTAGCATTGACCTCTCCATTTTGCGTTGCATGATTTGTATTCTTTTTATGCTGTTCTTGGTTAGTGTTAGTGTCTCTGAGCCGTATGTCAACACAGGGAGAATGCATTGGTCGAATACTCTCCTTTTTAAACACATTGGAAGGCTAGTTCGGAATACTGTTTTCATCTTTCCAAAAGCTGACCACGTTAGACCAATTCTACGACTGAGTTCATGTGTTTGATTGTCTCTCCCAATACGGATCTCATGCCCCAAGTACTTGTATGTGCCGACCTGTTCTATGTTATTGTTGTTAATTTTGATGGAATCGCTCAAAACAAGGTTTGTCATATATTGAGTTTTCGCAGTATTTATTTCTAAACCCACTCTTGATGCTTCGTCACATAAACTTTGTATCATTGTTTGTGCTTCTGGCATACTGTTAGTTATCAGCACGATGTCATCGGCAAAGCGAAGGTGGTTTAGTTTTTCTCCATCGATATTGATTCCCATGTTGTCCCAATCTATTTTATCTAACATGCTCTGCAGCAAAGTGACGAACAGTTTAGGAGAGAGTGCATCTCCCTGTCTCAATCCTCTCTCAACTTTAAACTTTTTTGTTGACTGGTCGTTAGATATTTTCACACTTGCTGTTGCCGTCTTGTATATATATCTAATTGCAGCGGAGTATCGATGGTCTATGCGGCATTCGGCAAGCGCTTCTAATAGTTTCTTCTGGTTTATTGTGTCGAATGCCTTTTTAAAATCTACAAATACCAAGATAAGTGGTTTATTATACTCTACGCTCTTTTCTATCACAACTTTCATTGTCAGGAGGTGGTCGTTTGTTCCATATTTGGTTCTAAAACCCGCCTGTTCCTTAGGGAGAAAAAACTCTAGTTTGTTTGTTAAACGTGTTGTTATGATCTTCGTGTATAGCTTGTAGATGTGGCTCTGTAGGCTAATTGGTCTGTAATTTTCAAGATTTGTATTATCTCCTTTTTTATGTAGAATGACAATTTGTGCGTTTTTCCACTGAGATGGTGTTATCCCTTCAAGGAGACATTTATTGAAAAGGATCTTCAAAGCTTCAATAACGTTTTGTCCACCTTTTTTGATGCTTTCTATAACTATACCGTCTTCGCCTGGAGCTTTGTTATTTTTCATACTTTTAAGAGCTAGCCTAATTTCTGCTCCGTTTATCTCAGGAATGTCTTCCGATCCTTGGTTTATCACTATTGGGATGTTGGCATTGGACTCTTCGTTGGATGTTGAGTAAAGTTTCTTGTAGAAACTTTCTATTGCTGTTATAATGTCTATTTTGTTCGTTACTATGTCGCCATCTTCGTTTTTGATCTTATGTATGTTCTAAAACTAGTTGGAGAATGGGCTCCTGTTCCAATACGAATGCGAATTTTTTTTGAACGCATGAGTATTTGAATTGCATCCTGCAACGAGTATTAGACGATATATTCTCTATTTCAGTCAAATTTTGTGAAATTCAATGAAAAATTCAAGTTATAGGTCCTAGTGACTTTCATATTGTATCTTGGCAGTTGGTGTGAATGTTAGGAAATACGAAAATTGACATTTCCAAATTGACGTCTGCTGAAATTTGATAGGATCGGAAGATAGATGCATGGAAATACCTGGTGTTGGCACTGATTAGATTTTGTCTAAGACTTTCTTGTCGATCGAAAATCTGATATTTTGTGCGGCTTTTCATTTCTCCCGAAAGGGGTCGCGTTATTTGTCGTTGCAGCAGTAGCGCCACGACCGATAAATATTGCAGATTTATTCCGGAACTAGACCAAAATCTGAAATCTAGGATGCCGTTTTGATCTACAAATTTTGGTCACGATTTTTAGTAAGGAGTCGATACATCAGGTGTTCTATGCATCTATATCGGAAGTCATTGTTGACAACCACAATTATATATTCCAAAACTAGTTGCAGAATGGGCTCCTATCCCAATACGAATGCGAAATTCGAAAACGAGCGACGAAGGAGCAACGAGTATTAGACGATATTTTCTCTATTTCACTCAAATTTTGTGAAATTCAATGAAAAAATTCAAATTATAGGTCCTAGTGACTTTCATATTGTATCTTGGCAGTTGGTGTGAATGTTAGGAAATACGAAAAGTGACATTTCCAAATTGACGTCTACTGAAATTTAAAAGGATCGGAAGTCATTGCTGACAACCACAAAACGAAAAATGTAACTGAAAACGATGCTGTAATTAATTCATTACAGCACTGTTTTTAGAACTGTAATGAACTCATTACGATACTGAAATAGAGAAAACTTATTCTACTAACTCGTATAAGCGACAAGCTCAGAAGCTTGTAGTTTCTGAGACTGAAGGGGTCTCCTCAGGAGGCCTAAGAGTTATCAGTATAATCATAATAATAATCTAGGCTCCAAAATATTGCCCTTACAAGATCCAAATTCGTATTGTTCTAATATTATTTTTTATCCAAGATTGTTTCTAGAAATTTTTTATTAAAAGTGTTTTGGATACAAGGAGGGAAAACCCAAAAATTTGCAAGAAAGTATAATACATATATGTGAATGGTTTAATACAACATTATATTCCATTTCATTGATCAACATTTTTCTCACATATATTCCACAAGAAATAGAGCCTAATCATTTTTTCAGGTCTCTCCCAACATTGTACAGCATTCATCAACATTTTAGCATATGTTTCAAAAACAAGAAATCTGAGATTACTCACAGAAAATTATGGCTACCATGTAGATTCAAGAACAAACACTAGTCATTATTATCAATTTTCAACTACTCCAAACATGAAAGAAATGGTTTTAAGAATAAAAAATATGAAAGGATATGATAATTCTGCCAAACTTACACTTCGTCTAAGCTGCGACAGTTTGCCTTCAGAAGACAAATTTTTAGAATCAAGGACAATAAATTTAACCAGTAAAAAGATAGATATACCGTACTGGTTGAATAAAGATGGACAATACTTTTTGGAATTTGATTTCAGCAAAAATGATAGAGATGCATCACTGGATTTCTCATTGGATTCAATAAGTATAGATAAAACTTTCAGAAAAAGGAACTTGAGAACATTTTTGAGTGATAAATTAGATCCTATTCACTATAAAAGTGCAATCATCGACTATTATGAAAATCTTCATACAAGGTCAATTGATCCATATACATCATATGATTTAATTAAGGAATCAGGATCTGAAGCATTTTTGTACACATACAACATTAATCATGAAGAAGAAAATGAATTTATGGTTCCAATACCCTTGAACTTAACTAGTGACGATTTTTCAGTTTTGAAATTCAAGATTGAGGATATAATTGACGTAGGGGGTACTTTTGAGTTCAGTATTGATTTTCGAACGAAAACGAATAAAGCAGGCAACGTTATGTTTTCTCCAGAAGCTGTTGATCAAATAATTATAGGTTGTATCAGTCAAGATATGTATCATGTACCTACCCTACCCCGTTTTTGTGAATACAACGGAGTAAAAACTCCAGCACCAGTTGTTATAAATAATACTGTTGATAATTCAACTGTATTAATTCCATTCCCCGAATCTGGAACATGGTATGCTACAGTGAAACTATTTTGTAAACCTTGCAGGACTTGTTCTTGTTATGAAAGATGCAGTGAAAAACTAAGGAACTGCGTTTCAAAGTGCAGCTGTACTACAGTAAATTCTTGCAATGCATGTTCTAGAGCATGTAAAGAGGAAGTTGATAAACATGGCGAATGCCGGTCTTGCAATTGTGATGAAAATTGTGTGAAGAATCAAGAGTCCTGCAATAGTTCTATTATGTTTGATTTAAGTTCTTTTCCTTGTATCATGGGAAAATGTGGACCAAATGGAAGATGCCAATATGTGTTGGTTGATGGATATATTTTTTCTGCTTGCCAATGCAGGAATAAATATAGGGGTGAGTTAATTCTATTTCAAATAAATGCTATTTTACACGGGTGGCCCAAAATTCAATGTGCAACTCATAAAAAATATATCTTCGTTACTGGTTATAATTTGAGATAAGATAAGGATATGCCTTCTGAAAAAAGTTTTTCCTTGAAAACTAGCTGGCCTGGCGAACTTTGTTTCGCCTAAATGATACTTAAGGTGGATTACACAAATCGCAATCACCGGTGATCGGAGATCAACGGCTTCGTTCTCTGATTTTTGAACTCTCAAATCGAGTTGATTCTAGATCAAGCTCCGATCACCGGTGATTACGCTTTGTGAAATTTTTTCAAACAGGAGATAAATTAGGCGAAATTAAATCCATCCGATCTCGAGTTATAAATGGTGTTATATATATATATATATATATTTGATGTATTTTAAGCGTCACAATATTATTTATATAGGTAGGTAGGTTAAGGATGTATTTCGACTCGCTACTTAGTATTTGGAGGCTTTTATTTCATCTGCTCTTTAAATTTTACTTGCCAAGCTTTCGGGCCACTTCGGTCCTTCTTCAGGGCTTAAAATTAATTGAGGTTTTTTTTGATAAACTTCAATAGCATTCACAAATTTCAGGTATAAATTATTCTCAGGAAATATATTACAGCAACAATCGTCATGTGTGTCCGTCATAAATAGTACGACTGTGATTGAAAAACTATCATTATCAAAATGGGATTTTACAATGACATCACTTTACTACACGGCAGAGAAACATCCATCAACTTAAAAAAATGGTCATCAAACAACAGAAAGTTAGCCTCCCTAATAAACAGGAGGATTTTCCTTTTAGAATGCAAGAGAAAGAACCTTACTCCGAACCACATTAATCACAACCTAAAAAATGTTCTACGACTTTTTGAATTAGAGGGAAACAGCCGGTACAACAGGAAGGTTGAGAAGTTGAATCAAAATCTTTCAAATTCAATTCTAAAGCTAGAAGTAAGCAATACCAACAGACAAGTAAATATTATGAAAAAAGTAAACAACAAATTAATGGAAGCTCTAAAAAACAAGTTGCCTCCTGAAGTAGTAAGTGAATACCAGAGTAGACAACACACAAAATATAATAGGATATTCAAAGAAATCAAACTAAGGAACATAAATAAAATAAATAACCTAGAAAAACAAAACAAAGGAAAAGGTCTCAAGATTCAAGAAAAATGGCTCAAAAATATGACAACCACACCACTACCAGAGGATGTCAAGATCATGTTAGCATTGGGTTCCAAATTCAGTGTACCAGTTTCCACTGATCATTTACCGATGCACAAATTAATCACAGATGTCGAAGACTTAATACAGAAGGTTCCAGCACAAAAAAGGGATCTACTTAGAGCAAAAATAACTAGCCTCATCACCAATTTTGTTCATAAGAACCAAAACTCGAATTATACCACTGAAAAATTATTTACTGCTACAAAGAATTTTTTGAATTCTAACCCAGAAATAATTATACTAAATAGTGACAAAGGGTCAGTTACAGTTGTTATGGAAAAAGAAGAGTACATTCAAAAGATGACAACTATTATTAATACTGAACATTTCTTAGAACTCCACAGAGACCCCACATCCACCATACAGAGAAAAAGCAATGATTTTGTGTCTTTACTGCAAACACATAAAGTGATCACAAGAGAACAGTCCAAATCAATGAAAGTATACAATTCTGTTGCTCCAAAAATATATGGAAACCCAAAGATTCACAAAGAGGGTGTTCCGCTCAGACCAATAGTCTCGTGTATACAATCACCAACACTTAACCTCTCTGAATTCATGGTTGAGACATTAAATAATGCCTATGACAGAAACAACCAATATTATACCAGAGACAGTTTCCAATTTGCTGAACAAATGAACAACCTAATGATTCCAACACAGCACGAAATTCTGTCACTTGATGTTGTCAACTTGTATGGTAACATCCACAAAGAATTAGTAATAGAAGTTATAAACCACAATTGGGACTCCATTCAACAACATACCACCATGCCAAAGCAACTCTTTATGGATATTCTACATTTCCTCCTAGACAATAGTTATTTCAGTTTCCAAGAAAAATTTTATCGCCAAGTTTTTGGTAGTGCAATGGGATCCAAACCAAGTCCAATTCTAGCCCAGTATAGTATGGACCATATATTAGATAAAACCATCTCGAAATTACCTTTCAGGATTTTTCTCATCAAGAAGTATGTAGATGATTTGTTCATAATTGCCCCAACTAATGGTATAGAAGATCTTCTACTATATTTTAATGCCTTCGACCAAAATATACAGTTCACAATAGAAAGAGAAGATGAAAATCACTCAGTTTCCTTTTTGGACACAAAAGTGTTCCGTATAGATAACATTATAAAACTAAACTGGTTCCGAAAAGAAACAACGTCAGATAGGTTCATTCACTATCAGTCAGATCATCCAATACAAACAAAGGTAAATACCATAAAAGGGATGAAAGAAAGAATCCAGAAACTATGCCACCCAGATTTCTTACAAGAAAACATAATCAAACTGAAGACAATTTTTCTCACAAATGGATACCCAAAACACATGCTAAACAAACTACTTTTTGAGTCGACACCAATAAATAATGAGAATACAACATCAAGACAACGAGATATTGATGAACCAACTAAGTATGGAAGTATATTAAACATAAGAGGTCTATCTGGTAAAATCAAGCATTGCCTAGGAGATGAAAACCTGAAAATAGCAACGTACAACTCAAAGACACTTTTCACCCTTTTCTCCAAGTTGAAAGACCCCACACCAAAACTTTTCAACTCCAACATCATTTATAAAATTAATTGCTCTGACTGTGATTCTTCCTACATAGGACAAACTTCCCAATGGTTAAAAAACAGAATCAACATACATAAAAGTGATGTCAGAAAAAAGAACATGAGATGTGCATTAACGAAGCACTCCCTTGAAGAAAATCATCAAGTGGATTTTGACCACCCAGAAATTGTAGACAAAAGTTCAAAGTATAACAAAAGACTAATATTGGAAATGATTCACATACAAAAACATGATAACACGATAAATAAGAAATCAGATGTCCAGAACTTGAGCAACATTTACACGTACCTATTATCAAGAGACCATAAAAGATCAACTGAAGATGAAGAACAATCCTCTGTGATCACGTCATAGTTCAATGTTCCTAACCTAAAATGTAAACCCGGTTAAAACTTTCCTGAAAAAACATTACATCTCTAATTTTTAATAGTAATCAAAGTCATCATTGAATCTTTTTATTTAAAATCAGAAAATTGGCATAGTCTCACATTCTGTAAGTTGAATATTGTATCTAGTTTAACTTTCACACTATTATCTGTTCATATTGTAGTCGCCCTGAGGAAGAGAACAAAAAGTTCTCGAAAGCTTGGCATGGAATAAAGAGAACATCAGAATTTCCAATTTTTTTGTCAGTCGAAATTCCCTGAAATAAACCCAATCAAATATAGTACGACTGTGATTGAAAAACTATTATATATATATATATATATATATATATATATATATATATATATATATATATATATATATATATATATATATATATATATATGTAAAGTACGACATCACCGTACTTCAGATAATGTTCTATAAACCTTTTTGTCTATGTTTCTTCATTTATGATTATGTACCAATTGATCATTTGTAACTATAGTAATAAGTTGTTCATTTGTTGATTCCGGTTCGTATTGTCTGATATTTTGTATTTCATCATTACAGGTATGTATTTAGTTATAAAGTTATTCATGTTATCAAAATAAATCATCATTACAGATGCAATCCTAAATCATTTCACGATTTGGAGTCTTACAAATACAAAATATCAAATTTTGACATTTTGCCATGTCAAAATACAAACTTTTCATAGTGGCCGAAGCCAGCAATATGAATGAGGAAAATACAGTTTTGAACCTGAAAAGGATAAAAGCAGCAGATGAGGAGACTTGGTATAGTTTTCCCAATGAATTCCAAGGAATGATTAACCATAGAGAATTGGCTGATGTTCAATGTGTAAAATCAGCTGTCAATTCAATAAAATCAAGAGGACAGTTCAGAAATATTAATATCCTGTTTTCATCGGAACTAGAGAAAATTTATAAAGATGATGCAGGTAATTTTGTTTTTAATGAATATATGTTGGAGGAGTACCAAACATTGCCTTCTGCACAACCATCTGAAATGAGCGCAAGTGCCGCAAGTTATACTGAACTTGTAGCTTGTATGAAGAAATTGGCTGTGGATAAAGATGAATCTTTGAGAGAGATTATGAAGCACTTTTCAATAGAAAAATTTTCTACCAGAAATAAAAATGTTGAAGCTTGGGTAAATAGTTTTGAAAAAGAAGCAAATCGATTTCTTTTGAATGGGCCAAAACTTATAGAAGCGTTCCGCTTATGTCTAGATGCATCAATGAACGATTGGTTTCTGAATGCTCAGAGAAGGTTAGGATTAGAAACAGCCTGGAATTTATGGAAAGAAGATTTAATTTCGACATTTGGCGATTTGTCTTGGAAACAAATCAGATATGCTTATAACTTTCGGTATTTATTTGGTTCCTATGTAGAATTCGTAGTAAAAAAAGAAAGAATATTGCTCGAACTCGATCATGAGATTCCAGAAGGGATAAAACTTAATCTCATTGTATTAGGTCTTCCCACTCAAATTCAAAATTCTCTTAATCGAAGCTCTGTTCTGACTGTTAGAGATTTGATAAGAAAACTGAAGAAATTCGAAGGTGAAAGTCCTAAACAAATTTATAATAATGAAGAAACCAGCTCAAAAAAGGATGTAAGTTCGAGTATTTCACTGAAAATGAATAAGCCACCTTCCATTGTAAAATCTTCGACTGAGAAGAAACCCTGTTCCATTTGCGAAAGAAATGCCAAAGGAAAACGGTATCATTCTGAAAATTCATGTTGGTTTAGAGAAAAAAATTCGGGTGTCGTAAAAATGGTAAATAATGTAGAAATAGAATCTGATTTGAATGAATTTATTACCGATCAAAAAAACTAATGTTGTTACCACTGATCAAAGTCGATGTACTCATTAATGAAAAAATAAATTGTGAAGGGATATATGATCCCGGTTCAAATATTTCGTTAGTAAATTATAACCTTTTACAAAAATATAATGTTCCTATAATAAAAATTAATGAGAGCAAATTTTGTATGGTCAGTGGTATTGGTAAAGTTGATGGAGCTGTTTTACTTAAAGTACAAATAATGAATATTTGCCGAACAGTATTAGTTTTCGTCATAAGAAGTGATACTTTTCATAATGAATTTTTAATTGGTCTAGATTTAGTGAAAGTTTTTGGACTATGTCAAAATCAAAAACTTGAAATCTCTCAGGACATTTCCGAACTTTCGAAATCTGATGTGGAGATTGCAAATTTTAATCTGAAAAACTCTTCGAATTCAACATATTTTAATATAAATGATTCTGCTCAAGTAAATTTCAATGAATATATTAATGTAGATGATTTCTCTGCTAATTTGGATCATTTAGGAAGAAATGAAAAAATGGCCATCGAGAGTATTATAAATAAATATTCAGCAGTTTTTGCAAAAGATAAATTTGATATTGGTTCAGTATCAGATCATGAAGCTACTATAAAATTAATGGAACATAAATACGTATCTAGAAAACCGTATAGGTGTTCAATTGATGATCAAAAAGAAATAGATTCACAAATTTCTAAATTATTATCGTCAAATCTTATTGAGGAATCAACCTCTCCTTTTGCAGCACCTGTTACTCTTGTTTATAAAAAAGGAGAAAATAAAAAAAATAGATTATGTATCGATTTTACAGCCCTTAATAAACTAGTTGTACCAGAAAGCCATCCATTTCCTCTAATAGATGATTTGATTGTAAAAACTAGAGATTGTAAGTGGTTTTCTGTATTAGACATAAACAGTGCTTTTTGGTCTATTCCTCTTCGTAGCAAAGACTATTATAAAACGGGTTTTGTTACACAAAATGGGCATTATAATTGGAAATGTCTACCTTTTGGTTTAAAAACTGCTCCAGCTATTTTTCAGAGAATCTTAAGAAATATTATTCGTCGAAATGGCTTGGATGAGTTTTGCATTAATTACATTGATGACATATTAATATTTTCTTCAACATTTGAAGAACACTTATGCCATATAGATAAATTATTACAAGCAATTTCTAAGGAAGGATTCCGACTAAAACTTTTGAAATGTAATTTTGCCAAAAACAGTGTGAAATATCTTGGTCATATAATTGAAAATAACATAACAAAACCTATTAATGATAACGTCATTCCAATCAAGGAGTTTCCAATTCCACAAAATAAAAAAAACATTAGGCAATTTTTAGGTAAAGTTAATTTTTATCGTAAATATATTCCTAATATTTCCCAAATTTTAGAACCTTTCCATAATTTACTTCGGAAAAATGTTAATTTTGAGTGGACTTCAGATTGTGAGAGAAGTTTCAAATTAATAAAGGATTATCTTTGTTCGGAACCATGTTTGGCAATTTTTAATCCTCGAAGAGACACTATTGTGCAAACTGATGCTAGTATAATTGGCATAGGAGCAATTTTAAAGCAAAAACAGGAGGATGGAACCTATAAACCCGTAGCCTATTTTTCAAAAAAATTAAATGAAGTCCAAAAACGTAAAAAAGCTGTATTCTTAGAATGTCTAGCCATAAAGGAATCATTAAGATACTGGCATTACTGGCTTATAAATATGAACTTTGAAGTTCATACTGACCATAAACCTTTGGAAAATCTTAATATTCACTCTCAGACAGATGAAGAATTCAGACATATGATGTTTTATCTATCTCAATATAATTTCAAAGTGAAATATGTGCCAGGAAATTTTAACTCAGAAGCAGATTGTTTATCTCGCAATCCTGTTCTAGATTCCTCAACTTTGGCGGAGAACTTCAAAATTGTTAATTTTATCGAATTGAATGATATAATGAAAGATCAAATCAATATTGAAAATAGTTTACCGTCTAATATCCGTATTATAAAAAAAGGCAATATTCTTTATACTCAACGTAAAAACTACTATAAAATAATAATTTCTCCAGAATTCTGTCGTAATATAATAAAACAAATTCATGATAAATTTGGTCATATCGGTCCGAAACAAATCGAATTGAAATTATCACCATTTTACTTCTGTAGTAATTTAAGAAAGTTAATAACTGATTTTTGTCATTCTTGTACAGTTTGCATAAAGAATAAATCACGTATTCCATTTATTTATGGCTATCTCTCCCAATTAGGACCGGCTAAAAGTCCTTATGAGTATATGTCTTTAGATACTGTGGGAGGCTTTGGTGGAAACAACTCTCCTAAAAAGTATCTCCACATACTTGTGGATCATTTTACTCGATATGCGTTTATTCATACATCCAAAACCCAAAAAGCTCATGATTTCATAACACTTTTGAATAGGCTTCTGAATAAAAAGATCAAAATAGAAACACTATTAACTGATCAATACAGTGGTATTAATTCTAGAGAATTTAAATTGTTTCTGAAGAAAAATTGTGTAAATCTTATATTTACTGCTGTGGACTGTCCATTTTCTAACGGTTTGAATGAGAGGCTAAATCAAACTTTAGTTAACCGTATTAGATGTAAAATCAATGAAGACTCCTCTCGTTTGAATCGTCCATGGTCTGTCATAGCAGAAGAATGTGTAAAAGAATATAACAATACCGTTCACACCTCTACGCAATTCAGCCCTAATTATTTATTAAACAATATTGATATAAAAATTGTACCAGATTGCTGTAAAGTTGAGAGAGATCTGGATAAAGATAGGAAAAGAGCTTTGGAAAATTCCCAGAAAATTCACGATTTTAATAAAACTAGAATAGACAAAGTTCGTAAATACCCCACTTTTGATGTAGGTGACTTTGTTTTTGTGTCGCATGGAAATTGTTTAAATCGAAATAAATTAGATGAAATTCGAACTGGTCCGTTTAAGATTTTGGAAAAATTTTCAAATTCTATTTATAAAATTGATTCAGGTATAAATAAAGCTGAATCAAATTTTTTCCATGTATCCAAACTTTATCCAGTTTTCTCTGATACTCCGGAGTAGCCTCTGGGTGTGGGGATGTAAAGTACGACATCACCGTACTTCAGATAATGTTCTATAAACCTTTTTGTCTATGTTTCTTCATTTATGATTATGTACCAATTGATCATTTGTAACTATAGTAATAAGTTGTTCATTTGTTGATTCCGGTTCGTATTGTCTGATATTTTGTATTTCATCATTACAGGTATGTATTTAGTTATAAAGTTATTCATGTTATCAAAATAAATCATCATTACAGATGCAATCCTAAATCATTTCACGATTTGGAGTCTTACATATATATATATATATATATATAATAGTTTTTCAATCACAGGTATATTCACGTCGAATAGTTTTCTCATAATCAGTGTCCTATCTTATTCGGAAGATGGAGGCCTGAGCAATTCACTATTGATATATTAGTTTATGATTGCTGTTTGAACTACATACATATCTTGGCTCACCATGTAATAGAAATTGGTATTTACGATATAATTTTTATGCGCATTTTTATCTCCATAATATAATTTAATTACTCATGGATGCACTGTTGAATGATTTGCATCAGAAATGGATTAGCGAGGATTATTTTTTGATTCGTTTTTGTTCAATATATAATACTAGCGATCCGCCCGGCTTCGCACGGATGCAATTCTGATACTAAATACCTACTACCTACACCTACTGCATAATGTCCTTATAAACAACTTTTACAGCTTTTTTGTCATCAGACAATACAAACATATTCCTAGATTATCATCCATTATGAAATCAGTAAAATAGATATTGGGTGTTTTGGATATTTATTTATCAATTGTTAGTTTATAACAATGCCGACGTTTTGAAGCAGTTCGCTTCTTCCTCAGGGCTAAAATTCAACATACAATATTATTGGAATTATTCTTAAAATTACAATAAAATTAAATCAATCACCTAGTTATTCAAAACAATATCGTACGCTATTATATGAATCCTGAATATCAACCTCAAAGAAATCAAAATCATTTAATAATAATAAAAGTGTGTAGCTGATAACAATGTAACATCAAATGTGACGCTAGACATAATCATAGTTTATCTATGGACACAAGAAAACGCGTCGACTGTCAAAACAATGTGTCGTCGGAGTATGAATGGGTTCCTCGAGAAAATTCTTGGCCAGTACTGATCGCTTCACCGCAGACAGGTCAGAACCCATGATATAAGAATAGGATTGACGAATCATGATACTAATAAACGGATACAAACATACAAACTCGTTCGGGTCCCACCATATACCGAGAAACAACCAGAGTCATCCAAACGGAAAAGTACTCCAATCTACCGACATATCCAACGGCCAATTCCACCACAAGACAAAAACACAACAATTAAGGACACTCACAATGAAAACATTCGATGGACTCAAGTCCACTCCACCATAATCAAGGCTTGCCTAAACTGTGTGCCACTCAGAAATTTCTAATTAGGTTGTTGTAAACAATACTAAGGTGTTGTACATCTTCTCTGTGATTTACCGTGTTGTTTCGTTTTATTTGGATCATCTCACTAACATTACGTCTATAACCAGATTGTTCTTTATCTAAAATTTGAACTTCTTCAGAATTGAATTTGTGACCTGTAGTCATTTGATGCAATGTTAGTGCTGTTTTGTTGAAGTTCGTTATATTCTTACAATCGTTCTTGTGTTGTCTTACCCTTTCACGTAAGTATTGTTTAGTTTGACCTATATAACATCTGTCACAACCATGACATGGTATTTTGTAAATTAGTTCAGAATCAAAGGTGTTAGGTGTTCTATCTTTAAGCTTAGTGAAAATTTTTTTTGGGGTTAGTTAGATTGTAAAAAGCGCATTTACAGTTCAAACTTCTGAACAGTCTGTTAATGCCATGAGAGATGCCAGGTAAGTAAGGAAATTTTAAGTATGAAGTTGCATTTTCTTCTAAGTGAGAGTTGTTTTCGTTGTTAGTTCTATTGTCTGAAGTATGTTTTTTAAATTCTATTTATGAGGTAATTAGGATAATTATTTTGTTTCAAAATCGTTTTCACTCTCTCTAGATTATTTCTATGGAATTTGATATTGCTAAGCTTCAATGATCTCCCTATGAGGTTATCCATCATGTTACATTTTTGTTGTATGCTATGGTTGCTATAAAAATTAATGCATCTGTTGACACTTATTGGTTTAGTACACCAGTTAGTTATTAATGTTGTATTTTCTCTAATGATCAATAAATCTAGGAAAGGTAAGCACTGGTTATTTTCTTCTTCTAGAGTAAATTGAATTTTCTGGTGATATGAATTAAAAACTGTTAAAGTGTGTTGTATTTTATCTGATGGAACCAACAATTAATAAGGTATCGTCAACATACAGTTTCAGAAGAGGAGTGTTAAAACCCAATCTATCCATTGCATAATAGAAAATTTCATTCATTATTGAATTAGCAAACGTAGGACTAGTGGGAGAACCCATGGCAGTACCATCAAGTTGTTTAAAATATTGTCCTAAACAAAGTACCCACCATCAAAGCAAAGGTCCACCAGTTCTAAGAATTTTTGTTTATTTAAATCTGTAGGCAACTAATGAAACTCCACAAATAGAGAAAAGATAATTAGCGAACAACTTCTTGGGTTTTCTCTTTCCAGTGGTCTTACTCCTGACGAGCAGCACGGTTTTGTTCCTGGGCGCACTACGACAACAAATCTCCTATTATGCATAACCGACTGGACAAAAGCAATTGACTCCGGTCAGCCAACGGATGTCATATATCTGGATTTCTCCAGGGCTTTCGACAGGGTCCCGCACAACCGTTTACTGGCAAAGTTGGAGCACATTGCTGTTCGGGGAGGGCTGCTCGATTGGATTAGAGCTTTTCTGTCTGGCCGTTCATACCGCGTGCGCGTCGGCGATGGGCTCTCTTCATCCGCATGGCCTGTACTATCTGGTGTCCCTCAGGGTTCCGTTCTGGGGCCTCTTCTCTTTCTTCTTTATACCTCAGACCTTCCACGTCGTTTTAAATCCACCATGTCACAGTTTGCCGACGACATTAAACTCTACAATAACCCTATATTGAATCACGCTGATCTTCAGACAGACTTGAACATCTTGAGTGAATGGTGCGAAGAATGGTTGCTTCCCCTTAATATAAGTAAATGCTTCGTTCTTCACATAGGTAAAAACAACCCTCGACTGCGTTACACCATCAGGAGCGGGAAACAGATTTTTCTTCCTATATTCAGTCTGTTCCTTGAAGCGTATGCATTATATTGTCGGATTTACGAAAAAAAAGTATATATCGCTTTCTTCCAAAAGAATATATATTAAGATATAGTAACAAATGGTACTTAATAAGTAATAACAACTAATAACCATTAAAGATAATTTTATTAAGGATAGCCATGTTGTAGCAACGAACGACGTTGTCGCCATCGCGTGACCTTACGGCGAACTGACAAGTTCGGACGTTTTTGACAGTTCATTTTTGTATCGGAGCCTTCTCTCCAGTTATTCTATGCTCCTAATTCATACTCCGACGACACATTATTTTGACAGTCGACGCGTTTTGTTGTGTCCATAGATAAACTATGATTATGTCTAGCGTCACATTTGATGTTACATTGTTATCAGCTACACACTTTTATTATTATTAAATAATTTTGATTTCTTTGAGGTTGATATTCAGGATTCCTATAATAGCGTACGATATTGTTTTGAATATTTTTAGAATAATTTTAATAATATTGTATGTTGAATTTTAGCCCTGTGGAAGAAGCCAACTGCTTCGAAACGTCGGCATTGTTATGAACTAACAATATCTATTTTACTGAATACAATCATATTTTGTTTAGAAGTTACTCTTGAAAAAGCGACATATAATTGACCTTGAGAAAAGCACTCAACGCTCAAATCTAAGCACGCGGCCATCCGGATCGGTATTGCCGGCGCCGCACCTCTATGTCCCTGCATTTTAAATCTGTAATATCTTCGGAAATATTCATTTAAATTACATGTTGTAATGGTAATGGCTATTGTGGGTTATCTTTAAGAGATAGACATATACCATCGCTGACTTTTTGTTGACCTCTTTTAGGCGTACAATACCGAGTACATTTTTTTGATTTATCTCGTGGGGTTCAGTCAGCGTTTTCAATGTAAGCGCAAAAAGATGTGTTTATTTACGACATCACATGAGAAACCTGTGGATTCGTCAGTGTTTCTCTACAATATTATGCAAGTATCATAAATATTTATAAACCTTCCTCTTGAATCACTTTATCTATTAAAAAAAGCGTTTCAAAATCCGTTGCGTAGTTTTGGAGATTTAAGCATACATAAGGACAGGCAGCGATAGCGATTTTGCTTTATACTATGTATTGATTTGGCATAAGCACAAAATAAAGGTCAAAAAACCCTTTTTCATTACACCACTCTGAAAACCCTATCAAAACATGTCGATTCAGGGCACCGAAAGTGACCCTTTTCCGTGCGGCCGCACCGAAAGTGACCCTTTTCGGTGCGCTGAAACATAGATGCATCTTTGCTGAGACACAAAGCAACGATTGCGTGATGACAGTAGACGTCAGTGTTTCGAATAATTATTGTTTTACAATATCGGAATGCTTTCTGTCGAAGAACAAATATCGTTGGATTATTTTCAGAGAGGTGTAATGAAAAATATCGTTCATCACACGTCCAGAAAGGCTTTTTCCGTGCTTGCACGAATTCCCGTGTTCGGCTACGCCTCACACGGGAACTCTTCGCGCGCGCACGGAAAAAGCTTACTTTCTGGACTAGTAATGAAATATACTATATGTGCGAATGAAATGATAACTCAGTTATAACCATTTCTGAGCTCACGTGTCCGCCATCCTGCATTATTATTATTAAGGACGTAGGAAAAAATCTCATCACATAAAAGGCTAATTGATTAATTCGAGAAATCCGAACTTACTTTCAAATTAGTTAAAAAAATATATTTCTCAATATGCCATTTCGCCATTTTGATTGAATGATACATCTTTTGCATAAACTCCCCAAGTTTGTTTTCTTCAAAATTATATTTCCTCAAGTTGTAACTTGAATATTTGCTCAGTTTGAGTTGAAAGTAATATCTCCTTTTTCCTAGGAATGGACTGTACAGATGACTCAAATGCTACACCGTTTTGGAAAGTGGTAATTGGACAAGTATTGCTCATTTGTAGTAATTCCATAATGCTACCGTGCGTTTATTTGGCTATTAAAAGGAAATACATGCCTGAAGCAGTGATGTATTTATTTGTCTTCATATTTTCCTCCTTTTACCATGCTTGTGACGTTGGAGATGATACTATTCAGTTTTGTATTACAAGCCATTCTAGTCTTCAATTTGCTGATTTTTTCAATGCACTTCTTTCAATCTGGGCCACAATGCTTGTAATATCAGATCTTGAATCTAAGTACAGGGCCATCCTTCATGTATTAGCCGCTATTATATTGGCCTATTGTACTGTAATCGATAAAACAGGTTTTTGGATATTTTTACTGATCACAATACCTGGTGTGGCAATCATTGGAATATGTTGGTATTTCAAATATAGAAAATGTGGTAAGAACTTCATCAGAAAAAAATATTTAAAGTTTTATTTTTCAAGTGGTGTGATTGTTATGGTTATAGGAATTATAATTTTTGCCTTTTTCCAAACCAGTGGAAATTATATGTATTTACACAGTCTTTGGCATTGCATTGTCGGCACTACTGTAATCATCATACTGCCACAACAGGACACATTCCTTCCTCTAGAACAAAGAATACCAGAACCATCCTGAATCACAAATTTCATAATTTATGTACATTATATGAAACAATAAGTATTGAAAAAATTTGATAAGTCTGAATTGTGTATGATAGTTTAGCATTTTGATGAAGTTGCCATATGAAGAATTCTGTACAAATACTGTCAAAATAGGAATGACGAAATTTAATTTAATTTCACTGAATTTTAACTAAATAGGTTTGTTTGGGGGGGTCATCAGAATGCATTCGGAACATTCTTTGAAAAAGTTCCTCTGCGGAAGGAGTGCACCCGCGATCCATGAAAAATGCTCAGGATTTGTTATCACCACAAAAGATGTCAGGATGTATGGTACATCATAAATTTAGATGTGTTGCTATTTATCGATTTTTGAAAACAGCAAGGACGTAGAGATACTCTTTTTAGTAAAAATTCTTGTATAGAAAAAATTAATGATTGCATACTTGAAAATTTGTTTCTTTTATATCAACTTTTTTTCTTGCTGAATGTCATCGGCTTGACCATACTGAATGATTGTTTTATTTTGATTTTTCTAATGAATATTTTTGCTGATGACATTTGTGTTTGCGTAACTCTACCATTTCTACTAACAGTTTTTTATGGTAATTTTTATCTGCTTCACCGCTTGAGCATTTTCTAAATTCATTTGGTGATCCAAATCGAATGCATGGGCCGTTTGTGCGGACCTTTCAGGATGTTTTTAATATCCGATTCATATAACGGTAATCTGCTCTTCACCCATTGAGCAATCTCTCAAATATATTCCTTTCACAATCTCCACACTCAATTTCATAGACTTCATGGCTTCTTAATGATTTTGGTATTAGGTCCTTCAATTTCTTGTATTAAATTTCCCACTGTTTTTTGGTTATATGTAGCAATCCACATTTTTATGATGAATCATATTTGTCAATTTGTGTCAATCTGTTCATGTTTGAATATGAAGCATAGTGGGTATCCTCTTTATCATTTCTTGGGGGTTTAGTATCCTTTGTGTGTCTGGAAAGCATTAACTCAATCAACATTCCATCTACGTATTCATTCTGTTTTATTATCTCAAATATTTGAACATTGAACATGCAAATATTTGAAGTTTATATTCTCCACTAAAGGCACAATAGTTATCTAACAAAAACAGGGATATTTCTAAAAAGAGTCGTCAGGTTTTTGTGTTGTTTCATTATTTCCAGTTTTGTTTTAGAACTCCAATAATCAATCTTGAACAGAGTGTATCCTTCATAGATACGAAGTCTCAAAGACATGAAAATGAAATAAAACAAATGAAACACGGAATTAATAAAATGTGTCATAAATATGAAAACCACAAAACAAATGAAACACGGAATAAATGAAATTTGTCATGAATCTTTTGGAAAAGAAGGAATAATAAATATATTCGAGATACTAAAACAGAATGAATGTCCAGAAAGAATGTTAAATGTGATACTGTTTTCCTGTCACACAGCAGACACTAAAACCACAAGAATGAGAACGATAAAAAGGATTTTATTATGTTCCACATCCAACCATAAACGGATTGATATAAAAATTAAGAAATATATTTTATCATGAAAATGTAGAGATTGCTACATATAACCACAAAATTAATTTCAAAAACGAATACTGCTGAAAGCAGAGAAATTATCATGAAAGACTGGTACAAGAAATAGTAGAGATAAACAAACAAGAAAATATCATCAACGAAAAAACTGACACAAATAAATACAGTACTGTTTCTGAATATGTATTAGAGAAATAAATAGAAAACCTAATCATTGACGATGGTCAAGTCGATGACACCTAGCAGGAAAATGTCGAGCATAAGACTAATCAAAAGAAAAGTTGGCATGAAGAACAAATTTTCGAGTATTTACTATTCACAATTAATATTGAAACAAATTTCGAAATCTCAATGTACGTATCGCTATGTGATTTCGGAAAGACGTTTTTAAATCAAAAAACTTAGATGTTTATAGCTTTGAGTATTTCCTACATAAACGATCGAGTTTAGAACTTTGTATGTTTATTCATCCTGAATTAGTTCGGGATGGCCTCAGCGAACAAACCTTATTATGCAGTTGAACCTCTATAACTGAGTTAGAAAAATAACACAATTCATTTCATTGAATATGTTTATCAAAACAACTCAAATACATTGTAAACTACTCAATTCCTGAATTTAATGAGAACATGGACTGAAAATATACTATAATCGGATATTGAAGTTTGCCTAAATATTCTTTCTTTAAAATAATATAGAAGAAAAATTTCATTAGTTGCGGCCTCATTCATTGAAAAGCTGGTGGGTTTGAATTGCTTTTAAAACCCCAACGTCAGATTTGTTCTCTAACTTTTCCTCCACGTCATTCTGTGTTTTGCTCAATTGTAGGATTTTCAATTATAAGATACTCATTTACATTCTTAAATTCCTTCATAGAAACTTCATCATCTGCATTTAAAACTTTTAAGCATCTGCAAATGGACTCAACATTCGAGGCTGGCTGCAGTACCTACCGTAATTATTATATTTTTCAATTCCGAAAATGCCATATTCTTCGCAAATAATTTTTCCTTAGACAACTTTCTCTACTTTTGGATTTCTAGCTTCTTTTCGATCGTTGAATACTGAAGTTCACGCGGAAACGACATCTTGTGGCTCCAGGTCCACTTTGATGACTTTTGAAAAGTTCGTAGAGATTTATATTTTGGCAGGACGTAGCGTACTTGAAGACTTTTTCGAGTTATAGAGATTAAAGTACATGAAAATCTTGAAAATTTATAGGGAAGGCGAGTTATAGAGGTTCGACTGTATACAGCATTCAGTTAAATGCCATTGACAAAAATTCCACATTTGACATCAAATACTGTGATAAGAACAATTATATATGTATATTTAGTTTAAACTGCCCAGCAATTCAACGAACAAAAAAATCGAGATATTTCCAACTCAGCGATTGAAATTTTCCATATTGTTTCTAAAATGTATACACGATTTGTTTATTGGATATATAAATACATATTTTGTTGCAGTTGCATCGATTAAGGAATTATGTATTTTTTAATAAGAACTATTTTTATTATGATTACAGTTATGATTTGAGTTGTTATATTTTTCAAAAGAAAAAATATAAGGTAAATTTGAAATAATTTCTGTTTCACTCAAATTATATTTTTATGAATCACATAGCACCACATTTGCAGTTACGGCATTTCAAAGTAACCACTCTTCTAAGAGATAAGGCGAGTCCATATGGCCTTGATTTTTGCAATTCGTCCGAAAAAAAATTGCTGCCAAATACAATTCAATGAATCAAACTTTTATGCAGACTGTTGTATTAATGAATCAACTTCCTCTAGTTGGCGATTATTCACTGTTGTCCTAATACCTAATTTATTAAAAATGTTATTTGATATAAAGACCTTGTATTGTCATTATCTTCTTCGACCAGTCCAAGGATTCTGGTTAGCTATTGCAAGAGATTTTGATGATTTTTGGCTCCCAGATTAGCCAGCAACATCCGTTCCTGAGAGTGAACCATTATCAATAATTGCAGAGATGGGAAGAAATAAAAAAGGAATTTCAAAGTGTGAATTCAAGCCAAGTGAATGTTCCAAATTGCGAGGAAGTTATGACTGATGGCAGTACACAATCAGATCATAATTTCGCATAAGTTTACTCTTTATTGGGTTACAAAACTGATGAAAAGGTGACATAACAAATTTTATTATTAAATGCTGATAAGAGTGGAGGTACAGGTACCTATGCACTCAATTACAAACGAAAATAAAAAGTACTCTGCAATAAACAAAAGTATCATATGAGTTCTTGATCGCGTTAACTGAACTCGCATTCACCACCTCAACGGGGGGGCGATTCCAGACATCGAAAACTCGGTTCGCCAAGAAGTTCATGCGACAGGAAGTGCGAAACGGTTCCTTGGCAAGTTTGAACTCGTGCCCGAAGGTTATTCCGGTTCAAAACGAACAAATGCCCAAGGTCCACACCGAAGAACCCGTGCATCGCCCGATAAGCCACGACCAAGTCACCCCTGGTACGCCGGTCCTCGAAGCTGTTCAGTCCATACAGTGCCAATCTCGTGGGGTAGTCAGGTCGAGAGCGAGTCGGGAATGGAACTCTAGCTGGTGCACCATCTCTGCACGGACTCGAGAAGGTGGGATTCGGATCTTATGGCGACCCACCAAGCCGGTCCCGCGTATTCCAAAATTGGCCTGAAGTTTCATACAGCAACTTAGCGGTCCGGATATCACAACCACCGAAAGACCGTCGAATGAGATAGGTGGTCCTCTTGGCCTTATTACAAACAGCTGAGATGTGATCCGACCAGTCCGGCTCACAGTTAACCACCACGCCAAGGTCGCGATGGCTCTTGACCACAGCAAGGGATCACCCCATAAGTGAGTACTAATACTGAGGGTTATTCCTACCAATGTGCAGCACGCAACACTTCTCCGAGTTGAGAGGCAATAACCACTCCTCAGTCCACCGAGAAATTTCATCCAAGTCAGCTTGCAGCCTGTTTGTAGTCAGGGACGGGAAGCCGTACAACTTGGGGTCATCAACGAAAAGAAGGCATTTGGAGCGGATCAAACCGGGAAGAACAGACGTATACAGCAAGAAAAGGAGCGGCCCGAGAACCGATCCCCGCGGCACTCCACTCGCGACCCGTCCATCATGAGTGGAAAAAGCATCACCTACCCTCACCCTGAACCTTCTGTCGCTGAGGAACGACTCGATCCAAGAAAGCAAGTTCCCCCGAATACCCAAGTGCTCCAACTTGTGAATGAGGCGACGGTGGGGAACCCGGTCGAAGGCTTCAGCGAAATCTAAGTAAATGACGTCCACCAGAATACCCGCGTCCGACGACTTACTTACTCCAGTCACCAGTCGCTACCAAGAGGTTGGTGAGGGTTGAGCGACCTGGAAGGAAACCAACCGTGTTGTTCGTTAGGAATCAATTTGTTGGACAAAGCGAATTCCAGAATATGGTCAGCAACGATTCTCTCCAATACTTTGGAGACCGTGGACACGAGGCTGATAGGGCGGTGCCGGTAATTAGAAGGGGAAGTTTTATCTCCATTCTTGTCGATAGGTGTAACAATCGCTGAACGCCACTGTGAAGGGACGGATGATGAGAGCAGAGATCTCTCAAACAGGAGGAAAAGTGGTTCCGCGAGTGCAGTGGAGCATCGCGAGAGAAGGAGACAGGTGATCCCATCACTCCCGGGAGCCGCAGAGACATTCAGGGCAGAGAGAGGCTCACAGTTAGAGGTACATCACCAATAAATTGGGGACAACGAGAGGTATGCAAGGGTGGAAAAACAGATATTGGTTCGCTAATGAAGTGGGCAGCAAACGTCGCAGCCAGAACATCGGCGGACTCTGCGTAGTCACTGCACAATCTTCCGGAAAAGTCCACCACGAGTGGAACGGATACCTTACTGTCGAAAGAATCTCTGACGTACTTGAAGAAACGCTTCCTGCTCCCCGGCGACGCCAGGCCATTTTCATATTTTATTTTCGCGGCACGAATCAAAGAAGTCACATGATTGGAGTAACTGCGGTGGTTCATGAAATCAGTATACAGGGTGATTCACGGTGGATGGCACATTAGACGTTTCTGGAGAACCAGACTTCGGATCGGTCTGAAAATTTAATGGAATGCATTATCGGACCTGTTCTACCCAACTAAAATATTTTCGTCAATGCGGTGTTGCCACTTCTATTAGAAAGTAGTAGCAACTTTGCTTTTTCAAATGGAACACCCGGTATATGTTACTATTTTTGGAATCTCCAACAACTTCTCGACAACTTTTATTGACATTTCGCTATACCTATCTGTTGCCGTTTTCGAAATATAAATTAATTTCAATTTTTTTCACCGGAAAAGATGACCTCTAAAAATGCTGATAACTTCGGGTTGAGAAACACTATGGCATTGAAATTTGGTTTGGAGTTAGGTGATACATAAATGCTTTCAACACTTCAGCCTGATTTACGTTACTTCAATACAGGGTGATAATAAAATACAGTCTTTTCGGTTGCTTGAAAAAGTGATTGAAAGTTGTTTATTTCAAATGGAATGCCCTGTATATTATTGGAAATTCGGAAAACTGATGAAATTCGCTCTCATTCTATGTATATCATGCCTAAACCCAACTCGTCAAATTTCGGACTTATGATCATTTATTCGTCAAAATGTCCCTTCAGAATGGTATTTCCATTCGGTATTTGGAAGGCAGGCCATGATTACTACTTGATAGTACCTTGTGACATTCTCCTAATAATAGAGGCACCAAGAAACTTGAGAGTAAAACTATTTATATGAATTATTATTAAAAAGTGGAACAATCATGTCGAATTCTTCAAAGTATGTTCGAATCGCTGGCCGTTCCCTTCCAAGCACTTCAAAATGCGGGTTTTGACTGCTTTCGTCGTGGCAGATCGTATTTCTTTAAAATCCGAATCTTCAAATGCTTGGGCAATCCTTTCCAACAATTCATCTCTCGAATGCACGGTTGTTTTGTAAACTTTTTCTTTCAACATTCCCCACAGATAAAAATATAACGGACCAGTGGCGTAGCTAGATCGTCCGAGGCCCTGGTGCAAAAATCGAAGAGGGGCCCCTTAATGAATTGTTTTCGAGTCAAAATATAAATACTTCGAAGAAGCAAAGTTACTCGCTGAAGGTACAGTTGAGGAGTATACTTGAATAAATTAAGTTGTTATTTATGTATTTGAGCAGGTAGGTATATTAAATTCATTATATTGATGTTATGTTAATGTAGATGAAAACGGCTTTGAAAACATTTTTTATAGATATTTACTATATGTACAAATATTCACAAAAAAATTGTCATTGTCACTATGACCTTCTAGTCTAATTTTTTATTGATACGTTAGATTATTTGGTGAAATCACAATAAGAATGAATTATTCAAGGAATGAATTCAAATTAATTATTGAGGATTCGAACCTAGAGGTCCATCAAGGCTAGGTTTGAAGTCATTTATTCCTTGTGAAAAAATATGTTTACAACCTCTTTCTAGACCGACTCTTCGCAAATGATTCAATGACTTCACTCAAATCTAGACTTGATGGAGCTTCATTTTCAATTGATAGGTATAAGCCATAAATGTCGCAGTTGAGCTTGGCTCATAGTGTTCAGCAAATAATTTTATATTATTCTCAATTTGCTGAAAGATATTTCAGCTTCTACACAGGTGACAGGAAGATTGTATGGAACAGTAATATTGCTGTAAATACTTCTGTTAGATCGCATTCCAGCATTACGTATTTCCTTATTATTTTCATACAGAATTCATGAATTGTCCATGCCTTATTCAATTCAGGTAGAAATAGGTGATAAATATTAAGAACTGAATTGAAAAGTTGGTCCCTTTCATATCGCAATATTCACTTTGAAATTGGTCGAAGCTTTGAATTACAGTTTTTTCGTCATCTAGTAGAAATGATGGTGAAAATTCCAAATTTTGTTGATTGCAGTCATACACCCGAAACGTGAATTCAATCAATCAATCAAATCTTTATTGTACTACAGGCTTAATACAATAGCGTGTACTCGTCAATTTTCAGCATAAATAACACATTATTAAAACAAATATGGACATAAAATGATTAAAATGAACTTACAGTCTAGAACAAACTATACTTATATCACAGATTGGTTTGTGTCGCAGAAAAACTGTGAGAGCGAATAATACGCTTTTGTTACAAGGAGCGCCTTCAATTCTCTTTTAAATTTAATGAAACTTAATAGTTTCCAATGATTCGGCAGTTTGTTGAAAACTGCAACCGAAATATACGAAGGCAACCTCTAAAATTGAGGAAGTATTGTATCGAGCACTCTATTGAAAATATTTATTTCGGAAAATTCTCCCCTGCTTCGAAATCGGTGATCGGAAGCTAATTCATCGAAATATTTTTCACCTTTTTTTGTCTCTTTTCTTCGAAATTGGGATCTCTACCATATAATAATAATATAATAATAATCTTTATTAGTCCAGTCGATCATTTACATGATATAAGACAAGTCAAAAAAAAAAAACACCATCACACGAATATTTCTACATTAAACCAACAGTCATACCAGCAACATAATTAGCCAGCTAAAAATTCCTCAACTGTATAGTAAGTCCCCTCACATAGGAAATTTCTCAATTTATTTTTGAAGCCACTAAAACTACAGTCGTCCTTTATATACTCAGGCAGAGAGTTGAAGAGTCTAATCCCAGCAAACAAGGGACAACTTTCGTAGAGTGCAGTATTGTGTTTAGGGGTTCTAAACAAAGCCCCATGTCTCGTCGGGTATGAATGAGAATCAGCCACCTTAGGCACGTTAACTGCATTTTTTTTAAAGTAAATTATACACCTATAGATATAAATACAGGGAAGCGTTAGAACTCTGAACTTCCTAAAATACGGCCTGCATGAATCTCGCGATCTCACATCGAAAATGAGACGCATTACACGTTTTTGAGCTATAAAGACTCTCGATGCAAATGTGGAATCACCCCACAAAATAACATTATAAGATAAATGGGAGTACAACAGAGCATAATACACCGAAAGCAGCTGTTTAGTATCCAATACCTGTTTCAACTGCATCACTGCAAAAAAACTCTTATTAAGCTTTGCACAGATATGTTCAATATTGCTTTCCCAACTCATATTACCGCTTATATAAACGCCCAGAAACCTGGTTTCTTGACTCACATTGACAAAACTGCCATCCACGACCAGGTGCACTGCCTTAAGAGATTTATTCCTAGTATGAAATTGCATTAAAATGGTCTTATTGACGTTTACTATCAACGAATTACTTTTACACCATGACACGAAACTGTTTGCAATTTTGTTCAGTTTATGTTCAAGCTCCTCCTGAGTTTCCGCACTAACAGCAATCGACGAGTCATCCGCATACAAGACCATGCACTCCGAGTCCACAATATGGGCAGCCACGTCATTTATAAACAAAATAAAAATTAGAGGTCCAAGGATTGACCCTTGCGGAACTCCATAGTCAACTTTATACCGATCAGATTTAGTATTATCATATTCGACGATCATTGTTCTCCCCTTAAAAAAGGAAGCGAGCCATTCATGAAAACATCCTCTAAATCCGAAGGCCCACAGCTTATCCAGTGCCCGATCAATGCCCACTACATCAAAAGCAAGCGACTGATCAAAAAATAGTGCACCTACATATTTGCCCTTATCCAAAGCCCCATATATATAAGACAAAAAATTGACAGTCGCCAATTCAGTGGATCGCTCAGGCAGAAAACCGAACTGATGAGGAGTTATTAGATTATATTTTGAAATGAATTTCATCATCCTATTGTACACACATTTCTCAATTATTTTTCCAACAATACATGAAAGCGTGATCGGCCTGTAATTATTGACATCTACGGGGCTGCCTTTCTTAAAACCCGGAATAACTTTTCCAATTTTCAGGCTGTCAGGAAAGCGACCCTCCCGAATTGACATATTTACAATGTAAACCAAGTGAGGAGCAAGGATATCCGCTATAGATTTGATAATCTTCGTTGGTATTTCGTCTATACCGACCGATTGAGAATTCTTAAGTCCGCCAATGATACCCAACATCTCTACCTCATTCACATCCTCAAAATAAAAAGAGTTCGAAAGGATGTCCGGCACAATTGTATCAGAAAAGTTGTCATTCTTATAGTGCTGTTTCAAAGATGCCTCTGCCATGGTTGAAAAATGCTGAAAAAGTATTCGCAATGTGCTCGCTCCCAGTTATATCGCTACCGTTTAAAGCCAAACTGATTTTCTTTGTCCGCGATTTAGATTTGCAATTTCTATGGTCGTTCACGATGCGCCAGAGTCGGGAAGATTTCTGACCGCCATCTTCAGAATCAATTCTTTTCTGATAATACAATCTTTTGGTTTCCTTAATGAGACATTTATATTGCTTACGAGCATGCTTATATTGGGCAACCAAGCCCACGTCACATGAGTCCCTCATAGCCCAGAACAGACGCTTCAACTCACCAGACCCGTTAACAATATCATCCGTAATCCAGTCCTTTTTAGTACAATATGTTCTTTTAACATTTTTAAAGATTTTCGGACAATTGAT
Organism: Adalia decempunctata; assembly: GCA_951802165.1. Classification (NCBI taxonomy): domain Eukaryota; kingdom Metazoa; phylum Arthropoda; class Insecta; order Coleoptera; family Coccinellidae; genus Adalia; species Adalia decempunctata. The sequence goes on from OX637697.1 coordinate 51,672,295, forward strand.
GTCAATATGATATGAAATTAAGTTTGAAAAAACTTCATATGTCCTGTTTAAGTCATTGGATGTTTTATAAATATCCTCAAATGTTTCACCTAAAATTGACCGTCTCAGTTCATCAATTCTACTTTGACTAGTATCACGCCATAATACCTTCACCTCAGGAAGCTTTTCCACCTGAGTAGAGCCCCTAAGTAACAGAATATTCGCGCTATGATCCGCAATGTTCAGATTTGCAACCTTCTCTATATAGTTATCATCTATGATATTAGTGAACATATAATCAACTTTAGATATACTTGTAACACCATGTACATTAGTGAATATTCTTGTTGGACTATTATTTTTAAAAGACATTGAGTAACTGTGCATCAGGTCATACAATAGATATTTGTTGGAACAATTCTTTAGCCAATCGATATTCATATCACCCATGATGATTAAGTGATCAGACTTAACTATACAATAATTCAGAATCGATGTCATAACATCTAAAAAAATTGAAACATCCCCGGAAGGGGGTCTATAAACTGTAACAATAAAATACTTAAGCTCAGAGAAACTAACTTGCATTGCACAACATTCCAAGTGCATCTCAATCGATAGCTTTTTAACAAATGGCAGTTCAATACATTTAAATGAATTTCTAGCAAAAATCAAAACACCACCACTTTTGTGAACCTCCCTGTTATAATGTGTTACTACACTATAGCCATCTAAATTTATGGAGGCCACACTAAAACTATTACACCATGTTTCACTTATGCAGATTATGTCTGGATTTTCATTAAAAGCTACAATTTTCAAATCATTCATCTTATTAATTAAAGATTGAGCATTGAAATGGATGAGCTGAATATTAAATTCATTTTTGTTAGATAAACTTGATTTTATTTGCTGTGTTTCAAAAGGGACGCTTTGAAGAGGTTTGAAAACGAAATCTCTTAATTAAGATACCAACTGGCCAATATGTCGGGGAGTATAGTTCCTCCTTCAGAGACAAATCAGCTTCGACTTTATAAGATGTATTTATACCTTTAGTTTCAAGTTTTTCCACCTCGAATTTATGTCCCGGGGAATTCATTTCAAGATAGGACTTCACGTCTTCCGCAGTTGATTCCGCTTTACACCGTCCAACATAAATCCATAGTTTAGAATTCGACGCCAAGTGACCGACTCCGGTAACTCCGGTGGTATGAGGTTTGGTGCCTATAACGCCTGCGTAAGTACTCTCCTTACTGCGCTGTTTATGTGGTACATTTCTCCTTCTTGGTTTTGGTGATTCCTTGACTGCCCTCGTCTGTTGTTTGGTAGCTCGAGTTTTTGTTTTGTTTTTGTCAACAATCGTATTGACAGATGAAGTTGACACATCAAGTGATGAATCACTTTCAACAGGGGTGTTATCTACGATGTTTTCAATGTTTACATCTCCCTCATTCATAATTCTACCTTGGATAACTTTGATTTGTTGAATTTCTGATTTCAATAATTGAATTTCCATCAGCAGTTTTTCAGTATTCACACTTATAGCACTGCAAATAATATCCTGCAATTCAGTCTTTGTTATTTGCAAAACTTCCGTCTGAGCGGCCTTGGTACTTGATCTAGTCATATTGATATCTATGATAAAATTTGAAACACAACTGCACTGTACGAACGACAGATGATGAATGCTATGCTATGACATTTTCTCTAGCCTTGCACATGAAGGACTCGAGTCACTCCTATAAATTTTTTCTTTGTATTCGTCTCTTCTAAAGCTCTGCATACGTCGTCCAAACTGACATAGCATTTTTGTAATACTTCAGATGCATAATTGATATCATTAAGAATGCGGTGCATTAAATCGCCGAGGAAAATAAATTCAAAATTCAATTTTTTTTTATTTCTGCTTGTTTTCGCTCTTATTTGCAAGAATCTTTCATAACTATTTCAGCTAATGCACGAATTATATGAAAAAAATGAAATTTGATTGCCGAAATTATGTTAACCCTACTGGACCATTTAGTCGGATTTAAATTTTTCAGATAGGTGTCCGATTCACCAGTGAATTTTGGCAATGTATCCCTACATTTCATGATATTTCGATAAAAAAACATTCTTCAACAACTGAATATAATAAAAACAATGTTATTCACATAATAGATCACAGAGAAAAATCAAAGTTTGAAATTTTCCAACGCGATTTGATGGTCAGAGCTTGGGGGCCCCCTGAGGTCGGGGGCCCTGGTGCACTGCACACTCTTGCACCCACGTAGCTACGCCGCTGTAACGTACTAAGATCGTGTATTCTTGCTGGCCAATTCCATGGTCCCAAGCGCCTTATCCACCGATCTTCAAGAAGTCTCTCCAGTTGATAATAATGAACAAATTCATGAGCACTTTCGTTTGATTAGTTTTCTTCCATCGTTTCGAGGGTATTTGCAACTTCTGAAATGAAGAAAATGTCGAAATTCAAGCTTCTTGGTGCCTTTATTATTAGGAGAATGTCACAAGGTACTGTCAAATAGTAATCATGGCCTGCTTACCAAATACCGAATGGGAATACCATTCTGAAGGGACATTTCGACAAATAAATGCTCATAAGTCCGAAATTTGACTAGTTAGGTATAGGCATGATAACATAGAATGAAAGCGAATTTCATCAGTTTCCCGAATTTCCAATAATATACAGGGCGTTCCATTTGAAATAAACAACTTTCAGTCACTTTTTCTAGCAACCGAAAAGACTGTATTTTTTTATCATCCTGTATTGAAGTAACGTAAATCAGGCTGGAGTGTTGGAAGCATTCATGTATCACCTAACTTCAAACCAAATCTCAATGCCATACTGTCTCTCAACCCGAAGTTATCAGCATTTTTGGAGGTCATGATTTTCGGTGAAAAAAAATTTAAAATAATTTATATTTCGAAAACGGCAACAGATAGGTATAGGGAAATGCCAATAAAAGTTGTCGAGAAGTTGTTGGAGATTCCAAAAATAATATAATATACCGGGTGTTCCATTTGAAAAAGCAAAGTTGCTACTACTTTCTAATAGAAGTGGCAACACCGCATTGACGAAAATATTTTAGTTGTGTAGAACAGGTCCGATAATGCATTCCATTAAATTTTCAGACCGATCCGAAGTCTGGTTCTCCAGAAACGTCTAATGTGCCATCCACCGTGAATCACCCTGTATGATCTACTTCTAGTATAACGCTGCCAAAAAGACTTTTCCACCTTGATGGACTTCAGGAGATCCCCCGTAACCCACGGCCTCCTCGGATTGTACTTAGTTGATGTGGTGAAAGTATTCGAAGAAACAACAGCCCGGACCACCCGGAGGAACCCATCCCAGAGAACGTCGACGCTTTCGTCATCGGAAAATATGTCTGACCAAGTATATGAAGCCAACGCCGCAGACACTCCGTCGTAATCCACCCTCTTGAAGACCTTAACTTGTTTGCTGGATGGATAGTAGAACTGCAGTTCAGACCTCAAGGCGACATGGTCTGATTTGCCAAGTGGAGGCAGATATGACACCTCAGCCAAAAGGTTATCATCGGACGTAATTTTGAGATCTAATGTTTTGGGTATCTGTCCATGTCTGTACCTTGTGTGAGTTGAGAACGAGGTCTGCATATGAAAGTGATGATAAGTTTTGTGAAGGAAGCGTGGTGATGGGCCATTTCACATCCGAACAGTTGAAATCACCAGTTATTAAGTTACGATGTGAAATCGACATCTTCTCTAGCAATTCGACAAGAACCCTATCCTCCGCGCAAGGATATGGTCTATAGATGCAAGCCAAAGTGAAGGAAACATGTTTATCAGATATATTCATGAATATATTATCCACACCATGCCAGCCGTGATTTGATACACTAATGTTGAAGGAATCAACAATGCTTTTCCTCAAATAGATGCAGACACCACCATAGCCGATGGTTCGGACGCTGTCCGAATTTACGTGTAGAAGTAGATCTAGATAGTTAAGTAGGAAAATTAGGTGTAGAAGAGAAGAATTATTATAGGGTTAAACAGTTATCTGTTTTTATTTCGAGTCATTCATTCCCTCAAGAAATCACAAAATAAATTCAATTTAAATCTTGAAGAACCCATTCAGTTTGGTAATTTCTTATATTAGGTGATCAGGCAATGACATTACCTGTGCCCCTTTCACTTACCTATTTCACTTTTATTTCAAGGGTGAAGAACCTACCCCTTAGTGAGGAGCTAGCTGGTCACCCTTTTGTCAGCGGGATTTTCATTAATGATATTGAATTTTTTCTTATTTCACCCGTTACACGCATGAAGAGGCTCAGACTGTCAGCAATCTTTAATTTGATCGATATTCTTTTCAGAATTTCGGAGATAACCGTTTCGGGATATGTTCACACTCAGAGGAAGGTAACCTTACGACAGCGCGATATTTTGAGATATTACGGGAATTTGTTATACCAATAATGGATGATTTGCCACCACAACAAATTGGAGACCTATACTTCCAAGAAGACAGGGCATCGTGTCATAACGCACACATCATAACGGCGTTTTTAACGGAATATTTACGGACAATAATTTGCTTGGGAACCGGGGTCCTGTTCATTGGGCGGCAAGATCCCCCGATCTTAAGCCGGCCATAGACATCGTTATTTTTAAAGGTCCATTCATATTTACCGACACCGCACGTGGCAGACACGGACAAGCACAGACGAAGAAATATGATTGCATTCATTTCTTATGGGCGTATTCATATTTACCGCGTATGAACGTAGCGTGGCCGGGCGGGCACGAGCCAGCAGCGAAAGACATTCTCGGCGAGAATGTTTTGTCTGCGCTGGTACTTGTCGCCGATGTCTCTGCGTGCCTGTGTGCTGTTAAATTCAAAATCAAAACATCGCTTGTCGGCCATCGGCCCGTCGTTCGATCGCTCATCAGTCGAGTGTACAGATAGGGACGGATAGGGTGCAAGCGTAAAGGAGGGACAAGGAAAATGAATAACGAGAAATTAATCGAATTAGTTCGAGATTATTCTTTTCTTTATGATATGAGCGATCGTAGCTACAGCGACAATAATAAAAAGGATGAAGCATGCAAGGAAATTGCAAAAGCTCTCCAAGTAAGAGGTAAAAAAGCGTTTAATAAAAATAAAAAATTGGTATTTACATTGCTCCTGCCGGTGAACCAAAAAACAAAGAAAATTTATCTCTCACATCAAAAGCAATAGATTGACTGCTACCACCTTGCCTTAGTAAATTTCTCAAATTTGCAACAGGTGTATTTTCACTATTTTCACCATTATGGTCATGTTTATCTTTTATAAAATTATGGAGAATACATGTAGTCATAATTATTTTATCTACATTTTCGGGTTTGAGCTGGATTCTTCTATTATTTATTCGAAATTTTTGAGCTAATTGCCCAAATGCATTTTCAACCACTTTTCTTGCACGTGACAATCTATCATTGAAATTTTTTTTGGACTGAATCTGTATTTGCGCCCGTGGGTATGGTCGCAGTAAGTATGTTTTCAGAGGAAACGCTTCATCACCTATAATTACATGCGGCATCAGTATATTTGTACCAGGTAGGCATCTTTGTTCTGGTATATTCAAATTATTATTCGCTTTTCCAATTGCTGAATTCGAAAATATTCCCCCATCACTGTTTTTGCCGTATCCACCTATGTCGACACATATGAATTTATAATTCGCATCAACTATAGCCATAAGCACAATAGAAAAAGTTTTTTTATAATTGAAATATAGCGAACCACTATTGGATGGAGCTGTAATAACGACGTGTTTGCCATGTATAGCACCAAGACAGTTCGGAAGATTCCACACATCCCAAAATTTTTCTGCTATTTCTAACCATTTTTCTCTGGTAGGTGTAGGCATGAATTCTTCTGTCATTTTTTGTATGATGGTGGTGCATACTTCTATAATAATATAATGCACAGTGCTCACGCCAAGTCGATAGCTGTAAGATATAGTTAAATAGGAGTCACCGGTCGCCAAAAATCTGAAATAAATGAAATAAACTGAACTTTTTTCGTCGTTCGAAGAAATGATTCTGTCCAACGTTTCGTTCCGATTACCCGGAACATCTTCAGGAAAGCTCAGAAAAGAAATAGTTTCTACTCCCTTGAAATTTCATCATGAAAAACGAGATACTCCTTGCAAAAAATTGCCCTTAATCGGACCTAAACGTTGAATGCAAAAAATCCATCGATCGATGAAGAATAACTCAAATAATTTCATACCAAATATACGATCGTTATTATACAAAAAAAACTACTTTTTATTTCAGAATGTGAGTGCAAAAAAGCATGGTCGTTATTGCGTGATTCCTTCCGAAGATCCATAAAAAACAAAAAGAGTCGAAAAGTGGACAAGCCAGCACTCCTAGAAGAAAATGGAAATATGAGGATGAGATGTCATTCTTATTGCCATACTTTAAGGAGAGGTCGACTATTTGTAGTATCGCAGTAGAAAATACCGAGGAAGAAGTTGAAGACTTCGTATGTGATCCATTATCTCCGGCTTTTCCTCATGTAGGAAACATAACGGACACTAACGAATCGAGTGCAATCCATCCGTCGACTTCCAGGTCGATGTCTGAATCTTGTAAAATCTTTTCACCACGACAGAAACGGTCCAGAATTCGCAGAAACGTATCTCCATCCACTTCCCGCGAGACTCCTGCCAGCACATTAATGAAATTTATTTTGGGCAACAATAAGGCGAAGACGAATGAAACTAGCCAATTTTTCGACAGCATGGCTACAACTGTCCATTCATTCCCCCCAAGAGAAAGGGCAATGGTTAAAGCGGAAATTTTTGCGGTGGTGTCAAAAATGGAGCTGGAACTCTTAAGCAGGAATACGGCGGACCAATCAACCGCAACAAAAACGAATACGGGAAATGAATTCCACCATATATCTTCGCCGAATTCATCACGGAATTCGTTTGAATTGGACAACATATCCATGAACGTTGCAAAAAAACAAAAAACCAACAATATTGAATACGAAATTCAAGACCTGGACAGCTCCTATGATGAAACTGCAGAGGCTGACTTCCCCGAACATGATTATTTTCAGCATAATATGTAAAGAAATGAAAAAAAAATCAAAATATTATAAAATATCACCCTTCTAAGAATATACTATAATTTCTATTTTTTATTCCAAAAATAAAAACAATTTACCTCAACCAGACATTTAATTTTTCTCGTGAAGATAAACATTGTTTCAGCTTCGTATCTTGTTTAGACATGACTGGGGATATTTTACGAATAATGGTTTCAAAATCATATCTAAACATTCTAAAATAATTGAAAAAACGATCTTCATCATCCACGAGTTCCTTGTATAGTGTATAAAATTCTCCCTCTTTTTTTCTCTTGGTATTCATGGGATGAACAGCAAACCTTCTTTTTCTAGGTTGTGCTTCCATGGAACTCGATTCATCAGATTCAGCTTTTAAAAGAATTGCCATAACGGCCAGTTTGTAATGGGGTTTTCTCGTAGAAACCTTACCTCGAGCGCCAGCTATTCTTTTTGCTTATAAGGTAGAATAGCAAACCTGCCAGGATAGCTGCTTAGCCGGAGACAGAGTTCGGTTGTATCTAGGGTGTTAGCGATAACTGAGAAATCGAAAATAGAGCAATTCACACAATTTATTCAAACGGTCGAATTAGTGGTACAAATGCAATAATGTCAAGAAAATATCAAATATTCACTAATATCAAGAAAACATCAAATATGCATTAATCCCAACATATATCAAATATACACAGGTAAAGAAAAATGGTTCAGTTTTGCCTGACTGCGAGCATTCATTCAAAAGAAATATTTCACGGTACGAGTCAGCCAGAATAGAAGGGGGGGGGGGAATTTGAATTAAACGGAGAATTTAAATCTACAGTTGAAGAATGTGAGACGGATATGAAAATGTACAGTGCTTACTTTCTGTCCGATATTCTTTCAGTCCGGAAACTCAAAAGAGTTATATTGTCTACTTAGCTTGTTTCACGTCTAGAAAGGTCTGGTTTGGCCAGGTTAGATATAAATGGTCAAACAGGACGCACCGAACTAGGGGCGCGAAGGATCGATACCAAATCGGAATTCGATTGCACGTTCTATAGCATTGGTTTGCATGGGCCCTCCGGTCTGACTATGAGATTACTCTCCATAAAGGACAGACTCTAATCGAGCACCGACTTACTCGGATAAACGTGCTATAGGGAGTCTTGTACGAGTAAAGGAAGGTTTAATACGGATCTCGACGTAACAGCTATTTTGATAGACTCAACGCGAAGATACAGAAAAATAGGACTGAATTGAATTGGATCGGTACTTACGATTTCGGTGCACTAGTACTCACTCGGTAAAGAAAAGAAAAATCAGAAATTACTACTAGCAACAAATGACGGAAAGTCGGCTATTGCTGACTACTGAAATCGCTAAACTTTCAAATCGGAAAGGATATAATTCGAAACGCAAAAGAAAAGTACTTTACTGAAGCCGGGGCAAAAGTGAATAATGGATCACAGGCCTTTTATAATCTCCCTGAGGGGGGGCGGAAACGGCAGGCGCAGAAATGCTACTTTTCTAGAAAAGTACTCCGGTAAAACATCTTCGAATCTGGCTTATCGTACGTATGAACTAGAAAAACGGCGTTATCTACATTCTACGTGGTTCTTATGACTCTTTTTACTATGTTCTCTGCATGTAAAACAATATCGAACGGACCATATTCGATCTTCTCGGTTTAATTCTGAACGGAAATGAAATGCAGGAATTTGAAATAAAAATCCGGAAAAATTAATTTAAAATGAAGGCCGATTTCATGATCGGAAAATCGGACTCCATCACAAGCTCTTCAATCGAAAATTTCTGAAACATCGCGAATACACTACAGCACCGGTTGACAAAGTGTAACCGTAAGCGCGGCAGATCCCAACATATATTTATCTAAGGTTACGTTGGTGTCTGCCACGGTAGGTGCTGGAAATGTACCTGCTGGTAAATATGAATACTCTTGTCTGTTCACTGTCTGTGCTGGTCCGTGCCTGCCACGTGCGGTGTCGGTAAATATGAATGGACCTTAATCCGTTTATACCGCCGCGATACGAACCGTCTCGGCAAAAGCGCCAAAAACCGATGTGTGTGGCGAAGAACCGTTGATACGCATCGTCGGTAGAAATATCTGCCGATGCTTGATTTTTGTCACGACGGTTCATCGGTTATCGTGCCATACCGACTGTGTGTGGGGGATTTCGTCGAGAATCGGCGGTTATTTTCCATTAGCGTAGTACAAATCCCATATTGACCGTTTCTTTATTTCTTTTTTATTCAGCACCGAAACCGCGGCCGCCACTGCTAAGAGATGTTTCCTCTTCATGACGTGCTCATTCGCGAACGACAGCAAAATAACTGGTAGAATTTACCGAAGTGTGTGGGCAAAACAGTTCTGCGATATGACTCGGCGGTTCGAACCGTGGCGAGGAAAACGAATGAAAAATAACGATGTCTATGGCCGGCTTTACTAAATTTTTACCTCTGGGGAAGAATAAAGAACCTCACATATAAACGCCATCATGATTCACGAGAAACGTTGGAAGCAGCAGTGCGACATGCCTTTTGTTCAATACCTGCGATAGAATAGAATGAATACATTAATGCAGTCAATAACGTTGGGAAGGGAAGTCAATTATGTTTTGAATTGAGGTGGGCGTTCAATGTAGTGTGTTTTTATTTCAAGTTGCATTTGGAAATGGTTTTACTTTGAGACCTGAAATTGTGTGAGTAAACTCAGAAAGGATTCTGAAATATGTCAAATCGATTTCATTTCGAAAGTTAATTTTTTTTCTTTCAAAAATAGAAGAAAATGAGCCAACTCATGCTTAAGTTTTAATTCAAACGAAAGACCCATGAAAATAGTTCAACTAGCGATTAACAGTGAATCTACATATAATTTCGTTCAGAAAAACAACTTGAAATACGCAATTGGCAGAGAATGGCCAAATTCAAACGTCGGTCGGTGATGTTAGCTCCCGGCCGGCCGGCTCCAAGCGCTGCTATTCCACCACGGTCAATAGTATCAAGCTACTGCGGGCGTTATTATTCGACGTTGAAAACGGGCGGCCAACACTTATAAATAAGCTGATTGAATAGATTGATGGAAGGACTACTCCGATATTTCTTTCGGTTCATTTTCCATTGCTCTAAAGAACCCAGTTCATGCTATACATATAGGTACCCCGATTTCGTTCCGACAGAAATTTTTATTTTCTTTCTAGAATTTCATAGACTTCTGATTAGGTGATTGAAAGAATTGATAGATGGTCTATTCTATTCGGATGATTTTTTTGGTTCAATTTCGATGGCCATTAAGGGCCAGCTCCAAAGATCGAATTGTGTGTATATAGGTACTCTGAAGCCGTTTCAACAGAAGTTTTTATTTGTTTTCAAGAGTTTGAGATGGCGGCCATGATATGTGAATAGTTAATTGAATAGATGGATAGAAGGACTATTCCCATGATTTTTTTCGTTCAATTTGAATGGACCTAAAGGACCAGCTCCAAGGATCGAACTATGTGTAATAGGTATTGTGAAGCCGTTTCGACAGAAGTTTTTATTTTTTTTTAAAGTTGAGGATGGCGGCCAAGAATTGTGATAAGCTAATTGAATAGATGGATAGAAGGACTATTCGCATGATTCTTATCGTTCAATTTCGATGGCCCTAGAGGGCCATCTCCAAAGATCAAAATATGTGTATAGGTACTCTGAAGCTGCTTCGACAGAAGTTTTTATTTTTTTTTCGAAAGTTGAGGATGGCGGCAAAGAATTGTGACAGGCTGATTGAATAAAAGGACTCTTCGCATGATTTTTTACGTTCAATTTCGATGGCCCTAAAGGGCCAGCTCCAAGGATCAAAGTAAACGGCTTCAGAGTACCTATACACATACTTTGATCCTTGGAGCTGGCCCTTTGGGCGAATAGTCCTTTTATCCCTCCATTCAAGCAGCTTATCAGAACTCTTGGCCGCCATCTCAAACTCTTGAAAAAAATGAAAACTTCTGTCAAAACGACTTCAGACAACCTCTACACATAGATTGATCCTTGGAGCTGGCCCTTTAGGTCTATCTAAATTGAACGAAAAAAATCATGGAAATAGTCCTTCTATCCATCTATTCAATAAGCTATTCACATATCTTGGCCACCATCTCAAACTCTTGAAAAAAAAAATAAAAACTTCTGTCAAAACGACTTCAGACAACCTCTACACATAGTTTGATCCTTGGAGCTGGCCCATCAGGGCCGTCGAAATTAAACGAATGCGAATAGTTCTTTTATCCCGTTATTCAATCAGTCAATCACAATTCTTGGCCGCCATCTTCAACTTTCGAAAAAAAAAAAAATAAAAACTTCTGTCGAAGCGGCTTCAGAGTACCTTTACACAGATTTTGATCTTTGGAGCTGGCCCTTTAGGGCTATCGAAATTAAACGAAAAAAATCATGCGAAGAGTCCTCTTATCCTCTCATTCAATCAGCCAATCACAATTCTTGGCCGCCATCCTCAACTTTTGAAAAAAAAAAACTTCTGTCGAAACGGCTTCAGAGTACCTCTACACATAGTTTGATCCTTGAAGCTGGCCCTCTAGGGTCATCAAATTGAACCAAAAAAATCATGCAAATAGTCCTTCTATCTGTCAATGCAATCAGCTAATCACAATTCTTGGCAGCCATCCTCAACTTTTGAAAAAAAAATCAAAATATTCTGTCGAAATGGCTTCAGAGTACCTATACACATAGTTCGATCCTTGGAGCTGGCCCTTTAGGTCCATCCAATTTGAACGAAAAAAATCATGGAAATAGTCCTTCTATCCATCTATTCAATCAGCTTATCACATTTCTTGGCCGCCATCCTCAACTTCTGAAAAAAAAATAAAAACTTCTGTCGAAACGGCTTCAGAGTACCTATACACATAGTTCGATCTTTGGAGCTGACCCTTCAGGTCTATTCAAATTGAACGAAAAAAATCATGCGAATAGTCCTTCTGTCCATCTATTCAATACGCTAATCACATATCTTGGCCGCCACCTCAAACTCTTGAAAAAAAATAAAAACTTCTGTCAGAGTACCTATTACACATAGTTCGATCCTTGGAGCTGGCCCTTTAGGTCCATTCAAATTGAACGAAAAAAATCATGGGAATAGTCCTTCTATCCATCTATTCAATAAGCTATTCACATATCTTGACCGCCATCTCAAACTCTTGAAAAAAAAATAAAAACTTCTGTCGAAACGACTTCAGACAACCTCTACACATAGTTTGATCCTTGGAGCTGGCCCTGTAGGGCCATCGAAATTGAACGAAGAAAATCATGCAAATAGTCCTTCTATCCGTCTATGCAATCAGCTTTTCACAAGTCTTGGCCCCCATCTTAAACACTGATAAAAAAATAAAAACTTCTGTCGAAACGACTTCAGAGTACCTTTATACACACAATTCGATCTTTGGAGCTGGCCCTTTACGGCCATCGAAATTGAACCAAAAAAATCATCCGAATAGACCATCTATCAATTCTTTCAATCACCTAATCAGAAGTCTATGAAATTCTTGAAAAAAAAATAAAAAGTTCTGTCGGAACGAAATCGGGGTACCTATATGTATAGCATGAACTGGGTTCTCTAGAGCAATGGAAAATGAACCGAAAGAAATATCGGAGTAGTCCTTCCATCCATCTATTCAATCAGCTTATTTATGAGTGTTGGCCGCCCGTTTTCAACGTCGAATAATAACGCCCGCAGTAGCTTGATACTATTGATCGTGGTGGAATAGCAGCGCTTGGAGCCGGCCGGCTGGGAGCTAACATCACCGACGTCAAATTCAAATACAGGGTCTTTCACGAGGAACCTCACCCATATTTATACGGGAAACTACTGAACGTATTTTCATGAAATTCAGCACTTATAAGTATTTCACGATGCTGATGAAATCTAAAATATTTTCAAGGCATGAGCACCTCCGGTTTTTCCGGAAATGACGTCAACTTCCGTTTTTCAAATTAGAACACAATTTTTTTATTGCAGAAATAGATTCCTTAGAAAATTTCAAGTTATTTCAATGTAACATTTTTCAGTTTTGGTTGGAAAATTCTCTCTGAGCGGGAAAATTCGAAAAAAAAAAAATCGAAAATAGAGCTCCGCTGAAACAAGAATAACTTCGAGGTTTTTGGATGGACAATTTTCATTTTTGGGATTTTTCAAGATGTAAGATTGATGTATCCACTTTAAAAATCTAAATCGCGATTCATGATACAGGGGGTGAAAAAATCGCTTTCAAAGTTAGGGATGACAAAATCGTGAAAAATCAATTTTTTCAAATTAGAACCCAATTTTTTTGTGGCAGATATTGAATCTACGTTAAAAAATACTGGGAGTGTATGCATCACACCCTTGCCCTGAAGTGGATATTTTCTGAGTTATTCACAAAAAACTGTTTTTCGTCTTGAATTTTCAGCTATTTCTTTTCCCTTCACGCCAAAAAGATGAAATTTTCAGGAACTGTTACTCAAACCATGTTTTAGTTTTAACTACCCTAATATGCAAGAGAAAAAAGTTACAGGTTGTTCCTAAATAGATGGCGAATTTGGATTCGAATTTGTATCGGAAACCTATTTTTTTCAACTAATCGGCCATCGGTTTTCTCTCCAGTGATAAATAAATAATTCCTTATGAACCATATGCAAAAACTTACCATGTTTTACATTCTTTTTTTTTAATGATAGATATCATTAATTACATCTGCCAAATTCCTCTTTATTCAGTAGCATTTTGTGTTTACTATTAATTTGGTGATAATTCGTATTAAGTTATAAAATCGATCACTATGCCTAATTTTACCAATGAAGATTATTTAAATCTCATTCTACTTCATGGAGAAAGTAATAAAGTTGTAGATAGAACGATTCGACTGTTCATTGAGAGGTTTCCTGACCGACCCGGACCAACGAGAGATACCATTAACAGAACCATGACAAACTTGAGAAATGTCGGATCTTTCTAAAAAAACATAAAATGCACCCATATAAATTCAATAGGGTACAGCATTTGAAGGAAACTGATTTCGTCAGGAGAACAGAGTTTTGCGAAGCTATGATGATATTCGATTTCAAGAGAATGAAAACTTTTTGGACTGTATAATTCGGACAGATGAATCTAAATTCACAAAGAATGGTTCTTTCAATAGGCATAACAGTCATTATTGGGATGAAGAGAACAACCACCACTTCAGACAATGGAACTTTCAAGAGACCTGGAGTTTCAATGTTTTTTGCGCCATCAAAAATAATGCAATTCTCGATGTTCAAATTTATGATGGGACTTTAACTGGTAAGATAGAACTCTACACATGTTTGCATTATTTAAAGAATGTTCTCCCTTAGGAGATAGAAATTCTGACATATTGACTCAAATAATTGAGCCGCTAGTACAGAACCATAATGACTTATGGTATCAACAAGATGGCGCGCCTCCACACAATTCACTCAATGTGTCAAATATCCTCTACAGGCTATTTGAAGATCGATGGTTGGCGAACAATGGTCCACATCTTTGGCCACCACGTTCTCCCGATTTAACTCCTTTAGACTATTATGTTTGGGGTAGGATAAAAAATATTGTCTACTCAACTCCCCTGACTGATAAAGAGGACTGCATAGAACGAGTCAGAAATGCGTTCAGGTTTGTTTAGATTTTTAGATTCATAGTTCTGAAACTCAATTTGGTTTTTAAACACTTTTGCAGATCTCTTCCTCCCGATGAAATAAGAAGAGCAACGCACGAAGCATTCCTGAGACGTATAAATAAATGTCTAGAAATTAACGGTCAAAACTTTGAGCATCTTCTCTAGTTATAACTGCGAGAGTTTGCCATGGTTCTCCTAATAGTAACTTGAAGTCGGTTTCAAGAAGGGGTGAAAAATCTACAGCATGGTTCAAATAACAGTTCCTGAAAATTTCATCTTTTTGGCGTGAAGGGAAAAGAAATAGCTGAAAATTCAAGACGAAAAACAGTTTTTTTGTGAATAACTCAGAAAATATCCATTTTAGGGCAAGGGTGTGATGGATACACTCACATTATTTTTTAACGTAGATTCAATATCTGCCATAAAAAAATGGGGTTCTAATTTGAAAAAACTGATTTTTCACGATTTTGTCATCCCTAACTTTGAAAGCGATTTTTTCACCCCCTGTATCATGAATCGCGATTTAGATTTTTAAAGTGGATACATCAATCTTACATCTTGAAAAATCCCAAAGATGAAAATTTTCCATCCAAAAACCTCGAAGTTATTCTTGTTTCAGCGGAGCTCTATTTTCGATTTTTTTTCGAATTTTCCCGCTCAGAGAGAATTTTCCAACCAAAACTGAAAAATGTTACATCAAAATAACTTGAAATTTTCTAAGGAATCTATTTCTGCAATAAAAAAATGGTGTTCTCATTTGAAAAACGGAAGTTGACGTCATTTCCGGAAAAACCGGAGGTGTTCATGCCTTGAAAATATTTTAGATTTCATCAGCATCGTGAAATACTCATAAGTGCTGAATTTCATGAAAATACGTTCAGTAGTTTCCCGTATAAATATGGGTGAGGTTCCTCGTGAAAGACCCTGTATATGGCGGGAGAAAGTTCAGCGATTTTCGCATAGAGAGCGCCATTGTACATTTCATTCATAATTAGAGAGATACTCATAGAACTTATAGTGATAATGTAAGTTCTATGGAGATATTCCATAAAATGCTCGGTGGCAGATGAGTTTTCTTACTCGCTCTGAACGGCGACCTTAAATGGTGCTCAATTCGAACACATGTTGTAAATAGTATAAAAATATTGTTGTTCTTGTTATTTTTTGATTAAATCTATGAGTTGCTACAAAATCGTCACTAATTATTCTTTTTAACAGCTGTTATGTACAACTATTTTGTTTCGTATTCAGGTATGGCAACCCAGATTTTGAAATTCTATCTGAAATAATTCGAAAACAGCCACAAAATGAATGGTTTCAAAAAGAAGTTGCAACTTGTTTATTTGAAAAGAAAATTTCATTTCAAACACGAATATGTAAAAAAATACAAGTTTACGTTATAGCTTCAAAACCATATTTTATAATGAAAAACTAGGAACACCATTGGATTCCTTTCAAAAAAGTGCCTTCAGAATGTTTTAACAGAAACGGTAAATATTCAAAAATAAATAAGTTACGGGGTTGGGTCAGAAATTCACAAAATTGAAAAACACCTTGTACCTTTCGAACAAGGCAAGATAGTTTTCGGCACTCATTTTCTCACAAAAATCGATCTCGTAGCATGTAGTCTCGTTTTTTTCTAACTCCTCTAGAAATGGGTGTCTCCTATGAAAAGTGTCCAATTTGGACCAATCTGTACACCTGCCAAATTTCAAATCAAAGTGATTTGATCACAGACAGACAGACACCGGGGCAGGTGAAACTAAATGAAAGCCATAGAGTTATTAATATAGGATTTGAGCGTAGTGGCTAGTAAGAATACAAAAGTGAAGCCCTTGTTCCCCTTAAATCCAGGGTCTACACCTACTCACTGGCTTTCTCACAGGACATCGTCGCCTAAAGAAGCATCTGTTGAGAATGGGTTTATCGGACACTGATGAGTGTAGATTCTGTGGGGAGGAGGAAGAAGGTCCTATTCACCTGATTCCGAAATGCTATGCCATTGCAAGCCAAAGGAAAGATAGCTTTGGACAAGAAAGTGGGGAATTATCCTCCTTGAAGCCGTCCCAGATACTGTATTTCATCAAATCTCTGGAACTGGAGGGCGAGCTGTACGAGGCGCTATGATAACAGCTCTGTCAGGGAGCACAATAGACCTTAAGGTCGCAGTGGACTGTAACCTCTTTTCACTATAACTATAACTACTGCAAGAGGCGAATTTTGTTGTCGAAAGGAATGATTTCAAGGACAATGAAGTGTAAGTACCCCTGATGCTCGTAACGTGTATTGGAGTTATATCAGATATAGGATTAAGTGTTACAGAAGAGGAAAACAAAAATATTACGTTATTATTTGAAACAGAGAAATTATCTTCGAATATATATGTAAGCAATTTGAATTATGTGCGTTTATAAATTGATATAAAATGCTGAGACCATAGCGTTGGCCTAATGTCAAACACTCTGTGATCTGAAGTGATGGCTTTCGATGATCCCTCTCTACGCTTTCTCTCTCTCTCTCTCTCAGTACCACGCTCTCTAACAAGACGCAAGCAAGGTCGAAGTTAGTAAACAACACAACAACTTATTCTGAACTCTTTCGATTCTTTCTATGTATTTTTGTGTAATTTTGTACTGTGGATGACCGAAGCAAAATTCAGTCGGTTAAAACATAAGCATAGTGAATACCATTGAGTTTAAATATACATACCTAGAGGCATAACCCAGTTCAACGATTTGAAGCTGAATTTAGTGTAGTTTCTTCACCGGTTCATAGATGGCGGTAAGTAGCTGAACTATAAAGCACTATTTCCGAAGCCGAATGGGATGACAATCAGGACCGGCGTAAGAAATATTGGATGTTCAGTATTTCATCACACCTGATTTTTCGGATGCAATAAAACGACAATTAATTCTGCCCATGATTCATAGAACCACACCTTTTCCAATTGTAATTCAGAAAACGTAAAATGTAATTCAGAAAAGCAAAGTGCATTTCAGAAAATGGAAATTGTAATTCAGAATAGTAAGTTGATATTCAGAAACGGTAATTTGAATTTCAGAATAGTGATTTGTAATTCAGAAAGGGAAATTTGAATTTTAGAATAGTGATATGTAATTCAGAAACGGTAATTTGAATTTCAGAAAATATAAATTGTAATTATTCAGAATTGGTGAATTGAAATTCAGAAATGAGAAATTTTAATTCAGAAATGAGATATTTTAATTCAGAAAAACGAAATTGTAATTCAAAAGAAAGAAATTGTAATTCAATTGCTTGGTACCCAAACCACCTTCTCTTATATTATGTATGCAATTCAAATGGAGACATGATTTCATTTAGAATGGGTGGCGAAAAATATCAATAATGATTCTTGAGGTCATTTTCGACTCAAGTACGAAGATACTTTCATAGAAGGAAGAAATATAATAATAATAACTTTGTTTCCAAGAATAACATGAAGGTATACCTATACCTACAGTCAGAAACAAATACAGGAAAAAATCAAATTTGAAAATACCAAATACTTAAGACATGTTCGATGCCACATTGTCATAGATTCCTATGATGAATCCCTTGATGCCGAGCACGATAGGTACTATTCTGAATTTTCTTAAATTGAATTGATAACTTCTGAAATACAATTCTCCTTTTCTGAAATTGAATTTGCCATTTCTGAATTTCAATTCACTATTCTGAATTACAACTTTGTTTTTCTGAATTACAACTTCCTAATCTAAATTTCAATTTCGTTTTTCTGAAATTGAATTAACTATTCTTAAATTCAATTTCTGTTTTCTGAATTACATATTGCTATTCTGAAATACATGTTTCCTTTTCTGAAATTCAACTTTGAATTTCTGAATTACAACTGTGAAAGGTGTAGAGGAAAAAAATATCCTTCAGATTTCTGCAAATGAATTATAGATCCTTTAGTAGCTACTATGTGCCGCCACTAAAGTTGACAAGTTGTCAAGTAGGTAAACTGCCAAAAATTTGTGCATCAAATCATTCAAGGGCGTTGTACCTTGTACCTTTATGTATATTTAAACTCAATGGAAATACTCAGAATCGGCTTGATACCGCTGAAAACTCTACATTTCCTAAAAAAAAGACTACCTATATATTGACTATACCATCGATGAAAAATTGGTTTTTGAGACTCATCAGATATAACGGCGATTTCCTCATAATGGGAAACACTGTATGGATTATAACCAGAGTATCGAAATCATTCAATCAAATCTTATCTGCGCGATAACATTCTGAACGCATCGTGAGTATCGAATATCTCTAGTCTTAGATTGTGATGAAATTCTGTCACCACCAAGTGAAACTAGTTATTGTGAATAGAGAAATTTTTGTAGGCGATGTATTTGTTTGGAAATTTGTTTTTTTTTGTAGCAATTGTATGCATCTCTGCAGACGATTCATCGATTCTTTGTGCAGAGAGTTATTGTGATGTAGGTAAAGAAGACTTATATTTACCATTGATCTCCAAATTCATATTGAAATTCTGATTCCTACTCGCGAATGGTTATTGATGCAGATGATGGTTCGTATTTTGACAAAATCATAACCCTATACAGGGTCTTTCACGAGGAACCTCACCCATATTTATACGGGAAACTACTGAACGTATTTTCATGAAATTCAGCACTCATAAGTATTTCACGATGCTGATGAAATCTAAAATATTTTCAAGGCATGAGCACATCCGGTTTTTCCGGAAATGACGTCAACTTCCGTTTTTCAAATTAGAACACCATTTTTTTATTGAAGAAATAGATTCCTTAGAAAATTTCAAGTTATTTTGATGTAACATTTTTCAGTTTTGGTTGGAAAATTCTCTCTGAGCGGGAAAATTCGAAAAAAAAATCGAAAATAGAGCTCCGCTGAAACAAGAATAACTTTGAGGTTTTTGAAAGGAAAATTTTCAGTTTTGGGATTTTTCAAGATGTAAGATTGGTGTATCCACTTTAAAAATCGAAATCGCGATTCATGATACAGGGGGTGAAAAAATCGCTTTCAAAGTTAGGGATGACAAAATCGTGAAAAATCAATTTTTTCAAATGAGAACCCCATTTTTTTATGGCAGATATTGAATCTACGTTAAAAAATAATGTGAGTATATGCATCACACCCTTGCCCTAAAGTGGATATTTTCTGAGTTATTCACAAAAAACTGTTTTTCGTCTTGAATTTTCAGCTATTTCTTTTCCCTTCACGCCAAAAAGCTGAAATTTTCAGGAACTGTTACTTAAACCATGTTTCAGATTTTACTACCCTAATATGCAAGAGAAAAAAGTTACAGGTTGTTCCTAAATAGATGGCGAATTTGGATTCGAATTTGTATCGGAAACCTCTTTATTTCAACTAATCGGCCATCGGTTTTCTCTCCAGTGATAAATAAATAATTCCTTATGAACCATATGCAAAAACTTACCATGTTTTACATTCTTTTTTTTAATGATAGATATCATTAATTACATCTGCCAAATTCCTCTTTATTCAGTAGATGTAATTAATGATATCTATCATTAAAAAAAAAGAATGTAAAACATGGTAAGTTTTTGCATACGGTTCATAAGGAATTATTTATTTATCACTGGAGAGAAAACCGATGGCCGATCAGTTGAAATAAAGAGGTTTCCGATACAAATTCGAATCCAAATTCGCCATCTATTTAGGAACAACCTGTAACTTTTTTCTCTTGCATATTAGGGTAGTAAAATCTAAAACATGGTTCAAGTAACAGTTCCTGAAAATTTCATCTTTTTGGCGTGAAGGGAAAAGAAATAGCTGAAAATTCAAGACGAAAAACAGTTTTTTGTGAATAACTCAGAAAATATCCACTTTAGGGCAAGGGTGTGATGCATACACTCACATTATTTTTTAACGTAGATTCAATATCTGCCATAAAAAAACGGGGTTCTAATTTGAAAAAATTGATTTTTCACGATTTTGTCATCCCTAACTTTGAAAGCGATTTTTTCACCCCCTGTATCATGAATCGCGATTTCGATTTTCAAAGTGGATACATCAATCTTACATCTTAAAAAATCCCAAAAATGAAAATTTTCCATTCAAAAACCTCGAAGTTATTCTTGTTTCAGCGGAGCTCTATTTTCGATTTTTTTTTCGAATTTTCCCGCTCAGAGAGAATTTTCCAACAAAAACTGAAAAATGTTACATCAAAATAACTTGAAATTTTCTAAGGAATCTATTTATGCAATAAAAAAATGGTGTTCTAATTTGAAAAACGGAAGTTGACGTCATTTCCGGAAAAACCGGAGGTGCTCATGCCTTGAAAATATTTTAGATTTCATCAGCATCGTGAAATACTTATAAGTGCTGAATTTCATGAAAATACGTTCAGTAGTTTCCCGTATAAATATGGGTGAGGTTCCTCGTGAAAGACCCTGTATAAAGAAAGGGTGTTTCAATAAGAGCGCGAGATTTGAATTCCACGCCATGTTTGAAAGTTGACATGGGATTTAGTTAACATGCAGCATTACACGATAGAACAATATTTTCGAGTTGAATTTGAATTTTTCAATATCTGAGTTTGGGGGTACGGCTTGCAATAATCGGAATCTTCTTCTGCCGATGTCTTCAATTCTCTTTAGAGAATTGAAGACTTTAGTCTAATCTAGGATTGAAATTCATTATTCACTCAAGCCTCAGATCAGAAAGTCTCGAGTAAAAATCGGAATAGTGCAAAATCTGTGTTTTCAAGAAATGGACTTGAGAAAGTAGGATTATGTTTTCACTAAAATGAATGATTCTTATGTGTATATGGATTTTATTCATCATTCAGGAAAGCCAAGTCCGCCTGTTGAATATATTCGAGTTGAATTTGAACTTTTCAATATCTGAATTTTGGGGGAACTGCTTGAAATAATCGGAATCTTCTCCTGCCGATATCTACAGGGTGTCCCACTAGTGCCGCAGCGGACGATAAACCCGTAACGGTCTGAGTTTGGCAAAAATTTTGGATGCAGACTTGATATAGTCCAAGAAGAGCACAACCTAAAATATTTTCGAATATATCGTGTGGCCCACAAATGAGGAATAGAGGGTGACTTTGTTTTTTCAAATGGTACACCCTATATTCAATAGTGTTTTTCAATTCTCTGAAGCTTCCTGCATGCTTTCGTATACTTTTCATATATTTTTATTCAACAGTTCAATAAATATTGGCCATTTTGACAAAAAAAAATGATACTTGTAGAGGCTATGTTATCCCATTATATTTCACGAACCCTTGCACATACCAATAAGAGCTTTATATGGATTGAAAGACAAGACTTCAAAGTATCCTAGCCAGCAATAATAAAGCATCTCCAGCATACGGAGTGTCCCCCAAAAGTCTATCAACATGACGAATTTCAAATCGATTTTTCTTAATTTCTTCAAATGCAATGCATATAATTTTTTTTCATTATTGTAATCACCATTCAGTTTACTGCATTTTTTGTCATATACATGATATGCATATTTTCAACAGAATAGGATTTAGAGATTTTTCCCGAAATTCACATTTAGGGCTTGTTCGGACTAGGCCAGTAGATTAGTCGAGTGGAGAGTCGATTCGCCCACTGACTACTCTACTACAGTATCAAAGACTCTTAAACAGTATAAGGTAGTAGGTACATCATCCTGTGACTCTAGTCAACTCGATTGCTGGCGTTCGCACACGGGAAATTACAAAATCATTCGCTACTCGACTAATCTACAGGCCTAGTCCGAACAAGCCCTTACTTCCGAATGCAAAAACAGATTACTTTTCTGTGGTTACTGAGAACTGTCAAATTATTCTATTCAGAATTAACCCTTCCACTACCAGACCCCTATCCATTAAAAAAAAAAATTCTAATGATTCAGTCAAGAGAAGCCCTAAATATGAAACATCTTTCTTGAAGAAAATAATAAATTTGTTTTTTCATAGAAAAAAAATACACTCATAGGTATCGCTTGAAAATAGAAGTTTTATTATTTCATCAAAGGTTTTATTCAGCAAAAAATAAAAATTCATAATAAAACAATAAAGATTCTGAATGAAATAATAACGATAAATACAAAGAATAATTTTTTTGAAAATATCACTCTGTATGGAATTGAAGGAAACAATTCCTCTTTTGATATAGGAAGTGCGTACGCAATTTATAGAATCTATTTCTTGTCATATTTTCTTTGAATATATTCATTCCTAATTTGCTTTTCCAATAAAGACTAATTCTTGGGAAACTCAATGTACCCATGAGAATATGCAGACCAATAAAAACTTCTATTTCTTTTTATTGGTTGTTATAAAACTACTGTTGTTTTGAAGAGCATATAAGTTGGTATTTTTTACCATTTTCAATACCAATTCATCTGTGATATATCTTTTATAATATTCAATTAGGTTTGGCAGAGAATGTTGATCATTTATATTTTCATCACTTTCCGCTCTCCACTCCCCAACCTCAAATTGCAACGCCGGTCGTTTGGTACATTTTATTTCAGATTTTTCCGTATAAATAATTCTTTTGGTTTGTTCTTCTGAAGTATTAGTGTAATCATTGTTTCGATCATCATCTTCGAATTCGTTCGCATTTAGATTTTCCGATTCATGTTTGATCGAAAGTACTTTCCAGTTCTTCAGCCGCGGTGTTCAGCAATTCATCGTCGGAAAGATCTGATAAATTGGAAAAATTACTGTCCTCAAGTTTGTCGAACAATTCTACCAGATTCTTTTCTATTTTGAAACCTCCCCTTTGTACAAATACACTGGACCTCCCTGTGAGTGAAAGATAAATTTTGTTACCCCTGACTCGATTTGTCCATAATTGTGGACAGACGATTTTGAAATAAATTTGGTTATGTAACTGACTGCATTATGGAAAAATTTTCGTTGGATATTGAAAGTACTGCCTTTGACTATTTCTAAATATTTTTTTATGTAAAATCAAGATATCAAGAGCCTAACCAACAATAAGAAATATATACCACTTACCAGTCGACTTGCAGATACTCGTGGACGCCATGATTATTTGAATTCAAAACAAGCGACCTCTATTGCTAGACATGAAAACTTATTGCTCATGAGAGGAAGGAGAGTAGATGCTAGGAGCATAGAATAACTGCTCTTATTCTTATACAACTTTTTTCGAAAAAAATATATTCATAAGTTTCACAAGCACGCACGCAGATCTTCAAGCTGCCAAGCTTGAAGCTTGTTTGAAATTTATTTTGGAAAATGGGTAGGTGCAGAAAGCAAGTTTCTGTCTTCCGTAACTGATGTCATAACAGTGATACATATATCAAAACTTTCTAGTTCCTCCTTTCGCTATAATATGATAATATGAATTGAAGCTTCAATGATGCTAATTCTCAGTGGAATGATTTGACAGTTCTCAATAACCACAGAAAAGCCAAATCTGCTACATATTTGAATTCTAAGGTATATGTGAATTTTAGGGAAACACTTCGGAAAAGCTCTTAAAAATCCTATTCTGTTGAAAATATGCATATCATGTATTTCACAAAAAATGAATGGTGATTACAATGATGAAGAAAAAATATATGCATTGCATTCGAAATAATGAAGAAAAATCGATTTTGTATCATTTTTTTGTCAAAATGGCCAATATTTATTGAACTGTTGAATAAGAATATATGAAAAGGATACGAAGGCATGCAGGAAGTTTCAGAGAATTGAAAAACACTATCTAATATAGGGTGTACCATTTGAAAAAACAAAGTCACCCTTTATTCCTCTTTTGTGGGCCACCCATTCGTTCTGCATCTGTCGATGTGTGAGTAGCTTGTACATCTGGCTCCGTATTCGCAATAAACATATCAATTTAACTGTTCTCAATATCTCAACGACTTACTGAAAATTCTACGTGATTTTGTAATAATCAAGATGCCGACTAGGGGAACAAGAGCGCAAAAAAGTGACACCACGGATCTCAATTCTCGAGTTGACAAGATGGAGGAGGCGTTGCAATCTGGTTTGTCTAAACTAAGAGAGCAGATCTCAAAAATTGTCCAATGCAATATCTCCGATTACACCCCAGGAGCTATTGAAGATGTCGTTTTAAAGCTGAATAGTTTTGAAGAATCTATCAAGGGCGGTCTAAAGACGCTCAAAAATGATATTGAAGGTATAACATCACGATTGGAAAATGCAAGTCAAGAAAACTTCAATAGTCAGTTGATTTTCCACGGAATTGAAGAGTCGAACAATGAAAATCTATGTAACAGGATCTGTGAAATAGTAAATATTCAGGTCCTCATAAATTCAACCGAAAAGATAACTGCGAACGATTTAATAGTATATTCTAAAACTAGTTGCAGAATGGGCTCCCATTCCAATACGAACGCATGAGTATTGGAATTGCATTCTGCAACGAGTATTAGACGATATTTTCTCTATTTCACTCAAATTTTGTGAAATTCAATGAAAAAATTCAAATTATAGGTCCTAGTGACTTTCATATTTTATCTTGGCAGTTGGTGTGAACGTTAGGAAATACGAAAATTGACGTTTCCAAATTGACGTCTGCTGAAATTTCAAAGGATCGGAAGTCATTGCTGACAACAACAAAACGAAAAATGTAACTGAAAACGATGCTGTAATGAATTCATTACAGCACTGTTTTTAGAACTGTAATGAGCTCATTACGATACTGAAATAGAGAAACGTCTGTTATCGCCTTGGAAAAAAAAGGGAGAACAAAGGAAACCCAGGTCTGTTTGCGTCCAGTTCGTTCACCGATGGAAACGCGATATTGTTTTCCATAACAAACGATATCTTAAGGGTTCCGGTGTTTCTATTGGTGAAAGATTGACTCCCAGTAAGTTGAATTTGTTCAAGAAAGTGCGTGAAAAATTTAGTGCTAATTCCTGCTGGACATCTAGAGGAAATATTTATATCGTCGTGGATAATTCAACTGAAAGAATCGGAAATTGATTTGAACAGTATGTGAGTACAATAAAATGAAAATCTTTGCTTGTGATTCGGGGTCATATGCCATATTTACTCCGAGGACTGCACTGTATATTTGTGTTTTTCTTTTTTAATACATTTTCTACTTCTTAGTCATATTCTTTTTCTCCTAATTGTAATTATCTTATCGGCCCTGATAACTGCTTTGGAATCGCCCATTTAGTTGTAATACTTGTTTAATTGATCATTATATATTATTTTGATTAGGGGGTATTCATTTACATTTGATTGTGAATTTTTATTTTTGTGTATGTTAACATTACCCCAATGTCTGCTCGTTATCTATTTTTTTCCACTAATCAAAATCGGTAAAATAGAATAAGATGGAAAATTTGAATATAGCTCATGTGAATGTTAGTTCGTTGGTTCCACATTTGAATGAGATTAAAGACTTGTTGGCTCAGCGGAAATTTGATATACATGGTTTAACAGAAACTTGGTTGAATGAGCAAACATTGAGCAGGAATTTATTAATAGATGGTTTCCATTTTATTCGAGTTGATAGAGGTAGTCGTGGTGGAGGGGTTGGTGTTTATATTAAAGACAATATAGAATTCAGCTTATTGAAAAGTGAAGGTGGAAGTGAACAAGTCTGGCTACTTTTGAAGTTTGGTTGTGTAAAGGTTGCATTTTCGGTTATCTATAGGCCACCCCATTATGATTACAAATTATATTTGGATAATCTTGGAAAGACAATTGTTGAGATAATTCCAACGGTTGAAAATGTGTTTTGTGTGGGAGATTTCAATATAAATTATCTCAATAAATCCACAACTGAAATAAAGAGATTTTTGGAAATTTTGGAAAGCTTTGGCCTTGAACAAATAGTCAATGAGACGACAAGAACAACCTCAAATACTTCAACATTAGTTGATTACATTATAACAAATAATTCTGAATTAGTTGTTACCACTGGCGTTATTCCAGTTCCGGAAATTAGCGACCATGATTTAGTTTATTTCGTTATCAATCTGAAAATTGAGAAAACGGGACCCATTTTCAAGACCTCTAGGAATTTTAAAAACTTGGATTATGTCAGATTTAGGTCGCACCTCATTTCTATACCGTGGAATAACATTTATGATGAGTCAACGATTGAGGAAGAAGTTGATTTTTTGACATCGACTATACTAACATTATTGGATCTCTACGCCCCTTTCAGAACTTATAAAATTTCTAAAAACTATGCACCGTGGCTAACAGACACCTTGAGAGATATAATTCAAACTAGAAACCGGGCATTGTCTAAGTTTAAAAAGACCAGGCAAGTTAACGATTGGCATACTTATAAGCATCTGAGGAACATAGTTACTAGGGCGGTGAAGAATGAAAAACACAACTATTATAACCGATACCTTCTGGGTAAGGAATGCACTTGGGCGGGTCTGAGTGAGATGGGTTTCAGAAAACGCAAGAACATCAATTTGCCCAAAAACATTATCAACATTGAAAATATAAATAGCCATTTTCTGAACTCTGTTCCTGACTTGGTTCCGGATGGTGAATTGAAGAGGTACTACAGTGATGTTAAAAATCGTATAAATAATGATAACTTTAGCTTGGAAACTGTTGAGGAAATTGAAGTTCTCACAATCATAAAATCCTTGAAAAGCAAAGCTGTAGATCATGATGGTATAAATATTCTCACTTTACACTTGTGCGTTCCTCACATTCTTCCCCACATTACCCATATAATGAATGCTTGCATTAAAAACTCTTTTTTCCCTAGCCAATGGAAGAAAGCTCTTGTCCTTCCAGTACCAAAAAAATCTAACCCGAATGACATATTCAGGGCTACAGACCAGGGGAAGTTAACTATTTTAACTCTACTGGACTATTCGAAAGCTTTCGACAGTCTCAATTATGAAATATTTAAAGCCATTTCATTTCAAATCGGCCTATCTGATGATGCAGTATTGTTTCTCCACTCTTTCCTCGCCAACCGCCATCAGGCAGTTTTTCACGACAATAATATTTCTACTTTTTTGAATGTTCTGAAAGGTGTGCCACAGGGTTCAATTTTGGGACCAATTTTGTTCGTCATATATATCTCCCAATTCACGAAATTTATCGTTTCCTGTTCGACACACTACTATGCAGATGATGGCCAGTTTTATCTGTCATTTCATCCTGATGAGGCCAACCAGGCTGTTGAGTTCACTTTTCAAATTATTTTTAAATGAGCAGATGGGGGTGTTGACGGGGTAGATTTGATGGGGAATATTTTTGATGTGACTTGGTAGATATGTGATTTTTTTTTGTATCTTTTTTGTCTCTTTTTTTTCCTTTTATATAGAATTAAGCACTTCAATATTTTCTTTTTATGTTATAATGATGGTATGTTTTGTGGCGGCTCTCAGCATTGGCAACGCTGTGAATCAGGGGTTAGATAGTACAGCGCACTAACTTAGTGCACTGAATCTCGCCTTTTCCAACCTGTATTATCTTGGTTACCTATATGAAATCTGTAACTTCGTAGGGAATAAAGACCTTTATTATTATAATTATATATTCGAGAATATTTTAAGGTTGTGCTCTCCTTGGAGTATATCAAGTCTGCATCGAAAAATTTTGCCAAACTCAGACCGTTACGCGTATATGGTCCGCTGCGGCACTAGTGGGACACCCTGTGTAATTCTCTAAACTTCGATTGAAAATCATTTCTCACTCAAGCCCACTCCCTCAGAATTTTTCAATACCTTAATTCTTGGGGAAATACTCGAAATAATCGGAATTTTTATTCTCTCTGAACTACGATTGAAATTTATCATTCACCCAAGCCCATTCTCTCAGATCAAAAAATCTCGAGTAGAAACTGAGGCCCATTTTGACCACGATGAGCATAATATAACGTGATCCTGCAAAACTTTTGACCTCAATTGGCCCACATAAATCTGAGTGCTCAAGAACATTTTCAGTATGTGTTTCGCTATTTTTGAATGGAAGTCTGTGGCATTTTCCTACAACACAAATTTCACACTTGCAGTTATTAGAATCATTAAAATATAGCCCGACATGTTGGGGTTATGGGAGCCCACATGGGAAATGGGAGCCATCATTTTAATTATTGCGCAGAAGTTGAACTGAGCATACTTAAAATGTGATCTTAATCAGTAATTACTGTATACCCAATACAGCGATAAACGAGTGGATGAATTTACTTGATGAAATCCTGAGGGGTACTGTTTGCACAATGTTGTTCCACGTCTGAGTGTGACATTGCGCAACATATTGCACAAGCTTCAATGTCGCCTTCACACGGTACAACTTTTTGCACCAACGATAAAATTGTGCCATAACATTGAGCGTCTAAGGGCTGCCATCAATATATTGTGCAACCCGGTTTGCACAATAATATTGCGCGTTTAGAGACCGCTTTAGAATCAGTAATAATCTGACAACCTTTATTTGTGAATAAAACTGAATAGTTTTGCTTAGCTATTCGACTCACCGACAGAAGATTGACTGATAGTTCTGGGACGTATGAAATGTTCTTTATTTCAGCATTAAGATCATCTGATAAAGGTAGGTATAAACTCTGCCTGTTTTGTTGGCTGACATTTTCTGACCATTAGCAGTACTTACTGAGCAAGATGTGGTGTCGTTAACATTTGATGGGATATCTAGATTATTTGTCATATGAACTGTGGCTGCTGAATCCAGATAACATGAAGTTCCGTCAATTACACCTTAACCTACTGACAAGGCTGAAAACATTAAAATATTACTACTAGCTTCATTACTGTTTTCTTTGTCCTTATAATTTTTCCTTGGATTAGTACAATCTTTGGCATAATGTTCATATTTGTTGCATTGAAAGCAGCGAACTTCACGTTTCCTTCGAAATGCCCTTTAGTGTTATTGCAACGATTCTGATTTCTTGAGTTCTTCTTGCCATAATTTGCAGTTCCATCTCCCGACAACTTTACGTCCTGAATTAACTTAATTTTTATGGAATTACCACTAATCGCAACTCCTGAACTCTCAATACCCATTATCATTGGCTCATGTTCTGCTGGTAAACCTGCCAATAGTATGGTTTCAACCCATTCATCACTTACTTTGAGACCAATACTAGAAAGCTTGGGTGCTGTGCCAACTAACTTGTGGACATAATCGTCAACAGACTCTTCTAGTTTAGTTGTTACAAGGGTTCGTAGAAGTCCCACCCTTCGGGTAAGTCCTCTATCATCAAATTCTTGCTGAAGAGCTATCTATACACCTTTAGCATCTTTTGCATTCGGAATATGTACATAATTTACTGGTTCTACTAGTAAAATAATCTTACCTCTGGCTTTCGTAACCTTCTTGGAATCAGTGTCTGTCCCCAACACACATTCCCACTTATCTCCCAGATAAGTTTGAACTACAAATTTCCAACTGTCGAAATTTTCGGGCCCACGCAGTTTTTCAATTTATGGTAGACCGGTCTACATTTCTTTCAGAAAATGATGAAAATACTAACAGTGTTTGATCCTTGACCTTATTGAACATTCACTGAAATTTCTGGGTGTCTGGACCCATAACCTGTTGTAATTTCTAGGAAATGTAGTTTGGGAAAATGATAATACTTCTTATATCGTATATTCAACAAATATAATGACGGTTCATAGATGCATAGAATACCTGGTGTTGGCTCTGATTAGATTTTGTCTAAGAATTTCTTGTCGATCGAAAATCTGAAAATTTGTCCTGCTTTTCATTTCTCTCAAAAGGGGTCGCGCTATTTTCGACTGCCGCAATAGCGCCACGACCGCAAAATATTGCGTATTATTCCGGAACTAGACCAAAATCCGAAATCTTGAATGCCGTTTTAATCTACAAATTTTGGTCACGATTTTTAGTAAGGAGTCGTTACACCAGGTATTCTATGCATTTATGACGGTGAATATATTAAAATCAACTGTCAATCAAATCATAATGCACACTATAGTGTGCATTATTGTCTGGAGGAATAAGTGTACCGTTTTTTTCGAAAAAGAAGAAGGTAATGCAGTTACGGTGAATGGTGAACGTAATCGTGCTATGAAAACACAGTTTCTTGTGTCTCATTTAGAAGCTATTGATCTTGACGACATGTGGTTTCAGGAGGATGGTGCCACATGTCATACCGCCAATGAAATATTGACGATTTTGCAAGAATTTGCTCCGGCTTGTGCCATTTCTCGATTTGGTGATCGGGTTGTGGGTTTATCTGAAGTCTCAGGTTTATACTAATAAGCCTGCAATCATCGGTGACAGGAAAAACGCGAAGTTTCAGGTAGAAAAAGAAACAATAACGAAAAATGTTCACAGTTAGCTACAGAGAATACGGTCACTACGGATTACAGGATCTGGCAGAAAAACGGCGTTCTAGAAGGAATTCGGCAGTGGTAATGAGTGTTCTCGCAATTTCAGACAAAAACGCCGTTATCGGATTTGAAGGATGTTTTTCACTTCAGAAGAAACTAGAATGACAGTTACTTTTTCATCGTTTCAGTTTATTTTCGACAACGGAAATCGATTCTCAACTCTTAAAATGTACCTACTTCATAGAGGAAAACTTCTGAAAATCCTCTCACCCACCAGAGGATGGAAAAACAATTCAAACTCCTTCTAGAATGAAGTCTGATTTTCATTAGAAATATCTTCTGCATTTCCTCACATTTGCTTTTTCTTTTACATATTTTGCTCATATGAATCTGAGAACATGTTCAATTCAATTGAATTTTTATTACAGCAATATCCTGGACAAAGTGACCCTGCTTGTCCCTCACTACCTTCATTGTGCAACAAGACAAATTCAGACAGTGGGATTTCATTACCGTCCCCAACCCCCTGCAATTGTTGCGATTTTTGTATTGCATACCTGAGTAAGTAGGAAATTTAGTTTTATTTCATGTAAGTATGATTCGAAATGAACGTGCTGAGCGTTTATATGACACTCAAATTGCTCATAGACTATACAGGGTGAGTATTTTACTTGTACATATATTTCAACTGTAGATTCTTAAAAAAGGTATAGGAAAAAAGTGTTTCGTTTGGGGAGCGGCATCTACACTTAAAATATATGTACAAGTCAAAGTCTCACCCTGTAGAGTCTCATACTTTTCAGTTTCAACATACCACTTATATGTGGTACCTCCATAATATTGTATGATAAGGGTGCGAAAAGTAGGAACAGAAAGAACACCACTAACTTCATAGATAATAGTAGTTAGTTTACGGATAAATATTGAACTGAGATTTATCCGTAGATCCAGACCCTGAATTCCCCATGCTTTTCTGATGGGCCTAAAAATTGGGCAAATTACTTGCCTGTTTTTAGATGCTTTGGCGAATTTATTTCAGTTGGATACGGTGGACATTTCGCAAAAACCTAGATTCGAAATCTGACAATAAAATTATATATTTTGAAATTGCATTTCGAATATAAAATTGGTGAGCAAATTTGATGGTCTTTGATTCAGTTCGTTATTGATTGATAGAGGCGAAGTTTAGCTCAGATAGACTGCATAACAGAGACGGCTCGTCAGGGTATACAGGTCGGCCGAAAAATAGAAAATAATTATAAATATTTTATTCATTGCATCTCATTCAGAATTATCAATTTCAATATTCAAATCTCGAGTAATGCCATCGATATCGTATACAGGGTCCTGCAATAGTGCGAAAATCTTCCATAGCTGCCGAACCAGACATCTCAGAGATTTCGTTGGGAGGTAGACCTCTTGTACCTTTATTTATGCATCTCAGGAATAGGAAAATATTTTCTGATATACAGGGTATCCCTGATAAATGTTATTCAACAAATGGATGATTTTTTAATAGATCACCCCATATATTTTCACATATTTTCAATGACCTTTATTACCTCTTTCATGACGCAAAATATTAAAGAAATTTTCACAACGGTACTGATCTGATTCGAAGAAAACTGCAAAAAGGTGAGGGAAAAGCAGTTCAGTGAAAGTCTTCTGTCGATTTCCAGAAGCGATAGTAACATGAATTTAATGTGAAAGTTTTTTGATTGAAGGATTTGCCTTGTCACCGTTCCTGAACGATCAACCTGTCATATACAGGGTGTCCGTTATTGAGGTCCAAAATTGAAGAACTTCAGATTATTATTTCTCGATTTTTTCAAATGTAACACCCTGTATTTTTCTCCACAATGATGTCGACAATTTTTTCCAGAAGTAACCATATTTTAACTCCCGCAGACAGCCGGTATGAAAAATGATATCGCAACTGAAAATTTCATTAAAATAAGTACTAACATAAAAGTAATGGATATTCAAAAGAGGTCAAACAATGAAATGAAACTGAATTAATGACTTTTAATGAAATGGGTAATGGTGTCTATAACCAACAATTCTTGTTTAATCTTTATTGATTAATGGGACCGGTTTCGGAAACTTGTTTCCATCCTCAGCCAAAGACTACAACAATACATTAAAGAAAACACAAAGTTTCAACGATTACCAAACACACTTGCACTCAAAATATATGCAATATTTCAAAACAATACATTATATATATATATATATATATATATTAATCTGAGTTATATATA
Source organism: Adalia decempunctata (assembly GCA_951802165.1). Lineage (NCBI taxonomy): Eukaryota > Metazoa > Arthropoda > Insecta > Coleoptera > Coccinellidae > Adalia > Adalia decempunctata. The sequence continues at coordinate 51,705,588 of OX637697.1, forward strand.
ATAGTATATATGGAACCCGATATGGACAGATCCGAAAAAAGGTGTACTTTCAGTTTTAAAGATATTAATTTGGTGCCAAACTTTATCCCAACCTGTATACAGGGTCTTTCACGAGGAACCTCACCCATATTTATACGGGAAACTACTGAACGTATTTTCATGAAATTCAGCACTTATAAGTATTTCACGATGCTGATGAAATCTAAAATATTTTCAAGGCATGAGCACCTCCGGTTTTTCCGGAAATGACGTCAACTTCCGTTTTTCAAAATAGAACACCATTTTTTATTGCAGAAATAGATTCCTTAGAAAATTTCAAGTTATTTTGATGCAACATTTTTCAGTTTTGGTTGGAAAATTCTCTCAGCGGGAAAATTCGAAAAAAAAATCGAAAATAGAGCTCCGCTGCAACAAGAATAACTTCGAGGTTTTTGGATGGAAAATTTTCATTTTTGGGATTTTTCAAGATGTAAGATTGATGTATCCACTTTAAAAATCGAAATCGCGATTCATGATACAGGGGGTGAAAAAAATCGCTTTCAAAGTTAGGGATGACAAAATCGTGAAAAATCAATTTTTTCAAATTAGAACCCCATTTTTTATGGCAGATATTGAATCTACGTTAAAAAATAATGTGAGTGTATGCATCACACCCTTGCCCTAAAATGGATATTTTTTGAGTTATTCACAAAAAACTGTTTTTCGTCTTGAATTTTCAGCTATTTCTTTTCCCTTCACGCCAAAAAGATGAAATTTTCAGGAACTGTTATTTGAACCATGCTGTAGATTTTTCACCCCTTCTTGAAACCGACTTCAAGTTACTATTAGGAGAACCATGGCAAACTCTCGCAGTTATAACTAGAGAAGATGCTCAAAGTTTTGACCGTTAATTTCTAGACATTTATTTATACGTCTCAGGAATGCTTCGTGCGTTGCTCTTCTTATTTCATCGGGGGGAAGAGATCTGCAAAAGTGTTTAAAAACCAAATTGAGTTTCAAAACTATGAATATAAAAATCTAAACAAACCTGAACGCATTTCTGACTCGTTCTATGCAGTCCTCTCTATCAGTCAGGGGAGTTGAGTAGACAATATTTTTTATCCTACCCCAAACATAATAGTCTAAAGGAGTTAAATCGGGAGAACGTGGTGGCCAAAGATGTGGACCATTGTTCGCCAACCATCGATCTCCAAATAGCCTGTAGAGGATATTTGACACATTGAGTGAATTGTGTGGAGGCGCGCCATCTTGTTGATACCATAAGTCATTATGGTTCTGTACTAGCGGCTCAATTATTTGGGTCGATATGTCAGAATATCTATCTCCTAAGGGAGAACCTTCTTTAAATAATGCAAACATGTGTAGTGTTCTATCTTACCAGTTAAAGTCCCATCATAAATGTGAACATCGAGAATTGCATTATTTTTGATGGCGCAAAAAATATTGAAACTCCAGGTCTCTTGAAAGTTCCATTGTCTGAAGTGGTGGTTGTTCTCTTCATCCCAATAATGACTGTTATGCCTATTGAAAGAACCATTCTTTGTGAATTTAGATTCATCTGTCCAAATTATACAGTCCAAAAAGTTTTCATTCTCTTGAAATCGAATCATCATAGCTTCGCAAAACTCTGTTCTCCTGACGAAATCAGTTTCCTTCAAATGCTGTACCCTATTAAATTTATATGGGTGCATTTTATGTTTTTTTAATATTCTCCAAACACTCGATTGAGATAATCCCAGATCAATCTCGGCATCTTTGAGAGAATTTTGAGGATTCACACGAAAATATGCAAGAACTGTAATTTCGTTGTTCTCATCTTCTACTACACTTTTTTCTCTGTGTATAGTTTTCTTAACGAAAGATCCGACATTTCTCAAGTTTGTCATGGTTCTGTTAATGGTATCTCTCGTTGGTCTGGGTCGGCCAGGAAACCTCTCAATGAACATTCGAATCGTTCTATCTACAACTTTATTACATTCTCCATGAAGTAGAATGAGATTTAAATAATCTTCATTGGTAAAATTAGGCATAGTGATCGATTTTATAACTTAATACGAATTATCACCAAATTAATAGTAAACACAAAATGCTACTGAATAAAGAGGAATTTGGCAGATGTAATCAATGATATCTATCATTAAAAAAAAAGAATGTAAAACATGGTAAGTTTTTGCATATGGTTCATAAGGAATTATTTATTTATCACTGGAGAGAAAACCGATGGCCGATTAGTTGAAATAAAGAGGTTTCCGATACAAATTCGAATCCAAATTCGCCATCTATTTAGGAATAACCTGTAACTTTTTTCTCTTGCATATTAGGGTAGTAAAATCTAAAACATGGTTTAAGTAACAGTTCCTGAAAATTTCATCTTTTTGGCGTGAAAGGAAAAGAAATAGCTGAAAATTCAAGACGAAAAACAGTTTTTTGTGAATAACTCAGAAAATATCCACTTTAGGGCAAGGGTGTGATGCATACACTCACATTATTTTTTAACGTAGATTCAATATCTGCCATAAAAAATGGGGTTCTAATTTGAAAAAATTTATTTTTCACGATTTTGTCATCCCTAACTTTGAAAGCGATTTTTTCACCCCCTGTATCATGAATCGCGATTTCGATTTTCAAAGTGGATACATCAATCTTACATCTTGAATGAAAATTTTCCATCCAAAAACCTCGAAGTTATTCTTGTTTCAGCGGAGCTCTATTTTCGATTTTTTTTTCGAATTTTCCCGCCCAGAGAGAATTTTCCAACCAAAACTGAAAAATGTTACATCAAAATAACTTGAAATTTTCTAAGGAATCTATTTCTGCAATAAAAAAATGGTGTTCTAATTTGAAAAACGGAAGTTGACGTCATTTCCGGAAAAACCGGAGGTGCTCATGCCTTGAAAATATTTTAGATTTCATCAGCATCGTGAAATACTTATAAGTGCTGAATTTCATGAAAATACGTTCAGTAATTTCCCGTATAAATATGGGTGAGGTTCCTCGTGAAAGACCCTGTATATATAGTTCCATTCCATTCCAGAGAATTCGAAACAACGCTGAGAGTGTGTTTAGGTACAAAGTGCTCACTATTCTGTTTTTTTAGTGTTTTTGGATATCGGGACTTCGAATTGTATGATTGAAGTGGAGTCGTACGCGCTTGTTTTCCTCCGTGAGGAGTTGAACTTGTTGGAGCTTGTATGGCTTGAGGTTGAGCTCCTTTTTGGCAATTTGACGGACTGATTCGCGGTTGATACCGGTCTCACAGGCTATTTTCCTTATGGAAACCCTCGGATCTCGATTGACTCGTTCCTTGACGATGTTGCGATTGCTAGGTGTATTGACAGTGCGTTTTCTACCACTGCCTGGACGACAACCATCATGATGGCCAAGCTCCTTGAAACGACGAATTGCATCGGACAAGGTTTGTCGAGGCACATTGAGCAAACGAACAATTTCGCAGTGACGCCTACCTTGACGAAACAGCTCCAAAATCGCACTACGTTTGTTTGACATTCTAAAACTCTGTGACTACTACTAACTAAATATTTGACATAGTTTCAGAATTAGTGCTTCCAACTTTTTCGCTAACTTCACGCTTGACTAAAAACAACACTCAATTACTTTAAAATTAAAAATGATATCGCAGCCGTTTCTGAAGCACTAATAGGCACCTATGAAGCACTAAATATTGGCATATTAATTTCATAGTAATTTGAACATGTTGGTGCTGAGCATGAAGTTAGCACCAAAAACTTCAATTGTCAATTTCTCAAAAACTACAATGGTGACATAAGAACTTGATGAAGCACTAATAGGCACTAAATATTGGCATATTAATTTCAATTAACTTCAATTGTCAATTTTCTCAATAGTATATTCTAAAACTAGTTGCAGAATGGGCTCCTATTCCAATACGAATGCGAAATTCGAAAACGAGCGAGGGAGGTGCGAGTTTTTGAACGCATGAGTATTGGAATTGCATTCTGCAACGAGTATTAGACGATATTTTCTCTATATGAAAAATTCAATTTATAGGTTGTAGTGACTTTCATATTGTATCTTGGCAGTTGGTGTGAATGTTAGGAAATACGAAAATTGACATTTCCAAATTGACGTCTGCTGGAATTTGATAGGATCGGAAGTCATTTTTGACAACCACAAAACGAAAAATGTAACTGAAAACGATGCTGTAATGAATTCATTACAGCACTGTTTTTAGTACTGTAATGAACTCATTACGGTACTGAAATAGAGAAACACTATAATGGTGGAATGAGAGTTTGATGAAGCACTAATAGGCACAAAGATAAATAGATTAGAGAAAGATGTGTTGTAATTTTGGAAGAAAGCAAATTTGAGAATGTCAGAGTATAATGTCTTAATGTTTAATGTATTGTTTTGAAATATTGCATATATTTTGAGTGTGAGTGTATTTGGTAATCGTTGAAACTTTGTGTTTTCATTAATGTATTTTTGTAGTATTTTGCTGAGGATGGAAACAAGTTTCCGAAACTGGTCCCATTAATCAATAAAGATTAAAAAAGAATTGTTGGTTATATACACCATTACCCATTTCATTAATAATTGAACCAACATGGATGATTCTACCGATTATATGAATAATTATTGACAAACTTTAAAACCTTCCCGGAATCATACTTCCTGAGCATCAACATGAAAATGATATTTTTTTTCCGTACAAGCAATACATATCTATCAGGTATTCAACCAATTATATCAGTTTTTATCGGCTTTCCAAAAAAAATATTAATCAAGTTATTTGCTACTTAGAGCTCAAAGATACTTTCGAATACATATCGATATGAATTTAGGACAGTGCCAATATCACGATGGGAAACATTCAAAAGAATCGAGTTTTCTGCGATTTTTTAATAAGCTTGTAGTGACAGTGATCATCTCACTTATATTTCTTCTATAACCAACCTCCTCCCTGTCAAGAATCTGAACACTATCAAAATCAAATTTATGTCCTGATGTATTAAATTGATGTAAAGTTAGAGCTGTGTTCAGATTCTTGACAGGGAGGAGGTTGGTTATAGAAGAATTATGAGTGAAATGATCCGTATAAAAAGAAATTATACTGTTAACCACAGAGAAAATGTGCAACACCTTAGCATTATTTATAACAATATATTGAGGAAATGAATACTGGCCTTGTCGATTTTGTTGAGTCCATCTAAGAAAGTGTTAAATGTTATAACCTTGTGTCAGTCAATGTTAATGTCATACTTTTGCGAGTCCGATAGATAGATGTTGCGTACCTGCTGTAGTATTATATGATTTTCCGAAATGTTTCATTATTTTAAGAACCGTACGATATTGTTTTACCGGGACTAGGTAACTTATTTTCATTTAATGTCATTGTATACCCAATATATATATGTGTGTTCATTTTTAGCCCTGAAGAAGAAACAAGTTGTTTCGAAGCGTCGGCGTTTGTTGCAAATTAACAATTGAAATAAAGAGAATCCAAAATTCCCGAAATTTTCATTTAATTTAATAACAATGGATGATAACCTAGTAATAGTTTTTATTATGTTATTATTTGACTGAACTTCTCAGTTACGAAATCATTTTTCTTGTCTGCTGGATGGGGGAATGAAAATAATCCTAAGGTTACTCCTGAGAAAATGTAAGGTATTCAATTGTCTACATTACTAACTGAGGAAAAAAAATACAGGGTGTCACATTTGGAAAATTCGAGAAATAATAATTTGAAGTTCGTCATATTTGAACCTCAATAACGGACAGCCTGTATATGACAGGTTGGTCATTTAGGAACGGTGACAAGGCAAATCTTCCAAGTAAAAAACTCTCAGATCAAATCGAGGATCAAATTCATGTTTCTATCGCTCCTGGAAATCGTCAGAAGACTTCTACTGAACTGATTTTCCCTAACCTTTTCGGAGTTTTCTTCGAATGAGATCTGTAGCTTTGAAAAAATGTTTCTAATATTTTGCGTCATGAAAGAGCTAATGAAGTTCATTGAAAATATGTGAAAACATATGGGCCTATGGGGTGATACATTGAAAAAATCATCCATTTCTTGAATAACATTTATTGTACACCTGCCAAATTTCAAATCATATTTAACTTGCAAGATTTGATGTGAAACTACATAAAAGCTTGTAAAATACGGAATCTGGTTGTTGGCACACGGTCAACTGTCGGTTCTCCTTTTATTAAACCGGCCCTTCTTAGTAGAACAGATTACAGAAGAGTAGGAACAAGATAGTCTGGGTGCCGGTGGGACAAATTACAAATTAGTTATAGGTAAAGTTTTCGTACTTTCTGTATAGCTTCATTAGGTAGATTCTATCATATTTTTACTGTGTGAAAACATGACTGAAAATCGCATTTTTGTAAAATATTAATACCCTCCTGATTTTTCAGAATCGCTTGATATTATTGAAAATGGCGTCGGGTAGTGAAGCTGAGTATGAACCACCTCCCGATAATTAGGAAAATAATGCGAGCTATAAATGTTGCGTAAAGAAAAAAGTTGCAAATTGCATGTGTGTGAACTGTTATTCACTATTCCATGCGAGTTGTGCTAAAAGACATCCAAATCTGAAAATTATGGACGATTAAAAGTGCAGTGTTGTGAAAGGTCTAACGAGATCAATTCTGGGCAAAATAACGAAACACAAAACATTGGGATTGAATATCTTAAAGAATTATTGAAAGAGTCAAAAGACAAAAACGAAGATATGAAAATGAATGATTTATTAACACAGAAAATGATGATATGGGATCATCAGCTGAGAAGGCAGCTACCTAAAATAATTTATTATTGATGGAAAAAGTGAGGTTATTAGAAAAAAAAGTTAAGGACTTAATAAAAAAAGGTGAAAAAAGTCAAGTTATGCAAGCGTCATAAGCAGAGCACAGGAAACAACGGCAGAAAATCAAAGAGGAACAGAAAATGCTGTCGAAGGAGCGTTGTCAAGGTCAAAGACGTCAATAAATGTAAATGAATATTCAAGTTTAATGCCAACAAATATAAACAAAAATGCAAGTGTCCCAAATATTCAAAAACCAACAATAACGATCCATGGACCAAATATGAGTCAAAATGTTGATGAACATACTGAAAATGTGCAAGATGGTAGGATACAGAAAAGTGTTTTAGATTTTTTCAATGAACTTTCCAGTGATGAACAAATAGGTGGGGAATCAAAATCTCTCTATGTGAATGAAAAATAAAGAAACAATTCAAAAGAAGATGAAGGCCAATGGATGACAAATAGGAAGAGAAAAAATCGAAATGTTAACAGGAATATATGTACCGGAACTAGAGCAATAGATGGAGATATAGGTTTTGAAGGAGCTCCAAAAAAAACATTGGATATGTGTTGGTAAAATTGCTGGGAGGGAATTGTCAGCAGAAACGATGGTCAAATATTTGAAACAAAGTGATGATAAGAATGTTTTTGATGTGAAAAAGCTAAATACGAAGGGAAATAACTCGGCATTTAGCATTGGTGTATCTGAGAAAGTTTATGCAGATGTTTGCAAACCTGAGTTTTGGCCAGCGGGTGTACTTGTTCGAAGCTTCTCATTCAAAAATTTTTTCCGGAGGGGGCAGGACAGAACCCCAAATATCCTAAAAGAAGTAAGACAGAGCCAAAATTGAAAGATATCCATATATTTCATCAGAATGTTCAGTGTATTGGGGACCTCATTTCAAAGGATGGAGGAAGTGCTGACCGAACATTGTGTGGACTATCTATGTTTCTGAACATTGGAAATAAATGGAAGAACTGAAAGCGTATCAATTTGAAAGTTTTAGGGCGGGTTTCACAAAGCTTTAATCGTACGATTAACCGCTTAATCATCCGATTTGATGGTGGAATCGAGAATTTGACGGTGCCATCAAGGATTTGACGGTGCGATCAAGGATTTGACGGTGACATCAAAAATTCCACAATCAACGCGCTTTGACGGTCGATTAAGGAGAAAATGCGTTTCACAAAACATTTTTGGCATCTGATTAACGAACAAACCGCGTCTGAGCTCATAATCAAATTGATTCGACCAAATTGAGCAATCAAACAAGTTGACGGCCGTTGAAATTAAAAATGTTGAGCGATATAAGTTCATCCTCCTCAGAGGAAGAAAATTATGTTGTAATTCGTAGGAATCTTCTATATAGGACAATCAGAGACAGAAACGATCCTTTTCTAAATTATAATGAACATGATTTCAAAAACCGTTCTCGATTCAACAAGAGTACTGCAATGGAATGAGTGCATGAAATAGCAAGCGAAATTGAAGCACACACAAGAATAGATAGATCCATTGATGCAAGATTACAAATATTGGTGGCTTTGAGGTTTTTTGCAACAGGTTTTCAAATGACGATAGGCAATCACGTCAATATTGCTAAATCGACTGTATGCAGGATAGTTCTTGCCTCTCAGAGTTTTTTTCTGGTGTTCCATGATGTATTTGAATACTTAAATAATGGGGTATTCGGAAAAAATCAACGAACTGTAACAAGTTGATTAGTTGAATCCACGTTAACAAAAATCTAACCTTATTCTTGGATTCTTAGCTATGCAGATGATACAAATGTCCTTTTGGTGGAATCACTGTGGCCAGTTTTAAAAATCTGAATGGAAACTGTGATTAGGGAAGCTAGCAAATGGTCCAACTTGAACAACTTCATATAGAATATAGACAAAACAACTCTAATTTCTTTTCATCCAAGGAATTCAGGTATTCATGACCCAGAGTCAGTCAATCTTAACAACATAAAATATGATTTATCTGATAACACAAAATTCCTAGGAGTATATCTTGACAGTGAACTCAATGGGAAAACACACATTGCCTATTTGGAAGAACGACTACATCCCACAATATATGCTTTCAGAGTAACATCGAAATATATAAATCCTGAATTCTTAAAACAGTTTATCATGCCATTTGGAAGAACGATTACATCCCACAATATATGCTTTCAGAGTTTCAGAGTAACATCGAAATATTTAACTCCTGAATTGCTTAAAACAGTTTATCATGCCACCATAGAATCGAAGTTTAGATTTGGAATTATGTGCTATGGATTAAGGAACATATCATCGCTTTTCAAACTTCAGAAAAGAGTTATCAGGATTTTATGCGGTCTGAAATACAACGAATCCTGTAGAGGCCACTTCAAGAGAAAGGGAATACTTACTTTATATGGTGTTTACGCTCAGGATTGCCTCCTTTTCTTCCATAAAAACCGAGAAAGATTTGAGGCTTATAGAAATATCAGGGATAAGTATGCAACGAGAGGTTTAACATATAACTTACCCAAGTGTACCCTGACTACCACCCAGAAACAGGCGGAATACAGAATTATAAAATTGTATAACAATCTACCAAGAGAATTACAAGGATTAGAAGACCATAGATTCTTCAAAAAGAAGCTGTACGATCATTTGGTACGCAGAGAGCCCTACAGTCTGGATGATTGCTGGAGAGAATCTGGACTGAAAACTTTTTGTGAACGCAGTTTCATTTCATTTCTTTGATGTATGCATTGTAATATTTGTGTTATTTTGGGGATGATTTGAAATAAAGGTTATTATTATTATTAATGAAAAAGCAGACCAGTTAGCAAGACAAGCATCTGAAACGCCATTCACAGGGCCAGAACCTGTGCTTGGAATCAGAGAAAACCGATGCAGGACCCTGATTGAGGAGTGGATAAAACAAAGACACCGATAACACTGGGAACAGAGCGACAGGCAAACACACAGCAATGTCATGGTAGGACACACAAGCCAAACCTAGACGGCTCACTTTTTGAATCTAAACGAAGGCACGTACAATAGTAGGTCTGCTGACGGGACACTGCGGCCTTAGGAAACATCTGAACACCATAGGAATACTTGGAGAACCCGTGGATTGCAGACTTTGCGGTGAAGAGGAAGAAACAGCCTCTCACATCATCTTTGAATGCGACGCCCTAGGAAGAAGGCGTCACAGAATTTTCGGAGAAATCAATCCGGAAACGGGAATGAATCCGACAAACCTCATAAACAGGCTACTGAACCTGATAAAGGACACGAACCTACTATCGTGAGGAACCACTGACGAAAGAGAGATACAATAGACCCAAGTTGGTCGCAGTGTCACAGGGAGGCCAAGTGCTAACCCGGTCTCTTGTTCGTCAGCCATCAATCAATCAATCAATCAACACACTAAAATTCGGTCTACACAGTTTGAGACTGCAGAGAACTGCGGTGCAAAACCGAAGCAGCACTCATATTTATAGGGAAAATTACCACTTTTACAACCCTTGGTGTTCCTCAAACGGAATTCCATGAAACTACCACTTTCTTTGCGAAGAATTCGCGACCTGGGGTGGAGATTCCATAATCAACTAGGGCAGAAAAATTCAGTTTGTGCATTTTTATTTTGGTAGTCCATTTTCTCATACTTATTATTATAGCTTCAGCCTTTAAAGTAAATAGCTACCAGTGTAAACGATTGAAAACATTCTTTCTCTATTTCAGTATCGTAATGAGCTCATTACAGTTCTAAAAACAGTGCTGTAATGAATTCATTACAGCATCGTTTTCAGTTACATTTTTCGTTTTGTTGTTGTCAGCAATGACTTCCGATCCTTTGAAATTTCAGCAGACGTCAATTTGGAAACGTCAATTTTCGTATTTCCTAACGTTCACACCAACTGCCAAGATAAAATATGAAAGTCACTAGGACCTATAATTTGAATTTTTTCATTGAATTTCACAAAATTTGAGTGAAGTAGAGAAAATATTGTCTTATACTCGTTGCAGAATGCAATTCCAATACTCATGCGTTCGAAAACTCGCTCCTTCGTCGCTCGTTTTCGAATTTCGCATTCGTATTGGAATGGGAGCCCATTCTGCAACTAGTTTTAGAATATACTATTTCATAACTCCACAAGTGTTACAGAAAAGGTGTCCCAGGTACCTTCTACCACTTCGTGCAACATTTCACTTCTAGAGTAGAACTTCAGAATCCAACCAAAAGTATGAAGAAAGGCAAGTTTCATCGAAATTTCAATGTAAAATATAATGATTGAAAATGTTAGTTATGAAAAGAGAGTCTCGCGAGACCAATAACTTTCATTCGGTGGACTAAGGAATTGCCGAACTTTTTTCGTCGGACAGTTGAATGATAACATTCAGCACATCCTTCTTAAATGATCCTCAAAAAATCTAAGGTTTATTTATAACATAAGCAAAGTTATATCCGATAAATGCATATACTGGCATATAGTCTATTCATACCCAAATTAGAGCATTGAGTTCCTTAATTTTTTAATGAACGCCATATTTTTTTTGTCGGACAACTGATGCACTACATTGTTCAAGGTAAAGAGAGAATAAGAAAAAAAAATTCATAATTCTTTTATCTCAAAAAATCGACGTTTTCCATTTGTCGGATAAAAAAACATTTTTTTCGTTGGACAATTGCTTTTTCGTACTTCATACGGTTGTATCAACCGATTCTGGAAAAATCAGGAGGGTATTAATAATTTAAAGAAATGCGATTTTCAGTCATGTTCAGTCATTTCTCTCAGATTGTTCTAATAATTGCATTTCACAAAAACAGAGTAGGTATGATTTAAAAAAATTGAAAATATGGTCGATTTACGTTGGGTTTGCTGAAAAAAAGCCCCGACTACAAAAATTTCCACAGAGGAAAAATGTGGTAGACTGCGCCAAACAAAGCTATACACAAAGTAAGAAAACTTTTTTAATAATTTGCAATTTGCCCCACCGGCACTCAGACTATGAAGCAGGGATTTTCGCGGAACCAGTTTCTTCGACGAATTTCTATACGAAATATTTTTCATGACAAAGTCAAAATCTTGTTACTAGGGTCGTTATCGTTAATAATTCATGATTTCCGTTATGTTTAAGGTGAAGGTGAAACTTGCTCCACTGGAGAAAAAACAAGTGACTCTCCAACGGAAATTTGTGGCCCAGGACTTATTTGCGACCAGGACACTGAAAAATGTCGTAAAAGTAAGCGTAAAATTACACTTAAATAATGATTGTGCGAAATGTTTGTTTTTAGGATAACATTGAAAATATTATAAGGTATAACACATCTTCCGAACTTAGGCATATCAAGCAATTCACTTCAGAAACTTTCGATACAGCAAACGGTTCCTTGTGAACCTATATTCATTCATTTTGAATTTCATACAGGCACGAGTTAATGATTAACGTATAATAAGAATGTATAGGCTAGAAAAAATAATAATTTTAGATCATTTTCATATTGTGATCACTCCCAACTTGGTCGACGCTCGCGACTCTGGCCTATGGCGCGTCAATCACCGCGACACACGATATTCCCTTACCCCGGAAAAATTGCTTCGTTACATCCATCATTTAGATTTCAGTCTCGACAAAGTTGATAAACATTCTGACAACAGTGTTAACTTGTTTAGAGACTAGAGAAAAAATAATATTCGATGATAGTTAATCCAGGGAAGCATCCAGATTATTCTTGAAATTCATGATTTTTTCCTCAAATTTCAATGTAAACAATTTGGGAATAACTCGAAAACGACGCATTTTATTGAAAAAACATATGAATACATTTTCTAAAATGGTTGATTCTTTCGAAAATATGAATCGTTTATCTTCTTCAAGTAGTTTTATAGTATTTTGCCTGAATTTATGGGTCGACTACGCTGTGACTTTTATACCAGGAGGAATATTGAATAAGCTTTGATTGAGAAATATGCACCATGAATAGAGTGAACAATCAACCAAATTTCAGTTGATATCGGTTCCGAATAGATGGAAAGAATAGTGTTAATTTAATGGATTTTCGACACCCTGTATCTTTCGAACGAAACCGAATTTTGAAAAATGGTATGAGTTTCATTTGATGAGAGGAATCTACACTTAAAATATATGTTACAAGTCAAAGACTCACCCTGTATACTTTGGATGGAGCGTGGGACAAAGTGAATATCTGAGAGTCTTAGATGACATAGACTTCTAAGCAGATAAGTGCAATTGGTCAAACTGCATCTGATGTGTTGACAACGTACTTCAGCATAAACAAAAAATATCCTCAAACTTTTCAATTTGAATGTAAGACCTTGTGAATTTTTGTCGTACATATTAACGTTTTTTCAGTTTTTGAGCGTTCGTTCTACGTGAACAAAGACTGTATCATTTCGTCACGATTTTTGTGTTTTTCGAATTTTTAGCCGAATATGGTCTCAATCGACTGGGTTGGACTCACTGATGATGAACATTTCTTTAATAACATATTCAGAATCATGAACGATTGCTTTGGTAGCTGCTGTCAAAATTTTCTCGTTGGAATTTTGAATGCGAATCTACCTATAAAATGGATCAACTTACACGATGATCTACCTTCAAGAAGGATGAGCGAGTGCTCAAAAGGTCCTGTTTTCGTGTCAGTGCTTTACGTGGTCTATTTTTTCTTAATATTTTGAAAATAATTAGGGCTTACGTAACGTTTGAACAAAACTTAAGTCATTGAAGATTGAAAATTTCATTATATTAGAAAACAAAAAATGAAATTTCTTCAACAATTTGAACCGGTTTCGGCTTGCGCCATCTTCAACAATTAAATCAATAAAATTAAATATCAAAATTAACAAATTAAACAATTCACCTACAGATAACCTGACATCCGTAAAATACGGAGAATTCTCTCTTCAAATTCATAAGTGGTGATTTGGACAATTCTAATTGACTAATGTCCTTGAAGAAGTATTTCTTGTACCTCCATTTATTAATCTCCAAACACTCCACGACTTCATTGAATTCACCATCTTCCATTTGCTACATTCATATAAAATTTTGAAATTTTCACTTGAAATTTCATGGTTAGACTGTCTTATATGATCAAGATGGGGAAATTATTATTGGAGGAGAGATGTTCTCTCTGATTTCAAAGCTTTGGCCTGTCTGACCAATATATGCTGCCGGACACTCACTACAACTTATTTGGTATATCCCCGACTTCTTCATCGTCTTTGACGCCGAATATGAAGGAAGATCCGAGAAATCGATCTAGATACCGTCCAAAACCTGATGTTAGCTGTTCGCAAAAAGTTGCGCTCTGTGGAAGATAATGGCCCTCTTCATTTAATTTGAATTGATAGTTGCTTCTGAAACGTTTATAAATGTATAATTTTTGTCATCTTTTTGGTCTCTGAAATTTGTGCCGAAACTTGGGACATACCTTATTATTTAATTCTACTTCCGCTGTGAATTTTATGTAATGAATTGAGGAAATTCAAACAATTATCAATTTGTCTTTCTGAACCGTTGAAACCCACAAGGATATCGTCCACATATCTTAACCAAAAGATAATGTGTTTAATAGGCAAGGAACCATTAAGAATGTATTCACTTTCTAAGTTATCCATGTCCGCCAACAATGGGCTAAGAGGTAGGTACTTCGAAAAGGTTATACAGGGTCTTTCACGAGGAACCTCACCCATATTTATACGGGAAACTACTGAACGTATTTTCATGAAATTCAGCAATTATAAGTATTTCACGATGCTGATGAAATCTAAAATATTTTCAAGGCATGAGCACCTCCGGTTTTTCCGGAAATGACGTCAACTTCCGTTTTTCAAATTAGAACACCATTTTTTTATTGCAGAAATGATTCTTTAAAAAATTTCAAGTTATTTTGATGTAACATTTTTCAGTTTTGGTTGGAAAATTCTCTCTGAGCGGGAAAATTCGAAAAAAAATCGAAAATAGAGCTCCGCTGAAACAAGAATAACTTCGAGGTTTTTCGATGGAAAATTTTCATTTTTGAGATTTTTCAAGATGTAAGATTGATGTGTCCACTTTCAAAATCGAAATCGCGATTCATGATACAGGGGGTGAAAAAATCGCTTTCAAAGTTAGGGATGACAAAATCGTGAAAAATCAATTTTTTTAGATTAGAACCCCATTTTTTTATGGCAGATATTGAATCTACGTTAAAAAATAATGTGAGTGTATGCATCACACCCTTGCCCTAAAATGGATATTTTCTGAGTTATTCACAAAAAACTGTTTTTCAGCTATTTCTTTTCCCTTCACGCCAAAAAGATGAAATTTCAGGAACTGTTATTTGAACCATGCTGTAGATTTTTCACCCCTTCTTGAAACCGACTTCAAGTTACTATTAGGAGAACCATGGCAAACTCTCGCAGCGCAGTTATAACAAGGGCGGTCCTAGGCTGATTTTCTGGGGGGGGGGGTAATAATTGGATGAACAATCGAAATTTTAAACTGAAAATTTGAAGGAACACCCTTTAGGTATCTCGAATACGAAGCATTTGCAGTCCCATGTTTGAAGGTCTTACGTGTATGTATCCGTACTGTGTGATTATACAGGGTGTCTCAAGTTCGAGTGGCTATTAGACTTTTCTGGAGAACTGGACATATTTGAAATCTGAAAATTGGGATTATGATATTGTTCATTGTTTTTATCCGCAGAAGCCAACGCAATCATAAAAAAATAGGGTTCTAATTTGAAAAATAGAAGTTATGGCCAATTTTCGATCATAGTTTTCGACACAAAATTTGAAACACCCTGTGATGATAGGTATTTATGAAATTCAAAATAAGCATGACCTTTCCACATTCCTCTACTTTGACGTTGTGAGAACAGTTTGCACTTGGAATGTTCAGAAGAAGAAAAATAAACATGATACTAGCTATGAATATTCGACTTTTTCTAAGGTTTTATATAATATATAATATTTTAGGTCTGTAGAGAATACAATGGTTTTAACAGAAATGTATTAACCATTAAACCATTGAAATCTCAATCATATCATTGACGAAAACATATTTATTTTCACTCCCTGTTTAACCGGAAGTGCTCAGGCTCCCAAAATATTTTAGGTCTGTAGAGAATTTTGAACAATATCATAATCCCAATTTTCAGATTTCAAATATGTCCAGTTCTTCAGAAACGTCTAATTGGCACTCGAACTTGGGGCACCCTGTATAAAAACACAAAGCCATATTCCATGATCTGTGACTTGATTCATAATTCATATCACTTAAGGATTTTTCCATTCCGCTGTTCTCTTTATTTATTTTATGTTAATCTTATGTCATATTTCAATGCCTTAGTCATAACTCTTTGATTTTTTTCGAAGTTTATACCTATAACTCCTGAATATTTTATTTATTTGTGTTGTTTATTTTTTTCTGTTAATTCTATATCATTATAATATTATTTAAAAGCCGAAGTCATATAGCCCTGCGATTTTTTCTCAAAGATGATATAACTTTTTTATGTTAGTTTTTTCATGAACCAAATTTAAAAAATCGAATTAGTTGAAGTGCTCTGGGGGGGGGGGTAATTACACCCTATACCCCCCCCGTAGGACCGCCCTTGAGTTATAACTAGAGAAGATGCTCAAAGTTTTGACCGTTAATTTCTAGACATTTATTTATACGTCTCAGGAATGCTTCGTGCGTGGCTCTTCTTATTTCATCGGGAGGAAGATATCTGCAAAAGTGTTTAAAAACCAAATTGAGTTTCAAAACTATGAATCTAAAAATCTAAACAAACCTGAACGCATTTCTGACTCGTTCTATGCAGTCCTCTTTATCCGTCAGGGGAGTTGATTAGACAATATTTTTTATCCTACCCCAAACATAATAGTCTAAAGGAGTTAAATCGGGAGAACGTGGTGGCCAAAGATGTGGACCATTGTTCGCCAACCATCGACATTCAAATAGCCTGTAGAGGATATTTGACACATTAAGTGAATTGTGTGGAGGCGCGCCATCTTGTTGATACCATAAGTCATTATGGTTCTGTACTAGCGGCTCAATTATTTGAGTCAATATGTCAGAATATCTATCTCCTAAGGGAGAACATTCTTTAAATAATGCAAACATGTGTAGTGTTCTATCTTACCAGTTAAAGTCCCATCATAAATGTGAACATCGAGAATTGCATTATTTTTGATGGCGCAAAAAACATTGAAACTCCAGTTCTCTTGAAAGTTCCATTGTCTGAAGTGGTGGTTGTTCTCTTCATCCCAATAATGACTGTTATGCCTATTGAAAGAACCATTCTTTGTGAATTCAGATTCATCTGTCCAAATTATACAGTCCAAAAAGTTTTCATTCTCTTGAAATCGAATCATCATAGCTTCGCAAAACTCTGTTCTCCTGACGAAATCAGTTTCCTTCAAATGCTGTACCCTATTGAATTTATATGGGTGCATTTTATGTTTTTGTAATATTCTCAAAACACTCGATTGAGATAATCCCAGATCAATCTCGGCATCTTTGAGAGAATTTTGAGGATTCACACGAAAATATGCAAGAACTGTAATTTCGTTGTTCTCATCTTCTACTACACTTTTTTCTCTGTGTATAGTTTTCTTAACGAAAGATCCGACATTCCTCAAGTTTGTCATGGTTCTGTTAATGGTATCTCTCGTTGGTCTGGGTCGGTCAGGAAACCTCTCAATGAACAGTCGAATCGTTCTATCTACAACTTTATTACATTCTCCATGAAGTAGAATGAGATTTAAATAATCTTCATTGGTAAAATTAGGCATAGTGATCGATTTTATAACTTAAAACGAATTATCACCAAATTAATAGTAAACACAAAATGCTACTGAATAAAGAGGAATTTGGCAGATGTAATTAATGATATCTATTATTGAAAAAAATAATGTAAAACATGGTAAGTTTTTGCATATGGTTCATAAGGAATTATTTATTTATCACTGGAGAGAAAACCGATGGCCGATTAGTTGAAATAAAGAGGTTTCCGATACAAATTCGAATCCAAATTCGCCATCTATTTAGGAACAACCTGTAACTTTTTTCTCTTGCATATAAGGGGAGTAAAATCTGAAACATGGGTTAAGTAACAGTTCCTGAAAATTTCATCTTTTTGGCGTGAAGGGAAAAGAAATAGCTGAAAATTCAAGACGAAAAACAGTTTTTTGTGAATAACTCAGAAAATATCCACTTTAGGGCAAGGGTGTGATGCATACACTCACATTATTTTTTAACGTAGATTCAATATCTGCCATGAAAAAATGGGGTTCTAATTTGAAAAAATTGATTTTTCACGATTTTGTCATCCCTAACTTTGAAAGCGATTTTTTCACCCCCTGTATCATGAATCGCGATTTCGATTTTTAAAGTGGATACATCAATCTTACATCTTGAAAAATCCCAAAAATGAAAATTGTCCATCGAAAAACCTCGAAGTTATTCTTGTTTCAGCGGAGCTCTATTTTCGATTTTTTTTTCGAATTTTCCCGCTCAGAGAGAATTTTTCAACCAAAACTGAAAAATGTTACATCAAAATAACTTGAAATTTTCTAAGGAATCTATTTCTTCAATAAAAAAATGGTGTTCTAATTTGAAAAACGGAAGTTGACGTCATCTCCGGAAAAACCGGAGGTGCTCATGCCTTGAAAATATTTTAGATTTCATCAGCATCGTGAAATACTTATAAGTGCTGAATTTCATGAAAATACGTTCAGTAGTTTCCCGTATAAATATGGGTGAGGTTCCTCGTGAAAGACCCTGTATACTTCATCTAAAATATAAACGGATTCACTCTATTAATCCAAATGAGATTTTTGCAAAGGGGCACTCACTTGCTGGAATGTTCTGGAACATATTCACGATTTTCTATTGAATTGACGTCTGCAGTGCAAATGTAATTAATTCAGCTCAAGAAGTATTTATTCTTTATGCTCTCTCATATAAGGCAAT
This sequence comes from Adalia decempunctata, assembly GCA_951802165.1. Taxonomy (NCBI): domain Eukaryota; kingdom Metazoa; phylum Arthropoda; class Insecta; order Coleoptera; family Coccinellidae; genus Adalia; species Adalia decempunctata. The sequence continues at coordinate 51,724,361 of OX637697.1, forward strand.
GTTGACAGAAATGCAAGGAAGAATAATCGAATCGAAAGGCTGAAAAAAATAATAAACGGTTCGGTAGAAATAAATGAACAGCTTCAGTAATTCGCATATGTTTCGAAACAAGCAATAAAGTAATAAGAAGTTGATGAAACGATTCCTACTTTACAACCATCTGCTGTGTCCAACTCCGTAATATGTATTTCAAATTTCTGCTAAAAGACGACCTATTTCAGTGTTTGAAGAACCTACCGTCGAACTATGATTATCGCTTCGGTCAACTCTGCGATTTGTGATAAGTAATACTTTAAAGTATCCCCTCAAATACACCGGCAACGTTTATTCGACCTGGGACCCCTTTTCGATGGGACGGTTTTTACTAGGAATGTACCTATTACCTAGGAGCATAGATAACTGGAGATGGCTCCGCTACATTATTGAACTGCCAAAGACAGCGGAACTTCTTAGTTCGCCGCACGGTCACTAGGGAGCGCCAACGTCGTTATGGCTCTCATCAGAATATGACGATAGTATCCTTTCAAAATAAAATTAGTACAGACCTTTTCAATCGCGACAGCCAACACACGTTTGTTATTCAGGTCCTTTAGTGAAGTGAATAAATCAGCATCAAAATTCCGCATCCAACTCTTATGGTGAAGGAGTCGGAATTTGAGTTCTTTTCATCGGAAATGTCCCAAGTCAGCTAAAAATCGCAAACTTCAGCCGGCGATTCAGAAGACGATGTCAATTTTCAACTGGTGGGAAGTAGAAAAAAACGGAAAACGACAAACCGAAGATAAGGAGGAAACAAAAAATTTGATGATAAACAATCTCCCCAACCGCAGCACACAGATTTAACACATATAGAGCCAATCTTTCCGCCGATAACAAAACAAACTACTCCAACATGAATACATTGAAAATATGGAAAAAGACGCAATTGGGCAATCCAAACCACGTGATTATTCCACCAATGTCAACCTCAAAACGTTTCTGACAGATCGCTGGTTTGTGATAAATATGACGAATTTTATAATCTTATACATTTAATGAGTGAATGAGTGCGTTTTTAGGATTTGTAATATAAAAAAGTATCCTGAAGCAACATTGACTCGATCATATGATCACAACAACAGATTTTAGTATTGGGAGCCCGCAGAGATTGCAGAGGAAGTATTGGAGAAAATTTATCAGAGCAGTGCAACCTGTTATATTCATCAGTTTTACATTTAACATGGACTGAATACTGCTTATTTCAGTGTATACGAAGAAATATACACTTTAATAATAATAGTAATAAATCTCCTTTATTTCCAGTTTCATATAAAAATTACACCATAGAGGAAACGACGTCAACATACAAGATAACTAATAACTAACTACAAATTTTTAGAATCCAAACAGTTTTTTTAATTAATTTCTTAAATTTAAACACACTCTTGATACCCTTCAAATGGTGCGGCAATTTATTAAATACTCTGATACACATAATATAGAATGTGGTCCGTAAATCAACCAATGTACCAAACAACCAACCGGGATTTTTCACAGCGGTTACTGTTCGGTAACCAACCAAACACTGTATTTACGGAACGGCCGGTGATGAACCATTTGTTTTGATTTGGAAGGATGTGTCAATGGAATGGGTTCATTCCAGCCCTCGAGAAAGAGGGGGGTCACGGTCAGGTGGATTACATACCCGCCAATTGATTTTTTGGATACAAATCAGCATCCCCAAAATAAAATTCTGATGAGGTCTAACACAAACAAGAAGTTTATTTGATTTATTACAAAAACAAAAACTTAATGAGAATAATAACAAAGTTATAACTAAATAGCAAAAGGAATTTTTCTATTTCTTCTTCTTGCGAAACGAGTGTTGACTTTCTCTATATTAGTCTATATCAACAGATATGTCATTATGGATATAAAGAAGTGCTAGTCCAATAAGTCGTTCTTCTGCCATAGAAGCTCTTAACCATGTTTTTAGCCTTCTCAGAGTAGAAAATGACCTCTCTGCCGTTGCCACACTAACTGGTAGTGTTGCGAGTATACTGAGAAATTTTCTCACATTTGGATACATGTCAGAATCACAATTTTCTAGGAGATTATATATCGTCTGTGGAATCTTCTTCTCTCGTTGCCATTTCATCTTCCATAAGCGATATTCATTCGTAACGTTTGAAACAGGAGGATTGTCTAATAGAAGTTTATACTGATTTACCAACTCATTTTCATTTTTTGAATAAACGACTTCGGGGGTTGAGGAATTCTCCGAAAACCTTGGACCCTTGCGTGCGTATTAAGGGGCTGAACTGCGAGATGATCGAAGTAGCAATGGACGTTTGAGGAATAGTTCTTCAAACACTAAATAAGCCAATACTAATCAGTGAATTGCAACTTAGCTTGAAATGGACAAATTATTCTCCCAAAATTCAAATCTTTTTCATTATTGGAACTAATTACCCTCCAATATTCACTTAAATATGATTCAATTCTATTTTTTCAATCGAAACATTTTTTTATCAAACACAAGATTTGAAGGTTCGTCCATTCCAGGGGAGGGTCATGACCCCCATGACCCCCTCCCCTGGATCCGCGCTTGGTTCATTCTCTTCATTCCTTAATTCCAACTTCGGAAACTGATATTGTACAAACCATTGGATTATGCCATATATTGTTTGATATTACAAAACAGTATGTACCTAATTCTCTCTTTCAAAAGAATATACAGGGTGTCCCAAGTTCGAGTGTCTATTAGACGTTTCTGGAGAACTGGACTTATTTGAGATCTGAAAATTGGGTTTATGATATTGTTCGAAATTTTCTACCGACCTTAAATAGTTTCAAGGCCAGAGCACTTCCGGTTATACAGGGAGTGAAAATAAATTTGCTAAAAAATTTTTTTTTCAATCTTTTCGTTTCTGATATGATTGAGTATTCAATTCTGAATACATTTCTGTTGAAAACATTGTATTCATTCAAATAGTTTTCAGGATATCGAAAAAAAACCTAAAAAAAGTAAAATATTCATATCCAGAACAATGCTCATTTTTTTTATTCTGAACATCCCGAGTGTGAACCGTTCTTACAACGTCAAAGTAGAAGAACGTGGAGAGGTCATGCATCTTTTGAATTTCATAAATATCATCACAGGGTGTTCCAAATTTTTGTCGAAAACTGTGATCGAAAATTGGCCATAACTTCTGTTTTTCAAATTAGAACCCTATTTTTTTATGATTGCGTTGGATTCTGCGAAGAAAAATAATGATAGCACTCTCAGATGATCTTGCTTCTAAATTCAGTAATTCTCGAGTTATTCGAGCTATGGAAGGAGAATAAAGAAAAAAACCGTTGATAGTGTCGGCTCACGATTTATGAGGTCAGATCTTTACACTTTCTCGTTCCTATTATTTAACAACTTCATAATTCAGTATAATAAAACTTTTTGTAAGAACTGAATGAAAACTGAGTGTAACGTTACACGAGGGTACCTATATATTTTTTTGTCTCTTTATGAGTTTCTTTTAGAGTTTCAACATCTTGGAATTACGCCTTTGTAACTTTCGTAATTTTGGACAAAGCGGAATCAATTTGTACACATACTTTAAATTACGTGGCGCCCTTATTGAATATTCATTTGTTGAAATAATTTCTTTTCCTGTTAGACCCACCCCTAATCTCCGACTGATGGGCGTACCTTTCGTTTATTATCAGCGTAGTAAGTAGTTCTAAAATTTTGATAACCCCGTGATAACTTTGGCGCGCAGCGTGGGGCCTAGTAACGTTTTTTCCTAAGAATTCATAAATTTGAATCGATTTTTTCTATTTGCGTAACACTTTGTGATTCTTATCATATTTTCAGTTTCTGTTTTCCTTATCAAGATACTTATTACATACTCATAAATTCCAAAATTTTATTCTCAAAGTTTATTTTGATTTCTGAAAATTATTAAATTCACATTCATTGTTTTGAATTTATGAAGAAGTTGTGAAAAAAGTATCTCAACGCTTTTTTTGTATCCTATAAACATACGCACGATTCAAGCTCGCAGCGTTACTCGATTCCAGCATTCCATAGGCGTACTGTTTTTGATATTTTTCGATTAGTTCTCATTCGATTATTTTCCCTATTTTCACATTGTTGGTTCAGTTATTTTGAATTATTTCGTTTCTTACCTGCCGTAACTGATTCCAGTGGCGTAGGGAAAATTTTGAAAACTTTTCGATTTTCTATTTTTACTTGATGAAAGATCAATTGTAGTTTTCTTCCTCTTATATATCGATTTTGATTAGAATTTTCAGTGGCGTACAGTTGGGAAATACTGTTTTGTATATTGTATCTTCAGCTTATTGAAAGTTTGATCCATATTTACGAGTTTTTCATAGTTTGTATATATTGAATTGATTTTTTTGTACTGATTTTTGTCTCTTATCGCTCTATTTCATTTTCTTATTGTGAGACAAGAATACATTTTTTTGAAATGGCAAGTCTTCGATACGATGTGAATCGTTTGAGGAGGGATGAACCTAGAAACGAACTTTCTGCTAGAGGATTTAAGACCACCGATTCTCAAACTGTTAAAGATTTACTCTCTCTTCTCAAGCCCCTTCTGAAACTTGAGAAAGCTGAGATATCTCTGGAATACCTTGAAAAGAAATTGGAGATTCCTGGAGAATTGGCCATTATTGACGCTAAGCTGACTGAGCTTTCAACTATAGCAAGTCAACCCAATTTCAGCGGAGTACAGATTTTCACCAGGCTTCGTTGTTTGACATCAAGACTTGATCGTCTTCTACCTAAAGGTGATGGAGATGTAACTGAGATAAACGTACGCCGAGAAAAAGTATGGTCTCTTTTGAAATGCACGGAAAACGAGCCGAAAGGTGAGGATTTGGCGTTTCTATTGGCTGAAGATCCTGATAATGAGTCAACAAGTAGTTCGGGTGAAGAGGAAAATGCTGTACCGAATAGACCAAGCTTGGTCAGGACTAGTACCAGAAATGACTTTAAGTTGTCTCAGTACCGTCCCAATATTCGAAAACGGAATATTCAAGTTTCCTGAAATCTGAAGAACATGTCTGTTCATAATTTCTTGGAACGTGTAGAGGAGCTGCGTCATGCGAGAAATGCACCAGAGTCACACCTGTTCAATTCTGCCATAGATTTGTTCACAGGAAAAGCCCTACAATGGTTCCGATCTAACAGAGAACGCTATGGCGACTGTAAGACTGTAATAATTTCGCAATGTTAATATTGCCAACGTAACTGTCAACAATGGCAGCAACAGGCATGAATTTCCTTAGCTGCTCGAAGCATATTCGTTTGAAGTAAAGGCAACTCAAATTAACCACAATTCTTCGAGGTTCCAGTTCTGTATTATGTATTCGTTATATTTCTGAAGAGTCCGACCAGTCTCAATGCCCAATCATGAAAGTTGCAGATATTGTTTTAATAGATATGTTATCCATCTTATTCATTGGAGGTTTTCAGATATAAAAAGGAAACTTTCGTGTCTGCTCCAAAAAGTTTTATTAGAACTGCTACATATGTTTCGACCCTCTCAAAAATAGGGTCATCTTCAGGCATCTGCAGACAAAATACAAATGTGTACGAAAACGGTCACAAAAACAACAAAAGACAACAACAGAAAAATATACGAAAGAGAGAAAACAAGTATGAAGTTCAAATGACAATTAACATACAATAAGAGTTAATTGTAAATAGAATTTGAAAAAATAATAACTTACATGTTAGGAACTTTTAAACACAATTATTCGCCGATAGTGAACGATAAACATAAATATTTCACATTATCAAGAAAGCAGACAGATCGAACAGAAAATACAGAAATAATACAGAAACCGCAGAAATGACTGGGTTCCTGCTCTGTGTCAATGAAAGAGTCGAAAGTTAAAGGTTGAACGTCAAAACTGGGAAAGGGGGGGAAAGGAGTCAACATTATGGGAGAAGGCCGAGCAAATGTGGGCAAATCAGAAGTTCAGGGAATTCTTGCTGGGTGTTCAGAAGGTTACTTGGGGTGTTGTGTTTTGCCTTTGTAATGTGTATCTTTTCCAAAGTGTCGCATAAACTTCTTGTATGAGGGAGAGACAGGATGCAGGGCTCCAACGAGGGAACGTGGCCGGAGTTCGAGAGGATGTGCTCTGCGAAAGTGGATTTGTTGGGGTTGTTGGTTCTAATGGCTCTGAAGTGTTCATCGATTCTTGTATTGATGCTTCTAAAGGATCGGCCTATGTAGAAACTTCCACATGAACAATCTAGTTGATAGACTCCCATTTTTTTGATCGGATCAACTTCATCCTTACCCCTGGAGAAGATCGACTTGAGTGAGTTCTCAACTTTGAGAGATACTTTAAAATTGAATTGCCTCAAGTGTTTTTGAATCCTCTCAGAAACACCAGGAACGTATGGGATGCTCCTGAAAGTGATGTTCTCATCTGTTATAGGGGTTAAATTAGTGCTACGTCCAATTATGACCTTCTGGGAAATCCTGTGAAAGGTGTTCTGCACTAAATTCATGGGGAAGCCATTATTATGTGCTATCTGCAAAATGATGTTGTATTCCGTTTCATAATCTTCGGGGGACAACGGGGTTGTCAGAAGTCTATGGAAGAAGGAACGGAACGCGGCAAGCTTGTGCTGGAGTGGATGATTTGACGAGAAGGGGATCACATGATCTGTTGTTGTGGGCTTCCTATAGATGGAGAACTCGATCTTATCATCTCTTAAGCGTAAAAGTAAGTCCAGAAACGGAAGGGTGCCGTTCGTCTGCATCTCAAAGGTGAAGGTAATTCTAGGATGAAGTGTGTTGATGAAGTCTAGGAACGTAATGAGGTCAGATTGGTTCCCCATGTTGAACCCCTGATATGAGAACAGCATTTCAGTCCTGATTTGATAAGAAACACTTCCTAGTTTTGAAGCTCAGAGTGGGATGTCATGCCAATTGAAGCTTACAGAAAAACTTCAGTTATTCACCTTTTGAGGTCATTGACTTGCGACATGTTTTTTTGGCCTACTCATTCTTCTTCTTCAGATCTTCATTCAAATAATCGATTTGTTTCCAAAGATAATGAATGGGACTAAAGAGCTCAAATATGTGTCTCTGTTGAAGGAAAACATCAACAAAGTGTTGTGATGTACCCAGCTAGGGTAGGTTCGGTCAATCGTTAAACAGTTGAGGGATGGTGAATAATACCATGCAGACTCATCAACGTCAAGTCATATTTCCCTTGGGCAATATGACATATTCATAGGTCAATATCTAGTTTAGGTCCCCCTCTCCGATTTTTAAAATATTTTGTCTCGTGATTGTATATGTTGAAGACATCCTACAGTTTTAATTTCAGCATTGGCAAACAAGTAGTTTCGGAGGAAAAAAATAAAGAAGATTGTGAATATTTCCATCTGCGTTTGGACTTTACATTTATTTGAATCGCGTCGGCAGTGTAAAATACCGTAAGGTGATTTTTTTCTCGAACAGACGGTGTTGCCAAATCTCAGTAATGTCTTTAATACTAAGATAGACATAGAACTTCCACATAGGGCAGGTGGATTTTCAAGAGCTGAGCCTTTAGACATTTATCCCCTTGTCCCCCGATAACGTCGGCACTGATTTCGTTCTATTCAAGTCTGATGGCTTAATTTAATATACGAGTATACTGCAATGATAACATATTATTTCAACTGATTCGTACTAGCTTCGGATCTTGGAAGCTAGTTAGATCAGAGTAGGGTTGATTTGTTAAGTTAGTTCAGGTTATGTTAGGTTAGGTTAGTTCAGGTTAGGTTATTTCAGTTATGAAGTCTTATGACTTAATTTGATGTATACTGCAATAATAACATTTTTCAACCTATATTATGATGTGAACTTCGAGAAAGCAACCTTACATTCGTAAAACGACGACTGAATGAAATCTGTTCAGTCTATTTTCCATATCTTACTCTATTTCTACGAGATATTGAATATATAATAACATATGTATTTCAATTCAACATATTGTCGATGGATTTTTTATTGGTAGAAACCTTCAGTTACAAATTTTGAGCAATAAAAAGGCACTGATTGAACGTGGCAACAAGCATCATACGCTGAATTTTCATCGTCCGAATCACAAACGTAGGTAATCGTTGCTGGGGAGATCCAAAAAAATAATTCGACAGATGAAAATTAAAAATTCATTTCAGTCATCTCGAAATAAAATATTGATTTTCTTCAAGTTTGAGTTCATTAAGTTTCGCCGTGACAATGGATTTGAATGTGTGTGTTTCCAGTTGCGTTGTACTCTCCGGATCATCCATTGGCATAAGGTAAATAAATTCAATATTATAAGTATATGCAACATATGTTACTGTTTCTAGCTATAACTTTCATAAATTCATCAATAATCGACTAGGGAAATATTGTCAATAGCGGCAACCATGCGCGTCAGAAGCGATTTACAGTTCCGTATTCAGTGTTGTTTACGTTCAACGGAAACTTTCGAAAAAACAAATTATTCTTGAAATTTTCAGAAAATATAGCCTCGATGGAATTCAAAATCTTCATTGATTCAGCGCTAATGAAATTGTACATTTTTAAACTGATTTTTAATTCTTTTCAAGGTCATGTACCTGAAAAAATAGGTCAATGACCTTGACATTTTTGGCAAATTTTGATCTTTTTAGACTATTCAAGACTAATTCTTCTTGTAAATTGTCATTTTTTTAAGAAAATTCATAAGAATCTTACCCACCCAGCACCCCTATTCACCTCAAATCCCATTGAAAAAAGAGCAAAATTACTTGTTTGCCAGCATTGAAACTAATAAAAAATCATACCAAATCACTCGTTTTTCACGAAAAGAAATTAAAACATCAAAAAATCGAGGGGGACTTAAACTAGAAATTTACCTTCCGCGGAAGGTATTGTAACCAGATACAAAAGATGAAATATCTTGTTCGCAATTCGTCGATGAGACTGCCCTTTCGTTATGAACATTCCTTTCAGCTGTAGTCTCGAAAGATTCTCCAAAAATCGTCTCCAAATATTGTGATGATTGTGCTTCACGCTTTGCCATCATGGACACTCCAGAAACCTTCATTCTTCATCAATTTATTGTGAATGTCCTATTTATATCATTCTTCGTTTTTAAAACATTGATCACGATCACCGACCTACGATCCTCGATATCGTAAGATAACATATTCACCAATTTGTTCTCTCCGGAACCAAACATTCACGGGCTTTTGCCGCTCGAGTTTCCACGTAATTTGACATTATTTCATCAATTTTATTTCTGACAAGACATGAAAATCAAAACCGTCAACTATGATTTTCACATAGATGCATAGAACACCTGGTGTAACGACTCCCTACTAAAAATCGTGACCAAAATTTGTAGATCAAAATGGCATTCTAGATTTCAGATTTTGGTCTAGTTCCGGAATAAATCCGCAATATTTATCGGTCGTGGCGCTACTGCGGCAACGAAAAATAACGCGACCCCTTTCGGGAGAAATGAAAAGCTGCACAAAATATCACGTTTTCGATCGACAAGAAAGTCTTAAACAAAATCTAATCAGTGCCAACACCAGGTATTTCTATGCATCTATATTTTCACAAACACGGCCCATAGAAACGTTCTAATATTAATTCTTCCATTTTCAGAACATTAATGTTTCAATCAGAAAAAACTATTGATTACAACACGGGAAATATACTATTCATATTTCCCTTGTTGTAATAATAGCTATATTCTACACTCAATGAATCTCCCTCGCCAATTGTTCTATACAGGGTCTTTCACGAGGAACTTCACCCATATTTATACGGGAAACTACTGAACGTATTTTCATGAAATTCAGCACTTATAAGTATTTCACGATGCTGATGAAATCTAAAATATTTTCAAGGCATGAGCACCTCCGGTTTTTCCGGAAATGACGTCAACTTCCGTTTTTCAAATTAGAACACCATTTTTTTATTGCAGAAATAGATTCCTTAGAAAATTTCAAGTTATTTTGATGTAACATTTTTCAGTTTTGGTTGGAAAATTCTCTCTGAGCTCCGCTGAAACAAGAATTACTTCGAGGTTTTTAGATGGAAAGTTTTCATTTTTGGGATTTTTCAAGATGTAAGATTGATGTATCCACTTTGAAAATCGAAATCGCGATTCATGATACAGGGGGTGAAAAAATCGCTTTCAAAGTTAGGGATGACAAAATCGTGAAAAATCAATTTTTTCAAATTAGAATCCCATTTTTTTATGGCAGATATTGAATCTACGTTAAAAAATAATGTGAGTGTATGCATCATACCCTTGCCCTAAAATGGATATTTTCTGAGTTATTCACAAAAAACTGTTTTTCGTCTTGAATTTTCAGCTATTTCTTTTCCCTTCACGCCAAAAAGATGAAATTTTCAGGAACTGTTATTTGAACCATGCTGTTGATTTTTCACCCCTTCTTGAAACCGACTTCAAGTTACTATTAGGAGAACCATGGCAAACTCTCGCAGTTATAACTAGAGAAGATGCTCAAAGTTTTTACCGCTAATTTCTAGACATTTATTTATACGCCTCAGGAATGCTTCGTGCGTTGCTCTTCTTATTTCATCGGGAGGAAGAGATCTGCAAAAGTGTTTAAAAACCAAATTGAGTTTCAAAACTATGAATCTAAAAATCTAAACAAACCTGAACGCATTTCTGACTCGTTCTATGCAGTCCTCTTTATTAGTCAGGGGAGTTGAGTAGGTAGACAATATTTTTTATCCTACCCCAAACATAATAGTCTAAAGGAGTTAAATCGGGAGAACGTGGTGGCCAAAGATGTGGACCATTGTTCGCCAACCATCGATCTTCATATAGCCTGTAGAGGATATTTGACACATTGAGTGAATTGTGTGGAGGCGCGCCATCTTGTTGATACCATAAGTCATTATGGTTCTGTACTAGCGGCTCAATTATTTGAGTCAATATGTCAGAATATCTATCTCCTAAGGGAGAACATTCTTTAAATAATGCAAACATGTGTAGTGTTCTATCTTACCAGTTAAAGTCCCATCATAAATGTGAACATCGAGAATTGCATTATTTTTGATGGCGCAAAAAACATTGCAACTCCAGGTCTCTTGAAAGTTCCATTGTCTGAAGTGGTGGTTGTTCTCTTCATCCCAATAATGACTGTTATACCTATTGAAAGAACCATTCTTTGTGAATTTAGATTCATCTGTCCAAATTATACAGTCCAAAAAGTTTTCATTCTCTTGAAATCGAATCATCATAGCTTCGCAAAACTCTGTTCTCCTGACGAAATCAGTTTCCTTCAAATGCAGTACCCTATTGAATTTATATGGGTGCATTTTATGTTTTTTTAATATTCTCCAAACACTCGATTGAGATAATCCCAGATCAATCTCGGCATCTTTGAGAGAATTTTGAGGATTCACACGAAAATATGCAAGAACTGTAATTTCGTTGTTCTCATCTTCTACTACACTTTTTTCTCTGTGTATAGTTTTCTTAACGAAAGATCCGACATTTCTCAAGTTTGTCATGGTTCTGTTAATGGTATCTCTCGTTGGTCTGGGTCGGTCAGGAAACCTCTCAATGAACAGTCGAATCGTTCTATCTACAACTTTATTACATTCTCCATGAAGTAGAATGAAATTTAAATAATCTTCATTGGTAAAATTAGGCATAGTGATCGATTTTATAACTTAATACGAATTATCACCAAATTAATAGTAAACACAAAATGCTACTGAATAAAGAGGAATTTGGCAGATGTAATTCATGATATCTATCATTAAAAAAAAGAATGTGAAACATGGTAAGTTTTTGCATATGGTTCATAAGGAATTATTTAAAATCAATGGAGAGAAAACCGATGGCCGATTAGTTGAAATAAAGAGGTTTCCGATACAAATTCGAATCCAAATTCGCCATCTATGTAGGGACAACCTGTAACTTTTTTCTCTTGCATATTAGGGTAGCAAAATCTAAAATATGGTTTAAGTAACAGTTCCTGAAAATTTCATCTTTTTGGCGTGAAGGGAAAAGAAATAACTGAAAATTCAAGACGAAAAACAGGTTTTTGTGAATAACTCAGAAAATATCCACTTTAGGGCAAGGGTAAGATGCATACACTCACATTATTTTTTAACGTACATTCAATATCTGCCATAAAAAAATGGGGTTCTAATTTGAAAAAATTGATTTTCACGATTTTGTCATCCCTAACTTTGAAAGCGATTTTTTCACCCCCTGTGTCATGAATCGCGATTTCGATTTTCAAAGTGGATACATCAATCTTACATCTTGAAAAATCCCAAAAATGAAAATTTTCCATCCAAAAACCTCGAAGTTATTCTTGTTTCAGCGGAGCTCTATTTTCGATTTTTTTTTCGAATTTTCCCGCTCAGAGAGAATTTTCCAACCAAAACTGAAAAATGTTACATCAAAATAACTTGAAATTTTCTAAGGAATCTATTTCTGCAATAAAAAAATGGTGTTCTAATTTGAAAAAAGGGAGTTGACGTCATTTCCGGAAAAACCGGAGGTGCTCATGCCTTGAAAATATTTTAGATTTCATCAGCATCGTGAAATACTTATAAGTGCTGAATTTCATGAAAATACGTTCAGTAGTTTCCCGTATAAATATGGGTGAGGTTCCTCGTGAAAGACCCTGTATTCATATGAATGTTTACTTGTTTTTATAACATCGTTGGAGAAATCATATCATGAAAAGAGATATGTATGGTGAACTATACAGGGTGTCTTAAAATTTTAGTCCGCATAAATCCGTTGTTGATGCATCGAATTTGATATACCTATTTCATTGAGAATTTGAAATGGTGATATGGTTTAAGGTGACTGGTCTACTCATTACTGAAAATTGTGAAGTGGAAGTTATTCGAAAAGAGCCGAAAAAATCGAAAAATCAAAATGCGAGGAAAAAATTAACTATGATATTTCGAAGTCGGTGCAGAGTGTTCCCTGTGCCTGGCCGTTTTTAGTATGAATCTTCAGCTAGGAACACTGCCTATCTGGTAGTGACTTCAATATAACATCATTCCTTCATGTCTCACCTTGTTCTCTTAGTTGGATCACTTTCGTATTTTTTTATGGAAGTTTCTTTTAAATTTCCCATCATTGAACTTCGTTATTCCTCAGTTACCGCCAGAAAACTGCACCATGTGAAACTATAATAAAATAATGATTTCTTATGCCGAAGTATAAAACGTAATGCGTTTTTTCAGAACAAAATCATAGTCTTCTTTCATCTTTCATTTTGAAAATGTATTCCAATAATTGAATGTTGTTGCACTTTTGTTATTAATATTCAACTTGTGTCGTATAGTGACTGGAACGCCTTGTTTGGACGCTCAGGCTGAATATGATGAAGATAAAAAGGCTGGAAAAATCGGAGATTACCAGGTGCGACCTAACTGTGATGGAAATGGTCATTATGTTCCATATCAATGTATTCCAGGCGGCATGTAAGTGCAAATGATACTGTAACCGTGAACATTTATTCTATTATATCATATTTTCCTACCTAGTCCTTATGCAATTCAACAATATCCATAATAACACTGATAGGATTCTTGATCTCGTTTTTTGTGAAAAATGTATCGTGGTTACGGCAGGACGATCAGAATTGAATGTTATCATCGATTCTTTATCATTGAGTCGATCCTAGTCGATTGAGACAATTGTCGGCTCAAAGTTCGAAATATACAAAAATCGTGACGAAATGATATGGCTCTCGAATGACTAGATCGAGCTCGAGAAATATGTATATCTACATATAAAGGGCCATCATTATTGTAGGATTTTATTCTCGTCTTCTTCTTCTTAGTGTGCCTTCTCCATCAATGGAGGTTGGATATCACCATGGCATATTCTTCCCTGTTCTGAGCGGATCTTATGAGTTGCTCGAAACCCAGACCAGTCCACTGGCGTATATTTCTCAACCATGACAGCCTTTTTCTTCCCAGCCCGCGCTTTCCCTCAATTTTTCCCTTTATGATGAGTTGGGCGTATCGGTATTTGTCGTTTCTCAAGACGTGGCCCAAATACGATGTTATTCCCGTCAATTGTAGATAATTGTTGAGTATTTCTGTCATTTCTGAATTTCGTGTGTGGGACGCTTTAAACTGTGCTCAAGATCAGCGTGACAATTCCGCTTTGCGTTTGATGACTTCCATGTGTTAGCGAGTCCTAAATCTGAAGCCTTTATCTTATAGTTGAAAGGACGTGCAATACGATATTCGACAGTTTTACCATTTCGTGGAGTAAGATAAATGGACCAATTTAGGCTCAAGTGTTTCTTTGTAGCATTTCACCCTTAGGTGGCCTTGGGCCACAATGGGTAGAATAATTTGTGACGGTTAAAGATACACTTGGCTCTTGCTTACTTCATTGGCTTAAGTCGTACAAGAAGTAACACCTCTTTTCTCGAATGCAAATTGGGGGCGGAACCGCGAGTTGACGTTAAGGGTATAACTGGGGTAAAAAGTGAGTGAATGGAGAGAGTGAATAGGGTAGAGAGTTAATAGAATAGAGTTAATAGAGTAAGAGTCGGTAGAGTTTCAAGACGGGGGTAGTTATTGCCATTAAAGACGGAATTACATCTTCAAGACGGTACCATATCGGCGGTACAAGATTAATTCATTTGTTTGTTCGGCGTAAAGACGTTTTCTATATCTCTCGAAGTTCAGTAAAGGCGGATAAATAAGTGTAAGACGTATTTATAATCTTCAAGTGTAGATTGTTGTAATTTATCGTAAACTGTATATAGGCAGTTTGACTTTTTTATTGGTTCTTGAGAGAACTGTAGAAAGCGAAAAAAGACGTAAAATATAGGTTTGGCAGCCAATGCGAAGGTCATATTCCTAGACGACCGAAAACAAACCTACATTTTTGGGGGCTCAACCGGGATTGATTTGTGAAAATCATCGTCCGGGATTGATTTGTGAAAATCAACTGGGATCGAAGGTGCAGAGAAGACGGATCAATAATCGGATCAAAGGTGACGAGGTAGAACTTCAAGGAAGCTACAAAGACGAGGAACAGCGAGGAAGCCATTGTGACTGTGCGATTTGTGTAAAAGGCAATAAAGTGAAACAAGTGCAAAAGGATTATTTGAACGTTGAGGATCAAGGTAGGATCTTTCCTTCTTAAACGAATCCACGGAATTTCGAGAAGAAACATTTTATTGACTTTTAAAGAAGATTTTGAAATCATATTCGAATAATTTCTGTAGAAGGAGATAATTGATTGTGTTTTATTATATGACGATATTTTTTTAATTGATTTTTGTGCTATTAGACGTTTTTCATTTGATTTGAATTATTGTAAGACGAGGTTTATTGGATTATTATTGTGTGTCGTTTTGATTTTTAGTTTCTGATTGTGTTTTTATTGAATTTGTGTTTTGGTGATTGATTTCTGATTTTGAAATTATTGCATGCGAAGGTGTCTCAGTCAGATTTAGAAATCTAAGGATTATCCGAATTTATCTTGAATAAGTTCAATATTGTGAGCAGTTACTGAACATCGTTGAGAGCGCGATAATTAACGACGCGGTTATTTTTTTTCATCAAATTCAGTAAAAGACGAAATAAAATGTTTGCGTTAGGTGAAATCGTTGAAATTGAGAGAAACATCTCTAACGCCAAGATGCCGGTTATAAAAGCTTTGTACATGATTTGTTTTGGCGATGAAGGCAATAAATACACGCGACGTAAGGAACTGCGTAGGTTCGCGGGCTTTTCTTGGGAACAGGAAAGCGAAGATCACAAAATGCGAATTTCAGAAACGTCAGAGAAATTAACAATTGCTGACTTGATTGCGGTGTGTGGAATCCTGAATTTATCGTATCAGGGAGAGGCAAAAGAGTTAGCCCAGCGAATCTGTGATTTTCTTTGTTGCCCCGAGAAGGTAGAAGAAGGCACAGATTCCGAAGACGAGGACGATGAAGATGTAGAAATTACCAGCGAAAGTCGGGTTCCTAGCGAAACAACCAGTTTTTCTTTGACTTTTAGAGATGTTGAAGACTCAATCAGGCAATTCACTGGTAGAGATAGTTATCCTATCAATAGGTGGATTGACGATTTCGAGGAGATCGCGGCAATAACAAACTGGACGGATCTCCAGAAGTTATTGTTCGCAAAAAAATCGCTTGGTGGATTGGCAAAGATGTTTGTACAATCCCAGAGTGGTATAAAGACGTGGGCATCGCTGAAAAGGAGGTTGCTCGATGAATTTGAAGTTCGAGTAACTTCTGCCCAAATTCACAAACTATTGAATTGTCGTAGACGAAACAATAATGAGGATATACAGGAGTACATTTTAGCGATGCGAGAAATTGGCGGCCGTGCCAATATTGAAGACGAAGCGATTATACAATATATAATCGATGGCCTATCGGACGATTCTGGCAATAAAATTATCTTGTACGGAGCAAGAAATTTTAGCGAATTTAAGGAAAAAGCCAGCATTTATGAACAGGTGACAGGTAAACGTCATACTGTGGCTCAGCGGAAAAATGCGGAGAATCAAAGACGTTTTGACGGTAAGACGATAGATGATCGTTCACGCGAGATGGGCAAAAGTCCGGTGAAAAAGTTCGAGAAGAACTGCTTTAATTGCGGAAATCGTGGACATAAGTCGCGTGAATGTCCGCGAAAAGAGAGAGGTATTAAGTGTTTCAAATGCCAGAAATTTGGGCATATCGCTGTCAGCTGTGATGAAAAGACAGAAAAGTCCGAAGTCGCTAATGTGGTCACAATCGAAAGTGTTCCCAAGAATTCAGTGGAGCTTGACTTTGGGAAATTGAAAATAGACGCACTTTTCGATACAGGCAGCGACATAAGCATTATTCGAGAAGATGTTTACGAAAAGTATTTCGGAACATTGCCATTGTCAAACGATAAGCTCGTAATTCGAGGATTTGGAAATCATGAGGTGAAGACGCTGGGTTCCATTCGGTTGAAAATGGGTATAGATGGCAACACATATGAGCACAAGTTCCACATAATGTCAAGGGATACTTTGAGATCTAGGGCAATTTTGGGTAGCGACGTACTCGAAAAAGCCACCGTGGAATTTAAAGACGGATGTGTCTCAGTGAAGCCGATCGCGAACCAGTGCCAGGTTGCGAATGTCATGAACCTAATCAAGGATGACAAGAAAGCCGTTTCGAAAGAACAGGTGGATGTGGACATCTGCGAAGCAAAGGTAAAGGACAGTGCACCTCAGGAAAAGAAAGACGTGACCGTAAAGGAGAAAATGAGACGGGGAAATAGAAAAATTAAGGTTCCGCGGGAAATCCGCGAAAAGTCAGTAAGTCCTGTAAGGCGTAAAGACGACGTTTCACCGATAGATACCTTTATGATTCAGAGGGCAGTGAATCTTCGGAAAGGTGTTAGATCGAATCCGATCAAAAATTGGATAGAGGAAAAGAATCGGAATGAGAAAGAGAGACGGAAAGACGGAAGGTGCGGGATAAATGTCGATCAACAATTTCTTGGTAATGGAAATGGAAAAAGAGGGTACTTTGGGAATTATCGAAGGGTTCAGGTACAAAACAGAGAGGACGATATTCCATGGCGGAAACAGTGCCGTTTTCGGGGAACAGGTAGTTCCCGAAATTAATAGTGAATCCGAGGCGGATTAACTTTTTTTGGTGGGGGTGAATGTAGGATTTTATTCCCGTCAATTGTAGATAATTGTTGAGTATTTCTGTCATTTGTGAATTTCGTGTGTGGGACGCTTTAAACTGTGCTCAAGATCAGCGTGACAATTCCGCTTTGCGTTTGATGACTTCCATGTGTTAGCGAGTCCTAAATCTGAAGCCTTTATCTTATAGTTGAAAGGACGTGCAATACGATATTCGACAGTTTTACCATTTCGTGGAGTAAGATAAATGGACCAATTTAGGCTCAAGTGTTTCTTTGTAGCATTTCACCCTTAGGTGGCCTTGGGCCACAATGGGTAGAATAATTTGGGACGGTTAATGATACACTTCGCTCTTGCTTACTTCATTGGCTTAAGTCGTACAAGAAGTAACACCTCTTTTCTCGAATGCAAATTGGGGGCGGAACCGCGAGTTGACGTTAAGGGTATAACTGGGGTAAAAAGTGAGTGAATGGAGAGAGTGAATAGGGTAGAGAGTTAATAGAATAGAGTTAATAGAGTAAGAGTCGGTAGAGTTTCAAGACGGGGGTAGTTATTGCCATTAAAGACGGAATTACATCTTCAAGACGGTACCATATCGGCGGTACAAGATTAATTCATTTGTTTGTTCGGCGTAAAGACGTTTTCTATATCTCTCGAAGTTCAGTAAAGGCGGATAAATAAGTGTAAGACGTATTAATAATCTTCAAGTGTAGATTGTTGTAATTTATCGTGTAAATAAACTGTATATAGGCAGTTTGACTTTTATTGGTTCTTGAGAGAACTGTAGAAAGTGAAAAAAGACGTAAAATATAGGTTTGGCAGCCAATGCGAAGGTCATATTCCTAGACGACCGAAAACAAACCTACATTATTATAAATTGAACTGAAGTCGTTAGCCTTCCGGGAACTGCGACCACATAAATCTTTTGTTCTCTCCACTACTCATTCATTGAAACCCAAGGAGGTCGTCGATAGGACTGGTTTTCCTATATGAATGGTTCTTAATCTAGCCAGATCTGGATACCTACTTGCATACCATATGTTCAGTTGTTTCTGCCTCTGAACCACAGAGTCTACAAATCCCATCCGCTGACTTTCCCATACGGTACAAATGATGTTTGTTCCGACAGTGCCTGTCAGCAGACCTAGCGTCATCCGAGGCTCATCTCGTAGCAGCTTACTGGTATGGGTCGGTGGAATCATCACGAATTTCTCGAATTGATAAAGTGAGTCCAGGAGTGTTTCTCCAGAGGGTTATTCTGTTGTTCAACTCCTATTGTTGGACCTTAAATTGGTCTTTTCCAAGCCCACAGAAAGGCTCAGGTCCAGCAGGTGGTAGCCTTGATGCACTTTTCGCAAGCTCATCGGCTTTTTCATTTCCTTCCCCATAGCTGAATCACGACATTATCTCTGGCCAGTAGCTTCATGGAGTTACGACACTCCCAGGTCAGCAGAGATCCCACTCAGCGTGATTCCAGGGACATCAGCGTGGCCTGGCTGTCCGTGGTGAAGCAGTAATGCGCCCCTTTGAGGTTCATTATAACTCCTATGCGCATACGTAAACAGCCCGCATCTCGGTCTGTAAAATAGAGGGTTCACTTCCCAGGGCTTTAGGGATCCTCAGTTTAGGTCCGTTTATCCCAATGCCTGTGCCTCTCTTTAATTTTGATCCATCGGTAAAATATATGGATGACTTTTTGTTCAAGCGATTTACGAAACTTATTGCTTTAGGACAGTTAGCTATGACCGTTTCAAAGGGCGTTTCGCAATTGAAGATTGTTGGCATAACATCCGATGGTTTTGCCAAGAGGTTTGAATCCAGTTGATTCAATATAATCATGTGCTCAATCCAGTTTCCAGGTAGGAGCTTCTCGGTAAGAGATATTCTTATTGCGTCTAGCAGGTTATTGCAATGAGGAGGCAAATCGTGTATTACTTCAAGCGCTGCTGCAGGAGCTGTGCGAATAGCTCCCGTGACACCAATATAGGCCAGCCTTTGGTGACCTTTTCGGTTTTTGTCCACCATGCTAAAGACGCATAGGTAACAATAGGGCGTAGTACCGCATTGTACAACTCCATTGACTCTCTTTCTTGCGAAGCCATGAATATTAACATCATAATTCAAACTCCTTGCCATATCAGGTTGCATCTCCAGAATGCTGGGCTGTTTACCCTTTCATAGTTCATCGTTGACCGATTGACACTTTCGATCCTTTAGCATGCGGAAAAGGCACTTCACGCACGTTTTTGGAACAAATCGATAAGGTTCATATCAGAAAGCTAAAAATAAAAATAAAAATTATAATTCATTCAATAATTTATAATCAGACTGGAATGAAAAAAACAAACAACGAAAATTTACATAACAGAAAAATATAATAATAGATGACAATTATTGGTTCCACCATAACGTTTAATTGGCATTTTGCAATTCAGACTCTTAGTCAGTTCATGCTACGACTTGATGAATACTTTGCGTACACAAATGCATGGGGACAAGTACTACTTCGCGCACGCTCGTTGGAAAAATGTATGACTTTTTTTTACTCGTCAAGTGCTTGGAACAACTTTTCGTAGTTTGAAAAATATTGTAGATATTTTCTCTCAACAATATAACCTTACCCAGTGAGTGGAAAGAAATTATTGGTGGTAGGTTCGTCACATATAATTTTTTGAACATTTCAATACTCCTGATTCACTAAATAAAGAGCTGTGCAAAAGCATTGTGCTTTGTGCTCGTGAAAGTACTCGGAGCTCTTTTGTGCTCCCGAGCACTGTGCCCCCGAGCACTTTTCAAAAGCAGTGCTTAGTGCTTAGTAATTGAAGTCCTTGAACAAAAGGCTTAGTGCTCAGTAATCCCAAAAGTGCTCCCGAGCTTTTCTTCGGATTACTAATCACTTAGCCCTGAGGCAATCTTGTCGTAACTCGTCCAAGATCATTATGAAATTCATCAAAAATGGCGTGTTGGAATGCCTATCATTGAGTATACTTATGATCACTCTACGAAAAGGTACCATTCATTTTGCAATCATTAGCTATTTTTATTTTAATATCTTCGTACATTCTTCTTCAGGTTAGAGAAAAACAAATTTGATAGCTTGAAGATTAAGCTAAAAAAAAGGTACTCTTGTTTATTGTCTCCTGTATACCCTCCAGGTCGGCCCCTCGAACGAACACTTCAGAATATGGTACTATATAACACCTACGACTCACGCAGTTTCGCCGAATAGATCCTCGATATTCGGTCGCTGTTTGAAACATACAGGGTCAGTCAGCCGCCCGAGTGCTTCAAAAAATGGAACAAAAGACTATCCTCTTTTATAGAACTATGGAACACCTACGATTCACGCAGTTTCCCAACAGAACGGTACTACAATACCTCGAGCTTCGGTCGCTGGTTGATACACACGAAGTCGGCTTATCCTGGTTGCAATAATAAAATAACAGTTCTATATTGGCCATCGACTGAAGTCCTTCATCCTCCTGGTTTTGAATTTCGCAGTTTCTCAGAGTTTATTCCAAATATTAAATGAATATTCGATGGATAATTATTAAATATGATGTCTATATCAGAATCGCATATTATGGGAATTGATTATTGAATTAGGTCATCTTCACAAGGTAAGAAAAGCGTCGTATGTTTTTTTTTAGTTTTCAGTTCTTTTCCTAAATCTTGATCAATCAACGTATTGGATTTCAATAAGGACAATAAGGCTATAGGCGAGGAGTCCCATTTAAAAAAAAATACCAACGCGTCGTCAAATGGAACTTCTTAGGTGACGTGGAAATCTATTTTTAATCCAAGAATTATTGACATCATAGCAGGCTTTGAAAGCCCAGTCGCAGCTTTATTTCTAGTTACGAAATTTTCTGTGCTTTCATCATAGCGATAAATATAACCTTGAAATTAAATGGAATTCTTCAAAACAAGGCATTTTGAACATGAAAATGTCCTCAATTATTGCATACAATTACCATCGTGTGAATCTGCTAACCAGCAGTATATTATTTTCATCTTGTATTGATACATTTTCGAACAATCAATTATAGGAGCATGCATACAGTATGGAAATACTGAACCGATAACGAAAATATCGTTGATAATAAAAAAGCATGCTCCTTTCCAAAGTTCAATATGCTTCTTTTTAATTGAAAATGGCCATAAATCATAACATAGACAATATTGATGACATATCATCGCTTTATTCTAATCAACTTTTTATGCGCAATTTTATGGGAAGTCTGTGATCGGTAATAAATTTGTCAAAACAATATCCTTATCGGAAAAAGCGAACATTCAGGTAAGTATTATTATTATTATACGGGAAGACTGAGGTTTTATCTGTTCTCGTGTATTATACGCAAAATTGTATGGTACCCCGTTTACATTCCCTCTGCTAACACTTAGATTCGGAGCGGGAAACAGATTTTTCTTCCTATATTCAATCTGATCCTTGTAGCCATTTCTTTACACGTGCTATATGCATTATATTGTCGGATTTACGAAAAAAGTATGTATTGCTTTCTTTCAAAAGGATATATATTATGATATACCTAGTAATAAATGGGACCTAATAAGTAATAACAACGAATAACCATTAAAGATAACTTTATTAAGGATAGCCATGTCATAGGAACGAACGACGTTGTCGCCATCTCATCGCGGCGAACTGACAAGTTCGGACGTTTTTGGCAGTTCATTTTCGTAGGGGAGCCTTCTCTCCAGTTATTCTATGCTCCTAGGTAATACGCTGAAAATAAGAAGCAGATTGCAGCTCTTGGACTGTGGACAAAACTAATGCAAGTAATGAGAAATCTACAAATTGTTGATATTATGTATCGTTACTGAACCATCAAATCGTTTTAATGGGTTATTATCTGGTGGGGGAGTTTTTGTCTCGGCTTGAATACGACGGATCAGTAAATATTGTATATTCATTTCGCCTTTCTTTTTTGTCTTTTCTTTTGTTTTAATTTTTGGGTATCATTGTTCAATATTCATTTTAATTTTGATTTTGTTGATGCTGAGGGTGTTGAGACCAGAGAATACGAGTCCGTCAATGCCTTGAAGGCAGATAATGTAGTGAATGAGCGCTTATTGAATGTCATACATGTAAACATTAGAAGTTTGAATCGTAATCTTGATGAATTTTTGATATATTTGGAGGATATTGGGGAACAAAATGCTTATATAGTCGTTCTCTCTGAAACGTGGAACTTGAAGAATGTTGATGGTTTCAATATTCCGAACTTTAATATTTTGTATAACAACTCCCAGACTAATCAAAATGATGGTGTAGTGGCATACATCAGGGACACTAGTGTTTATGAAAGTAGTATTTTTGAGCTCACAGAGACTAAACTTCTTAGGTTCACATTCGTTGTGGATGATGTTGCTTTCGGGATTACGGCCTCGTATAGGCCACCGTCTATAAATAAGAACTTATACAGGGTGGCCATTTGAAAACGAAACAGACGAGATTACAGACGAAATAAATTTTTTCGATAGAAATGCTCGGACAGGTAGATTTCTGTTTCGAGGGGGACAACTTAAGATGTAGGTTACGGACGCATAGCGCTTCAACACTTGCTACTACAACCCTCACCCCCAATTTTTGAATAGGGAAGATTGATACCTCATTTGAAAGGTATTTTTATACTGATTTCAGCACAGTAATTGTTTTTTCATTTCATGCATTACTTCTCGAAATATTCTTAACTAAGTATTTGAAAATGAAGTGGTGTTTTCATGTCACTTGTAGTGTTTTTTTGTGAAAAATCGACATTTTGAGCTTCAAAACAACCATGACTGTGAGTTTTTGATAAATTATTTACCTTACTTTGAAAAGTCTTATTTCTTAGATCAATACTTGAAATCGTTTTGATACCGTATAGTTGGAGAATGATTTCAGTGAATAAAACAGCTAGTCGAACATCTGACCCTAGTAGCATTAACACGTACGGTATGACTTCATTTGCCCAGTGGTAGATGTTTTGCAATTTCAAATACAAGTACGGAAATTTTGGTGTTTCGGAAGCACGAAATTAATTTAAGTGATAAAATTAACTAACGCATGAATATTTCGAGAACTAATGCATAAAATGAAAAAACAATTACTGTGCTGAAATCAGTATAAAAATACCTTTGAATTGAGGTATCACTCACCCCAACTTCCCTATTCAAAAATTGGGAGTGGGGGTTGTAGCAGCAAGGGTTGAAGCGCTATGCGTCCGTAACCTACATCTTAAGTTGTCCCCCTCGAAACAGAAATCGACCTGTCCGAGCATTGCTATCGAAAAAATTTATTTCGTCTGTAATCTCGTCTGTTTCGTTTTCAAATGGCCACCCTGTATATGTTTGATTTAAGAAAACAGTATGTAATTCTCTCTTTCAAAAGAATAAATATATTTAATATATGAAGAATTTTGTCATGACATTGTAACTTTCAATATTGGTGAACAAAGAAGGTGTAAAATATTCAATATTAAAAATGTAAATATTCCTAACGACTGATCCATCTCTGTGATACCCATGATCTGAGAATGAATAACGGATTCTACAAACACAAAAATAGGAATCTCTCAGGGATGGATCACTCTAAAAAATTCCTCCGGAACTTTGAAACTGCTAGATCCAAAAAATATCTGGATCTCAGTAAAAACCTCGGTAAAAACCAACTTCAACTACTCACTGGCTTTCTCACAGGACATTGTCGCCTAAAGAAGCATCTGTTGAGAATGAGTTTATCGGACACTGATGAGTGTAGATTCTGTGGGGAGGAGGAAGAAACTCGTATGCACCTGGTTACGGAATGCTATGCCATTGCAAGCCAAAGGAAAGATAGCTTTGGACAAGAAACTTGTAGAAGTGGGGAGTTATCCTCCTTGAAGCCGTCCCAGATACTGGATTTCATCAAATCTCTGGAACTGGAGGACGAGCTGTGGGAGGTGCGATGATGACAGCTCTGTCAGGGGGTACAATAGACCTTAAAGTCGCAGTGGACTGTAACCCCTTTCCACTATATAAGTATTTATATATATACTAGCTGGCCCGGCGAACTTTGTTCCGCCCTAATGATACTCACAAATCCACTCTGATTTTTTAACTGTCAAATGTTTCCATGGATATGAGCTATCACACAGAACAGATACACAAAAATAATATGTCATAATATGTCAATCACTAATAATGGCAATTCTGGATTCAGTTATTTCCGCAAATATATTTATTACCCAAACAGAAATTCAAAAATTAGGAGGAAAGATGAGAACGGACAATTCACGATTGAAACTGATCGCCAAAATCCGATTTACTTGAAATTTCGATAAAAATTCACTGTGATATTCAACCGCTTTTTGATCTGTTAATAACCTTTCATGGTACTATAAGCCCCATGTAAATTACACGGTAATTGATGTCATATGTTCTTTTTTCGACCATTTCAAACCACGACGACCGAAATGCTCGAAAAAAGAACAGATGACATCAATCGATGGCCGTGAAAGCCTCCACAAATTCATCGTCATTTAATTGTGATAATTTCAAATATAGTACCTTCACGATTACGTTATTTGGAATAAACAAAACTATAAAAATAACTAATAATCATCAGTCATAATGTGTAAATAGCGCCATCTGAAGTGGTAAGAACGAAACTTTTCTCATATCTCAACGAAATCTAATCATTTTAGACATCTGTACTCCTACGCTAAGACATTTTGTTTTTGCCCAACAGCGCAGAGTTGTAGGCAACTCAAAGTACACACTATTACGGTGACTATAGAGGGAATATAGTCACTGTACACACTATTTGTTTATATCGCCATCTAACGCGGAGAATATCAAATGAAGTACGAACGGATAAGCGGTAGCGTAACTGTAACTGTAGCGACATTTAGTGGCCTTACTCAAAAGGAGGAAAAGCATTTCCTGTATAAGTAAAATTTTCATCGATTTTTTTCAAAGTTTTATTGTAAATAACCAAACCGTAGACGAATCCATATATGAAGTTTCACAACAAACAGTCCATCCGATCTCGAGTTCTAAATGGTGTAACCAACATCTTTCTTTTATATATATAGATATATGCGACCCTCGTTACGGACCGGGGAGTCGCACATAATAGACCAGATATTGCACTGTTGCATGTCGACGATGAATAAATGAGTTTCACATAATTGCAGTCCTTTCTCATCCAATAACCCGTTATTGATATAGATTCATAATAAGAGTTGGAGTTACCGATTTGTGTATATATATATATATAGAAGAATAATCAGAATCGTAGTACAATTAACTATATGGGATAAGGGTATTATATATATATATATATATATATATATATATATATATATATATATATATATATATATATATAGATTTGTTCGACCGCACATACAGACCCAAATCGGTATACTCGACCGACTTTTCAGTCCAAAAGTGACGTTTTCAGACCCGGCTTCGGGACTGGTAACGTTCGTCTATAGAAAAGTTATGAGGGGGCTGAGGGGATGCTAGGGGTGCATTTTCAGCCGGGTCTGAAAAGTCGGTTATACATGTGATTATATATGGAAGAGTTTCAGTGTTTGGCCAGTGCGAGGGCGCTTCAGTCGACATTAACTTGCTGTATATAATTCGTATAGTTGACCAACGCATTGGGTCCCTAAATATGGCAACGCTGTTTTCCGTTCATACACCTCAAATACACTATTCGAGTACTTATACGATCCCGGTATGGACGAACGTCGTGATGCCCTTAGTCAATATTTCGAATAGACTCGTAGATTTGATATTGGATTCTCTCGATATCAATATGAACTGCAGATTCTCCGGTATGGAAGCTTATACAAATCCGATGAATATAACTGTAAACAAAGTGTTACCAAGTAGGAACGTGTGTCTTCGAGTAGGGGTCTCCTTTCGAAAGTGAGAGGAGAGACTTTTTTAAGTGCTGAAAAAATGGCATTTTGTGAGCAAAGAAGAAGTTGCAGTCACATACTGAATTTTTTTGTTTACGATTTACAAGATTCGTTCATGCACAATCACAAAACACAAAAGAGAAATTATTTACATTTCCCATTTCAAAATTCATTTTCAGAATGTCAATATCATATTATGACGGTATGTTTGTTGTGCTGAAAAATGACAAAGGGATCCAAATCTCAAGACAGAGGCGTGTCCACCTGCCTGTGGGCACCCATGTAGGTACACAATATATTTCATTTGATTATTAAGGAACTAGTAGAGCTCAGCAAACTACTTTATGATAGATCAACCTTTTCGCCATAATCCACCAAAAATGAAATGTTTCAAACCCATGATAGATCAATGAATATTTAAAATGTTCACGTATCTCTCGAGCCCTCTTCGGGTTTTGGGGATGAATGTACGATTTTGAGTTAGAATACGGGATAACGTGAAAAGCATCAAAAGATCACAAAAAAATTGAAAAAATATTCATTTGTTAGACATGTTCACAAAATCGAATACGTCAATTATATACCTGGCTAATCACGTGATATACTGCGGTTTCAACTGGAAACCAGTGGTGCGTTATCAAAATACTCTCAAATAATCATTTTTACAATGTAGCTGACAGACGTCTAAGGATTTAATTTTCAGCGCTCCCAAGAGAAAAATAGTATTTTTTCCTCATATTTGGAAGAATGTAATATTTAAAAGAAATGCCCACTAG
Organism: Adalia decempunctata; assembly: GCA_951802165.1. Taxonomy (NCBI): domain Eukaryota; kingdom Metazoa; phylum Arthropoda; class Insecta; order Coleoptera; family Coccinellidae; genus Adalia; species Adalia decempunctata. The sequence continues at coordinate 51,751,725 of OX637697.1, forward strand.
CTTATGCCTACAAGGAATCATTCCCTGAAAGCTTTGGCACTTTAAGTACCACCCTGTATAATTAATAATTTCAATTTGTTTATAAATGGAGTGTGATTTAGTTGAAGAGATTATCAAAATATGCTGAGTTTTGGAATTTTATAGAAATGAAAGCTAGGAATGATGTAAATGATGTACCAGAATCGGATAATGATTGTACAATATATAACTAGGCTCTTGTTTTTAGTAAACCAGTGATTCTTCTAAATCTGATTCTTGATTTCACCGATGAGAATCAAAAGTGAAATTGAATTTTCATAAGAATTTCAAAAGTTACTGTAATGTATTTAATTTTATGTTTTGCGCAGAATCAATCTGATGCTATCTGTACATATGATTTTTAATAAAACACTTGTTCCCGAGCTGTTGTCGATGTTACATATAGTTACCTACCCCAGTATTGTTATTAGTATTATTCTTATAAAATATATATATCCGTACTTCAATAAAAGTGAAGTCGAAGATATTACATTGGCGACGAGATAAAAGTGAATCAACAACAATTTGCATATTATTTATTTCGTCATGACGGAAAATAAAGAAGAAGTTAACACGTGTACAAATGTGGGAATTATTGGACGCCTTCAAGAATTCAACTTCAGAATCTCTGACTGGACCATATACAAGGCACGTTTACACAATTATTTCGATGCCAATAACATCAGCGAAACGAAGCGCCGTTCCATATTCCTGAACATGTTGGATGAAGATTCTTATCGATTGATGTTCGATCAGTGCAATCCGATAAAACCCGAAGAAAAAGCCATGGCAGAATTGGAAGAAATATTTGATAAACATTTCGCACCGATCCGAACACCGTTTGCCGAGAGAATCAAATTTTATAATGCAACGAGGAATCCCACGGAATCTACAAATGATTGGGCAGCTCGAGTCCGAAAATTAGCAGTGCAGTGCGAATTCGGAGTTCATTTAGAAAATGCATTACGAGATAAATTCGTATGTGGATTTGGGGAAGGGCCAGTATTGGACCGATTAATAGAAGAAAAGGTAACAATTACTTTTGAAGAAGCAGTCAAAATTGCGAGTCACAAGATGGCGGCCATTTCTTCATTCAAAGGGGAAAATGGCTACAAAGAAAAATTCGACAGACAGGTGAAGGAAGAAGTCATGTTCCTGCGCAACTCAAAAAGGAGTTGGAACACTACGCAGTCCAGGAGAACCAATCAGGGATCGACATCTCAGTCAAGACGTGCGCAGTATGCAGAAAATGGAAACACTGCACAGGGAAGGATCAAAGGAACCAATAGGACGCATGCAAATGGAGAGGCATCTTGCTCAGTTTGCGGGGTTAACGGTCATCCAAAAGATAAGTGCAGATTTGCTAATTATGTTTGTAATTTTTGTCATATTAAGGGACATTTGGAAAAAGCTTGTTACAAAAAGAGATCTCATAAACCTAAATTTTTTAATAATTTCATTTCAGAAGCTAAAGATACTGAAATAACAGGTCATTTTAACGATGAACTCAATTTATTCAAATTAGATGAAAGTAGTTCGTCACCTTATTATATCGATGCACATATCAATCAAAAATTGATGAGATTTCAATTAGATACTGGATCTGGAATAAGTGCCATATCTGCTGATCTTTTCTACAAAGAGTTCAAAAATGAAATACTTCATGAAACCAATAAAGTTTTTTCATTCTATGATGGATCCAGAATCAAACCAAAAGGTTTATTCAAAACAATGCTCACCTATAAAAATTGCACTAAATTTTTCGAAATATTTGTTATAGAAGGAGGTGGACCTCCGATATTAGGTCGAAATTTTTTGCATTCATTCAGTATTGATTTTGGAGGGTTTAATTATGTGAGTGATAATAAGAATGATTCATATCACAAAAATTTCATTAATGACTTGTTGTTAGAATTTGGAAATTTATTTTCTGATGAATTAGGTAAATTCAATAAAGGTGTAGCACATATTATTTTGAAAGATGAAAATATATCACCAAAATTTTATAAGCCGAGACCATTGCCGTTCGCTATAAAAGCAAAAGTAGATTTTGAAATTGATCGTTTGACTTCTCTAGGTATATGGTCTCCAGTCGACTATAGCGATTGGGCGGCACCAGTGGTACCTGTATTCAAGAAAGATGGTAATTTACGTTTGTGTGGAGATTTCAAAGTCACCATCAATCCTCATATTGAAGTGGACAAGTATCCAGTTCCACGCATCGAAGATTTGTTTAGTAGATTGCAAGGGGGAGTAAAATTCACTAAATTGGACCTATCACAGGCTTACCAACAAATATGTGTAAGTGAAGAATCTAAGCACTTGCTGACTGTTTCCACACATAGAGGTTTGTATAGATATGATCGTTTGGCTTTCGGAATCGCCTCGGCTCCTGCGAAATTCCAAAAAATAATGGAATCTCTGCTAGGAGGAATTGAGGGAGTAGAAGTTTTTCTTGACGATATTCTCATCACGGGAAAAGATTTGCAAGAACATTTGAGTAGATTGCGCCAAGTTTTTAAAATTTTAAATGATGCTGGATTCAAAGTACGAAAAGATAAATGTAGTTTTTTTCAAAGTGAAATAGAATACTTGGGATATACTATCGATAAAATTGGATTACATCCATGTCAAAATAAAACAGAAGCTATAGATAAAGCACCCAGGCCCACCAATGTCAAACAGTTGAAGAGTTTTTTAGGTAGTATCAATTATTACGGTAAATTCATAGAAAATATGTCTACAATTCTATATCCTCTTTATAAATTATTGAATAAGAATGAGTCTTTTGAATGGACGAATGAATGTGAGAGAGCATTTTTGAAGATTAAACAGTTGCTGAGGTCAGCTGATGTTTTGGTACATTTCGATCCAAATTTACCCTTGAAACTGACAGTTGATTCCAGTAGTTACGGTATTGGGGCAGTTTTAAGTCATTTGTTTCCCTCCGGTGATGAAAAACCCATTGTTTTTGCTTCAAAAACGTTGAGCAAAGCTCAACAAGCGTATTCACAATTGGAAAAGGAAGCTCTTGCAATAATTTTTGGAGTTACTAAATTCAATCAGTACTTATACAATAAGCATTTCATTTTGTGCACAGATCACCGTCCATTAATAACTATTTTCAGCCCTAAGAAGGGTATTCCAGAATTTTCGGCAAATAGATTGAGACGTTGGGCAGTAATTTTATCAAATTATTCATATGAAATAGAATATGTTAAATCAGAAGAGAATAGAGCTGATTGGCTATCCCGATTACCACTTAACAATTCAGTAACAGAGGAAGAAGATGTGGAAGTTGACTATTGTAATTTTTTCTCTAACTCAGAGATCAATTTCAGTTACAAGAATATTGCAGATGTATCCAAATGTGATAGTATTTTTATAAAATTAAGAGAGTATATAACAAATGGGTGGCCTAATTATGTAGCTCATGACGATCTGAAGCCCTATTTCAACAGGCGTTTTGAATATGAAATCGATGAACATTGCATTTACTGGAATCATCGTATTATGATACCGGTAAAGTTACGCCCTATTGTTTTAAAAGAGCTACATAGTACTCATTTGGGCACAGTTAAAATGAAGAGTCTAGCACGCTCATATTTTTGGTGGCCAGGCATGGATACGGAAATTGATAAATTGACTAAACAATGTCAATCATGTGTACGGTTTTTCCATAATCCTCCTAAAAATAAATTAAATCAATGGAAGTATCCTAGTCAACCATTTGAGCGGATTCATATTGATTATTTGGGACCTTTGAAAAATAAATATTATTTAGTAATATTGGATGCTTACACAAAGTGGGTGGAAGTTTTTGAAACATCATCAACTAGTTCTGAGAACACTATCAATGCCCTACGAGAAACCTTCTCAAGATTTGGTTTGGCAATGACTGTGGTCTCCGATAATGATAGTGGTTTCACGTCGAAAGAATTCCAAAATTTTTTGATTCAAAATGGTATTCATCATATTACTTCGCCCCCATATAACCCAGAATCTAATGGGGCTGCCGAAAACAGTGTGAAAACAGTCAAGCAAGCGTTAAAAAAGGTTTTATTCTCAAATCCTACCATTTCCCCTAAAACAGCAATAAGTAGATTTGCTTTTGATTATCGAATCACTCCGCATTGTACCACTGGTGTCTCCCCAGCAAAGTTAATGTTCGATAGAAATTTGCGAAGTAGATTTAATTTGATTTTGCCTAAAAGTAGACAATATGACAATGACTTGAAAATTTCGAATAAATTAAGAACTCATGTTGAATTGCAACAAACAAAACAAAAAAAATATTACAGAGGAAAGCGAAAAATTGTATTTAGAAAAGGTGAAGTGGTTTTAGCTAAAGATTTTAGAATTGTAAATAAAAGTACTTGGATTAGGGGAATAGTGAATAGAAGAATTGGCAATTGTACATATATTATCGAAGTTCCAGAGTTGCAGCTGACATGGAAAAGACATGTAAATCAGTTGAGGAAAACGATTCAACCAGAAGTCAGTTTCAATTCTGAATCTTCAATCAATGAAAATAATATTTCTTGTGATAATGACATTGAACAAATGGAAACTGAAGCTAGTAATTCAAATAATGTTGAAACTCAACCATTAGTAATCGAAAATGAATGTGAACCAGAGAAAACTGCTCGATATCCAAAAAGACAGGTGAAGCCTGTAGAACGATTGTGTTACTAAAATTATTATAAGGGATCAAATGATATTTGAATATTTTTTTGTTGTTTCTTAATTTAGGAAGGGAGATATGTAATGTATTTAATTTTATGTTTTGCGCAGAATCAATCTGATGCTATCTGTACATATGATTTTTAATAAAACACTTGTTCCCGAGCTGTTGTCGATGTTACATATAGTTACCTACCCCAGTATTGTTATTAGTATTATTCTTATAAAATATATATATCCGTACTTCAATAAAAGTGAAGTCGAAGATATTACAGTTACACAATTGTGTTTTTCAATGTGATGAATGAAGGAGAGTAGTGCTATGAATTTTGTCTAGGTCCTACCTATTATATTAAGCTCCTAACACATCACTGAGATTGATGTTATTGACATTCTGAAAAAAGTACAAGTTCTCAGTTCTTTTCGTTACTTAATATATTTTATTGTGTTTTGAATATTTATTGCCCCATTTTTGAAAGCATTCCTTCTTTTATATTTCATTCATAAGATCAAAACATAAATTAAATCTACCATTGTGGAATTCTTCTAGGTGAACTATGTTGCATTACTCAAGCCCTTTTACTCCATAACCATAATCTTTATTATGGTTATGGAGTAAAAGGGCTTGAGTAATGCCTTGAGTAACGCCTTTGCGTTGTAAAGGAATACAGGGTGTCCGGGTTCAACGTTCATATATTTCAGGGGGTGATTCTGGAGAGTGGAGTTCAAAGTTAGATTATATCAACTTAGGCCCTAAAACACCAGTGCTAGAGGCTCTACAGCATGACCTCCAAAGTCCAACTAATTTGCGATAACTATGTCATCATTTGTCGGATTTAAATGAAATTCAGTACAGTTTCTGGATAAACTGAATCGTCTGATAACAATGGCGGATTTACCGGAGGGGGGGGGGGTGGGGGGGTAATGAGTATCGAAGACCTAAGAAGAAATTACGTTTCAAAGTTTATTTGAGGATGTTGTGTACCTGAACTACCTGATTTAATTGTTTTCAATCATATTACCCCCCCATGAAGAAGAGCTTTATCCACCCATGTCTGATAACCGATTCTCATCAGTAGAGGAAAATAATACTTTTAATTTTTGAGATTATGTTAGTCGAAGACATGGTCTCCTCAACCATTTCGGAGCAAAAGAGGTACGGCGCTACGGAGCCCCCTATAGAAAAAAAAAATGACTAAGAATGCATTTCATCACACTAAAATACTTTTATTCCGAGATAAGGGTTACGTAACGCTTTCAATTTGAAAATATTTTAGGAGCCCATGTCTTCGACTGAAATTTCAATTAGATCATCAACTCAAAAATTGAAAATGATTTTTTGAGACACCCCCTATTATCTCTGCTACTAATGAGAATCAATCAGTTATTTTACAATCAAACGATCAAGTTCATCCAGAAAAATCCATGCTATAAAGTTCATTTAAATTCGATAAATTTTGGTGCAGAACTAACCAACTAACGGTACTTTAGAGGTCACCCGTGGAATGCATTAAGGACCTGAGTAGATATGGAAATATCTTCTAGTTTCGATATTAAGAATCAACTCCTGAAATATATGAACGTTTAATCCTAACACCCTTTATGTAATTCGTTATATATGACGGCATCCAGAATTGATTCTAATTTTTTTCTCTATTTCAGTATCGTAATGTGTTCACTACAGTACTAAAAACAGTGCTGTAATGAATTCATTACAGCATCGTTTTCAGTAACATTTTTCGTTTTGTGGTTGTCAGCAATGACTTCCGATCCTTTTAAATTTCAGCAGACGTCAATTTGGAAATGTCAGCTTTCGTATTTCCTAACATTCACACCAACTGCCAAGATTCAATATGAAAGTCACTAGGACCTATAATTTGAATTTTCTCATTGAATTTCACATAATTTGAGTGAAATAGAGAAAATATCGTCTAATACTCGTTGCAAAATGCAATTCCAATACTCATGCGTTCGAAAACTCGCTCGTTTTCGAATTTCGCATTCGTATTGGAATATGAGCCCATTCTGCAACTAGTTTTAGAATATACTATTACAGTGTACCGGGCTGGTCAAGCTACACCAGCATTCAGCCTTTTTCACATCACGTGATAATATATGCGTTCAAATAATTCAAACTTCCAACCGAACCGCGAAGAAATATTAAAAGGGAAAAAGGAAAAATCAAATATTTCATTCATGAAAACAACAATGAAATGTGTCAGATTTTTTGTTTTCGGTTTAATTTTCTTTAATATGCGGTTTTTCTAAGAGAATTTGAAAACAATAGTTTTTGTTAGATCAGATTCTTAAAGTTTCAATGAGTGGAAATCTCGAAAAATGAGATAATTATTCCCACAGTATCAAAAAAAGTAGTTTGTAGATAATGATAAGCATCAAAATTTCATTCGTACGAATTATACGATCTATTCGTACCTAATCATTACATGCATAATAATCTAATGAGGCAAAATGGATTAATGCTCATTCAAAATGCCTCTACCCTATAATATATAATATCAAGTCAAAGGGCTTGATGAAAGTAAATTGAAAAATAATGCGATGTTATTCTTAATTCAATATGGCGGACCATCCAAGATTTCGAAATAGTTATATTTATTCACTTCTACACTATGGGTATCAAATGGAAGGGCTTATTGAGACTGTTGAGAGTAACTCAAAAAATAATGTGACGTAATCCTAAAACTAATATTTCGGAAAATCCAAGTCAGTGACTATGAAAAATTGATTCAACAAATGAGAATGAAGAATTTCATCTTCACAGACAGCAAAATTGTTCACTTCGTGAAGATATTTAGTCTTCCCGTCGACTCACTAACACATATACAAATTCTTGCCATAACACCTACTCTTTCAATCCCTTTTATACATTGAAATCGTAGCGACTGATCCCGACAATCTGGCAACAGTGCTGGGATCGAAAACGTTGATCGTATTTGCCGGTGCAGTATATGTGGGATTGAAAAGTTGGCGCAATGTATCGGGTCTGAACAGGACTATCAGATATACAACTTTTTTGAATGAAACAAAATTTTTCCCCTCTCAATGTGCCTAGGGAGTTATATTTTGAAAGAGCCCATTTTTTGCATATATACTCGTAAAAAACATACGGATCATGTGGGTCTTAGGTCGCCTTAAGAACGTACCGGGACTGGATACGTCTGCCAGACAAATATATATATATATATATATATATATATATATATTTGTCTGGCAGGCGTATCCAGTCCCGGTACGTTCTTAAGGCGACCTAAGACCCACATGATCCGTATGTTTTTTACGAGTATATATGCCAAAAATGGGCTCTTTCAAAATATAACTCCCAAGGCACATTGAGAGGGGAAAAATTTTGTTTCATTCAAAAAAGTTGTATATCTGATAGTCCTGTTCAGACCCGATACATTGCGCCAACTTTTCAATCCCACATATACTGCACCGGCAAATACGATCAACGTTTTCGATCCCAGCACTGTTGCCAGATTGTCGGGATCAGTCGCTACGATTCCAATGTATAAAAAGGATTCAAAGAGTAGGTGTTATGGCAAGAATTTGTATATGTGTTAGTGAGTCGACGGGAAGACTAAATATCTTCACGAAGTGAACAATTTTGCTGTCTGTGAAGATGAAATTCCTCATTCTCATTTGTTGGATCAATTTTTTATAGTCACTGACTTGGATTTTCCGAAATATTAGTTTTAGGATTACGTCACATTATTTTTCGAGTTACTCTCAACAAGCCCTTCCATTTGATGCCCATATTGTAGAAGTGAATAAATAACTATTTCGAAATCTTGGATGGTCCGCCATATTGGAATGAGAATAACATCGCATTATTTTTCAAGTTACTTTCATCAAGCCCTTTCACTTGATATTATATATTATAGGGCACAGGCATTTTGAATGAGCAATAATCCATTTTGCCTCATTAGATTATTATGCTGTTTGTAATGATTACGAATAGATCGTATAATTCGTACGAATGAGATTTTGATGCTTATCATTATCTACAAACTACTTTTTTTGATACTGTGGGAATAATTATCTCATTTTTTTCGAGATTGGAAGTTTGAATTATTTGAACGCATATATTATCACGTGATGTGAAAAAGGCTGAATGCTGGTGTAGCTTGACCAGCCCGGTACACTGTAAAAAAAATTAAAATGGATGCCGTCATATATAACGAATTACATAAAGGATTAAACGTTCATATATTTCAGGAGGTGATTCTAAAAATCGAAACTAGAAGATATTTCCATATCTACTCAGGTCCTTAATGCATTCCACGGGTGACCTCTAAAGTACCGTTAGTTGGTTAGTTATTCTGCACCAAAATTTATCGAATTTAAATGAAATTGATAGCATGGAGTTTTCTGGATGAACTTGATCGTTTGATTGTAAAAGAACTGATTGATTCTCATCAGTAGCAGAGATAATAGAGGGTGTCTCAAAAAATCATTTTCAATTTTTTAGTTGATGATCTAATTGAAATTTCAGTCGAAGAAATGGGCTCCTAAAATATTTTCAAATTGAAAGCGTTACGTAACCCCTATCTCGGAATAAAAGTATTTTAGTGTGATGAAATGCATTCTGAATTTTTTCTCTATAGGATGGGGCTCCGTACCTCTTTTGCTCGAAAATGGTTGAGAAGACCATGTCTTCGACTAACATAATCTCAAAAATTAAAAGTATTATTTTCCTCCACTGATGAGAATCGGTCATCAGACATGGGTGGATATAGTTCTTTTTCATGGGGGGGTAATATGATTGAAGACCATTAAATCAGGTACATAACATCCTCAAATAAACTTTGAAACGTAATTTCTTCTTAGGTCTTCGATACTCATTACCAAACCCCCCGCATGAATCCGCCCTTGTTATCAGACGATTCGTTTATCCAGAAATCCCCATGTACTAAATTTCATTTAAATCCGACAAATGATGACATAGTTATCGCAAATTAGTTGGACTTTGGAGGTCATGCTGAAGAGCCTCTAGCACTGGTGTTTTAGGGCCTAAGTTGATACAATCTAACTTTGAACTCCACTCTCCAGAATCACCCCCTGAAATATATGAACGTTGAACCCGGACACCCTGTATTCCTTTACAACGCCTTCATTATGGTTATGGAGTAAAAGGGCTTGAGTAATGCAACATAGTTCACCTAGAAGAATTCCACAACCACGATGGCCATCAGTACGGAATGGTAGATTTAATGTATGTTTTGATCTTATGAATGAAATATAAAAGAAGGAATGCTTTCAAAAATGAGACAATAAATAATCAAAACACAATAAAGTATATTAAGTAACGAAAAGAACTGAGAACTTGTACTTTTTTCAGAATGTCAATAACATCAATCTCAGTGATGTATAAGGGGCTTAATATATTAGGTAGGACCTAGACAAAATTCATAATACTACTCTCCTTCATTCATCACATTGAATGAAAAACACAATTGTATAACTTCGGAAATTCTTATGAAAATTCCATTTCACTTTTGATTCTCATCGGTGAAATCAAGAATCAGATTAAGAAGAATCACTGGTTTACTAAAAACAAGAGCCTTGTTATATGTAAAATGATTATCCGATTCTGGTACAACATTTACATCATTCCTAGCTTTCATTTCTATGAAATTCCAAAACTCAGCATATTGTGATAATCACTTATACTTATAAGTGCAAAAGCTTTCAGGGAATGATTCCTAGCATAAGCTAGTGGGCATTTCCTTTAGATATTACATTCTTCCAAATATGAGGAAAAAATACTATTTTTCTCTTGGAAGCGCTGAAAATTAAATCCTTAGACGTCTGTCAGCTACATTGTAAAAATATTCATTTGAGAGTATATTGATAACGCACCACTGGTTTCAAGTTGAAACCGCAGTATATCACCTGATTAGCCAGGTAGGTATAATTGACGTATTCGATTTTGTGGACATGTCTTACAAATGAATATTTTGCTTTTCACGTTAGCCCGTATTCTAACTCAAAATCGTACATTCATCACCAATACCCGAAGAGGGCTCGAGAAAAACGTAAACATTTTAAATATTCATTGATCTATCATGGGTTTGAACCATTCCTTTTTTGGTGGATTATGGCGAAAAGGTTGATCTATCATAAAGTAGTTTGCTGAGCTCTACTAGTTCCTTAATAATCAAATGAAATATATTGTGTACCTACATGGGTGCCCACAGGTAGGTGGACACGCCTCCGTCTTGAGATTGTGATCCCTTTGTCATTTTTCAGCCCGACAAACATACCGTCATAATATGATATTGACATTCTGAAAATGAATTTTGAAATGGAAAATGTAAATAATTTATCTTTTGCCCCCCTTTGTGATTGTGCATGAACGAATCTTGTAAATCGGAAACAAAAAAATTTAGTATGTGACCGTAACTTCTTCTTTGCTCACAAAATGCCATTTTTTCAGCACTTAAAAAAGTCTCTTCTCACTTTCGAAAGGAGACCCCTACTCGAAGACACACGTACCTACTTGGTAACACTTTGTTTACAGTTATATTCATCGGGTTTGTATAAGCTTCCATACCGGAGAATCTGCAGTTCATATTGATATCAAGAGAATCCAATATCAAATCTACGAGTCTATTCGAAATATTCACCAAGACCCATGACGACGTTCGTCCATACCGGGATCGTATAAGTACTCGAATAGTATATTTGAGGTGTATGAACGGAAAACAGCGTTGCCATATTTAGGGACCCAATGCGTTGGTCAACTATACGAATTATATACAGCAAGTTGGTGTCGACTGAAGCGCCCTCGCACTGGCCAAACACTGAAACTTTTCCATATATAATCACATGTATAACCGACTTTTCAGACCCGGAAGAAAATGCACCCCTAGCATCCCCTCAGCCCCCTCATAACTTTTCTATAGTCGAACGTTACCAGTCCCGAAGCCGGGTCTGAAAACGTCACTTTTGGGCTGAAAAGTCGGTCGAGTATACCGATTTGGGTCTGTATTGTTGAAGTGAACTCTTGAACTTTATTTAAATTGATGTATTGTTGTTTCTATTAGTGTGCTGATAAAAGCAATATGTCATGTTGATTAATATAAAATAAAAAGTCATATTCACTTGAAGATTTTTCGTTGTCTAATAATAAAACTATAAATACTTCTCTGTAAGGGTTGATCTCATTTTACATCAACATGGTAGCAGAGCGTGGTTCCCAGAAGACAGAAGAATAATAGTTTTATATATTGGAATCAGAAGAAAATTTTGTTTTCTTATTCTGATAAGAAGAAAATATAATTTGTCATCAATCAAGAAAAATTTCAAGAAAAGAACAATGGATGCAAGTAAAGTCTCGATTGGGTTACTACAAGGTAAAAGCAATTGGTCTACATGGAAATTCAAACTCTCTATTCTACTTAGGAGTATACCAGGTGCAAATGAGGTATTAGAAGGTAAAATAACTAAGCCTCTATTGTCATCGGAAACAAATCCATCAGAAGAAGATGAAGAGAAGTATGAAAAGGACCTATTGTTTTATACTCAAGCGGATAGCAATGCCTTGTTATTACTCACTATAAATATGACTCAAGATACGTTGCAGAAAGTGATGAGATGCTCTACAGCTAGAGAAATGTGGTTAGAACTTCATAGACTATATGATGGAGCTGTTGAAGATAAAACATATACTTTGTGTATGGAGTTCTTTAGCTTCCGGAAAGATGTCAAAGATGATATTGCCACACATATCTCTAAACTAAAGAATTTATGGAATGATTTGCAAATAGAAGTATCTAAAGATTTATCTTCTAAAGGTAATGTGTGTAATTGTAGCTTACCAGATTTGCTACTTATATCAAAAATACTTGAAACTTTACCAGAAGATTATTTTTCATTTAAATCGAGCTGGCTAATGATGGCAAAATCAGAGAGAACAGTAGAAAATTTAACAAGTCAACTGTGTGCTTTTGAAAAAGCTTTGTTAAACAAGAATGAAAATGATCTGGAAGTTCTAGCATTGAATGGCAATCAGTCCAGAGGTAATTTTTCAAAGTCAAAGCAGAAAAAGGACTACAAGTGCAATTATTGTCATATGACTGGACACCGAGTAAAACAGTGCTTTAAGTGGAAAGCAGATGGACGACCACCTAAACCAAAGAAAACAGACACTAGCAGTGGAAACAAACAAAATTATCAAACATTATTGATTCAAACGTCGACAGTCTCAATGGCTACAACTGATTATGACAACTGGTACGTTGATAATGGTGCAACGAATCATATTTGTAACAGAAGAGACTTCTATGAAACCTTCGAATCATTTAATGAGGATCATTCAGTGACTACTGCAAATGGTGATGTTACAACAGCTTTAGGAAAGGGATCCATTTTGATAGAAGCTTGTGTTAATGGAAAAACTGATAAATATAGAATGGAAGATGTTTGGTACGTTCCTTCAATTACCAAGAATATATTTTCAGTATTAGCCGCACAAGATAAAAATCCACGAGGTGAATTTGTTTCCAGAGCAGAAATTTGTCATTTCAAAATTGAAAATAAGACAATTCTAATTGGATCAAGAATCAAATATGGTGGGTTATACATGTTGAATATGAAAAATGTTTTAAAAGAACCAAACCAAAATGTTATGAGTATACAATCCAATAATATTCTGCAACTCTATCACGAGAGATTTGGTCATCAAAATAAGAGGCATATACAGAAAATTCTAAAGAGAGATTTTAAACTTGATGTTCCCTTAAACAGCGAACTATGTGAAGGTTGCATTTATGGTAAAGCACACATTCCGAAGTTTGGCAGAAGAGAAAGAGCAAAACTCCAGGTGAGCTAATCCATTCAGATGTTTGTGGACCTTTTCAAAATTCCGAAAGTGGTTACAAATATTTCTGCTTATTCAAAGATGATTATACGAGATTTCGTCGAATTTTCTTCATGCGAGAAAAAGGAGAGGTAGCAAGACATTTGAAAACATTTTTAGCAGAAGTAAAAGTAGCTGGGCACATCGTTAAAGAATTCTTATCTGACAATGGAGGAGAATTTGCCAATAGAGAAATTGGAAATATTTTGAATGATCATGGAATTTGTCGAAGATTAATCATGCCCTATACTCCTCAACAAAATGGCTGTGCAGAACGAGATAACAGAACAATAGTCGAGACAGCGAGAGCTTTTTTACATGCTAGAGATGGACTACCTCAAAGCCTATGGGCAGAAATGATCAATACAGCAGCTTATGTATTGAATAGAACAGGAGTTTCAAGTCAAAGCGATAAATCTCCCTATGAAATTTGGTATGGGAAGAAACCATGTTTGACACATTTTCGTATTATTGGAAGTACATGTTACTCTCATATTCCCAAATCAAAAAGAAGAAAGTTAGATAAAAAAGCTGTGAGAGGTATTTTAGTGGGATATGACAATGATGATGGTTACAGAATTTGGTGTCAAGATACAAAGAAGTTGATTAGATCCAGAGATGTTATTTTTGAAGAAAAATCATTCTCAAATCCAGAAACATCGCAACTATCACTTCCAGGTTTTGAAAGTTCTGAAGAAGTCGAGAAAGATGAACAGAGAATTTCAGAAAATCAAGAAAGAAATGATAGATCAGAAAGCGAAGTTTTGGATGATCATGAAGAGAGGATTGAAGATAATGATAACACGGATTCTGAAAGTACAACTTCTGAATGCAACAGCATTGGAGATGAAAATTCAACTGAGAGAATTTTAAGAAATAGAGCAAGCTTGAGAAAACCAGCTAGATTCGAAGGCTTTGTTATGGCAGTAGCAACTGAAATACTTGAAATTGTAGAGCCAAATTCTTATAAGGAAGCTATTCAAAGTAGTGATAAAATCCAATGGTTAAATGCTATGAAAAGTGAAATGGATGCCCATAGATCAAATGGCACATGGATTATGGAAAGGTTACCAGCAGGAAGAAAAGCTATTCCTTCTAGATGGGTTTATAAAATCAAAAGAAACTCAGATGGCACAATCGATAAGTATAAGGCAAGATTGGTGATAAAAGGATTTTCACAGAAACCAGGTGAAGATTTTGATCAAACTTTCAGTCCAGTTGCGAAGATATCTTCTATAAGAGCTGTTTTGAGCATAGCTGCTAGTGAGAAAATGACGTTAACTCAGTTTGACGTATCCACTGCATTTTTGTATGGTACTTTGGAAGAAGAAATATTCATGACGCAACCAGAAGGCTTTGAAGATGGTACAAACAGAGTTTGCCTTTTAAAGAAAAGCCTTTACGGACTCAAACAAGCGCCTCGTTGTTGGAATAAGCGCATCGTTGATGTCATTTTGAAAGCAGGATTTACAAAAAGCGATGCAGATCCTTGTTTATTTATAAAGAAGCAAGAAAATTCAAATGGATTACTTATTTTGTCTTTATATGTAGATGACGGACTCTTAGCTTCAAATAATGAAAATATGAAGAATGAATTCCTAAAAGATCTACAACAAGAATTCAAAATAATCGTAAAACCAGCATCTTACTTTTTGGGACTAGAAATTGAAAGAAATTCAGATAATTCTATCAATGTTTGTCAGAAATCCTATGCGAAGAAACTGTTGCAAAGATTCCAAATGCAAGATTGTAATCCAGTCTCGACACCAATTATTAAAGAACCAATTGAATCAGGGAAGGACATGGAAGAGGAGCCGAAATTTTGTTACAGAGAAGCAGTAGGGGCACTTATGTATCTCATGACTGGAACTCGTCCTGATTTAGCTTATGCAGTAGGTGTATGTTCAAGAAGTCTTGATAATCCAAGCTCGTTGGATTATATAAGAGTAAAAAGGATATTCAGATATATCAAAGGTACTATAAATTTGGGAATCACTTACAAATACAACTTCAAAAAGGGGTATCTTAAAGCATTCAGTGATGCTGATCATGGAGGTGATATAAGTACTGGTCGTTCAACATCTGGTGTCCTTTGTATGTATAGTGGTGGAGCAGTATCATGGAGTAGTCGAAGACAAGGAACAGTAGCAATTTCTACTACTGAGGCAGAAATTGTAGCAGCAAGTGAATGTGCGAAGGAATTATTTTGGTTGAAGACTCTTTACAGTGGAATCATACAATTGAAAGATTTGCCTGTGTTGATGGTTGACAATGAAGCAGCTGTTAAACTCGCTCAAAATCCAGAATTCCACAAACGCACAAAACACATAAGGATCAGACATTTTTTTGTCAGAGAATTAGTCTTGGATGGTGAAATAGAGGTTCAGAGAGTAGAAGGCAGTAAACAAATTGCTGATCTAATGACCAAAGCTTTATTTCGACCTAGATTGGTTCTCTTGAGAAGTTTAATGGGTTTATGTTCAAGAGACATTACATCAATTAGGGAAGGTGTTGAAGTGAACTCTTGAACTTTATTTAAATTGATGTATTGTTGTTTCTATTAGTGTGCTGATAAAAGCAATATGTCATGTTGATTAATATAAAATGAAAAGTCATATTCACTTGAAGATTTTTCGTTGTCTAATAATAAAACTATAAATACTTCTCTGTAAGGGTTGATCTCATTTTACATCAACATGTATGTGGGGTCGAACAAATCTATATATATATATATATATATATATATATATATATATATATATATATGTATACAATATATTTTTTTTTTTTTTAATTTCACACTCATGTGGTCGGGGTTACCGAATAGACCGGGCGAGGAAGCGCCAAGGTCAATTCAGTGCAAACGTTAATGCGGGAAGACGATCTGTCTTATAATATTCACAGTCCCCAGAATCACAGCCTTCTGCATCCACAGGATGGTATTGGGAGGCAGGTTCAATTCTCTCAGATGTTCTGTCGTCTTCCTATGTACCAGTCCGTTACAAGTAATGATTAGCGGCTTTATATCCACTCTCTTCAGTTGCCACATGTCTCTCATCTGTCGACCCAAAGCCTGATATTTGGTGATTTTCTCGGCGTAGGCTTTGTTGATGTTTTGATCTAAAGGCACCGAGAAGTCGATGATCAGAGCTACTTTCTCTGGCTTGTTCCACACCACCATATCAGGCCTGTTGTGGCCGACTGCCTGGTCCGTTATGACTGCCAGGTCCCAATATATTTTGGTATGCCTGTTCTCGAGCAGCGTTTGGGGCGAGTATATGTGATGTGGTGTGAAGTGATCCAGCAGGTGTTCCTTGAGGCATATCAGTTGGTGTACCACCTTCCCCATGTTGTCGTGTCTTGACAAATACTTTGTGTGGGCTATTGTTTCGCAGCCGGATGATAAGTGCTGGACTGTCTCTTCGTGATTGTTGCATAGTCTGCACATCGTAGTATCAACCTCTTGTTTCAATATATGCCGCCTGTAAGCACGCGTTGGCACCACCTGATCTTGGATTGCCAAGAGTGTACCCTCCGTTTGGGGAAAGAGGTATCCCTGCGATAGGTAGGTATTGGATTTTGTTATGTCTACCTCCGGTTGGTGTATACTGGCGAAAAATCTTCCATGCAGTGCTTTTGTTTTCCAGCTATTTTTCAACTTTTCAATTGGATCTTCTCTTTCCTGCTGTGGATTGGAAATTGTGGATGTTGTAGAGGTCTGATGGTTGGCTGCTATCCACTGATGCATAGGTGAGTTTCTCTGCCGGAAATATTCAGTGATTTTCTCTTCTTCTTTCTGGCATGCGTTCTCTATACTGCTGAGTCCTCTTCCTCCCTCTGTGCGTGGCAAATATATTCTTCCAATTGCAGAGTTCGGGTGTAGCATGCCATACTGTGTTAAGGCTGTTCTAATTGTTCTGTCTGCTTTTTCCAGGTCGGTTTTTGACCACGTGAGGACTCCAGCAGTGTATGTGAAAGAAGGTATTGCCCAAATATTGATGGCTACCATTTTGTTTTTTGCTGATAGCTGCGTATTAAGTACTCCTCGGACTCTTCTCATGAGCTCAGTTTCAGCTATTCTCTTGTTTTCTTGATGTTTTATCTCGTATGTCTGCTGGATTCCGAGATATTTGTATCTGGTTTCCATTCCTAGAGTCGCTATTGTTTGTCCATCAGAAAGTGTGATGTTTTCTGCCTCTGTCAGTTTTCCCCTCTTCACTTCAACCGCTGCGCATTTATCAGTACCAAATGACATCTTTATATCCTCACTATATTTCCTCACCAGTTCAAGTTCCCCCTCTAGTTGTTTTCTACCCCTGGCGTACAACTTCAGGTCGTCCATATAAAATAGATGGGTTAGTTTAGTTCGTTCGTCTAGTGAGTACCCATATGCCGACTTATTTAGCATGTTGCTCAGTGGATTCAATGCGATACAGAACAATATACAGGGTGTTTGGAGGGTGAGTAGCCATAGGTAAATGGTGGATAGGTGATGCTCTTGGCTACTTGTTGCGCCTAATAAAATAACATTTTGCCCAAAGTTCAAGGTGTTATAATTTTTTTACCATTTTTCTAGAAATTTCCCATTTTTCTCATTAAAACCTTGAATTTTTTCAAATTAAATGCTCGAGGTGCCTATAATAGCTATTTATGTAACAAGTACATAAATTAGGTCTTTATGGACGAGTCCAAAATTTATGGCAGAGCGAGCAAAGCGAGCGAGGCCAATAATTTGGGCAAGTCCATAAGCCTAATTATGTACGAGTTTGCATACAAAGCTTTATGTTTGACTGCAATGCAGACATTTTATTTTCTGAAATGGCAATTGATATATTCGTCGCTTTATTTCGAGAAATACTTTGAGTGTGCTTTTGCTTATCTTACCTTAGTAACCATCAGCGACCTTAGCAACCTCACTGAACAAAGTTGTTTACTTCGTTAATTCTGTGACAAACGTCATAATAATCCCAAAAATGGAGAGTTCGGAAGAGGAAAGCGTGAATAATATAGCCGCAAGTGCCAAAGAATCTCCCCTACCCACTAAAAGTGCTTATGAAAATTTGTATGCGGCCTATAAAAAGTGGTGTGAAACGAAGAACATTGTAAAATCGAGAGAAGACTGTGACAGTTGAGTCCAATAAAGTGGTGTCCAATAAAGTGGTGTCCAATAAAGTAGTCAATTTTGGACGCTAAACGAATTCATGAATCAAGTGTTTATGAAGCAGTCGAACATAAAATGATTTATTTCCTTAGTAGAGTCTTGTCTTATTCAGATCGAATCATAATTTCATACAAACGTCTTCAAAAAACCTGACAGCGTCGTATCAAACATCAAAATGAAAAAAAAAATAATGTTGTGTCCACTTTACAAAGTGAAATAAAAAAAAAACAATTACATAGTGTTGGGTTTTAAAATAACTTTAAAAACTTCTCTAGTTGATACTCTTTGCAATGGTATGTAACATGTACCATTAATAATCAGATAAATCAACAAAAAACCATTTTGTCTTCAAGGATGCCTTGAGAGGATGACGACAAAACTATTCCATTGAGCAGGCAAAATCTTTTCTCTCATTCTACCACAGCTAAAATAGCGTGCTCTCTCTATCATCGGCTTACAATACTCCCAAGGGCGTCGCCAGGGAGGGGGCAGCTGCCCCCCGTGCCCCCCCCCAATCAGAATAGAAAAAATGAACTGATTTTCGTATATTATGCTATTATTTCATAAGTTTTTAAGGGATTTTTGAGCTCTAGGGGGGGGGCAGCTGCCCCCCGTGTCCTCTACCCCCAGCTCAAAAGCTGGGGGGTAATTACTTCATTTGCAAGTCATTTCAAAGGCCTGCATTAAAGGTGCAGTAATGCAGTTTTGAGTTCACTCAACATTTCGGTAAACGTTTGGGCAGGGCAAATTGGCAACTCGCTCATTGGTCCACATTATCTACCAGACAATTTGAATGGAGATCATTATCTGTATTTTTTAATAAATGAATTGCCTGAACTAATGGATGGAGTTCCAAATGTTGAAAATGAAGAACCCATTGTTCTCCAACAAGACGGCTGTCCGGCGCATTGGACGTTAGCAGTCCGGGAACACTTAGATAATGCATATCCCAACGCTTGGATTGGCAGAAATGGCCCTATCCCATGGCCTGCAAGATCGCCGGACTTGACACCGCTTGATTTTTATGTCTGGGGTCGTGCTAAAGATCTAGTGTATACGGAAACCATTGACACAAGAGAGCAATTAATAGAAAAAATAGATAATGCATTTGTGATAATGAAGCAAGAAACTGGACTAAGCTATACCACAACGGAAATAAGAAAGAGATGTTACGCATGTATTGAAAATAATGGCCAACAATTTGAACAAGATTTAAAATAAATGATTTGAAGTTCTCTATCTTTAGTTTTCTACAGAATATGTTGATGAACCACCGAAATGTTGAGTGAACTCAAAACTGCATTACTGCACCTTTACTGCAGGCCTATGAAATGACTTGCAAATGTAGTAATTACCCCCCAGCTTTTGAGGTGGGGGGGGGAGCGCACGGGGGGCAGTTGCCCCTCCCCCTAGAGCTCAAAAATCCCTTAAAAACTCATGAAATATTAGCATTATATACAAAAATCCGTTCATTTTTTATATTCTGATTGGGGGGGGGGGACACGGGGGGCAGCTGCCCCCTCTCTGGCGACGCCCTTGGGACTATTGTTAGCCGATGATAGAGAGAGCACGCTATTTTTAGCTGTGGTAGAATGAGAGAAAAGATTTTGCCCGCTCAATGGAATAGTTTTGTCGTCATCCTTTCAAGGCATCCTTGAAGACAAAACGGTTTTTTGTTGAGTTATCTGATTATTAATGGTACATGTTACATACCATTGCAAAGAGTATTAACTAGAGAAGTTTTTAAAGCCATTTTAAAACCCAACACTATATAAAAATTTTTTATTTCACTTTGTAAAGTGGACACAACATTATTTTTTTTTTATTTTGAAGTTTGATACGACGCTGTCAGGTTTTTTGAAGACGTTTGTATGAAATTTTGATTCAATCTGAATAAGACAAGACTCTACTAAGGAAATAAATCATTTTATAGGCACCTCGAGCATTAAATTTGAAAAAATTCAAGGTTTTAATGAGAAAAATGGGAAATTTCTAGAAAAATGGTAAAAAAATTATAACACTTTGAACTTTGGGCAAAATGTTATTTTATTAGGCGCAACAAGTAGCCAAGAGCATCACCTATCCACCATTTACTTATGGCTACTCACCCTCCAAACACCCTGTATATATATATATATACAGGGTGAGTCTTTGACTTGTACATATATTTTAACTATAGATTCTTGAGGCCAAAGGAAACCTTTTTTTCATTTTCCATTTTTCCGAATTCGGCTCTGTTAAAAAGATAT
The DNA here is from genome assembly GCA_951802165.1 of Adalia decempunctata. NCBI lineage: Eukaryota > Metazoa > Arthropoda > Insecta > Coleoptera > Coccinellidae > Adalia > Adalia decempunctata. Next base: position 51,772,717 of record OX637697.1, read on the forward strand.
AGCCATTTGAAAAAAAAAATTGTGCTGAGTCCGTGCCTGGATACATTCTCTGGAAACACTTCAAAGTTCATATTTTTCGATTGAAATTGAGGTGATCATTAGATGTTCTGGTTGATACAATTAGAAAATACTCAAGCACTGACCTTATTTGAATAAGAATGTTACAAACACGATATTTCCTAACAAAACACTCAGTTCTGTCCGATCATTTCGGCAATTGAAAAGCTATATTTCTCCCACCAAAATAAGTTCCTCCTTCGATTTTCCTGAAGATTAGTTTATAAACACTAATAATTGGTTAATATTTTCCTCGATATTTTGGAACGATCTCATGAAAATTGGTTTGTCACCAACCTATTCTAACTCCATCAACCTAAGTCAGATGATTCGAGGTCAATGACCTAACCTAACTCATCTTCTATGATATGATATTCCACAGAACACGGCCATCTAAAGACTAAAGTCTTTAGAAGGACGTGCACAGAACCTGTCTAAGCACAGAACTCTAGAGAAGACGATGCCAGATTGCCGATTTTCTCTTCAAACAATGCGAACTCAAGAAAGCAGTACGTCCCCTATCGTTAGCGGATGAACTATCACAATCGCTAACGGCTAAAGGCGTCTAGGCGTGCCAAACGAGTTCTGATTCTTGCCGATATAGCGCTACGATATAGCCGGCACGCAAGGCAGACAGGCGGGACAGGCCGCTGTGTTGTGGTTGTTATGTTTCTGTGTCTCGCTCGCAGGCCAGTCTATGATAATGAAAGACGCTTAAACGGGATAACCTTAATTATCTATCTAAATTTACTTGCAGATAATAAAGCAAACAGGTGATGATTGTGATGTGCATAACGTGTAGTGTCGATTGAAATCTCCAAGAGGATAATATTGTTGAGATAGATATTTTCCTGAAAGACCGGTAACAATAAATTTTCAATAGAAACTGTGCTTATAGACTGTGTAATTTCATTTCATGCTTCTCAGAATTCAATTATTACATCGAACGTTTTTCCATCATGTAGATTTTAGTCTGGACGAAGTTGATAAACATTGACAACGTTGTTAATTTGTTAAGATCAGAGAATACATAATATTCGATGATATTTAATTCAGGGTTGCATTCAGTTTTTTTATGAAATTCATGATTTTTTCCTCGAATTTGTTCGTATACAATTAGGAATAACTCGAAAACGACGCGTTTTATTGAAAAAATATAGGAATACTTTTATCTTCTAAAATGGTTGATTCTTTCGAAAATATGAACCGTTTATCTTTTTGGAGTGATTTTATAGTATTTTTGCATGAATTCATGAGACGAGTAGGCTGTAACTCTTATACTAGAAGGAATATGGAATAAGTTTCAATTGAGGAATATGCACCATGAATAGAGTAAACAATCAACCAAAATTCAGTTCATTCGGATTATCGGTTTCAAATATATGGAAAGAATAGTGTTAATTTCATGGATTTTTGACACCCTGTATCTTTCAAACGAAACCGAATTTTGAAAAATGGTATAGGAAAAAAGTGTTTCGTTTGATGAGAGGAATCTACAGTTAAAATATATGTACAAGTCAAAGACTCACCCTGTATATATATATATATATATATATATATATATATATATTTGTCTGGCAGACGTTTCCAGTCCCGGTACGTTCTTAAGGCGACCTGAGACCCACATGATCCGTATGTTTTTTACGAGTATATATGCAAAAAATGGGCTCTTTTAAAATATAACTCCCTAGGCACATTGAGAGGGGAGAAATTTTTTTTCATTCAAAGAAGTTGTATATCTAATAGTCCTGTTCACACCCGATACATTGCGCCAACTTTTCAATCCCACATATACTGCACCGGCCAATACGATCAACGTTTTCGATCCCAGCACTGTTGCCAGATTGTCGGGATCAGTCGCTACGATTTCAATGTATAAAAGGGATTGAAAGAGTAGGTGTTATGGCAAGAATTTGTATATGTGTTAGTGAGTCGACGGGAAGACTAAATATCTTCACGAAGTGAACAATTTTGCTATCTGTGAAGATGAAATTCCTCATTCTCATTTGTTGAATCAATTTTTTGTTTTCACTGACTTGGATTTCCCGAAATATTAGTTTTAGAATTACGTCACATTATTTTTCGAGTTACTCTCAACAAGCCCTTCCATTTGATACCCATATTGTAGTGTTTATAACTATTTCGAAATCTTGGATGGTCCGCCATATTGGATTAAGAATAACATCGCAATATTTTTCAAGTTACTTTCATCAAGCCCTTTCATTTGATATTATATATTATAGGGCACAGGCATTTTGAATGAGCATTAATCCATTTTCCCTCATTAGATTATTATGCTGTTTGTTATGATTACGAATAGATCGTATAATTCGTACGAATGAAATTTTGATGCTAATCATTATCTACAAATAATTTTTTTTGATACTGTGGAAATAATTATCTCATTTTTCGAAATTTCCACTCATTGAAACTTAAAGAATATGATCTAACAAAAACTATTGTTTTCAAATTCTCTTAGAAAGCATGTGAAAGAAGATGAAACCGAAAACAAAAAATCTGACACATTTCATTGTTGTTTTCATGAATGAAATATTTGATTTTTCCTTTTTCCCTTTCAATATTTCTTTGCGGCTCGGCTGGAAGTTTGAATTATTTGAGCGCATATATTATTATAAAAAGGCTGAATGCTGGTGTAGCTTGACCAGCACGGTATATTGTAAAAAAAAATTAGTATCAATTATGGATGCCCTCATATTCATATATAACGAATTACATAAACGGTATCAGGATTAAACGTTCATATATTTCAGTAGGTGATTCTAAATATCGGAATTAGAAGATATTTCCATATCTACTCAGGTCCTTAATGCATTCCACGGGTACTTATATGACCTCTAAAGTACCGTTAGTTGGTTAGTTCTGCACCAAAATTTATCGAATTTAAATAAAATTGATAGCATGGAGTTTTCTGGATGAACTTGATCGTTTGATTGTAAAAGAGCTGATTGATTCTCATCAGTAGCAGAGATAATAGGGGGTGTCTCAAAAAATCATTTTCAATTTTTGAGTTGATGATCTAATTGAAATTTCAGTCGAAGAAATGGGCTCCTAAAATATTTCCGAATGAAAAAGGTAATCTTCATTGAAAGCGTTACGTAATCCCTATCTCGGAATAAAAGTATTTTAGTGTGATGAAATGCATTCTAAGTCATTTTTTTTTTCTATAGGATGGGGCTCCGTAGCGCCGTACCTCTTTCGCTCAAAAATTAGAATTATTATTTTCCTCCACTGATGAGAATCGGTTATCAGACATGGGTGGATATAGCTCTTTTTCATAGAGGGGAGGGGGGGTAATATGATTGAAAACCATTAAATCAGGTACACAACATCCTCAAATAAACTTTGAAACGTAATTTCTTCTCAGGTCTTCGATACTCATTATCATTATCATTCGATGACGAATAAATGAGGGGGTGTTAGGAAAAACGCTCGGACACGTCGATTTGTAATTTTCAATGCGCATATTTTTCAAGAAAATAAAATAATAAAGGGTGTTCCATGCGACCGTGGCCAATACCAACTTTCTCATTTCAAATGCAACCCCCTGTATATTATTTATTTTTTGGATTCCTCAGAAAATTCTCAACATAATTCATGTACAGTGTTTTCAGATTTTTTACAAAAGATAACATTTCAATGAAAATTATTTTATTTCACAAATTCGATACATTACACTCAATACTTATTTCCCATTCACCTCTTGATATGAAGAAAGTGAGCAAAAAAGCCTGAAATGTTGAGTAACGTTAGAAGACAATTCTACACCAGATTAGCATGTTGCCAAGATGTTCGCGGCGAGCATTTTGAACATTTCCTACATTGACATTAATGTTTTTTTTTTTGTTTTTTTTAATAATTAAGAAATAATCAGTATTACTTATTAGGTTTTGAGTGTAATGTAGGTACCGAATTTGTGAAATAAAATAATTTTCATTTAAAACGTTGATTTTTGCAATAAATCTGAAAACACTCAATACTTCCGAAATAGTTAAAGATAGGTATGGGACATTGTGTATGAATTGTGTCTAGAATTCTCTGTATAGAATCCAAAAAATAAATAATATACAGGGGGTTGCATTTGAAATAAGAAATGGGTAGGTATTGGCCAAGGTCACAGAGAACACTCTATATACATAATATTATTTTTTTTGAAAAATATGCGCATTTGAAATTACAAATCGACGTGTCCGAGCGATTTTCCCACCATGCCCTCATTTATTCGTTATCGAATTTATTCCATTTGGCTGTTACACTCTGTATGTATAATCATTATTCGATTCTGGTACATCATTTACATCATTCCTAGCTTTCATTTCTATGAAATTCCAAAACTCAGGATATTGTGATAATCTCTTCAACTGAATCACACTCCATTTATAAACAAATTATGAATTATTCAGGGTGGTACTTATGGGTGCAAAAACTTTCAGGGAATGATTCCTTGTAGGCATAAGCTAGTGGGCATTTCCTTTAAATATTACATTCTTCCAAATATGAGGAAAATTACTATTTTTCTCTTGGAAGCGCTGAAAATTAAATCCTTAGACTTATAACAGCAACCTTGTAAAAATATTCGTTAGAGAGTATTTTGATAACGCACCACTGTTTTCCAGTTGAAACCGCAGTATATTACGTGATTAGCAAGGTATAATTCACGTATTCGATTTTGTGGACATGTCTTACAATTTACAAATGAATATTTTTTCTATTTTTTTTGTGATCTTTTGATGCTTTTCACGTTAGCCCATATTCTAACTCACAATCGTACATTCATCCCCAATACCCGAAGAGGGCTCGAGGGAAACGTAAACATTTTTAATATTCATTGATCTATCATGGGTTTGAACCATTCCTTTTTTGGTGGATTATGGCGAAGAGGTTGATCTATCATAAAGTGGTTTGCTGAGCTCTACTAGTTCCCTAATAATCAAATGAAATACAGGGTCCGGCAGGGAGGTATGGATGATTTGAAATAACAGTTACACACTCATTTTCGAACGAAACTGAAAATTATTTTTTTTAATGTGTACGTTAGATGTTGCCATTATATAAATTGAAGAGGAAAATCAAATTAAAACATTGATTAGGTACATGCGAAGAGCACGAGCATGTCGCACAGCCGAACGACGAGGGCTTGTTTCAACTGCTTGACACACTCTTCCAATGTTTTCCGGGGTTCGTACTGTTCGTTCACCACCTCGTGCAGTTCCAGATCTCAAGGAACCTGTTTGTTGAAAGTTATTCACCCATTTCATTATTGTTTCAAACTTCGGAACACGACCATGACGGCCAACGTTGAAATTATCTCGGAACCGTCTCTGAGTTTGAATGAAGGAACGTCCCATTTCAAAGGTGTTGTACACAAATACACGATGCTCTATGGACCACATTTTGATTGATACTAAAATGGCAACTCATAACAAATATATACCCCCCACATTTTATCCGCCAAGGTCCCACCTTGCACGACCCCCCGTTCAAATCATCCATACCTCCCTGCCGGACCCTGTATATTGGGTACCTACATGGGTGCCCACAGGCAGATGGACACGCCTCCGTCTTAAGATTTTGACCCCTTTGTCATTTTTCAGCACAACAAACATACCGTCATAATATGATGTTGACATTCTGAAAATGAATTCTGAAATGGGAAATGTAAATAATTTCTCTTTTTTCCCCCTTTGTGATTGTGCATGAACGAATCTTGTGAATCGGAAACAAACAAATTTAGTATGTGACTGTAACTTCTTCTTTGCTCACAAAATGCCGTTTTTTCAGCACTTAAAAAAGTCTCTCCTCTCACTTTCGAAAGGAGACCCCTATTCGAAGACACACGTATACCTACTTGGTAACACTTTGTTTACAGTAATATTCATCGGGTTTGTATAAGCTTCCATACCAAAGAGAATCTGCAGTTCATATTGATATCAAGAGAATCTAATATCAAATCTACGAGTCTATTCGAAATATTCACTAAGACCCATGACGACGTTTGCCCATACCGGGATCGTATAAGTACTCGAATAGTATATTAGAGGTGTATGAACGGAAAACAGCGTTGCCATATTTAGGGACCCAATGCGTTGGTCAACTATACGAATTATATACAGCAAGTTGATGTCGACTGAAGCGCCCTCGCACTGGCCGAACACTGAAACTTTTCCATATATAATCACATGTATAACCGACTTTTCAGACCCGGCTGAAAATGCACCCCTAGCATCCCCTCAGCCCCCTCATAACTTTTCTATAGTCGAACGTTACCAGTCCCGAAGCCGGGTCTGAAAACGTCACTTTTGGACTGAAAAGTCGGTCGAGTATACCGATTTGGGTCTGTATGTGCGGTCGAACAAATCTATATATATATATATATATATATATATATATATATATATATATATATATATATATATATATATATATATATATATATATATATATATATATATATATATATATATATATATATATATATATATATATATATATATATCAACGTATTTGAATTTATTTGTTGGGTGTCTAGGTTGTAGTTGAAAAACGTGAAATGATTTATTTATACAAACGTTTCGGCGCCTCCGCCTTCTTCAGTGTAAAATAGGTACATCATAATGGACTTAAAACATCTAAAAATCATGTATATTAATTAAATAAATAAAAATTTCATGCAAACATCTCACTAATTGTCATCTTGGTTGATTAGGTGTTGTCGAGTCAGTACTGTCAATTTCATGCCACCGTGTGTTCCTTATGATTGTTATTCTTCTTTTTTAATTTTGTGGTCGCTTCAGTAGGGGCATATAAATACGACTAAGATTTTTTGTGTCTAACTTGTCGTTTACTGTATTTTCGTTCTTCATTTGGATGTGTATCATCTCCAATATTTCCCTACTTTTTTGTTGATGTTCAATTGCTAAGATTTTTGTGTCTTCGTAATTAAAGTCGTGTTTTTTCGTTTTTTTATGTTTGTTCAGTGCTGTGGTTGCGTTTTTGGTGTATTTATGTGCATTTAATCGTTCTTGGAGTCTCTGTGAAGTCTGACCTATATATTCTTTGTCACAATCTTTGCATGGAACACTGTACACTACATGTGACTTTTTCATTTTTGGTGTTGGGGCCTTTATTTTGCTGAAAATTTTTCCTATCTGATTTTGTGGTTTGTGGACAACTTCTCGGTTGTATGGTTTTACTATATTATTAATTTTTTGTGACAGACCTTGAATGAAGGGTAGGGGTATACGTTTGGTGTTGTCAGTGTTTGCCACTGTAGGGAAATATTGGAGATGATACACATCCAAATGAAGAACGAAAATACAGTAAACGACAAGTTAGACACAAAAAATCTTAGTCGTATTTATATGCCCCTACTGAAGCGACCACAAAATTAAAAAAGAAGAATAACAATCATAAGGAACACACGGTGGCATGAAATTGACAGTACTGACTCGACAACACCTAATCAACCAAGATGACAATTAGTGAGATGTTTGCATGAAATTTTTATTTATTTAATTAATATACATGATTTTTAGATGTTTTAAGTCCATTATGATGTACCTATTTTACACTGAAGAAGGCGGAGGCGCCGAAACGTTTGTATAAATAAATCATTTCACGTTTTTCAACTACAACCTAGACACCCAACAAATAAATTCAAATACGTTGATATATAAATAACTAGGTAAAAATGAATTCAAATATATATATATATATATATATATATATAAAATTAGTTGAATTTATTTGGGTTGGCAGTCGGAAATAAAAGAAACTCTCTTTTTTCCTTTTTTCTCAAGCTTTCGGCTTTATTTAAGCCTTCTTCAGGAGACGCTACAATATGTTAATAATCAGGAATTTAGAATGAAATTAATATGTATACAACTTACGAAGTTGAGATAATATACATAAAGTTGAAACATTCTAACTAATAAGACAAACAAAGGTACAATTTCTTTTTTTAAATTCTGAAAGAGCAGTCAAACGTTTTGAAATTGTCAATAATTTTTCATGACATTCACACTCAGTTGCAGGAACGTCCATTATAATTTAAAAGTGTCATTAAAATCCTAATGCCACATTAAACATGGTTTCCTGCCACAGAATACCATGTTTAATGTGGCATTAGGATTTTAATGACACTTTTAAATTATAATGGACGTTCCTGCAACTGAGTGATAGTAATATAAATGGAGAATCTATGAATGCTCTTCCTCTTCACAAGTTGGTATAAAATGATTAGGTAAGTATATGAAATTTTGTGATTACTGAACAAATGCCATTCCAGAAGGTATTTCAATTTTGAAGTTGAAAACGGTGATTTTGTTTTTTATTTTTGTCCATATCGATCAAAAGGGCATATACATTGCTCAGGGAATCAATGTCTTTTTTTGAATTCATATTCTGTTCATTTTGTGAAATTCTTATCATTTCTAAAAGGGTCCTTTTTCTAAGATTTGATTCCCGATCCAACAACTCAGTATCTTCAAATGATGGAATGTGGCCTGTTTCGATACAGTGTTTGGCTAACGCACAATGGTCTTTTCTCAGTTTTATATTACTCTTATGGAGAGTGATGCGTTGTTGCAAAGTTGTGGACGTTTGCCCTATGTATTTCAACTCACAATGGGAACAGGGAATTTTGTAAATAACATCACTATTCCTGAATAATGGTGTTTCATCTTTTAATTTACTGTATAATTTTTTCAGGGGTTTAACATTCTTGATCGCGAATTTAAGTTTTTCTTTTGGTAAAATATCTTTGAGTCTATTTGTTAATGGTTCTATATTTGGAAGGGTAATATAAATTTTGTTTGCCCCATTTTCTGGTGGATTCTCTTCTATTTCAATCTCTGTTTATCTATCAGGGTTGTTATACAGAATTCTTCTGATAAAGGTTTTGGGATATCCATTTTCTAATAATATGTTTTCCAGTCTTGTGAGATTCTTATTCCTAAATGACATATGGGATAATTTATTCACTCTTGTTTTTAGGTTTTTAATTATATTGATCTTCATTTGCATTGGATGATACGAAAGGTAGTGTACATATCTTTGAGATGCCATGGGTTTGATATACCAGTCAGTGATTATTCTATTTACAGAAGTTCTCATCAATTTCATATCTAAGAAGGCAACCGATCTATCTGTTTCATTCTCGATCGTGAACTGGATTTTGGGATTCACTTCGTTTATTGACAATTTCAAAACGTTTGACTGCTCTTTCAGAATTTAAAAAAAGAAATTGTACCTTTGTTTGTCTTATTAGTTAGAATGTTTCAACTTTATGTATATTATCTCAACTTCGTAAGTTGTATACATATTAATTTCATTCTAAATTCCTGATTATTAACATATTGTAGCGTCTCCTGAAGAAGGCTTAAATAAAGCCGAAAGCTTGAGAAAAAAGGAAAAAAGAGAGTTTCTTTTATTTCCGACTGCCAACCCAAATAAATTCAACTAATTTTGAATATTATTATTTCCTCATCTGGGCAGAACTCATCGTCATGTTCATAATTGAAGGTTTTATGTAAGCAATATCATTCATACCATCCCATATATTTTGACTAATCTCCTCTTATTTCTTTTTTTTCGTCCTCTGTGCAGGCTTTCCATTAATTAGCTGTACCCACATTATTCAAGAGCCTCATTCCAAAGATTTTTCACTTCCGCGATTATCAGCCAAATTTATTCGAATGACAGAACAAAACGCCAGTGTTATTTGCAACACCAACCTGAATTCTGCAACTCAAAATATCACTGAACGGGCAATACCAACCTAATTTCGATTTTCCAAAGCCGCCCGAGATGTCAATAATTCTTGGATGGACTATCAATGTACATCTACATACAGGTTTCACTGAACTGACTTATTTTGGACAATTTTTTCACAATAATCTTTAAAGATCACATGGAAAACTTTTCAAATCATTCCTTGAGTCCTTGTTTTCGATTAATTGTGGTCCTTATGAGTTAATTTCCCAAGCCCAAATTTTAGTTGCTTTTCTGATTGATGTATTTCATTTTCAGATGCTATTGTGTTGATGAAGATGGAAATCGGATATTTGGAAGCATCGATAATAATGGAAAAGCAGAGTATGACTTACCCTGCAGTGAGTAACTTGATTTCATATCAATTTACTGAATTATATCATAAATAGGCGCATTTATATTAACTCGATCAGTGCGGAATCTCCGATTTTTCGTTTTCGGACCCGGTACAAAACTTGATTTTGGAGCCCCATCTGTATCGTGAATGATGACTGAACAGAACTTGGTAACTTTAGACTTCTGTGACTGGGGGAACGAGAAAATAAAAACCATTCAAACAAGACTTTTTATTATAATCATAACTTTTAATATTGATGTAGAATTCATACAACACGATAACATTGTCGACAATATACAGAATATACGCACAACTTTAATCAGGAAGATCGGTAGGGATTGCACATTACAACTATAAAGTGGCATGGATACTGGATAGCATGCTTAGATATCTATATATATAAAAGAAAGATGTTGGTTACACCAGTTATAACTCGAGATCGGATGGAGTGTTTGTTATGAAACTTCATATATGGATTCGTCTACGGTCTGGTTATTATAAAATGCAATAAAACTTTGAAAATATCGATGAAAATTTCACTTATACAGGAAACGCTTTTCCTCCTTTTGAGCGAGGCCACTAGGTGTCGCTACAGTTACAGTTACGCTACCGCTTATTCGTAGGTACTTCTCTCCGTTAGATGGGGCGTACAGTGACTATATTACTACTATAGTCACTGTAATAGTGTGTAATTTGAGTTGCCTACAACTTTGCGTAGGAGTATAGATGTCTAAAATGATTATATTTCGTACCACTTCAGATGGCGCTACATTATGACTGATTATTAGTTATTTTTATAGTTTTATTTATTCAAAATAACGTTATCGTGAAGTAGGATGTCTAGAATAATGGTGTAGGCGCTGATTAGATTTTGTTGTGACCAAATTGATTATATTAGCAATGTTTCGTTCTTTCCACTTCAGGTGGCGCTATTCACAAATTATGACTGATTTTTATCAGTTATTTCAAATACTTGAATTTATTCTGGCGAACGTGGCGTGTTAATGGCAGATAATTTTGTTAAGCAATAAGGTGTGTTTATATTCCTGACATTCTGATGTATATTAGTTCTTAGGAAAAGTAGAAAACTTTCATTATGAAAAGATGCCATTCTGCTCTCATGTCATAATTGACTTTAGCAAATCAGCTGCTGATGCATCCATCAAATTGACAACGGAAAATACACTGAAATGATATTGCGGCGCCGCCACGTTGCTAATATTTTCGATTTGTTCGAACGTCATTCCATTCAAAAATTGACGGGTGCCTACACCATTATTCTATACATCTTATCGTGAAGGTTTTTTATCGAAATGTCAAGTATATACGATTTTGGCGATCAGTTTCGATCGTGATATGTCCATTCTCATCTTTTCTTATAATTTTTAAAATGTTTTTGAATTTCTGTTTGGGTAATAAATATATTTGCGGAAATCACTAAATCCAAAATTGCTATAATTGGTAATTGACATATTATTTTTATGTATCTGTTCTGTGTGACAGCTCATATCCATCGAAACATTTGACAGTTCAAAAATCAGTGAACCAAGCTGTTGATCTCCGATCACCGGTGATTACGATTTGTGAAATCCACCGCAAGTATCATTTAGGCGGAACAAAGTTCGCCGGGCCAGCTAGTTACAGATATAGCGCGTTGTTAGGTAGATACTTGTAGCTATGGCTGGGACTTTTTTGGCCTTTTGTATTCGAATATTCATTCTTCAATTTATTCGAATAATTCATTCAAACAATTATTCATGAGAAGTCATGAATATTCAACTATTCATGAATAATTAACGATTCATGAGTAGTCATGAATAGTAAGTTATTCAGTGATTATTTGATAAATATTCAGTAGTCAAGTAAAGATCGAGTCAATCAAATATAATATTGAAGGCTTTCAATTGAGTGATACATGAACTGAACCTAACAAATGCAAAATTCACCAGAAATGTATCGTTTCCAGTGTTTCCACTACTATTTCAAATTTCATAACCTTCATTATTTTTTTATCACTCTTTATATCTGAACATATATACTCTGGAACATTGGTTGACTCTTTAGACTTCAGTGAACATGTGAACATAATGTTAATATCAAAAAATTTGTTCGAAGTCATTCGCAAAATAGTAATTTACGTAACAAGTCCGGAAAATAGGGTTTTTTTGGACGAATAGGCCAAAATTCTAGGACGAGCCGGAGGCGAGTCCTGAAAGTCTGTGAGTCCAAAAAACTATTTTCGGGCGTGTTCCGTGCAATATTTTTTCGGCAACCGTGAAGAATTACAAATCAATGAGACAACACATCCCTTCATTATACATTTTGATTCTTATTTGAATTTAACAGAACAGAACTGTCATCCGTTATTTCTTTGCTATTGTGATGATCATAACAATGACAACAACGACGTGCATTTTTCCGGCCTAGTCCGGAAAGTACGTACTTTCCGGACTAGGCCGGGAAATGCTACTTTCTCAAAGAAAAAGCGTCCGGGAAGTGGGTATATCCTGGACGGTTGCCGAAAAACTTATTTTAATTAATAATAATAATAGAGTTTATTTGCAGAATTATCATAAAGGACAAAGTGAAAACAAGTAAAAAATCAATATTTATCTACGATAGGGGTTATTACAGTTATATGATTGGCAAAAATCTTTAAATTCATGACATGTATATGGTTCAAAGTTTAACAGCATTGAAAATATTGTCCTATGAAATACATCATACGCTAAAATATCTCTGATGACCTTAGAAAGAAGATTGTAAAATCTAATACACATTATAAAGTGCTTCGTTCGGTGCTTGAGTATTATGAATTGGGTAGAAATATTCATGTTAAATTTGTATTTTTAATAAAAATAATAATAACAGCATTTTATTGACCAAAGGCCAATTGGCCATCGACAAAGTTTGTCCTGCAGCCAGGAAATATTAACAATTTTCACTTCATTACATCCCATTATTATATATATTATATTATTATATATGGTTATTATTATATATGCTTAGGTTTGGTTTTTTATACAGTTGGTTGTTAAAAGAGAAAAAAAAAACATACAAGTACCTACTTATGAATTTGTTGTGTCTTCTGGAAATTAGTTTGAAGTTGGCTGTAGTTGTTCTAAATGTTCTCTGATGGTGTAAAGTGGGTATTTAACTTTAGATCTTGCATACATATTTCTTTGTTGTAGATAGTCATTGAGAATTTCCCAGTTGTGAGGTCTTTTGGCTCTGATAGTCTTATAATTCTATCACAGATTGGTTCTATGTTAAGCATTCTGTACAGAAGTGTGTTTGGTGGATTAAACAGTGGATTTCTGGGATGTCGGATTTTTGTTATTTTCCTCAGGGCGCATGTTTCCCCAGTTTGCAATTGCTTCTTTGCTGGTTGTCGGCAATTTAAATATACAGTGTGTACATATTCTAGGAGTGGTCTGCATATAGTCTAGTAAATTTTGGCAGCTGTGTGGGTGCTAATTCCCTTGTTTGTGTATGTTAAGCTACGGAAAACTTGGGCTCTGGTTACTTTTTTTTTGCAGTTTGTTGTTTGAAGTTTGAAATTCAGTTTCTGATCGATTTGAAGGCCCAAGTATTTTATGGTAGGCTTTGGTCGAATCTGGTGTTGTCCAATGTTGATGAATGGCGAAGAGTTAGTAATTCTGTGGTTAAATATCATCAACTCGCATTTTTTAGGGTTCAATTCGACTAAGGTGGTATGATCGGCAAATTGGAGCATGTATTTACTTTCAATGTCTACGTTCATCCTGGCTGCTATGTCGTAGCAGAAGATATTGTAGAGAATTGGTGAATGTGGTGAACCCTGAGGGAGACCTTTCTCAGCAGTGAATGGTTGTGATTGTATATTTGTGATTTTGACTTTTAAAATTCTCTCGGAAAGGAACTCTTGGATAATATTTATGAGATATGAGGGTATTTTCAGTTGAGTTAGCTTGTGAAGCAATCCTTTATGCCATACGGTGTCAAATGCCCTTTTGATGTCTAAATATAAAGCTGCAGATTTATGGTTGTTCAATTTGGCAGTTTGAATATTTGATGTCAAAATCGTCATTGGATGCAATGTTGAGCATCGTGCTCTGAAACCGAACTGATGTTTTGGTATGTTATCTGTTATTAATTCGAGCAATTCTCCCTTTATGATTTTCTCGAACAATTTCCCCATAGTAGGCAGCAATGTTATTGGTCTGTGAGTGTTTATTTCTTTGGTGTTGGTATTTGGTTTAGGAATTAGGTACTATCATATTGCCTATCTTCCATTCTGGTGGAAAATACTGAGTTTTTAAGCAAAACTCAAATATTTTTATAATGAACAGGTGAATTCTGAGGTCTGAGTTCTTTACCACCAGCCAAGAGATAGAGTCTGGATCTGGAGCTGTGTTTTTCTGTTTGTGAAGAATATTGAAAAATTCCTCTTGGTTGACTTCAACCTCATTTTGTCCTCTCTTTTCATCATTGTTGTTAAATGACTGTCTATACCAGTTGTTAACCATGGTGTCAGTGGTTTTATCAAATTGGTCTATTACTGTTTTTTTGTATTGTTTCGAGAAATGTGCACTGAACAACTGCACTTGCTCATCTGCTGTGTTGTATTCTCTTCCATTGTGTTCAATAATATTTTCCGAGTTTGAATTTTTGTACTTTGAGAGCTTGTTGATTTTCTGGTAAAACATTTTCCCTTGTATTATCTATTTCATCACATGTTTCTAACTATTTTCTTTGTTTATGTTGTTGAATAGCTTTGTGTATCAGCTTGTTATAGTTGTTAATGAATGTTTTTGTCTGTGGCATTGGATTAGTTCTGTATTCTCTGTACATTCTTCTTTTGGTTTTGATCATTTTTATTATGGACGGTGGAAGTTCGTGGGTGATTCGATAGCTGTTTTGGGTGTGTTATCCAGTGTACTTTCTTTTAGGGTTTTCATAAGTTCGGAAATCACATCTCTAGTTATTGGATGTTGTTCGACTTCTTCAACAAATTTCATCATTTTATTGTTTAGTTCATTTACATTTGTTTTGAGTACTATCAGGATTGTTTGACATCAGAAAAGTTGGAGGTGTTTTTGCCATTGTGAAGTTGGAGTTTTTCAGGAATTCGTTGAGTTTTCTACGTTTTGCTGTCGTGTTGTTGTTGAAATCTCCAATAATTATTGAGTATTTGTGGTTAGAGGCCATCCTCAAAATAGTCTCCTCCATTCGAGATGTCGGGTGAATATATATATGAGAAATATGTGTAGTTCGTCGCCAGCTATTGGTAATTCGATGTGTAGGGCTTCGTTCAGTGGGTTGATAATACTTGGACTGTTGCATTTCTTCATATGCAGAGATGGATGGAACATAGCTAAACTACCTCCTCTTGCGTTATGGTGGATCATAATTCATATTACCGTCAGGTCTTCTAATGTCCCAATTCCTGTAACTTATTCGGTCTCCTGGTTTTGGTTTTGTTTCTACAAAAAGTGCTCCTAGGATATTATATCTTTCAATAGTGTTTTTTATTAGGTAATTTTTCTTTTTGTAACTATTGATATTGCAGTAGAGTAAATCCAATTCACAATCGAATCTGTTTGCTCATGTTTTGATGGAGAGTTTCTGTAGGGGAGGTAGGTTCGTCTAGGTCCAAATCAAACATCAATATACCCAATTATTGCCGACAAATGTAACTGATGTTTCTATATTGTATTCAGTGATGAATTTTTTTTCAATTTTTGTATGAGTTCTTCTCTGTTAGTATTTTTGGGGTTGTTTAATTTGCTTATCAATGTGTTTATGATTGTATCGTGAATAGTTATTGGTGCGTGTATTCTTGATTTCTTCATGACTTCTGATTTGATGTGGTTGCTTTTCTTGTTGAGTGTTTTGACTGGTAGATTAGGTATTCCTTCTATGGGTCGAGTGGGACGATTTGGGCACTTGAAAGACCATGCCTGATGCTCTGTTGAACCGCAGCTGTTACATTTCGGTGGTAAACTTGTTTTGCACTTGATGGTTAAGTGTTCTTCGTTGCATTTCAAACACTTGACTAATTCTGTACAGTCGATAGTGCAATGTGTATCTATACTAATATTATAAAGAGGAAAGATTTGTATTTTTGTTTGTTTGATACGAATAGGCTTAAAAACTACTGAACCGATTTCAGAAATTCTTTCACCCTTTGAAAGCTGCATTATCCCTGAGTGACATAGGCTTTACTTTTCACCCGAAAAAAATAAGGATACCTACTATAACTTCAATAATCACAAAAAAATCAGCCATAATCAGCTATTTTCACGTGCGCTGCAGAAACCGTAAGACTTACGTGGATAGGTACAATGTATGACGGAAATGTACCTCTTGAATAGTTCTACAAAAAAGTCCGCGATAGCATATATCTATCTCTCAAGATTGACTCGCTATAACCTGTTTATGGTAATCAGATGTTTTCCAAAATTATGCACTATTTGGGAGTGTGGTTTTTATGAATTGGGTATTGATCCTCATCCAACCTAATATGTTATTTATCCCCAGTATTTAATTTAGAACGAAATTGCCCTTCACATCATACAATTACAACGAGTACATCAAAAGATATGGCAGGTTGAAGTGTTGAAGATGAAACCGCCGCGTGAAACAAATTTCTACCCGGGCGAAGCTGGCACGGCCTGCTTGTATTTCATACATCTATTCCATGGTAGTGGAGCAGGTTCGGGGGGATTACTGGTATACACTGGATAGTGTCTGCTTTTATAGAATAATCCTTCAGATAGGAGTCTTTCATAAGAGCTGATGTCCCCAGATATTAGCCTTATCATAGTGGTTGATAAAGGACCCCGCACTTTTTCTATGGCAAATGGCGTTCCGTCAAATTTTCTAAAATTTTGGTATAATGTAGTACTCGACCTACTGATCAAGAGTGTCTATAGCCCCAACTCAATCCTATGACTAGTTTTCGAGAGACAGGGCGTTGAAGTTGAGAATTGCCCACTTTTACTACGCCCGTATCTCGGAACAGAATCGAATGAACTTCAATTTTTCTCAAGAAACATTTCATTACATCCCCAGGGAGCAACCATATAGAGGAATATGACCGAAAATCGTTACGAATACAGGGTCATCCATAATTGAATGCATGCCCGATTTTGGAAGTATAAAATACGTCAGTTTCAGAGCGAGAACGTTCACAAAATGAACTATTACACTAGATATATTGTTGTTACATCGAAAACGTCTGAAATACCCAGAATTTATACTGGGTGATCCATTATTATAGAAACTATTCTCAAGGAGGGTTAAATGGACACCCTGTATTTATGGGTTGATTCAAGGTGTTTGTTTAATTTTTTTAGAACATATCATCATGGACTTCAAAGAATACAGGGTGATTCAGTCCTGAAATGAACTTTGAACCTCACGAAAATACCCAAAAACCACCTTTTTTATTCACCACCCTGTATTTCAAGATTAACTCCGATGAGGTGGGAATTTTCTTTCACCATTGTACTTGATATAAAAACATCAATACGGCCGAGAGTTTTTATCCACTTCCTATGAGCAGATTTTTTTTTATGTAATATGAAAATTATTTATTTATGTTATTATATTCGTATTCCAGCATAACATAAAATCTGGTCATAGGAAGTGGATAAAAACTCTCAGCCGTATTGATGTTTTTATATCAAGTACAGTGGTGAAAGAAAACTCCCACCTCGTCGGAGTTAATCTTGAAATACAGGGTGATGAAAAAAAAAAGGTGGTTTTTGGGTATTTTCGTGAGATTCAAAGTTCATTTCATGACTGAATCACCCTGTATTTTTTGAAGTCCATGATGATATGTTCTAAAAAATAGAACAAACACCTTGAATCAACCCATAAATGCAGGGTGTCCATTTAACCCTCCTTGAGAATAGTTTCTATAATAATGGATCACCCAGTATGAATTCTGGGTATTTCAGACTTTTTCGATGTAACAACAACATATCTAATGTACTCAGTGGCGGCTCCTCCATATGTGCACATGTGCACGTGTACAAGCTATAGATAGGCAACTCTTAATTCAAATTCTGTTCATTGTGTCTGCGCTATGTATACTCGGTTGTTAATACTAACAGATGATAATATCGGCGTAAGAAAACAGAGGCGTCATCTCGCGGTTTTGTAGAAAAAACCAGGGACATGGTTTTATGTACCATTTGTATAAATTTTTTTTTCAAATTTCAAGTTCATTAGATACGATGATTATTTGTATTCAAAAGCAATCACTAAATCTTATAAAAAGCTTGAAATGTAGAGCACCAGTGATTGAAATCAAAGTCTTATATAGGAGTTAAATATTATTCATTTATAAATGTTTGTTATCTACATGAATTAATGTCAAGGCAAATAATAATATTTCACTCAAGAGAACACACAAAAATATTCAATTGGTTGTATTTCGCGCAATTATGGCCGCAAATTTTGGGAATCCGATTAGCATTAGCGTACAATATTCAAAAACAAATTCGCTGACAGTAGAAAGAAAAACAAAAATCAAAATTGCCTGTCCTGGTCTTTTCAATATTTCGTCTGAATTAGATCTAGCACTCAGGGATCATTTGGATCAATCCATAGTATTCAGCGGAACATCCAAAGACATTCAAAATGAATAGTTGGACTGTATGCTTTCATTGCTTTCTGTGTGTCATGCACACATTAAGAAAGAACTTGCTGCCTCAAAATTCGTGTCCGTGATAAGTGATGAAACAATTGACATTTCAAACATTTTCCAAATGGTTATAGTTTGCCGTTATGCTTCAGCAGACGGTACCCCTATTGTGAGAATTTGGGGTTTTCTGAATGTTATTCCAAGATAAGGCCAAAGAACATCACAAACTCCCCAAACTGCGAGATTCGAAGGTTGATTTCACATTTTTTTCCTCCCCAGAACCCCCCTTCCCCATGTAGTCCGTACCCTCTAGACCCCCCGGTATCTGCCCACATGTGCACTCCCAAAATATAAATCCACGCGCCGCCACTGAATGTACTAGTTCATTTTGTGAACGGTCTCGCTCTGCAACTGACATATTTTATACTTTCAAAATCGGGCATGCATTCAATTATGGATGTCCCTGTATTCGTAACGATTTTCGGTCATATTCCTCTATATGGTTGCTCCTTGGAGATGTAATGAAATGTTTCTTGAGAAAAATTGAAGTTCATTCGATTCTGTACCGAGATACGAGCGTAGTAAAAGTGGGTAATTCTCAACTTCAACGCCCTGTATCTCAAAAACTAGTCATAGGATTGAGTTGGGGCAATGGACACTTTTGATCACTAGGTCGAGTACTACATTATACCAAAATTTAAGAAAATTTGACGGAACGCCATTTGCCATATAAAAAGTGCGGGGTCCTTTGTTTTTTTGGATGTGATTCTTTTGCAGTATCTAAATTCAAGTTTGTTGTATTTCAAGAATAGATGGATTTCTGCATTTGCAATTTCTCTTTCCACGTTTGCTATGACACATGAGTTATTTGGAGTTGGTAGTGTTTTATTTTTATTTCGTTCAGTATATGGTGTGGCGATTGAAAACCCAGTGATTTTATTGTCGTCTTTATTTTTAGGTCTTTCCGCTTCCCATATATTGGCCATTTGAATCCTATTCTCAATGTTGGTTTCTGTATTTACGTAGTATAATGTGTTGTATGGTTTATTTCTAATTTCTTTCATTTTTTTCGAGAAATTTTTATTTGTTTTGTTTACTTGGCGACTGTTTATATTTTCGTTTGGTGGAATTATGATTCGGTTATGTTGAGCAGCTGTTGGTCCTTTGTGGGATGTTTGAACCGATTTGAATCATCATCATCATCATTAGCTTATGTTGTCTACTGCTGGACATAAGCCTCTCCCATATTTTGCCAAACTTTTCGGTCCTGTGCCACCTGTATCCAATTTCCAGCGAGTCTCTTCAAATCGTCACTCCATCTTGTTGGCGGGCGTCCCACACTTCTGTATGCTTCTGCTCTCGGCCTCCACTGTATAATCCTCTTCGTCCATCGACCATCAGTCATCCTAGTCACATGGCCAGCCCACTTCCATTTCTGGTGAAGAATTTTCTCGACGGCATCCTGTATTCCTGTTTTGCGTCTTATTGTTCTATTTGGAACTCTGTCGCGGAGCGTTATTCCTAGCATTAGTAGCATTGACCTTTTGCTAGCATTGACCATTTTGCGTTGCATGATTTGTATTCTTTTTATGCTTCTTAGTGTTAGTGTCTCTGAGCCGTATGTCAACACAGGGAGAATGCATTGGTCGAATTCTACGACTGAGTTCATGTGTTTGTTTGTCTCTCCCAATACGAATCTCATGCTCCAAGTACTTGTATGTGCCGACCTGTTCTATGTTATTGTTGTTAATTTTGATGCAATCGCTCAAAACAAGGTTTGTCATATATTGTTTCGCAGTATTTATTTCTAAACCCACTCTTGATGCTTCGTCACATAAACTTTGTATCATTGTTTGTGTTTCTGGCATACCTACTGTCCGAAGTGCCATCTTGACTACCCAAAAAAAGGACAAACATCCTATCAGTCCAAAACTATACAAAATTAAATTATCGATTGAATGGCCGTCAAAATTCGGAGAAAATTATTAATGAGATCAAGGAGGCCAACTATTTCACTATAACGTTCGACTGCACCCCAGATGTATCTCACACAGAACAAATGAACCAGGTCATACGATATTTAAAGAGAACGGAGTCTGGATATGAGATGAAGGAAAGTTTTATTGACCTCTTAGAAGTTGACAGAAAAACTGGAGAATAATATCATAGCTGATGATTTAGATTTCAAAAAATGTCGTGGGCAATCCTACGACAACGAATCTAATATGGCTGGCATATATAAAGAAGTCCAATCCAGATGAACGAGCTGGCAGTATTAGTTCCATGCCTAGCACATTCTTTGAATCTTGTGAGTCATGAGTGTCCATTCGGCTTCATCATGTTCAGAAGCAGTAAATTTATTTACTGTATTCTCTTTTGTTAGCTCAACCACACGATGGGCAATTATGAAAAAGTGCACGAAAACAAATTGGAAAGGAAGTAGCCAAACAAGATGGTCTAAACATCAAGCTGTTAATTCTCACCATTGTTCAATAATTTACTGCGAGTTGTGAAAGCTGATGTGGAAGAAATCAAAGAATCCTCACTAGTCGCAGAATCCAAGTATGTAGCTGGTCATTTGCTTCATGCTATGATGGATTTTAGATTCATCCTGAACCTAACATTTCGGGATAATATTCTGCGATGAGAGATCAATAGGGTCAACGTGGAAATTCAGAAAGGGGATATACTTATTTCACGTTCATTATCGTTGATGCAAGGTCTTGTGAAGATCTTGCAAGGAATAAGAGAAAAACCTATTGAAAACTGAATCTCGGAAGCTACACTTTTTTCAGGAAAATTGGATGTGAAGCCAATTCTTAGAAATAAACGTGCTTCAAGAAGTAAAAGCAGGTCGACGAAATGTGCGAGAATGAGTCGAGAACGCTAGATCTATAGTTGGTTCATTTTCGAAGGAAATTAAGGTTGTGTTTGACAGATTATCGGAAGAAATTAGAGAAAGATTAGAAATCGCAGAGAGTATGCATACGAATTTCGCATTCCTCAATGGCCATGCCCGTTTAAACATGCAAAAAGAGGATCTGAAGACAAATGGGGGACCCTTTTAGCGCAAAAATATTGAATATTGAATGCAGTGGATTTTTTGTAGGAACTAGCGGTTTTCGAAAAGCTGGTTCCTGAAATAAGTGAAAAATCGACTTCATTGACCTGCAACAAATTCTTCACAGGCAAGATCTGCAAGAAGATTTTCCTAATGTCAGTATAGCTTCAAGAATATACCTACTGCACCTTACCTATAGTCCATCCAAGAATTATTGACATTCCGGGCGCATATTTGTGAGCAGAAGACGCGTCCCCCAAAAGGCGCGAGCCGAAATAGAGTGGTATATAGCAGATGAGTCAGCCAAAACCGCTTGGTAAACGGCAGACACATGAGAGTTGCAAACATGTGCGGAATAAAGAGCTGTATACAATTATTTCTGCCTATGGTTCACAGAACTAGGGGAAAATAAATATCCTACAGATTTCTGCAAATGAATAGTGACAAAATGGATCGGCAGGTCATAGTTCCTTCAGTAGCTACTATGTGCCGCCCCTAAAGTTGGCAATTTGGCAAGTAAACTGCCAAAAATGTTTGCATCAAATTGTTCAAGGGCGTTGTACCTCTATGAATATTTAAACTCAATGGTAATAATAAAAATGGATTATCGGGTTTGTAGTTCAAGAATATCTCCCAGTGTTACTGTTTATTGCTCATTCAAAGCTTTCGGCTATTGTTTTGAGCCTTCTTCAGGGAAACTAAAAAAGAAACAATAGCCGAAAGCTTGGAATGATTAATAAAGAGTAACACTGAGAGATATTTTCGAACTCCAAACCCGATAATCCCTTTTTATTATAAATTGCCGAGTTCGATAAAAAACTTTACTGTCAATGGTAATATTCACAAGAAATTCTCTCAAATCTGGAATAGATCGCTTCATTTCTTGAACTATTGTGCCCTTGGTCCAGTGGTCAGGACGTTGGATTAGAACCCGGCAAGTCCGAGTTCAATCCCGAGCTAGGAAAGAAATTGTCTAGTCTCGGTAGGGGCCACCATTTCACTGTTGGGTCAAAAATTAACAGTGCTGTGCCTAAGGTGGCGTAAGGACACAGTAACAAAGCCTACACAGAACACAACTGCTTACTCCGAACTCGGCACAAGTTACAAGCTTCGAAGCTTGTAGTTTCAGAGGGGTATCCTCAGGAGACCTAAGAGTAATCAGGATAAACAATATATCATATCATATATGATTTATCCTGAAGAATTACTCCAAAAACTTTACTGATTAGCTGAAAATTTTTAAGAATCACAAGTATTTCGAGTGTTTACATTTAACTGGGGAATTTGTGACGACCCACAGGGTCCCGGTGAATACATTTCGCCATCGAGTCTCCGATGGTAATTGAATTCAGTATCTAATAAAATTAAAAGACTTCGAAAGATATCATACGAACACTGAGACAAACCTAGACCTACACGAAAAACAGTTAAAACTATTCTTACAAATCCAACCCAATTTGAAAACGGACCCGAGTTTCCGATTAATCTGAATAGTGCAGAATAATTGCAGTCTGCCCTCCGCCGCCTCCGCGAGGAAATATCTAGAATCGAGAGGCAAGCCTCAGACTCAATGTAACATGTGGCGTTTAGGAGTGCGGTCTTCTCGCCTGCCGTCCGTTTCCTATGCTGTAGACTGTAGAGTGAATAACGCGATCGACAAGGAACTGCATCTGCCGTTTACTGGGAGGTGAGATGGATACACAGAAATCGTGAGATATGAAAGCTTAGACCCTGAGACGTATTTTATTGCTATATAATGAAGGGAAGTCACGGTATGAATGCGTATGGATGCAGATAATTGAAAAAAATTGAAATGATTAGATAAATAATAAATAAAATATAATATTCACACGTGTATTTTGTGACGTTCATTGGTGAGCTACTGCCTCACCTGCCTCATAGGACAAGCCGCCACTGTTCTTTACTGGAGAGTTTGCAGACTTGCAGAGGATCAAATTATTTTCTTTGGCACTTTTATATACGTAATTATTGGGTAATTCACGCATTTCTGTTATGTTACATGCAAAGCTGAAACAGTGAAAATGCCGACGTGTCAGGAAGACAACTGACGCCTCATCTGAATATGAAAATGAAAATTGCTATGCACACTTACTCCAGTAAACAGCAGACGTATTAAGCGGACGCATCTGCTAAATATTAACATTCTTCGGGAATGCCGAAATTTACCGAAGGGATAACGCGTCTCCTGTTTACAAATATGCTCCCGGGCGGCTTTGGAAAATCGAAATTAGGTTGGTAATGCCCGTTCAGTGATATTTTGAGTTGCAGAATTCAGGTTGGTGTTGCAAATAACACTTTAGAATGAGTGTACAGCTAATAAATGGTAAGGCTTTCCATAGCATCATATATAAAAAGAAATAAGAGAAGATTAGTCGAAATATATGGAATGTTGCTGACATAAAATCTTTCATTATGAACATGATGAGGAAATAACAGTTGTTGAGTTGTGGTTGTTGAAACAATAGTAGGAATATTTTACACCTTCATTTCACACAAATATTGAAAGTTACAATGACATGACAAAATTCTTCATATGTATATTAAATAAATCCATTCGTTAAGTTTTGTTTCTGTCTTGATATCTATTACAATTTTCCCAATCCATTTATCCATTCAGTTTGCAGGTAATTGCAGTTACAGCAAATTTAAAATAATGAAAAATTATTTCTCTATTTCAGTATCGTAGTGAGTTCATTACAGTACTTAAAACACTGCTGTAATGAATTCATTACAGCATCGTTTTCAGTTATATTTTTCCGATCCTATCAAATTCCAGCAGACGTCAATTTGGAAATGTCAATTTTCGTTTTTCCTAACATTCACACCACACCAACTGCCAAGATACAACATGAAACATGAAAGTCACTAGGACCTATAATTTGAAATTTTCATTGAATTTCACAAAATTTGACTGAAATAGAGAAAATATCGTCTAATACTCGTTGCAGAATCGTTCCAATACCCATGCGTTCGAATTTCGCATTCGTATTGGAATAGTAGCCCATTCTGCAACTAGTTTTAGAATACACTATTGCGTTTCTCAATGAGTCAGTAACGTTTCTATGGTCTCTCGATCTTAGCTATAGTAAACAAAACTGCTTCCGGAACAGATTTCGAGGTGCTGATAGATGCGTTCACGGAAAGACAAACACGCCGCGTGAAACTGAGAAGAAAAAAATTTAATTTTTACCTTGTGATATTCTCCTCATTATTAGTATATCACTCCCCAAAATTCTTCTGCAGGAAAAATTGTGGGGTTGACTAAAATTTCGAAACTTCAAGACAACCGGCTGCCCTCACCGACGAAGAGTGGGCGTGGGAATACAAGGGATGTTAATTTAGGCGCCACGATAGTTTATCTAAACCGATTGTCACGTATCACCGTTACCTAGCAAACCACGTAAACAAGGTAATTCAATTAGAAGAGATGGAAAAGGTACGAAAAGTGATAAAATGTTCAACTAAAACAAAGAAAAATTTACTACTATCCGCTGGTATTTCATACAGAGATCTTATTTATGAAATTGTTCAATAACAAAGAAATCAGAATTATTATCCGCTTATGACGTCATACGCGTTTTACAGAAATTTATGTAGTAATAATAAAAGGTTGGATCTGACCTTGATGCACCGATTGGAAAAACATTCCATGATGGCGTCTCCGGACTCCAACTAGAGAAAACCCGGACGAATGCTCTCGGAACTGCGTCTTCCGTCCCGATGAACCTTACAGGAATAATTCTTAGATTGGATCTTAATATGGACAGGAAAGAAAGAGGCCTCATACAAAAATTATCATTGGCATTACGATATTGTTAAAAATTAGTCAGTTAGGTCCTTACGGTTGTTGTGTGGCCTTTTAGTCGCTTTTCCAAAATATAATACGACTTCAGTCGAAAACAAGATGCAATAAAAGTTACGGTAAAGAGAAATTGCCCTCTCGTCGAAATTACTTTGTGAATAAGGTTTAATCCGCCAATTGCGAAAATGAAAAAGACAGCTTATCACAAAGGGAAAATTAATACTGACTTTTCTCATCTAATCGTTCCGAAAACCGGTTTGCCGATGACGTTATACCTCAATTACACTCAGCCACTTCCACTGCTACTCGCGCTGCCAGAAATATTTCCCGGAATACTTCTGCGGCAGTATGGAAAGGCAGCGAGTATTTACACTCAGCTCAAACATTTCTCTCGCGAGCAAGTTTTGGCAATGGCGGACGACGAAATTGCACCTGATCCTGACATCAGAAGAGGTCTGAATGTCGCCCTAAGTGACCTTTTTCTTGTAAGAATGCAATGAATACAGAATTTGTAGAAAAAGAGTTCAGTTTATGTTCTGTGTCAGTTTCTCTATCATGTTAGTGTGGTTAGTCTATGATCTATGATTAATTAGAAAATGTCAATGTAGGAGACTGTCACTGATATATGGAATAAATACAAATCACTCGTTATACGTGCTTTTTAATTAAATCCAACTGGTTATGGGCGCAGAAGGTACGTTTAAAATAACGAGGAATATACAGAATTGATTATTTTTATACAATTCTGGAAAATATCACATATAACCTAAAAATGGCACATGCTCAAGCACAAGCATTGGACAAGTTTGTCGTAGAAAAATATGGTATTATGCAATTTGATGGGACTGGATACGATCACTGGCGATTTCGCATGGAAATTTTATTGGACCAGCATAATGTGAAAGAATGCATCAAGGAGGAACGCACTAATCCTGATGAAGCATTCCTGAAGCTGGACAAAAAGTGCAAATCACTTATAATTCAGTGTATCTCTAATTCACAATTGCAATATGTGAAAGATAAATCTAGTGCCTACCAAATGTGGAATGCACTAGAAAATGTATTCCAAAGAAAAGGGATTGCATCGCAACTATACTTGCGGAAGAAATTACTGACCATGAAGTTCAATGAAGATTCACTAGAAAAATACTATGTTAAATTTGACGAAACAATCAGAGAACTGAAGTCTGTGGGGGCAAAACTGGAAGAAACAGATGTGGTTTGCCATCTGCTGCTAACATTACCAAAAAGTTTCGACAATATTGTGACAGCGTTGGAAACCTTGGATCCTGACAAGTTAACTTTGGATTTTGTCAAAGGCAAACTCCTGGACCATGAAATGAAAATAATCAACAATTCAGATACACCGGTAGATTTTGCTGCATTTATGAATCGCAAGCAGACAAAAGGAACAAACAATAAACACAAAAGTAACAGTGGTACCTACCAATTCAAATGCCACAACTGTGGGAAGAAAGGACATACAAGAAGTCGTTGCTGGTTTCTGAAACAAGCGAATGAAGTACAAAATGAACCTGAAGAAAAACATGTGGCGTTTCCTGTAATAACTGATAGATCTGGAGATATGCAAGAAAACGAAGCAACAGTAAGGTGGTATATAGATTCTGCAGCTACCGATCATCTTGTGAACGATCTCAACATATTTAGTTCAATTCAGGATTTGGAGAAACCCATAAAGATATTCGTCGCAAAGTCAAATGAGTATTTATTGGCTACAAAGGTAGGTAGCATATATGTTAATCTAAAAGACTGTAAAAAATATAAAGTAGCTGAAATTAAGAATGTCCTATATGTAAAAGACCTCCGACATAACTTGCTCTCAGTTCAATGTCTCGTTAAGGAAGGGTTAAAGGTCACATTTGTAGAAAGTAAAGCAATTTTAGAAAGAAATTCTATTTTATTGGCTTATGGAACTAAGGTGAATAATCTTTATCAAATTGAATTTGAAGTGTTTATATTTAGAAAACATGAAGTAAATATTGTTTGTTCTGATATAAATACTTGGCATGTTAGACTAGGTCATTTAGGTTACAACAATGTTTTGAATTTGGTTAGATCAAAAATGGTAAAGGGTATAGATTGTAAAATAGAGTCAGATATAAATTTGAGTAAAAATAAGTGTGAAATTTGTATACAAAGTAAAATTACTAAATTACCATTTAACAAGCATTCTAGTAGAAGTACCACTAGACCACTTGAAATAATCCATAGTGATGTTTGTGGACCGATCACTCCAACTACTCATGATAATAAACGATATTTTGTCACATTTCTGGATGATCACACACACTTCACAGTTGTTTATTTGATAGAAAATAAATCTGAGGTTTTTGAATGTTTTAGAAAATATGAGGCATTTGTATCTGCAAAATTTTCAGTTCAAATTGCTAATTTAGTTTGTGACAATGGTGGAGAATATTTATCAAACAATTTTATAAGTTTTTGCACAACCAAGGGTATTCAAATTTGTAACACTATACCTTATACACCTGAGCTTAATGGTGTTGCAGAAAGATTAAATCGTACTCTCTTGGAGAAGTCTCGGGCTATGATTTTACATTCAAAGTTAGACAAAAAATTTTGGGGTGAAGCTGTTCTATGTGCAACATACTTGTTAAATGAGAATAGTTTAACGTCTGTAAATATAATTAAGGAAAGAAATAACGGCATGCAGACAATTGAATATTTTTGAAATTCCTTGTTAAACCGATGTCCAACTGTGGCACTAAAGAAAATTACTCCAGCTGAAATGTTTTATGATAAGAAGCCTAATATAGATCATTTGAGAGTTTTTGGTTGTCTTGCTTATGTTCGCATTCGAAAAGGGAAACTTGAAAGTAAATTTGATTCAAGAGCAGAAGCATGCGTTATGATGGGTTATACTCATAACGGATATAGATTATGGAATCTTAAAACAAGTAAAATAATTACTGCTAGAGATGTAATATTTTGTGAAAATCGTAGATTGGAACACTTACAATCACCTGAAATTACTGAGATTGGTTTAACTTCTGATATAACTGAAGGTGAAAACAAACAAGAAGTAATTGAGCCGGTGAACCAACCAGATAGTGAAAATGATGAAACAGACGAAACACAAAATCTAAGAAGAAGTAATAGGGAAAAGAAAATGCCATCGAGATATCAAGATTTCAATATGGATGTTGACCACTTAGCAATGAGTGTTGAATGCTTTGTGAATGATGTACCCCAAAGCTTTGAAGAAGCAAAGTCGAGGGATGATTTTCATTTGTGGGAACGAGCTATTTCAGAAGAAATAACAGCTCTAAAAAATAATAATACCTGGACTCTTGTGAATAGACCAGAAAATACTCCTTTAATCGACAGCAAATGGGTATTTCGCATCAAGAAAGATATTGAAGGTAAAGTACAAAAATATAAAGCTAGACTGGTGGCAAAAGGGTTCATGCAACGAAGAGGATTCGATTATGAAGAAACATGGGCACCTGTCGCAAGATTATCAACTGTTCGAACCTTAATTGCAATAATTAATCACAAAAATTTGTTTGTTCAGCAAATGGATGTGAAATCAGCCTTCCTTCATGGAATTATTACAGAGAATATTCATATGAAAACACCAGAAGGATTAGATTATGGAAACAAGGTATGCAAGCTGAATAAAGCTCTGTATGGTTTGAAGCAGGCGCCTTACTGCTGAAATAAGAAATTTAATCACTTTGCAGCTGAACAAGAACTGATTAGATCAGACAATGATCCCTGTCTTTATTATAAACATACAGGTAACATAGAAATATATTTACTGCTTTATGTTGATGACATAATCATAGCTAGTAATAGCAAAGTGGAAGTAAATAATTTGAAAGAAAAACTGACTGAGATTTTCGAAATGCAAGATATGGGTGAATTAAAACAGTTTTTGGGAATGAACATTAGAAGAACTGAAGATGGAATGTATTTGAGCCAGAAAGATTACATAAAAAGTCTATTACAAAAATTTAGAATGCAAGATTGTAATGGATCAAAAATTCCCATGAACATGAATAAAATAGTTCATGAAAAGAAAGAAAATACTGATACTGTAAAAAAACCAATTCGTGAGTTGATAGGGTCTTTGATGTACCTAACTCTAGCAACACGTCCAGATCTTAGTGCATCTGTGAATTTTTGTAGCAGAAATCAAAATAACCCTACTGAAGAACTATGGATATTATTAAAAGGAATATTAAGATATTTAAAGCAAACTGTAAACTTTGAGCTGTTTTTTGACAAAAAAGTGACCACTGTGTTGGAAGGATATGCCGACTCAGACTGGGCAGGAGATGAGACTGATAGAAAATCTACAACTGGATTTTTGTTCAAAGTATTTGGATGTACAGTGTGTTGGACTACTAAAAAGCAGTCCACTGTTGCAATTTCTTCAACTGAAGCTGAATATGTTGCTCTTGCAGAAGCAGCACGAGAGGGTATTTGGCTTTCTAATTTATTAGAATCATTTGGTTTTGCAAAAACAACTTTCACCATTTATGAAGATAATCAATCTTGTATTGAACTTACACATAAATGGGAGCATAAGAGATTAAAACACGTGGATGTAAAATATAATTTTATTAGAGATTTGGTAGAGAATAAGACAATGTCTGTAGAGTATATAAATAGTAATAATCAAACTGCAGATATTTTGACTAAAAATCTAAAATATCAATTGTTTTCAAAACATAGATTTCATTTGGGTCTTAGAGAATAGATGTAAGATTTATATTCATTGTGGCAGGGTGTAAGAATGCAATGAATACAGAATTTGTAGAAAAAGAGTTCAGTTTATGTTCTGTGTCAGTTTCTCTATCATGTTAGTGTGGTTAGTCTATGATCTATGATTAATTAGAAAATGTCAATGTAGGAGACTGTCACTGATATATGGAATAAATACAAATCACTCGTTATACGTGCTTTTTAATTAAATCCAACTTTTCTCACTTCAATTCCTCAATTCCAAACATCCTTCCAACCATCGTGCACTTTGTGCTTAAGTTTATGGTTTTCATCAGAAGAATCCCATATCACTCTTTCACTCTCAAGGTATTCTAGAAATGATATTATTTTTTCATTGCTCCACTCCGTCGACATTTTTCGCAACAATTAACGATTTCAATCAATTGATTCGACAACGTGCGCAACGCAGGCACGACAGTAACTGGGCTGAATGTGATCATTCCATGCCACTTGCGCTGCCGGTCCTTTGACTGCCGCACGAAAAACCGCTAATTTAGGGAGTGACCGGCAACGCGAGTAGCAGCACGAGTGGCAGTAGAAGTGAGGTGATTACATTCTCACCATGCTCATTTCCCTGCTCACTTCCCTGCTCCATGTGTAATTGAGGGGTTACAGCAGGGAGGATGACAAAAAAAATTGTCCGGCATATGAATGACCGATCGCGCACCGATATAATTATCTCAGCGTACACATTTCCCCAAACAATGAAATGAATGAAATAAAGTATCCCAAAACCGAATTCTCAAACAGTGGCGTCACATATATTATAAAAATGGAAAAAAGAATTTTAACATGTGACAAGTAGGTATACATATTTATTTTTGTTATTCATTTGTTTTATTTATTTTTGTTATTTTTTATGAATTTATACAGGGTGAGTCATTGACTTGTACATTAGGGTGGAGCGAAAACGGCCAAAAAAAATATTTTTTTGTTTCTGATTTCTAATTGTTATAAAAAGTTGCTTCGTTGTATGGTCTTAAAAACAAGATTTGAAAATAAAAAAAAATAAAAAATTTTTGAGGGTCCGCCGGTTTGAAAAATCATATTTTAAGGAAAAAAGGTTATTTCTTTTCATACGAAATAAAACATGTTTTTACTTATTTTTCTTTTTCAATAAGTAGTCTAGAAAACCCATAGAAAATGAACATCGCTACATAGCAAAATTAGAGTTTTAAAGAAACATTAACATCCACATGGTCCGCCAAAAGTAACAATATTCATGAAAATAGCTATTTTACATGTCCTCTTGAAATTTATATTCTCTTTTGGTTTCAAAAGTTGGCATTGAAATTTGGGACTCCAGTTTGGCTTTTATAAAGCCAAATAGTCTACTGGGTCCATTCACCAATGAAAAAGCCTCAGTTACAAGCTACTAACTCCCACTCTTTCACTTAGGACAGGAACGGAGTAAGTGTGAGCCTCGATTACATGGAATCAAACAAGGTTATCAATTTTAGTAGTAGGGTTGAAACGAGTAACCATAGTATAATATTTATTGCTATTATGAAATTAAGACCGAAAGAATGCAGGCATATAGAAATTTAAAAAAGTTGAAATTTTTAGCTTTTCATCAATATTAATGGGTCTGGCGGACCCTGTAGAAAAGTTCAAATTCTTAGCTTTTCATCAAGATTAATGGGTCTGGCGGACCCTGTAAACTTAAAGCGATTCCAATAAAAATTGGTATGGTTAATATGCGATCCCTAACACAACTTTTTGTAACTATCACATTATGCAATTGAAAAGAAATTTAAGGCATATAAAAATTTCAAAAAGCTCAAATTTTTAGCTTTTCATCAAGATTAATGGGTCTGGCGGACCCTGTAGAATTAAAGCGATTGCAATAAAAATTGGTATGGTTGATATGCGATCCCTAACACAACTTTTTGTGACTATCACATTATGCAATTGAAAAGAAATTTAAGGCATATAAAAATTTCAAAAAGCTCAAATTTTTAGCTTTTCATCAAGATTAATGGGTCTGGCGGACCCTGTAGAATTAAAGCGATTGCAATAAAAATTGGTATTGTTTATATGCGATTCCTAACAAAACTTTTTGTAATTATTACATAATGCAATTGAAAAAAAATCTAAGGCATATAAAAATTTCAAAAAGTGGAAATTTTTAGCTTTTCATCCATATTAATGGGTCTGGACGACCCTGTATGTAGAATTAAAGCGATTGCAAAAAAAATTGGTATGGTTAATATGCGATTCCTAACACAACTTTTTGTAATTATTACATTATGCAATTGAAAAGAAATTTAAGGCTTATACAAATTTCAAAAAGTTGAAATTTTCAGATTTCATCAATATTAATGGGGTCTGGCGGACCCTGTAGAATTAAAGCGATTGCAATAAAAATTGGTATGGTTAATATGCGATTTCTAACACAACTTTTTGTAACTATTACGTTATGCAATTGAAAATAAATTTAAGGCATATAAAAATTTCAAAAATTTGAAATTTTTATCTTTTCATCAATATTAATGGGTCTGGCGGACCCTGTAGAATTAAAGCGATTGCAATAAAAATTGGTATGCGTGAATATGCGATTCCTAACACAACTTTTTGTATTTATTACATTATGCAATTGAAAATAAATTCAAGGCATATAAAAATTTCAAAAAGTTCAAATTTTTAGTTTTTCGTCAAGATTAATGGGTCAGGCGGACCCTGTATAATCAGAGCGATAACAATAAAAATTGGTATGGTTAATATGCGATACTTAACACAACTTTTCGTTACTATTACATTATGGAAATAAAAAAAAATTTTTTTCACTCCACCCTATTGTACATATATTTAAACTGTAGATTCTTGAGGCCAAAGGAAACCTTTTTTTCATTTTTCCGAATAGACCTTTCCAGAATTACCTGTGCAGGTGACAGTTGCGCGCGTCACTTGCGGGCTAAGAATGAATATCATTGGTCGTCAAAATTTCCTTCCATAAATCGTTGACATTTGACAATTGATATTATTATTTTACGCAGTCGACGTTTTGGATGTTATTTGTTGTATTGTTTATCGAAAATCAAAATTTTAGTATGCCTCAACAATGTTGTGTTGCTAAGTGACGGTCACGCTACGATAAAAGATAAAACCAGTAGGATCTCATTTCATTGCTTCCCTCTCTCTCTTTCTTTTCTCTCTCGCACTAAGGTTTGCGCATCTTTTAATGCTGCCCACAAGTTGCGCATGAAATATACCTGTTTCTCTCTCATTCTGGTTTAGTTCACATCTTTCATCTTTGTTCTACGTATTCTGGAAAGGTCTATTCGGCCCTGTTAAAGAGATATGGCCATTTGAAAAAAATAGTGCTGAATACGTGCCTGGAAACATTCTCTGGAACCAATGCAAAGTTCATATTTCCCGATTAAAATTAAGTTGATATATTTGGGGAAACTCAAGTACTAACCTTATTTGAATAAGAATGTTAAAAACACGATATTTCTTAACAAAAACACTTTGTTTGCTCCGATTATATCGGCAATTGAAAAGCCATATTTCTCCCATCAGAATAAGTTCATTCTTCGATTTTCTTGAAGATTAGTTTGTAAACACTAAAAACTTGTTCATATCCTCCTCGATATCCCAAAATTATCTTGTAAATTATGGTTTTCAATTCAATTTATAATTTCGATCAAGCTATAACCTATTAAAACAAATAAAACAATGTCAATAAAATCTTCTGTGAAACCACTGTGGTGAAACAGTCACAGAACTGGGATTTATATGTTGCCAGTTTCAGCAATATTCCTGAAACTAAGGAAATTGATTTTTCTGATTACATTACTGAATAAATATCTATGAATTCGACCATAGATCCTTCCTTAACATAAGAAATCGACCCATCTCAAACGACTTCCACTATTTTTTTTATTTATTTGTTCTTATATACTTCACATCACAGAACATATCTGTGGTAGTTCGGTTACATAACGTATGACGTGAGATATCTCTGGATTCTCTGGTTTAGTTTAGAGGTTAGAAATTAGAATGCACTTAGAATGGGTTATGATTTGATTTATTTGAACAATCATTATATCAACTTGATGAGTAGTTAAATTACATAATAGCTAGAAATTATGATGTATTTCTGCCAGAGCCCGGAACTGATGGAATAAACTAGGTGCATCAAAACATATTTTATAGGACGAGATATCATCATAGAGATCTAAGTAGTTACCAGGTCACTGATTTCCAAATGAAAATTCGATAAACATTCCGGCAACATTGTTAACATTTAATTCAATTACAGAATATCAATACATCTTCGATTCGGTGATCTTTAGAATGCAGTAAGGTATTCAGAAAATTCTCGAGATTTATGATTTTCTCGTCAAATTTGATGGGATCTAATTAGGAATAACTTGAGAACGACGCGTTTTATTGAAAAAACTCAGGAATAATTTTATTTTCTAAACCTATTGCTGTTTTCGAAAATAGGAACCATTCTTCTTTTTCGCGTGGTTTTATAGTATTTTTGTCTGGATTTATAAGTTGGCTCCGCTGTAACTTTCATACAGGGAGGAATATTGAATAAATTTTGATTTGAGAATATGCATCATGATAGGAATGACTACTTCACCAAAATTCAGTTCATTCGAAATAACGGTTCCGAAGATATGAACAGAAAAGCGTCTTTTGCCTGGATTTCCGACACCCTGTACCTTTTAAACGGAACCGAATTTTGAAAAATGGTATAGGAAAAAAGTGTTTCGTTTGATGTGAGGAATCTACAGTCAAAATATATGTACAAGTCAAAGACTCACCCTGTATATTACACAAATGGGCGGGGTCGTCATCATGAATTCTTGCCCCGGTCAAAAAAAATCATAGATCCGGGCCTAGGGACAGGTGAAACTGAATGAAAGCTTGTAAAAAGAATTCTGCACTGTAGACATTCTTTCCAATTCCTAATCTGATCCACGCGGTTTGGTAGCTCTAACCTTGAAATTTATCGCGTCCAGATATGCAGATTTCTCTTAGAATACAACGGTGAACGGTAGTCACTGAATAAGGAACCAAGCTCTGCTACTATGAAGGATTATCAGGGTTTAATATTTGGCCGTATATATTCTTTAAGAATAGTAATTCGACACGTCTATCTATACGAGTTATCTTTGAATTGATTGAGGTACAAATTCACAGAATTGTATAGTTTCATAACGGCTCCTATAGCCCATCCAAGAATTATTGACATCTGGCAAGCCTTGTAAGTCCAGTCGCAGCTTTATTTCTAGTTACAAAAAAGTACAGTGGCTTTATACAAGACAGTGGCGACAATAGGTTCATAGAACACGTTTTTGCACAAACATGGCGGATATTTGTTTACATTTGAGTGTCGTGCTGTTTGATATTTGATTCGATCTTGAGCTTTTTCTCACCATGACATGACAACAAAACAAGCCATTAGTGGTCGAAAACAGTCCGACCAATCAAAACGTGAAAGTCTATTGTCGCCACTGTCGTGTATAAAGCATATAATATCTAATAACATCAATATGGATTATACCCCTGCTTTTCACGGTCCAAAACTGAAGCCAAATCTTTGGTAACGATCGAGTTGTACGCTTGCGTCAACTGGAAATTCGAAAATTGCGAGAAATTTAGAGGTTATGTTTATTCTGAAAGACAACAAAAAAATAGATATCGAGAATGAAAATATGTCACTTAAATACTTTCAGTTTAATTTTAGAATATGAACAGTAGTTAACAATGAAATTTAGGACTTGGAGAAAACTGAATAAAGCGATTGAAACATTTCACATGAAATTGTGAGGTTATGATCGAAACTATTCACATGAAGTTAAGAATGACATACGTTTCACGACATAATACGATGTGTCGGGGAGAGACAGAATTAAAAAATATTTTTATTCTCAATATTGGCACAAGCGCAGATCTGGAAGCCCAGCTTCAGTTCTGATTGGCTCATTCCCCATATAGGAATTATTATCGTAATATATGAGGCAGAAACTTGGGAAAGGCTCAAAGTGAAAGCGACAGAAGATTTCGTCACATTAAAACAGTGGTTTCAACTGAATATACTCACCTTGAATCCTAAGAAAACTAGATACCTGACTTTTGCCTCAAACAAGATGGGACTACCAAGATTTGGAGATCTGCAAATTGATGGAGAACTACAGATTCAGCAGACGCACTACACTAAATACCTCGGGATTTTAATCGACGAACATCTAAAGTGGGATGAGCATGTGTTCTACATCACTAAAAAGTTGAGAGGTATTTTATATCGATTCAGGTATATACGGCAGAGCATAAAATCTATAAAACATCTCCATATGCTATATGACGCACTAGTACAACCTCAGCTGTCTTATGGTGTTATTGGATGGGGAGGCATTTTCGACTGCCATAAGAGGTGCTTAGATGTTCTGCAGAAACGTATTCTGAAAGTGATGTATGGAAAGAAAGTAACATTTTCTAGCGAGCATATCTATGAAATGTCTAAAGTACTAGATATAAGACAATTATATGCACAATAAATAATCATCAATATTTACCAACAAAAAATAAAGTTAACACTGAAAGAACATAGCTATTCCACAAGAGCAAAACGGAATAATTTCGAAAGACCGAGAGCAGAGAAAAGAATTGGTCAAAGATATTTCACGTATATAGCGTCAAGACTGTACCCCCTTGTACCTCAAACAATAAGAGAAGTAAGAAACAAAAACAAATTCAAAATTCAATTGAAAACATGGCTTCTAACAGAGGACCGCACCTTGATCCATAGGATAGTTAATTCTACCTGATGGTGAAGATAGGAATGACATAAATCGTGAAAATTTGTTCCAAAAAAAAACAAAAATTGAAAAACATGCAATAAAGGAAAATTATTCTTAATTGAAAAAAAAAAATTACCGATATAGACCAATATTACCGATATAGACCAATATTACCGATATAGACCAATATTGCCGATATATACCAATATTACCTACCGATATAGACTGATGCCAGGTATGAAGACAAGGGCCACCGATCAAGACGAGGACACCGACTAAGATAAAACACCCAAGTTTGTCATTCCCGTTGTTCGTTGCTATTCAATTAGAATTTAAATGTTTAGAATTCACATTTTGTTTGTTTTGCCGTTAGAATCAAATTTTTTAATTTATCAGCTGTACACAGTTATCATCTTTGATTAACTCACAGTGTTTTTTCTGAGTTTATCAACCCTGTATTTACATCACTGATTAAACTCATTATTATCCTTCTCATCGGTCTCCCGTTCTCAGCTCGAGCTGGTAATTCTTCTATGAACCAGTGAAAAAACAATTCAGTTCCTCCCACTAGTTCAGAATTTTCCGCATTATGTGACAGGTTTGCAAATCCACAGCCAGCTG
Source organism: Adalia decempunctata (assembly GCA_951802165.1). Taxonomy (NCBI): domain Eukaryota; kingdom Metazoa; phylum Arthropoda; class Insecta; order Coleoptera; family Coccinellidae; genus Adalia; species Adalia decempunctata. The sequence goes on from OX637697.1 coordinate 51,810,571, forward strand.
CGCACATCCCGCGATCCTCCGGGATAACTCGATCCCTTGAAGATTTCTCTTCTCTATCCAGGAAGTGGTTTGTCCTCGCAATCGTTCACGTAATGAAAAGCTCGCATTACTTCAATATTCATTTCGCGGCTCCACTGGATACGTGCGTTGCGAGCTCCCCTGCGGGCAGTCCTCCTCACGGTGGTCGAGCCAGCAGGTGGAGTGGCATCTCGATCTTCTGCCATGATATCGGTTTCCACTTCTCGTTCATGGGTTTGCCACCATTTACCCTTGGTGGTCCAGGTAACTCGGGCCGTGGGGACGTCACCCCCCATGTGGCATGGCCGAAACTACACCACACCCGTGCGGTGTCATTATTATTCTTCTTCATCGGTCTCCCGTTCTCAGCTGGAGCTGGTAATTCTTCTATGAACCAGTGAAAAAACATTTCAGTTCCTCCCACTAGTTTAGAAATTTCCGCACGATGTGATAGGTTTGCAAATCCACAGCCTGCTGTGAACATCGCGATCTTCTGGGATAATTCGATCCCTTGAAGAATTCTCTTCTCCATCCAGGAAGTGGTTTGTCCTCGCAATTGTTCACGTAATGAATAGCTGGCATTACTTCAATATTCATTTCGCGGCTAGACTGTATACGTGCGTTGCGAGCTCCCCTGCGGGCAGTCCTCCTCACGGTGGTCGAGCCAGCAGGTGGAGTGGCATCTCGATCTTCTGCCATGATATCGATTTCCACTTCTCGTTCATGGGTTTGCCACCATTTACCCTTGGTGGCCCAGGTAACTCGGGCCGTGGGGACGTCACCCCCCATGTGGCGTGGCAGAAACCAAACCACACCCGTGTTATTATTATTATTATTAGATATATGGTATAAAGCCACTGTACAAAAAGGTAACTAAAAGTTTTCTGTGCTTTCATCATAGCAATAAAAAAATATGGAAATAACCTGAAAATTAAATGGTATTTTTTCAAAGTACGGCAATGAAAATGTTTCCAATTATCACATACGATTACTGCAAACTGAATGGATTGGGAAAATTGTAATAGATATCAAGACAGAAACAGAACTTAACGAATGGATTTATTCAATATATGAAGAATTTTCTATGACATTATAACTTTCAATATTTGTGAACAATGAAGGGGTAAAATATGAAATGTAAATATTCCTACTGCTGTTTCAACAACGACAACTGTTATTTCCTCATCTGGGCAGACCTCATCATGTTCATAATGAAAGATTTTATTTCTGCCGAACATTCCATATATTTCGACTAATCTTCTCTTATTTCTTTTTATACGAGTATGTGCTATGGAAAGCCTTAGTAGCTGTACAGGATCACCCAAATTGCTTGATTTTGGCTGTTTCTGGTACTTCTAGGCCAGTTAGGTGAAAATGTTGGGAGGAGTCCTGGGCTCGATTTTCGTGAAAACTCCATAACTGAAAGCCGTTTCACGATATCTTCATTTCTTTTTGTTGGCGAAACTCTGTTTGAAGTGGACTATTTTGAACTTTCAAAGCGAGTGGTGATCAGAAATCTTACCTTGTTGATGTCAATGTGCGGTGCGGAAGGTCGGTAAACTCCAGGAATTGCTCTTGGATGCGGGGTTGGCACTTTGTAAAATTGCGGTGACACTTTTATATTGTTATGTCTTATTTGACGTCGGGCGACTTCGATAGGGAAAGGGTCAGATCCCTGAAACCACAGTTCCGCGCATCGATTGACGGTTCATAGTTTCCCCAACACTTTTCAAGATATAACGAAGTTCTGATGTTTTGGCGATTTCGAAAATGTGGCATAACTTCTTCATTTTCTAAAATATCTAAAAACGGCAAGAACTTTCTACAGGCACTTTTTCATTTGCAATACAAAACCGTATTAAGTTATTTTTTAACTCTTGTATAAAGGGTGGAACAAAAGACAACTTTCTTATTTTAAATACGAATGATATCTTTTTTCGATCCTATGTTATGCAGAAAAAATCACCTCTTCGAAAATATACAGGGTGATTCACGGTGGATGGCACATTAGACGTTTCTGGTGAACCAGATATCGGATCGGGTTGAAAATTTGCATGGGTGCATTATCGGAAATTCTCTACACAACTAAAATATTTTCGTCAATGCGGTATTGCCACTTCCATTAGAAAGTAGTAGCAACTTTGCTTTTTCAAATAGAACACCTGGTATATTATATTATTTTCGGAATCTCCAACAACTTCTCGACAACTTTTCTTCAGATTTCTCTATACCTATCTGCTGCCGTTTTCGAAATATAAATTAATTTCAATTTTTTTCGCCGAAAATCAACCCCACTAAAAATGCTGATAACTTCGGGTTGAGAAACACTATGGCATTGAAATTTGGTTTGGAGTTAGGTGATACATGAATGCTTCCAACACATCAGCCTGAGCTACGTTACTTCAACATAGGGTGGTAAAATTTTTGTTCTCTTCGTTTGCTTGAAAAAGTGACTGAAAGTTGTTTATTTCAAATGTATATTATTAAAAATTCAGAAAGCTGATGAAATTTGCTTTCATTTTATGTATATCATGCCTATACCTAACTAGTCAAATTTCGGAATTATGAGCTTTTATATGTCAAAATGTCCCTTCAGAATGGTATTTCCATTCGGTAATTGGTAGGCTGGCCATGATTACCATTCAGCAGTACCTTGTGACATTCTTCTAGTACCAAAGGCACCAAGAAACTTGAAAGTCAAACTATTTATATGAATTATTAACAAAAAATAGAACAATCATGTCGAATATTTCAAAGTATGTTCGAATCGCTGGCCGTTCCCTTCCAAACACTTCAAATGCGGGTGTTGACAGCCTTCGTCCTGGCAGATCGTTTTCCTTTGAAATCCGAATCTTCAAAGGCTTGGGTAATCCTTTGCAACAATTCATCTCTCGAATGCACGGGTGTTTAGTAAACTTCTTCTTTCAACATTCCCCACAGATAAAAATCTAAAGGACTAAGATCGGGTAAACTTGCTGGCCAATTCCATGGTCCCAAGTGCCCCAGACAACACAAAGATATCCCAGAGAAATCCCTGCGACTTCTTTTTAGGAAATTGTGACGCCTTTTGTGACTTCTTTGGGAGGTCGCTGGGAGCTCTATATCTCCTCCAAATGTCCGCCACAAAAGAGTTCCCAGAGAGCTCTTGACGATATCCTACGTGGATATTCTCAAACAAGCCACACTGAGAGTTCGCATAGACCTCCCGCGGCGAGGACTTTGAGAACTTCTTATTAACCTCCGCATTGCGAGATGTATAAGATATTCTCGAACAGTTCACATTGCGAGATGTATAAGAAGTTCCTATACAGGCCGTGTTCGGTTCTTTGTTAAAATTCAAATTAGCCGCGCATTTTCTATCTCCCACCTCTGTTTTCCATCCTTTGTTTTCCTTCCACCAATGAGGGAAGAAACCGCATAACCACAAGAAGAGACCGACAACGGAGGTTAACCGGCGAGTACTCGAATTTCGAAGTGACTGGTGTATATTTTTTCACGGATAAATAACAATTAAAATTTATAGACAAATTACCGAATCAACAATAGTGGCGAGGAACAATTTCCACGAAAGTGATCAGATCAACATCAGATCCGGGAATACGAAGATTTCCGTACCGGAAGTCAACAAGAACAAGGTTAGTTCCCGTCCCTCCATTTTCTTTCCCTCACCGTTTATATTAAACGAATTTAATTATTAGTTTATTTTCAACGATCAGATTCTCAACATAAAATTTGGTAGCAGAGCGTGGTTTAACGGGGTTTAACGTGGTTTAACGGGGTTTAACGTGGTTTAACGGGGTTTAACGGGGTTTCAGCTGGGTTATTAACGTATTTTTCCTTAGTTTTCATTTACTTTTCATCGTCTGATCGTTTGAATAACGCAATATCTTTCTTTGACACCGGAAAAACGTCCATATTCACAGATTACTCGCATTTCAACGAACATCTGTTCTTATTATTAACGCTTTTCTTTCTTTTCGTATTGAACGAATATTTGTTGACTCTTTCTTCATTATGTCAAATCCAAGTGAGGAAGAACGAGCATCATTTAATAAACTGATTGCAAATCGGGATCGTTTATGGCGAAAATTTCAAGATTGTTATGATTTAATTTCTCAATTACCGGATAAGTTACCACAGTTCAAGGTTAGAGTTTCACAGATTCATGAGGTGCGGGATAAATTTGCAGGAACTGTTGATAGACTGCAAGTTTTATCTGAAAAATACAAGGAATTTAAACTTGATATTTTACAGCTCGAGTCGAGTTTTGACGAATTATATTATGATATTTTAGCGCATGCTGGTGAATACTCGACACCATCAAATTCATCACAACAGTCAGCTGTTGTATCGAAACGTGAATTGTCTCTACGAGATATACAATTACCTAAGTTTGACGGAAATGCTGAAACATTTCCAGCATTTATTAGCATATTTGATGCCTTGGTGCATAATACTGGGTATTCAGATATAAAAAAGTTCACAATTCTGATTAATCATCTTGAAGGTGCTGCATTAAAATATGCACAGACAATAAGATTTTCGCCGGAAAATTATCTGGTTGTATATAAACGTCTTATTCAACGCTGTACAAATAGACGAATAATTGCAAATAATTATTTGAGAATGATTTTCGGATTAACACCCTTGAAAAATGATTCATTTCAATGTGTTTCAGATTTATGTGAATCCTTGCAAACAAACGTTTCTGCCCTTAAGGATATGAAGCTTCCTGATTTAAGTGACTACATATTGGTTGAATTTTCTCTTCGTTTGATAGGAACTAAGATGAAAGAGGACTTTGAAGATAAATATTTAAAAACTGAATTTCCAACCTTTGAAAATTTCATAGAATTTCTAAGAGATAAATGCTCAGTTGCTCAACTAGTAAATTCAGGTTCTGATTATAAAATTCACCGAAACGACCGACCGATGAATAAAACTAACGCCCCCTTGATGAAATCTATTTCGTATTCTTCCAATAGTTCTTACCCTTCCAATGGTTCTTACCAGAAACCGAATTACAAACGCGTATCGATGACATCGGTATCCGAACCAGTTGAAGGAAATCGGAATACTTCATATAGAACGTGCGTTTCTTGTCATAAGAATGAGCCACATAGAGTGGTGAATTGTCCAAAATTCTTAGAATTGTCTCCGAAGCAGAGACATGATTTTGCTAGAGTTAACAGTTTATGTTATGCATGTTTATTTCCGCATCCTATTTCAAAATGCCGAATTACAACCACCTGTTCATATCGTTCAAGTTCTAGGCACAACTCATTGCTGCATGAACCGGATTTTTCTCCTTCTCGATCTGAATCAAATGTTGATAAGGGCTTCAGTTCGGAAAACGTGAGTTACTCTTGTGCTTTAAAGACCGGTAGTCCGGCATTATTAGGTACTGCACGCGTTTTGATTCAAGGTTCAGACAACCAGTGGTATCCCTGCAGAGTAGTTCTGGATTCAGGTTCCCAAATAAATTTTATCACTACTGCAATGGCACAAAGTTTGGGTTTAACTCGTAAACGATGCAATATTGATATAACAGGCATTTCTACCGTGGGCGCTGGAAAGGTTCAAGGGATAGTTGATTGTAAAATAAAATCTCTTCATAATAAAAAATGTATTTTGCCCATAGTGATTAAAGGATCACCTACCGCATATTTTACTCAGCTTGGATGGATTATTTTAGGAAAAGTTTCGAATGATGAAACTTCAATAACCGATTTAATTTCAAACATTTGTACCGAACACGACCCATGCTTAAACGATATATGGCGCTCATTCTGGGAAGTGGAAGAAATTTCAAAGCCTTTCCCATTTTAACCGGAGGATACCTTTTGCGAGGAATATTTCTCGAGTACAGATCAACGTAATCAAGATGGTCAATATATTATACGTTTTCCATTTACGAAGCTTATTTCAGAATTAGGGACCAATAGAGAATTGGTTCGAGATAGATTTTTCAAGCTGGAGAATCGTTTTGGACGGGACCCCGAATTTCATAGACTCTATTCAGATAATATTCGTGAATATATTGAACGAGGTTTTTTAGTCAAATCAAAAAATCAATCAGAATACCTAATGACACACCATGGTGTATCCAAATTTTCTGAAAAGGAAACCAAAGTCAGAGTAGTTTATAGTCCAGCGGAAAAGGGTACGAACGGTTTAACGTTGAACGATTGTATGTTGTCTGGTCCTAAACTGCAACAAGACATATCCCATATTTTGACTCGATTTAGAATACCTCTGGTCGGTTTAACATGCGATATTCGGCAGATGTTTCCAAGTATCATCGTTCATGAGAATGATAGAAAATATTTTCATATATTTTGGCGTTTTAATCCAACGGAACCATTGATTGAGTACGAACATTGTCGGGTTATTTTCGGTGCGACAAGCTCTCCGTTTTTGGCGATTCGTACGATAAATCAATTAATTGAGGATGAAGGACGTAATTTTCCCTTGGCAGCGAAAGCTTTATCATCACAAACGTTTGTTGACGACATTATGACCGGATCAGAATCTGAAAATGAGACACACGAATTAAAAAATCAGCTCATTTCTATTCTTCGTAAGGGAGGATTTGAACTGGGCAAGTGGGCCTGTTCGAACTCCAATATAGTTCGCGATTCCAACCAGAGTTTGCAATTACCGATGGGAGAAATTCCCTCTTCTGTTAAGGTCTTAGGAATATTTTGGGATACAAAGGAAGATACCTTGTTTTACCGAATTCAGGATATAAATGAACCACCGCCAAAGCGTGGTATATTATCACGAATAGCCAGAACCTTCGATATAAATGGTTATTTAAGCCCCTTTGTTTTTTTGCTCAAGGCATTACTGCAAGAATTATGGTTATTAAAAATAGATTGGGATGAACCCTTACCGCCTAGTATTCTCAAAAAATGGGTTTCAATAAAAAACGAACTATATTTAATTGAAAATATTCGTATTTCACGATGTATTTATACCAACCAGGCAGAGAAATCAACCTTGATAGGCTTTTCTGATGCTAGTGCTACGGGCATGGCAGCTGTCATATATTTGCGTTTGAAGTTGGGCAGTAGATATATAGTTAATATGGTTGCTGCTAAGACTAGAGTCGCTCCCATCAAAACATGGACCATTCCGCGTTTAGAGTTAGGGGCAGCTTGTCTGCTTTCAAAATTAATGCAGGTCACGATGCAATCATTGGAATCATTTGTAAATTTAACCGAACCAATATGCCTAGTTGATTCGGCCACAGTGTTAGGCTGGTTGAAAACGCCTCCATACCGTTTAAAGATGTTTGTTGCCAATAGAGTTATGCAAATTCATGAAAATTCACCGAATGCTCGATGGGGTTATATACAGGGAAAAAATAATCCTGCCGATCCAGCCAGTCGCGGTTTGACTCCACGAGAGTTAGTAGCATGTGAGTTGTGGTGGAAAGGGCCGGAAATCCTTTTCACCGATGAGAAAAATTGGGATATTCGCGCTGAAGAATTGGAGACATTACCGGAAATACGAGACTCTTTGAATGGAGTTGTGCACTCTCTCGTGGTTCTAAAACACGATTATTCTATATTCACCGACCTTTTTGAACGTGCTTCTTCCTTACCGCGATTACAAAGAATATTTGCTTATATGTTTAGATTTTGTCATAATTGTAGAAAACCGAGTGAAGGAATGACTAAGAATCTTAGCTCGAATAGTCCACTCACAGCTGACGAATATGATAGAGCCTTAAAATTTGCCATAAAGGTTACTCAACATCAATATTTTTCAGATGATATTAGTTTGATTAAGGCAGATAGATTTTGTTCAAAAAAAATTATATCTTTGTCACCGTTTTTATCGCCATCGGGTCACCTAATGGTGGGGGGTCGATTGCGACATTCGCAGCTCGATCACCATGTAAAACATCTCTATTTAATACCGCCAGATAGTCGATTGGCTATCCTCATTTGTGATTATTATCATATTTTTTCCGGACACGGAGGTCCTCGTTTGGTCCAGTCTTTGATACACCGTACATATTGGATACCAAACCTTCGGCGCTTGATCAGAAAGAGGATCTTTCGGTGCCTTATTTGTTACCGCTTTTAAGCTAAACCAATTCAACCACCTATGGGTGATCTTCCTAGTTATAGAGTTCAACCAACAAGGTGTTTCACTCACACCGGTTTAGATTTCGCAGGGCCATTTGAAATCAAACTCTCTAATATAAAAAGTGAGCGTTATCAAAAGTGCTATGTAGCGCTTTTTATATGTATGGTATCTAGAGCCATTCATTTGGAATTGGTCAGTTCATTGACTACCGAAGCTTGTCTTGCCACTTTGGACCGTTTTATTGCCCGTCGGGGTCTTCCTTCAGCGATTTATTCCGATCAAGGCACCAATTTTAGGGGTGCAGCCAGAGAGATATCAGATATCACTAAATTTTTTGACCGAAATAATTCTGACATTGCTCATTATATGGCCACACATGGCGTAACTTGGCACCATAACCCACCGTATGCACCAAATATGGGTGGTTTGTGGGAGGCCGGCGTGAAGTCTTTCAAGTTCCATTTAAAACGGGTTATGGGCAATACAAAACTTCATTTAGAGCCTTTTTTGACAACCATCCACCGTATTGAAGCTATCTTGAATTCGAGACCGTTTTGCAATCAGACGTCATCCCCAAATGACGATTTAGATCCGCTTACTCCCGGTCATTTTCTTATAGGCGGACCATTATTATCACGCTGTGAATTGGATTTGACAGATGTTCCTACAAACCGTTTGACACAATGGCAATTATGCCAACAATTGACGCAATCCTTTTGGAAAAAATGGTCAAATGAATACATTCATTCCTTACAACACCGACCTAAGTGGACCAAACCGTCTCAATCAATTGTTGAAGGTGATTTAGTTTTATATTATTCGCCTAAAGCACCACCAACTCATTGGCCACTGGGTAGAGTAAATAGTATTATTAAAGGTCCTGATGGAATTGTTAGAGTGGTCAAACTTAAAACGGCCACTGGTGAAACAGTGCGGCCTGTGAACAAGGTGGCATTGTTACCGCAGGAATAATTCCATAACTTGTGATTTTTTTTATCATTATTTGATTTTTTTTTCTCTCTTTATTTTGATGGATTTTTTTTGGTGTCAACGGAAAGCATGCTGCTGTCTTCATTCATTTACCGGGTATATTTTTTTTCTCCTTCTTTTTTCTTTTTTTTGCCTTGATAGTTCATATTTTTGTGATAAATATGGGTGGGGGGAATGTTCGGTTCTTTGTTAAAATGAACAGATTGACCTTGTCAATCGCATAGTGCGCTCTCCTCTCCAAGTTATCGCATGGAGTGGTCCCAAGGATATCGCATGGAGTGGTCCCAAGGATATCGCATGGCGAAGTCTCCAAGATATCGCATGGGCACATCAGTGGGAAATTCGCTTAGTAACATCACATAGAGATCTCTGGGATCTCGCGGTAGGAGTTCCTATAAAATTCGCATTGTAACCTCTCAGAGATATCGCGGAGAAGTCTGTGTTGCCTGGGGCCTTATCTACCGATCCTCAAAAAGTCTCTCCAGTTAATGATAATAAACAAATTCATGAGCACTTCGTTTGAATAGTTTTCTTCCATCGTTTCGAGGGTATTTGCAACTTCTGAAATGAACGAAATTGTCGAAATTCAAATTTCTTGGTGCCTTTATTATAAGGAGAATGTCACAAGGTACTGTGGAATAGTAATCATGGCCTGCCCACCAAATACCGAATATGAATACCATTCTGAAGGGACATTTTGACAAATAATGCCCATAAGTCTGAAATTTGACTAGTTAGGTATAGGCATGATATACATAAAATGAAAGTAAATTTCATCAGCTTTCTGAATTTCTAATAATATTCCATTTGAATTAAACCACTTTCAGACACTTTTTCAAGCAACCGAAAAGGCTGTATTTTTTACAACCCTGTTATTGAGGTAATGTAATTTAGATCAGGCTGATGTGTTGGAAGCATTCATCACCTAAGTTATATCAGCATTTTTAGAGGTCATGATTTTCGGCGAAAAAAATTTAAATTGATTTATATTTCGAAAACGGCGGCAGATAGCTATAGAGAAATCTGAAGAAAAGTTGTCGAGAAGTTATTGGAGATTCCGAAAATAATATAATATACCAGGTGTTCCATTTGAAAAAGCAGAGTTGCTACTACTTTCTAATGGAAGTGGCAACACCGCATTGACGAAAATATTTTAGTTGTGTAGAGAATTTCCGATAATGCACTCATGCAAATTTTCAAACCGATCGGATATCTGGTTCACCAGAAACGTCTAATGTGCCATCCACCGTGAATCACCCTGTATATATGTCAATATTTTATTTTCCTCACTTTCATAAAATTATGTATAGCACACTCAACTTTAAGTGAAAATTCCACTTTTCTGCTATTTCTGCCTCAAATCTGGAAATAACATATGGACATAGGTATACCTATATATACAGGGTGGCCATTTGAAAACGAAACAGACGAGATTACAGACGAAATAAATTTTTTCGATAGAAATGCTCGGACAGGTCGATTTCTGTTTCGAGGGGGACAACTTAAGATGTAGGTTACGGACGCATAGCGCTTCAACCCTTGCTGCTACAACCCCCACCCCCAATTTTTGAATAGGGAAGATGGGGTGAGTGATACCTCAATTCAAAGGTATTTTTATACTGATTTCAGAACAGTAATTGTTTTTTCATTTTATGCATTAGTTCTCGAAATATTCTTAACTAAGTATTTGAAAATGAAGTGGTGTTTTCATGGCACTTGTAGTGTTTTTTTGTGAAAAATCGACATCTTGATTAAAGATTTCTATGTCAGTGGATTGGAGGAAGGAAGCCACAGTCATGGTTGTTTTGAAGTTCAAAATGTCGATTTTTCACAAAAAAACACTACAAGTGCCATGAAAACACCACTTCATTTTCAAATACTTAGTTGAGAATATTTCGAGAACTGATGCATAAAATGAAAAAACAATTACTGTGCTGAAATCAGTATAAAAATACCTTTCAAATGAGGTATCACTCACCCCATCTTCCCTATTCAAAAATTGGGGGTGAGGGTTGTAGTAGCAAGGGTTGAAGCGCTATGCGTCCGTAACCTACATCTTAAGTTGTCCTCCTCGAAACAGAAATCGACCTGTCCGAGCATTTCTATCGAAAAAATTTATTTCGTCTGTAATCTCGTCTGTTTCCTTTTCAAATGGCCACCCTGTATTTTCGAAGAGCTAATTTTTTTCTGCATAACATAGGATCAAAAAGAGATACCATTCGTTTTTGAAATGAGGAAGTTGTTTTTTTTCCACCCTTTATACAAGAGATAAAAAAAACTAATACGGTGTCGTATTCCTAATGAGAAAGTGCCTGTAGAAAGTCTTTGCCGTTTTTAGATATTTCAGAAAATGAAGAAGTTATGGCACATTTTCGAAATCGCCAAAATATCAAAATTTCGTTATATCTTGAAAACAAATGAAGATATCTAAAGCTTTCAGTTCTGGAGTTTTCACGAAAATCGAGCCCAGGACTCCTTTCAACATTTTCACCTATCTAGCCTAGAAGTAGCAGAAACAGCCAAAATCAAGCAATTTGGGTGACCCTGTACACTCTTCAAGAGCCTCATTCCAAAGATATTTAATATTTATTTCACTTTGCCAAATTTATTCGAAACAATGACAGAACTAAATGTCAGTGTTGTTTCCAACACCAAACTGAATTCTACAATTCAAAGTATCACTGAACGGGCATTACCAACCTAATTTCGATTTTCCAAAGCCGTCCGAGATATCAATAATTCTTGGATGGACTATAACTAAAAATTGTGACCAAAAATTGTAGAAAAAATCGACGCTTATGATTGTAGTTCCGGAATTATCGGAAATATTCAACGGTCGTGGCACTATTGCGATAGTGAAAAAATAGCGCGACCCTTTTCGATGAGAGCAATAAAAAGTGGGGATTTCTTTCAACAAGAAAGTTAAACAAAATTCTATGCATCTGAAGAATCATTCTAGAAATAGTTGGTTGCGTTCAAATAAATACGAACGATTTCTATTGCAGCCTGTTCCAGAAATGTGAATGATCTGAGCATCATCATAGGAAGGAACCTGCGTCCAGGAGAACACTTCAGATGTGCCTCAAATGGGGCCTATGAGCCTCTACAATGCATTGATGAAACTACCTGTCTCTGCGTTGACAAAATTGATGGTGCTCCGACATTCAAAAATGCAGTGCCCGTCGAAATTTATGCTTTATCCAATAATACTTTATCATGTTGTAAGATACGCTCTCTTAATTCCATATCATTACCTCAATCATATAATTCAACATTATGATAAAACATTTTTTTTTTAATTTCAGTTAATAAGAGCGTTAATAGTGAAGGTAAATTTTATAAGAGATGCGAGGAATTTCATATGAATAGAACCAAAGAAATTGAAGATAAAATGGACGATTATGATAAAGTACTTGCGTACGAATTACCTGATTGCACACCTGATGGAAATTATGCCCCTGTACAAGAAGATCTGAAATAGTGAGTATATTCATTCTCGGTAGAAAATATCAAATTATCTATTAATATTCACTTTTGAAGGCCTGGATATTCGCGTTTGAATGTTTTTTTTTCCTTTTGATTTGTATTATTTATTTATTTATTTATTTATTTAAACATATTACATCCAACAGGCACATGCCCAATTACAGGTGTAAGTTACATGAAAAATTATCAAAGATGATATATAACGGAATCGCCGTCGGCAGAAAGAAAAAATAAACAGCAAAAAAAATCAATTTCAATTTTCTATCAGGTAATACAATTTTCTTCTAAACTGATTTAAGGACAGAGAAAAAAAAAAAGAAAAAAGAAACATCTACTGAAGGGACATTGTTCAGGCTTCTACACATCGACAAAACCGGACTGTGAAAATGGTGCCGTGAACTTGGGACACCAATATGTAAGTTACATGAAAAAATTACCAAAAATGATAAACAACGGAATCGCCGTCGGCAGAGAAAAGAAAAAAACAAACAGCAAAAAAAAATCAATTTCAATTTTCTATCAGGTAATACAATTTTCTTCTAAACTGATTTAAGGACAGAAAAAAAACATCTACTGAAGGGACATTGTTCAGGCTTCTACACATCGACAAAACAGGACTGTGAAAATGGTGCTGTGAACTTGGGACACTAATCCTAAACATTAAATTAGATCTCGATGCAAGTCTGGGCACGTTGAAATCCAGAAGAGAAAGTAACGATGTTGAGTCAATATGATTATTGATCAATTTATATGCAAAAGTAGCATCAGCAATTTCTCTTCTTTTCCTCAAACTGGTAACACTAAACTCCTTTAACAAAGACTGATGGTCGGGATGAACAGGATAAACATTATGCTTCTTAAAATACAAAAACTTCAAAAACTTTCTCTGAATAGACTCCAACGCTGTAATGTATTTATTGTGATATGGATTCCACACCACACTGCAGTATTCAAGCTTGCTACGCACTAAGCAGAAATACACTGATTGGATAGCTCTTAGATTTGAGAATTCCCTGCAGTTGCGCAATAGAAAACCCAAAGACTTAAAGGCACCGCAAATGACATTTTCGATATGAGGACTGAAAGACAGCTTGCGGTCGAACAAGACTCCCAAGTCTCTAGTTTCAACAACCCTTTTCAAAGTTTTACCCTCAATGGTATAGTCGAACTCAATAGGTGAAAGCTATCTGGAATAACTCATTACTTTACATTTCTCTATATTTAATGGTAATTTGTTAGATGAACACCATTCAGACAAGCGCCGGATATCGTCCTGCAAGATGACACAATCAGCTATACTGACAATTTCCCTAAAAAATTTAAGATCATCTGCGAAAAGAAGTCTTAACGATACTAAAATATTACAAACGTCGTTGATGAACATGAGGAACAGTAGCGGCCCCAGGTTGGAACCCTGTGGAACTCCAGAACAAGCTATAAAATAATAAGATTTCACTCCCTCATATTCAACATACAACCGCCTGCCCTCCAAATAAGACTTCAAGAGCAACCGAAGGTCGACAGAAATACCGAACCTCGCCAACTTTCTCAAGAGCTGTTTATGGGACACTTTGTCGAACGCCTTGCTGAAATCAGCGTAAACTACATCAATTTGCCTGCGATTATCCAGTGAGCCCGAAATGTACTGAGTGAAGGTGCAAAGATTCGTGACCGCGCTCCTCGACCGCATAAAGCCATGTTGGGACTCTGATAAACTGCTGTGCACATGTGAATAGATCAGATCGAAGAGCACAATCTCAAATAACTTTGAAAACACGGATATAAGTGTGATGGGCCTGTAGTTTCTGACATCTGCAACCTTGCCCGATTTGAATATGGGACAAACACGTGAGGTTTTCCACACTGTAGGAAACAGTTTGGTTCTCAATAGTATGTTGAACATAAGTGCCAATGGATGACAGAACAAACTTATATGTTTTTTGACTACACTAGCAGGAACATTGTCAGGACCAATGCTCAGCCTATTTTTAAGTTTTCCGGCTGCCTTGAGTACCTGCTCGCTCGAAATCTCTTGAACATGCAGATATTTAGAGGGATCCATCAAATGATCTTCCCGATCAACAACACCGACATCCAATCCCTCATCCGCCGAACTCTTATATACACCATTGAAATGATCTGCAAAAGCATCGAGAATTGCTTTTGGGGTATCGAACCTTTTATCCCCATCAAACATAACTCCAGGAATACGGGTTTTATTATTTTTAGAATTAAAATATGACCAGAAATCGTGCGGATTTGTCACCAAACTACCCTCAGATTTTTTTATGAACTCCGAGTATGCAGAACATATTTCTCTCTTAACAGCCCGTCTCATATTTCTAAAACGTTCAAGATAAAATAAGGATCTTCTTTGATTATACATTCGGCGGTAATGATTTTTTCTCTTTATATTAATGATAAGATTTTTTGTGTACCAGGATGGATACTTGCGGCTGTTACGAGTTTTGAGCGGACAGCATTCAGAGAAAATACCCTGAATATTCGCATTAAACTGTTCACAAGCTAAGGTACTATTAGAAGTTGTTGTCAAAAAGTCCCAATCCGTTTTATGAAATAGTTCCTCAAACTTTCGGTCATCGATTTTGCGGAAATTGAAACGTTCAACACAAGAGAAAAACTTCACCTCGGATCGATAGTCGACGCCCAAATTCACAGCAAGACTCGGGTGATGCGAGTCATCCTTGATTAATGGTTCGAAGTCTTGTACCACCTCACATTTCGAAGTTTCAGGTGCAAGCACCAGATCCAGCAACCTGCCATTACAGTTTTTTATGAAATTCTTTTGGGTGAAATTACAGAAGTTTACAAATGATTCATATCTGAGTACTAGGTTAGATGACTCGTTAGTTTCGTAAAAGTTTTCCAATTCAGGAATATTGAAATCACCCATAACAACGGTATTGTCGATGTGTTCGAAGCTTTCTAAAAATTCAAATAGTTCATCATATTTCATATAATTAGTTTCAGGAGGAATATACAATAATAGTAAATGAATTGACATACTTGGCGAAATAACCAACTTAACACAAATAACATCAACAGATTGCAGAGGACATTCAACGTCGCATAATTCTGATTTATAATAATTACTGTCAATGGCAATTATAACACCACCCCCGCGACATCCGTATGATCTATCTTTACGATATACAACAAAGTTATCTGGAAATAGTTCTGAACTTAATAAGCCGTCTCTTAACCAGGTTTCGGATAATGCAAAAATTTTATAATCACTAGCCAATACATTCTTTAAAAATACATGAGTTTTGGTATTTAGTCCTCTGCAGTTCTGATAATATACAGAAAGACTATCACTGAGAGTTACACTCCACTTGCTGGATGATTTGACCGGTTTTTTTTTACGTATTACTGGAACACCATTTATATGGCCCACAAAAATATCTTGCTCTCCATTGTTTTGTCGTGCCTTAAGATCATTCCAAACTTGATGATGATATTCTCTCTGAATTGGTGTTAGGTCTGCTCGAATATTGACATCTTTGTACACATCATAGTTCGCAAGTTTCTTCTTGTTCTTCAATACAAGAGAAACGTTATTAACATCCGGAAAATGAACTTTAATTGGACGCGATTTATTTGGCTGGGAGCGTCCTAAGCGATTTACCTTAATATCCCCTACATTTACGTTAGGAATAACTTTTTTACATATGTCAAGGACATAGTTGGATTCGTTAGAAATATCATCAGAAATACCGAAAATCAAAATGTTATTTTTCCTCCTTCTTATATCGTTCACTTCAGACACAATCTGTGCGATGTTTGGGGATTCCTTCCTGAAATCATGCACTTTTTTGTGGAGTTCATCAACATGTTCTGATAATTTAGTAATCTCTTCCGCACATTTGTGGTCCAATATCTCGATGCCTTTTTTACCTTCGTCGAGTTTTGATTCGAATTGACCTAGTTTTACGTCAATTGAATTCTGAATACTGATCGAAACCTTATTAGCCATCTTATTTATGAAATCATCATTTATACAAATCTGCTTGACCATTTCTTCAGCCAGAATTTTAATCTCTGCCTGTTGTTCTCGTGTGAGTGGCATGATGACTCATAAATCGCTTACCCTGGATATTTTCACAAAAACTACTCCTGAAGTAACTGATGTGCACACTATACACTTTGTAACTGATGGAAAGCGTTCTTATAGATATAAACAATTTATTCGACTTTATACGGAGAACCAAGAAAACACGTCTTGCGGAGCCGACAGCTGACAAATTATAAAATTTGTTCATTTATTCATTTATAGTTTATACAGGGTCTTTCACGAGGAACCTCACCCATATTTATACGGGAAACTACTGAACGTATTTTCATGAAATTCAGAACTTATAAGTATTTCACGATGCTGATGAAATCTAAAATATTTTCAAGGCATGAGCACCTCCGGTTTTTCCGGAAATGACGTCAACTTCCGTTTTTCAAATTAGAACACCATTTTTTTATTGCAGAAATAGATTCCTTAGAAAATTTCAAGTTATTTTGATGTAACATTTTTCAGTTTTGGTTGGAAAATTCTATCTGAGCGGGAAAATTCGAAAAAAAAATCGAAAATAGAGCTCCGCTGAAACAAGAATAACTTCGAGGTTTTTGGATGGAAAATTTTCATTTTTGGGATTTTTCAAGATGTAAGATTGATGTATCCACTTTAAAAATCGAACTCGCGATTCATGATACAGGGGGTGAAAAAATCGCTTTCAAAGTTAGGGATGACAAAATCGTGAAAAATCATTTTTTTCAAATTAGAACCCCACTTTTTTATGGCAGATATTGAATCTACGTTAAAAAATAATGTGAGTGTATGCATCACACCCTTGCCCTAAAGTGGATATTTTCTGAGTTATTCACAAAAAACTGTTTTTCGTCTTGAATTTTCAGCTATTTCTTTTCCCTTCACGCCAAAAAGATGAAATTTTCAGGAACTGTTACTTAAACCATGTTTTAGATTTTACTACCCTAATATACAAGAGAAAAAAGTTACAGGTTGTTCCTAAATAGATGGCGAATTTGGATTCGAATTTGTATCGGAAACCTCTTTATTTCAACTAATCGGCCATCGGTTTTCTCTCCAGTGATAAATAAATAATTCCTTATGAACCATATGCAAAAACTTACCATGTTTTACATTCTTTTTTTTAATGATAGATATCATTAATTACATGCTACTGAATAAAGAGGAATTTGGCAGATGTAATTAATGATATCTATCATTAAAAAAAAAGAATGTAAAACATGGTAAGTTTTTGCATATGGGTTCATAAGGAATTATTTATTTATCACTGGAGAGAAAACCGATGGCCGATTAGTTGAAATAAAGAGGTTTCCGATACAAATTCGAATCCAAATTCGCCATCTATTTAGGAACAACCTGTAACTTTTTTCTCTTGCATATTAGGGTAGTAGAATCTAAAACATGGTTTAAGTAACAGTTCCTGAAAATTTCATCTTTTTGGCGTGAAGGGAAAAGAAATAGCTGAAAATTCAAGACGAAAAACAGTTTTTTGTGAATAACTCAGAAAATATCCACTTTAGGGCAAGGGTGTGATGCATACACTCACATTATTTTTTAACGTAGATTCAATATCTGCCATAAAAAAATGGGGTTCTAATTTGAAAAAAATGATTTTTCACGATTTTGTCATCCCTAACTTTGGAAGCGATTTTTTCACCCCCTGTATCATGAATCGCGATTTCGATTTTTAAAGTGGATACATCAATCTTACATCTTGAAAAATTCCAAAAATTAAAATTTTCCATCCAAAAATCTCGAAGTTATTCTTGTTTCAGCGGAGCTCTATTTTCGATTTTTTTTTTCGAATTTTCCCGCTCAAAGAGAATTTTCCAACCAAAACTGAAAAATGTTACATCAAAATAACTTTAAATTTTCTAAGGAATCTATTTCTGCAATAAAAAAATGGTGTACTAATTTGAAAAACGGAAGTTGACGTCATTTCCGGAAAAACCGGAGGTGCTCATGCCTTGAAAATATTTTAGATTTCATCAGCATCGTGAAATACTCATAAGTGCTGAATTTCATGAAAATACGTTCAGTAGTTTCCCGTATAAATATGGGTGAGGTTCCTCGTGAAAGACCCTGTATACTACATCCTTTTTTATGTGTGCTTCTCATACGAAATATATATATTTTTATCTGATTCTATTACAGCAAATTCTGCATGACGCCAGAAGGAATACCCATGTCTCACTATATGCTGGAAAAAATCCCTTCAAATGAAGAACTTCTCCTCAATATGAACTGCAGTAAGTATTTGGTCAACTAATCCCCCTTCGTTGTTCAAAAATTACAAATTATTATCATAGACCAGAGACGACCAGACAAAAACAGCGTGCCAAAAGTTCAAGTTCACTGCGCTATTTTAGAAAGTACAGGGTGTCCCAAATAAGAGTGACTGATTTTAAACATAAACGCCCAGCTTATTAATTGCTCCAAAGAGATGGGGTTTTCATTAGTTGCACTAGTTTTTCAAAGAGATTTTTTCAGGCTTGGCTGGCATTTCATCTCATCAACACAGGCTGTTTTACTAATGTTGGTCAAATTCAAAGGGGAAAATATGTACGATTTCAAAGGGAACACCCTATAATTTTTTATCTCATTCGAAAGAGCAATCATTTCCAAAGATATTCGATGTTTCATGTAGTAGTACATTTTTAATAAGTATTTTTCTATTAACGTATTTTGATGCCTAAAATCAGCTCATGCTGTGACCGTTTGACGCATAACAACAAAATCAGCATTTTTGACAGTAGTCATTTTGTTAAGTCATACCAGTTGATTTTTGGCATAAAAATACGTTCATATCAAACTACTAATTAAAAATGTACTACTGCATGAAACATCGAATATCTTTGTTGTTGATGGAACAAAAGATAGAAAACTATACATTTTCGGAAAGGAAAATGATTGCTCTTTCGAATGAGATCAAAAATTATAGAGTGTTCCATTAAAAATAATACATACTTTTGCCTTTGAATTTGACCAACATTAGTAAACACCCTGTGTTGATGAGATGAAATGCCAGCCAAGCCTAAACAAATATCTTTGATAAACTAGTGAAAACCGCATCTCTTTGGAGCAATTAATAAGCTGGGCATTTATGTTTGAAATCAGTCACTCTTATTTGGGACACCCTGTATATTACGTTTTGCCTAGTGAAGGAAGTACTTTGATCACCCATCAATATAATTCGAATATAACAGTTTTTCTCCGACATGAGTGCGCATATGAACATGGTTATTGGTTACCACTGTTACCAGGCGCGTATCCAGTGGGGGGTTGGCTATTGGTGCTCTAGAACCCCCCTCCCCCCGAAGGCTTTCGCCTCAGACTGCACTGTTTCTCAGCTATTATTGAAGATAGAGACATGCGGTTATCGCGACCCTGTATCACATTTTTGTGAAACTTTCAAAGCCACAAACAGAAATATTCCAACTACTCCTCGTTCCTGAAATACAGGGCGAAAACGAAAATGTTACTTTTGGAAATGTAACTATTTTTTATAAGATAGGAAAAAAATGAATGCTACTTATAATAGATATTTTTACATGGAAATCAGTGCCGTATTTAAAATCACCCTGTTCCTGTATATTTCAACGTCAAATTCCTGCAATTTTTTATCTGAATACATTGATGTATCACAACCGAATCTTCAATAAGTTTTAACTTTATAAATCAGAAAAATTGATGTTTTTGATACTAGGCCATGAATCCTTTCACACATACAGCATAAAAGTTGAACATGCATAAAATAATGTTTTGTTTATTGCATTCAAGAAAACTGATTCACAAACAGAGTCAAAACAAATCAATGATGATGGCTGACGGTGTAAACATGGAATTTCAAAATTTGAAAAATATTATATGCAAATATAAAATGTAAGCATATCGGCGTTATAATATAGAGCTACGAGCCCCAACCAAAGAAGCTTTCAGAAACTCACAAAGGCAATCCTCAATAATTTGAAATGTCGAATTGAAACTGTGTGGTTTATGTGTAGGACAAAATGGACGACAGTTTGAACAACTTCATAAGATTTATATGTTTATTTTTGGTTTATATAATAAATTGTCTAATTTGAATCCTGTACCTAATTACATCAGTTGATGTTAAATCTGTACATGTTTACAACATTTTTAAGTTTATGTTGAAGAGTGATATTTCGAGTTGATGTTCGAAATACACTACTGGAAATAATTAAAGGATCAAAAAAAATTCCAAATTTTTCGGCAATTTTCAACATACCGTAACTTTGAGAGGAATGGTCGTACAAGGAAATTGTAGCTCCAAGTGTCTAGTTTTTGGTTTAGAACTTCAAAAATTTTAAGTTTCAGTGGTTTTCGAGTAATGATAGAAAAATCAGCAACAAAAAAATTCTCAAAATTTTACCACTTTTTTTTTTCTTGTCTACGAGCGTGGTAATTTTATTTTTGCATAATCGTTATAATGATGTGATACTTTGTTAATAATGTTAATTCAGCTTTAATTTATTTTTTTATTGACCTCAATACGTCCACTTCTCGCCGAGATATCGGTCTTCAAATGGAAAAGGATCCATTTGTCTTTGATTATCGATTTCTCAGCAACCAATGATCGCACAGAAAATTGAAGGGGGGTTTCAAGATCTTAAATGAACTCCCATTAATGAACAACCATTGCTTATTCATAGAAATTTTTTTTTCTTAATGTCGCATCAATATGAAAATTTAACAAAAAAAGGGCTTTTGGTGGTTTCTTGGAAAATCTACCGCTGGATCGAAAATGTTGAGGAAACCAATAATGTTAAGTGTGACTTTCACAGTTCAATATGTTGATAAAAACCTTACGAAGAGCCAACTCAATTCAGCGATCCGTTTTTTTGTTTGACTCGATTGAATTTTTGAAAAAAGATAAGGATCACGTTTTTTGCTCTGATAAGCTCGTAATCTTTAAAAAAGGCAAAAAAGAATTTTCTCGAGCTTTTTCCACATTTTAATTGCAGATAGTTCATAAATTTCAAAAAAATAAAAATAAAAAAAACAACATTTTTATTAATTTAATAACGGGTATTGCCACCCCTGTTTTCAATAACGGCTCTCAAACGTTCAGCCATGTTAATGCAGGCGGTAATTTGAGGCTGATGAATGATTGAAGGATTCACAGAAAACTCGGACGGAATTTCGAATTTACCGAATTTTGAGCAGAGAATCGCTTGATTGAATTGTTGACAACAATTCCGTAAAATCCCAAACTGACGAAATATTTTATCAGGTAGATCTGAAATGGTCTTATTTATAATTATGTTTATTACATTTTCATATTTTGGAGAAAATATAGGATCCCCTATTTGGCGAATAGTGCGTTCTCCATAATTACATATGCTGGTAACAAATGAAGAAGCTTTTATTAGATTGCCAAAAGATTTTCTTTTTTGTGGTAATATATGTGATTACATCTTCTAAAAATGAGGATATTGGCCAACCCGTTGAAGAAAAGAAATCATGGTTATCCAAATCCTCACACAGTTTCTTATATTCAGCAGATGCTCGAATGTCTTCTTTATCGTCATTAATTGTGATCTTTCTACTTGATACATGTAAAATTAATGTATTGTCAAGATTGATAGCATTTCCAGTATCTGCTCCTCTAACTTCCTTAGATACAAGGAGTTTTTTGTAAGCAGATTGGAATTGTCTACAACTTGGATTATTATTGAAGCCATGCATACTTCTCACACAGCTGAAAAATGTTTCCAGGTGATCCTGACTGAATTTATATAGCCTAATAAAAAATTCAATTCTCCCGATTTCACATACGTTTTGTAAATTCCATTGAAACTTTCCTTCCCAACTAAAAACCCTACAAAACCAGTTTTCCTAGAACTTGTTGTAACTGGTACGTCCCTCAAAGTCAAACATAAAATAGATTCTTTCATTTCTTTGAAATTTTCCAAAAATATGGTTTCTGTTTCAGAAGAAAATCCTCTCTTAAAAATATAAGCAGAAAACTTACTCCTAGAATTGAGAATATCAATAACATCATTAAAAAGTAAACAAAAATTGGCTGTATATTCAGCCCCTCTGAAATTATTCAAACCCAAGTCATGCTCCAAAAATATCAAAGCATCATGCACACCCTGACTAAATGTTTGGGTTGCAATTTTCACCCTCATTTTCTCTTTAGCATACTGCATATGACGTCTCTTGATTTTCGGAGCAGCACTTAGATCTTCTGTGGTTTGTAAATTGACTAGCTCGTCGAGATAATGCCAATTTATAGTTTTATTGTTTGTGGTTTTTAAAATTTTGAAATCTCCTAAACAGTTACGGACTAACTCCATCATATGACAAATATCCAAAAAAATGAATAATTTATGTTTAGTAACTGGATGATCAAAGTAAGTTTTCAAATTATTCACATCGCTGAAATCAGCACCTTACTGTTTTGCCATGGCAATGTTGGAGGCAGCACCATCGAATGTGAGGGACGTAATTATAACCCCTGACTCGTGTAAGAATCTCAAACAATTTTTCACCAAATTGGATCTTTCAGTTCCTGATAAACCATCTATACAAAAATAGCCTACAGGTATTTTCCAGCAACCATTTACACTTGTGATAAGAAATACTAGAACTTCTTTTGCCTCTGGAAGTGAGTCGTTGTCAACATCACTGCCAAAATCAACATAACCAATAAACCTATTTTCCACCCATTCCACCTTTTTACGTATGGACATTTCATCCATCACTAAATTGGCGTAGGTTGCCTTTCCCTTAAGTTTATTTCGTTCAACTTAATAGCTGCCAATGATTCTGTAGTAAATCCTGGACTTCCATTGATATTTTGATACCACTTACTGACCGTTGAGGGTTGTGGCAAGGCTTTGTTGAATGTTTCTCTTACATAGTTGTAAGCTCGAGGGGAATAAAAGTGCAATGTTAAGGCGAACGCCCGAAGAGAAGGTGAGTATTGTTCACTTTTAGACCCTTTCAGAATTCTCTTTACAACGTCAGCTACTGGCACAGGTAATGAAGCCTGAAAAAATATACAATGTAGGGTACGTCCAGACAAGATGAAAATTCTTAGGAAAATATTGGTGTAACACATGTTGAGATATTAAAAACTCAAAGGGGTTTGACATGTGCAATTATCAATGAAAATCTCAACAGAAGCCGTCAAATATTTTCTTTCAACCCTAGCCATTTTCTGAATAATTTAGTAACTTTTCATAAATCTTACTTCAATAGATTCCAATGCTGAATTAGACAAGAGTTTTTTATGAAGAAGGTGATTCAATAAAGATTTTAAATTCACCACTCCAGCTTTTGCTCTTCTCTTCTGTTGTTGAAGATAATGCATTTTTCTTCTATAGGTGGAAATAGTTTTTCGTGCAAAACCAATTGCTTCTCTAGCTTTCGATGGACTGGCTAAGTCTTCACTATTAATATCACCAAAATAGGACTTACGCACTATTTTCCTTCTAGAAAAAACATGAATATTAAAACCAATTTCTATATCATCCATTAAACATAAGCAATATATATATATTATAGATTCAAATGCTCACTATATTGTAAGAAATGTAATACCTTTTGGTCAAAGGAACTCTTGTACTGTGAGATTTTGTTGGTGATAATGTGCTATCAGATATACTTAAAGGACCCCTGTGTGGACTGGAACTGGATTTTGAACTAGAGGGGCTAGATGTAGATGACTCATATTTTCGCCTTAAAAAAATATCATAAAGTTATAAAATCAAAAAACTTTCATGAAAAACCATACTTCCTACTTCCTACCTCTGTCTCCACAAAGAACTCATCTCCAACTTCTGATGCTGTAAGTGTGCAACTTGCAGAATCAGACGCAGTGATGGTTCTTTCAGAGGATATTGTAGTCTGTGAAATTGTCCTAAAAAATAAATAATTAAAATAGATACAGAATATGGAAAATCATGATATGAGATCATCAGCTGAGAAGGCAGCTACCCATTCAATTGAAAGAAATAAGACACAAATGATTTGTGTTTCAATTGAATGGGTAGCTGCCTTCTCAGCTGATGATCTCATATCATCATTTTCCATGTTAATATTTTTTGGGTTTTAATAACCTACAACTGCAAACGTCTCCGCGCTTCCAAGGTGAATTGTTTATATAGCGTTCTTTAACGTTGAAATTCACAATCTGGTGTCGCAATTTGGAAGAAAGTTTCCTTTATTGTTCGCTCAATCACCGAGAGGGGAGTCTTTTCTGAAGGTGGATAGATGTCGCTCATTAATTTCTCATCGAAATAATGCGGCGCCAGATGTACATATCTTGACGAAAAGATTTTCCATCCAGCGTCTACTTTGGGATATTCCACCCTGATGAGTCCTAAATAGGACGAAACTGCAGTCGGTGCGATTCTCAGTTGACGTTGGACCATTCGGTCTGGTAGGGTGAACAGTATCGGAGACCTAGTTCGTATTCACACGCAAATGATTTGTGTCTTATTTCTTTCAAGATACAGAATAGAATGTATTTCAAGGAGCTGGTTTATCATATAGTCTAGCACAATTGCTTTGATTTCATCTGATATGATTAAAATTTAATTCGCCTGCTTACCTCGTAAATGTAAGAGCAACTATGGATTCAATTACTTGGTCCTTAGAAGTACTTGGTTCTGTCATTAGGACTACTTCTTCCTCAACAGTTCCTGATAACTCCTCTTGACTAAAAATAATTAGTTATGAAAGGTATACTTCTATATTAAAAAACTATACTAATTGATAAAGAACTATTATAAAATTGATTTTTTTGTTCATGAAAAAAATAGTTCGAGGGACATTCTTTTTGATATTAGTGTTGGAAATATCAAGATATCTACCTTGGAGAATATAATGAAGAGGAAGATAAGACATTACAAACTACTTACATTGGGCCAAACTCATGGGAAACAGGAACTGCATCCCATTTTGGTAACCTCTGCCCAGATTTTTTACTTCATAATCATATGGCTGAAAATGTTTTCCACAAACATAATGCCACTTGTTGGCGTGTTCCAAATTCAATACATTCAAACATTGTTGTCCCCTCTAAATATTATCAGGAAATCTAAAAATATTGACAAATTGAAATCAGCAATGAATTTCTATGTGCCGCCTATGGAATAAGTCGTGGTTATTTTATTTACATACCTATGAAAGGTTAAACCATCTCCAGCTCTGCTCCTATTCCCACAAACTAAGCACTTATTGGTCATTATAGCACTTAGTATTACTTCAACACTCAAAATTGTCTAAAAAATTCCAAAAAACAGCGAAAACCACGATCAGATGCTTGTTGTACGAATACGAAATGACATTTCTCGTGTTGCTATCGGATATGGTCGTTAAAATCCGACGCGCGCGTATTTGATCTAACCAATAGGATGCAAACCAGCGAAAATATTCACTTTCCCCTCCTTCGTTATGGAAGGGAGAAGATGATGGTTACAAACATAGAAATCATAATATATATACTTACTCTAGGATGCTAATTCCTTCTAGTTCCGCAACGAAAAACGTGCCGCAAAGGCAACGGATTCACAATGTGCGCATGCTCACCATTAGTACATTTCACGTAGAACATTGACAAGTCCCTAAATGTTTTGTCGGTTCTATTTTAAGTTAAATATAATTAAACAATAAAAATATTCCATTGAGTAACAAACTTATTTTATAGCTCATGCGCGACTTCCTACGACTATTAAGACACATTAATATCATAAGTGAATTGCAATATTTGTGGAATTGGTGAGAAAATTAGAGCAGCAATGTAGCAGGTTTTACTAAATAGATATCGACCGTGCAACACCGCTTTTTCTTTCTCATGGCAAATGACTTTGAAATGACCTTAGTGAAAGTCTAGGCAGGAACGGCTCAGTGTCAGTCTGCAGTCACAGTTCAGTTTACTGCATAGACAAACAAGGTTACTGGTGCTTAACTGTTATTTTCGTGTTTGATATTCTTCGTGTGCATTTTGCCTTTGTTGTGTGTTGTGTTCGATTTGGATTTTTTCGTATCCGATAAACAATGAACTGTATAGTGTTGTGGTGTCCTTGTCTTGACCTGTTAATTTCCCACTTAAGTATGTAAACTATGTGCACCTTTTCATTCATATGAACTTTTAAAAATTTATGATACGCTTTGCTTTTCATTCGATTGACACATATTTATCCATTCGCACCATGAGATTGGTTCTTTATATGGCAAAAGAACGCAATTCATTATGAAAAATCATGAAATCTTGTGAGTAGACCATCTTTTAATGGATAATTCGAACTCGAAAATAAAATATGTTGAAGTGAAACTTTCCAGTTTCATTCAGATAACAGATTGATTTTGGAATATACTCGGAACTCAAAAAGACAAATGACTTGAAGAATGAATGTAGGTATCAGAATTCACTCATGAAACGATGCAGAGTAACGCATTGGCAGATGTACAAATGTACAATACATTTTCATGTTTCCACTATTTTCAGGAACACCGAAGAATAGAACTGTCCTTAAGGGATATATTAGTATATTTTGCTCATTTGATTTTTTTTCTGTACTTTACCAAAAGATTCGTTGTTTGGTAACCAGAATTTGTCTTCCTTGATCCTTGAATTAATTTTTATACCGAAACCGGGTTTTTTCAACGCCTGAAGAGGTTTTGGAATAATGAAAGATTTTCAGCTTATCTTCCAGTCGCTGATGATTCCAAATTAACCATTCAAATAGCTGTTGAAAATTATCAATATGTTCAAAACAACTAGTAAGTGTCGAATACTAATTATGAATTGATTAAATCCAACTGCAACAATAACAGCATAAAATTTTATTGAAGCCGACCCTGTTCAGAAACAACCTGATGGCACGTATGCGCATTGTGGACCACAGTGAAATTTTTACAACACTTCGGTCCAATTGATTTAGCATTCTAGAGTAAGTATATATATTATGATTTCTATGGTTACAAACAAATAGGCGCTGGTTACTCATCTTTTCAGGGATATATTGATATATAATCTAAGCATGGGATAGTGATAGCGATGACGATGAGTTATGATATATTGTTTATCCTGATTACTCCTAGGTCTCCTGAGGGGACCCCTCTGAAACTACAAGCTTCGAAGCTTGTAGCTTGTGGCTTGTGCCGAGTTCGGAGTAAGCAGTTGTGTTCTATGTAGGCTCTGTTACTGTGTCCTTACGCCACCTTAGGCACAGCACTGTTAATTTTTGACCCAACAGTGAAATGGTGGCCCCTACCTGGACTAGAAAATTTCTTGATTGAACTCGGACTTTCCGGGTCCTAATCCAACGTCCTAACCACTGGACCAAGGACACTGCTTCTATTGTTATCGTTGTGCAAAAATAAACGTAGAAGAAAATGGGCCTACGAAGTGATCAAAATAAGAAATGATTTCGATGAATTTCATCATCTCGTAGTACAGTTGCGAGAAGATGAATAAAAGCTTAGAGAATATTTTCGAATGAGCCCGCAGCAGTTTGTTAGGCATATGTTTCCCAAGTCTGGCTAGATGTTTTTCGGAGGCGCTGGAAGACCCCTTCAAGATACCTACTTTCCTCGCTCAAGACAATACCTATATGCTTCACAAAAGAGGAGATCGCAGCAAGCCAGAAAACTACCGACCCATAACGTGTTTGTCGGTGGTGTACAAGCTGTTCACAACGCTTGTGAATAATGCGATATATCGTCACTGTGAAGCCAACAACATTCTGGAAGAAGAACAGAAAGACTGCTCTCGAGGATCGGCAGGATGCAAACATCAACTCACCATAGACGCTGTAGTGTTAAAGCAAGCCCAAGCGAGAAGGAGGGATGTAAGTCTATGTTATATCGACTATCAGAAGGCCTTCGATACGGTGCCCCACGATTGGCTTGTGAAAGTACTGGAGATTTATAAGATCTGCCCGAAAACAAAAGCCGTGCTCCAACATCTAATGAGTTTATGGAAAACAAATATTCGTGTGAACAACATCAATGCTGGAATCGTAAAAATATCGAGGGGGGTATTTCAGGGAGATGCCCTGTCGCCGACGTGGTTTTGTATAGCACTGAATCCTCTATCTACTCTTTTGAAAAACACCAACATGCGGCACAGACCAGCAATGAGGAATCCGCAAAAACTTACCCATTTATTGTATATGGATGATCTGAAACCATTCGGCGAGAACCAAAAACAACTTAACTCGCTGATAGATATAGTGCGTTCCTTCAGCAAAGACATCGACATATCTTTGGTCTCGATAAATGCGCCATAGTCAACATCAGGAAGGGTAAAATGGAGAACACTCAGGAACAATTTCAGGACATCCACAGTATGTTGCCAGAAGAGACCTACAAGCATCTGGGCATTTCTCAAAATCAACGTATCGACCACACCCGTTTGAAAGCTAAGTTCACTGCGAAATATAAGAACAGGGTAACCAGAGTGCTCAACACCAAGCTGTCTGCTAGGAACCAGATCGATGCCTTGAACTCTTGGGCTACGGCTGCTCTGACCTACACTTTCGTAGTCTTGAAGTGGTCAGACGCTGATCTGAATGAGTTGGACCGACTCACACGCCGCCTAATGACAAAGTTTCGATGTCTGCACACCAACGCTTCGGTGAAAAGGCTTTATCTACCTAGGAGAGATGGCGGACGAGGTCTGTTGAACATCTATAAACTCTGCAGAACCCAGGAGGAAAACTTGAGGCAGCGACTGCTCGAGTCTGAAGATAGCCTGATGAAAATGGTGACAACAGAGGATAGGGGATACACACCTCTGAACCTACAACACAGAGAACTGACATTCGATATCACGACGAGAAGCGAATATATAAGTATATGGCGGGAACAAGCTCTGCACGCCAGATTTGCCCAACACCTTGAGGGGGAAAATGTCAATAAATCAGCTTCTTTGTCGTAGTTGAATGCGGGACAATTGTATCCAGAAACTGAGGGATTCCTGACGGATATCCAAGACCGAGTTATAAGAACTCGCAACTATGAGAAGCACTGTTTGAAGCTGAACGTGGAGGACAAATGCCGGAAGAGCGGCGCAGTTGGCGAGTCTATCGAACATATAAAAGCAGGTTGTCGAGTTCTTGCCGACAAGGCATATCTGGGCCTACACAACCAAGTGGTAAGAATTGTTCACCAGCAGTTAGCTCTTATAGAGAAGGTTTTTTGGATACTTGTCCGCCATATTATAAGTATCAACCTGCAGCAGTGTTGGAAACAGACACAGCGGATCTCTATTGGGACAGACCCATAACAACAGATAGATCAGTGGACTACAATAGACCGGACCTTGTATTCATTGAAAAGGGTCAGAAGTATGGGGTGATAATTGATGTGGCAGTACCATTGACTCATAACATCGGAAGAACGGAGTCGGAAAAAAATAACGAAGTACGAGAACTTAGCAATAGAACTGAAGAATATCTGGCCATTGTCGAAAGTCACTATTATGCCATTGGTGATTTCGGCTGAGGGAGTCAAGTCCAATTCATTTAAGAAAAATCTTCAGAAGACCGAAATATTACAGACGATCGCGGGATATGCACAGCAGGTAGGTATCGTATAGGCTATAGGGAATTGGACAAATAAATTAAACTTCATCGACGTTCCGGAACCGTTGGTTCCTTTCTCAAGACTGAAAAATTGTTATTGAAGAAAATACTTTGCATCATAGAACATGGACGAGAACAAAACAGAATTCCTTAACAATTATCCTAATTCAACATTCTCCTCGGAATGCAATAGATTGTCTTGATAATGCGAAGAATTGTTCTCCAAATAATCAGAGGTCTATTTATTAGTTCATGAGAAGTGCATATGAAACAGAAATCACAATGTGAGGCCGACATCGTGGACCTATACAGGGTCTTTCACGAGGAACCTCACCCATATTTATACGGGAAACTACTGAACGTATTTTCATGAAATTCAGCACTTATAAGTATTTCACGATGCTGATGAAATCTAAAATATTTTCAAGGCATGAGCACCTCCGGTTTTTCCGGAAATGACGTCAACTTCCGTTTTTCAAATTAGAACACCATTTTTTTATTGCAGAAATAGATTCCTCAGAAAATTTCAAGTTATTTTGATGTAACATTTTTCAGTTTTGGTTGGAAAATTCTCTCTGAGCGGGAAAATTCGAAAAAAAATCGAAAATAGAGCTCCGCTGAAACAAGAATAACTTCGAGGTTTTTGGAGGGAAAATTTTCATTTTTGGGATTTTTCAAGATGTAAGATTGATGTATCCACTTTAAAAATCGAAATTGCGATTCATGATACAGGGGGTGAAAAAATCGCTTTCAAAGTTTTTTCAAATTAGAACCCCATTTTTTTATGGCAGATATTGAATCTACGTTAAAAAATAATGTGAGTGTATGCATCACACCCTTGCCCTAAAATGGATATTTTCTGAGTTATTCACAAAAAACTGTTTTTCGTCTGGAATTTTCAGCTATTTCTTTTCCCTTCACGCCAAAAAGATGAAATTTTCAGGAACTGTTATTTGAACCATGCTGTAGATTTTTCACCCCTTCTTGAAACCGACTTCAAGTTACTATTAGGAGAACCATGGCAAACTCTCGCAGTTATAACTAGAGAAGATGCTCAAAGTTTTGACCGTTAATTTCTAGACATTTATTTATACGTCTCAGGAATGCTTCGTGCGTTGCTCTTCTTATTTCATCGGGAGGAAGAGATCTGCAAAAGTGTTTAAAAACGAAATTGAGTTTCAAAACTATGAATCTAAAAATCTAAACAAACCTGAACGCATTTCTGACTCGTTCTATGCAGTCCTCTTTATCAGTCAGGGGAGTTGAGTAGACAATATTTTTTATCCTACCCCAAACATAATAGTCTAAAGGAGTTAAATCGGGAGAACGTGGTGGCCAAAGATGTGGACCATTGTTCGCCAACCATCGATCTTCAAATAGCCTGTAGAGGATATTTGACACATTGAGTGAATTGTGTGGAGGCGCGCCATCTTGTTGATACCATAAGTCATTATGGTTCTGTACTAGCGGCTCAATTATTTGAGTCAATATGTCAGAATATCTATCTCCTAAGGGAGAACATTCTTCAAATAATGCAAACATGTGTAGTGTTCTATCTTACCAGTTAAAGTCCCATCATAAATGTGAACATCGAGAATTGCATTATTTTTGATGGCGCAAAAAACATTGAAACTCCAGGTCTCTTGAAAGTTCCATTGTCTGAAGTGGTGGTTGTTCTCTTCATCCCAATAATGACTGTTATGCCTATTGAAAGAACCATTCTTTGTGAATTTAGATTCATCTGTCCAAATTATACAGTCCAAAAAGTTTTCATTCTCCTGAAATCGAATCATCATAGCTTCGCAAAACTCTGTTCTCCTGACGAAATCAATTTCCTTCAAATGCTGTACCCTATTGAATTTATATGGGTGCATTTTATGTTTTTTTAATATTCTCCAAACACTCGATTGAGATAATCCCAGATCAATCTCGGCATCTTTGAGAGAATTTTGAGGATTCACACGAAAATATGCAAGAACTGTAATTTCGTTGTTCTCATCTTCTACTACACTTTTTTCTCTGTGTATAGTTTTCTTAACGAAGGATCCGACATTTCTCAAGTTTGTCATGGTTCTGTTAATGGTATCTCTCGTTGGTCTGGGTCGGTCAGGAAACCTCTCAATGAACAGTCGAATCGTTCTATCTACAACTTTATTACATTCTCCATGAAGTAGAATGAGATTTAAATAATCTTCATTGGTAAAATTAGGCATAGTGATAGATTTTATAACTCAATACGAATTATCACCAAATTAATAGTAAACACAAAATGCTACTGAATAAAGAGGAATTTGGCAGATGTAATTAATGATATCTATCATTAAAAAAAAGAATGTAAAACATGGTAAGTTTTTGCATATGGTTCATAAGGAATTATTTATTTATCACTGGAGAGAAAACCGATTAGTTGAAATAT
This sequence comes from Adalia decempunctata, assembly GCA_951802165.1. Classification (NCBI taxonomy): domain Eukaryota; kingdom Metazoa; phylum Arthropoda; class Insecta; order Coleoptera; family Coccinellidae; genus Adalia; species Adalia decempunctata. Next base: position 51,843,206 of record OX637697.1, read on the forward strand.
AGAGGTTTCCGATACAAATTCGAATCCAAATTTGCCATCTATTCAGGAACAACCTGTAACTTTTTTCTCTTGCATATTAGGGTAGTAAAATCTAAAACATGGTTTAAGTAACAGTTCCTGAAAATTTCATCTTTTTGGCGTGAAGGGAAAAGAAATAGCTGAAAATTCAAGACGTTTTTTGTGAATAACTCAGAAAATATCCACTTTAGGGCAAGGGTGTGATGCATACACTCACATTATTTTTTAACGTAGATTCAATATCTGCCATAAAAAATGGGGTTCTAATTTGAAAAAATTGATTTTTCACGATTTTGTCATCCCTAACTTTGAAAGCGATTTTTTCACCCCCTGTATCATGAATCGCGATTTCGATTCTTAAAGTGGATACATCAATCTTACATCTTGAAAAATCCCAAAAATGAAAATTTTCCATCCAAAAACCTGGAAGTTATTCTTGTTTCAGCGGAGCTCTATTTTCGTTTTTTTTTCGAATTTTCCCGCTCAGAGAGAATTTTCCAACCAAAACTGAAAAATGTTACATCAAAATAACTTGAAATTTTCTGAGGAATCTATTTCTGCAATAAAAAATGGTGTTCTAATTTGAAAAACGGAAGTTGACGTCATTTCCGGAAAAACCGGAGGTGCTCATGCCTTGAAAATATTTTAGATTTCATCAGCATCGTGAAGTACTTATAAGTGCTGAATTTCATGAAAATACGTTCAGTAGTTTCCCGTATAAATATGAGTGAGGTTCCTCATGAAAGACCCTGTATTATGAAGCGACACATTATGTACCTATATGTATTGTTCCATAGGTGGCGACATGAATAAAACACATTCTTGTTCATAGCTCGAAAACTACCGAGGATATCGAATCCATTTAAACGGCACGAATTGGCAAAAATTGAGCACTAAATAGTGACGAAAAATTTTTCCAAAGTTGGAATATGTTGGTGCCAACTTCACGCTGGCTGAAAAACAACAGTGAATATCTCAAAAACTACCAATGATAGGTCGGCACAAATGGGCACAAAAAATTGGCATTCAAATTTTTTCAAAGTTGGAATATTATGTTGGTGCGAACTTCACGCTTGCTAAAAAACAACAATGACTATCTCAAAAAAGTACCAATGATATAGGTATGTGATTAAAACGGCACGATAGGGCACAAATTGGGCACAAAATATTGGCATTCAAATTTTTTCAGAGTTGATGCTAAGTGTGAAGTGACACCAAGATTTTCAATCTGAAATAACTCGAAAACTAGAATTGATAATGAAGTCATTTAAATGGTACAAATTCAGCACCAAATAGGTATTGGCATTAAACTTTTTTTGAAATAAGAAGTTAGCACCAAAATTTTCAAACTCGAATACCTTGAAAACTATAATGGTGCTGGAATTGATTCAATCGGCGCAAATTGGGCTCTAGATATTGGGGATTACCTATTTCAGAATTTGTGCCGACATTTTTTGGCTCACTTCACACGGCCCAATCTGGAGAATGCTTGTATAGCTTGATCATTATGGGTCGGAATGCAGATGGTGAAATCATGCCGTGTATTGTAATCATGAAATCCCCAAGAAGTATCCAGCTTCGACAACTTACTGTGAACAAATAGCAGACAGCTCAAAATATGAATACATGGCAAAGTTATAGAATTCCGTGCTGAACGAACATCGGCCTGCATAATTCTTGCGGCTTTAGGTTGAATATCGGTCGAATGCAACTTTTCTGTGATATAAAAATTCTTGTACTCGTTGTTGAATCACCCCACAGGACTACATTATACTTGAATGGAAGGAGATAAGCTGCAAGCAGACCATCCAGAGGAAACGAGTTTTTGAGGCGACTAAGAGCAAAAAAAAGACCCATGCAATTTTTTGCTAAGATGATCGATATCACAGTGCCATCTCAAATGGCCGTCAACGTGCACTCCCAAAAATTTAACGCTGTCAGCCGACTCAAGTTGGCGGGCGGTCTCTGCATTGAACCATAAAAGTCACGTGAGGAATAGATTCCCTAATCCCTTTATTGGAAATGAATTATCTCGGAGTCCAGGTGATAGCCGAGGTACCCTTGAAGGTTTTTTTGTCCTTTATTTTGAGGAATGCAACCGCCTCCTGATGGTACTGGTTGAGACTACCAGTCGATAGGTCCTCAAAAAATGACTTCGAAGGGCAGTTACAGATACCGTTCGATTCCGTAAAATTGAAGTAAAATTTCCCTTGCAGATTTTACTTTGGATCGTCTGGCACCGGATGCCGTGCAACGCGAGGGGCGGGGGCAAGACTTGACGATGTGTGTATATTCAGAATTTTTGTAGTCCACAGTGAATAATTAGGAACACAACTAAAGTAAACAAAGCATTCTGTGGCCCATGCCTCAGTATATTCGTTAACGGTAGGAGCTAGGAACATAGAAAAGTTATTCTATGCTCCTAGGTAGGAGTGTGTGGCTACGTCTATTCCACCGATAATTGCAGGAATATGGCAACGTCATTACCGAAAGGTCTATGAAATGTTCATAGAAGAGTATTGTACTAGGCCACTAGGGGGATATAGATTGAGGAAACCTAAATTGAATCAAAAACCTTTGTTTATAAGATATTTTTCGGGATTTTTTCGAGTAAAATATGAACAGATTATTTGTGTTCACGAACTGAATAAAATACATGAGCTCTCTTGGAGAGAAGAATGGACTGCTGTACCACTTTTTTTCATCACGAGAGTTAAAAAATGAAATGGATATATGAAATAGAAATAAATACCACAAAGTTAACACTAAACACTGTAGGGAATGGTACGGTTGGTCTGAATTGATGATATGTTTCTGCTAGTTTTCTTCCTTGTGTGCGTGTAGCCTTTATCTAACTAATTCACTGTGTTAGGTACGAATTTATAACGAGTCCCGACTTTGGGGAAGAAAGCTAAAGTATTTATATGTCTGTTGAGGCGAGCCTAGCCGTATCGTGGTTGCGACATAGGCAAAGGTATGATCGAACTGAACAGATAGGAAAAAAGTATCTGTGGTCTGGTGACACGACCATAGGAAAATCGAGAACATAATAAATCTTGGTATTATTCTTAAACGAAGTCCATCCGAAGTATGAACTTTGTGGTATCAAACAAATGAAAAATCTGAATTTTGAACACAAACTAATCGTCAGGATCATCGATGGAGAAAGCTTATTTGGTAGAAGAAATATTTCAATTGCAGGTATAATTGAACCAAGCTTAGTGTTTCGTTAAGAAATATCGTGTTTTCTACATTTTTATTCCAATGAAGTTAGTACAGGGTGTCTGGTGGCAGATTTATGTTTTGAAATACGAATATTTCAACAAGTAATAAACTGCGCGGGGGGAGGGTAGTGTCGTTGGAATCAGTGGTCATGCGGATTTCTTTGTCACAATGTCGCATTGGTCGAATGAGCATCGCGCGTTCGCCATCGAGGCATTTTTCAAGAGTAACGATTCGTACGTAATTGCTCGTCGACAATTTTGTTCACACTTCGATATTCGACGGATAAGTGATGGGCCGAGTGTGAATTTAATTCGTTCCTGGGTGCAAAGGTTCCGCACAACTGCTTCGGCTATAAACACCCCACGGCCAGGGCCCAGTCGATCTTCAAGGACTCCCGGAAACATTGAACTGGTTGAAGAGAGTTTACGTGAAAATCCACGACTTTCGATACGGAAAGGGGCAGCCTCACTGGGACTTCCCAGAGCGATTGTTCATGAAATTTTAAGAAAGGATCTAAAGTTCCATCCATTCAAAATTCAAATCGTTCAAGAACTTAAAGAAAATTGACGAACTATTGTGAACCTAAAAGAAAATATTCATCGACAAATCAGCAAAATTGAACCGAGTTTGCTGCAACGTGTGGCGCAGAACACGAGGCTCCGTTTTGAACAGTGTGTAAAACTCGATGGAAAACATTTGGATGGTATAATTTTCAAAAAATGAAATCCGCATGATTATTTTGTCATTCAATGTTTTAATTAAAATGATATGTCAAATAGCATTTTTTTTATTCAACTTTGAAAATATAAATCTGCCACCAGACACCCTGTATTTGATTATTAAGTACAAATATTGAATCAATTTTATTTCCAATGACTTTTTAATCTTATTAACAGAGCCGATTTCGAAAAAATGGAAAATGAAAATAAGGTTTCTTTAAATCCCAAGAATTTTTAGTTGGAATTTATGTCCAGGTAAAAGACTCACCCTGTATACTGAGTCCAAAGCTTCAAAATACAAACTGGGATTTCGTCCCAACCATGTGAGGAGTCATTGGAAAATGCAGTAACAATACTTCAATAAGCAGTATAAATAATGATTCTGAATATAAACACAATATCGTGAAGACCGTGCCATTTGAAGGCAGGAAAATCGTTTTTATCTATAAACCACGCAACTTTCGGCGTATTCAGTAACTAGCTACGCGCGAAAGCTCTGAAACCTAGGTTATATCCTGATCGATTGTTGAATATATCGGCTGGTTCCGCTGTAGAATATTTTCCTTCTTGCATCTTGGCTACCCGAACATTCGTTCAGAATGTTTAGATTAATTGAAGTACATGATTGAATGTTCGAATACATATTTGTCGTTGTGACTGGCTGTTGCCCGCGCTTATCCTGACTAGGATATCTTGCTAGTCAATAAGATGATAAATCCTCAGGATCACTGTGAAATGATTTCTGAAATAATAAAAATTTACAAACATTAAATGGTCTTTTAAACTTTGTTTATTTTGTAGAATGTGCCATGGCTGTGCGAATAATGTCTTCCGTAGAGAAACCTTCTTGCCAGGAAAATGGGAACTATAACCCAATTCAATGCAGACGAGGATCTTGTTATACAGTCGATGAAAACGGAAATCAGATATATGTGTAAAATCCTTGACAATTTATAGTGAGAAATGGAACCTAAATTTCATCCACTTACATGAATGTTTGATGAGGAAGAAAATATGAATAAATATACATACCTGCGAATATTTCTTTGGATATATCATCCCTGAACATAACTACACTCAGAGAGTGCAACATAGATACATCGAAACTCTTGTGTAACGATTCTGAATTAAAAATTGTAACCAAACATTGTAGCTGATAAAAGGAAGGGATTTTGCTCTGAACACAACTATACAATTTTTATACTTTTTATTTATTTGCTTCGAATATTCTACCACCAAAAAAAAATTAGCTATCCAAAATTTAAGTAGAAGGGTAGGTATCTTTTTAAAAAAACTAGGTCCTTCCTCTAGGCAGAGGGTGTTTTTAACACGTTTTTGGGACATCCTTCAACGTCTTTCTTAAATTTTCAGCGATTTTCGTCGAAATTTCGTGGATTTCAAGAAATATCAGGTTTGACGTTTAACAAATGTGAGTTGTAGTCTCCTACATTGGAAAGTGTCTAACTAAATGCGAAGAACGAAGAGTTTTCTCGGCGTTACGTAAAAGGTTTCGTTCGATTGAGTCGATATTTGAGACGGTTTGTCTGAAAACTGTTGGGATTGGAGAACCACATGTTCCTCCTCCCAATATCAGAGGGGAATATGAAAATTCAAATTCTGAAAATCAAAGGATCTACGCCACTGCTACTCAGGATGGATTGATCTATTTCCACAGTGAACCAGTTGGCGATAAAATTCATAATGCACTGAGTCAGGTAAAGATAACAATTACATATATTTTTTCCTGTATTTCTTTGGGTATCTCATACGGAAGCAGAAGTTTGGCCAATTCTTTGAATATCTGAATACCCCTTTTTTTTACGTAACGCCATTGAATAACACACTTTCGTTGTTAGCAAATTTGTATAGGATAATATCAGGTTTTTCTTTTTCATATCGGAGAACGTGGTATGCGCACCACTCTATTTTTTCATTATTTTCTTTTCAGTCTTGCTTCAACAAATATGATGCATCCACACATAAAAAGGATTTCTTCGTCTAATATATACAGGCTGTCCGGTAAACTTTGTACAATATTGAAACTGGTGATAGACCAGGTCATGACTGTTCAGAATATCAGAATTTCACCTCGGTAAAAATATCACCATTTTCGAGATAATGGGCATTTTCTAAATATCTAGAAAATCACTACCTCACCTCCGTTTTTTGAGTGCTATGTCTACAAATTGAGACTAATTCAAATATTTTTGTACGTCTGAAAGCATCACTCATCATTAATCTTCAGCAACAAAGATATTTGAATTAGTCTCAATTTGTAGACATAGCACTCAAAAAACGGAAGTGAGATAGTGATTTTCTAGATATTTAGAAAATGCCCATTATCTCGAAAATGGTGATATTTTTACTGAGGTGAAATTCTGATATTCTGAACAGTCATGGCCTGGTCCATCACCAGTTTCAATATTGTACGAGGTTTACCGGACACCCTGTATACAGGGTGAGTCTTTGACTTGTACATATATTTTAACTATAGATTCTTGAGGCCAAAGGAAACCTTTTTTTCATTTTCCATTTTTCCGAATTCGGCTCTGTTAAAAAGATATAGCCATTTGAAAAAAAAATAGTGCTGAGTCTGTGCCTGGATACTGTTGGGTAGAATTTCAGTTAAACAACTGAAGTGCGGTTCAATTTTACTGAATGAGAATTTTACCAAGTTTTTGAATAGAAAAATAAGAGAGCTAATGGACTGTATATATTTATGAATAGTTATTGAAACCCAACACAAATGAAAGGATAAATGCACCCAAATTAACAATTGCAAGGTCTTACCTATTTCAGCAAAACGGCCAACCAGATCTCGTCGGTTACTCCTATTTCCATGAACAGAGTGATCGAGCTCGACAAACGAACATGGAATGAAGCTTATGACGTTAAAATCCGTTGCTAAAAATGTCAAAGTAGGAACACTTATCCTTGTGGCCAAATAATAACCACGCCACTGGTAACAGTACTTTTCGAACCAAATTCGCACAAACGAATGTTCTTGAATGAATGTAATTCGAATGAATCGAAATCACTAGAAATGTGAAACACAAGAAAAACTGAACTTTTCTAGATTCACGAAAGGAAACAGAATAAATATTTAATTAGTGGAAGCAGATATATTGTATTCACGATTACGGCAATCAATGAACTGAACTGAAAAATGAAATGGAATAAAAATACGACATATGTTACACAGCTGACAAGTGACGATCTTCTCGCACCTAAACTCCATATGGGATTTCCCCAAGTACGGAGAAATTGAATTAATTTCGAAAGGAATAAAAATGAAAAATTCAGAAAAGTTATCTGAACCGTTCACTTGGCGTGAACAAAACAGGCCGCCGTAAAATTGTGTGAATTTTACAGAATATTGGAAGCAGTGAAATTAAATCTAAAATCTAACAAACTAATATCTAAAAAATTGAGGAGAATTTGAAGTGAGCGCTTAAAATTAAATATCGATCGGAACCAAACGTGTTAAGGCTCTTGTATATTGACCGGCCGCGGTTTTTATAGACGCAACTCGAATCGTACCATCGGGTCCCGGATGCAACTCGATTATACGTCCGATAGGCCAAGTGCCAGGTTTGGAATCTATGCCCTTAATGAAAACTAAATCTCCAATAGATGGACAAGCGTTTTGTGTTTTCCATTTATTACGCTGAATCAAAGTGTGGAGATATTCGTGTGACCATTGCTTCCAGAATTGTTGAAACAATTTTTTATGTTGTTCCCAACGTTTGATGGGCGTTTGAACATTATCAAGCGTCAATTCGGGAATGGACAACAATGGGGCGCCTATCAGGAAATGTCCAGGTGTTAAAAAGTCCGCGGAATCGGAGGGATCAGAGGACAAGGGGCAAATTGGTCTACTATTTAAAACCGCTTCAATACGAGTGAAAATCGTTGCAAGTTCCTCAAATGTACAAGCAACCGAATTTAGAGATTTGAGAAGCAGACGCTTTGCTGATTTAACACCGGCCTCCCACAAACCTCCGAAATGGGGGGCATATGGAGGAATAAACTTCCATTTGATGGATCTCTTCGACAAATTATCGCATATATCGACATTATTTGATTTCAAGAACTGAGAAACCCCATCAAGATAGCGTGAAGCTCCGACGAAATTGCTACCATTATCGGACCAAATTTCTTGAGGAAGGCCTCGTCTAGCGATAAATCGATCTAAGGTCGATAAGAAGGCCTCCACTGTGAGGGACGAGACTAGTTCCAAATGAACTGCCTTGGTGACGAAACAAATGAAGAGAGCAAGATATGCTTTCATCATTGTTGGTTTGCGCGAATTATTTGACCGATAGGAAAAGGGGCCAGCAAAGTCCACACCCACCTTACTAAAAGGACGTGAAATATTGACTCTGGGGGCAGGTAGAGGAGCCATGAAGGGTTGATAAGTTGTACCTCGAAACCTTGTGCATGTTATGCATTTTCGAATGCACTCTCGAACCAGATTTCGTAAGGACAGAATCCAATAATTTTGCCGAATTAAAGACATCGTCGTGTTAGGACCGGAATGAAGCGAGATTAAATGAAATTGGAGACATATTAAACGTGAAAATGGACAGTTTTTCGGAAGCAAAACTGGATGCTTAGCACTCTGTGGTAAAGAAGAGAATTGTAATCTTCCTCCTACCCTGATCAATCCTGCAGAATCGATATAAGGATTCAAAGATCGAAACGATTTCTCGATTGATTTTTTTTGAAATAAATTCTGGCGCAATTTATCGAAATAGTGTTGCTATGTGATTAACACTATGGATTGAAGGGCTTCCTCCAGCTCATCCTGAGAAATTGGGCCGGACATTCGTGACGCTGAATTGGTTTTGTGGTGACAATTGACAATGAATCTTCTTATATAGGCGAAGACTCGTTTTACTCTATTTAAAGTTGAAAAGTTCTCGATAACCATTAAAAGCGGATTTACTGGAGGCTCATTTGCGGTTGCAACATTAATGTTAGTTTTGAATTCAATTAGGGGAGCTGAATTCAGATCACAATCGGTGAAAGGTGGTGGCCAATTGGAAACTGGAGTAACCAAGAAATCAGGACCATGAAGCCAAAAATTGTGAATTCTTGGGGTGAGAAATTGTTGAGGCGTGAGACCTCGAGATGGCAAATCAGCTGGATTTGACTCGGTGGACACATGATGCCATGAAACGTCAGAAACTAAATCGTTTATCGCGACTACACGATTGGCAACAAACGTTTTGAGGCGATGAGGGGGTGTTGTCAACCATGACAGCACAATTTGAGAATCTGAAAACAGACGAACTTCAGATATTCTAAGGGGAAATTTATTGTCCAGAATCATTCTGACCAATTTAGCCAACAAAACCGCAGCAGATAGTTCCAATCGAGGAACCGAAAGTGTTTTTAATGGAGCTACCTTTGATTTAGCGGCCCACAAGTGCGACGAAATGCGATCCTCAACCGTAACGGAAAGATAAACAGAGGCTGCGTATGCCTTCTCAGATGCGTCACAGAAACCCGCTAATATGATATGACAATCAGGTGAAGAAACGACAGAGCGAGGAATCTTGAGCATTGAAAGTGCTCGAATATCGCCGACGATTTTCGACCATTCGTCCGAGTAAGAATCACTTAAGGGTTCATCCCAACTTAATTTTTCCGACCACAATTTCTGCATTAATAGTTTCATTAAAACTACAATGGGAGCCAAAAACCCAACCGGATCAAAAATACGGGCTATATATGAAAGAATGGATCGTTTACTTGGCTTTTCAGTGAATTCCTTCACATTGAAACCGAATGAATCTATTTTTGGAATCCAAGTTAAACCCAAAATCTTAATTCCCGTTGAATCGTCGTCGAAGTTTAATTGTGATTCAATGTGGTCTGATGGCAAATCATCCAAGATATTAGGACAATTACTAGACCACTTTTTTAATGAAAAATCGCCCTTGTTGAGCAGTTCACGAAGTTCATTACGCAATTTCACCGCCTGTTGAATGTCGAATGCACCGGTAATAATGTCATCAACATATATATCATTGAGGATAACCTGCGATGCCTCAGGATGAATTTTACCCTCATCAAAAACGAGCTGATTTAAAACTCGAATAGCTAAAAATGCCGAAGGTTTCAAACCATAAGTGACCGTATTCAATTCAAATTCGGTAACAGGTTCATAAGGAGATGAACGCCAATAGATATGTTGATATCTGCGATCGGCCGGACACACTAGAATCTGCCTGTACATCTTCTCGATATCGGCACAAATTGCTATAGGGTACATTCTAAACGAAAGCAAAATTATGCGAATGTCTTTTTGAAGTTTAGGACCACCTAACAGTCTATCATTCAATGATGAACCGGACATATCTATATCGGAAGCGTTAAAAACAACTCGAAGCTTTGTTGTCGAACTTGACTCTTTAGGAACGACGTGATGTGGTATCACGTATTTATTAGAGGTGTTAGCAGGTGACATGTGATTTAATTTTAGATACTCGAACATGAAATTTTTATAAGTATCATAAGATTCAACATCTCTCATTAATCGCTTCTCTAGGGACAAATACGATTTGAATGACCTATTTGAATTATAAGAGAGATCCGGAGACGTATTCTCTAATTTGAAAGGTAGGGAAACTATGTATCGGCCATTTCCATCACGAGAATGAGTGGATAGGAAATGTTTTTCGGCAATGACCAAAATTTCTGTAGCTGATCATTGAGGGCAGATTGGGCGAAAAGAACCGATTTGAAAGAAGAATAGGATTCCTTTATAGGACCTATGATAGTCCAACCGAAAAATGTGTTAACGGCTGTGGGATGAATAGGAGACGAAATTCGACCATCGCGATCGAAAACCAGCGAATACGTATCAGCGCCCAAGAGTACATCTATTGGTTGAGAAATGTGGAATTTTTCATCAGCCAAATTTAAATGCTGAAAATGTTTGAATATTTCCGGTGATAAGGGAGCAGAAGGAATATTATTTGTTATTTCCGGCAATACAATGGCATCCACCTGTAAGAACTGTGATCCCAACCTAGGATACATCCGGCATTCTACTAAACCTAACGGTCTTGCATTTGATTGACCAATGCCAGAAATAGATATATTGACAGGGTCAATTTTCAAACCTAATCTTTCGACTAGGGGTTGACTAATGGCTGAAATCTGGGATCCAGGGTCTAAAACTGCTCTTACAGATATCATTGAACCGTCAGCGGATTCTATTCTCGCTTGAACAGTGCCAAGAAGTACTTGATTTACTGAGGCCGATTTCCTATTGATGTGATAGGAATTAATAACATCATTTGAAGAAATGGAATGAGAAGTTGAAGGCTGATTTTCAACATGATTTGTTTTACCTAGAGTACGAGATGGTACATTTGATTGATTGGCAGATTCATTATTAGAGGAAGATTCGTTATCGGGATGGAGACTGGTGTGATGACGATTCGACCTACACAATCGACACGAATTTTTGGAAGCGCAATCTTTGAAATTGTGTAGACCAAGACAGTTGAAACAGCGCTTGGAATTTTTCAAAAATTCGAATTTGTCTTGTCTTGACAAATTCATATAGGAGGCACAGGCGAATAAGGGATGCGAATCAGAGCATTTCGGACAACGAAACTTTCTTGAATTCTGGAAGCTACGTGAATCATTGGAGCTTTGAGAGGTGGATGCAGAATTTGCGAGTAAAACATTTTTTGTTCTATTTTTATCTGAATGTGATGAACTGAATGGGGTTGATTTGGATGCAGATCTGGAAGAACTTTGTTCGTAAAATTCCTGAGCCTTTAGCTGTTGCGTTACGAATGCAATCAAGGTGCTATATGCGGGAATCTCGGATGAATTTAACTGACTTTCAAACGCTTTTCTCGTGTAAGGGTCAACATTACGCAACGTTATGGAAAACAGAAGGAAATCTGATAAGTCCTTTATATTCAGCGCTTTTATTGCATTGACAGAATTTTGGTGGCAGTTTAAAAATTCTTTAAGATGCGAGACCGAATTATTATTCGAAGCTTTGAAATTAAGAATTTCGTTCAAATACATCGTAGCCAACATACGAGGATTCTGAAAGCGCGATTTCAAAGCTTGATAGGCCAACTCATCATTTTCAACTGACAATTGTAACCCCGATATGACCGCAAGAGCATCATTTCTCAGATAAGATTTCAACAGTTGAAACTTTTGTATGGTTGTCAAACTGTTGTTTTCATGGACCGAAGAATTAAATAGCTGGAAAAACTCAGGCCACTCAGCGCTTTCGCCAGAAAAGGGGCGAATATTAATTTTTGGCAGCAAAATGGATTCATTTGAACTCGGAGCTTGCGAACTCGACGCAGGTGTCGACAAAGCTTCCTGTCGTTTCAGAGACAGAAAAAGCCCAGTTATGCGTGCAATCACTTCAGCAAACGCCAACTCTGACTTTGCCGTCTCTATACGATCTTCTGATAACAATTCGTAATTCAATTCCATTATTTCCTCCTGTATTTCTTCAAATTTAGATTCATAACTAGAAATCCTCTCTCGGTATGCTTGCAATTCGAAAAGCTTTGTACCATCATAATCTTTCACTCTGTGCCAGATTCCGGTGATGGTAGAAAATATGTTGGCCCGTTTGTCAACCAACTTATCCAATGTTTTATTGCCTGTATCTGTCTTCGGTGGCATTGTTATGAAGAAGTTCAATAAGAAACAGAGACAAACAGCAAAAAATGAATTAAAAAGGAATGAAATTGAATATCTCGATGGAAACAGATGTATGCGACCCGTCAGCTGTGGAACGATGTTGCCAGACTGCGCTGATCGTCGTATATTTGAATATAAAATGGCCGCTATAAAACTAAGATTTTTGAATTTTTGACTGAAACTTTCAAATTTTGAGGAAATAAGCTTGAGATTGAGCTTAATATCCGGCCCGAAGGACCAATACGTGTTGGGTAGAATTTCAGTTAAACAACTGAAGTGCGGTTCAATTTTACTGAATGAGAATTTTACCAAGTTTTTGAATAGAAAAATAAGAGAGCTAATGGACTGTATATATTTATGAATAGTTATTGAAACCCAACACAAATGAAAGGATAAATGCACCCAAATTAACAATTGCAAGGTCTTACCTATTTCAGCAAAACGGCCAACCAGATCTCGTCGGTTACTCCTATTTCCATGAACAGAGTGATCGAGCTCGACAAACGAACATGGAATGAAGCTTATGACGTTAAAATCCGTTGCTAAAAATGTCAAAGTAGGAACACTTATCCTTGTGGCCAAATAATAACCACGCCACTGGTAACAGTACTTTTCGAACCAAATTCGCACAAACGAATGTTCTTGAATGAATGTAATTCGAATGAATCGAAATCACTAGAATTGTGAAACACAAGAAAAACTGAACTTTTCTAGATTCACGAAAGGAAACAGAATAAATATTTAATTAGTGGAAGCAGATATATTGTATTCACGATTACGGCAATCAATGAACTGAACTGAAAAATGAAATGAAATAAAAATACGACATATGTTACACAGCTGACAAGTGACGATCTTCTCGCACCTAAACTCCATATGGGATTTCCCCAAGTACGGAGAAATTGAATTAATTTCGAAAGGAATAAAAATGAAAAATTCAGAAAAGTTATCTGAACCGTTCACTTGGCGTGAACAGATACATTCTCTGGAAACACTTCAAAGTTCATATTTTTCGATTGAAATTGAGGTGATTAGATGTTCTGGGTGATACAATTAGAAAATACTCAAGCACTAACCTTATTCCAATAAGAATGTAACAAAAACGATATTTCCTAACAAAAACACTGTCCGATTATTTCTTCAATTGAAAAGCCATATTTCTTTCACCAAAATAAGTTCCTTCTTCGATTTTCCTGAAGATTAGTTTATAAACACTAATAATTGGTTAATATTTTCCTCGATATTTTGGAACGATCTCATGAAAATTGGTTTCTCACCAACCTATTCTAACTCCATCAACCTAAGTCAGATGATTCGAGGTCAATGACCTAACCTAACTCATCTTCTGTGATATGATATTCCACAGAACACGGCCATCTAAAGACTAAAGTCTTTAGAAGGCCGTGCACAGAACCTGTCTAAGCACAGAACTCTAGAGAAGACGATGCCAGATTGCCGATTTTCTCTTCAAACAATGCGAACTCAAGAAAGCAGTACGTCCCCTATATATATATATATATTCTTATGAAATGGAGCTGTACAGATTTGATTCCAAATATGGCATGTGTCTCGAAAAGGCAACAAGGAACAGATCATTCAAACAAACATATTGATCCATTCCCCGCTCCTAATCTCAGTATTAGCAGAGGAATGTCAAACGGGGCACCATACAGTTCTGCGTATGATGCAAGAGCACAGATAAAAACCTCAGCAAAAACTCTGTCTCCCCGTATAAGTGTAGGGATATTGGATTTGTGTACAAATATTCATATTGGAGGGCATCTTCTTCGAATGTAAATCCTTCTTCATTTCTTCAAAGGGGTTGACAAAGCATTTTTAAATAATCTGAAACAAAAACCAAAGGGAGAAAAAAGGAAAAGCAAAATCCACTAATATATTCAAATTGTTTTGAAGGATGAACTATCACAATCGCTAACGGCTAAAGGCGTCTAGGCGTGGCTCTTTGGAGATGCCAAACGAGTTCTGATTCTTGCCGATATAGCGCTACGATATAGCCAGGCAGACAGGCGGGACAGGCCGTTGTGTTGTGGTTGTTCTGTTTCTGTGTCTCGAACCGCAGGCCAGTCTATGATAATGAAAGACGCTTAAACGGGATAACCTTAATTATCTATCTAAATTTACTTGCAGATAATAAAGCAAACAGGTGATGATTGTGATGTGCAGACCGTGTAGTGTCGATTGATATCTCCAAGAGGATAATATTGTTGAGATAGATATTTTCCTGAAAGACCGGTAACAATAAATTTTCAATAGAAACTGTGCTTATAGACTGTGTAATTTCATTTCATGCTTCTCAGAATTCAATTATTACATCGAACGTTTTTCCATCATGTAGATTTTAGTCTTGACGAAGTTGATGAACATTGACAACGTTGTTAATTTGTTAAGATCAGAGAATACATAATATTCGATGATATTTAATTCAGGGTTGCATTCAGTTTTTTTATGAAATTCATGATTTTTTCCTCGAATTTGTTCGTATACAATTAGGAATAACTCGAAAACGACGCGTTTTATTGAAAAAATATAAGAATACTTTTATTTTCTAAAATGGTTGATTCTTTCGAAAATATGAACCGTTTATCTTTTTCGAGTGATTTTATAGTATTTTTGCATTAATTCATGAGACGAGTAGGCTGTAACTCTTATACTAGAAGGAATATGGAATAAGTTTCAATTGAGGAATATGCACCATGAATAGAGTAAACAGTCAACCAAAATTCAGTTCATTCGGATTATCGGTTTCGAATATATGGAAAGAATAGTGTTAATTTCATGGATTTTTGACACCCTGTATCTTTCAAACGGAACCGAATTTTGAAAAATGGTATAGGAAAAAAGTGTTTCGTTTGATGAGAGGAATCTACAGTCAAAATATATGTACAAGTCAAAGACTCACCCTGTATATATTCTTTTGAAAGAGAGAATTACATACTGTTTTGTAATATCAAACATATATGGCATATGAAATATGCTTTGTATCAAGAGTATGGCTTGTTTATATATACTGGAGTAAACGATCGCTTGATCTAAGAATTTCTTATTTCCAAATCAGTACTCTCTGACCAAGCATATAGATTGCTTGAAATATAAAAAAATACACATTCCTTGTATGAATGAAAAAACTTTACTCTAAATAAGAAACACGTTACTTAGATAATGAAGACATTCATAATCTTCATTTGGAAAGACCTTCTCTTGAATCGAATCACAAAAATTCATATTATAAGCTGTAGCTCATTCATATACCAAAAGATTAGTTGTACATATTGGACCAATAAAGACATATTGAATTGAGATAGAGTCTTCTTCATTTGAAAACCCCACCGTGATGGGGTAATGAAATATTAGGTTGAATTGCAAATATCATATTTCTGAATAAAGATTTCATTTGATTGATTTGAAATATAAAAATTACTTGCACTAAAAAAATAGATCTTCATTTGAGAACTTCACTGTGATGATGAAAAAAAATTTTGGCTCGGGAATGGAAGAAAATCCATTTCATGAAAAAACATTTATTGAAACATGTACAGGGTATCCCATTTTGGGCACTTTTACGGGATATCTCCGTTATTTTTAACGTTAGCGGGATGCGGTTTTCGCGACAGCATGCTACTTTTTTGTGAAACTAAAGATGGCGCAATCAGTTTTTGCATAGCCCTCTTAGTTTTTGCTATACAAGGTGAAAATGAAAAGTATCACTTTTTAATCACCTCCTGTATCTCAGTTGTGCTTAAACTTGGAGAAATGGTTGGTACGCATTCCTATAGATTTTTTTCCGTGGAATCCAGTGGCGTAGTCAGTTTTTCAATTAAACTTTCAATTTATGAGTTATTGAGCGAACATATGTTTTTTTAAATTGGACACCCTGTATATTATTTTTTATTCTTATTAAGCACAATCTCAGCTTTTCAAAAACATATTATTTTATGCATTTATTCTCAAAAACAAGCACAGAATCCAAGATTTTGTAATTCAATTGTCAATAACTAAGCAGTAGGCTATGACTGTTTATTAAAAACAAAAAATTAATGTCAAGATTTCGTTAGAAATCGAAAATAATGTTAACATAATATCTACATCACATGATCTAATATTCAACTTTATTTAATTTGCAATTTTTTGAAAATTTAAATAATTGATTACCTATAAATACCAATTATTAAATGTTCATTAGAGAATCCAAAACAATAACAAAATTTTGTAATTTTGTTTTATAGATGCTGTTCAAAATGACGGCCATTTTCCCGTATACAAAATCTGCAGAGTTTCGTTATTCTTTTAATGGCGTTCAAAAGAATCATAGGCCTTTTTTGCAAATTTTCAAAGGCCAAAATAATTGCCGCACGAAGCTCCGCTACTGAATTATATTTTCTTTTATGAATTGTATTTTGCAGATAACCCCATAAAAAAAATCTAAAATTGACAGATCCGGAGATCGAGGGGGCCATCTTACAGGCCCGTGTGGACCAATCCATCTTTGCGGAAAGTTATGATCTAGAAATGGCCTTACAAGTCCAGAGTTGTGGCTTGGAGCACCGTCTTGTTGGAGATAAACGGCACCCTAATGGGCCAACGGAACATTGTCCATCAACTCTGGAATAACTTCCTCAAGGATTTCTTGATATCGACGAGCTGTAAGACCCCCTTCAAAAATTCGATAAGCAATTCGTCTTCCCAAAATAAAACAAGATACCCCAACCCCAAAGCGTCCTTGTTGTGCTATCTCAAAAATTAAATGATGATTTTCACTAGACCAGGTTCTTGAATTATGACGATTAAGGATTCCAGCTCTTGAAAAGAAGCATTCATCAGACCAGATAATAAGTCTCCCAAAGGTGTCATTGGTACGGATTTGCTGTAAATACCATTGGCAAAACACCAATCGGCGCTCGGCTGCTCGGCATCACCGGGGTGCAGTAAATGTTGAATTGAACTATATGAAATTTATACGGATGATACTTATATATTTTTTCAAATTCTGTGGGCATTGGATTTTGACACGCCAGTTGCTTCCTCTATCTGGTTACATGACGATGATGGGGTTGCTTCTACATAACCCAATACATGCGTTTAATTTATCTCTCTGTCTTCTTTCGTGTATATTTTAGGACGGGGCTTAGTAAAGGATCCGTTTTCAATCAAATCTAATTTAAGGCGGGCAAATATGTCATGAAAAGGTTGTCTTCTTTCTGGATATCTAAATATTCAAAAAAACAAATAAGATTAGAACGTAAAACCATAGCGCTCCTAAAGGTTACCTTTGAAAGTATAGTTCCGATGCTTCCTGGCAATTTTCATTGCTTTGGATGAAACAAACAAGCATGTCATATTTCTCGTAATTTCCGTAAGCAGCCATAATGAGAAAAACTTAAAACTGAATAATTAATATAATATAATAAATAATAAAAACTGAGAGAACTGTAAACTTTCAAACCAACCAACAAAGGTTTGACATTTATTTTTTGTTTTCAATAAACAGCCATAGAGCCTACTACTTATTTATTGACAATTG
Source organism: Adalia decempunctata (assembly GCA_951802165.1). Classification (NCBI taxonomy): domain Eukaryota; kingdom Metazoa; phylum Arthropoda; class Insecta; order Coleoptera; family Coccinellidae; genus Adalia; species Adalia decempunctata. Next base: position 51,861,404 of record OX637697.1, read on the forward strand.
AATTACAATATCTTGAATTCTGAGCTTGGTTTTGAAAATAAATGCATAAAATAATATGTTTTTGAAAAGCTGAGATTGTGCTTAATAAGAATAAAAAATAATATACAGGGTGTCCAATTCAAAAAAACATATGTTTGTTCAATAACTCAAAAACGGAAAGTTTAATTGAAAAACTGACTACGCCACTGGATTCTACGGAAAAAATCTATAGGAATGCGTTTCAACCATTTCTCGAAGTTTGAGCACATCTGAGATACAGGGGGTGATTAAAAAGTGATACTTTTCATTTCCACCCTGTATAGCAAAAACTAAGAGGGCTGTGCAAAAACTGATTGCGCCATCTTTAGTTTCACAAAAAAGTAGCACACTGCCGCGAAAACCGCATCCCGCTAACGTTAAAAATAACGGAGATATCCCGTAAAAGTGCCCAAAATGGGATACCCTGTACATTATCACAATGGTGTCAATAACAAAATATGCCATTCGTATACAAAAAAAACTTCCTTTTGACATCATTATTTCATATTTCCTCATCGAATTGCTACATAAAATTCATCAATTACTTTGTGTTAATTGTGGGTAGAAAATTAAAAATGTCATTTTTGTCAACCATCATATTCATGCTGTGATTTTTCCACCTAATATGCCTTGAAGTGTTGATTAAATCCAATGGTTGACAACAGTTCCCCAAAAATATATAGGTATGTATTATGATTTGACGATTTATGTTTGAAAATGCCCTTTAACCTAAAAAAAAATTGGATTTTCATCTTCATATTCAGTAAATGCCACCGACTTCATTCCATATTTAATTCCATTTATTTCATACCATGCAACACTGAAATAACTGTTTTCATGTTGAAAAATTATACCCTCATAATCAATATGATGAACAGGTCCACGTGATATCTTTTATCATCCATTTGCTCCGACAAAAAGCCATAAAAATCTTTCAACTGGGATTTCAGTTTTTCTTCCATTTTGCACAAGCACAATTATTAACTGCGTAGTGAACACCAAATGTACAAAACCCGGCAAATCGCACTGATCAACAGGAGCAGGATGCACCCTGCAAAAGCCTCCGGCGACTGAATCTGTAATGGTTGATCCAAGAAAATACTTTATATAATGTCTTGGGACAAGAAATTTTGATTTGTTTTACAAGAAGCGTAGTTTTCTTTTCGTATATTTTCAATAGATAATTTTCTATATTAGAGACACCAAATAACTTTGCATCAAATACATTATTTCAGAAGAAGAAGGCGTTATCTCCATTCAAGAATTCAGAATTGAAAAAATGTATCATCTCCCATGAAGATGAAGATTTCTTCAATGAAAAAATACTTTATCTATTATCTTCAAACAAGAAATATTGCGTTTCGTCTTTCAAGAATATAAGTTGTATTTCCTGAATACTATTGATTATTTGGATGAAGAATATTTAGTAAAACTGAGTAAATATTTCAAATAATTGATTTTATATATTGCCATTGGAGATATTCAATAACGTTGTATCAAATACATTATTTTAGAAGAAGAAGGTGTTTTCTTAGTTCAAGAATTCAGAATTGAAAAAATGTATCATCTTCAATAAAGAAATTATTTTTGTCCACGACTTCCCTATTATCCTTACATTTCGAATGATCTTTGAGAAACGTAATGATAGTCATCTTTCACCGGTGAATAATGGCAGTGAATAATGATTCATTAATCACTGCTAAACATTCACTTCTGAATTCGAACCCGAGACGCACTTTTTCCACGATGGAAAATTGACTGCCAACCACCAAGCTATCAGAGCGATGACAATTAAGAGAAAAAATAACCACTTAATGTTTTCTTCTATGAGTCCCATTCAGTTTGACAAACTGATATTCGAAACGTCTGTTTTCAACGCATTGTGCCTCCCATGAATTGTAATTCTTCTCGAAGATACCTGCATAATAGTCATGAAGAAATGTTGTATACTCCACCAGAAATAAGAGAGGCTGCAAGAAATACTGCATTACATCTATTGCCGGAAAAATCAAGGAATAATTTCATGGACTGAGAGCAGCTAATAAAATCCACTCATTTTCGGAGTCAGTTTTACTGGCTTATATTTCGAAAATATCAGCTACCTATAAACAAACAACCCTATGGAGCCATTATTCCATGCTCAAGAATACTCTCAAAATGAATAAAGGCAACGATATTGGAAATTATGAAAAACTGCGTTCACTTTTGAAAAGGAAATCAGAAGGAAGAAAGCTAGAGTATTTTCTGACGAAGAAATTTTCCTGAAGCATGCGATCAAATAGTAATTTACGTAACAAGTAGGGAAAATAGGGCCTAGTCCGGAAAGTACGTACTTTCCGGACAAGGCCGGAAAAACTCACGTCGTTGTTGTCATTGTGATGATCATCACAATAGCAACGAACTATGCAACGAAATAACGGATGACAGTTCTGTTCTGTGCAATTCAAATAAGAATCAAAATGTATGATTAAGAAATGTGTCGTTTCATTGATTTGTAATTCTTCACGTTTGCCGAAAAAATATTGTACGCAACACGCCCGAAAATAGTTTTTTTGGACTCACAGACTTCCAGGACTCGCCTCCGGCTCGTCCTAGAATTTTGTCTATTCGTCCAAAAAACCCTATTTTCCGGACTTGTTACGTAAATTACTATTTGATCGCATGCTTCAGGAATAATTTCTTCGTCAGAAAATACTCTAGCTTTCTTCCTTCTGATTTCCTTTTCAAAAGTGAACGCAGTTTTTCATAATTTCCAATATCGTTGCCTTTATTCATTTTGAGAGTATTCTTGAGCATGGAATAATGGCTCCATAGGGTTGTTTGTATATAGGTAGCTGATATTTTCGAAAAATAAGCCACTAAAACTGACTCCGAAAATGAGTGGATTTTATTAGCTGCTCTCAGTCCATGAAATTATTCCTTGATTTTTCCGGCAATAGATGTAATGCAGTATTTCTTGCAGCCTCTCTTATTTCTGGTGGAGTATACAACATTTCTTCATGACTATTATGCAGGTATCTTCGAGAAGAATTACAATTCATGGGAGGCACAATGCGTTGAAAACAGACGTTTCGAATATCAGTTTGTCAAACTGAATGGGACTCATAGAAGAAAACATTAAGTGGTTATTTTTTCTCTTAATTGTCATCGCTCTGATACACTGAGGGAAATGCAAGTGTTAATAATTAAGATTTCCTTATTTGCAACAGTTTTATTGATAATTAATAAAATTTATTAATTATTCGAAAACGTTTTAGAAACTCTTGATTCTGAATTTATTTCTGAGAAACTTTCTATTTATTTCGGCAATATTTATTTATAATAAGAAACGTTTATTACTGAAAAATAAATGTTGCATCGAGAAATAATATTCGAAAAAATTGTTAGCTATAAAAAAAATTATTTCCACCAAACAAATCTTTTTGGAAATTCGAAGTGCAGTTATTTATGTCAAACAATTGCGTATTGAATTATGAATTATATAAAATTTATTAATTATTGATAAATATTGATTGGGCACCAATAAGTGTATATTAATGCTCGGATCTTTATTTTACCGCGAATGCGACAACATGACGAGACTTGTCAATTGCCCCCTCTTCCTCGTCAACCCCCTTTAGGCTGCGAAGCGAAATCTGCACGTAGGCTCGTTCATTCTTATTCTTGTGTATTATTATTCTTCGTTGGTGCGTTATTGCGTTTGTGATTACGAAATTCGTGATTACGAAACTATAGGTGAGTGAACTAAACAATGGATTTCCAAAATTTTCTGAATGAGAATGGTTTGAACCACTTGGCTGGTGTTTTTGAAGGTAAGGTCTAAATTATTTATGATGATTATCTAAAGTAAAATTGGCTCTCTCCGACTATTATGCTTCTTGATTGAAATACGAAGAATATTAGCTTTTTTCACACTCATATACTCTTTTACCACAGAAATACATAAATCGTTATTACTAATGGTATGTTTTGTTACGAATTTTGTGCGTTACTTTCCACTCACTCTGTATATTATTTCCCTTTCAGTATTTTTTACATCATGAATTTTCCGTTCGTGAGATCAGAATAAGATGACGCTTCTATTGTTTCAGAGAATGGTATTGATTGTGTGGAATTACTTGAAGAATTTCTGAGGACTAATTCTTTCGATAAATTTATTGAATTGCAAAAGTTTAACTTTTGTTTATTATTGTTGAATTTGCACTAGAATGTAAATGTTTCTTCATGGTTTGATGGTGTTGATCAAACTGGTTATTCTAATATTGCTATATATTTTTTGTAAAATCAAATAATGTTTAAATACTATTGTTGAAAAAGATAACTTAGTTTCTTATTATATGGGAGGTTTGTTTGTTCTTGGTACAACAATGTAAAAAATATTTATATGACTATAGGCTGTTTGCATGAGGATTATATCATATAACATATCCTGAGTAGATTAATTGTGAGTGAAACGATTTTATGTAATGCTGCAGCATTTGGAAAATAAATATTACTAACCAGAACCATGATTGATAGTTTCACTCACAATCAATCTATACTCAGAATATGGTAATATTGTAAATTTAGGAACATAAAGCGACGACCTCTACTGAGATCGCTTTTTTTAGTACAAAAACTGATAATTCCTATTCTATCATCGCTTCAAATAAATGTTACGTTCCAAGTTATTCCTATTATTTATTTTTGAGCAAATGCTCCACCTCTTCAGGGACTATTGTATATGTGCCTCAAATAACTATAACAGTTAGACTGATTTGATGATAGCAGATTTCATATTATAATCTATAATCAGCATTTTTTCAATATGAAAACCTAATTACTTCAGTTCCTGTTCATATGATCATATTTATTGAAATGAAATGACCCAATTGAAAAAGCTATATCATTCATAGAAAAAATCATGAATAACATGATTTGTTGCCAATAATTCAATATTGAATGAAAAAGTATCTTTCTTCACTACTAATAAATTCGTTATACAATAAGATATCTGAATAATTTCTGTTATTCATATAAAAAAAATTTATGAAATATGAATATTCATTTGTTCATTGTGAACGAATGTTAACAATTTATTATTTAATGAAAACTATATTTCTTCACAACTAATAAACTTGTTAATTGATACAAATATATAAAATTTTTGTCTCGTTCCTTTTATTAGATATCAATATATCTTTGTTATTCGTTAACTAGCATTACTTATCAGAAAAAAATATATTCTTCTCATAAATAACAATTATCCTTTAAAAAATAATTCATTATGGAATGAAAATATATCAATTTATATAGTAAAAAATCTTTTTTAGCGATGAATCAATCATTTATTTGACATGAATAAAATTTATTTACAAATAATAACAATTTATCCATGAAACTCAAATAAATCCATTATTTATGACAAATAAATATTCATTACGCCATATTCGAATCAGGGGATTATTCAATATGAATAAACTTCATTATATATAAATAAACTGTTCTCTCAGTGTAGCTTGGTGGTTGGCAGTCAATTTTCCATCGTGGAAAAAGTGCGTCTCGGGTTCGAATTCAGAAGTGAATGTTTAGCAGTGATTAATGAATCATTATTCACTGCCATTATTCACCGGTGAAAGATGACTATCATTACGTTTCTCAAAGATCATTCGAAATGTAAGGATAATAGGGAAGTCGTGGACAAAAATAATTTCTTTATTGAAGATGATACATTTTTTCAATTCTGAATTCTTGAACTAAGAAAACACCTTCTTCTTCTAAAATAATGTATTTGATACAACGTTATTGAATATCTCCAATGGCAATATATAAAATCAATTATTTGAAATATTTACTCAGTTTTACTAAATATTCTTCATCCAAATAATCAATAGTATTCAGGAAATACAACTAATATTCTTGAAAGACGAAACGCAATATTTCTTGTTTGAAGATAATAGATAAAGTATTTTTTCATTGAAGAAATCTTCATCTTCATGGGAGATGATACATTTTTTCAATTCTGAATTCTTGAATGGAGATAACGCCTTCTTCTTCTGAAATAATGTATTCGATGCAAAGTTATTTGATGTGTCTAATGTAGAAAATCATCTATTGAAAATATACGAAAAGAAAACTACGCTTCTTGAAAAACATGCAAATCAAAATTTCTTGTCCCAAGACAATATACAGGGTGAGTCTTTGACTTGTACATATATTTTAACTGTAGATTCCTCTCATCAAACGAAACACTTTTTTCCTATACCATTTTTCAAAATTCGGTTTCGTTTGAAAGATACAGGGTGTCAAAAATCCATGAAATTAACACTATTCTTTCCATATACAGGTTCTTTCACGAGGAACCTCACCCATATTTGTACGAGAAACTACTGAATGTATTTTCATGAAATTCAGCACTTATAAGTATTTCAGGATGCTGATGAAATCTAAAATATTTTCAAGGCATGAGCACCTCCGGTTTTTACGGAAATGACGTCAACTTCCGTTTTTCAAATTAGAACACCATTTTTTTATTGCAGAAATAGATTCCTTAGAAAATTTCAAGTTATTTTGATGTAACATTTTTCAGTTTTGGTTGGAAAATTCTCTCTGAGCGGGAAAATTCGAAAAAAAAATCGAAAATGGAGCTCCGCTGAAACAAGAATAACTTCGAGGTTTTTGGAAGGAAAATTTTCAGTTTTGGGATTTTTCAAGACGTAAGATTGATGTATCCACTTTAGAAATCGAAATCGCGATTCATGATACAGGGGGTGAAAAAATCGCTTTCAGAGTTAGGGATGACAAAATCGTGAAAAATCAATTTTTTCGAATTAGAACACCATTTTTTTATGGCAGATATTGAATCTACGTTGAAAAATAATGTGAGTGTATGCATCACACTCTTGCCCTAAAATGGATATTTTCTGAGTTATTCACAAAAAACTGTTTTTCGTCTTGAATTTTCAGCTATTTCTTTTCCCTTCACGCCAAAAAGATGAAATTTTCAGGAACTGTTATTTGAACCATGCTGTAGATTTTTCACCCCTTCTCGAAACCGACTTCAAGTTACTATTAGGAGAACCATGGCACACTCTCGCAGTTATAACTAGAGAAGATGCTAAAAGTTTTGACCGTTAATTTCTAGACATTTATTTATACGTCTCAGGAATGCTTCGTGCGTTGCTCTTCTTATTTCATCGGGAGGAAGAGATCTGCAAAAGTGTTTAAAAACCAAATTGAGTTTCAAAACTATGAATCTAAAAATCTAAACAAACCTGAACGCATTTCTGACTCGTTCTATGCAGTCCTCTTTATCAGTCAGAGGAGTTGAGTAGACAATATTTTTTATCCTACCCCAAACATAATAGTCTGAAGGAGTTAAATCGGGAGAACGTGGTGGCCAAAGATGTGGACCATTGTTCGCCAACCATCGATCTTCAAATAGCCTGTAGAGGATATTTGACACATTGAGTGAATTGTGTGGAGGCGCGCCATCTTGTTGATACCATAAGTCATTATGGTTCTGTACTAGCGGCTCAATTATTTGAGTCAATATGTCAGAATATCTATCTCCTAAGGGAGAACATTCTTTAAATAATGCAAACATGTGTAGTGTTCTATCTTACCAGTTAAAGTCCCATCATAAATGTGAGCATCGAGAATTGCATTATTTTTGATGGCGCAAAAAACATTGAAACTCCAGGTCTCTTGAAAGTTCCATTTGTCTGAAGTGGTGGTTGTTCTCTTCATCCCAATAATGACTGTTATGCCTATTGAAAGAACCATTCTTTGTGAATTTAGATTCATCTGTCCAAATTATACAGTCCAAAAAGTTTTCATTCTCTTGCAATCGAATCATCATAGCTTCGCAAAACTCTGTTCTCCTGACGAAATCAGTTTCCTTCAAATGCTGTACCCTATTGAATTTATATGGGTGCATTTTATGTTTTTTTAATATTCTCCAAACACTCGATTGAGATAATCCCAGATCAATCTCGGCATCTTTGAGAGAATTTTGAGGATTCACACGAAAATATGCAAGAACTGTAATTTCCTTGTTCTCATCTTCTACTACACTTTTTTCTCTGAGTATAGTTTTCTTAACGAAAGATCCGACATTTCTCAAGTTTGTCATGGTTCTGTTAATAGTATCTCTCGTTGGTCTGGGTCGGTCAGGAAACCTCTCAATGAACAGTCGAATCGTTCTATCTACAACTTTATTACATTGTCCATGAAGTAGAATGAGATTTAAATAATCTTCATTGGTAAAATTAGGCATAGTGATCGATTTTATAACTGAATACGAATTATCACCAAATTAATAGTAAACACAAAATGCTACTGAATAAAGAGGAATTTGGCAGATGTAATAAATGATATCTATCATTAAAAAAAAAGAATATAAAACATGGTAAGTTTTTGCATATGGTTCATAAGGAATTATTTATTTATCACTGGAGAGAAAACCGATGGCCGATTAGTTGAAATAAAGAGGTTTCCGATACAAATTCGAATCCAAATTCGCCATCTATTTAGGAACAACCTGTAACTTTTTTCTCTTGCATATTAGGGTAGTAAAATCTAAAACATGGTTTAAATAACAGTTCCTGAAAATTTCATCTTTTTGGCGTGAAGGGAAAAGAAGTAGCTGAAAATTCAAGACGAAAAACAGTGTTTTGTGTATAACTCAGAAAATATCCACTTTGGGGCAAGGTGTGATGCAAACACTCACATTATTTTTTAACGTAGATCCAATATCTGCCATAAAAAAATGGGGTTCTAATTTGAAAAAAATGATTTTTCACGATTTTGTCATCCCTAACTTTGAAAGCGATTTTTTCACCCCCTGTATCATCAATCGCGATTTCGATTCTCAAAGTGGATACATCAATCTTACATCTTAAAAAATCCCAAAAATGAAAATTTTCCATCCAAAAACCTCGAAGTTATTCTTGTTTCAGCGGAGCTCTATTTTCGATTTTTTTTTCGAATTTTCCCGCTCAGAGAGAATTTTCCAACCAAAACTGAAAAATGTTACATCAAAATAACTTGAAATTTTCTAAGGAATCTATTTCTGCAATAAAAAAATGGTGTTCTAATTTTAAAAACGGAAGTTGACGTCATTTCCGGAAAAACCGAAGGTGCTCATGCCTTGAAAATATTTTAGATTTCATCAGCATCGTGAAATACTTATATGTGCTGAATTTCATGAAAATACGTTCAGTAGTTTCTCGTATGAATATGGGTGAGGTTCCTCGTGAAAGACCCTGTATTTGAAACCGATAATCCGAATTAACTGAATTTTGGTTGATTGTTTACTCTATTCATGGTGCATATTCCTCAATTGAAACTTATTCCATATTCCTTCTAGTATAAGAGTTACAGCCTACTCGTCTCATGAATTCATGCAAAAATACTACAAAATCACTCGAAAAAGATAAACGGTTCATATTTTCGAAAGAATCAACCATTTTAGAAAATAAAAGTATTCTTATATTTTTTCAATGAAACGCGTCGTTTTCGAGTTATTCCTAATTGTATACGAACAAATTCGAGGAAAAAATCATGAATTTCATAAAAAAACTGAATGCAACCCTGAATTAAATATCATCGAATATTATGTATTCTCTGATCTTAACAAATTAACAACGTTGTCAATGTTTATCAACTTCGTCAAGACTAAAATCTACATGATGGAAAAACGTTCGATGTAATAATTGAATTCTGAGAAGCATGAAATGAAATTACACAGTCTATAAGCACAGTTTCTATAGAAAATTTATTGTTACCGGTCTTTCAGGAAAATATCTATCTCAACAATATTATCCTCTTGGAGATTTCAATCGACACTACACGGTATGCACATCACAATCATCACCTGTTTGCTTTATTATCTGCAAGTAAATTTAGATCATTGATGTAGAATCAATGATTTAGATAGATAATTAAGGTTATCCCGTTTAAGCGTCTTTCATTATCATAGACTGGCCTGCGGTTCGGGACACAGAAACAGAACAACCACAACACAACGGCCTGTCCCGCCTGTCTGCCTTGCGTGCCGGCTATATCGGCAAGAATCAGAACTCGTTTGGCACGCCTAGACGCCTTTAGCCGTTAGCGATTGTGATAGTTCATCCGCTAACGATAGGGGACGTACTGCTTTCTTGAGTTCGCATTGTTTGAAGAGAAAATCGGCAATCTGGCATCGTCTTCTCTAGAGTTCTGTGCTTAGACAGGTTCTGTGCACGGCCTTCTAAAGACTTTAGTCTTCAGATAGCCGTGTTCTGTGGAATATCATATCACAGAAGATGAGTTAGGTTAGGTCATTGACCTCGAATCATCTGACTTAGGTTGATGGAGTTAGAATAGTTTGGTGAGAAACCAATTTTCATGAGATCGTTCCAAAATATCGAGGAAAATATTATCCAATTATTAGTGTTTATAAACTAATCTTCAGGAAAATCGAAGAAGGATCTTATTTTGGTGGGAGAAATATGGCTTTTCAATTGCAGAAATAATCGGACAGTGTTTTTGTTAGGAAATATCGTTTTTGTTACATTCTTATTCGAATAAGGTTAATGCTTGAGTATTTTCTAATTGTATCACCTAGAACATCTAATCACCTCAATTTCAATCGAAAAATAAGAACTTTGAAGTGTTTCCAGAGAATGTATCCAGGCACGGACTCAGCACAATTTTTTTTTTCAAATGGCTATATCTTTTTAACAGAGCCGAATTCGGAAAAATGGAAAATGAAAAAAAGGTTTCCTTTGGCCTCAAGAATCTATAGTTAAAATATATGTACAAGTCAAAGACTCACCCTGTATAAAGTATTTTCTTGGATCAACCATTACAGATTCAGTCGCCGGAGGCTTTTGCAGGGTGCATCTTGCTCCTGTTGATCAGTGCGATTTGCCGGGTTTTGTAAATTTGGTGTTCACTACGCAGTTAATAATTGTGCTTGTGCAAAATGGAAGAAAAACTGAAATTCCAGTTGAAAGATTTTTATGGCTTTTTGTCGGAGCAAGGTTTGGATGATAAAAGATATCACGTGGACCTGTTCATCATATTGATTATGAGGGTATAATTTTTCAAAATGAAAACAGTTATTTCAGTGTTGCATGGTATGAAATAAATGGAATTAAATATGGAATGAAGTCGGTGGCATTTACTGAATATGAAGACGAAAATCCAATTTTTTTGAGGTTAAGAGGGGTTTATACCGCGGGGCTTCCTGAGCGCACGTCAAACTCAACCCACGTCTTACCCCTCACCACCCCTAAGAAATCGTCGATTTTCAGGACGTCCGAAGATATCACAGACATTCCTCGTATTTACCGTCCCTTTCTTCCACATGCGGTTTTCTGTTACGTACAGCATTTACCAAGGGAAGGGCGGAAAATGCCGAATGTTCACGAATATTCACGAGTGAACTGGGATTATTTACGAAACTGCCGACAACACTGTAAATTCACAGGAAAGAGTCTTACCTATGTGCCCTTACGTTTGACGAGATGGGAAGAAATAATTGGGAATTCCCTACAACTGAGGGAATTCCCACTTTCAAGGTTGAGGTCTATAATATTGATTTTAGCTCAACGACCAGACAGGCATGCTACCTGTAGTACCTGTGTTGAAAGATGTGAAGGAAAAAAATAAGAATATATTACTACTTCTTAGTTGTACGAATTTATTGCGAATTTCTGTTTTGATTGTAAGTTAGGTTCGGAAGAGAGTCGTGGACTAAAAAAATCATGCACATATGAATCTACAGTATATAAAAAATTGTAATTGAGACTAAAAATCTAAACCGAAATTTTTTAATGAATTTAAATTTGTTCATTGTATGAGAAGCTGTATCAAAGGAATTGTATATATTCACATTATTAGTTACTGGCAATATAGGTAGGTATATGAAACTTCACTCCAGAGAAAAAAATATCGAAAATCGTTTTTCAAATTAGTACCCTATTTTATATGATTGCGTTTTATTGTGCGAAAAAAAATAATGATAATTCTCTAAGTTTTTTAATTTTTTTTATTGAAGTACAATAATTATTTTTCTTTGCAGAATCAAATTAAACCATGGTTTAAACAGAAATGTACCTATTCAGAATTGAATACTTAACAGAAGAAAAAAATTAAAAATAGTTATTTTCCTAACAAGTGCGAAAAGGGTTATATTTTTATTTACAACCATATATGTAATGCTGTCATTATTAACGTCATTGAAGGTTGGGAAATGTCACATTACACACCTCTACTTCCCAACCTCATTTCCTGCCCTCACTTCCCGCCCTCATTTGCCGCCCTCATTTCCCACCCCCATTTCATCTATTCTACATGAATATTTTTCATTCTTTGGAGCTTTATTCAAAAAATCCTCTATATTCATTCTCGAAAATACGTTCGATTTCTTGGGCCTAATGCCAACATTTTGTCGTTTTAGGAAGGCTAGCAGTTTCCCATGTTTCGAGATATCAGTTTTTTCTTCAATCTAGCTTCGTTCGTACCATACTGTACATTGCTCACAAAGTAGACGGCTTCTTCTGTCTGCTATGTTCCCCAAAATATGCGAAGGGTACACTTTCGGAAGCGATATGTTTAATCTTTAACCTTTTTTTCTTCGCACCATTACCTATATAATTCGAAGGCTTTTAGATACCTATGCAGCCTATGCTTAGTTTTCTCTGGCACCGAACCCTGAACTGCTGCGTGAGCAGCCTGCAGAACTTCTCTTCTGGAGTACAGTCCATAAATTCATCGTCGGAAGACATGATTTTCAATTTATTATTCGACTTTATCTGACATTTATTTATATTGGTGACAATTGTATACCCCGTAGTCACGGTAACAATATAGATCTACTTGATTATTCTGTGATCACCGCGTTCTTGGTGATTTGTCGTTAAAAACAAATATACTTATTTTAATTGAAACATGATGGTTGTAAATAAAATAGTATACAAACCTTGGTAGGAAGTTTCATTCCTGTCTCGAGATCATAGCCAACCTCGACGCTTCGCGTCTCGGTTAACTAACTAATCTCACGACAGGAATGAATCTCTTCCCACCTCGGTGTGTAATATACTATTCCGCACGAAACTGCAGTGCGGAAAAGATATCAATTTGATCTCATCACACTGATCAAATTCAATTTGATATATTCAAATACTTTCATACTGATAACAAATTTTAATTCATATGTCGTTTCCATAACAACGTCGTTGGTGGCGTTTGGTGCATAGGAACATATCATAATTCAGTTCATTCTTTAGAAAAAGCGTGCGGCAAAAACCCCCGCTATTCCATTCCCGCACGGAAAGTGTGCGGGAATGGAATAGCAGAGGTTTTTTCCGCACTATTTGTGATTCTTTACGAATTGAAATGCGTGCGGGAATAAGGGGGAAATCGCACGCTTGTAGAAAATTAACATTGAATTTATCTTCAAGGGGGGGACACAATCTCAGCTTTTCAAAAACATATTATTTTATGCATTTATTTTCAAAACCACGCTCAGAATTCAAGATATTGTAATTCAATTGTCAATAACTAAGTAGTAGGCTCTATGGTTGTTTATTAAAAACAAAAAATAAATGTCAAAGCTTTGTTGGTTGGTTTAAAAGTTTACAGTTCTCTCAGTTTTTATTATTTATTATATTATAATAATGATTCAGTTTTAAGTTTTTCTCATTATGGCTGCTTACGAAAATTACGAGAAATATGACATGCTTGTTTGTTTCATCCAAAGCAATGAAAATTGCCAAGAAGCATCGGAACTATACTTTCAAAGGTAACCTTTAGGAGCGCTATGGTTACGTTCTAATCATATTTGTTTTTTTGAATATTTAGATATCCAGAGAGAAGACAACCTTTTCATGACATATTTGCCCGCCTTAAATTAGATTTGATTGAAAACGGATCAATTACTAAGCCCCGTGTGAAGAATTACAAATCAATGAGATGAAACATTTCTTTATCATACATTTTGATTATTATTTGAATTGCACAGAACAGAACTGTCATCCGTAATTTCGTTGCTATTGTGATGATCATCACAATGACAACAACGACGTGAGTATTTCCGGCCTAGTCCGGAAAGTCCTATTTCCGGACTAGGCCGGGAAATGTTACTTTCTCAAAGAAAAAGCGTTGCCGATATCTTGTGATGAAGGTGAAACAATAGCTTGTTTACATTATTTGTATTTCAATTGCATCAGAGCGAATGTATGGAAATGAATCGATGTCAACTGAACTTTTTGGCATTTATCGAGATTTTGCATTATTCAGTGCGAACACAGAAAATGTTATGTCAACGCTTTTGATAACTATTTTCGTTGTTGAAAATGCAGATTAAATAGAATTTTACCGAGGAAGTCGTGGACAAAGTATAGTATTCTATTCGCACATGATTACTATTATTCACGAGGGGGAAGTTTGCGACACGAGCCGCCAGGCGAGTGTCGCAATTCACCCGAGTATATCGGTTTGTAAACCGCGTATAACGTATAAGACGGATCGTCATATCTTACATCTTTTTAAACGTTCCACCTGAAACTACTTGATCCTACAAATATATATAAGCAATAATTATCGATATAAAAAATGGCGTTTATCAAATAGGTACTGAAAATGGCGTTTTGAACCGGTGGTTTTTGAGGGAGGAACTGATACCGAACAGGCGGAACAGGTCACTCAATTCTGTAGAATTCAATGTTTCAATTGAAAAACAATAACTTTGAGGGAAGAAGTAGCGAATTCCTCAACGTTCGGCGGCCAAGGTTTCAAAAAATGTGCTTGCCGTCCGGACAAAAATCAGTGTAAGACAAGGGGGTGTTTGTGTTTCAAAGCACATCGAAAATGCAACAGCAGGTGCCATTTGAGCGGCCTCTGCTGCAATAAGTAATAATAATTTTATTTTTGGTGGTATGTGAGTGTGAATACTTATTATTTATGTATCCAGAATATTGAATTACAATGATTATACATTTATACAAATATAACAGTTATTCAAATTGCATCAAGACACGAAACGTTTTCAGGAATACGCTTCAAATGATTTGACAATCCGTCGGATGCGTTTTTCGCAGTTTATAAACTGACTAAAAATTTCAGACCGATTGTAAAACGATCTTCATTTCAAGAGCGTTTTAGAAAACGTTCGTCAGTTTACAAACTGCCTAGTCATTTCGCGAACTGACGGATTTTAGTATCCGACTGCGACATATATACAGGGTGAGTCTTTGACTTGTACATATATTTTAACTGTAGATTCTTGAGGCCAAAGGAAACCTTTTTTTCATTTTCCATTTTTCCGAATTCGGCCCTGTTAAAAAGATATAGCCATTTGAAAAAAAAAATTCGGCTGAGTCCGTGTCTGGAAACATTCTCTGGAACCAATGCAAAGTTCATATTTCCCGATTAAAATCAAGTTGATATATTTGGGGAAACTCAAGTACTAACCTCATTTGAATAAGAATGTTAAAAACACGATATTTCTTTAAAAAAACACTCAGTTTGGTCCGATTATATCGGCAATTGAAAAGCCATATTTCTCCAATCAGAATAAGTTCATTCTTGAAGATTAGTTTGTAAACACTAAAAACTTGTTCATATCCTCCTCGATATCCCAAAATTATCTTATAAATTTTGGTTTTCAATTCAATTTATAATTTCGATCAAGCTTTGACCTATTAAAACAATGTCAATAAAATCTTCCGGATATCACTGAAGTGAAACAGTCACAGAACTTGGATTTTGTTGCCAGTTTCAGCAATATTCCTGAAACTAAGGAAATTGATTTTTCTGATTACATTACTGAATAAATATCTATGAATTCGACCATAGATCCTTCCTTAACATAAGACCCATCTCAAACGACTTCCACTATTCTGTTCTTATTCGCGATTCAGGGGTAGGCAGCGCGCTCTACTACACGTGTATACGGGAGGCATTTAAACATTCCGTACTCGCGTTTGGCACCAAGCGCGAATAGCGCTCTGCCATTGGCCTGACGAACTGGAACTGAGAAACCAATCACACTTCGAATGCGAAACGGCATCTCTGAGCCATGGACATCTCTCACAAAATGTGAAAAGGGATCAGCCTAATGCTATTAAACATGGATCATCCCACTGAATATTTCCTCCGCATATATGTTCATGTTCATTATATTTGATTATTTCATAAAATACCGTTACCCACTTGCACTGTCGTTTTTCTTCTGTATTTTCCTTGCTTGAAAAATCTAGAATACATATAGGAATACCTATCTATACTTAAAAATAACAAACAAAAAATATACAAGGGGTATAGCCGTATCATCCAAGGTCGTGAATTTCCATAGGTTCTCGGCTTGTTTAGGGCTTGTTGAGAGAAACACAACTATTGTTGTTCTCTGTCTATATTTCGGACCTTTATTAGCTCCTTTTTCAGAACATTAGCTGCTATTTAGCTGGTTTCTTCACAGCGAGTTGCTCATGTCTTGACGAAGGACCCAATCGGTCCGAAATATAGACAAAGAACAGCAATAGTTGTGTTTCTTTCAACAAGCCCTAGACAAGCCGAGAACCTATGAAAACTCACAACCTTAAAAATAACTCAAATCGCTTATAACTTCTTTCGGTATCAACGATTTCCTACACATATAATATAGAGGTTCAATAAAGAAAGAATAAAAATAAATCAAACTATAGGTATTAATGTCCTCACTCTGCTCGCGCGTGTTATATTAGTTGATTAAATTACTTCATTTTGATTACCTATTCTCATCTCCATTTGATTTTTCAATAAGGGAGGTAGAGATGTTTTTTGTCTGAACTGCAACCCAACCCACCATAATACTCAAGATTGTATATTGGATTTTTATGGAAAGTTGGAAAGTGATTGAATTAATCGAATTTTCGTGTTTAGAAAACGTACGAAATGATTGTACCCCATTCAAACTAGACGTTTCCATTTCGTTGCTTCAAAATTGAAAAGTTCTTTCTTTATAACTTTTCATCTCAAAAGTATTCCATTTAGATGCTGCAGAATATAAATTACCTACATTACCAGTAAAGATTCATTCATCACTTGGAATAATCCCACTTTCAATTCGATGAATAAGATGATAAATACCGAACTTCAATTGAATTACGCTTATTACACCTATTATTATACGATTATGTTTCGCATTCGAAGTGTGATTGGTTTCTCAGTTCGAGTTCGTCAGGCCAATGGCAGAGCGCTATTCGCGCTTGGTGCCAAACTCGAGTACGGAATGTTTGAATGCATAGGGGAGTGGGTAAGATTTGTAAACATTAGTACTGACATAAGGTAATTTGCGGGGAAAAAATAAAATGGAAAGTGAAAAGAGTGCTTTTCTGAGCATAAGCGAATATTTCCGATATTTGGAAGTAACTCCAAATAGTAGGAAGGCTCTTTGGGTCTGAAGGAACGAGTAGCGTTGAGATTATAAAAGAATTCAAATAGCTGAAGGAAAGTGTTCTTAGGTATTTTGTATTGCATAATAAGGTTTTACTCTTTATCAAGAAATATAGGTATGTTATATTAATATTTCACCAAATATTTATGAATAAAATTCATGTTCTATTCTATAAAAACTTTTATATTAACATATCCTGAAAACATACCCACTCCCGTTAATGCTGTTTCTGCCACAAGGTGGCTTGGGAGATGAACTTGAATCGCCAATACTTCACATATCTGTGGTAGTTCGGCTACATAACGTGAGATATATCTGGATTCTCTGGTTTAGTTTAGGGGTTAGAAATTATAATGCACTTAGAATGGGTTATGATTTGATTTGTTTGACGAATCATTATATTAATTTGATGAGTAGTTAAATTAATAGCTAGAAATTATGATGTATTTCTGCCAGAGCCCGGAACTGATGGAATAAACTAGGTGCATCAAAACATATTTTATAGGACGAGATATCACTATTGTCAATTTATTCAGAGATTGAAATTGTACCAACTTTCAATATTGAAGAAAATGAGTAGAACGAACACATAGGTCAAAAGATCTCTCTTTGAAGCAAATCACTACTGATAGATGGTAAAGTAAGCAAATGTTGAAATTTTATATGACAAATATGAATATTCGATAAACATTCCGGCAACATTGTTAACATTTAATTCGATTACAGAATATTGATACATCTTCGATTCGGTGATCTTTAGAATGCAGTGGGGTATTGAGGTAATTCTCGAGATTTATGATTTTCTCGTCAAATTTAATGGGATTTAATTAGGAATAACTTGAGAACGACGCGTTTTATTGAAAAAACTTAGGAATAACTTTATTTTCTAAACCTATTGCTTTTTTCGAAAATAGGAAACATTCTTCTTTTTCGCGTGGTTTTATAGTATTTTTGTGTGGATTTATAAGTTGGCTACGCTGTAACTTCCATACCGGGAGGAATATTGGAAAAGTTCTGATGTGAGAATATGCATCATGATAGGAATGACTACTTCACCAAAATTCAGTTCATTCGAAATAACGGTTCCGAAGATATGAACAGAAAAGCGTTTTTTTCATGGATTTTCGACACCCTGTATCTTTTAAACGGAACCGAATTTTGAAAAATGGTAAAGGAAAAAAGTGTTTCGTTTGATGAGAGGAATCTACAGTCAAAATATATGTACAAGTCAAAGACTCACCCTGTATACTATTATGTGTAGTGCAAAAACGAATTAAAGGCCGAATCTGGCGGCGGTAGAAATAACTAGGCTTAGGACCCTATTGCCTAATGAAATTTGTTTTATTTGTAAGCCATTTTTACTTTTGAATAAATTTCGACAAAAATGTGGCTTAAGCTACTTTTTCTGCAAAGGCCTCAATAACGTCTCAGGTCCACTAAACCCTAACCTGAATTTCTTTACACCTAAGTATTCTGTGTGGCTATGCATAGAATATCTAAGTCAAATCGAAGAAACTTTCAATGACAGAATTTTCATAAAGTGCCACATTTACCAATACTTTACAATAGATACTCTTTTCTGTTCAATTATGGTATATTTAACGCCAATTGAGAAAGACTTCAGCTGGCGACAAAGAGTTGCCAGAGAATGTAAGGACGCAAGAGCCTATCAGAAGAGATGGGGTTGGGTGAAGCAAGAAGTGCTGTGAGTATGTTTTGAGAAAAGAAACCGCATTGTATAAATCAGATTGACTTTATTTTACTTTAGCGACTTAGTCCGCATAATTTAGTTTCTTTTGTACTTAATCTTATTTTCCATACATTATGGTACCTATAGGTTTTTGATGGTAGAACTGTGAAGATCCCTTATTTAGGGGGAGTACTTCAAGGGCGCAGTCACCTTTACGGTAAATAAATGCTCGAGCGCCAGCCACAATAGGTTTAACAAGGTTGTGGCGCCTTGAACTCTTCACTTCTACCATGGTAGCTTTTATACAGTGGAAAAGGGTTCGGTTTAATCTAGGAAGTTAGCGATTAAAAGTTATGTTTCGATCGTTGATGTTGTCAAAAATAAAGGTTTACTTAAAAACACAAAAATGGATTTTACAAAGTTTACTGATTCCAAACAGAAATAACAATAAGGAGAAAGCTATTATGTAATACTAATAATGAAAAATTGAAACTGATCTCATTAAAAAGTAAGCATGAAATAAAAAGAAATGACTTGATTATCGGCAGGTATTTTACAGTGATTAATAAATTCTATAACAAACGGTGATCGGGTGAGTAAGACGGTCGGGCGAGGTGAGCGAAAGCGAAAATTGTACGGTGAACAGGGAAGTACAGGAGTAACAAAGCAAAACTTCAAAATTCGGCTTCTGGGTATCGGCGTCTTGGGATCGGCGTCTTGGGATCGGCAACCGGCCACATTGAACTCCTACTGATCTGCGACCGATGCTCTCGGAGATTCATCTTGGTTCCCGGCCTCGGGGTGGGTCCGCGTCGGTTGTTCACCGATGAAGTACATTTTTTCCCTGGATAGATACTTGGGTCGTCGATTCAATCGTGTGGATGACTATGACCTCGGTGGATTCACAGATCGTGATTATGATTGCCTCTACGATCTGGAACTGAAGGGGAAGAACGGATGGACGGACGGACAGAAACTGGTTAACGGCGCTCACGATCCGGACTCGAACACCCGTCTTTTCGGGATTCGGGGTTCAATTCAGATGGTCTTTTCTCTTCGTCTCCGTGCCACGGTTTCAAGTCCTTTATGTGAATATGACGGACACGTTTACCTGACTGATCTTTTAGGTCGTAAACTACGGGAGAGATGACTTTCGTCACGGTATACGGACCGGAATACTTCGGGGCGAGCTTGGAAGCAAAGTTGTCTGCCGCCGATGACAGCGGCCGTTCCCTACGCCAAACCTTGTCTCCCAACCTACAGGCCCATTCTCTACTGCGTAAATTGTAGGAATGGCGCTGCTGGGAAAAGGCTCGTGACAGTTGCAACCGGACGAATTCATAGGTCTCCTGGAGGCGGCGTAAACGGTTTGCATACTGGGCGATATCCACCGGGTGTTCCACGGCGGCTTCTTCCTGATTTTCATCATCGGAATTCCCTCGAAACTCGGCTGTCGGAGGTTGAATTTCTCTGCCGAAGTTGAGAAATGCCGGCGAAAACCCCGTAGAGTCGTGCTTTGCCGAGTTGAGGGCGAAAGCCAATTCTCCGATATTTTCATCCCAGTTACGGTGGTCAGCCTCACAGAATTGAGCTATCATCGTTTTGATCGTCCTGTTAGCTCTTTCCACGGGGTTGCACTGCGGGGAATAGACGAGTGCAAACTTGTGCTTGATTCCCAACTCCTGGAGGTTGCTTTTGAATAGCCGGCAGTCAAATTGAGAGCCGTTGTCGCTGATCACGACTGATGGGCTACCAAATTTCAGGACTGCTTGCTCGTAAAAGGCTTGGAAGACTCCCCTGCCTGTGGCTGTCCTAAGAGGTTTACACTCTATCCATTTGGAAAACCTGTCTTGGAACATCACAAGGATTTCCTAGATCGGGGCAACGGACCGATAAGATCGGTGCTGACAATATTCCATGGCTCAGTGATTGTATACGGCTGCATTTTGCCTGCAGGTTTCTGTTGGCTAACCTTATAGCGTTGACACCTCATACACCCCCGGACGTACTGCGCAACCTCTCTGAACATCCCAGGCCAATAATATTTCCGAGCCACCCGGGATATCGTTTTAGCGATACCTAGGCGACCGGCGGTTGGTTCATCGTGATTTTCCACCAATATGGCCGGACGGCTCTCCTTAGGGACACACAATTTCCAGGGACTTCCCATTTCCGACTCGGTAAAGTCACCGGGATCCCAGAAATGACGATATAATTTGCCTTCTTGAATTTGGTAGTCGGGGTGTCCGGTGGGGTCCTTATCAACCTCCTGAAATTCTTGCGGTTCTTCGGGTAACGGGTCTCGTGATTGGCCGTCGGCAACCCGATTTAAAGCACCCTTCCGGTATTTTATCTCGAAATCGAACTGCTGCAGGAAAATACTCCATCTGGCGATCCTGCCAGCTGGTGACTTGATGGACTGAAGCCAGCGGAGGCTCATGTGGTCGGTAATCACCGTAAAACGGTAGCCTTCTAGGTACGGTCGCATCTTCTCGATCGCCCTCACTATGGCCAGACACTCTTTTTCGGTAACAGAGTAATTCCTTTCGGCATCATTGAGCGACCGGCAAGCATACGCGATAACCCTCTCGTGCCCATCCAACACTTGCGTCAAGGCTGCACCCAATCCGGTTTCGGATGCGTCGGTCTGTAACACAAACGGCTGGTTGAAGTCGGGGCAGGCTAGAACTGGTGATTTGGTTAATTTCTCCTTCAATGTATCGAATGCTTCTTGCTGCTCGTTATCCCATTTCCACTTCTGTTTCTTGCGCGGAAGTGCCGTGAGTGGGGAAACGATACGGGTGAATTCCTCCACAAATCTGCGATACCAACCAGCTATTTCCAAAAATCTTCGGAGTTCTCGGACAGTTTTGGGTGGCGACATCGAGTTTATGGCGGCGATTTTGTCGGGGTCTGTTGCAATACCATTTTCGGTCACTATATGACCCAGATATTTGAGTGAATTCCTCACAAAAGCGCACTTATCCGGGTTGATACGCAGGTTGGCTGCTCTAAGGCGACGGAATACGGCCCTCAGATTCGTCAAAAGTTCATCGAATGTTTCTCCCAGGACGACAATGTCGTCCAAATATGCGAAGGCTACAGGGTCCATTTCCGGACCGATGACACGGTCTAGAAGCCGTTGGAAAATCGCTCCGGCGGAGTGCAGACCGAAGGGCATCACTTTGAATTGGAAGAGTCCCCTTCCAGGGACGGTAAATGCGGTGACAGGTTTGCTTCTTTCGGTCAGAGGAAGCTGCCAGTATCCATGTTTCAAATCCAACGTAGATATGAATTTGGCCCTCCGAAGTTTATCCAATATCCCAGCAATATGCGGCAACGGGTATGCGTTCTTGATTGAAACCTCATTAACCGGTCTAAAGTCGATGCAGAACCTTGGTTCGCCATTGGATTTCTTCACAATAACTACACTTGAGCTCCATGGTGAACTTGACGGTTCCACGATACCCTCTTCCAACATTTTGTCTACCTTCTGGTTTATAACTTCCTGCATCTTCGGATTGTAAGGACGGTATCGTTGTTTCAGAGGTTGTGTTTCGGGTTTGATCCTGATGTCATGATCGATGAGTGTAGTTGTGCCTCGAACTTCGGAAAATTTCTGAAGTTCCGGCCTCAAGAACTCCTCCAAAATTTGTTCTTGTCCGGATGTCAGGGAGTTCAACATGGGTCTCTCGGGAGGTTTCAACTCTACATCTGGCAGGTCCAATGGTCGACCGTTCAGGAAGCATTGTGCGGTCCTTAGATCAATATGGAAGTCGTGTCTCGCCAATACATCCATGCCAAGTATGATGTCCACCGGTAACTGGGGCACCAGGAGCAGGTGAACATCGATCTTCATATTGCCCAAGGATAGAGACGTACGGCAAATCTCCTGCACTGCCACGCAGCTTCCATTTGCAACGGTTGCCAACCCATTGCTCACCGGTGTTGTGAGAATTCCCAGACTTTGGCACCTTTTGGCCGCTGATGAACTAAGAAATGACCTCGAAGCTCCGGTGTCCAATAAGGCTCTGAATCTTATGTGCTCAATACAGACGGCAATCATGGGTCCATTCTCTTTAGACGGATACTTTGATGTATTTGGGGAAGCAGGCGTTGGAAACTGTCGAGTCTTCCCGTCCCGACAGTTACGCTCTAGTTTTCCGAACATCTGCAATCCCGGGACAGTATACCCTGTCTTCCACAACGGGAGCAGAATATAACCGGCTTTGCTCGGCACTCTCGCCTCATATGTCCCATTGTGCCACATCGCCAGCATTGTGGTTGCCTTTCAGCAAATCTCACTTGCTTCGAAGTCTTTTGCTGGTTCCCGGAAGGTTCCTGCCCCATTAATCGATGTTTTGTCTGTCGTGGTGGTGGAAGTCATTTGTACGGATGAAGGCGGAGGATCCTTGGTAGGTGGTACCCGTGATGGTTCGACGGGGGTCCTATGGCCTGAATCTATCCTCAAGTTCCCTGTCGACTTCTCGTTCACATTTCTATAAATCAGATGTCGTTCATCCATAAATCCTGGCCGGTCGGGCGGCGGTACATAATGGTCTGCCTGCCACTGAACTAACTCGAACACTTTTCCTTTGTTCTACAGCTCCGAGTACGTTCTCGTTTCCTGGAAGGCGAGGGCTTTCTGTAGTGACGGGATTAATCGCCTTTTAATAATGTTGACTTGTTCCTCCTCCGAAGGTCGCTTTGTGTTCAACTTCAAGAACAAGTTCTGCATTCGTGTTGTAAACAGGACTAATTTTTCTCCATCACCCTGAGTCCGCTTTCGTATTTCTTCGAGGAGGTTCTCCTCGTATTCCGGGGGCAGAAATGCTTCACGGAGTTGTTGCTTAAAATCTGGCCAATCTTGAAAGCAACCTCGGCGGGGAATGTACCAGTCCTTTGCATCCTTGCGCAATAATTCGAAGATAGACTCGAATAATTGTTGATGTGTAACTTTTCGGGTCTCAGCCAACTGTTCCACTTCTTCCAGGAAAGAATTCACACCACTCGAACCGTCGAAGTATACGTTCCATTTGTAAACTGGGACCGAGTGATAATTCCAGTGAAAATTAATAGATGTTCCTCCAGCAGTTCCGTTCTCAGGTCGCCTATGGTTCAGTAAAAACGGTTCATATTTATTCCGCTCGGTCTAGTTCCATTCCTCTGCCTTATGTTCAGGCTTGTGTCGACCGTTCTCATCCATTTCTGGTAAATTGTTATGATGACTGCCACGGAAAATGGAGTCGCCTTTCGCTGTTGTTCCGACATTAGCACAGTTCTGGCATGGTATGAACTGATCCATTTGGTTTGGCCTCGTTGCCGGTCCTCCACCATGTTGTTTCTGTACACTGATTCCAGTTCTGGAACTGTTTCTGTCCATCCCATCAGGTTCCGAACGGATATGTTGCATATCAGCTCTGATTCCGTTCATGTTCACTCGATGTGGTTCCAAGTTGGCATGCTCCGTAGTAGTTCCAGGTCAGCACATGTTCACCTGATCCGGTTCCGAACGAACATGTTCGCCGGTAGTTCTGGAACTGCTTATGATGGCTCGCATTGGTTCCCGTCGAATAAGTTCATCATTGGTTCTGGAACCTGATGTCCGATTCGGTACTGGTAAATCCAGTTCAGAACTCACCGGCTGTTGTCGGATTTGTTCCACCACCCTTGACACCTCAGGTGCCTCCGCATCTAGTTCTGAACTGCTTCCTGATATTGTAGATGTTTGTTCATTTTCCAGGAACGGAAATGAAATTCGCCGCGTTGATTCCGCTGCAACCGGTCTCGTTCCTAGAGTTAACGGTTCTGCAGAACCAATCCGGTTTCTATCAGTCCTTGAGTTCAATAGGGGGCTGGTAAAGTTCAGTCGGCGTCGAACTGCGTCACAAGCTCGTTCGCGCATCCGCTGCAGAAAGTCTGTCGGTAAACTTGTTCTCCGATAGGTCTGATTTGATTGTAGACCTGAACAGTTCTCTCTCCCATCTGCGTCCTGAATTGCATTCGGGGACTCCGGATGTCCTCCTCGGACGGTAGCTGGCGTATCGTGAAAAGAAATGAGTTCGACCTCCTGTTCCAGCAAAGTAGTTCCGGGAAACCTATTTGTTTCTGTGATCCTGGGCGGTGGGACGCCCTCTACCAGCGGCGTCTGCGTCACCTGTCGAACTCCGGTTATCAACTGGATGTCTTCTAACATTTCACGGGCATTGGTTAGACCTTCCAGTAAATTTTCCAACCTCTCTTGCTCTTCCATTGTTTCTGGCTCAATAAGTCCCAACCTATTGCGGACATATTCCAGACGGCTTCCTATCCGGGCTTCCTCGTTATTGGCGTTCTCCTCATCGAATTCTCGAATATTTTCAATCAGATCACACAAGATTTGATTTGCCATGTCCATTTCCTTGTTTGCATTCCTTAGGGTTTGCCTGAGCGGCACCCTCTGGTTGAGCACCCTCCGTAGCAGGATCCTGTTCTCATGGACAGTCCTGCAGGCCTGTGTCCCATGGGCTTCCAATTCCCAAACCAGTTCCTCAGCTCGCAACCTATTCACGTTCATCACTGAAAATCTTCCACACGAAATCGTCCAAAAAAATGCCAATAATTAAAAGTTCACAAGATTCGCACTATAAAACCTGTGATCGGAAAATGTCAAAAAAAAATATATCCCTTCAAATAAAAACAGTTCAGAAATCAGTAACACTTCACTTTTGAAAATGTTCCAACACAAAAGAAAATGCAGTTTCAATTATTCTATCAAGAAAGAAACGGTCCCTGCTCGGGCGCCAATGTGAAGATCCCTCATTTAGGGGGAGTACTTCAAGGTACTTCAAGTCACCTTTACTGTAAAGAAATGCTCGAGCGCCAGCCACAATAGGTTTAAGCCTTGAACTCTCCACTTCTACCAAGGTAGCTTTTATACAGTGGAGAAGGGTTCAGTTTAATCTAGGAAGTTAGCGATTAAAAGTTATGAAATAGGAGGATAATGTCCCTAAGTTGGAACAAACTAGAATAAACATCAGAAATGGACCAGTAGAGATCCAGTTTCCGAAGCACACCACCAGGTGGCACCACCACAGGAAGACAATGCATTACCGGTTTCTGGCTTATTGGCCGTCATCAGATGCATGTAGCCTTATCCTGAGATGAATGTCAACTGAAACGGCAGAACTTATATTGCTCCCTAGCAAGAACTATTGAGTACAGTTTTGTACAGAAGTTCCACCTAGGGGGCAAATGTCTACGCTTCATCCCGGAGGTTACCTCAAAAACTAGATCTCTACGTACATTTATTTTTCCCATTCGGAGTTTCGCAAGTACTGATATGAAGTCTCATGCACTTACCGAGGGAAGTCGAATACGCCCGGTTCATACGGTTAAGGGGCCCGCAATTATTAAACATAAAATAGGAGGATAATGTCCCTAAGTTGGAACAAACTAGAATAAACATCAGAAATGGACCAGTAGAGATCCAGTTTCCGAAGCACACCACCAGGTGGCACCACCACAGGAAGACAACATTACCGGTTTCTGGCTTATTGGCCGTCATCAGATGGATGTAGCCTTATCCTCTCCGAACTCCGAATGGGAAAAATGAATGTACGTAGAGATCTAGTTTTTGAGGTAACCTCCGGGATGAAGCGTAGACATTTGCCCCCTAGGTGGAACTACTGTACAGAACTGTACTCAATAGTTCTTGCTAGGGAGCAATATAAGTTCTGCCGTTTCAGTTGACATTCATCTCAGGATAAGGCTACACGCATCTGATGACGGCCAATAAGCCAGAAACCGGTAATGCATTGTCTTCCTGTGGTGGTGCCACCTGGTGGTGTGCTTCGGAAACTGGATCTCTACTGGTCCATTTCTGATATTAAAAGTTATGTTTCGATCGTTGATGTTGTCAAAAATAAAGGTTTACTTAAAAACACAAAAATGGATTTTACAAAGTTTACTGATTCCAAACAGAAATAACAGTAAGGAGAAAGCTATTATGTAATACTAATAATGAAAAATTAAAACTGATCTTAAAAAGTAAGCATGAAATAAAAAGAAATGACTTAATTATCGGCAGGTATTTTACAGTGATTAATAAATTCTATAACAAACGGCTATCGGGTGAGTAAGACGGTCGGGCGAGGTGAGCGAAAGCGAGAATTGGACGGTGAACAGGGAAGTACGGGAGTAACAAAGCAAAACTTCAAAATTAGGCAGGCCACGGAAAATATCATATAATCTAACGACTTGCAATGATGTGTTCCACGATCAAATATCGAGAAAAAATTATCGGTTGATACTTAAACTGTGGCGGATATAACAGGGGAGACAACGGCAGCTGTGACAGCAACGACGTCCGGACAAGGGACTCCAGAGAATGGAACCTCTCGACCTGACGAAGCGATTCTAGTAAATCCGCAAACGTCCAGCGGGTTGACAAAGGGTGAAGCGCGGCCTTGACCCCGTTGTGATCTCGCCAATGTCAACGCACAGGGACGCTGCTGTGTAATATGAATCTTCGAGCACTGCTGAGTGAAAGAGGAATCGGGTACGTGGGAGAACCAACAACGCCCAGACAAGTAGTCCCAGGAAAATGGAACTCCTCGACCTGGCGAAGTCTCTCGTATTTTCGTCAACCCTGAGCGAATTGAGCAAGGGTGAAGCGCGGCCGTGACCCCGTTGCGATCTCGCCGAGCTCAATCCTCAAAAGGTCGCTTGCAAATACAGAGATTAAGGCCCCACAAGGGAATCAAAATACAAGATGAAATCTTGAAAGTAAAATGGGGCCGAAAATAAGTCGGATACGGTAGTGAACCAACAACGCCCAGACAAGTGATCCCAGAAAATGGAACCCCTCGGCTTGACGAAGTCTCTTGGATTTTCGTCAACCTTCAATGAATTGAGCAAGGGTGAAGCCCGGCCTTGACCCCGTTGTGATCTCGCCAAGCTCAATCCTCGAATGGCCGCTGACAAATCCAGAGATTAAGGCCCACAAGGAAATCAAGATACAAGATGAAATCTTGAAAGTAAAATGAGGGCGAAAATGTATTGGGTACGGTAGTGAACCAACAACGTCCAGACAAGCTGTCCCCGAAAATGGAACCCCTCGGCTTGACGAAGTCTCTTGGATTTCCGTCAACCTTCAGTGAATTGAGCAAGGGTGAAGCGCGGCCTTGACCCCGTTGTGATCTCGCCAAGCTCAATTCCCAAAAGGTCTATGACAAATCCAGAGATCAAGGAATCACCAAGAAATATAATATAGTATGAAGTCGAGAAAATGATGTGGATCAAATACAGGCAGATTACGGCGGTGGACCAACAACACTCAGGCGAGTAATCCCAGCGAAAGGGTATCACTCGACTTGAGGAAGTCTCTCGTATATCCGTCAACCTTCAGTGAATTGAGCAATGGTGGAGCGCGGCCTTGACCCCGTTGTGACCTCGCCGAACTCAATTTCAAAAGGGTTGCTGATTAATACAGAGATTAAGGTACCGCCAGGAAAAGTAAATTATAACACAGATAAAAAATGAAGAAAAATGGTTTGAAAGTTGTGGAACACACAATGATTCAATTGTTGGAATGATATTTAACGGATAATGCCTTACCGGTTTCCAGAAGTATGCACTGCACAAAAACTGGGAGTCCTGTCTCAAATTTTCTCGCACTGATTTTATTCTTCACGGGAGATTAAATCGAAGAAGTCAATGCCGAGATTTTACACTCAATGAATCAAAAATAATTCCGGTCGAATTAAACTGGCAAATCAATATTCAAATCGAGGAGAATCTAAGTCCAACGACGTTCAAACAAACGTAAAAGAGCAAAAGAGGCCCTCCGCAGGCTGTTTTGCCCTTATAAAACCTTCGGAAATGGTGGGGTCATGACGCGCTGAAAATTCGAAAATCTTGAGAGAAGGGAACAGTCTCGTCTCCTTATTGGTTCAACTTGACGTCAGATCATTCCAGAAATAAATCGAAAGAATCCCTACTACTTTAAAATTCGACAATTCAATCGCCTTTTTTCCAAAATCCCGGTCGTTGAAAAACGCGAAATCAACGAAGATACGGGCCGCTTATCGCCATACCTAGCATGTGCTCGGGTGTTTTTATACTTGCGGCTCTGTTTACAACGTTCAATTTATCGAATTAAATTTTCCTTTCGTTGAAATCACGAATATTTTATTGGGAAAATGATAAATGAAAAGGGACTCTTATGAATAAAAATTAATTACGGACTTCATTACAACTTGCGGTTCTGTTCACAATATTGAATTTATTGAACTGAACCTTCCTCCCATTGAAATCATGAATAATTATTGTAAAATAATAAAACACTCGGGGTGGTTTAACGTGTAGTTTATTAACAGTTCAGTGGGCTTTATTCGTACAGATTAATAGTACGCTCCGTCAAGAAATACAAAATGGCAGGTTATGTTGTTGTTTACTTGCTTTGACATTGCGTCTGTCTAGAGCGCGTGGTTAGAGAGAGAGAGCGTAAAAGAAGGATCATCGAAAAGTCATCGCTTCAGATCACATAGTGTTTGACATTAGGCCTACTACGATTCGGTAGATATGGTCTCAGCTTATTATCATAATATCAATTCATAGGGCACCCAATTCAAATTGCTTACACGGCCATACTGACACTTGAAACGACCTCGTTTCATTAACATAGCAAACAATAACACTTTTCAGGTTACATAAAGCATTGTTCAACTAACATCTGATACAATTGAGTTTTTGTGAGGCATGGCTATGTTCAAGACGCTGGCTCGCGCTGCGGCTTTGTATTTCAGGTGGGAAAAAGAGCCAGGCAAATAAAAAAACCACCACCGCTTACATGCTCACCACTCAAAATTTAGAACTAATTAGCCAAGAACTAAAAGTCAGCTTCAGCTGATTACCACGAAATTGATGATCTGCTATAAAATTGTTCAGGTTATGCAATGGACCAAATCCAATCCTCGCTTCGTTTGAAAATTTTACAGCCATGATCAACAACAAATTAAATTACCATATTTCGAGGCTATAAAGTTCTAAGCTTCTTGAAAAATAACTCATTTCAGATTTTCCATAATGGTACATCAATTATTGCAATGATTATCTGTTCACACAGAAATAGGTCTGGCCGAAACAAAGCCAAAAGAACCAAAAAAAAACTATCACATACAAAATTGATTAGATCCAAACAAGATAATCAGTATAAATTTAAATTTCTTAACTCTTCACTAAAGATTATAACTATCCCGTCATCACATTACAGTGCTCAAGAATTCACTGGCACATTACGATTCTTTCATGTCACCAACACTAAAACTGATTTTCTGTATCCACAGGCCATATTCTCAGCTGTTCTTGTCCTGCTGTAGTCATTCTGTTCTGACCTCCTATTCGCTTCAGGGCATAGCGATCATTCGGCAATACAGCCTCAATTTCAAATGGGCCAATGAACTTTGGTTTCAATTTACCACCATTTGACAGTTGTGTAACTTCCATTACTACTTTCTGATTTACCTCGAACGGGTAACCTGGTTTTCGAGTCATATCAAACTTCCTCTTTGTTTCCTCTGCCGAAACATCCAGTTTCTCAATGAGTGCATCTTTATCAACATTAATTTGCTTTATTGGTATATCGCTGAGCAAGTTGATGGTTGACGAAAGTCTCTTATTAGAGTTTTTCACTAAAACTACAGGAGCATATCCTGTCGACTTATTCACAGTCGAGTTCAGATCATTTTCAATGTTCGGTAAAGACTTATACCATAATTTTTCATCTTTCTCGTTCAAAATTGATTTAAAAGATTTAACGAGTGGTCAATATGCCAGGTATCCAACTTTTCAGTGGGAACGTCTTTTAGTTGACAAAAACCAGATCTCCTTCCAGTATATACAGTTCTTCACATACTTGCGAATGGTCTTATTCATTCCTGGCCAAATCACATCTTCTCTCATCTTGTTGTCCATTTTATCAACTTCTATGTGTGAAGATTCATCATGGTACAGTTTCATTATCTCCAATCTAGCCAAAATTGGGACAAAGCATCTCATTGGTTGAGTCCTCTTCCCTTGCCAGTAAACCAAGTCATCCTGGGCTGCAAAACCTTCCTCATGTAGATTTCCACTTAAGATCTCCATGCAAAATGGGTCGACTTTTTGCCATTCACCAATAGATTGAGGAGTACCTGTAACAGATTTGAGCACCAGTATTTTTTTCTCGCAAGGCAAATTCCTACTCAAATAATCGACATGCTTCTATTTCTCGTGGACTGGGTTTTACCATACCGCATTCAATTATTACTCCCAAAAATTTTATTGACATTTTGAAGAATTCGCATTTTTGATAATCAAGTGCGAAGCCACACTTTGAAAGCCTATCAATAATTTTCTTTAAATTAACAAGTCCTTGAATATTTTCACATGGAAAAAAATATCATCAACATAAACTAGGGCAATTTTCTCTTTATAATCTTCTTATCAATTGCTGACTGATAACATGAAGGAGAATTTATGAAACCAAAGGGCATTCTATTGTATTCATAATCCATCAGGTGTAATAAATGCTGTAATGTGTTTGGAACTGTTCGTCCAATCCTGACAAGTCTAATTCTAAATCTTTACAAACTAAAGTGAACGTTTTAGGAGATTTTCTAAAGGAAGTCACAAAATCAACACAATCCTTATTAATTTCAAGTTGAATATCCCCTTCTTTGAGTATATCTAATCTGATTAAAGCATCAATATCCTTATGTGGAATCATACTATCTGTAACTATATTGAATTCAATTTCTATAGCAAATTCACACTTGAAAAATAGGATGTTTGCTTTTCCTAATGTTTTAAATTCAACGTTTCCTATTCCCATAATTTTTTTAGTTTGAGGTAATACTTAACTTGTGATTGTACTGCATGAAATTCACGTGTTGGTTGAACTCGATCTTCCACTTGCCATGTTCGCCATGAATTCCATCATTTTCATCTGCAGTTGAGCTTGGATTTCCATCATTTGAATCATCGTCATTGGTTCGACTTGGGCAGCATTCTCTTGATTTTGTTGATCCATTTTGGATGAATTCGTTTGCACAAAGAACTCGGTGAAACTCGTAGAATTTAGGTTCTAATTCTTTCTTTGTTAAGAAAGAATCAATCCCGCTTCTGATGTAAGATAATAAAACACTCGGGGTGGTTTAACGTGTCTTTTATAAACAGTTCAGTGGGCTTTATTCGTACAGATTAATAGTACGCTACAAAATGGCAGGTTATGTTGTTGTTTAATTGCTTTGACATTGCGTCTGTCTAGAGCGCGTGGTTAGAGAGAGAGCGTAAAAGAAGGATCATCGAAAAGTCATCGCTTCAGATCACAGAGTGTTTGACATTAGGTCTACTACGATTCGGTAGATATGGTCTCAGCTTATTATTATATACTACTGGAAAAAATTAAAGGATCAAAAAAAAATTCCAAAATTTTCGGCAATTTTCAACATGCCGTAACTTTGAGAGGAATGGTCGTCAAGGAATTCAAAAAAAGGAATTTGTAGCTCCAAGTGTCTAGTTTTTGGATTAGAACTTCAAAAATTTTATGTCTCAGTGGTTTCCGAGTAATGATAGAAAAATCAGCAACAAAAAAATTCTCAAAATTTTACCACTTTTTTTTCTTGTCTACGAGCGTGGTGATTTTATTTTTGCATAATCGTTATAATGATGGGATACAATGGTAATTCAGCTTTAATTTATTTTTTTATTGACCCCAATACGTCCACTTCTCGCCGAGATATCGGTCTTCAAATGGAAAAGGATCCATTTGTCTTTGATTGTCGATTTCTCAGCAACCAATGATCGCACAGAAAATTGAAGGGGCGTTTCAAGACCTTAAATGAACTCCCATTATTGAACAACCATTGCTTATTCATAGAAATTTTTTTTTCGTAATGTCGCATCAATATGAAAATTTTCCAAAAAAAGGGCTTTTGGTGGTTTCTTGGAAAATCTACCGCTTGATCGAAAATGTTGAGGAAACCAATAATGTTAAGTGTGACTTTCACAGTTCAATATGTTGATAAAAACCTTACGGAGAGCCAACTCAATTCAGCGAGCCGTTTTTTTGTTTGACTCGATTGAATTTTTGAAAAAAAAATAAGGATCACGTTTTTTGCTCTGAGAAGCTCGTAATCTTTAAAAAAGGCAAAAAATAATTTTTTCGAGCTTTTTCCACATTTTAATTGCAGATAGTTCATAAATTTCAAAAAAAAAATGAAAAAAACAACAAATAACATTTTTATTAATTTAATAACGGGTATTGCCACCCCTGTTTTCAATAACGGCTCTCAAACGTTCAGCCATGTTAATGCAGGCGGTAATTAAATTAAATTAATAAAAATGATATTTGTTGTTTTTTTTATTTTTTTGAAATTTCTGAACTATCTGCGATTAAAATGAGGAAAAAGCCCGAGAAAATTCTTTTTTGCCTTTTTTAAAGATTACGAGCTTCTCAGAGCAAAAAACGTGATCCTTATTTTTTTTCAAAAATTCAATCGAGTCATACAAAAAAACGGCTCGCTGAATTAAGTTGGCTCTTCGTGAGGTTTTTATCAACATATTAAACTTTGAAAGTCACACTTAACATTATTGGTTTCCTCAACATTTTCGATCCAGCGGTAGATTTTCCAAGAAACCACCAAAAGCCCTTTTTTTGTTAAATTTTTATATTGATGCGACATTAAGAAAAAATAATTTCTATGAATAAGCAATGGTTGTTCATTAATGGGAGTTCATTTAAGGTCTTGAAACCCCCCTTCAATTTTCTGTGCGATCATTGGTTGCTGAGAAATCGATAATCAAAGACAAATGGATCCTTTTCCATTTGAAGACCGATATCTCGGCGAGAAGTGGACGTATTGAGGCCAATAAAAAAATAAATTAAAGCTGAATTAACAAAGTATCCTATCATTATAACGATTATGCAAAAATAAAATTACCACGCTCGTAGACAAGAAAAAAAAATGTGGTAAAATTTGGAGAATTTTTTTGTTGCTGATTTTTCTATCATTACTCGAAAACCACTTAAACTTTAAATTTTTGAAGTTCCAATCCAAAAACTAGACACTTGGAGCTACAATTTCCTCTCCTTGAATTCCTTGTACGACCATTCCTCTCAAAGTTACGGCATGTTGAAAATTGCCGAAAAATTTGGAATTTTTTTTGATCCTTTAATTTTTCCAGTAGTGTAATATCAATTCATAGGGCACCTAATTCAAATTGCTTACATATATGAAAATAGGACCTAAATGAATAAAAATGAAAAACTTCATTACAGAACATGTAAACATGCACTAGCCTCAGACCGTGCTAAGTAAATATAAAACACTCCATAAGAGACTCAACAAAATGCAAATAACTAACTGGTTGCCCCACAGCCAAAATGGCGATTTCTGTCAAAATCAGCTGACTCGAAATGATCAATTATTGGCAGATGACGATCACGTAATCACGTGGGAGTAGGGCGAATATCCGTTTAACGCAATCTTCGAATCTTCGAAGATGAGTAATTTCGTAGTGTAGGTCGTTGGTTAGCGCGTTGGACCGGAAATTCAAAGACGCTCGAAGTGAAAATTTTTCCGGAATTCGAAAATTTGTTTGTTTACTGATAATTATTTCTCTTAAAGATTTTACATTCATAATTGTTATTCCAGAACTACTACAAATACTATAATAAGAGTGTCCAATCGATCTTCAATTTTTGGCCACGATATATAGTTAGGGTTTCTATCATAGAACTTATAGTAACATGGAATGCTATTAGCATATATCTAATAATTCCTATATGGGCCATGAGCCAATCAAAACTGAAGCTGGGATTTGGTAACAATCAAGATCTGCGCTTGTGTGGCCATATTGAGAATTAAAATATTTATTTGATTCTGTCTCTCTCCGACACATCGTATTATGTCGTGAAACGTATATCATTCTTAACTTCATGTGAATAAGGCAATCCAAACCACGTGGCGCCCTGCCTCCAGATAACCTATAAATTTTCTGACAGGTCGCTGGCTTGCAGTAAATATGAGGAATTTTATTATCTTATATGCATTTCATGAGTGAACGAGTGAGTTTTTATGATTTCTAATATCAAAAAGTATCCTGAAGTATCACTGACGAAGAAAATTTCACTCAATCATATGATTACAACTTATAGTATTGGGAGCCCGAAGAGATTGAAGAGAAAGTATTGGAGACGGAATATTAATCAGAGCTCTGTCCCTGTAACTTCTCTATCCTTTTATATGATATAAATTTAAATATTCATCAGTTTTACATTTCACATGAACTGAATACTGCTTATTTCAGTGTCTACGAAGACACATTCACTTTAGTTTCTTATCTTCGATATTGTCGAGTCTTGATGACTGCTGACCCAATTTCCTTTTGTTTCCTGATAAGTCACTTGATATGTCCATAATACACCAAGTTACACACACTGGGTGTTCCAAAATATTCAAGAAAATCTTCATAATTTGAACGACTTGCACATCCAACTTTGGCACACATTTATGGCATTTTTTATTGAAAATGCACTTAATTTAAATAATTTTCACTGGTCTGATATTCCTAAGAGTAAGATTGACTAGAAATATCGAAAAAATTTCCACATAAAACAATTTTTCAAGCAAATAAACGGTTTTAATGTCTACATGAACAAAGCTAAACTTGGTTTGTTTGACCACCAGCTAACCTCAAAAAAATATTTGACAGGTCGTTGGATTCCCTAATAGTTTCGATCATAACCTCACAATTTCATATGAAATGTTTCAATCGCTTTATTCCGTTTTCTCCAAGTCCTAAATATCATTGTTAACTCCTATTCATATTCTAAAACTGAACTGAAAGTATTTGAGTGACATATTTCCATTTTCTATATCTATTTTCTTGTTGTCTTTCAGGATAAACATAACCTCTAAATTTCTCGCAATTTTTCCATTTCCAGTTGACGCAAGCGTACAACTCAATCGTTACCAGAGATTTGGCTTCACTTTGAGACTGTGAAAAGCAGGGGTATAATCCATATTGATGTTATTAGATATATGGCTATTAGCCTTGCTGCTCTGCTCAAAATAATTGGTAAAACATCTCAGTTGGAGGAGTATCGAGATTTTCATGTTTCCATAGATATTGTCACACAAAACAGAAACACAGAAACACTATGAAACTTACCTACTATAAGTTCTATGGAAACTAATCATCAATATCCGATTCAATTGGCATTTCGGAAAAAAATTCTGTGTTTCTGTTCTGTGTGGCAGGTCATATCTATGGAAACATGAAAATCGCGATACTCCTTCAACTGAGATGTTTAACCAATTTTTGATCTGGTAATAGCTAAGATGTCTAGAATAATGGTGTAGGCACTGATTAGATTTTGTTTCGACCAAATTGAGAATATTACCAATGTTTCGTTCTTTCCACCTCAGGTGGCGCTATTCACAAATTATGACTGATTTTTATCAGTTACTAGCTGGCCCGGCGAACTTTGTTCCGCCTAAATGATACTTACGTTGGATTTCACAAATCGTAATCACCGGTGATCGGATATCAACGGCTTGGTTCTCTGATTTTTGAACTGTCCAATGTTTCCATGGATATGACTATGAGCTATCACACAGAACAGATACACAAGAATAATATATCATAATATGTCCATCACTAATACTTAATGGCAATTTTGGATTCAGTTATTTCCGCAAATATATCTATTTCCCAAACAGAAATTCAAAAACATTTTAAAATTTATGAGAAAAGATGAGAATGGACATCTCACGATTGGAACTCATCGCCAAAATCCGATTTACTTGACATTCCGATAAAAATTCACTGTGATATTCACCCGCTTCTAGATCTGTTAATAGCCCTATGTAAATTACAGAGAAATTGATGTCATATGTTCTTTTTTCGACCATTTCAAACCACGACGACCGAAATGCTCGAAAAAAGAACAGATGACATCAATCGATGGCCGCGAAAGCCTCAACAAATTCATCGTCATTCAATTGTAATAATGTCAAATGTAGTACCTTCACGATTACGTTATTTGGAATAAATAAAACTATAAAAATAACTAATAATCATCAGTCATAATGTGTGAATAGCGCCATCTGAAGTGGTAAGAACGAAACTTTTCTCATATCTCAACGAAATCTGATCATTTTAGACATCTGTACTCCTACGCTAAGACATTTTGGTTTTGCCCAACAGCGCAGAGTTGTAGGCAACTCAAATCACACACTATTACAGTGACTATAGAGGGAATATAGTCACTGTACACACTATTTGTTTATATCGCCATTTAACGCGGAGAATATCAAATGAAGTACAAACGAATAAGCGGTAGCGAAACTGTAACTGTAGCGACATCTAGTGACCTTACTCGAAAGGAGGAAATGCATTTCCTGTAAAAGTAAAATTTTCATCGATTTTTTCAAAGTTTTGTTGTATTTTATAATAACCAGAATGTAGACGAATCCACATATGAAGTTTCATAACAAACAGTCCATCCGATCTCGAGTTATAAATGGTGTAACCAACATCTTTCTTTTATACAGGGTGAGTCTTTGACTTGTACATATATTTTAACTGTAGATTCCTCTCATCAAACGAAACACTTTTTTCCCATACCACTTTTCAAAATTCGGTTTCGTTTGAAAGATACAGGGTGTCAAAAATCCATGAAATTAACACTATTCTTTCCATATATTCGAAACCGATAATCCGAATGAACTGAATTTTGGTTGATTGTTTACTCT
This sequence comes from Adalia decempunctata, assembly GCA_951802165.1. Taxonomy (NCBI): domain Eukaryota; kingdom Metazoa; phylum Arthropoda; class Insecta; order Coleoptera; family Coccinellidae; genus Adalia; species Adalia decempunctata. The sequence continues at coordinate 51,899,298 of OX637697.1, forward strand.
ATTCATGGTGCATATTCCTCAATTGAAACTTATTCCATATTCCTTCTAGTATAAGAGTAACAGCCTACTCGTCTCATGAATTCATGCAAAAATACTATAAAATCACTCGAAAAAGATAAACGGTTCATATTTTCGAAAGAATCAACCATTTTAGAAAATAAAAGTATTCTTATATTTTTTCAATAAAACGCGTCGTTTTCGAGTTATTCCTAATTGTATACGAACAAATTCGAGGAAAAAATCATGAATTTCATAAAAAAACTGAATGCAACCCTGAATTAAATATCATCGAATATTATGTATTCTCTGATCTTAACAAATTAACAACGTTGTCAATGTTTATCAACTTCGTCAAGACTAAAATCTACATGATGGAAAAACGTTCGATGTAATAATTGAATTCTGAGAAGCATGAAATGAAATTACACAGTCTATAAGCACAGTTTCTATTGAAAATTTATTGTTACCGGTCTTTCAGGAAAATATCTATCTCAACAATATTATCCTCTTGGAGATTTCAATCGACACTACACGGTCTGCACATCACAATCATCACCTGTTTGCTTTATTATCTGCAAGTAAATTTAGATAGATAATTAAGGTTATCCCGTTTAAGCGTCTTTCATTATCATAGACTGGCCTGCGGTTCGAGACACAGAAACAGAACAACCACAACACAACGGCCTGTCCCGCCTGTCTGCCTTGCGTGCCGGCTATATCGTAGCGCTATATCGGCAAGAATCAGAACTCGTTTGGCATCTCCAAAGAGCCACGCCTAGACGCCTTTAGCCGTTAGCGATTGTGATAGTTCATCCGCTAACGATAGGGGACGTACTGCTTTCTTGAGTTCGCATTGTTTGAAGAGAAAATCGGGAATCTGGCATCGTCTTCTCTAGAGTTCTGTGCTTAGACAGGTTCTGTGCACGGCCTTCTAAAGACTTTAGTCTTTAGATGGCCGTGTTCTGTGGAATATCATATCACAGAAGATGAGTTAGGTTGGGTCATTGACCTCGAATCATCTGACTGGTTGATGGAGTTAGAATAGGTTGGTGAGAAACCAATTTTCATGAGATCGTTCCAAAATATCGAGAAAAATATTAACCAATTATTAGTGTTTATAAACTAATCTTCAGGAAAATCGAAGAAGGAACTTATTTTGGTGGGAGAAATATGGCTTTTCAATTGCAGAAATAATCGGACAGTGTTTTTGTTAGGAAATATCGTTTTTGTTACATTCTTATTCGAATGAGGTTAGTGCTTGAGTATTTTCTAATTGTATCACCCAGAACATCTAATCACCTCAATTTCAATCGAAAAATATGAACTTTGAAGTGTTTCCAGAGAATGTATCCAGGCACGGACTCAGCACTATTTTTTTTTTCAAATGGCTATATCTTTTTAACAGAGCCGAATTCGGAATAATGGAAAATGAAAAAAGGTTTCCTTTGGCCTCAAGAATCTATAGTTAAAATATATGTACAAGTCAAAGACTCACCCTGTATATATAGATTTCAAATATTTGAATTTATTCTGGCGAACGTGTCGTGTTAATGGTCGATAATTTTAGCAAGTAATAATGTATGTTTATATTCTTGACATCCTGATGTATATTAATTCTTAGGAACAGTAGAAAACTTTAATTATAAAGAGATGCCAATCTGCTGTCATGTCATAATTGACTTTGGCAAATCAGCTGGTGATACATCAATCAAATTGACAACGGAAAATACACTGAAATGATATTGCGGCGAGGCCACGAAACATTGCTAATATTTTCGATTTGGTCGAACGTCATTCCATTCAAAAATTGACGAGTGCCTACACCATTATTCTAGACATCTTAGTAATAACATTCCATGTTACTATAAGTTCTATGGTTTCTATGCATCTATCATCTGTAGTTACCTATACATATTTTGGTCATGTCATAATATATCAATCAATTCTCGTTTATTTCTCGCATTTTTTCGCCTTATTTTCATTGATTTTTTGTTCATTGGGAAAATATAATATGGGTGATAGGAAGAAGGTCTCATCTAGAATGGGTAAAATTTCAATGCGAGATACTTTAATATGGAAATCTCACGTCCGAAAAGAAATTAATACAGCTCACCACTGGCCCGACCAATATAATTGGATGATGGAAATATATGGGTAGGAATACACATTCGTTACTTTACACCGTAGAGGATATTTCCCACTGGTTGAAAATAATTGAAAATCCAAAAAGATATGAACAAATTAACAATGAAAACGTCATTTTCCAACCAAATTTCAACTTTTAAATATTTCATGATTTCGAAGTGATGACAACTTTTCCATTCATGTTTCATAATTCAAATTATTGATTTGGGAATGGAGATCAACTGTTCGAATTAGAATATTCTGAGCTATACTACAAATATAATTACGTCTATAAAAAATAGAATTCCAATGATTCGAAATAACATTATGATAGTGGATTCCAGTTTCTTCGTATGCCTGAATCTATTTCTTCCAGATATCATGTTTTTGATTTTTTATAGGGATATGGAGAAGAAGTTGAATGAGATGTCGAAGAAGTCCGAATTCCTCAAGGAAGTATTTACGGACAAAGAAGAGGATAACAGAGATATGAGACCTGTGCCAGAATCTGTGAATCATATGTATGGTTGGATCGCCAGTAAAGAAGATTTTCAGAATAAGATACCGGACAATCAAAAACAATTATCGCTACCTCAGAATTATAAATTGATAATTCCTTACGATAGCCCTTATTGGTGCTATCTGAGAAGCTGAAACTGTAATGAGGACCCCTCTTTATTTTACATATTTATTTATACCTACTCCCTTAAAATGTTTTGTTATAATGTGTTCAATCTTGAATATATGACGATTGAATATTTCATCGTTGATATTATTTGAATAAAGCTCTGCTTGGTTTATTGCAAATAATCAACTGATAGCGGCACATTCGCGTCGGATGACGGACCTCAGTTGCATACAGTTTAAAGTCCAAACTTTAAACTGTATAACTGCCCTTCTATATCAACAGTTGAAACCATCATTATAGTTCAACCTGCAATTGATCTATTACCTGTTTTTTCAAGAGTTTTCGAAATGCTTGTGTTTACAAGAATTTTAGATTTTTTGGCAAGGATAGGGGAAGGAGGGGCAAGATGACGACAGAAAGCTAAAAAAATTCATAAAACGAATATTTGCTCATTTTACGGTGTGAAAAAAACTATTCTGTCATTTACTGTTATTGAGTTTTCAATAAAAAATTTGAATCACTTGCTAGTTACTATTTGGAGTGAATTATTAGAAGTTTATCTGCTTACGTCATATTCGTCATCTTACCCGACGTGGAGGATAAGATGACGAATTGTGGGGGGAATACAAAGAATGATGTTCGTTAAAAAAAGAGATGAGTATGATCAAACGAGTTTAGTTTACCTCATCAGGATATTTCTTAACATATCTTCTAAGAGTAGCTTCTGGAATTTGATATGCTTTTGAAGCTGCATTAAACTCGACCCTTGATTTTTTATTTTAGTGAGTGCTCTTTTCATACTATCTTTCGACCATGATTGCCTGTCAGTTTTTCTTTGATATATTTTACCCATATTTATTCAAACCTGAAGTTAAAAACTTGACCTAATAAATATTTTTAACTATGTAGGGTAAGATGACGAACAACTCGTCATCTTACCCGCATTTGGCATTTTAATTTGTAAAAATCATAAAATGAAATTCATCATTCCCAACAAATGTTTTCAATACTCAAATTGTTCCTGAAACATGATAGTTTCGAAAAAAAATAGACTTACAGAAAACGAAATGAAGAAAACACTAAAAACAGTAATACTCGGAATCAAATATATTGTCTCAACCAATACCCGACATGTATCAACTCCCGTATCTTACTGAACTCTCGTCGTATTTTGCTGCCGATAAAAGGCATGAAGAATAGGACTATCTTTTCAGGTCTGACAGAAGCTGATGCTGAAAGACTTATATATTTAGGAAATATCGAGAAATCGTCATCTTACCCTATTCGTCATCTTACCCTCCTTTCCCCTACCTATACTCCATTAACTTCCATAAAGCATCCCGGTTTGCCATGGTTTAGGTTCAGGTTCTTTTACTTAAACCTAGGAGCATAGAATAACTGGAGGGTTACAGTTTCGTGTGACGCCCGATAGATGAGCGCTGGGATCGTGTATAACACATATCTTGTTCTGTGGCGCTACAATTGCAAAGAATATAATGTGGATGTCATTGTTATTGATACATTTATGCTTCTTTTTAATTGAAAATGGCCATAAATCATAACATAGACAATATCATCACTTTATTCCAATCAACTTTTTATGCGCAATTATATGGGAATTCTGTGATGATCGGTACTAAATTTGTCAAAACAATATCCTTATCGAAAAAAGCGAATATTCAGGTAAGTATTATCATTATACGGAAAGACTGAGGTTTTATCTGTTCTCGTGTACCATACGCAGAATTGTATGGTACCCCGGTCACATTCGCTCTGCTAAAACTTGGATTCGGAGCGGGAAACAGATTTTTCTTCCTATATTCAATCTGTTCCTTGTAGCCATTTCTTTACACGTGCTATATGCATTATATTGTCGGATTTGCGAAAAAAGTATGTATTGCTTTCTTTCAAATGAATATACAGGGTGAGTCTTTGACTTGTACATATATTTTGATTGTAGATTCCTCTCATCAAACGAAACACTTTTTTTCCATACCATTTTTCAAAATTCGGTTCCGTTTAAAAGATACAGGGTGTCGGAAATCCATGAAAAAACGCTTTTCTGTTCATATCTTCGGAACCGTTATTTCGAATGAACTGAATTTTGGTGAAGTAGTCATTCCTATCATGATGCATATTCTCAAATCAAAACTTATTAAATATTCCTCCCGGTATGAAAGTTACAGCGTAGCCAACTTATAAATCCACAAAAATACTATAAAACCACGCGAAAAAGAAGAATGGTTCCTATTTTCGAAAAAAGCAATAGATTTACAAAATAAAATTAATCCTAAGTTTTTTCAATAAAACGCGTCGTTCTCAAGATATTCCTAATTAAATCATAAATCTCGAGAATTATCTGAATACCTTACTGCATTCTAAAGATCACCGAATCGAAGATGTTCTGTAATCGAATTAAATGTTAACAATGTTGCCGGAATGTTTGTCGAATTTTCATTTGGAAATCACTGACCTGGTAACTGCTTAAATCTCTATGATGGGAAAACGTTGGATTTAGAGATGTGTGACAAATTTGGTAGACAAAATTGAATAGAATGTAATTGCCGACTCAGTTAATTGATACTAATATATCATATGTATTTTCATGAATAGATAAAATTGAGTTCTAAATAGCAGGAAGTTCCTCAAAGATCCTTATTGAAGTTCACCTCACGCCACACAACAGATTTTTTTTCGAAATTATACGAATTATACCTTAGAGAAAATATTGAAAATGAATGGAACTGGAACAATAAAACTAGAACCAACTAGGCTGAATTTTTCAGCCATTTCACACAAAACATCCCTAGGAATAATGCACTTCAAAACAGCCTACAGATGTTATCTTAAGTTCGTGCCAAATTAAAAAATGTTAAAAATCGTATCGTGTTATACATACACCACCCAAATTAATAGTCAATTAACTGACCGAATCAGTTCATGTTCATTGTTCATAGCCAATTTTCGCGGGAAATGATGACTCAACGAAGCCATAGAATATGCGCTGTACGCATGCGTCGTTAACATGTCATTATGTATCTATGGTTATGTTATTTTTCTTCATGCTGCCGATTTCCCAATCATAATATTTCATAGCGCACATACGCTATAATAGTTCTCCGAGAGTTAGGCAGAACCACAGCCTCCTCCTTAGTTTCGCCTTAACCAAGGAAGCGTTAACAAATGAACTAACGCAAGGGCAATTTAGTATTCTTTACTTTTCGTTAATGGCGTCTAGGCGTTCCTCTTTGAAAATGCCCTAGACAATCCAAACCACGTGTTTTTTCCACCATTTTCATTTTTCAACCTCCAAACGTTTCTGACAGGTCGCTGGATTGTAGTAAATATGAAGAATTTTATTATTTTAGGCATTTGATGAGTGAACAAGTGAGTTCTTATGATTTGAAATATCAAAAAATATCCTGAAGCAACACTGACGAAGAAAATTCCACTCAATCATAATATGATCACAACTTTTAGTATTGGGAGCCCGAAGAGATTGAAAAGAAATTATTGGAGAAGAAATATTTATCAGAGCACTGTACCTGTAACTTCTTTATCCTTTTATATGATATAAATTTAAATATTCATCAGTTTTACATGAACTGAATACTGCTTATTTCAGTGTCTACGAAGAAATATTCACTTTAGTTTCTTATCATCGATATTGTCAAGTATTGATGACTGCTGACCACATTTCTCTTTGTTTTCTGGTAATTCACTTAATATGTGTATAATACACCAAGTTACACACACTGAGTGTTCCAAAATATTCAAGAAAATCCTCTCAATTTGAACGACTTGCACATTCAACTTTGGCGCACATTTATGGCATTTTTTTATTGAAAATGCACACAATTGAGATAATTTTTCACTGGTCTGATATTCCTAAGAGTAAGATTGACTAGAAATTCCAAAAAAAATTCCACATAAAATAATTTTGCAAGCAAATGAACAGTTATAAGCTGGATTGCCATTGTTTGACCACCAGCACTAACCTCGAAAAATATTTGACAAATCGTTGGATTGCGCTGAGGTTATGATCGAAGAGGAGTCTCCTAAGGAGACCTAGGAGTAATCAGGATAAACAATAATCAAGTAATGAATGGCATACGTTTCACGAGGTAATACGATGTATCGGAGAGAGACATAATTCATTCTCAATATTGCCGCACAAGCGCAGATCTGAATTGTTACCAAAGCCCAGCTTCAGTTTTGATTGGCTCATTGTTGTTCACGCCAAGTGAACGGTTCAGATAACTTTTCTGAATTTTTCATTTTTATTCGTTTCGAAATTAATTCAATTTCTCCGTACTTGGGGAAATCCCATATGGAGTTTAGGTGCGAGAAGATCGTCACTTGTCAGCTGTGTAACATATGTCGTATTTTTATTTCATTTCATTTTTCAGTTCAGTTCATTGATTCCCGTAATCGTGAATACATATATCTGCTACCGATAATATAAATTTATTCTGTTTCCTTTCGTGAATCTAGAAAAGTTCAGTTTTTCTTGTGTTTCACAATTCTAGTGATTTCGATTCATTCGAATTTCATTTTACATTCATTTAAGAACATTCGTTTGTGCGAATTGGATTCGTAAAAGACTGTTACCAGTGGCGTGGTTTTTATTCTGCCACAAGGATAAGTGTTCCTAATTTAACATTTTAGCAACGGATTTTTACGTCAGCTCCATTCCTTGTTCGTTTGTCGAGCTCGATCACTCTGTTCATGGAAATAGGAGTAACCGACAAGATCTGGTTGAGCGTTTTGCTGAAATAGGTAAGACAATATTTCAACTGTTATTTTGGGTACATTTATCCTTTCATTTGTGTTGGGTTTCAATAACTATTCATAATTATATACAGTCATTAGCTCTTTTAACTTTTCATTCAGAAATTTGGTAAATTTTTCATTAAATAAAATTGAACCGCACTTCAGTTCTTTAACTGAAACTCTTACCCAACACGTTTTGTTCCTTCGGGCCGGACATTAAGCTCAATCTCAAGCTGGTCTCCTTAAAGTTTGAAAGTTTCAGTCAAAAATTCAAAAATCTTAGCTTTGAAGCGGCCATTTTATATTCAGATAAACGACGATCATCGGAATCTGGCAACATCGTTCCACAGCTGACGGGTCGCATACATCTGTTTCCATCGAGATATTCAATTTCATTCCTTTTCAATTCATTTTTTGCTGTTTGTATCTGTTTCTTATTAAATTTCTTTATAACAATGCCACCGAAGACAGATACAGGCAATAAAACATTGGATAAGTTGGTTGAAAAACGGGCCAACATATTTTCTATCATTACCGGAATCTGGCAAAGAGTGAAAGATTATGATGGTACAAAACTCTTCGAATTACAAGCATACCGAGAAAATATTTCTGGTTATGAATCTAAATTTGAAGAAATACAGGAGGAAATAATGGAATTGAATTACGAATTGTTATCAGAAGATCGTATAGAGATGGCAAAGTCAGAGTTGGCGTTTGCTGAAGTGATTACTCGCATAACCGGGCTTTTTCTGGCTTTGAAACGACAGGAAACTTTGTCGACGCCTGCGTCGAGTTCGCAAGCTTCGAGTTCAAATGAATCCGTTTTGCTGCCAAAAATTAATATTCGCCCCTTTTCTGGCGAAAGCGCTGAGTGGCCTGAGTTTTTCCAGCTATTTAATTCTTCGGTTCATGAAAACAATAGTTTGACAACCATACAAAAGTTTCAGCTATTGAAATCTTATTTGAGAAATGATGCTCTTGCAGTCATATCGGGGTTACAATTGTCAACTGAAAATTATGAGTTGGCCTATCAAGCTTTGAAATCGCGCTTTCAGAATCCTCGTATGTTGGCTACAATGTATTTGAACGAAATTCTTAATTTCAAAGCTTCAAATAATAATTCGGTCTCACATCTTAAAGAATTTTTAAACTGTCACCAAAATTCTGTCAATGCAATAAAAGCGCTCAATATAAAGGACTTATCAGATTTCCTTCTGTTTTCCATTACGTTGCGTAATGTTGACCCTTACACGAGAAAAGCGTTTGAAAGTCAGTTAAATTCATCCGAGATTCCCGCATATAGCACCTCGATTGCATTCGTAACGCAACAGCTAACGGCTCAGGAATTTTACGAACAAAGTTCTTCCAGATCTGCATCCAAATCAACCCCATTGAGTTCATCACATTCAAATAAAAATAAAACAACAAATGTTTTAATCGCAAATTCTGCATCCACCTCTCAAAGCTCTAGTGATTCACGTAGCTTCCCGAATTCAAAAAAGTTTCGTTGTCCCAAATGCTCTGATTCGCATCCATTGTTCGCCTGTGCTTCCTATATGAATTTGTCAAGACAAGACAAATTCGAATTTTGAAAAATTCCAAGCGCTGTTTCAACTGCCTTGGTCTACATAATTTCAAAGATTGCGCTTCCAAAAATTCGTGTCGATTGTGTAAATCAAATCGTCATCACACCAGTCTCCATCCCGATAACGAATCTTCATCCAATAACGGATCTGCCAATCAGTCCAATGTACCATCTCGTATTCCAGGTAAAACTAATCATGTTGAAAATCAGCCTTCAACGTCTCATTCCCTTCCTTCAAATGATGTTATTAATTCATATCACATCAATAGGAAATCGGTCTCCGTTAATCAAGTACTTCTTGGCACTGTTCAAGCGAGAATAGAATCCGCTGACGGTTCAATGATATCTGTAAGAGCAGTTTTAGACCCTGGATCCCAGATTTCAGCCATTAGTCAACCCCTAGTCGAAAGATTAGGTTTGAGAATTGACCCTGTCAATATATCTATTTCTGGCATTGGTCAATCAAATGCAAGACCGTTAGGTTTAGTAGAATGCCGGATGTATCCTAGGTTGGGATCACAGTTCTTACAGGTGGATGCCATTGTATTGCCGGAAATAACAAATAATATTCCTTCTGTTCCCTTATCACCGGAGATATTCAGGCATTTTCAACATTTAAATTTGGCTGATGACACTTTTCACATTTCTCAACCAATAGATGTACTCTTGGGCGCTGATACGTATTCGCTGGTTTTCGATCGCGATGGTCGAATTTCGTCTCCTATTCATCCCACAGCCGTTAACACATTTTTCGGTTGGACTATCATAGGTCCTATAAAGGAATCCTATTCTTCTTTCAAATCGGTTCTTTTCGCCCAATCTGCCCTCAATGATCAGCTACAGAAATTTTGGTCATTGGAAGAGGTTCCAGATACCTTTGTTAAGGATCCTATAGATGATTATGTCGAAAAACATTTCCTATCCACTCATTCTCGTGATGGAAATGGCCGATACATAGTTTCCCTACCTTTCAAATTAGAAAATACGTCTCCGAACCTCTCTTATAATTCAAATAGGTCATTCAAATCGTATTTATCCCTAGAGAAGCGATTAATGAGAGATGTTGAATCTTATGATACTTATAAAAATTTCATGTTCGAGTATCTAAAATTAAATCACATGTCACCTGCTAACACCTCTAATAAATACGTGATACCACATCACGTCGTTCCTAAAGAGTCAAGTTCGACAACAAAGCTTCGAGTTGTTTTTAACGCTTCCGATATAGATATGTCCGGTTCATCATTGAATGATAGACTGTTAGGTGGTCCTAAACTTCAAAAGGACATTCGCATAATTTTGCTTTCGTTTAGAATGTACCCTATAGCAATTTGTGCCGATATCGAGAAGATGTACAGGCAGATTCTAGTGTGTCCGGCCGATCGCAGATATCAACATATCTATTAGCGTTCATCTCCTGATGAACCTGTTACCGAATTTGAATTGAATACGGTCACTTATGGTTTGAAACCTTCGGCATTTTTAGCTATTCGAGTTTTAAATCAGCTCGTTTTTGATGAGGGTAAAATTCATCCTGAGGCATCGCAAGTTATCCTCAATGATATATATGTCGATGACATTATTACCGGTGCATTCGATGTTCAACAGGCGGTGAAATTGCGTAATGAACTTCGTGAATTGCTTAACAAGGGCGGTTTTTCATTAAAGAAGTGGTCTAGTAATTGTCATGATATCTTGGATGATTTGCCGTCAGACCACATTGAATCACAATTAAACTTCGACGACGATTCAACGGGAATTAAGATTTTGGGTTTAACTTGGATTCCAAAAATAGATTCATTCGGTTTCAATGTGAAGGAATTCACTGAAAAGCCAAGTAAACGATCCATTCTTTCACATATAGCCCGTATTTTTGATCCGGTTGGGTTTTTGGCTCCCATTGTAGTTTTAATGAAACTATTAATGCAGAAATTGTGGTCGGAAAAATTAAGTTGGGATGAACCCTTAAGTGATTCTTACTCGGACGAATGGTCGAAAATCGTCGGCGATATTCGAGCACTTTCAATGCTCAAGATCCCTCGCTCTGTCGTTTCTTCACCTGATTGTCACATCATATTAGCAGGTTTCTGTGACGCATCTGAGAAGGCATACGCAGCCTCTGTTTATCTTTCCGTTACAGTTGAAAATCGCATTTCATCGCACTTGTGGGCCGCTAAATCAAAAGTAGCTCCATTGAAAACACTTTCGGTTCCTCGATTGGAACTATCTGCTGCGGTCTTGTTGGCTAAGTTGGTCAGAATGATTCTGGACAATGAATTTCCCCTTAGAATATCTGAAGTTCGCCTGTTTTCAGATTCTCAAATTGTGCTGTCATGGTTGACAACACCCCCTCATCGCCTCAAAACGTTTGTTGCCAATCGTGTAGTCGCGATAAACGATTTAGTTTCTGACGTTTCATGGCATCATGTGTCCACCGAGTCAAATCCAGCTGATTTGCCATCTCGAGGTCTCACACCTCAACAATTTCTCACCCCAAGAATTCACAATTTTTGGCTTCATGGTCCTGATTTCTTGGTTACTCCAGTTTCCAATTGGCCACCACCTTTCACCGGTTGTGATCTGAATTCAGCTCCCCTAATTGAATTCAAAACTAACATTAATGTTGCAACCACAAATGAGCCTCCAGTAAATCCGCTTTTAATGGTTATCGAGAACTTTTCAACTTTTAATAGAGTAAAACGAGTCTTCGCCTATGTAAGAAGATTCATTGTCAATTGTCACCACAAAACCGATTCAGCGTCACGATTGTCCGGCCCAATTTCTCAGGATGAGCTGGAGGAAGCCCTTCAATCCATAGTGTTAATCACACAGCAACACTATTTCGATAAATTGCGCCAGAATTTATTTAAAAAAAAATCAATCGAGAAATCGTTTAGATCTTTGAATCCTTATATCGATTCTGCAGGATTGATCAGGGTAGGAGGAAGATTACAATTCTCTTCTTTACCACAGAGTGCTAAGCATCCAGTTTTGCTTCCGAAAAACTCTCCATTTTCACGTTTAATATGTCTCCAATTTCATTTAATCTCGCTTCATTCCGGTCCTAACACGACGATGTCTTTAATTCGGCAAAATTATTGGATTCTGTCCTTACGAAGTCTGGTTCGAGAGTGCATTCGAAAATGCATAACATGCACAAGGTTTCGAGGTACAACTTATCAACCCTTCATGGCTCCTCTACCTGCCCCCAGAGTCAATATTTCACGTCCTTTTAGTAAGGTGGGTGTGGACTTTGCTGGCCCCTTTTCCTATCGGTCAAATAATTCGCGCAAACCAACAATGATGAAAGCATATCTTGCTCTCTTCATTTGTTTCGTCACCAAGGCAGTTCATTTGGAACTAGTCTCGTCCCTCACAGTGGAGGCCTTCTTATCGACCTTAGATCGATTTATCGCTAGACGAGGCCTTCCTCAAGAAATTTGGTCCGATAATGGTAGCAATTTCGTCGGAGCTTCACGCTATCTTGATGGGGTTTCTCAGTTCTTGAAATCAAATAATGTCGATATATGCGATAATTTGTCGAAGAGATCCATCAAATGGAAGTTTATTCCTCCATATGCCCCCCATTTCGGAGGTTTGTGGGAGGCCGGTGTTAAATCAGCAAAGCGTCTGCTTCTCAAATCTCTAAATTCGGTTGCTTGTACATTTGAGGAACTTGCAACGATTTTCACTCGTATTGAAGCGGTTTTAAATAGTAGACCAATTTGCCCCTTGTCCTCTGATCCCTCCGAATCCGCGGACTTTTTAACACCTGGACATTTCCTGATAGGCGCCCCATTGTTGTCCATTCCCGAATTGACGCTTGATAATGTTCAAACGCCCATCAAACGTTGGGAACAACATAAAAAATTGTTTCAACAATTCTGGAAGCAATGGTCACACGAATATCTCCACACTTTGATTCAGCGTAATAAATGGAAAACACAAAACGCTTGTCCATCTATTGGAGATTTAGTTTTCATTAAGGGCATAGATTCCAAACCTGGCACTTGGCCTATCGGACGTATAATCGAGTTGCATCCGGGACCCGATGGTACGATTCGAGTTGCGTCTATAAAAACCGCGGCCGGTCAATATACAAAAGCCTTAACACGTTTGGTTCCGATCGATATTTAATTTTAAGCGCTCACTTCAAATTCTCCTCAATTTTTTAGATATTAGTTTGTTAGATTTTAGATTTAATTCTACTGCTTCCAATATTCTGTAAAATTCACACAATTTTACGGCGGCCTGTTTTGTTCACGCCAAGTGAACGGTTCAGATAACTTTTCTGAATTTTTCATTTTTATTCCTTTCGAAATTAATTCAATTTCTCCGTACTTGGGGAAATCCCATATGGAGTTTAGGTGCGAGAAGATCGTCACTTGTCAGCTGTGTAACATATGTCGTATTTTTATTTCATTTCATTTTTCAGTTCAGTTCATTGATTCCCGTAATCGTGAATACATATATCTGCTACCGATAATATAAATTTATTCTGTTTCCTTTCGTGAATCTAGAAAAGTTCAGTTTTTCTTGTGTTTCACAATTCTAGTAATTTCGATTCATTCGAATTTCATTTTACATTCATTTAAGAACATTCGTTTGTGCGAATTGGATTCGTAAAAGACTGTTACCAGTGGCGTGGTTTTTATTCTGCCACAAGGATAAGTGTTCCTAATTTAACATTTTAGCAACGGATTTTTACGTCAGCTCCATTCCTTGTTCGTTTGTCGAGCTCGATCACTCTGTTCATGGAAATAGGAGTAACCGACAAGATCTGGTTGACCGTTTTGCTGAAATAGGTAAGACAATATTTCAACTGTTATTTTGGGTACATTTATCCTTTCATTTGTGTTGGGTTTCAATAACTATCCATAATTATATACAGTCCATTAGCTCTTTTAACTTTTCATTCAGAAATTTGGTAAATTTTTCATTAAATAAAATTGAACCGCACTTCAGTTCTTTAACTGAAACTCTTACCCAACAATTGTATATTGTAATTATTAGATATAGGGTATTAACCGAGCAAACACTTCCATCTACTTGCTGCGTAAGTCCTTCTCCAAAATGAGTTTTTCCACTTCAATCAAGCTCTACACAACATATATCAGGCCGATTTTGGAGTTCGCTGGACCGGTTTGGAGTGTCGATTTTGTGCGGGACCGTAATCTACTGGAGACGGTGCAACGTACCTCTACGCGCATGTCTTTCGGTCGGCTGAGACCATCGTACGAAGAACGGCTTGTAATGTCTCGTCTGACAACCTTTGAACGAAGGAGACTTCGTGGTGACCTTATTTGGACTTTCAGAGCGTTGAACGGCTTCGTTGGTTGTGACTTGTCACACCTCTTCGCGCTAAACAATGACACCCGACTCCGTGGACATTGTCTCAAGTTGAGACAACAGAATTTTAGCGCGGTGGTGAGAAGAAATTTTTTTCCAAATCGAGATTTTGGACAGTGGAACTTTTTGCCCCCTAGTGTTGTGACCTCCCCCACACTGAACACTTTTAAGAATCGATACGATTTGATTTAAACTATTATTTGATTGGTGAACTGGTAGAGATTAGTAGTGGGAGCAGCTATTGTCATAATATGTTTTTTTTTTCTTGGAATTGATTGTTTATTTTGACTGGAGTTTCTGTTGAAGTCTGTTCGCATTGTTATAATGTGTTTTTACATTGGATCATATAGGACCTTGTCCTCGATTCAGATCATTTTGTAATAATAATAATAATAATAATAACCACAACCGCACGGGTGTGGTTTGGTTTCTGCCATGCCACATGGGGGGTGACGTCCCCACGGCCCGAGTTACCTGGGCCACCAAGGGTTAATGGTGGCAAACCCATGAACGAGAAGTGGAAACCGATATCATGGCAGAAGATCGAGATGCCACTCCACCTGCTGGCTCGACCACCGTGAGGAGGACTGCCCGCAGGGGAGCTCGCAACGCACGTATCCAGTCTAGCCGGGAAGGAATATTGAAGTAATGCGAGCTATTCATTACGTGAACAATTGCGAGGACAAACCACTTCCTGGATGGAGAAGAGAAATCTTCAAGGGATCGAATTATCCCAGAAGATCGCGATGTGCACAGCAGGCTGTGGATTTGCAAACCTATCACATCGTGCGGAAATTTCTGAACTAGTGGGAGGAACTGAAATGTTTTTTCACTGGTTCATAGAAAAATTACCAGCTCAAGCTGAGAACGGGAGACCGATGAAGAATAATAATAACCTTAGACCATAGAAAGAGGAGACACACCTTTCAATAATAAATAGTGAAGCCAAGTTTCAAAATCATCAGAACTGAACTGGGTGATTGTAATACTACGGAATCAAAATGTAGTAGAAATTTTTGCAACGTTGTGACGTTCGTTGAATTTTCTAACAAATAAACTGTCAATCCAAACGAAAAGTTTCTTAGATTGAAATTCATTTACTCATTTGTGCGTGAATGCCAGAAACGAGTATTGGTTTCTTCAACTATTGTGCATTCTTCACATTACATATACTTAAGTATATGTAAATGTTCGCGAAACGGATCGATCTTTTTGCCCCAGATTAATGTATAAAAACGTTTGGCAATACGGTTTTTTGAATCTATGTCCAGTTCATTCATTAATTACGTGCCGCCATTTTTATTCTATGAAATTTCTGACAATTCGAACAGTGTTGTCAACAAGATTTTGAGCTTCACCGTATGTTAAAAGCGTTATTTGGATTTATTTTTGAATATCTCCAACTAAATACGATAAGAAAATGGATTGTAAGTGTCTTGTGTGTGGTAAATTGGACTATTTGAATCCTAACTTGAATTTGCACAGGTATGTTCTAATCTTCTCATACTTAGTATCAGAGGCGTAGATTTTTAGAATTTCACTTTTCAGATTCCATTCTGATATTGAGAAGAGGAACATCTGGTTCTCAATCCTGAATATTACTTGATGATCGTTCTCAGAAACTGTTTGTATGTTCCGAACACTTTGAGCTAAAAGATTTCGTTATTCGAGTGAATGGTACCAGATATCTCAAAAATGATGCCAATCCCCTTCTTGCCAAACCAATCTTCGAACTTTCGTCCTTAAGGTAAGTTTCTGGGAATTTCCAGAGAAAGAACCAAAATATTGAATCAAATATTAGCCATTTCACCAAAAACTCATCATTGTGCCGGTACTCTGGAAACTCAACAGTGGGATGGATCAGATATAAGCATCTCACATATGATAAATTCGATAAATTAATAAGTCTCTTCCCAGTACCTGTTCTCCTACCGGCAGGTAGAATGGTTGTAATTTTTGTTGCATTAGTGATTAATTATATCTGGTGTAATCTGCAGGGTTGAAAAAATTGAGCCAGTGGAGAAATGAGATTCATCTTCCCGTTTCACTGAGGCACCATCTTCTTCTAAAATTAAAATAATACGGTGAATATTTCATCTCAAATCTCTTAAATTCCATTAACTCTGACAACAAAGTCATGATCATATCAAAAAATCTCCTCTTCTTTTCAGGCATTCATTAATTCAGGAGTTGCAAGAGATCCATTTGAAAGAATGTTAAAAGATCCAAGCAAGCAGGAGTACAACCCATCATTGAAAGCCTTTGCATTAACATTGGCCTCTTTTTTCCCCAAGAATACAATTATGTGAGAAAAACATTCATCAACAGCCCTCCCCTTTTAGAAACTATCTCAATGTATAGATCTGTGGATGGAAGTCCAGGTATCATAAAAGAAGCATTGACTGCTCTGGTCCAAAGACAAGAAGAAGTTTCATATCCCTGGTACTGGTACAAGATTCTCAGGATATGTTGATATTTGTACTAACTTGGATTCTGACTTCCGAATAGAACTATGACTATCGAATGAATAGGGCTTTGAGAGGAGCAGTTAACAACCAATGGGCCTGTTTTCAATATCAATCAATCGAAACATGTCGCGAGTACGTGGTTTAAGTTGCTCTCGTTGTTTAAAGAAAATTGATCGATTTGACGATGCAATTTTGTGCCAAACTTGTGATAATAGTTTTCACATCAAGTGTCTGTGTATTTCTATAGAAGTATTCAATAAAATGCGTGAAGATGAATCTGTTGGAAAGTGGATCTGCGATAACTGTTTACCATCAGGTAGTTCAGATTCTGCCTTGATTCGTCATCAAGAAGGGAAAGAACCCATAAACCATCCAATCGAGGGTGCTGTTCTTGAGGCTATAAACAGAATTGTCTCTCCCCTGTGCTTTGAGATTGCTGAGTTGAAGAATTTGGTTATTTCACAAAATAAACAAATCAACACTCTTATCGCGGAAATCCACACATTGAAAGGATGTAAAAACGAAAATCCAATATATGCAACATCTGAGGGGAATCCCACCGACGATTCGAGGAATCACCGTATGGAAGATTTTATAGATCGAGTATCTTCTATTATTCCACCTTCTACAGAACGAATATCTTCTGACGTTCCTGAATCACCTGGACCGGTTCCTCCGATTTCCAAAATTAATGATGAAGAGAAAATCCAACTCTCTAATGATACAGAAAATTGGACGATGGCTAAGAATAAAAAGAAATCCAATTCTAAAGCGGAAGGTAAGAAGGCAACTGTAGCTCCAACAGAACACAAAAATCAAAAACAAAAACAAAAAAAATCAAGCAAACCAATTGTCGGCTCCTTGACTTCGAATGCACTCGTGAGTGTCCCAAAGAAAAACTTGACCTATATTCATGTATCCAGGCTGAGTCCTACAACAACAGCTGAGGACTTAATGAATTTTTTCAACAAAAGCATTCCTGATCTGTCTTGTGAAAAGCTGAATCCTAAACGGCCTGACATTTATACATCGTTCAAGGTATCTCTTCCTTCAGAATTCCTGACACAGGTACTAGCACCATCTTTCTGGCCTGAGGGCATCATGGTGAACAAGTTTTTTCGTCGATTCCACCAAACAAAAGTTTGAATCGACGATAATCGTCGAGAAATCAGACCTTGGCATCAATCCAGGTCTGAAAATTGTCCAAGTGAATACCCGGAGCATTGTCAGTAAATTGGCTCGTCTTGAGGTCTTCCTTGATGCTATCCAACCAGATTGTGTGAGTGTCGCGGAACATTGGTGTTCGACTGAGGCAATTGGTTTTATGGCCCCAGCAGGTTATAGAATTGCTGCTCACTACTGCAGAGCCGATCGAGAGCACGGAGGAAGTGCTTTATTAGTACGGACCAGTCTCCAGGTGCAGACCCTGAATGTGGACAGGTTTTCCATCGAAATGCATTGCGAAATTTGCGGAATCAAGATAAGGTCTGGTAAGCTCGTCTACATAGTGCTTAGTGTTTATAGACCACCATCAGGTGACTATCATCTGTTTCTGAGAACTATCGAGTATATTCTTAACTACTTTACTTCTGTTTCTAATGTATTATTTATTTGTGGTGATTTCAATGTAGATTACCTTCCGATTGATAATGTCAGGCAGAAACTCCTGAAAGATTTATTTTCGAGCTATAATTTAAATGTGAAGTCTTCTGAGCCTACTCGAGTATTTACAGATAAGCGTGGCTTTACATCCTCCACTAAGGTGGACTATATTGTTACCAACGCTTCGCCGGAAGATGTTTGTGTATATGTAGGGGAACCGTACTTAAGCGACCACAAAGCTGTGATCCTTGATTATTGTTCTCTGACGAGATTCCGCCCTACCAAAAATAATGACAGGGTCTCAAGAAGTGTTTCACCTGATAATCTGAAACACCTTTCATTTCTTGTTGAACAAATTGACTTTGGAATAATATATAATTGCCAATCGATTGACACCAAGTTTCACGAATTTGTCGAGATACTAAAATCGCTTATAAACCTAGCGTGTCCATTGAGGAAGATACGCCATTCTTCTTGTGAAAGGCCAGCGTGGATTAATCCCGATATTCTTGAGGCTAGAGAGCGTCTGAGAGATCTTGACTGGCTCACCAAGAACTTGAAGACTACAGAATCGCAGGTAAACTATAAAGCTGCAAAATCCGAATATTCTCAGTTAATTAAAAGATCTGAGTCAAATTACAATAAAAATATCATTTACACATCCGACAACCTCAATAAAACTGTCTGGCATCTTGTAAATCGTGAACTAGGTAAAGGTAATGAAAAGGCTAGAATGTTATCTCTCATTCTGGATAGTGAGCGAGTTACATGCCCTAAACTCCTGGCAGAAGCATTTGGAAAATATTTCACAGAAGTTAACGAACAGTCCCTACTTAGCTTCTTTGGAAACGATATCTCGAGAGTTTGCACGACTCAGAGATTGCTGAATTGCAATTTCTATTTTTTCCCTGTGACCCCTGACGAGGTCCTTTCGGTTATACGTGGTCTTAAAAATAGTGGAAGCGCAGGGTTAGATCTCATCTCTGCAAGAATTCTAAAGTCGGTTGCTCCTTCCATATCAGAACATGTGGCTTATCTTGTAAATTCCTCTGTTTCGTCCGGTATCTTTCCATCCATCCTGTACACAAGAAAGGCCCTGGGGAAAATATTGCTAACTATCGACCTATATCAGTCCTGAATCAGCTATCCAAAATATTTGAAAAAATAGTGCACCATCGTATGAGTAAATTTCTGACCAAGTACTCAATATTGTCAGATCAACAACATGGTTTTAGGATAGGTAGATCCACTCAGACCGCATGTACCGAATTCATAGAATTTGTGTACGATAGCTTAGATAAAGGCTACCAAGTTGCAGGGATCTTTTTTGACCTTTCCCGTGCGTTTGATTGCCTACAGCATAAGTTTATAGCCGATAAATTATATCAAATCGGTTTTAGAGGCATATTTCTTGAATGGATTCTGAGTTACCTTTCTAATCGTTCCATATTTGTTCAGGTCAACGAATATGTTTCCACGGAGTATCAGAATAACCTTGGTGTCCCACAAGGATCAGTTCTGGGACCACTTATTTTTCTCTTGTTTATTAACGACTTGCCTGATCACCTTGTTGAGTGCATACTAATTATGTTCGCAGATGACACTTCTTTGGCTATCAAAGCTAGTAGCCTAGGCGAATTAAGATCGAGATGTGAGCTGTTAATCCATCTCTTTAATGGGTGGTGTAGAAGTAATTCACTTATCGCGAACGTGAGCAAGACTCAAGTCATCAAATTTCGGTTGCGAGACTCGACACCAGTTATGCCATTGGTTTTTAAAACACAGGAGGGCGCCTTGGAGTCTGTGGAATGCATCAGATTCCTTGGATTACACGTGGACGAATTTTTGAGATGGAATTTCCATTTCGAACACCTATCCAAAAAATTGAACCGATCTTTCTATGCCATTCATCGTCTCAAGGGTTCACTACCGTTGGATGCATTAATAAACATCTACTACGGTATGGTGAATTGTCACCTCAGCTATGGGGTAGTTTTGTGGGGTGCGTCTTCTGGTACCGATCGAATTTTCATTTCCCAAAAAAAAATAATTCGGTTGATTTTTGGTCTGGGCCCTCCGGAGTCCTGTAGAACGACATTCAAGAGTTTGGAATTCTCACACTTCCATGTGTTTACATTTTGAATTGTCTCCTACATGTAAAATACAACATCCATAAATTAATGAAGTGTTCTGACTTTCATCATTACCATACACGTCATGATAGTATTTTGTGTATACCTAAGCATAGCACTAGTAGATATGAATCATCACCTATGGATTTATTTTCGATGTAGTGGACTGTATGTATTTCTTTTCCTGCGCTGATTAATTTAAAAGAAACACGTGTGTACTAACACTAACAGTTTATTTCAAGAATTAAGCACACAACCAATTTAGGTTATGTTTACACTATAAACGTAGATCGTAGATGCCTGCAAATCACAGTACATCTAATAATCTAACTGCAACTCACAGTAGATTGACGAGTATATTTTGTATATATCTACTCTTTAGTAGATTGAAGAAGAGAGAGTTATTTTAAATATTTGAAATAGGCACATCAACATTTGACTAATACATAGAACTTTAACATGGAAAAGAAGAAGAGATCAAAGCATATGAACATGAAATTAAGAAAGCTATTAAGCATTAAATTATACAGAATGTACCACAAGAATGGAAAATATACCTACATGAAAGAGAATACAATTAAGAAATGAAATTAATGAATTACTGATGATGCCTATCGAGGCTGGCGCCATCTATCGGACTACTTTCCGAATACTAGATATAAATACAGGACTCTAAATTTCTCCATGCCGCCCCACTTGACAGGCTGTAAGGCTTCAACCCAAAAACAAAATTAAAAAATGGCTCTCAAACATGATATACAAGTTCAAATATTTAAGAATTTAAAATTGAAAATTTTTCATATTACACAAAGAAAAACAATGCAAATAGAGAAATCAGTCTTTTGTCATATTTGACAACGGGCACAGTTTAATCACTGGGCGTTTTATAACATCCTTGTTAGTTTTCACTCACTACACGGGTAATTCCATCACCACCGGGATCCCATTTGGCTGCACAATGATTCCAACAGGAACTTCGTTGGGGCCTGTAAAGTCCATCCTTTTCTTTGTCTCGTGGCCAAGTTTTCCAACATCTCTGTTGAAGCTGATGGAGTAGTTGGTACCTCGACATGCAATTTAGCTGAATAGATTTGACGTCAGGATCTGATACACTTTGACAAGGGCGGCCAATGTGAAAATAATCTGGAGTCAAAGGGGTTAAATCGTTGGGATCTGACGAAAAGGGACGCAAAGGTCGAGAATTGAGGAAGGATTCGATTTGAGTCAACGAAGTGCTGAATTCCTCAAAGGTTAAATTGGTTAAAAAAATGAGATATTGACTATGCAATCAGGCGGATCACCCATAATTACAGAAGTCGACTTTGGTGTAAACTTAAAGCGTTTTAAACAAATTTGACCAATCTTTTTCGCATTTAATGTAATTTTTAATGGCCAATACAATTGTAAAATATTACTCAAGAGGATTTGTTGGCCTGTGTGTAGCAGTTTAATATGCTCTAAATGAAGTATCAAGCTGGTAAAAGGATGTTGATAATCCAATATGATGGGTTGTCTATGACTCACAACCTCAGAATCAGACAATGAATGACATTTGATAATTGTGAATAAATATCTGGTGGCATACTTTATCAGTCGGGCCAAAATGGTTTTAAGCCATTCTAAGCATAGCATAATTGAAGGTTTCAGTAGAGGAACCTCTTTCCTTGAATATAGAGATATTTTCATCTCACCTTTATCATTAATCGATCTCAAATAAATGACGCTACTATATGATCGATTGCTTGCATCTGAGAAACTAAAAAATTGTGCACTCAAAGGATCCACGAACAGCAAGAATCGAGGAAGTGAACTCCACTTCATCAAATATTGTTGAAAGGCTGAAACTTTATTTCTTGAACGATCAAGTATTTTCTCATCCCAATCCAATTGAGGACTCCATAACTTTAGGATGAGCCTTCTACGAACAATATAAGCAGGAGATAATAGACCTGGATCGAAAACCTTAAAATTCTCTGATAAATTATGATGATGGGGACATCGACAAGCAACAATAGAGTTGGATAATTGACAATTACTTCCAGAATACCATTGGATACGTACACTCTTTTTCCAGTCATAACGAATAGTAAAAAAACATGAAGGATTTGACTGAGCCTTGAAACGATTCAAGAATTCCACAATATTGGGTCTCCATTTACTCAAGATGAAGCTCTCAGATGTCAACACTTTTCTATGTCCATCACAAATCTGAATAGCATTTGATTTATTATTGAATCCAGTAATCAACTCAATGAAATATTCTAAAATAATGTTTGAAACCGTAGGATATTGATATTCTGAAGCCAACTGTTGAAAACAAATAATGATTTTATAACCTGCACTAGTAAGACAATGTGTACTAGTATCGAGGCTGTACATTTGAACATTCTTACCCCGATCAAATCGCCAAAGGATTCTTCGTGAAGTTTGATCATTAGGATAAACTAATTTCTGTCGATACACTTTTTTAATATCTGAAGAGACAGCAAGAGAGAACTGAAACAAACTATGAATAATTTTGGGCCTGACTACCTGAAGGTCATTCAATGAATAGCCCGAACTTGAAGATGATGAACTATTAAAACCCACTGTGATCCTATTATCTTCTCGAAGAACCTCATGATGACTTAGAAAATATGTTTTATTATGTGACAATTCTCTCAGTAAACCTATATGCCCTAAATTAGGGTACTCTTTAAGTAACCCTTTGATTGCTATTGTTTTGGACTTGTGCAACTTCTCAATATCATTACAAATATGAATCTTCAACCCAAAACAACCGGTATTATCTTGAACTAAATCATTATCATAGTTCAAATCGTTACTATCATTTGATTTCGATGACTCAATGGTCAAATCTACAACATTGTGCTCATTCAAATTTGAAATGCACAAGGAAACATTTGTTGAATGATCTGCTATTTTTGGCAAATAGAAAACTGACAATTTAATTGGAGAACTAGGTTCAAAATTTTCGTCGCTATACTCGAATTCACCAGTCTCACTAAGGATGTGTTTTGTTTTACATGAGGCTGTCATCATTTTGTCAAAAAATAATTCCCTTTCGTTGAATTGAATATCCAACTGATCATCCTCGCATGTTTCTTCGATAGTTGATTGAATCTGCTCAAATTCATTATCAAGCAACAACAATTCCTTTCTGAATCTATCTAAACGAATTCTTTCCACTTCACTTAAAGATCGATCACTATAAAATTTTTTAAATAATGGTTCCAATTGTAATGAAAGAACTGTGAACCTGCGCTTTATACTATCACGTCTTGTGATAAGCCATTCAAATTCATCCATATCAATGACCAGTTCTTTAGCTATGTCAATGACTGAATGCAACTACTGAATAATTACCAAATTTTAAAATTTATTCAGAGAAATAATGATTAAATTGTTGACTCAAATACTATAAGGAAGGAATTTAAAGGATACTTATCAGACATTTTTCATTGGCACTTTCTTGATTTCCTCTTAATCGTCTTTGAGTCTTCGAAGTAGTATTCAACCTTCGATTTTCTTTGGCACACCTCGATCTCCAACGTTTGGCTCTCCTCAAACGGGAAGCAGATAAAGGTAACCTCGGTTTCTTGAAATAAACTTCAATTTCTTCTTTGAATGTGGACTTTCCTCTGGCACTTTCTTGGTTTCCAACGGCTGGAATTCCCTCGCACTCACGAACAGACAAGATTTACCAAATTAACACACTCAAATTAACCAGAATTGGGCACGTAGGACCATGGATTTATTTTCGATGTAGTGGACTGTATGTATTTCTTTTCCTGCGCTGATTAATTTAAAAGAAACACGTGTGTACTAACACTAACAGTTTATTTCAAGAATTAAGCACACAACCAATTTAGGTTATGTTTACACTATAAACGTAGATCGTAGATGCCTGCAAATCACAGTACATCTAATAATCTAACTGCAACTCACAGTAGATTGACGAGTATATTTTGTATATATCTACTCTTTAGTAGATTGAAGAAGAGAGAGTTATTTTAAATATTTGAAATAGGCACATCAACATTTGACTAATACATAGAACTTTAACATGGAAAAGAAGAAGAGATCAAAGCATATGAACATGAAATTAAGAAAGCTATTAAGCATTAAATTATACAGAATGTACCACAAGAATGGAAAATATACCTACATGAAAGAGAATACAATTAAGAAATGAAATTAATGAATTACTGATGATGCCTATCGAGGCTGGCGCCATCTATCGGACTACTTTCCGAATACTAGATATAAATACAGGACTCTAAATTTCTCCAACCTACTTTTGCAGGAATCCAGCTATACAATCATCTTCCGGAAGAGCTGAAATCGTTGAATAATAAGAGCTTCAAAAAAAAGTTGAGATCCTTATTGGTTAACAAATGCTTTTACAGCACCCAGGAGTTTCTGTGTGACCCATTAAGTTAATCTATCTTCATAGAACTGTAAATTGCATTTCGGTGTTTACATTTATGTTTTCTTTTTCCTTATGTTGACTTGTCCTATACATTATTATATGTCTAAGGGATTAATAAAGAATTGAATTGAATTGAATATTTTAATATCGCATTCAGTAGATTTACTATGGTTTTATGATTGTATTATGTTCTTCTTCATGATGTGGATAGTGGATGAATAAATGATGTTCATTTTCTTCAAGGAATTATGCTAAATTTTGTGAATAAATAAAGAAGGCATGAATTATTGTTGCTTTTTCATACTGAACGCCGTTCATAGGCATATAATGTACGCTCGGCAATTCGCCGCCCCGTAGATTTTCATCTCAAATATTGATGACTCGGTTTGATGTTTTTTGCAGCCATTACTTATCATATTTGTAATAACGTGATAAAATACCTCAATTTATTATAAAATCTGATTCCTTCACATGAATTTACACATTTTTGTGGTCAGTTTCAGCATTTAATGAATCGTGTAATTTATTTTATATACCTTAATTGACTTCCTAAAGAATCAATTGTTTTTCTATAATTTTTCATACTTATTTCCACTAATTCCAAGAATATAAAAAAGCTACGCATTTTGGTATGTTCAATAATTCATTTGCATCAATTACGAATCTTCAAATATATTTACAGTACAAAATAATTTCACATTTCTATAAACCACCCTTGTACCAATATTAAAAGAATTCGCCATAAAATAGTTATTTTTGTATCTAGTGCGCGAAGTGATACTTTGGTGATCGAGAACTGATTTTTTTAACGAGGCGCAGCCGAGTTAAAAAAAATAGTCGAGATCACCAAAGTATTTCGCGCATGAGATGCAAACAAAATTTTTTCTACAAACGACAAAAATATTGTTCTAAAATAAGTAACATGCTTAGCTTAATATGAAAAATAGAACTGAACTGGCTTAAACTGTTTTTCCAAATCAAGTGATTACTGAACTATGCCATGGAAATAAAATGGCATTTGTTGACAATTATTTCAATGTGACAGTTTTTGATAATTATTTTGGAGTGACTTTTTCTTCGCGTCAATTTCGTGCGTGATATTTATAACTGTAAAATAATGGAAATTTCGAGCGACGATGAAGTAAGCCGTACCCCACCTAACTTGACAGATGCGGCCAATTCATTAATTTCAAATCTTTTACCGGAGAAATCGAGGCGTCAGTATGAAAATGCATTTCAGCAATTCAAAGAGTGGTGTGAAGCAAATAAAGCCAGAAAAATATCCGAAAATGTGCTGTTGGCATATTTTGCAGAGAAGTCTAAGAAGCTGAAGTCTTCCACGTTGTGGGCAATATATTCTATATTGAAAGCAACACTCAATGTTAAAGAAAACGTGGATTCTAAGAAATTTACCAAGTTGGTTCCATATTTGAAAAAATTGTCAGTTGGAAACCATCCTAAGAAATCGAAGGTATTGACTAGAGAGGAAGTTGAACAATTCCTAAGAGAGGCAGATGATGAAACCTATTTGTTGGTTAAGGTAGATTTTTGATGATTGTTCTATGTGTTTATTAAACTAGTGATTTCCTTTTAGGCTGTTTCAATACTGGGTATTTCGGGTGCTTGCCGCCGTGCGGAACTCACTAAAATGACGGTCGATGACATAGAAGATAAAAATTCCATTTTGATTGTTAAAGTACCCGATACAAAAACGAATATCGAACGAATTCTTACAGTTTCAAATTTAGGTTACATTGAGATTTACCGAAAATATGCGGCTCTTCGTCCAAGTTATGCTACCAGTCGCCGATTGTTTCTGAAGTATCAAAATAAGAGATGTTTCAACCAAGTTGTTGGAATCAATAGTATTGGAAAGATGCCTAGCTTAATAGCAAAACACCTTAAGTTACCAAATCCTGATGCCTACACGGGCCATTGTTTTCGGAGAACATCAGCCACACTCCTTGCTAATACGGGGGCCGATATATGTGTTTTGAAGCGCCATGGAGGATGGAAATCTTCGACTGTGGCCGAAGGATACGTGGAAGATTCTATCAACAATAAAATTGAAATATCCAATAAAATTTTAGACTGTGAAATTTCAGGATCAAGTGCTGATTTGCAAGCAACTGCCGTAGTTGCTTGCAAATCAAAAATGGATAGTCTTACAACTCCCAAAACTACGATATCACGAGCTGAATCTGATTTATCTGGTTTGGGAAAAAATATTGGTTCGTGCACTGGCTGCACCATTAATGTTACGATTGTAAATAATAAATAAAATTAGGTAGTGTTAAATTTTCTCACAATTTGAAAACCTTAATTATTGTTATAAATTAAATAGAGTATGTCATGAATACGTAGAGTACGGACGTCCGTTCAGCAGCACAAAATATATCAGCCACCGACTCCGGGAATAAAACCCCGGATTGATCGAGCTGTTATATAGTAATTATAATAATAATTGTTGTTAACGTTTCGTGCGATATGGCGGAAGGAACTAGTCCAAGTGTCCAAGCGATGGAATTAAATAGTGAAAATACCGAAAATTTCGTTCTTTCAAAATCGTGCAAGCATTGCAAACGTATCATAGCGAGAGACAAAGTTGTTTGCAAGAAATGCGTAGGTGTTCTTCATCCAGGTTGTGTTAAACCGGCCAATGGAATAAAAAATAATGAATGTCAACACATAGTTGATGAAATTGGTGAGAGTTTGAATACACCCGCTGTAAATAATGGGGATAAAATCTATGATTTCCTGAAAAACACTCTACTCAATGAAGTGATGTCAAAAAATGGTATTTTGATGGAACTAAACAATGAGCTGAAAGCAAGAATCATTTTCCTAGAGGAAAAAGTTGCTATTCTCGAAGGTGAGAAAAAAACATTCGAAGAAGATGTAAACAACAAATCATCTTATTCGAAAAAACTGCGTGAAAACCTGCCCAAGCTGGTGATACCACAATCTACAGTGACTCTAACAAGACAGTGGCGACAATTGGGCCTCTAAGCCCCGCCCATTCTGATTTAGCAATTTAATGGCGGCTAAATTAGAATCAGCTGATTAGTTTGACGTTTGACTTTCTATTTTATTTGGAATATATTTTGATTATATTCATTATTTGCGTGCGGAAAAATGACATTCTATTCTTTTTCTACACGTATATGCATGGGAATTTGGAAAAAGACGACTTTCGAAACGTGAATGCTCGTGGAAAGTAAAAGTTTCGAAAGTTTGAAACGATAATAGAAAAAATGAAATAATCATTTTTTATTCAGAGGTATAAGAAATATAACATCCCTTAAAATTCAGGTTTTATTATTTGAAATTTCTATATAAACAACAGATTTGCAGGACTGCCCCATCAACGAAGGTTTCATTTGAGAGAAAATCAGAAATGTGAAAACTGGAGAATATCCTAGCAATATTTAAGCACAGTTTTCAACATGACAAATTTATTTCATTATTTTAATGATTCACCAAGTCCATCATTATAGATATGTACATACATTATGAATTAGATGTTTCACGGTTGTGATATTTGAAGTAGATACTTCACAGGCTTTCGACCAGGGGCAAGATATTCAAATCAAAGTCAAACTGTTATTGGATCTATATAATTCGTTACAAATTGTGCTCCTGAAGAAGTTACAATTCGTAACAAAATATATAGAGCCAATAACAACTTGACTTTGTTTTGAATATCTTGCCCCTGGTCGAAAACCTGTGAACTAACTTAACTACTTCATACATTATCATATACCTATCCAAGATATATGATGATATGATATCGATTCATTGTAAAATAAAGAGAGTACACCAAAATTTCAAACTTATATTGTAATATTTACATATAGAATACATATATCTATATATATACAAAATTAGACAATATAAATGTTGTTTGAGTAGTTACATACATTGATTAAAATTCAGTCCACTTCAAAGTAAATTACCAGCTACTGACTTGCTGCTATATTTTTTCGATTGTGATTTTTTCCTCTTCCAATTTATTTTCAATCGAAAGGAAATAAATCATTTAATGATTTTATCTTTTAAATTGTGGCAATTTGGAATATCAACAGTGACGGCTCGTGCCCTTCAGGAGTGGGTCGGCCAGACCCAATATGTATTTACATATACCATACACCACTGACGCGATGCTCATTTTGAGGGAGTAAATGAAGATATTTCGAAAATATTTTCTTGTGGTGTATGTAGGGTAATCAAAAGCACCATTTAAAGTTATTTACATATATACAGGGTGACCCAATAAAAAGATAGTTACAGTTTTTTGAATGTAACACCCTATATATGGCCTCAAAAATGGAGAGGTAAGCTCAAATTATGATGTGTTTCTTCACAATTCTTTGCACATTTGATGCACCATTTACGAGAAAATCACGAAAAATTGAAAATATGGAGTTTTTTAGAAAGCAATTCATGTTTTTTTGAGTAGAGATATTAGATACTCCTCTAAAGAAAAAAAAATTGAACTCTGGAATATACAGAGTGATCTTAATTAATTTGCAAACATCTACTACAAATAATGGCCCAAAACTTTCTTATTTCAAATGGCACACCCGGTATTTCTTCATCTCGTTGAACGCAAAAATCAATTTCGAAACTTTTTTCATAAGGTGTTCCTATACGTAAACCTGATATTTAGTTCCTCAGCAATTTTCGATATTCAATTCACAACACATTGATTTCTGAATAATTGTGACCACATCAGATGAATCGCACATCCAGAATGAAAGGGCGCTCAACTCAAAAATACCATCTCGAGTTAGTACTATTTTACGATTCACCAGTACGGTACGAATTTTATATTTCTAGCTTACAGGTTTAGCTTGATTTGCCACTTGAATACCGGGTGTGCCATTGAAATAAGAAAGTTTTCGGTTATTATTTGTAGTATGTAGATGTTTGAAAATTAATTAAGATCACTCTGTATATTCCAGAGTTCAATTCCTTTTTTCTTTAGAGGAGTAGCTAATATGTCTACTAAAAAAAAACATTGTCTGTATCGCTGGCGTAACTGGTTTATTCATGAACTGCTATTTAAAAAAAAACTCCATATTTTCAATTTTTCGCGATTTTCTCGTAAATAGTGCATCAAATGTTCAAAGTAATCTGAAGAACACTCCATAATTTTAGCTTGCCTTTCCATTTTTGAGGTCATATATAGAGTGTTACTGTTACATTCAAAAATTTTTACTTTGGCCTATATCTTTGTATTGGAACACCCTGTACATACGTAAATAATTTTAAATTGTGCTCTTGATTACCCTTCACACACCACAAAAAAAGATTTTCGGAATATCTTTATTCACTCCCTCAAAATGACCATCGCGTCAGTGATGGGCCACCCGGTATACACCGTTAATCATGATACTAAAACACAAAAGATAAACCCACGCGCATATCTGACTACGTCATCGCGTGACAAATTGTCACAGAGACACAAATAAGGCTGTTACTGGGCAGAGGTTTGGTGCATTGCATGAGGATTCTGAAGTGGCAGCTGAGTCTGAAGATGTAGGAGGTTTGGAGAAACTTCACTGGGATGGGTTAGAAAATTTGGCAGGTTTCATTGCATTTAAATTGAGGAAAAGTGAAAATTTAGGTTACATTCCAGACTGCCAAGATACTTCGTTCTCCTGGACGAATCATTTGAGCGAAGGTGGATTGCAGAAACCAACAGTAGATTTCCTCACAAAATGCAATGAGCTTGACCATATTTTCAATGACTTTAATGGTGATGGAGTCAAAATTCAAAAAAATTACATAAAGGAATTGAAACAATTGGCTCAAAATGTGGCATTGAGTGATGAAGCTAAAAGCTTATTTTTATTTATGTAAAATGTATTTTCGAATAAGGATTTTAAACAAAAATATCAATACCATGGTGAATACAGGAAAACGGAAAATGAATAAAATATTAAAATGAAAATGCGTGCTTGTTTTATTAATTTCATGTATTTTCCAACATCGACCTTTTGTTACAGATTATCCCCTTACATGACTGACAAATAACAAAAAAAATTCATAAATCTTTAACTTCTATATATTAATTAATTTCTTGAGTATGAAATTCACAAGTTGAATAGTTTGTAATAGTATTTAGTTAGTATGGTCTTTCTCATTAAATTTTTCAATATTCATAATGAAAGACTTCTTTTGACGCCCTTCTATTAAAATAAAACAAATTGGCAGAAGAATTATTTTATCTGAGTATAAACCGACAAAATATGATCTTTCCAAAACCTACGACAAAGTTAAATAATTTTAAGAACCAGTCCGGGAAAATGTGACTTAATTATCTCATGGTAACAATTAGGCTCTCATAATTATTCAATGTAGTAATGAATCATTCCAAGTAATACTTCAAATAAATTAATAATAACATTCAAGATAATCTGATTGGAAAGTCGAAGTTTCCCGCTTATTTTACCACCAATTTCCTCTGAAGCTATTTGCCACGAGTTTGTTAACATTGTGTGGAAATCTTCAAGTATTCACATTTAAGAACTACTTTGAAATATTTTCGATCGAATACGATATTTCAAGCATTGCATTATTCTGAAAATAATTCCCGCCATCAATGAAAACGACGTTCAAATGAGCCAATAAGAGCTATTTGTCACGAGCTGACGTCATGCGCCAAACGTATCAAAACTCGTTCCTCAAGTGATCTTATCTGTTGTGTTTTAGTATCATGACCGTTAATAAACTTACCAAGTCGCCGTTACTTGATACTACCTCACTTAAATTTGCCATAAGAATTCACGAAACGAACTTTTACCTAAAAAACACGAAGACGGTTGGACGGCTCTAATATTTTAAGACACTGACCTAATTCAATATTCCTAATTCCTACCGTGCAAGTCGACTTGACATGATTCTGCAACCCCCACCCTTCGGTCCGGCCCGCCGACCCACCGATCTAATGAACTGACAAGCGCGCGTATTGCACGACGATTGAATTTCCTAGGAATTAGGAATATTTTATATTTTCATGGTGAGAAAATCAGTAAACTACTTTTAAAGGGTACGAAAACCTTTGTTTTCTGATAGAGACATAATAATTAATAATCAACTAGTAACTATTCATGTAATATTACTAATATTATTAGGAATAAACAGTAAGAAACTGTGTAGTTCATAACATAGTCCATAGTCGAGTTGGTTCAGTCCCTAGGGTAGGCAGGCCGAGTCTGTATGTATCAATCCGAGACCTAATATTGAGGTATTGTACCGTTCTTCTTAGTAGCAACTGCGTACGACGTAGGTGTTGTATAGTGGAATATTCTTCAGAGAGCTTCAGCTCTCTTGCGGCGGGCCGACCCTGTGGCCTGTATGGAAGTAGCACGTTTGCGGCGTTTGTTTTATTTGTGGGAAGTACTCCGTTGACTGACTGGCAGTATATAGTATTCAGAAATATGTGATGGGGAAAGAACTTTTTGTGGAAATATAAGATTTTGAGGGCAATCATCGAGATTATAATTTCGGAATTGATCATTTTGAATAAGGTTCAAAAATAAAGTTTGTATATTTATTTCCTATTCTCAAGATTATTCTTGGGTCGGCCCGGCCGACCCTGCCGACCCGGACGAGCCGTCACTGAATATCAAATTTCAAATTCGCCATCTCATAAATTATATTTTTTTTGTGCAATTTCTGAGAAGCATTTTGTACTTCCTAGCCCTGAGCTTTTCTCGTAAGTACATTTTCTCTAATTTCTTTAATTTTTCGGAGGAATCCAATGTTATGTTTGGTATTGGAGTATCATCACTAGTAGTCTGAGGCGAAGAACTTTTGTTCAAATCCACCGGAGAAGTAGATGGATTATTTTCATCCTCATTGGATTGTATCAGGGATTTCTGATGACATATCATCTGGGGATAAAATGAAATCTCTTAATATCATGATTATACATGTAACTTTTTATGACCTGATTTACCTTCGTAAGTTTCAGTACTCACCTGAATGTAAAATATCTGGTTCTTCTGGAGATATTGGTTTTCTTATTTTTGGCGATTTTCTAACTTCCGCAGGTTGTGTAAATAAAAAGAGAGTAGGTACAGCATTGGATTTTAAAGCCCGTTTTCCGTCTACTCTAGTTTTCTCCCACATTTCTGGAGCAAGATGAACCTAAAATGTATGTTTTGTAACTTAAGAACAGACAGAGAATAAAATTAAGATCTTACCTCACACAAACAAGAATAATCCGTAGGCTTCCAATTTTCCCTCTTCATTTTTATCAACCACTGTTGCCTCCTCAATGGATCTTTGGGGAAATGTTTCATTAAAAAGCCATTCTTCGCAGAATTGCTGGCATGATCTGTTAACAAGTGCAAAGGCTTATATGAAATAAATTTTCTGATACCTCAATTCCAGTATTCAACAATGTATATTTGATATTCATATTTGAATATGAAGAAAAGTATCATGATATCATCATGTAACTCACCAATGAAAAGAAATCGGTCTCCACAAAATAATGAAATGATTTCACACTTTTCACAGAACTAAAACAGTTTTGAAAAGAATAATGTCTGTTTCTAATATCGAAATTACACTCACTCACAAGAAATCAAAAGTTTCAAAATAACTAAACTCATCGAACGCACGAGGGACGAGAAATACGATAATGCAGCGTTCAGTTTATAAGTCTTTGAGCGTGCTCGAGCCTCGAGAATGCTAGGTTATTTATCCACAACCTTCTATAGAGAAAGCCCGGAACACAATCTGACAACTGCGCTCAGATTCGGCGACCGGAGGCCTACTCTTATTCGAATACGTAGCGCGGTATTTATGATTTTAGAATGGATATCACTGTTTTGTACGTTTGCAAATCATTAAACGAATTTCCTTTGATGGGATACCTATAAAAGACCACATAATACCCTACTTAGTCAATAAATCGAATGAATAATGCTTTGAAAAGTACCAATTATCCCAATATTCATGCAATAGCATTAGAATGGGAGCTTCTTGCTTTTATATTTGTTATTCGATTTATCGTTCAGCAAGAACCACGAGAAGGTGTAGGGCCATCTCTTGCCATAAAAATGTTTGAATGAAATTGTTAAAATAATTTAAAATTATTGAGCGAGAATGATATAAATGGGATAGAAATCAATTGATGGATAGTTGGTAGCCCAAGTTCATTCATACACTTCTTAAAATAAACTCAAATAAAATTCTTCAAATAAGAAATATACTCTAAAAAAATAACATAAATTCCAACGATAACAATGAAATGCATGAACATTGAATGAAAATTCATCTTTCACTTTAAATTATCTAACTTTCTATTTTTTATCAATGGCATGCTACGATTATATCTACGATTTTTTCCCTTTTTTTCACGTTGTTCAGTTATAATTTTGTTGTTCTCTTCCTTTACAAAATTGTTCAACAATAAATTCGCGAAAATCGAGCAAAGTGAATCGAGAATGACTTTTGAATTTAGACCACAAGTACATGTTTCTAAAAATTCCGAATAATAGAAATCCACTTCAATGCTTCGAATGGTCAGTTCACATAAAATAGATTTTTGATTAACGTTTTGTAAAAATTTGGAAAAAGTTTGTTGATCGTTTAGAATGTACTCCAAAATTGAACACATATGTACGAAAATGAAATTTACAGAATCGGTGGCTATTGATAAACCGTTTCTCTGAAGATTATCAAAATATACGTTGTCCACCTTAGTATCCTTTGCGGCTCTTATTAACGAAATACAATCATTGCAAGAAAATTTTTGCGCGGTATCGCGATTTCAGCCATAAAAGCTTCCGTTCTTCATTTTTTGGGAATCTAAAACAACTGACATAGCCATCGGTTGCCGAAGAATAATTACTATTACAGGAAGGCACACAACATTTCCTAACCATGATAGAAAATTAATTCTTCAATACAATGTTTCGATATAACTTTATGTACTCAAGTAACCAGATTGCAAAGTAATCCAAAGAACAAAACAAGAATTTAGACACTATCACGGCACAATATCACAAATCACACTTTTCGCGGGTTTATCACGTTTTACCCTATTCTATTATTGCACCTGCACTAACAACACGGAAGCCCTACGATGAACTGAAATGGAACTAAATTCGCAACAAGTGTCTACTTTTGGTATGGGGTCAAGTGGGGGGGCGTACCGGGGTAGATATTCTACAGCCTCCGCACGTTGTTGCCATATTCCATGTTCCAGGCTTTCTTAGCGGAGGTTACGATTTATCCAAGATGTAAACAAAGAAATTTAGCAATTTAATGGCGGATTTCGTCACGTGAACCAATCAAAAACGAGACACTCCATTGTCGCCACTGTCTTGTTAGAGTCACTGTACCACAATCTAGTGTCGAAAACAGAAACGACGAAGGTTCATCTACCTCGACACAGATGGCGAAATTGTCTATGAAACCAGTGGCAGAAAATCAACCACTACAGGCACCTGCGATGCAAGTATCTAAACTGTCATTGTCAAATCCAGGTACAAGTAAACAAAACGTTCAAAACACTAAAATGACAAGAATTGCAAGTACGGACAACAAAACAAGAAAACTTGGAAATGAAAAGGATGAAAACAATCTCTCAGGTTACATCGAAAATAACAATTCAAATAATGAAGAATGGAAAACATTTCAAACTAGAAAATACAGAAATAACCGACCAAAGACCATTTTATGCACGGGAACAAAAGCCAATAACAAAACTGCTTCGTTTAAAGCAGTTCAACAGAAGGAATGGTTATATGTGTTAAAAATAAGCCCATAATATTCAATATCGTTGGTAACAATGTCTATTACTTGAGTTGGCAACCCTGATTATATATGTCAGTTGTCTATGTTCCCTTACTGAATAAAAAGTCAGTTGGTCTGCGTTGAGAAGTACGAGTGGATGTTTCATTTCATTTCAACATTACAAAAGGTTATGACCCAGTATCGTGCCACGTGATAGTGAAACAGAAAAACTTCTTTGTGTAACGCAAGTATGGCTAGTAACTATATAATGAATGTGCCGAAGCTCAAGGGACGTGAAAACTATTCAGATTGGGCATTCGCGGTTGAGAACTTCTTAATTCTTGAAGGACTTTGGAAATGTGTGTCGGAAGTAGTCAACGAGATGGACGCCATTGCTAAAGCGAAAATCATTTTGACGATTGATGCATCCTTATACAGGGTCTTTCACGAGGAACCTCACCCATATTTATACGGGAAACTACTGAACGTATTTTCATGAAATTCAGCACTTATAAGTATTTCACGATGCTGATGAAATCTAAAATATTTTCAAGGCATGAGCACCTCCGGTTTTTCCGGAAATGACGTCAACTTCCGTTTTTCAAATAAGAACACCATTTTTTATTGCAGAAATAGATTCCTTAGAAAATTTCAAGTTATTTTGATGTAACATTTTTCAGTTTTGGTTGGAAAATTCTCTCTGAGCGGGAAAATTCGAAAAAAAAATCGAAAATAGAGCTCCGCTGAAACAAGAATAACTTCGAGGTTTTTGGATGAAAAATTTTCATTTTTGGGATTTTTCAAGATGTAAGATTGATGTATCCACTTTAAAAATCGAAATCGCGATTCATGATACAGGGGGTGAAAATATCGCTTTCACAGTTAGGTATGACAAAATCGTGAAAAATCAATTTTTTCAAATTAGAACCCCATTTTTTTATGGCAGATATTGAATCTACGTTAAAAAATAATGTGAGTGTATGCATCACACCCTTGCCCTAAAATGGATATTTTCTGAGTTATTCACAAAAAACTGTTTTTCGTCTTGAATTTTCAGCTATTTCTTTTCCCTTCACGCCAAAAAGATGAAATTTTCAGGAACTGATACTTAAACCATGTTTTAGATATTACTACCCTAATTTGCAAGAGAAAAAAGTTACAGGTTGTTCCTAAATAGATGGCGAATTTGGATTCGAATTTGTATCGGAAACCTCTTTATTTCAACTAATCGGCCATCGGTTTTCTCTCCAGTGATAAATAAATAATTCCTTATGAACCATATGCTTACCATGTTTTACATTCTTTTTTTTTAATGATAGATATCATTAATTACATCTGCCAAATTCCTCTTTATTCAGTAGCATGTAATTAATGATATCTATCATTAAAAAAAAAGAATGTAAAACATGGTGAGTTTTTGCATATGGTTCATAAGGAATTATTTATTTATCACTGGAGAGAAAACCGATGGCCGATTAGTTGAAATAAAGAGGTTTCCGATACAAATTCGAATCCAAATTCGCCATCTATTTAGGAACAACCTGTAACTTTTTTCTCTAGCATATTAGGGTAGTAAAATCTAAAACATGATTTAAGTAACAGTTCCTGAAAATTTCATCTTTTTGGCGTGAAGGGAAAAGAAATAGCTGAAAATTCAAGACGAAAAACAGTTTTTTGTGAATAACTCAGAAAATATCCACTTTAGGGCAAGGGTGTGATGCATACACTCACATTATTTTTTAACCGAGATTCAATATCTGCCATAAAAAAATGGGGTTCTAATTTGAAAAAATTGATTTTTCACGATTTTGTCATCCCTAACTTTGAAAGCGATTTTTCAACCCCCTGTATCATGAATCGCGATTCCGATTTTTAAAGTGGATACATCAATCTTACATCTTGAAAAATCCCAAAAATGAAAATTTGCCATCCAAAAACCTCGAAGTTATTCTTGTTTCAGCGGAGCTCTATTTTCGATTTTTTTTTTCGAATTTTCCCGCTCAGAGAGAATTTTCCAACCAAAACTGAAAAATTTTACATCAAAATAACTTGAAATTTTCTAAGGATTCTATTTCTGCAATAAAAAAATGGTGTTCTAATTTGAAAAACGGAAGTTGACGTCCTTTCCGGAAAAACCGGAGGTGCTCATGCCTTGAAAATATTTTAGATTTCATCAGCATCGTGAAATACTTATAAGTGCTGAATTTCATGAAAATACGTTCAGTAGTTTCCCGTATAAATATGGGTGAGGTTCCTCGTGAAAGACCCTGTATATTCATATAAAGGACGCGAAAACGACAAATGAATTATGGTCCAAATTGAAGTCATTATACGACGATTCAGGATTCACCAGAAAAATCAGTTTACTCAGAACTTTGATTTCCACCCGGTTAGAAAATTGTGATTCAATGGCGAGTTATGTGAACCAAATTGTGGAAACAGGACAGAAGTTACGAGGAACGGGATTCAACATCGATGATGAATGGATTGGATCGTTAATGCTGGCTGGTTTGAATGAGAAGTTTTCCCCAATGATCATGGCGATCGAACATTCAGGTATGACAATATCTACAGATTCAATAAAGGCGAAACTTCTGGATATGGAAAGTGATGTTGGTAACACTGGTAGTGCATTTGCCTCGAGAAATTTCTGCAGGAATAAAACAAGCAGACAAGGTGGCAACACTGACGTAAAGAAGAAGAAGGATTTGAAAGATGTCAAATGCTACAGATGTAAACAGTCAGGACACTACAAAAACAAATGTCCGAATACTTCAAATTCAGATTCAGAAAACAATAAAAGCAAATCAAGCAATGCTTTTAGTGCCGT
Source organism: Adalia decempunctata (assembly GCA_951802165.1). Classification (NCBI taxonomy): domain Eukaryota; kingdom Metazoa; phylum Arthropoda; class Insecta; order Coleoptera; family Coccinellidae; genus Adalia; species Adalia decempunctata. The sequence goes on from OX637697.1 coordinate 51,937,979, forward strand.
TTTTCTGAGTGGAAGTTTTAAAAAGGATGACTGGTATGTGGATTCTGGTGCAAGTATGCATATGACAGCCAATAAAAATATTTTAAAGAATTCTATACAGGTATGCAACCAAGAAATAATGGTAGCAAATCAAACTAAAGTCCCAGTCACTCATTCAGGTGATTTGATGTTGAAGACAGCAGTGGAAAATGATTGTTATGAAATAACTGTAAAGAATGTGCTATGCGTTCCTGATTTGACCACAAACTTATTATCGGTGAGTCAATTAATCAACAATGGAAATAGAGTATCATTTGAATCAAACTGTTGTAAGATCTACAATAAACAAAGTGAACTTGTAGCAACAGCTGATCTGAACGATGGTGTCTATAAACTCAACATTGTTAGTTCAGGCTTAGGGAAATGCTTGCTAAGTACAACAGAATCAGCTGATCTCTGGCATAGAAGACTTGGCCACATCAATACTGATTATCTCAACAAAATGAAGAATGGTATGGTGGAAGGATTAAACTACCCAGGTATTGCAAAAATCACAAGGCAAAACTGCATGGTGTGCTGCGAGGGAAAGCAATCCAGATTTCCATTTCCGATTAGAGGTTCTAGAGCCAGAAATTTCTTAGATGTCATTCATTCTGATGTGTGTGGTCCCATGGAAAACAGATCTATTGGTGGATCAAAATATTTTTTGACTTTTCAGGACGATTTCAGTAAAATGGTGTTTGTTTACTTCCTGAAGACAAAACATGAGGTTTTTCAACATTTCAAAAATTTTAAAAGCCTTGTTGAGAACCACAAAGGTCAAAAAATTAAAACACTACGATCTGATAATGGAGGTGAATTTTGCAGCAAAGAATTTGAAAATTTTCTTAAAACTGAAGGCATTATACACCAGCTGACAAATCCATACAGTCCCGAACAAAATGGCATGGCAGAGAGATTAAATCGAACAATTGTGGAGAAGGCCGAATGTTTGCTTTTTGAATGTAATCTAGAAAAATGTTTTTGGGCAGAAGCTGTGAACACAGCAGTATATCTACGCAATAGGTCCCCTACAGCCGATCTGGACAAAACTCCATATGAAATGTGGACAGGTGAGAAACCAAATCTTAGTAATATTAGAATTTTTGGTAGCACAGTCATGGTCCATTTACCGAAGGAGAAGCGCTTAAAATGGGACAAGAAAGCCGAGAAACAAATTCTTGTTGGTTACAGTGACAATACCAAAGGCTATAGAGTCTATAATGTCAAGAAAAAATTGGTAACCACGAGCAGGGATGTCATAATAATAGAAAATCCAAAAGATGACCCTGAAAGCATATATGTGATGTCTGAAAAAGAACCAAACAAGGAATTCATTTGTGAAGCTGATGAAAAATTGGAAAATTTATCAACGGAAAATTCAGTTTCAGACCACATTGAAAATCCGAATGAAACAAATATTCTCCAAAATGATGATGAAATTGCTGTTGAAAATCAGGTAAATACAGGAACACTCAGAAGATCAAATAGGGCTCCGAAAACTAAACTCTTTGAAGACTTTGTCGCGTACCTGAGTTTAGGAAATGCAGATAATCTAGAGAGTGATACAGCTACAGTCCAGGAGGCATTGTCGAGGCCAGACAGAGATAAATGGAGGCAGGCAATGGAAGAGGAAGTACAATCCTTCGAAGCCAATGATGCTTGGGAACTTGTGGATGTTCCAGATTGTGGACGAATTGTGCAGTGTAAGTGGGTGTTCAAGCGCAAGTTCGATTTTGAAAATAATGTGCGGTATAGAGCTCGTCTAGTGGCTAAAGGTTTCACGCAGGAACCTGGTGTGGATTTTCACGAAACCTTTTCACCAGTAGTTAGATTTTCCACTCTGAGACTGTTAATTGCACTGTCAATTAAATTAAATTTGGATATTACACATTTGGATGTAAAAACAGCTTTTTTAAATGGTTTTTTACACGAAAAAGTATTTATGGCTTTACCTGAGGGTTTAAAGATAAATGATAGTAAGAATAAAGTATTGAAATTGAACAGGGCAATATATGGTCTCAAGCAAGCTTCAAGAGCTTGGTATGAAAGAGTAGATGTTTTTCTAAAAAAATTAGACTTTTGCAAATCTAAGTTAGAACCATGTCTATTTACTAAACGTAATGGCAATTTTCATACAATTGTAGCTTTGTATGTGGATGACTTTTTTGTTTTTTCAAACAACACTGTTGAAGTTGTACAATTGAAAGAAGAATTGAATTCAATTTTTGAAATTAAGGATTTAGGTCGTATAAAGAATTGTCTAGGCATGAGGGTAGATTATGATAGGGTAAATAATGTTATAACCTTGGACCAAGAACAGTATGTAACCCAAATTTTGAAAAGGTTCAATATGTTAAACTGTAAAGGAATTAAAACTCCTATGGAACCCAACATAAACCTTGAAAAATCAGAAGTTTGTAAAACAGACATTCCGTATCAACAATTGATAGGTAGTCTAATGTATTTAGCCGTTTTGACCAGACCTGATTTAATGCATACTGTAAGTTATTTGAGTCAGTTCAATTCATGCTATGATGAGTCTCATTGGAGACAAGCTAAAAGAGTACTTAGATATTTACAGGAAACTAAAAACTTTGGTTTAAAGTTTTATAAAGATATCATTGGACTGCAAGGATTTGTTGATGCCGATTGGGCTAGTGATAGGAATGATAGAAGGTCATTTACAGGATTTTGTTTCAAACTTTCCGGTTCTTCTATATCTTGGGAGAGCAGAAAGCAGAGAACCGTTGCACTTTCAAGCACAGAAGCCGAATACATGGCAGTCTCGGAAGCTGCTAAAGAGGCATTGTATTGTAGAAATCTTTGTATCGAATTATTTGGTAGTTGTGATCCTGTAATTTTGTTTAACGATAATCAGAGTGCACAAAGGTTGGCTGTAAATCCAACCTTTCATAAGAGAACAAAACATATTGATATAAGATATCACTTTATTAGAGAAGCTGTTAATGATGATTTGATTAAAATTGAGTATTTGCAGACAGCTGATATGCCTGCTGATATTCTTACTAAAAGTTTGTGCTCTGAGAAACATTATAAGTTTGTGAATCTTCTAGGGATTGTTGAAATATAGAATATTTTGTGCTAGTGGGTGTGTTAAAAATAAGCCCATAATATTCAATATCGTTGGTAACAATGTCTATTACTTGAGTTGGCAACCCTGATTATATATGTCAGTTGTCTATGTTCCCTTACTGAATAAAAAGTCAGTTGGTCTGCGTTGAGAAGTACGAGTGGATGTTTCATTTCATTTCAACATTACAAAAATATGTTGGGAAGATTGCAGGGAAAGATGTTACTTGTGAATCAATCAAGCAGTACCTACAAGACATTGATGATCAAAATGAAATTGAAGTAAAAAAACTAGATTCAAAGGGCCGAAATTCTGCTTTCAGCATTGGGACATCATCGAATAAAACATTTGAAATGCTGAATAGTGAAGATTTTTGGCCTGAGGGTATCCACATCAGAAAATTTCTGTTTCGAAATTTTTTCCAGAAGTCAACAACAAGACAAATAATCTAGAACAACCATGCACTAAAATTGTTCCTGATCCTCCATCATTGAAGAAAAAATTTAGTGTGGCGCATATAGATGTACAATCTATTGGTAACTGCCTAGACAGGTTAGAAATATTCGCTAGTGAACAGGATATTGATTTCCTATCGGTGACTGAACACTGGAAAGACTCCATAGAACTACCATTATTTCAGATGAGAGGCTATGAGCTAGCATCAAGCTTTTGCAGAAAGAAATACCAACATGGTGGAAGTGCGATTTATTGCAGAACCTCGTACACATATAAAGATAGACCTGACATCACTAGGTTAAGTATGGAACGTGTAATTGAATGTTCAGCAATTGAATGTAAGTTTGCACAATGTAAATTTGTAATTCTATCTATTTACAGACCCAACACCCCTCCATTCGCTGATGTAAATATGTTCTTTGAAAAATTATGTATAATTCTAGAAATTCTCTGTAAAGAAAATGTTTACTTTGTCATCAGTGGTGATTTCAACTTGAACTTATTGGATCGAACTGATTGTATTGTCTGTGAGTTTGTAGCACTTCTAGAAAGTTTTAATGCTCAACTAACTATTAATGAACCAACAAGAATTACTGTAAATAAAAAATCCTGCATTGATAATGTAATCACAAATATATCTCAATTTGAAGCTAGTGTAATTCAACCTCATATATCTGACCATCTTGCGCAAAAAGTATGTTTCAATTTTGAAATGATAAATCCAACTGTTCCATCAATGCCTCAGAAATTTCAGACTCGACGGATAAATGATGAATCTGTTAAAGGTTTTGTAGAAGCCCTCTCATCCATTGACTTGGAAAAAGTGCTGGAGGGAGATCAAGATGCACAATCTGCCTGGGATGCTTTCTCGCAGTGCTATGGTACAGCTTTCAGAAAGTTTTTTCCACTGGTGACCGTGAGAAAGTATAGTACTAGGTTTAAATATCAAAAGTCACCTGAAATTTTAGAACTACAAAATCTCCTAGATAAAACTTATACTGTATTGAAATATAATCCAGCTCTCACTGAAGCTTACATGTAAAAAACACCCTCTTTGTGATTTGACGGAAGAGCGGCTTTCCACCAATCAAGGGTGTTATTACTTAAATAAAAAGAAAAGATGTTATTTTAATTTCGAAGTTCTTTCTCCAGAAGGGAGAAAGTGTGGGATCGGCCCAACGCACTTGGGTCGGGACTTAGTGTTTAAAAATATTCTCTAGGGAGAAGGATGATAAATGAAACTTTTTGGGTTAAATTTAAGACGTATATTAAGACCAAATCAAACTAAACAACTTTACATTCGTTACGTATGTGTCAACGATATAAATTATCGAAAGTACTCGAATATTTCTTAAATCAAATACAATTAATCACAACAAATCGAATTATTACACTCAACGTTAGATTGTAAAACAGAATCCAATTATCGAAATCAAATTAAACATCGGTGTGAATTCCAATTATAAAAAAAATGTAAAAAAAAATCGAGTTATCAAGAACCTAAAATGGGTTTGTCAAAATAACCCGCAAAAATCACAAACATGGGATGATCTCAAAATTTACTCAATTAAACCTTCAACTACTTAAGGGTGATTACAAAAAAAATACAATATACTTTAAAAGACGATTACGACTTATGGAAGATTTTAGGACTCTGGACCATTAGAGATATATGGGCTTTCATGCAGCTTTCTACCAATACTCAAATTAAGCTAAGCATAAACAAAATAGTCTGACCTTTTTCCTGTACCAATAATCCAAAGAATGTTGAATCTAGGATGATGACTCTTTGACGGGGCTTCTTTCCTGAAACAGACAGATTAAACACCAAACACGACACCCACACGCGTTTCGCAAATTGACCTCACTCCCGAATATACCGACGATACGCAATCTACAATAATTCCAAGTAATTTAGAGATTTTATTAATTTCGACTTAACACCTTTTTATGTCCCTGTTTGAGACAGACCGTCCGAAATAAGACCAAAACTTATGAGTTACCCTAACACCGTCTTCCGAATAACTTTAACTGTTTTCGTCTCCGCTTTGAGACCGTACTTCCAAACACTGAAGTACCTACCCTAAAACCGTACTACCCTTAGTTTCCGATTCCAAACCTGAGTCAACTGAGGACCTTTCCTTTAGGTTCCTCCAGTTACTCCCTATATTACCGAACGCGAGTACTGGCAACCTTCTCGTTTAAGGTTCCACCAGACACTGCCTTTTTCGTCTCCCGAGCAAGTCGAAGTTTTTCCCCTCTTCGTCTCCTCCAAAAGCCAATCGTCAATCTTTCAAAACCAATAAAATCAAAACTTCTTCCATCTTCCTTTTTACGAACCAATCAAATTGAAGACTTTTCCGCTTCCTACCCCCTCGTAGTTGGGGCTTTCTTGAAAAATCTAGGTTCCCAAGCACCGGTTTGGGAAATGCAACGTCGGAAAAATCTCATGGTTCCCAGCGAACGCAAGCATATTTCGGTGCTGGGTTCGAGGAACCATAATCTTCTTATCGTCACAGATGCAGCAGAAACTTGAACCGAAAATCGACACTTTCGTCTCGCCAGACTTCTTAGGTGGTCTGATAACTGGTTCACTAATTTTCTGGCACAGGGATATCGAATTTCCGAAGTCTACATCGATCAATTAAATTATTGCGAGTTTCTTGGGCGATTTTCCGAATAAAATAAACGGTGTTGAAAATACCGGCGAATTATTATGGAAAAGACAATGTTCAAGTCCCAATTTTCGAAAGGACATTCATTTTATTACTTCCAAATTATCTCGCTTATTACATACAAATCCTTGAAAAAAAGATATGATCGTGTTCTGCAAACTTCTAAACAAGTATTTTACGGTCAGAAAATTGAAGAGGCGCCAAATAAAAGTAAGGCAACATGGGACACAATTAGTAAACTAACAGGAAGACAATCTCGAACTAAAAAGGAGAATTTACCAAATGGCGATAGAGATAAAATTATTGATGATCTAAACGAATACTTTATCAATGCTGCTGCTAATCTAACAAGTAGCCTTCCAGAAGGTACAAGTGTCTTCAATCTCCCGAGAAATGTCAGATCCTTTTATGCTTTTTGTGTGACGGAGTCTGAGATATGTAGTACTGTAGAAAAAATGAAATCAAATATAGCCTGTGAACATGACGACATTCCAATGAAAATTATAAAACGGTCAATACAAGTTATATCCAAACCATTAATGTTAATTATTAATGAGGTATTTGTCGATGGAGTTTTTCCCGAAGAACTTAAGATAGCATTAGTGAAACCACTCTATAAAAGGGGGGATCTAAACGATTTTGGAAATTACCGTCCAATAAGCCTATTATCTGCCTTCTCAAAAATTTTTGAAAAGCTTTTGGCCAACAGATTAATAAATTTTTTTAATAGATGCAATGTTTTCTCAGATTGTCAGCATGGTTTCCTAAAGGGTGAAAACATTAAAACTGCTCTTTTTAGTTTGATAAAGGTTATTGTCAGGTCCCTAGAATCCGGTGAAATACCTAATGGTATATTTCTAGATTTCTCAAAGGCCTTCGACTGTGTTCATCATGAGCTTCTTTTTCGAAAGCTAGAAGCATACGGAATTAGAGATAATCAGCTAAAACTTATAGAAGGCTATTTGAAAAGACGTAAACAAAAAGTAATCATCTCTGAAAATGGTACGACATTTATTTCAAGGGAACAATCTCTTAGTATGGGTGTCCCTCAAGGAAGTATCTTGGGTCCACTTTTATTCGTTGTCTATATTAATGATCTTCCAACTATGATGAAAAATTTATCTTCTACAGTCTTATTGTATGCAGATGATACAAATATTATTACGTCTTCTAAAGATCTTTCTGTCGTGTTGACATCATCAGATCATATAATAGCTGACATAAAGCAATGGTGTTATAGCAATAAAATATTGATAAATATGGATAAGACTGAGAGTGTTATATTTCACACTGACCAATCCAACTTGGAGATTCCTAACAAACTGATATTTGATAACACCAATATTTCAATTAATAATAACTCAAAGCTCCTGGGAATTATATTGGATAGTAACATGAAATGGGGCACCCAGGTAGATTCTGTAGGGAAGAGATTGATGCCTGTTCTTTATCAGTTAAGTATCCTGAGGAATTACGTAGACAGGCAAACACTATGGGTTGTATATTTTGCTAACTTTCAGTCTCTCATCGTTTATAGTGTTATGTTTTGGGGCAATTTAAAAATTTCCGAAAAAATATTTAAGTTTCAAAAATGGGCTTTGAGAATATTGTGTCATGAACGGTATAGGGAGTCATGTCGTGGTCTCTTCAAAGCGAACAAGATTATGACCGTAACTGGTCTATTTATATATGAATGTTTGTTATTTATAGTGAAACATTGTGAACTTTTTTGTGAGTTTGAAAATAGAAATTCAACCAGACAAATTGATCCCTATATATATCCGCAGTACAAACTATCTTTGAGTCAAAACCAGCCTCTGTACATGTGCATGAAAATCTTTAATGCCATACCTAAGAATATACAACGACTAGAAGACTTTAGAGAATATAAGAGAAGCATTCGTAATTTGAGCATAGATTGTGAACCGTACTGTTTAGAAGAATTCTTTGTATATTGTAGAATAAAGCGATATAATTGATAAGTTATTCCCTGTTATTTTGACATATTTTCTCATTGTTGTAAATTGTAAAATTTTGTAACCATGTTGAAAAAATAAACATTATTATTATTATTATTATTATATTACTAGGTTATCATCCATTGTAAATAAATTAAATGAAAATATCGGGAATTTTGGATTCTCTTTATTTCAATTGTTAACTTGCAACAAACGCCGACGTTTCGAAACAACTTGTTTCTTCTTCAGGGCTAAAAAATAAACACACACATATATATATATATATTGGGTATACAATGACATTAAATAAAAATACGTTACCTAGTCACGGCAAAACAATATCGTACGGTTTTTAAAATAATGAAACATTTCGGAAAATCACATAATACTACAGCAGGTACGCAACATCTATCTATCGGATTGAGGCTCGCAAAAGTATGACATCAACATTGACTGACACAAGGTTATAACATTTAACACTTTCCTAGATGGACTCAACAAAATCGACAAGGCCATAGTATTCATTTTCTCAATATATTGTTATATATAATGCTAAGGTGTTGCACATCTTCTCTGTGGTTAACAGTATAGTTTCTTTTTATATGGATCATCTCACTTATATTTCTTCTATAACCAACCTCCTCCCTGTCAAGAATCTGAACACTATCAAAATCAAATTTATGTCCTGTATTAAATTGATGTAGAGTTAGAGCTGTTTTTTCAAAATTAGCAACATTCTCACTATCGTACTTGTGTTGTTTCATTCTGTCACGTAAATACTGCCTTGTTTGGCCAATGTAACACTTGTTACAGTTAGCGCAAGGTATCTTATATACCACTCCCGACTCTAAATTAAAAGGAGTTTTAAATTTTATATTAGTGTGAAATATCTTTGTGGTGAGCAAATTGTAAAAAGCACACTTAACATTTAATTCTCTGAATATTCTACTTATTCTATGAGAAAGGCCAGGTAGGTATGGGAACTTGAAGTAGGAAGTAGCAGTCGTGTTAGAAGGAACATTAACTATATGGCTGACATTGTAAGTGTGCTTATTTATTGTTCTATTCACTAAGTAGGCAGGATAGTTATTTTGTTTCAAAATGTCTCTAGCTTTATCTAAGTTCTTCCTATGAAACTTTTCATTACTGAGTTTTAATGATCTTTTTATCAAATTATCCATTATGTTAATTTTTTGTTGCATGCTGTGGTTGCTATAAAAATTTTATGATTCTATTGGTACTTGTTGGTTTAGTGTACCAATCTGTTATAATATGAGAGTTTTCCCTAATTATCAATAAATCTAAAAAGGGTAAACTATTATCCTTCTCTACTTCAAGTGTGAACTGTATTTTTTTATGATAAGAGTTGAAAATGTCCAAAACGTATTATACCCTGTCATATGGTACCAACAATAACGTATCATCTACATAGAATTGAATGAGTGGAATATAAAATTTAAGTTTGTCAACAACATAATAAGGTAACGTATTTTTATTTAATGTCATTGTATACCCAATATATATACAGGGTGAGTCTTTGACTTGTACATATATTTTAACTATAGATTCTTGAGGCCAAAGGAAACCTTTTTTTCATTTTCCATTTTTCCGAATTCGGCTCTGTTAAAAAGATATAGCCATTTGAAAAAAAAAATTGTGCTGAGTCCGTGCCTGGATACATTCTCTGGAAACACTTCAAAGTTCATATTTTTCGATTGAAATTGAGGTGATTAGATGTTCTGGGTGATACAATTAGAAAATACTCAAGCACTAACCTTATTCGAATAAGAATGTAACAAAAACGATATTTCCTAACAAAAACACTGTCCGATTATTTCTGCAATTGAAAAGCCATATTTCTCCCACCAAAATAAGATCCTTCTTCGATTTTCCTGAAGATTAGTTTATAAACACTAATAATTGGTTAATATTTTCCTCGATATTTTGGAACGATCTCATGAAAATTGGTTTCTCACCAAACTATTCTAACTCCATCAACCTAAGTCAGATGATTCGAGGTCAATGACCTAACCTAACTCATCTTCTGTGATAAGATATTCCACAGAACACGGCTATCTAAAGAATAAAGTCTTTAGAAGGCCGTACACAGAACCTGTCTAAGCACAGAACTCTAGAGAAGACGATGCCAGATTGCCGATTTTCTCTTCAAACAATGCGAACTCAAGAAAGCAGTACGTCCCCTATCGTTAGCGGATGAACTATCACAATCGCTAACGGCTAAAGGCGTCTAGGCGTGCCAAACGAGTTCTGATTCTTGCCGATATAGCGCTACGATATAGCCGGCACGCAAGGCAGACAGGCGGGACATGCCGTTGTGTTGTGGTTGTTCTGTTTCTGTGTCTCGAAACGCAGGCCAGTCTATGATAATGAAAGACGCTTAAACGGGATAACCTTAATTATCTATCTAAATCATTGATTCTACATCAATGATCTAAATTTACTTGCAGATAATAAAGCAAACAGGTGATGATTGTGATGTGCATACCGTGTAGTGCCGATTGAAATCTCCAAGAGGATAATATTGTTGAGATAGATATTTTCCTGAAAGACCGGTAAGCATTTTTCCGTTCCCTATACAGTCAGCGCGACAGGTCGCTCTCACCGTATAGGAAACGGAATGCAAAATGGATCACTCCGTTTCCTAGCAGATATGCGCGATGTGCTCACTGCCCTGTTATAGTCTTCTGGGTGCCGATGGGACGAATAGCAAATTACTAATAAGGTTTTCTTACTTTCTGTATAGCTTTATTAGGTAGAGTCTACCACATTTTTCCTCTGTGAACATTTTTGTAGTCGCGGTTTTTTTTTCAGCAAACCTCTCGTAAGTCGACCATATTTTCATTTTTTTTTAATTATGCGTATTCTTTTTTTGTAAAATGCAATCATAAAAACAATCTGGGAAAAATGAGAAAACATGATTGTGTACCGATATGAACATGACTGAAAATCACATTTTTTAAATTATCTATTAATACACTCCTGATGTTTTCAGAATCGGTTGACATAACCATATGAAATATAAAAATGCAATTGTCCGACAAAAAAATGTGGCGTTTTTCTTCCCCGACAGATGAAAATCGACGATTTTTTTGAGTTTTTTAATTCATTAATATTTGTCGGACAAGAATCAATTTAGATTCGTGTCATAGAAGAAACAACTGTCCACCATTTAAAATGCAAATCCTTATTAGTCTAGTTGAATATAATGGTATTGTTTGAGAATCTTTTTTCGATTATTATTGAAATGAAACTATTGATTTTGATTGAAAGTGTATAATTCAAATTGTTTACTGACATTTTTTTCAAATCTAATAAAAAAAACAATGAAAATACTCCTTCCTCACATTGAATTCATTGTAACAAGACGAATGGTATCCAGTGAAAGTATTACACCAATCGTCAGGTAGAATTACATCTTTATATTTGTGATTATGATGTTCACTTGATGCCAAGAATATTTTGCACAGTTTAAGGATGTCACTTCCTCCTTTTTCGTTTTAAAGCCACGGATATTTTTTAAATGTCTGCACAAGAAAAACTCCATCACCACTAGCAATATTATATCGGCAACAACTGAAATTGCCGAACTTTATTCGTCGGACAGCTAGATGATAGTATTCAGCACATCCTTCTTAAATGGCCCCTCAAAAAATCGTAACATGAGCAAAGTTACATCCGGTAAATGCATATAGTCTATTCATAACCAAATTAGAGCGGTGAATTCTTCAATTTTTGAATGAACGCCACATAATAAGAATATAAAGACCTTATTCATAATTTTTTATCCCAAAGAATCTTCGTTTTCCATTTGTCGGACAAGGAAATCGCCACATTTTTTTGTCGGACAATTGCATTTTCATACTTCATATGGTTGTATCAACTGATTCTGAAAAATTCGGGAGGGTATTAATACTTTGAAAAAATGCAATTTTCAGTCATGTTTATATGTTGGTAGACAATCATGTTTTCTCATTTCTCCCCGATTGTTTTTATGATTGCATTTCACAAAAAAAGTGTACGTATGAATAAAAAAAAAATGAAAATATGGTCGACTTACGAGAGGTTTGCTGAAAAAAAAACCGCGACTACAAAAATGTTCACAGAGGAAAAATGTGGTAGACTCTACCTAATGAAGCTATACAGAAAGTAAGAAAACTTTATTAATAATTTGCAATTTGTCCCATCGGCACCCAGAAGTCTATAACAGGGCAGTGAGCACATCGCGCATATCTGCTAGGAAACGGAGTTCCATTGTGCATTCCGTTTCCTATACGGTGAGAGCGACCTATCGCGCTGACTGTATAGGGAACGGAAAAATGCGACCGGTAACAATAAATTTTGTATAGAAACTGTGCTTATAGACTGTGTAATTTCATTTCATGCTTCTCAGAATTCAATTATTACATCGAACGTTTTTCCATCATGTAGATTTTAGTCTTGACGAAGTTGATAAACATTGACAACGTTGTTAATTTGTTAAGATCAGAGAATACATAATATTCGATGATATTTAATTCAGGGTTGCATTCAGTTTTTTTATGAAATTCATGATTTTTTCCTCGAATTTGTTCGTATAAAATTAGGAATAACTCGAAAACGACGCGTTTTATTGAAAAAATATAAGAATACTTTTATTTTCTAAAATGGTTGATTCTTTCGAAAATATGAACCGTTCATCTTTTTCGAGTGATTTTATAGTATTTTTGCATGAATTCATGAGACGAGTAGGCTGTAACTCTTATACTAGAAGGAATATGGAATAAGTTTCAATTGAGGAATATGCACCATGAATAGAGTAAACAATCAACCAAAATTCAGTTCATTCGGATTATCGGTTTCAAATATATGGAAAGAATAGTGTTAATTTCATGGATTTTTGACACCCTGTATCTTTCAAACGAAACCGAATTTTGAAAAATGGAATAGGAAAAAAGTGTTTCGTTTGATGAGAGGAATCTACAGTTAAAATATATGTACAAGTCAAAGACTCACCCTGTATATGTGTGTGTTTATTTTTTAGCCCTGAAGAAGAAACAAGTTGTTTCGAAACGTCGGCGTTTGTTGCAAGTTAACAATTGAAATAAAGAGAATCCAAAATTCCCGATATTTTCATTTAATAAATTATTATTATTCTTCATCATCGGTCTCCCGGTCTCAGCTCGAGCTGGTATTACTTCTATGAACCAGTGAAAAAACATTTCAGTTCCTCCCACTAGTTCAGGAATTTCCGCACGATGTGACAGGTTTGCAAAGCTACAGCCTGCTGTGCATATCCCGCGATCCTCTGGGATATCTCGATCTTTTGAAGATTTTTCTTGAATGACTTGGACATGACTCCCTCAGCCGAAATCACCAATGGTATAATAGTGACTTTCGACAGTTGCCACATATTCTTCAGCTCAATTGCCAAGTTCTCGTACTTCGTTATTTTTTCCGACTCCGTTTTTCCGATGTTATGAGTCAATGGTACTGCCACATCAATTATCACCCCATACTTCTGATCCTTCTCAATGAACACAAGGTCCGGTCTATTGTAGTCCACTGATCTATCTGTTGTTATGGGTCTGTCCCAATAGAGAACCGCTGCGTCCGTTTCCAACACTGCTGCAGGTTGATACTTATAATATGGCGGACAATTATCCAAAAAACCATGTCTAAGAGCTAACTGCTGGTGGACAATTTTTGCCACTTGGTTGTGTCGGCCCAGATATGCGTTGTCGGCAAGAACTCGACAACCTGCGATTATATGTTCAATAGACTCGCCACCTGCGCCGCACTTCCTGCATTTGTCCTCAACGTTCAGCTTCAAACAGTGCTTCTCATAGTTGCGAGTTCTTATAACTCGGTCTTGGATAGCCGTCAGGAATCCCTCAGTTTCAGGATACAATTGTCCTGCATTCAACCATGACAAAGAAGCTAATTTATCGACATTTTCCCCCTCAAGGTGTTTGGGAAATCTTCCGTGCAGAGCTTGTTCCCGCCATATACTTATATCTTCGCTTCTCGTGGTGATATCGAATGTCATTTCTCTGTGTTGTAGGTTCAGAGGTGTGTATCCCTTATCCTCTGTTGTCACCAATTTCATCAGGCTATCTTCAGACTCGAGCAATCGCTGCCTCAAGTTTTTCTCCTGGGTTCTGCAGAGTTTATAGATGTTCAACAGACCTCGTCCACCATCTCTCCTGTGTAGATAAAGCCTTTTCACCGATGCGTTGGTGTGCAAACATCGGAACTTTGTCATTAGGCGGCGGGTGAGTCGGTCCAACTCATTCAGATCAGCGTCTGACCACTTCAAGACTCCGAAAGTGTAGGTCAGAGCAGGCGTAGCCCAGGAGTTCAAGGCATCGATCTGGTTTCTAGCAGACAGCTTGGTGTTGAGCACTTTGGTTACCCTGTTCTTATATTTCGCAGTGAACTCAGCTTTCAAACGGGTGTGGTCAATCCGTTGATTTTGAGGAATGCCCAGATACTTGTGGCAACATACTGTGGATGTCCTGAAATTGTTCCTGAGTGTTCTCCATTTTACCCTTCCTGATGTTGACTATAGCGCATTTGTCGAGACCGAAAGACATGTCAATGTCTTTGCTGAAGGAGCGCACTATATCTATCAGCGAGTGAAGTTGATTTTGGTTCTCGCCGAATAGTTTCAGATCATCCATATACAATAAATGGGTGAGTTTTCGCGGATTTCTCATTGCTGGTCTGTACCCCATGTTGGTGTTTTTAAAAAGAGTAGATAGAGGATTCAGTGCTATACAAAACCACGTCGGCGACAGGGCATCTCCCTGAAATATCCCCCTCGATATTTTTACGGTTCCAGCATTGATGTTGTTTATAAGAATATTTGTTTTCCATGTACTCATTAGATGTTGGAGCACGCCTCTTATTTTCGGGCAGATCTTATAAATCTCCAGTACTTTCACAAGCCAATCGTGGGGCACCGTATCGAAGGCCTTCTGATAGTCGATATAACATATAGACTTAAATTCCTTCTTCTCGCTTGGGCTTGCTTTAACACTACAGCGTCTATGGTGAATTGATGTTTGCATCCTGCCGATCCTCTTGAGCAGCCTTTCTGTTCTTCTTCCAGAATGTTGTTGGCTTCACAGTGACGATATATCGCATTATTCACAAGGGTTGTGAACAGCTTCTACACCACCGACAAACACGTTATGGGTCGGTAGTTTTCTGGCTTGCTGCGATCTCCTCTTTTGTGAAGCATATAGGTATTGCCTTGAGTAAGGAAAGTAGGTATATTGAAGGGGTCTTCCAGTGTCTCCGAAAAACATCTAGCCAGACTTGGGAAACATGCTGGAAATTGTTTAACCCAGAAGTTGTGAAGTCGGTCGGGTCCTGGCGCCTTCCAGTTACTAGTGTTTTTGACAATGTTGGAAATTTCTTCGACTGTGAAAAGATCTGTCTTCATCTCAACGATTTCTGTGGCCTGGTGTTCAATGTCCGTAAACCAGCTAGTATTCCTCTGAAGTTGACCACTCTCCGACCATAGAGAACTCCAATATTGCCGAAATTCGTCATTGTTGATGTCAGCATGCTGATTAGAGGAGATTTAGGATGGCTTTTCAAGACTTCTGAAGAACTTCCTTCTGTCTCTCAAATATTCAGCGTTTTGTTGTCTTCGCTTTGTTAGCTCATTGTATCTTCGCAGGCGAGCACCTTTCGCTTTAGCTTGCTGTCTCAAGCGATCTTTCAGATCAACTATCAACTCTTTATGTCGTGGGGATTCTAGGTCCAGCCCTGCGGATGTGGCTATTTTTCGCTCTTTGTTCAATACTTTACGCGATTTATTATCCTTCAGGAACTCATCCAAGACATCAACTTTTCCTCGAAGTTTATCGACGTCCTGCATTAATCTTCTTTTCCAGACAGGAGTTTGATTTTTAACTTTCTGTTCACTGGTTCTGGGGATGTAGATCTTTTGCCCATTTTGTCCGATTACTGTGATGGCAGCACAGTACAGAGATAAGTGGACTTGTTCCAACGTCCATTGAGTGCTCAGGTGTTCTGCCAATATTTCGTTGAGCCACTCGATGTTATTTTTGGCCGTAGAGTTGAAGTTCAATTTTGGTAGGATGGGGCGGTTGAGCGGATCAGTAGATTCGTATTGCGCCAGGTTACTATAGAAGGTGTCATACAGTTGGCGATATTGTGGGGAGTCTTGGTGAGCAATTTGTGTGACAAACAGGTCCCTGGCCGTATCTGCTGGTCTCTCCAGCGGCTCCGTGGGTTCTTCATTCTGACTTCCGACAATCTGTTCTTGATTGATTGTATAGCCCATTTCTCTCTTGATCTCATCTAGTTCCTGTCTTGTCAAGTAGCCTTTTCGTATAATAACATTTTTACGATCCGCAATGTTCCCTTCCGTTAGCTGGAGTTCTGGATGTCTCTTGGTGAATTCAGTATAGAGGGAGTATCTCCATCCAGGAAGTGGTTTGTCATCGCAATTGTTCACGTAGTAAAAAGCTCGCATTACTTCAATATACATTTCGCGGCTCCACTTAATACGTGCGTTGCGAGCTCCCCTGCGGGCAGTCCTCCTCACGGTGGTCGAGCCAGCAGGTGGAGTGGCATTTCGATCTTCTGCCATGATATCGGTTTCCACTTCTCGTTGCTGTTGTGGTGCTGTATTTTGTTGAATGACAGGAGCCCGCTTCCTCAGCACCCTGCCACCGACGGATCGCATGCTGTCATGTCCAGCGCCGGCTCCGGACATGCCCTGGCGCTCTCTTCCGAGGCTTACTTCATTCACCATTTTCATGGGTTTGCCACAATTTACCCTTGGTGGCCCAGGTAACTCGGGCCGTGGGGACGTCAACCCCCATGTAGCATGGCATAAACCTCACCACACCCGTGCGGTTATTGCGACCATCCTAATTTTATGACCTGGGTATAAAGTTCCAAGCTCGAACATAAGGTCTTTGTATTTTTGCCTCTTCTGTTGTTCCTTCAGCAGGGGAGGAGAATTCCACGACAAATAACTCCTTCAGCTCCTTGTCCAGCAGAAGTATGTCTGGCTTAACAGCATTGATCTGTCGTGTTGTTGAGACAGGATAGTTCCAGCATATCCGAGCTCTTTCGTTCTGGACCACCGCTTCAATCTCCAGAGGCACATATGGTAGCACCGGTTCTTTGTCTATCCCATACGCGGCTCTCAGATGGAAGTATAGAATTCGGAGTGCCGCGTTGTGTCTCTCTACATACCCCGATGGAGCATGGACTCTGCAGGCGGAAAGGATGTGCATAATCGTTTCCTGTTGCCCATGGCAAGCCCTGCAAGTTGTTGGGGTGTCCATTTTCATGATGTTCTTTTTATACCATCTCGTATTCAGTACTCCATCTTGACACGCCATCACAAATCCTTCTGTCTCTGACTTAAGGCTAGCTGACTTTAGAAAGGCGAAAGACAATTCTTCAGACAGGTCCTGGTCTTTTAAACTCCTGAAATATATGGAGAGCAAGGTCTTACTCATATGATGTTCGAGTAATGTATCTGACTGAGACTTTCGGATCAGTCTTGCTAGGCTTCATTGGTCCGCTTGAGTGATCGGTGCTCCAGCGAGCTCAGGATTGATCGATACGCCGGTTATGCTGAGCTTATCCAGGGCCCTTTGTGCAGCTCGGAATAGGAAGGCTCCATGGTTCGCAATTTCATGCTGAGCGACAAATTTCAGAAGCGGATCTTCACTTCTTAGAATCCTTACTGCCATTTCCAATGTTTGTTGATAGTGTTGATATTCCAAACATTGCAATCCTCTACCCCCCTGGCTTCGGGGAAGGTATATCCTCTGTATTGAGCTGTTGGGATGTAGGCTACGATTCATGTTCATCGTTTTCCTTGTTAACCTATCAAGATCGAGGAGCTCGTTTACCGTCCAGTTCACCACTCCGAAAGAGTAGGTGAGAATCGGGATGGCTAGCATATTTGTAGCAGATACTTTATTCTTTCCTGAAAACTGCGATTTCCAAATGTCTCTCAGCTTCTTTTTGTAGCTGGCTGTTAAGTCTTCCTTTATCTGGGTTGTCTCCAGTACACCCCTCTGTTTCATCCCAAGAAACTTGTAAGTTTCTCCGTCTTCGAGATGTCGAAAAGTCATTCCATCTTCCAGTAGAATATCTTCTCCTGCATCTTCAGCTTTTCCCCTGCGCAGATGAAATACAGCACACTTGTCCAAACCGAATGACATTCCTATGGCTGAGGTGTAGTCTGAAACGATATTCAGTAGTTGCTGTAGTGCGGACTCGGAGGGAGCGTAGAGCTTCAAGTCGTCCACGTATAAGAGATGAGAGATCAGGTGGTTCCTTCTGCCTGGTGGTCCGGCCTTGTATCCTATTTTGCTCTCCCCCAACTCAATTGTTAGTGGTATGAGTGTTATGCAGAATAATAGCGTGTTTAGCGAATCTCCCTGAACAACTCCCCTCCTGTATCTCACCCATCCCGTATATACGGTTCGACCCTCTGCTCGGATGGCAAACTTCGTTTTCCACAGCGCTATGATGTTTTCTATTGCGTGGATGATGTTAGGATGGACTTTCAGCATTTTTAATAGCCGTATTATCAGTAAGTGCGGCGAGGTGTCATATGCTTTCGCGTAGTCCAACCATGATGTGTGCAGGTCGCGCTTGTAGTATCTGGCGTCTAGACATAAGCTCTTGTCTATGAGCAAGTTGTCCTTGCATCCTTGCACTCCTTTCTTTGCTCCCCTCTGTTCGTAGATACTTTTCCACACTGGTCCAATAACCCTCAGTATTTGATCTTGAATTACACTTGTGAGGATCTTATACAGTGTATTGAGGCAAGTGATTGGGCGATAGTTCTTGGGTTGCCCTAAATCACCTGATTTTGGTATCAGCACTGTTCTACCCTCCACCAACCATGACGGAATCGGCTCACGGAGAGTCAGCATCCCGCTGAATAATCTTGCCAGGTGTTGATGTGTAGCTGGAAAACTCTTCCACCAGTAGTTTTGAATACCGTCCAGTCCAGGTGCTGTGAAATCACGCTTGTTCTTAAGGGCTTGTCTAATATCTTCGGTTGATATTTCAGAAAGTTCATCGTTCTGCTGTTGGTTTTGATCACACATCTGCTGGAATCTGAGAAGTGCTGGAGTATCCCTGATTTCTGCTTGTTGTTCATACAGGCTTTTCCAAAATTCTTCGACCTCCTGCGGTGATGGTGGGTTCTGTGCCTTTTGTTGTTGGGACTGAAATAGTTTCGATGGTTCTGCGGTGAAGGTGTTGTTATCTTCAATCCATTTTTGCCTTTTTATTAGTTTCTTCCGCGCTGCAGCAAGTGATCTTATTTTATCTACAGCTTTCTGCTTCAGTAGATGGACTGTGGGCAAGTCTACTGTATGATGTATGGAACGAAGCTCCTCAATCATATCCTTCATTTTCTTGCTGGATTCAATTTTGCTTCTCAGAACATCTATGATACATTGATTTTATTTCGATGTCAAGCCGACTGAGTCTTAACCTATGCTTATCGTTCTTCATAGCTGTACTTTTAGGTGGACATAGAAGCGAAGCGGCCGCTCTCACTGCAGCCACTACATCCTCTAGTGAACATGTCTCGTTAAGATGATCTTGAATTACTCTATCCCATATGGCTAGATCTTCCCCCTTATGTCTTGTTTTCATTCGGGTGGCCTTGACCAGTGGGTTTCTGACGGCAGCCTCAAATGCTTCCCTTGTTTTGACGATTAACTTCGGAACATCTCTCACCGTTCTTGGCCTCTGTTGCTGTTGATCTGGAGCATCTGTCACCTGCTCTTCAGCGTGTTCTATTTCTGGAACATCTCTCACTTGTTCCGCTCTTGGCCTTATTATTATTTTATTTTTTGATTCATTTGACGGCATCGACTGCTGTGGTCATTAGCCGGATATCGGTTTTCTCACTTCAGGTGAATGCGAATCTTACATCCGAGTTTTGCCATGTAAGGGCAATAATGCTCCCGCAGAATGGGTAATCCCTTCCAATAAAGAAATACACATTTAAACACAAACATAAGAGATACACATACAACATCCATACTAAACGAGAATAAAATGATTAAATAGATAAATAGGCGAATAGACAAACAAATAATAAATAGATAAACAGATAGAATAACTAGCTGAAATAAATAGTTAAAAAAATATATAAAATGAGTAGGTAAAATAAACAGATAAAATAAATGAATAGATACTAAATGAATAGATGAGTATATAAGGACATTCACATAAATAAACAGCAGAATAGACCAGTTCAATAAATATGTGAGCAAGAAAACCTCACAAGAGAAAGAATATTCAGGTAAGTAGCAATGATCTGTATAAACTTAGTAACGTTAATCAACGATCACATATCTCAAATTTTCCCCATCAATCTTACTCTATCCAAAAACATTAATACCTTCGTTTCAGATTCAGATTTATACTCCAAAATTTCCCCAATTGTACCCCCGAGAAACAACTCGTCTCGTATGTTCTGAAATTGGACGCATTCCACCAAGATGTGCTGAACCACATCACATTCCATACACCTTGGTTGATTTCTCCCCCGCAACATATATAATGATGTTAGGTTTGTGTGGCCTATCCTCAATATTGTTAAGGTAACATCTTTTTTTCGCTCAGCATTATGACCTCTATTCCTTTTTTTCACCAACTTTTTTGTGCTTCTTAGTTTCGCATCACTCTGATCCCATTCACTCTGCCATTCCGATAAAAATTTATTCTTATAATGATTTTTTATGTCAGTATGGTTAATATTAATGTTCAAATCTATTATTATTATTATTAAATTAATAAATAAATGATTCCTTGGATTTTTGCCTGATTGAGGAACATAAAGGTTAAAATATAAAAATCCCATATAGTTTACATGCAGTGTGCGAAGTAAGTATTTCGCACACTACTTCGCGCGCACGGTGTCATAGTAACGAAGGAAAATGAAAAAAAGGGTCACTTCGCATATTGTTGTCTATGCGCGAACCTTGTCATTTTTTGACGTTTGTAGAAAAAAATTATTAACTCGTTATTTTATTTCCATTCTTCAAAATCAATAACTCCACGTCACTGGATTTTTCAAAGTTAGATTCTGTAATGTTGCCACATAAATGTAAAACGATATTGCTATCCTTTATGCTATCTTCGTCCCACTCATTGAAGTCTGACTGAATTTTGGCTTCATCAATTCCCGAATTTATGAATGAGATGCTGTGTCTGCTCTTTCTATGGTCTAAGGTATTAACCCATACAGAAAACAACTAACCTTAACCTTACTTTTGTTGAAGTTTACCTATATTCCAACTTTGCCACTAGTTGACTAGTGGAACAATATTTAGAACCCAATTTAGATATTCATTATTACAAAACCTAGGTTCTGATGGAGCTTTTTGTATGTTGCTATTTACCTACTTGTTAAACTTAGCAACAAACAAAAGTCTCTCGATTCGCAAATATACGCAATATAAAATCATCAATCATAACATAACTTGGCGTTCGATCCCGATGAAAAACATCCGAATATTCATGGTTACCGAACAAGAATTCGATCCAAATAATAATTATGTATTCTGAAAAAAAATCAACTATTTAAAAGCTTGTTAAACACAGGAAGGTAGAGGTTAAACAGTTGCTTTACGTTGAAGCAAGCGCGCGAGTGCTTGTTCAGACGCAAAAGTAGGATGGTTTCTCCATAACTTTTGCAGCCGCGCATTCGCATCGACCGGAGACACATAGAAGGAAAACGATATTTTACAACAAAAATCAGCGGGTCTGGGATCAATAATATTCGAAAGTACCCTCCCCTCGTGATTTTTTGAATACGAATTACTGAATTTTGTATTTCACAAATTCCAAAAGCGGGTAAAATTGTTTTTCCCTGTGATCTTCAATTAATAATCAGCACATTTCCACACCACTCTTGAAGTATTAATTGCCGTTGGTGCGTTACATTTTTTTAGTGGGTCGTTCGCCATGAGCCCTACTTTCCCACAAGCATATAAAATGATAGGAAAAACTCACAGTAAATGCTCGAAATGTCCCCCATCTGCATCCAGACAAGTAGCGCTCTTCTCAGTAGAGAATGTCTTACATTCTCCAGAAGTATAGGATTTTCCTTTATCCTTGCCGCTGCATTATTCACTCGCTCCCTAAATACGCTTATATCGTTCATTCTGGAAGAATAAACCATTTCTTTCATGTATCCCCATAAAAAAAATCACTTGGATTAGTAATCAGGGGACCTTGGAGGCCAAGGCACTGGACCAAAGCGTCTAATCCATCTGGTGCCATTCCGTAACTACTCTTGAACTATGGGGGGGGGGGAGCGCCATCTTTCTGTAACCACATATTCCTCAGAATATTTAGTGGTACATCTTCTAACAAATCCTGGAGGTCATTTTGTAGGAAATTCAGATACATCTGACCTGTCAATCTTCTTGGCAATTCTTTGGGTCCTATCAATTGATTCCCCGCAATTGCAGCCCAAATATTCAAACTAAATTGATATTGGTGACTGTGTTCTCTTATTTCATGGGGATTTTCTTCTGACCAAATATGGGTATTATGGCAGTTGAAAATCCCCTCCCTTGTGAAGCCTGCTTCATCCGTAAATAGAATGCATTGCAAAAAATTTTCATCTTCACTATCTTTTGAAAGGAAGTCTTCGAAATAGGGCGAGTAACTGAAAATATTAGCAGACTCTTTGATATTAGTCATTACGTCTAACATCATTATTGACAAAGATTCTGAATATTCATACTCCTTCTTTTGAACCAAGCAGACACAGACTCAATCGATCAACGAATATCATATCTTTTTTATTGATTAACAAAATTTTTTAATGGTAGATGACGAATTTCAGATTTTCAAAAAGACTACAGGGCCAAAAAATGTATTGCAATACAATACCTCCACAAGTACTGTTGATATTTTTCATAATTCTACCATGAAAAAAATCCAAATATCTTCCCATCATAACCAGCCTTCAAAAATTTGTCTAGAGTGCTATGTCATCGTACTGAGTTTAAGTCGAGAGTAGTAAAATGTCACAGCACACTAGATCATGAATTTATTTGTGCATTTGTCAATAATTTATATGCCGTTTCCAAATGATGTCTGATCATGATTCACTGTACCCGAATGTTAGTTATGCTCTATCCCTAAACTAGGTACATGAACTCATTGGAAATGTTGAATTGAAACGGTTGAATAGGCAAAAAACAATTTTTCATAAGAGAAAACCTAGTTACCATAAAATGTTGATTTTGTTATGATAAAGTGATGCTCACCTTACTAGGAATTAAAAAAGGCACTAAATTAGGGACATTTTAATACCAAAATTAATTGATTTCAATAATTTTATCATGATCAGATAGTAATTCTTATATCTAATGTAATAACAATTAGGTATCCAGATCGGGAGAGAAAAGCAGCTTCATTCTTCAGAATGAAGGATCATGTTACAATACCCAAGTTACGTTGGATTTTACAAAGCTTGATATTGAACACGAATTATTGTTTATGCTTCTTAAAATCCAAATGATTGATCTTATTGAAAAAAAAATTCAAATGTGTAGGTACATATTCATTTCATCCGTCTTCAATTTACTCAAAGATTGTATAATAATATCTCTGAACCCTTTGGCGTCCACCATCATATCAGTATGGAAAAATACATCAAAACAGAAGCCTTATTTTTGGTGGATCTAATTTATTTTTCATTGACAGCAAAAGCTTGCCTGCTCGACTAGTTTCGGTGAGTCCAACTCACCATTCTCAAGAGCCAAGTAACAAGACAACTGCAACGAGAGAAAAAAAAAATATACAAAACTCAACTGATGTGAAAATTGATTTCAAGAATAAGAGGAAAATTTTTAATAATAAAGTTAAAAAAGTTAAAAACTCACGATGCAGCAGTCTGTCACAGTTTCACAAACAGGCCGAACAATCGATCGGGGAACATTTTGAAAAAGATAAAAATTATAAATATCGTCAAACTTTGGTTAAAATATAAATATTGAAGTATATGTCAGAAATAAATAAACAAAAACACACAAAGTAGCAACACGCATGCGAACTAGTTTCGTCATAGAATTCGCAAAACCAAATTCAACAAGGTCATAACATCTCTCCGTACAGTGGCGGCACGGTCGACAGAACAAAAAGCAAACAAAGGAATACCCAACAACGTCATACTAAATACAGTGGAAAAAAGATAAACTCGAAGGTTATTGGGCCAATTCGGTAGATACTGTGCCTTCCAAAGGTGGTGTTTCCAATAATATATCAAATAAGCGTGGGAAGTTGTGTGTTGACAGGGCGTTGAGTGTCTTCAGTGATTTATCATTGATGTGACAAAATATCTCCAGCTCTTCCAGCACAGACTGTCTCAAACTAAAGTTGGAGGGGTGTAGGATCCTGACATCCGAATTCACGTCGAAACAATAGGCCCGTTTACACGAACAGTTTTCCTGGCAGTTTTGGAGCGTTCGCTCCATTTCTCAACTCCAATCTTGTGCGTGTGAATGCTAGACCATCGTGAGTCCAAAAGCGTCGATTTGATGCGACGTGCCAGATGTGCTGGTTTGGTATTTCAACGTCGTATTCACACGCACACTCCGATCTACCGAGATATGTATCAGCAGAATGCTCATCGTTCTCTCGAATTTTCGTAGTTGGAAATGTGTATTTATGTTTATAAACTTGAATTCTGGTCATTTCCACCAGTACCTACATACACAATGTAGAATAAGGATAATTTAGAATTATTTATAAACATGTACAGAGGCTTTCCGTGTTTATGGAAAATAAAAAGTGACGACTATAAAAATAAGAATTTGAGGAATAACGCCTATGACAAATTGCTTGAGTTTTGTAAACAAAATGTAGATCCGAGAGCAAATCGAGAATTTGTTTAAAAAAAAAATACAAGGTATTCGAGGTGCTTTCCGGAAGGAGTTAAAAAAAATAAATGATTCCAAAAAAAGTGGAAGCGGAACAGAAGATGTTCACAAGCCAACTTTATGGTATTTCGACCTACTTTTATTCACAAAAGACCAGGAGTACGGAACGTGGAGTTTCCACCTCAACGGAAATTCCACGCTCCGCTCCAAAACTGTTGTATTTTGCATTCACACGGAGAGTTTTGGAGCGTACAGTAAAATCTGCCGCATCGATGCGCGATCCAAAAGTGTTGTTCTATTTGACGACCACGCATCAATCCTCACGCTCCTGGAACGCCGTTCCGGAGTGCCGCATCAGAGCGACGCTACAGGAGCGTTGGTTCGGAGTGTACGTGTAAACGGGGCTATTGTTTTGAGAATCTCAAGTGCCTACCAAACACTGATTTATCACAATTCTCCTTTTTCTGACTTCGAAGGTGCTCAGAAATGCGTTGTTGTAGAGTACGTCCTGTCCTACCAATGTACACTATGTTGCATCCAGCATCACCACAGCTCAATTTGTAGACACCACTTTTTTGTAATGTAGGTATCCTATCTTTGTTGTGTAGAAGAATATCAAATAAAGTATTGGAAGATTTGTAAGCTGTCCTAATATTCTGTCTGTGAAACATACTTCCAATCCTGGTCGAAACAGGGCCTATATATTAAAGTTTCATATATTTCAGATCTTGGGTTTCCGGCTGCAGAGTCGTGGCATCGTTGTTGTGACGTTTCATCTTCTCTTTTCTCATCAGGGAGTCCACCCAACGCAAGTCGTATCCGTTCCTAACAGCCAAATGCTTTATGATGTTGAGCTCAGACTGGAAATCAGCATTCGAAAGAGGAACACTAAACAATCGATGTATTAAGAATATTATCCCCGACAGGCGTTGGCCCAACTGATGTGAAGACGAAAAATGTATGAGGTGTTTGGGTCGATTTTCTATAAATATTGAAAGCAATCTTGCCCCTGTCACGCTTGAACCATAAATCTAAAAATGGAATAGCAGAACTTTGTTCCACCTCCATGGTAAAATTCATCCTAAGGTTGAGGTAGTTTAAAAAATCGGTCAACTCGCCATGATCACCACTCCAGCAAACAATAATGTCATCTACATATCGATGCCAAAATAATATTTTATTTTTAAACGGATTATTCGGGTTGAACACCAATTTTCTTTCGAAAAAGGACATGAAGATCTCCGCAAAACAAGGCGAGAGTGGATTACCCATACCAATTCCATCGCACATTCTGTAAAAAACATTCTCGAATGTGAAATAATTCTGTTCTAAACACAATTTCACAAGATTCAAAACACTTTCACATTGTTCATTACTTAAAGACGATGTGCACAACATATGCTTGAACAACTTCAAAGTTTGAGCCACTGGCACATTCGTAAATAGGTTGGATACATCAAAAGAAACCAAGATCGCATCATCCGGAATATGAATATCTGTCAACCTTGATATCAGCTCAGTGGTGTTCAACACGCTGTAAGGTGAACGAAATTGTAAATTGCTTCGTATGAAGTTACTCAGCCAATGGGCTAATTCGTAGGCTAGGGTTCCACGAAATGACACGACCGGTCTGATGCAAAGACTCGGCTTATGAATTTTTGGTAAGCCAATATAGTCTTGGAGGGTGATGGTTCATTGGGAGAAATTTACGGTAATTCTCACACAATATGGGGCCGTATATTTGAACGGTATTATTGAACATCTTCTGATAATCATTCAAAGGATTTTTATTCAATTTAACGAAACCATTTTCCATAATAAAGTCTAATACTTTCTCAACATAATCTCCACCCGACATGATAACCATACAATTTCCCTTGTCGGCTTTTGTGACGAACAGATGGTTCACAGAAATTTTCTCTTTTATAGACTTTATTGAGGCCTTGAAATGGTTGATGGGAGAAAACCGTTTTTGTTTCCTTCTATATGAATCAAGAAGCGTATAAATTTTCGAGGATAAAAGATTTGCACAATTTCTGGCCACTGGCTTGAGTATTTTTCCATACTCAAAGATTCTAGACACCTCTTTGTTTTTGCAGATATTAATCTGAAGCGATTACATCTATTTCTTTGGGAATCCTGAAGTAATACATAGTGCAGATAAATTACAATTTGGGACACGCCGTTTGCAATATCTTCATACCCTAAGTTTCTTTTTTTCCAGCATTCCATCGTGTTTTGTGTTCGTTTCACAATACTGAAAAGGAAACTGTTATTTGTCATATAAAATTTCAATATTTGGGTAATCCTGTTGTTTAATCAAGTAGAATTTGAAGGCCGATTTGCGCATGCGCGAACTGTGTCGAAACGTCAAAAATTCACGTTTTCCAAATGCAATTTTTGGATATTCAGACCTAAGAAAATGTAGAAATGGATGGCGAGAACGTTACCTTGATGTCTAGAATAGAGTTCCCCATTGACCCGACTTTTTTTTATTCATTTCGTAAGCTTCATTTTTCCTATTTGTATTAGAGTGAGTTATAGGCGTGAGTTATTATTACCTCACACTATTGGTTTATAGAGACTATTACAGATCAAAATCAGTTGAATAATGGATACATAATTCTGTGGGAGTAGATAATAGTATATTCTAAAACTAGTTGCAGAATGGGCTCCTATTCCAATACGAATGCGAAATTCGAAAACGAGCGACGAAGGAGCGAGTTTTCGAACGCATGAGTGTTGGAATTGCATTCTGCAACGAGTATTAGACGATATTTTCTCTATTTCAGTCAAATTTCGTGAAATACTGTTGACATTCAATGAAAAACTCATCCTAATGACTTTTGTTTTGTATCTTGGCAGTTGGTGACTGTTACGAAATTGACATTTCCAAATTGACGTGTGTTGAAAATTGATAGGAGCGGAAGCCAGTGCTGACAACCAAAAAACGAAAAATAATACTGAAAACAATGCTGTAATGAATTCATTACAGCACTGTTTTTAGTACTGTAATGAACTCATTACGATACTGAAATAGAGAAAATATTATGGGAATTCGATAATTCCAAAGACCTGGCGAATGTTGAAGAAACTATTTTCCTGTTAATACTGAAAATATTTCACGTATATAAACATAGTTGGAAGATTTAGTTATGCTATTTTCAGAATCAAGAATCGAATGTTGAAATTTTCCGGAAAAATAATGGACAGAATAGTCCGTTACTTTGTGATCGTTCATTCGAAAAAAAGAGGTACTCGAGTAACCATTTTTAACCATTTACCTGATTGTATAAAATCATTGAATAAGATTGAATTCAGGAAGTCTATTCGTAAAATTTTGTTGAAGGGATGTTATTATAGTGTGAATGAATATTTGAGTGTTAATTTAGAAATTTAATTTGTGATTTATTTGACTTTTTCTTTACATCGTTATGCCAAAAGGGGCCAATAAAGAATATTATTAATTCAATCAAAAAGATTTCTTCCATAAGGAAACAAAAATTAATATAATCGATTAATCAGATACACCGTTGTTGATATTTATATCAATGAACGCGGTGTATCTGATTAATCGATAATATTATTAATATATAACCGGAGAGAAAAACTTCTACACGAATAGACGGACCCATAGAATTTCCCATTTTTCGAAATTCTCAAGAAATAAGCCTGCAGAAGACATTGACTTGGCTCAAAAACTACTGAACCGATTTCAGAAATTCTTTCACCCTTAGAAAGCTTCATTATCCCTGATTGATATAAGCTATACTTTCCACCCGAAAAATCAAGGATACCTACTATAACTTCAATATTTACAAAAAAATCAGCCATCAAAACCGTAAGACTTATGTGGATACAATATATGTCAGAAATGTACCTCTTAAATAGTTCTACAAAAATGTCCGTGATAGCATATCTCTCTTGATTGACTTGCTATTACCTGTTTATGGTAATTATATGTTTTCCAAAATTATGCACTATTTGGGAGTGTGTTTTTATGAATAGGGTATTGATCCTCATCCAACTTAATAGGTTATTCATTCCCAGTATTTAATTTAGAACGAAATTGCCCTTCACATCATACAATATCAACGAGTACATCAAAAGATATGGCAGGTTGAAGTGTTGAAGATGAAACAAATTTCTTCCCGGGTGGAGCTGGGAAGGGCTGTTTGTGTTAAATATACATAGAGCTCTCTTGGAGAGACGAATGGACTCATATACTAATTCTTATTATGAAACACGAAAATTAAAGGAAAAAAAGGTAAGTATGAGATGGAAAAATAGACCACATAGGAAACACTGAAAGAATAGTACTCACGGTGGATGCTGGCTTTTCTGCTAACCTCACGCATGTGTCGTATGATTAGAGTATTTTTTTCCACAGGAGGCGAGCGCTTTTTTCGGATTCGAAACTAACTTGCGCGTAATTGCGGACTAACTGGATCGGCTGGCGAACTGTGCTCGAACTCAATAGCAATGGGCTGCTTCGATTCTGGTTTAGCTCGGTTCTAGAGGACTAAAGACCACATGGTCGAAGGGTGTGGCTTAATCACTGAGATCCGGAACTTCTTCGTTACCGCCGAAGTCCATTCGAAGTATCAACTTTTTGGTATCAAATATGAATAAAAATAAATGAGCTTCGTATATTAGGGTTGACCTTTTTATCCTCCCTTTAATAGTATACCCAATCTCTTCTGGCTAGTTTGTAACAGCTTATTTTTGAATCAGAAAAATAAAAAAACTAAAAGATTCACCAATTATAGATCTGTTTGTCGTCTTATTGACAAGGGTTTCTTGGTGCTCAGGCATCTAACGAGGGGAGGGGTTTCAATATAAACATTTTACATTATGAGTACATTTATGTAATTGAATTCAATAAACGGAATGTAAAACAACAGCAGCATGATAAAATCCGGCAAAATTCATTATTCAAAGGCCCTGAAAGGTTAAAAATATTTCAAACGGATAGTACGTCGTATCACTACGCCAATCTTGTCTGAAAAGCTGTGCATGTTGCCAAGCATTTGGACCCCTTCCTCCAGAAAGTATCGCTTTTATACTCAACATTTGACACCCTCGGAAAGCTTCCGTTTTCAAATCATTTCCTGCAACACAAATATAGTATTTTCAACAATTATTTCACGCACTGAACATGATCCCTTGAAGATATGAGGGAATTCGATATTTGATAATGGGTATAAGTTTTCGCAAATATTTGAAAGAGCAATTCAATTATACGGAGAATACTGGCTGTCACGGTGAAAACGAAAGAGCTATTTTCAGGAATTGCGTTAATAATCTAAAAAGGACTAAGAGCCATCCATTTTTAGTTGAAAGGAATTCCGTAGAACTTTTATTACATACAGTCCTTGCTGAGTTATTGCTTTCTAGGGTAGCTTTATGTGGCATTATCATGTTTTCCGGCGTTATTCAACTTTAAATGCTTGTTTTTTATTCCATAAAAGCTGCTCTTCATTATATGACTATTAAAGGAATTGGAATAACACTAGAAAATGCATTCATGTATATTTTCAGTGCATAATGTCGCTTGGGTGAGGAAATCACCGCCCATTCGGCATTAGATTCTTCGATTCACGGTGATATAAAAAATCTACAGTTAAAAAATTCACGGAGGCAAATATATAGGAGTTTTTGATTAGAGTGGAAACCTATGGAGTATATGTTTTTGCAGTAACAAGTGATGGTTGGATCCATCCGAATGAGTATTCGGTTGTATTTGTTTGGTATGCTCTGCTTTTGACCTGTTTTTTTTGTTGTGCAATAATTTTCACTATTATTATTATTTATGAATCCACTATTCTGGAGATAGAAAAATGTACCAACCTGCAGCTAAATCCATTTCAATTTTTTTTTGTTCATCTGAAGAACCTTCGATCGAAACTGCAACTATACCATTTTCGAATGTCTGGCTCTGTAATTTGACATATGCCGACAAAATTCTGACATTCGAATCCAATAGCTTGAACATCCACTGAATCGATCCTCTCTCTGTTCCATCTGAAAAAAATCGGAAAAAAACAGCGAAATGAAATTTTACATCATATGCAGTTTTTCATATGTAATACCACTAGAGATGGAATTTTGCCGGCAACATTTCTCGATTGTAATTTGAAAATTTTAAATCTCGAAAACCCATAGTGCAAGTTCATAGGAAGAAATAAAAATCTAATACACTATGTATTCTGAACTCCAGAATTTATTTCATACAGGCTAACATGTTTCGGCGGTTAAGCCATTATCAAAGCCATCTGAAAAAGATTATTAACGTTAACATTGGAAAGAAATCAAGTTACCTAAAATTAAGATGAAACAGTTGCTAAAATTATTTGGAAAAACCAAGATCTGAAGGAACGTGGTAACTTACTTCATGAAATTTTGAGTTCAAGTCAGATTAATTGGAATCATCAACAACTTTGGTCAGAGTCGAGAAAACACATTAAATGTCCAAGAGGATAAAATTTCTGTTGAACAAAATTACATTAAATATCGTAAATTAAATTCGTGAACTGACGGAACATCAATGACTACAAAAATGAGGTTATATCACAGATTCACAGTGGGAAATATAGAAATATTCTTCTTCCAAAAAAAAGGCAATGGAATTATCAGAGTTAAAATAAAATTTAAAAAATTACAATTCAAGACAACACAAGACTTAAAATAGCCACGAGGCGACAAAAAACGATGACAGGCAACATCAGGAAAAATCATTGAGCCCGCAAAACGTTGACGAAATTTTGTCGCTGAAAAACCAACATGTTGGTTTTGCCGGCTTGAACATTTTTTCGGGATGAAACGATCGATGCTACGGAAACTTCCTCACTAAAAATGAAAAGAGTGGAATAGTCAATAGAAAACTATGAATCCATGTCCGTCCATTCTAAAATACAGAGTGATGCGTAATAGATAATCCGTTGTCTGCGGTTGGAGGGTACCTATATCACGACTGACCAGATAATTGAAAATCATGTTTCGTAAATATATTACGTTTTTGGAGAATATTTTTGAAATTGAAAAGAATGTACACCTTTACTCTTTTCTATGCCTGCTAACAAATCGAGACATTTTATCATATGAAATTT
Organism: Adalia decempunctata; assembly: GCA_951802165.1. Taxonomy (NCBI): domain Eukaryota; kingdom Metazoa; phylum Arthropoda; class Insecta; order Coleoptera; family Coccinellidae; genus Adalia; species Adalia decempunctata. Next base: position 51,970,217 of record OX637697.1, read on the forward strand.
GTAATTCACAGTCTAATTTTCTATTTATTTGAATTTCATGTATAAAAAAAGGCCTCTGGTGCTTCCGCTTTCTTAAAGAGGTTAGTGACGTTTGAATAAACGAATGATGCATTTAGAAAAGTTTCTCACATAAAAACCATCATTAATATCATTCCTCAGCTCAGCAATGCCAATGGGATGAGGCAACAGGGTAAAACTCGATGAAAAGTTAAGTGCCGTGGATAGTTTAATCCAAACGATGTTCGAACTCATCCCTGCCATCTACCATAAAATGATAGAGTTTAGCTCCGAATATCCGTTGCTTATTCCCGAGTTATTCTTCAATATACCAACATACATATAAAAAAAAACCTACTAGTACTAGCCGCACAATCAACTTTAGATCATTATATCCTCTCCATCACAAGATCAATATAATTGAGGTAGCCCATTCTCGCATACAGAAACTTAGTTGTTTAGGGTTTCATTCCGACAATATAAGAAAGCTTAAGAAAGACCTTGCTAAGAAATAAGAATGGTTATCCTCACAAGATCATCAATCGCGTCATCAATTCACAGGGAGCTGTCAATAATATAGTGTTGCAACCTCAGGGTTTGATGGTGGATACTTCTTCACAACCGCAGAGTGTGAATGGTGCTGAGAGAAAATATTGTAAATTTCCCCTAGTTCCGGGATTGTCTAGCAATTGAAGATCGTTTTATGCTCTTGTACCTTGGGCAGATTAATTTTTATTCAGTTAAGGGACGTTGTCCCCAAGAAGTTTTCATCGAATGTTGTGTGTAAAATTAATTGTCTTAATTGTGAAAAATGTTACATTGGCACTAATAAACAGTATATAATTAATAGAATTTCCAACCTCAAGTCAACTTCTAAACATGTAACTGACGGCAGAACAGCTCTTGTTGAACATCATTTGGGGACGGGTCATTTTTTCGATTTCTCTTTGGGTAATGTGGAGATCCTTCATAAAGAGAGCAATTATTTGAAGAGATTGTTTGCTGAGATGGTGTTCATCAGGAAACATAATTCCGTTAATTTTAGATCTGACCTAGATAATCTCAGTATAATATATAGTTCTATAATATAGATTTAAGGTATGGATTATCTTTTTATTTATTTTTTATTTTGTGACCTAAGTTGACTATTTCAGTCCTAGTGGCGAGGCAAGCTACATGTTATATTGTTTCGTTGTTTGGTATGAATAGTTATTTTTGTATCTAGTGCGCGAAATGATACTTTGGTGATCGAGAACTGATTTTTTTAACGATGCGCAGCCGAGTTAAAAAAATAGTCGAGATCACCAAAGTATTTCGCGCATGAGATGCAAACAAAATTTTTTCTACAAACGACAAAAATATTGTTCTAAAATAAGTAACATGCTTAGCTTAATATGAAAAATAGAATTGAACTGGCTTAAACTGTTTTGTCCACGACTTCCCTATAATCCTCACATTTCGAATGATCTTTGAGAAACTTAATGATAGTCATCATTCACCGGTGAATAATGGCAGTGAATAATGATTCATTAATCACTGCTGAATTGCACTTCTGAAATTTAATTCGTCAGGATTCGAACCCGAGACTCCCCTTTTCCACGACGGAAAAAGACTGCCAACCACCAAGCCATCAGCGCAATGACAATAAAGAGAAAAAATAACCACTTAATGTTTTCTTCTATGATTATCATTCAGTTTGAGAAGTTGAAAAATATTCAAACCTTAGACCATAGAAAGAGATCTTTCTATGGTCTAAGATTCAAACCGTCTGTTTTCATTGAGCCTCCCATAAATTGTAATTCTTCTCGAAGATACCTCCATTACAGAGTCATGAAGAAATGCTGTGTACCCCACCAGAAATAAGACAGGCTGCAAGAAATACTGCATTACATCTATTGCCGGAAAAATCAAGGAATCTCAGCCTAATAGTATATTCTAAAACTTGTTGCAGAATGGGCTCCTATTCCAATACGAATGCGAAATTCGAAAACGAGCGACGAAGGAGCGAGTTTTCGAACGCATGAGTATTGGAATTGCATTCTGCAACGAGTCTTAGACGATATTTTCTCTATTTCACTTAAATTTTGTGAAATTCAATGATAAAGTTCAAATTATAGGTCCTAGTGACTTTCATATTGTATTTTGGCAGTTGGTAGTTTTACGAAAATTGACATTTCCAAATTGACGTCTACTGAAATTTAAGAGGATCGGAAGTCATTGCTGACAACCGAAAAACGAAAAATGTAACTGAAAACGATGCTGTGATGAATTCATTACAGCACTGTTTTTAGTACTGTAATGAACTCATTACGATACTGAAATAGAGAAAAGCGTTTAATAATTTCATGGACTGAGAGCAGCTAATAAAATCCACTCATTTTCGGAGTCAGTTTTATAGGCTTATTTTTCGAAAATATCAGCTACCTATAAACAAACAACCCTATGGAGCCATTATTCCATGCTTAAGAATACTCTCAACATAAATGAAGGCAACGATATTGGATATTTTAAAAAACTGCGTTCACTTTTGGAAAGGAAATCAGAAGGAAGATAGCTAGAGTATTTTCTAGCGAAGAAATTATTCCTGAAGCATGCGATCAAAAATATCTTGTGAGGAAGGTGAAACACTAGCTTGTATACATTTGTATTTCATTTTCATCCGAGCGAAAGTATGAAAATGAATCGATGTCAACTGAACTTTTTGACGTTTATCGAGATTTTGCATTATTCAGTGCGAACACAGAAAATGTTATGTCAACGCTTTTGATAACCATTTTCGTTGTTGAAAATGCAGATTAAATCGATTTTTACCGAGGAAGTCGTGGACAAAGTATAGTATTCTATTCGCACATAATTACTATTATTCACTCGGGTGAATTCCCCCTCGTGAATAATAGTAATTATTATGTGCTCATCGAATAATATACTATTTTACTATAGTTGAATTCTGTAAGTTGATATATTGTGAAGAAAGGATTCTGTATTGTGTGTTTCTGATGTGTTCATATGTATGTTGGTACCGCTCTCGATATTCGATAGATGGTAGCTCTCGTTTATAATTCAGATTGAAGTGGTTAAAAAGATATGAACATTGCTGCTGAGGCTGATTATGGAAGGCAAGATCGTGGGAAAGAGATGTATCGGTCGAAGGAGGATATCATGGCAGAGAAACCTGAGGGAGTGGTTTAGTCTTAGCTCTTGTCAGCTCTTCAGGATAGCTACGAATAAAATGAAAATTGCCGTGATGATTTCCAACCTCCGATAGGAGAAGGAACACCAAGAAGAAGATTAGAGTAAGAAAGAGTTTTTAATGTAATGGTTTCAAAAGGACATCTCTCATACCGTAAAAAAATTCCATTTATTCATGTAGAAATTGTAATTTACCTCGGTAAGACTGTTGACTCATTGTTGTTTGTGTTTTACCTTTTAAATATTCCCTTTTTAGCCTGATGCAGGAACAATATGGTTCCGAAACTGTTGCGACAATAAATTGATCTTGAATTATTATTTTTGTCTAAGTACCTATCCTTCGGCTACATGTATCAATAATTAAAAAAAAATCCTCAACAATCCATTGGAAAATTGTCGGATCGGAAAATAAAACAAGGAATCTGGAAAACAGGGTACGATTGAATTACATTATTCGGAGCGCTATTTAATTGAGACAGAAAAATATACGATGATGGTTCCCTAGTTTAAGGAAATCGAACCAACAGTTAAGGTGTGCGTTCAATGTAGTGTGTTTTTATTTCAAATTGCATTTGAAAATGGTTTTACTTTGAGACCTGAAATTGTGTGAGTAAACTCAGAAAGGACTCTGAAATAATTCAAATCGATTTCATTTCGAAAGTTAATTTTTTTTCTTTCAAAAATAGAAGAAAATGAGCCAACTCATGCTTCTGTTTTATTTCAAACGAAAGACCCATGAAAATAGTTCAACTTCCGATTAAAAGTGAATCTACAGATAGTTTCTCCTTTACCCACATATTCACTAATTTCATAGTTAAGCGATTTTAGGATAGAGAGCGCCATTGTACATTTCATTCATAAGGATAGAGATATTCATAAAGCTTATAGTGATAATGTAAGTTCTATGGAGATATTCCATGAAATGCACGGTGGCGCCTTTATCAGATTAGTTTTTCTACTCGCTCTGAACGGCGACCTCAAAGAAAGATCAAAACATCCGACTGCAGAAACATTCAACTGAAGAAAAAAACAGGACCTATACTAAATCAATATAATGTTGTGTGAGTAATGTTTTTATCGCTATCTACCTGAGCAGTTAATACTGAATATTTGAATATAAATATGACATGAATGCATAACAATATTGCAGACGGAGACATATATCTATATATCAATCTTCACAAAACGTTTCGTAATTTTTATTTGTGACTTCCGGCAAACATAGGATAATATACCTGAATAGATGCGCAATCGAAGGTAAACTATAATTTTTGGGGCTCATCCATAGTTATTTTTGGAACGAAGACCTAGCTCAGACTTCATATTTTGCTTATTTTTCTTCCTCAGTTCAAAAAAAAAACATGGCAAAGGGTGTAATTTCTTGAATTTTCGAAAATGTGGAATATCTCGAAAACCGGGAAATTTTACCAAACATAAAACATATTTTTCTGAACCGCCACAAAGTCCTCGACCTGTAGGTACCATATTATGCATTCATTACGCCACAGCCCTATACAGGGGGGTTCACGGTGGATGGCACATTAGACGTTTCTGGAGAACCAGACTTCGGATCGGCCTGAAAATTTAATGGAATGCATGATCCTTATTTTTGTCTTTCGTATGTTGCAGAACTGATCGCAATTAAGTAATATTCTTTTTTGACACCATTCTCCTTTTGACAACTTTTGAACTTCATAACTCTTCTTATAATTTATGTACATTAAGCTCAGTGAATCTTCTATTCAACGGCTTTTTACTTTGTGTATCTTTGCAACAGCAACGGGAATATAATATGTACCCACAAAATTCAATTTGCTTGATAGCTATGTAAATTGAGATCAATTTTGTCAATTCGTTTCAGAAGTGCGAGGCCGAACTTATGAATGCAACAAAAGTTACTCGGTCAATGACAACAACTAGAACACCCCACGAAAAGTTAAAAAAAAATACCATTTAAGAGATGATTTCGATCATTCTATCCGCTTCAGTATAAAATCTATTCTGAATATACTTATTCCTTTATCTCGATAAATTCATAACCTGAAAGCATTCACTCTGTATGAGAGGTAGCCGTTATTATTCGTGAATATGGAAAAATCTAATCGTTATTTTTAAACAGAAAAAAAAATAAAAGAACCGGGGTACCATTATAACGTGTAATCCCAATTCATATTCCACGATTGATTATGCCAAATAAGATGCGATCACGCACGCGGTTTATCGCGTGAGCTTCGGCTGACTCCGAGCTGCGATACGGTACGTGGGATATGAATATGCACAAACCCGTGCAGGCGTGCACATATCAATAACAGCTTTATATGGATTGAAAGACAAGACTTCAAAGTATCCTAGCCAGCTATAATAAAGCATCTCCAGATATATGCATAGAATACCTGGTGTTGGCACTGATTAGATTTTGTATAAGACTTTCTCGTCGATCGAAAATCTGAGAATTTGTCCTGCTTTTCATTTATCCCAAAAGGGGTCGCGCTATTTTCGACTGCCGCAATAGCGCCACGACCGCAAAATATTGCGGATTAATCCGGAACTAGACCAAAATCTGAAATCTAGAATGCTGTTTTGATCTACAAATTTTGGTCACGATTTTTAGTAAGGAGTCGTTACACCAGGTATTCTATGCATCTATATCTCCAGCATATAGAGTGTCCACAAAAAGACCATCAACATGACAAATTTCAAATCGATTTTTCTTCATTTTTTCGAATGCATTGCATATAATTTTTTTCATCATTGTAATCACCATTCTTTTTTGTTTCTTTGGTAATTGTAGGCATCAACTGCTTAGGTCATTAGCCTAGTGTAGCACTCGACTCACATTTATCCACGTACAAAAACATCAATGACGGATCACAATAAAAAGTATATAGACAGAGTTCTCTTATTTCACTATATTTTCCCCAATAAATGTGTTCTTTCCAAAAACATCAACAGTTTTCGCTCATACTCCGGTTGCTCTCTCAAAATAGATCCAATAGCCTCACTCATGTTCAATTCGTTTCGAATATTCTGATATTTTCTACAATCCACCAAAATATGTTCCACCGTGCGTACCTGGTCACATTCCTCACACCTAGGTTGACTATTTCCACGTAGCATATAGAGTGATGTAATATTTGTGTGACCTATCCTCAATCTAGTCAAAGAGACATCTGCTCTGCGTCCCAAGTCTGGATTTATTTTTCTTTTGGTAATTAATTTTCTCGTAGTTTTCAATTTTGCGTTGTTCTTATCCCAATCGTTCTGCCATTCCATCAACAACTTTTCGCCGAAGTAATTTCTGAGGTCAGTTTGGTTAATCGTATTCACATGAATAATTTCTAGGGTAACTGCACTTCTAGCTGCCTGGTCAACAATTTCGTTTCCTGAAATTCCACAATGTGAGGGGGTCCAAGCAAGCACCACAGATTTGGATTGTTCTTTGAGATATGTGAGAGAGGCCTGAACCTGAAGGGTCATGCCATCCCCACCGAAGGGATTTCGAATTTTTTCCAAGGAGCTCAGAGAGTCTGTGCATATTACAAATGAAGGATTCCTCGAAAGATCGCAGTATTTTAGTGCTTGCCACAATGCATACATTTCTGCGATACAGACACTGGTGGCTGGGTGGAGGCTCCACGTGTGTGATACACCTTCAACAAACATTGCCGCTGCAACACCATTGTCAGCTTTAGATGCGTCAGTATAAACCACTTGTGATGTTTCCCTGTACCGTGAAATTATCGACATAAACGTTTGTTGAAGCAGTATTCTGTTAGATTCTTCTTTTTTGAATTCAGAACATTATAGGTGTATCCTTGGTTTTTCGTACTGCCATTGTATTTGTTCATGTATATCAATTGAGAACACCTGAGGTAGCTCATACTGGTCCACAATCGCATGTAATCGACCCCTTAATGATCGTATATTTCTTTCTCCTTCTCCCGCATTGGCAGAATCGAACAGGATGTTATGTAATGGGTGTGATTTTTGAGTCCATATTTTCGAGGCTTAGTTCATCATTAACCGTTTTCGTCTAATAGTAAGTGGTGGAAGGCCGCTTTCTACGTAAACTGACTCCATTGGACTAGTACGAAACGCACCGATAGCAATCTTCAGTCCAGCATAATGTATACTATCCAATTTCTTCAACCAGCTCTTCCTAGCGGATCCATATATCATCGATCCGTAATCTATACGTGTTAAAATAAGAGATCGATAAACATTCAACAAAATGTCACGTTCGGCACCCCAGCTTATTCCGGATATGCATCTCATTAAGTTGAGCATGGGTTTGCATTTGATTATTAATTCTTTCACGATCGAAGTCTACAAAAGTGAACTGCAAATGTTTTATTCGTAGAAATCTTGAATCCACTGCTTTTGCAATTTTCCACTACCGCATCGATAGCAGGTTTTAAACACTCTTCAGCCTCTTGAATGCTATGCGTTGAATGAAATAAAGCTAAGTCATCAACAAACATATTCCTCTGTATATTCGAATGTATTCCTTTGAAAGCATTATTCACTGCCACCAAAAGCAGGCTCACACTCAGTGTCCGTGAAGTTAGCACCCATATTTTCGAAAATGAAGAAAATTTTTTTTGCATTCGTTAGTAACTCGTTAGTAACTATTTGTAACCTCAAAATTTTCGTTTGTACCTCAAGGGAACTAATAGAAAAACGCCGCATTCGGCTGGGTGCTAACTTCACGGGCATCCACTTCTCAATTTTTTGCGAAAAAAAAAATACGATCGGGAAGTCCTTCGTTAGTAACTATTTGTAACATAAAAATTTTCGTTTGTAACCTAACCCTTACTGAAAAAATGACACCCCTTGAATGCGAAGTTAGCACCCACATTTTCGAAAATTTACAAATTTTCTATTTCATTCGTTAGCAACTCGTTAGTAACTATTTGAAACATAAAAATTTCCGTTTGTAACCTAACCCTTGCTGAAAAAATGACACATCTGACATGCGAAGTTAGCACCCGCATTTTCGAAAATGAAGAAAATTTTTTTTGCATTCGTTAGTAACTCGTTAGTAACTATTTGTAACCTCAAAATTTTCGTTTGTACCTCAAGGATACTCATAGAAAAACGCCGCATTCCGCTGGGTGCTAACTTCACGAGCATTACCAATTTTTTGCGAAAAAAAAAAGTCGGAAAGTCCTTCGTTAGTAACTGTTTGTAACATAAAAATTTTCGTTTGTAACCTAACCCTTAGTGAAAAAATAACACCCCTAAAATGCGAAGTTAGCACCCACATTGTTTTTATAGACTATTGTATCTGCTATTTGGTTATTGAATAAAAGACCTTTTATTATTATTATTATTTTCGAAAATTTACGAATTTTCTCTTTCATTCGTTAGTAACTCGTTAGTAACTATTTGTAACCTCAAAATTTTCGTTTGTACCTCAAGGATACTCATGGAAAACGCCGCATTCCGCTGGGTGCTAACTTCACGGGTATCCACTTCTCAATTTTTCGCGAAAAAAAAATGCGATCAGAAAGTCCTTCGTTAGTAACTATTTGTAACATAAAAATTTTCGTTTGTAACCTAACTCTTACTGAAAAATGACACCACTTAAATGCGAAGTTAGCACCCACATTTTCGAAAATGAAGAAAATTTTGTTTCCATTCGTTAGTAACTCATTAGTAACTATTTGTAACAAAAAGATTTTCGTTTTTAACCTATTCTTTAATGAAAAAAGTAACACTCCTTACATGAGAAGTCAGCACCAACATGTGCGACAATGAAGAAAATATTTTTCGCATTCGTTAGCAACTGGTTGGTAACCATTTGTAACATAAAAATCATCGTTTGTAACCTAGCTTTCAGTGGGAATATACATACATTCGTGCAAATAAATTCAACAAATTTTCAATAAAAAATATATTTTCAAAATAACATTTTAAATACTATTCAATAATAGGTGGACGTCAAGTACCTACCATTGTTTTCGGTATTAATTTTATTTTTTTCGCCATATCATCATACACCTCCAAGGCTCCATCATTTCTGCGACAAATGGCAGTATAATGACCTAAGCTAAACCTGGTGAGTGAAAAATTGATAGTTAAAAATAGTTCATAAATAAAAGTTATCGAGAGCAAAAAACTATAGTATTCATTTGAAAATGTTCAGATATCAGAGGTGTCGTTTTCTCACTGAAGATTAGGTTACAAACGAAAATTTATATGTAACAGTAACTAATGAGTTGTTAAAGAATGCAAAAAACATTTTCTTCATTTTCGAAAATGAGGGTTCCGACTTCGCATGTTAGAAGTGTCGCCTTTTCATTAAAGAATAGAACAAACAAAAAATTTTATGTTGCATAGTAACTAACGAGTAACTAACGAATGAACGGAAAATTTCTTCATTTTCGAAAATGTGGATGCCCCTGAAGGTAGCACCCATCGGATTGCGGTACCCTTGAGATACAAACAAAAATTGTTTTTTACAAATACAGTAGAGACTCGATAATCCGGATTAATTAATGCTAGGGCTAATCCGGATTATTAAGGAATCCGGAATATCGCGTCTTGCAATTTCGTAGAGATGCATTTTAAAAAACGGTTAAAATAAATAAAGGCTTTAATCCCGAATGCACAAAACAAATGTATTATTTGAAATAAGATATTTCACGTTGTTTTTCAACTGTAAGGGTAAGAGAATGCTCAACTATAGCTTTTTCCTGTATTTCTCTCAAGAGCAGAATATCAGTAATTCCAATATAACACTCTTCTGCCCATTGCAATCCCAATGTAAAATATGTGTTTTATTGCCTTTTCCGTTAAAAAATCAAGTTAAGACAAGTTAGAACTAATAATCACGTATGCAACGATCGCAAATTCGGATTATTGAGTCTTGAGATCCGGATTATAAGGTACATAATACAATCTTGACGCCAATCCGGATTAGTAAGATATCCGGACTATCGTTCTCCGGATTATCGAGTCTCTACTGTAGTTACTAACGAAGGACTTTCAGATCGTATTTTTTTTTTCGCAAAAAATTGGGAAGCCCGTGAAGTTAGCACACAGCGGAATGCGGCGTTTTTCTATGTGTATCCTTGAGATACAAACGAAAATTTTAAGGTTACAAATAGTTACTAACGAATGCAAAAAAAATTCTTCATTTTCGAAAATGCGGATGCTAACTTCGCATGTAAGATGTGTCTTTTTTTCAGCAAGGGTTAGGTTAAAAACGGAAATTTTTATGTAACAAATAGTTACTAACGAGTTACTAACGAATGAAATAGAAAATTTGGAAATTTTTGAAAATGTGGGTGCTTACTTCGCATTTAAGTGGTGTCATTTTTTTCAGTAAGGGTTAGGTTACAAACGAAAATTTTTATGTTACAAATAGTTACCAACGAAGGACTTTCCGATCGTATTTTTTTTTTCGCGAAAAATTGAGAAGTGGATGCCCGTGAAGTTAGCACCCAGCGGAATGCGGCGTTTTCCATGAGTATCCTTGAGGTACAAACGAAAATTTTGAGGTTACAAATAGTAACTAACGAGTTACTAACGAATGTAAAAAAAATTTTCTTCATTTTCGAAAATGCGGGTGCTAACTTCGCATGTAAGGTGTGTCATTTTTTCAGTAAGTGTTAGGTTACAAACGGAAATTTTCATGTTACAAATAGTTACTAACGAATGAAAGGGAAAATTTGTAAATTTTCCGAAAATGTGGGTGCTAACTTCGCATTTTAGGGGTGTCATTTTTTCACTAAGGGTTAGGTTACAAACGAAAATTTTTATGTTACAAATAGTTACTAACGAAGGACTTTCCGATCGTATTTTTTTTTCGCAAAAAATTGGTAAGGCCCGTGAAGTTGGCACCCAGCGGAATGCGGCGTTTTTCTATGAGTATCCTTGAGGTACAAACGAAAATTTTGAGGTTACAAATAGTTACTAACGAGTTACTAACGAATGCAAAAAAAATTTTCTTCATTTTCGAAAATGCGGGTGCTAACTTCGCATGTCAGATGTGTCATTTTTTCAGTAAGGGATAGGTTACAAACGGAAATTTTTATGTTACAAATAGTTATTAACGAGTTGCTAACGAATGAAATAGAAAATTTGTGAATTTTCGAAAATGTGGGTGCTAACTTCGCATTCAAGGGGTGTCATTTTTTCAGTAAGGGTTTGGTTACAAACTAAAATTTGTTACAAATAGTAACTAACGAAGGACTTTCCGATCGTATTTTTTTTTCGCAAAAAATTGAGAAGTGGATGCCCGTGAAGTTAGCACCCAGCGGAATGCGGCGTTTTTCTATGAGTTCCCTTGAGGTACAAACGAAAATTTTGAGGTTACAAATAGTTACTAACGAGTTACTAACGAATGCAAAAAAAAATTCTTCATTTTCGATAATGTGGGTGCTAACTTCACGGACACTCACACTCAGATTAGATAATTCTGATAACTGATCACCCACTTTCACCCTGAACAATCTACTGGCCAAAATACTGCCAATGAACTTCAACATTCTACCTTTCATATTCTATTCTTCTAAAGTCTTTAGTATACCATATCTCCAGGTTAAACTGTTTTGAATGGCATTTTCCAACATAGCTAAACCATCTATGGTTGATTTATTTTTACGAAAGCCCATCTGAAACTGACTTAGCAACTGATTTTTTTCCAAGACCCATACCAGCCGTTGTCCTGAAGATGATCAAAACAAGATCGAAACCTAAGTCGACTTTTACCCGCTTCGATGAGGTTGGAACTTTCGTTGGTTCCCTGTATGATGATTTGTGGCAAGTTCGAGTCAGATTCATGGCGGTTGTTGATATTTATATCAATGATTAATGAACGCGGTGTATCTGATTTATCGATTTATATTAATTTGTGTCCTCATGGAAGGAACTTTTTTGATTATATTATTGATACGGGCTTACACCGATAAAAACGAACGATTCTCGCGCTCCCAGCTCGCAGGTTTATAATTATGTGAAAAATCACATTCCTGCAGCTGAAGGGGCAAATGAGAGGTATGCACCTGTCGTCGTCCAGGGCTACGAGAGGGAATTGGTTGTCTGATTCTTAAGGTCGGCGTTTAAAGCGAGTAGGAAAGATCAGCCGATAGAGGCGCCACCGTCCATTTTAAGAAATATCTCCATAGAACTTACATTATCACAATAAGTTCTCTGAGTATCTCTCTAATCATGAATGAAATGTACAATGGCGCTCTCTATCCGAAAATCGCCGAACTATGAAATAACTCAATTTGTGGGTAAAGCAGGAACTTTTTCCCGCCAAAATTTGAATTTGGCCATTCTCTGCCAATTCCGTATTTCAAGTTGATCTTCTGAACGAAATTATCAGTAGATTCACTTTTAATCGGAAGTTGAACTATTTTCATGGGTCTTTCTGTTGAAATAAAACAGAAGCATGGGTTCGCACATTTTCTTCTATTTTTGAAAGAAAAAAAATTAACTGTCGGAATGAAACCGATTAAAATTATTTCAACAAGAACCCTAATCCTTTCTGAGTTCACCCACAAAATTTCAGTTCTCAAAGTGAAACCGTTTTCGAAATCAACTTGAAATAAAAACACACTACATTGAACGCCCACCTTAACTAGATGTCGCCTTGATGTATAATACTGTACCTCAAGACTTTGTCTAGTTTTGTTTAAGAGGACCTCCGTTCCACTCCAATTTTCATCGAAGTAGGGTTATGTTGTCCTGAAGATGATCAAAACAAGATCGAAACCTAGGTCTACTTCTACCCGCTTCGATGAGGGTGGAACTTTCGTTGGTTCTCTGTATGATGATTTGTGGCAAGTTCGAGTCAGATTCATGGCGGTTGTTGATATTTATATCAATGAACGCGGTGTATCTGATTTATCGAGATTAATGGAAGATTTGAAGCGTGATGATTATATTGAGATATAGACTATTGAGAGCACGGTTTTTCTTCACCAAGTTGATAGAGTCCCTGAAGAGAACATGACATGGAGAAGAAACTCTAGCTTCACCATCCAATAACTTCGTGAAATCGGAAAACAACACAGAAAGTAGTAAAATGAAGATTAAACCTCCAACTTTTGATAGCAAAACACCTTGATGCACGTACCAGAAGCAATTTGAAGCAGCAGCGAATGCCAATGGTTGGGGAGAGGAAGAGAAAGCGACTGCCTTGATTGTTGCATTAAGTGGAGATGCATTGAATATACTTCAGACTGTTCCTGCAAGCCTACAAGGTAATTACCAGGCTTTGACAACTAAACTCCAAATGAGATATGGTGATGCACACCTCCAACAAGTGTGTCACGCGCAGATCAAGAGTCGCCAGCAGAGGAGTGCAGAAACGTTGCAGGAATTTGAAGCCGATATAGCAAGGTTGGTAAGACTTGCATATTCTACAGCACCGGATAGCTTCCTGGAACAGCTCGCTATCCAGACCTTTGTCGATGTTTTGAGAGATATGGAAACCTAACAGACGCTACGATTGGCCCGACCCAAGACTCTGGATGACGCCCTGGCCGTTGCAATAAAGTTTGAAGCTGAGACGCACTGTGGATGATTCCTCGGTCAGCGATGAAATTATAGAGGAGGTACTACGCGAGTTCGTCAAGAACGACGGAATAGAGGACTTAGATGCTGGAATTGTGGCGGAGAAGGACATATTCGGCGCTACTGCAAAAAGCCAGCTAAATGTCAGGAACGGGAATATAATTCTACTGTCAAACATCGTGCAGGAAAGTCATGGCAACGCTGACGCATTATCTAGGAGACCATGTCCGTCAGATTGCAAGCACTGCAGTCCTTAAGGTAGAAGAGAAAGAATATTGCTTGAGAACGACCATCGTGGATACGGACTGGATGCCAGAATCCCTGAAGCGAGATCTAGAATGTGACCATGAATTGAAGATGCTGTTGTATTGGAATATAAGCGGACAGAGACCAAGATGGGAGGAAGTGAGTCATCTGAATCCTAGGGTCAAGTCCTACTGGTCACAGTGGGATTCTATCATTTTGGAGGATGGACTGATGAAGAGGTCCATCGAAAATGACGAAGGTACCGCAGCCAGGAACCAGCTGATAATTCCCAGGAGTGGAGTGAGAGAGGTGTTAGAGAAGTTACATGACGGAACTTCCGGTGGCCATTTCGGTATTAAAAAAACGCTAGAAAAGGCCAAAGAGCGTTTTTACTGGGTCAACTGCAAAGAAGATGTTGAAGACTGATGCCGGAAATGCAGATTATGTGCTTCATCGAATGGCCCGAGGGGAAGTCGTAGAGCTCCAATGAAGCAGTATAACGTGGGCAGTTCTCTGGAACGAGTTGCCATCGATATGATATATTGATATGATATATTGTTTATCCTGACTACTCCTAGGTCTCCTGAGGAGACCCCTCTGAAACTACAAGCTTTGAAGCTTGTAACTTGTGCCGAGTTCGGAGTAAGCAGTTGTGTTCTGTGTAGGCTTTGTTACTGTGTCCTTACGCCACCTTAGGCACAGCACTGTTAATTTTTGACCCAACAGTGAGAATGGTGGCCCCTGCCAAGACTAGAACGTTTCTTTTCCTAGCTCGGGATTGAACTCCGGACCTCTGGGTCCTAATTCCAATGCTCTACCACTGAGCCAAGGGCAGGTCCAATCCCCCGAAGCCGAAGATGGGAATAAGTACATACTGGTCACAATGGATTATTTCACCAAATGGGTTGAAGCTTATGCTATTTCAAATCAAGAGGCCTTGACAGTGGCGGATGTTCTGATTAGGGAGATGTTTAGCCGGTTTGGTGTGCCTCTCGAACTACATTCGGATCAAGGACGAAACTTCGAGTCTAGCCTGTTCCAGAATGTATGCCAATTACTCGAAATCAAAAAGAAAAGGACAACTGCGCTCCACCCACAGTCAGATGGCATGGTCGAAAGAATGAATAAAACTGTGGGAAAATATCTGACTAAAGTGGTCTCTGATGATCGAAGAGACTGGGACAGGTATCTCCATCTGTTCACTATGGCCTACAGATCATCAGTGCAAGAATCGATCGGAGAGACACCAGCCTGTATTATGTTCGGCCGAGAAATAAGGTTGCCTTGTGACCTAGTGTTTGGATGCAAGCCTGGAGGGGAGATAGCTGGTGAGGACTACGCGAGCCTCTTGAAAGATAGGCTTCATTACATCCTTGGGAAGGTCAGGCAGAACCTCCAAATAACGAGTGACCGAATGAAGACTCGGTATGACAGCAGAGGTACAGAAGGTGGTTTCAATGTGGGAGACTTAGTCTATCACCTAAGCTGCAGAAGGATTGGGAAGGGCCATAAGGAGAACGAATCAACGATGTAGTGTACCGTATCCAGAAAATACCCAGAGGCAAGAAAAGAGTGGTCCATACAAATCGGTTAGGCAAATATGAGGCAGACTACGAAGAACATGACGAAACCCATCTGAGAAGAACGACTTTTCAGAAAGTGGAGCATGATGAGATGAGTTTCGACCTTTTCATGGCAAACCACGGTGGAATCGGAGTAAGCATTGAGAAACAGCAAGATCTCTTTTCTGTATCTGAAGATTATTCACTAGCCCATTGTGTTTCGGAGGATCTGCGTATGTCCAGAGGAGCATTTGTCTTCCGGAAAAAATTTGGCCAGCGTTACCTTTTCTACCTGGTAACTAAGAGATTCTCCGACAACAAACCCAGCTACAAAAATATGTGGGACACCCTGTTGCCGCTGAGAGACAAGCTCACCAAGGTAAAGGTGAAGAAGCTAGCTGTGCCGAAGTTGGGTTGTGATTTAGATCAGCTCAACTGGAGAATCGTTCGAAGTATGCTGGAGGTTATTTTCCATAGGACCGGAATAAAGATACTGGTTTGTAGTTTCAACCCGAACGGGTATACGCCGAAGAAGAAGACAGTAGAATGCTATTTCGGTCAACAAGGGTGCTGCAGAGAAGGAGACTCCTGTAGGTTCAGCCACACCATCCAGGGTGTTCGGGGACCGAACGTCTTAAGGAGGGGGCAGTGTAGCGGACGAAGTCCGCCTGAATACGTCTCTGTGATTCCGTGTACCGAAACTTTCAAAGCGCCTGGAATGTTCTCGAGCAGGGCTGTATCGATATATAAAGACGAGCACGTTGAATCCGAATCGAATTGCGAATACCAAGAAGTGAACATAAATTAGCTAGTGTGTAAATAAATCAGTATTAGTTATTGTCCATAAATAAGTGTGATAAGTTAGCGGTATTGTTAATAAATTAGACATTTAAACAAGCAGACAATTTGGTTGACCCCGAGAACGTTACAATATGATAATATGAATTGAAGCAACAATGATGTCAATTCTGAGTAGAATAATTTGACAGTTCTCAATAACCACAAGAAAGTCACATTTGCTATTTGAATTCGAAGGTATTTGTGAATTTTAGGGAAACATTTCGAAAAAGCTCTAAAAAATCCTATTCTTTCGAAAATATGCATATCATGTATTCGACAAAAAATGAAGTAAAATTAATGGTCATCACAATGATGAGCAAAAATAATATGCATTGCATTTGAAAAAATGAAGAAACATCGATTTGAAATTCGTCATGTTGATAGTCTTTTTGTTGACACTCCATATGCTGGAGATGCTTTATTATAGCTGACTAGGATACTTTGAAGCCTTGTTTTTCAATTCATATGCTATTATGGGTATGTTCAAGGGGTTCGTGAAATATAATTGGATAACATAGCCACTACAAGTATAATTTTTTTGTCAAAATGAGCAATATTTCGAAAACTGTTGAAAAAAAATATGTGGAAAGTATACGAAAGCATGCAGGAAGTTTCAGAGAATTGAAAAACACTACTGAATATAGAGTATTCCATTTGAAAAATCAAAGTCACCCTCTATTCCTCTTTTCTGGGACACCCTAAATATTCGAAAATAGTTTTAGGTTGTGTTATTCTTGGAGTATATCAAGTTTGCATCAAAAAATTTTGCCAAACTCAGACCGTTAGGCGTATATCGTGTAGATCACACCGAGAAAGTCATTTTTGCTTTATATTCAATAGTTTATAGTGAAAAGAGGTCACAGTCCACAGCGGCCTCGAGGTCTATTTTGCTCCCTAACAAAGCACATTCTACAGCTCGCCTTCCAGTTCCAGAGAATCAATGAAATCCAGTATCTGGGACGGCTTCAACGATGATAATTCCCCACTCCTACAAGTTTATTGCCCAAAGCACTATTTCCTTTGGCTTGCAATGGCATAAATAAATAAATAATTAAATAAATAACGTCTTCATTCAGAGAAGTAGAAGTATTAAATGCCCGGCAATCATGACATCCAGGGCGAAGTCTAACAAGCTATTCAACTCAACCCCAAAAATTCCGTAACCAGGTGAATAGGAGTTTCTTCCTCCTTCCCACAGAATCTACAGTCGTCAGTGTCCGACAAACCCATTCTCAACAGATGCTTCTTTCCTGTGGGAAATCCAGTGAGTAGTAGTGGTTGGTTCTTACTGAGGTCCAGCTATTTTTTGCATCTAGCAGTTTCAAAGTTCCGGAGGAATTTTTCTGAGTGATTCATCCATGAGAGATTCCGCCAGAGTTTTTTCCTTTCGGTTTTCTCCTTCACCATAAACCCCTCCTTTTTTATAGGTGCATCCTATACCACACAAGAGCGGATTTACGGGAGGGGGGGTATACTGGGGGTAACTACCCCCCCCATGAGTATCGAAGACTTGAGAAAAAGTTGGTGCACATAAAATATTTCAAACATTTTAACCGGATTTAATGCTATATCCGCCCTTGATACCCCAGAAGGGTTCTGGGACAGTGAGTGGCGTTCTGCGCTCTTTCTTGGATGTGTATTGGCCCATTCGTTTCTCGAATGACCGGGAACCCAGATTAAAAAGACCTAATTTTTCTTGCCTACCTCAGTGAGTTTGTTCCGGAACTCCCAAATCAGCTTTTAATAAATGACATAGGGGCTCAGTGCTTTAACGGCAGCTTGACTATCTGTATGATGTATTTCTAGATTTATGTCTAGACATCTTTTGATTGCTAGTATTTCCGTTTAAATGCCGCTTGTACAGGAGCCTAACGATAGTGCATACTCGGTACTTGCCCCGTAAATCCCAGCGCCACCCCCTGTACCGGTTTTAGAACCATCTGTATATCATTTTATTGTATTTTCTTTGGGATTACAGTCGGTGTATTCCCGTTCCCCATCCTTTTTTTTGCTTAGCATGGTACAGAAGTTTTTCTCAATGCTTACTTTTCTGATCATTACATCACTAGGAGGGTTTACAGATGAGATATAGTCATTCATGTTTCTTGTGTAGATATTCTGAGGATGGCTTCATGGGCTACCCTTTCCATCACTAGGTGCAGAGGTTCGAGGTCTGAAGCCCAAGTTGGGCACGTTCTCATACCAACCGTGATGCACACACAGGCAAGCCTTTGTACTAGGTCGAGCATTTTACTTGTACTCACTTGACTTGCCTTAACAAACCAGGCTACTGTCCCATAATAATATGCGATTATAGGTCCCACGATCATGACGTACATCCATCGAAGTATTTTAAGGTTAAAACCCCCCAATTCCTGTCACATAGACGCTTGTACGCCATCACAGCCCTTGATGCTGTACCAGTAGCATTATTAACATGCTTATTCCACAAAAGTTTGATATCTAGAGTTATTCCTAGGTATTTGACTTCAGACCCCCCACTCCAAGATATTTCCGTTTAATGTTAAGGTTTTTATGGCTGATGGAAGGTTCCTCTTCCGAGTGAACAGAATTACTGTGGTCTTGGTTAGGTTCATGTGCAGCCCCACTGCTCAGTAATTCTAAGGCCCTTCTACAATAGGTCGCACAGAGTGTCTTCGAACTTGCTTCTGATTATTAGGATTATGTCGTTAACATAGCCTACACATTCGAAGTCGAGCTCCGTTAGCCTGCGTAGAAGGTTGAACGTCCCGCCCTGTAAGCATGCTGACAATTATGAAGTGGTGTTTTCTCCAGATGCCTCCTTGCGGGAGTTCTTGGTGTGCTTCATAGCTATCACTACCCGGGAAATGTGTTTCGAGAAGAATAATAATAATAATAATAACAAAGTACAACCGCACGGGTGTGGTTTGGTTTCTGCCACGCCACATGGGGGGTGACGTCCCCACGGCCCGAGTTACCTGGGCCACCAAGGGTTAATGGTGGCAAACCCATGAACGAGAAGTGGGAACCGATACCATGGCAGAAGAACGAGATGCCACTCCACCTGCTGGCTCGACCACCGTGAGGAGGACTGCCCGCAGGGGAGCTCGCAACGCACGTATCCAGTGGAGCCGCGAAATGAATATTGAAGTAATGCGAGATTTTCATTACGTGAACAATTGCGAGGACAGACCACTTCCTGGATGGAGAAGAGAAATCTTCATGGGATCGAATTATCCCAGAAGATCGCGGGATGTGCACAGCAGGCTGCGGATTTGCAAACCTGTCACATCGTGCGGAAGTTTCTGAACTAGTGGGAGGAACTGAAATGTTTTTTCACTGGTTCATAGAAGAATTACCAGCTCAAGCTGAGAACGGGATACCGACAAAGTACGAGAACTTGGCAATAGAGCTGAAGAATATGTGGCAATTATCGAAAGTCACTATTATACCGTTGGTGATTTCGGCTGAGGGAGTCATGTCCAAATCATTTAAGAAAAACTTTCAAAAGATCGAGATATCCCAGAGGATCGCGGGATATGCACAGCAGGCTGTAGCTTCGCAAACCTGTCACATCGTGCGGAAATTTCTGAACTAGTGGGAGGAACTGAAATGTTTTTTCACTGGTTCATAGAAGTAATACCAGCTCGAGCTCAGACCGGGAGACCGATGATGAAAAATAATAATAATAATAACCGCACGGGTGTGGTGTGGTTTATGCCACGCCACATGGGGGGTGACGTCCCCACGCCCCGAGTTACCTGGGCCACCAAGGGTAAATGGTGGCCAACCCATGAACGAGAAGTGGAAACCGATATCATGGCAGAAGATCGAGATGCCACTCCACCTGCTGGCTCGACCACCGTGAGGAGGACAGCCCGCAGGGGAGCTCGCAACGCACGTATCCAGTGGAGCCGCGAAATGAATATTGAAGTAATGCGAGTTTTTCATTACGTGAACACTCTATACCGAGTTCACCGGGAGGCATCCGGAACTTCAGAAGACGGAAGAGAATCATCATTCAAGAGAAATCTTCAAGGGATCGAACTATCCCAGAAGATCGCGGGATGTGCACAGCAGGCTGTGGATTCGCAAACCTATCACATCGTGCTGAAATTTCTGAACTAGTGGGAGGCAGTGGCGGCGCGTGGGTTTTAATTTTGGGAGTGCACATGTGGACAGGTACCGAGGGTCTGGGGGGTACGGAGTAACCCCTTAGTAAAGGAAGCTTCGGGGGAGGAAAAAATTTTGAAAATTAACCTTCAAAACTCGCATTTTAGAGCAGTTTGTGGCGTTCTTTCGCCTTATCTTGGGATAATATTCAGAAAAGGGTTTAGCGCAAAAATCCGAACTTGTAAGTTCTTGTATTTATACTGAGCAGTCACATAAAAAAAAACAAAAATGACTTAAACTAATAATATGTAGTTTGAAAAATCCTACCTCTTCAACCAGACAGCACATCTTCTTGATCATGTTTCACCTGTTGCTGCTTTTATTGTCTAATTAGGTATCTGATAACTTACTAACTAACACAAACACTTAGAACTAATTTTCACACACACGTTTTATATTGGAATTCAAGTCGCCTGTTCTTTCTAGATATGAATTCTTCAATAACCAATTCATTAAAGTTTGGAAGATCCTGAATCATTTGTTTCTCAATAGATAACATTGCGAGAGCAGTTAACCTTTCCTGGCCCATAGTACTTCTCAAAAAAGTTTTAATGCGCTTCAAAGTGGAGAAACAACGTTCTGCTTCTGCAGTTGTCATGGGCATGGTTACAATTGCGAGTAGCACATGAAAGGTCTCTGAGAAGTCTTCTTGCAAATTATTTTCTATCAAAAACTTTAGGAGATGGATTGCTCCGGAGACCTCTCTAAAATCTGTCCTTCTGTAAATAATTTCCAACTCTGTCTTCAGTTTGTTTCTGTCTAAAAATGGATAGGCAGAAATTGCAGAATTTAAATATTGGATGGGAAAATTCGACGAATATACTTCGAAATTCTCCACCAAAAACAAATTAGCCACTTCTAAATGACCTGTAAACGAAAATCTCCTTTTTATTTCTGATATAATGGTGTCGCACACTTCTTTAGCTTGAACAGTCGTGGAAACATAAGAAGTTCTTTCATCTACCTTCCTTCTTTTCCTAGAGTGACTCACGTCAATGTCGTCTAGTTCGGAGTCTCTGATGGTGTGTATATTTTCCCTTTCTTTTTGAATGTTTTTTTCCAGCTCTGCAATACATTTTTTTATGGTCACAGAATCAGCAGTTCTTTTTTGCAGCTGAGAATATATTATATCAATATGAGGCATTAAACGATGAAAAACTGTCAGCCAAAAAACGAACTTGGTGTCATTCAATAATCTTAAAAGGGCACCAGCTTTTGTGATGGTATCCGATTGTCTGGACGACGATTGTATTTTCTCCATACACTCGATAAGGGCTTCTCTGTTTTCATAAACAGTGTTAACAGTTCTAATTTTGAAATTCCACCTTGTAGCAGATGCACTCGGAACTCTTCTTCCAACGACCTCATCTAATACAGAAACTCGTTGTGGAGAATTGGAGAAGAAATTCGTGATATCACTCAGATCGGCAAAAAAGATGCGAACATTTGTATTTATACTTGTTGCTTGTGACATTATTAAATTTATTTGGTGTGCGTAACAGTGTATATAATACGCATACTGGAATTTATCTTTGATAAGTTTTTGCACACCACCGTGGACGCCACTCATAACACTTGCGCCGTCATAGCTTTGCGAAATCAACTGATCAGGTTTTTTCAAAACAGAATTTAGAACGTTTTCAATACAGCCAGCTAACGCAACAGCATGATGATCAGAAGGTTTCAAAAAACCCCAAAATCTTTCAACAGGGGAACCGTCTGCTAAGGTATAACGGAAAACTATAACCATTTGGAAAATGTTCGAAATGTCACTTGTTTCATCACTTATCACGGATACAAATTTTGAGGCAGCAATTTCTTTCTTAATGTGTGCATGACACACAGAAAGCATACAGTCCAATAATTCATTTTGAATGTCTTTGGATGTTCCTTTAAATACTGTGGATTGATCCAAATGATCCCTGAGCGCTAAATCTAATTCAGCAGAAAAATTGATAAGACCTTTAAATATACCAGGATTTATCGAATCATTTCCTTCATCATGGCCACGTAATGCTAATTCGAAAGCACCACAAAATTTAACACAGTTTATTATTTTCGATAAAATGTACCTGTTCTTCTTCACTTGCTCATTATGTTTCTCGATATTCAGTCGGTAAGCACTGTTTAATTGTTGTCGAATATCTTGTTTACCCAACAAATTGAAACCTAATTTGGCAGAGAGGTGTGTCTTGGAATTTTGATGTTTTTTAATTTTTTCTTTTAAATGGATTAAATCCTTGACACCGGATCTGGTCCATTCTGTTTGATCATCACCAGCAAATAACAAACAAGGAAAACAATAAAGACTGTTACTAATTTCACAACCACATAACCATTCGGCTTTTTCATAAGTGTCTATCTTGAAGGTTCTTTTATAATCGCGTGTTTTACATTTTGTTACATGCGTGATCGATAAATTCGGTTTTGGACGACCGGCACTTTTGATTTTTTGTTTTTCTTCCAATGTCAGCGAAGAAAAACGAATTGTTTTTAAATATTGCACGCTAATGCAAATCGGATTCTCCAAACTTTCGGCCATAATTGCGCGAATACGACAAACGAACAAACACGGTGAATACAGCAGCGCTTCTAGAGACGACGGTACACAAACTGGATGTATCGGATGTCGGTTCACAAACTGGATGTGTACCTACGTGAGCTAAATACTATGGACTGCTACGGGAAGCTCGGGGCGCGAGGGGTGGCTTCAGCTCCAATCATGGACCACTTCGGATGTGCAGTGTACGGTCCATCTAGTCTAGCACGGTCGGGCGTTTACGCGTATGATAATGCATTTGCGTGGCGTTTGGCGTTCAAAGTTCGTTCGCCGTCTTGAGTCTGAAATACAGAGCCGTGAACCGGAACATCGGAAATGAAAAATAAAATCAAATACACAAAAAGAAAACGTTACGTTTACTTCAAACACAAAAGTAAATTTCTTTGGATGAAGATATTAGTTGGGGGTACACGTGCACATGTGCACCTATGGAGCAGCCGCCACTGGTGGGAGGAACTGAAATGTTTTTTCACTGGTTCATAGAAGAATTACCAGCTCAAGCTGAGAACGGGAGACCGATGAAGAATAATAATAATTATCGTATTAAGTATTACCGCACGGGTGTGGTTTGGTTTCTGCCACGCCACATGGGGGTTGACGTCCCCACGGCCCGAGTTACCTGGGCCACCAAGGGTAAATGGTGGCAAAACCATGAACGAGAAGTGGAAACCGATATCATGGCAGAAGATCGAGATGCCACTCCACCTGCTGGCTCGACCACCGTGAGGAGGACTGTCCGCAGGGGAGCTCGCAACGCACGTATCCAGTGGAGCCGCGAAATGAATATTGAAGTAATGCGAGCTTCTCATTACGTGGACAATTGCGAGGACAAACCACTTCTTGGATGGAGATACTCCCTCTATACCGAGTTCACCAGGAGGCATCCGGAACTTCAGAAGACGAAAGGAAATCATTCAAGAGAAATCTTCAAGGAATCGAATTATCCCAGAAGATCGCGGGATGTGCACAGCAGACTGAGGATCTGCAAACCTATCAAACTTCTGAACTGGTGGGAGTAACTGAAATAATTTTTCACTGGTTCATAGGAGTAATACCATCTCACGCTGAGAATGGGAGACCGATGATAATAATAATAATAACGATATCATGGCAGAAGATCGGATGCCTTTCCACCTGCTGGCTCGACCACCGTGAGGAGGACTGCCCGCAGGGGAGCTTGCAACGCACGTATCCAGTGGAGCCGCGAAATGAATATTGAAGTAATGCGAGCTTTTCATTACGTGAACAATTGCGAGGACAAACCACTTCCTGGATGGAGATACTCCCTCTATACCGAGTACACCGGGAGGCATCCGGAACTTCAGAAGACGGAAGGGAATCATACAAGAGAAATCTTCAAGGGATAGAATTATCCCAGAAGATCGCGGGATGTGCACAGCAGGTTGTGGATTTGCGAACCTATCACATCGTGCGGAAATTTCTGAACTAGTGGGAGGAACTGAAATGTTTTTTCACTGGTTCATAGAAGAATTACCAGCTCAAGCTGAGAACGGGAGACCGATGAATAATAATACATTCTTTATTACCCATGAAATTGATAAAAAACAACAATTTGAAAGTGAATTACATGGATAAATGGCTACAGCTGGTTCAGTTGTGAACGAATTCAGCCCTGTTCCTCCACCAGTGCCAGAAAATTAATAAAAAATGAACTAAATTGAAAGCGGAGAGAATAAAACAGTTATCAATCAGATGGGCAACGTTCTCAGGAAAGGAAAGGGAAAATGTTGGAAATGAAAGGAAAAACTCATTGTAAAGTAAGGAGATATTTTCTGAATATTGCTCTGAAACATGAACTGGAAAGTCCAAAATATGAGGCATCTAATTTATATAAATCGTTTACACATACCGAAACGCTGTAGGAAAATGACCGTGTAAATAATGATTTTGTGTACTTAGGTATACGCAACAAAGTTTTTCTACGAATATTAAGGTTGTGGATATCACTTCTGTATGTTAACCTGTTGTGCAAATAAGGAGGTGTATTTTTCGAAATTACTTTGTGGGCCAAACATGCAAGGTGCAATCTACGTCGGTTATACATATTCAACCACCCTGATTCAACGAACCTATGAGAAATGTGATGGAACTTTCTTATTCCATAAATCAATCTTATTCAAGAATTTTGAACCCCCTGGATACGCCTCGAATCAACACTGTTCAGACATGGACCATACACCGTATCACAGTAGTTGAAATGTGAAAGCACCAACGAATCGCAAAGCATCTTCTTCACCTCATATGATAGGAATTGTCTTTGGGCATAAATAAGTTTCAATGCGCCAAACGCAATGTTCAGTTTGGAAGAAATGTGCTGACTGAACCTCAATTTTGTATCCAAGATGAGTCCTAGATTTTTAGCAGTCCTTTCGAATGAAATGGTTTCATTTCCAATTATAAGAGAAGCGTCTTCCACAATTTGTTCTTCGACATTATCTCTACAAAACAAGAGCGCCAATGATTAATGCTCAAAGAATATTTTTTGGATATATCGAACAACGCTGAAAGATCCGAATTGATTCGACGAAAGGCTTCACACCTATCCTGGAATGAAAATGAGTAATACAATTGCATATCGTCAGCATACAAGTGATAGTCGCAAAATTGAAGACACTCAGGCAATCTAGACCTATACAATATATACAAAAGAGGGCCTAATTTACTACCCTGCGGTACCCCCGAGGAAATATTCAAAGGCGTTGACTGTTCCGTATCGAATTGAACAGATTGGGTTCTTCCATTAAGAAAAGATGTTAGGAGGTTACCTGCAGGATCGCCAAATCCATAGTACCTGAGCATCGCCAACAAAATGCTGTGGTCAATCATATCGAAGGCCTTGGAGTAATCAAGAAGTATCAAAACTGTCACCTTATCACGGTCCATGGCCCCAACTATATCCTATATCGTCAACAACATCTGCCAGTGCCGTCGCGCAACTATATCCCCTTCTGAAACCAGACTACTTGATAGGCAAGATATTATTCGCATAAGGAAATTTCGAATCTGTCGATCCATAATTCGAAAATCTTGGAGAAAACCGACAAAATACTTATAAAACGGAGGTCATTAAAGGTCTTCGGTGAACTGGTCTTAGGCAAAAGTATTACTTTAGCGAATTTCCAAGCTGCTGGAAAATAATTTTTGGTTCGACAATCATTAATTATATGAACGATAATGGGAATTATAGTTGGACAGCAAAGCTCGATTATATTTACATTCAGGCCATCGGTTCCATAAGCTTTAGACTTCATATTATGTATAATTTCTGCGACCATCTCGCCACTTACAGGCTCAAACTCAAAGGAAGCATTGTTATTCATTGTGTTGTTCTTATAAAAATTTAAGAGACCGGCATCTGATGGTATTTTACTAGACATCACATTGATAAAATGTTGATTTATATCTTCAACCGATCTAAGATGAGGCGGAATTTCTTTTTGTACTTTATTTGACACTTTGAGTTTTTTTAGCTCAGCCCATTTTTCTTTAGTTGACGAGTTATTTAATTTAAACTTAAGGTAAGCCTTTTTCTCTGCCTTTATTGCTGACGTAGTTAGATTTCTCAACTGTTTATAATACTCCCATTGATATGGTAATTTTGACCTTCTGAATCTAATTAAAGCTTTATTTCTAAGTTCTTGCATGAATTTTATGTTATCAGTTATCCAGGGCGCATGACTGCAGTGTTTTGGCACAAACTTTTTTAAAGGAGCATGTTTATTAAGTACGGTCAAAATATTATGATGAAGCAAATTTACTTTAGTATCTATGTTATCAGTTTCCTAAATTGAATCCCACGCCAGTGATTTGAGATTTGTCTGAATATCATTATAGTATAAATTCCTCAAGTCCCTGTAGGTTATTCTCTTCTTAGGGTACGATTTTATTGATTCGAAGAGGAATTTGCAACCCACGAGAGAATGATCACTTATTAAGTTGCAATCAACAGATTCATTACAATTACGTGTGTCTATATTGGTTATTATCAAGTCCAGGCAGGATAAACCCCTAGTGGGCACCGCAATTAACTGTCTGAGATCAAAAATATCGAGAACATCAGTGAGTTATCTGGAAAGTCCACCGCTTACATCCAACATATTGACGTTAAAATCTCCCATACAAATTATATTGTCAAAGTTAGTGAAAACGCTCTCAACCCGTTCTAGAAACTGTGTAGTATTTCCTTTGGGTAGCCTGTACACGCTTCCCACAGCAACAGAGAACTCACCAAAAAATAACTTAATCCAAATGTATTCCAAATCATCCTAGCACCCCGACATGAGTAATTCAAATTTTGAAGAATTCCTTACATAAACACCTACACCTCCGCCTTGCCGGTCCTGTCGAACAAAACTGTAGTCATCCAAGTCCACCACATTACCCTCAATACGAATAGATCGTTCCTTCTCTCCCTCAGTGTGGGAAACCATTTGGCCTTTTAAGCGATGTGATGGGGTTAGTTTCCCCTTTTGCAAGACCTTCTGAAGTATGGCTGCTGTGGGAGTGGAAGTGATATTCTCACAAAAGACTTGAAAATTAAGTCTTTTGGCCTTCCTGATCTCCTTGTATCCCCTTGACACACTGCCTCGTTTGGCTCTATTGAAGAACCGACACACTTCCTCTTTCGGAGGTTTGCCAGGTTTTCATTCCACCAAGGAGCTTCTTAACTTGATCGAGCCTTGGTCAATGGGCAGCAAACTTGCCTTATGATATATATGCTGTTTTCGGAGCATGAGCGAGATACAGGGTGTATAATATCAACTTTGAGCAATAATTGTGGTGAGTTATGCGTGACACTGCATTTGTAAACTTTTCCATCAGTGTGATAATTATTGGTAGAGAAAGGAAGCGCACTAAACAACAAATATTAGTGTTTGTTTATCAGATACATCGCGTTCATTGATGTTTACATCAACAACCACCATGGATCCGACCTCCAACCTCATAGAAGTGCGTAGAAGTGGACCTAGGTTTCGATCTTGTTTTAATTTTTTCCGAACCACATAACCCTACTCCGATGAAAATTGGATTGGAAACGAAGGTCCTCTTATAACAAAACTGAACATCGTCCGACTCGAACTTGTTCGAGTCGGATCCATGCCGGTTGTTGATGTTTACATCAATGAACGCGATGTATCTGATAAACAAACGATGTGTTGTCAAAATGATTCCTAATAGGAGATAGATCTTTTTATTCAGTTATACTGGCTACATTTTCTTGGTTGCCGAATTGGAAAGCATCTCAACCAGAATTGTTGAAATCTTCCAATGTTGAACTATCTTTCATTCTAAATACTTATGTGAAAACATAATGAAGAAATTTCCATTGGTTTTCTTTTCGTAGCCATCCAAAGATTCCGCTCGGAATACTTTCATGGCGTTTATTCAAAAATCTGGTGACCTTACGAAGGCAAGAATTGTGCAAATAAACTTCCAGAATGACCAGGATGGAAATATGAATTCATTGAGCAAAATTTTTCTTCAAAAAACCAGGAATATCGGATTCTCTACGAGTATGCATCATATTTATTCTTGTCTCATAAAGGTCCGTTACCAGAGCAACGCTAGTTAATCGAAAATGGAGAGTTTTTGGAAAATATTTTTTTGGCTTATAAATTCAATTTGGCCTTCGTACGGCCTCCAGTTTTTCAAATAGAAATTATGAAAGTACTCCGAGCGTTATCTTTGGGATGCCACAAAGTATTTATAATGAAAGTA
This sequence comes from Adalia decempunctata, assembly GCA_951802165.1. Lineage (NCBI taxonomy): Eukaryota > Metazoa > Arthropoda > Insecta > Coleoptera > Coccinellidae > Adalia > Adalia decempunctata. The sequence goes on from OX637697.1 coordinate 51,999,035, forward strand.
AATTCATTCATACAATATTCCAACCATTTTGGCTGGAATTTTTCTTCACTGACATGTACCTAAGACATGTTGAAAAAAGTTGAGTTCGAATTTTGGAAAAATTTGTTTCGGATATCTTATTTATTTTTTATTTATTTATTCATCCTCCTAATAAATACATGGAAGATTATTTTAACCCATCAAAAGTACATGGGGAGTCAACATCAGTTGTAGAAACGATATAAAAAACAAATAATGGTAGAAACATCAATAACACAAATAGCAAAAAAACAGACAAATCACAGATCAAGAAAATATTCATTTATAGAGTAATAGGCCTTCTCCAGTAGATACTTCTTTAAATGGCTTTTCAGGGTTCTTCATGTTAGTTGCCTGAAACATTGGGGTAACTTATTATAAACCTTCAGGGCTGTATGATTGATGATCAGCTGGGAAGATCCCACCCTATGATGTTGAAGGGCAAGGTTATTAGCATGTCTGGTAGAGTAGTCATGGTGAAAGTTGTTCTTCTGGAAAGTATCCAGGTTATCATGAACAAAGAGTACACAGGCCAGTATCAGGAGAGACGGTAACGTTAGTATAGACTCCCTAACGAACAAAGCTCTGCAGCTATCCAAGCGTCCTGCACCACGCAATGCTCTAATGGCCTGTTTTTGCTTAACAAATATCTCCACAGCATGTGGACTATCACCCCAGAAGATGATGCCGTAGGAGATTATACTGTGAAAGAAGCTGAAGTATGCTATCTTTGCAAATTGCTGGCCGGCAAGTTGTTTGGTTCTTCTTACAGTAAATCCTGATCTGGACAGCTTTCTCTTCATATCTTCTATATGGCATGTGAACTAAAGATCAGGCTCGATTGTCACTCCTAGTAGCTTGAGGCTCGTTCTTTGTATTGGTCGGGTTTCGAGTAGCAAATGCTGAGTCTTATCTTCGTTCATCTTCAGTTTGATCGCATCAAACCATAGTTTTGCCTGAGCAAGAGTTTTCTTCATCAGATTTTGGATGGTGAGCGTGTCTTGTCCTCTTCGCAAAAAGCTGGCATCATCAGCGAAGATCACTTCAACATCGGCTGAAACATTACATGGCAGGTCGTTTATGTATAAGAGGAACAGTAAAGGTCCTAGGATTGATCCCTGAGGAACACCGAATTCGATTTGTTCCGTATCTGATGTTTCATCGTCAGACAGTACTCGTTGGGTTCTATTGGCCAGATAGCTCTTTATCAGGTCTAGAGCAACCCCTCTGATGCCGTAGTAATTCAATTTGCTCAAAAGCACCACATGGTCTAGGCTATCAGTAACACTTCTCCCCCCATCAAATGCCCACGCAACCTCACTGAGAAGCTCAGTCAGTGCCGTACCTGTTGATTATCAAATCGAATACGCCAAAATGATGCTTTCCAAATTTGCAACCGAAAAAATATTTCCAACTTTGCAGGTTTTATTTTTTTTAGAATTCTACACAATTGAATTGAGCCCTAAAAAATACTAAGATATGAGAAGAAACCGTTATTGCAAATGTCACGCATAACTTACCACAGTTAACAGAATATTGACATTAAACAGGGTCGCTCACGCTTCGAAAACAGGATATATTATGTCATAAGGCAAACATGCCTTCTTTCGGCAACCGTCCGGGAAGTACCCACTTCCCGTACGCTTTTTCTTTGAGAAAGTAACATTTCCCGGCCTAGTCCAGAAAGTACGTACTTTCCGGACTAGGCCGGAAAAACTCACGTCGTTGTTGTCATTGTGGTGATCATCACAATAGCAACGAAATAACGGATGACAGTTCTGTTCTGTGCAATTCAAATAAGAATCAAAATGTATAATAAAGAGATGTGTTGTCTGATTGATTTGTAATTCTTCACGGTTGCCAAAAAAATATTGTACGCAACACGCCCGCAAATAGTTTTTTTGGACTCACAGACTTCCAGGACTCGCCTCCGGCTCGTCCTAGAATTTTGTCTATTCGTCCAAAAAAACCTAATTTTCCGGACTTGTTACCTAAATTACTATTTCGGTATCATCTACACATATACAGGGTGTTTCAGAATAAGGGACCGTGAATTCGGGAACTTAATCCTCAGATGATTTTATGACTTAAAGTTCCTATGGACCCTATCCCCTATCCCCGAGGCACTGTTTCTGAGATACGGTGTGTTGAAATTAAAAAAAAATTAGTTTTATGAAATTATTTTCTACACCGTACACGATTTTTTTTTGAGTTTTGATAGGTTTTGAGTACGCATTAAGACACATTTTTTCCTATACACAATGATGTTCAATTTTTCACAGTGGCGTCCGTACAGACTTCTATCCGAATAAATTCGGTGAAAAAATTGTTACGCCAATAATTTTTCTCGAATTTTGAATTATTCTCGTAATTACCACATATTTTACAATAAGAATGGTTTCCTGAGTTTTTTTTACCTGCGACGAATACTTTCTGAGAAAAAAAATAAAATGCAATTTCATCATGTGTTTAAATGCGTACTCATTTTCATAATAAGTTTCGTGAATCTTCACTGATGAAAATTGAACATCATTTTGTATAGGAAAAATGTGTCTCAATGCGTACTCATAACCTACCAAAACTCAAAAAAAAATCGTGTACGGTGTAGAAAATAATTCCATAAAACCAATTTGAGGAATAATTAAAATAAAATTACTTTGTTTTTTATCACTTAATTTATTAAATACAGATTTAATAGTAACTCGAGTTTCGTAGTCTTACTACATTTTCAAACTGGTCTATTTCAGGTTTCATGTTGTGTCAGGTACTTATATATGGCGGAGAGGCTTCGGGTCGTGCAGAACTCCAAAAAGCGGGGAATTCCATGGGTCCGTCTGCTCGTTTAATAGTTTTATTGTAGGGTTATTTAGATGCTTGAGGATTTCTACCGATTCCAAGTTGTCCATTGTTTTGCCTTTCGGGACCAGGTGTAGGATTTCAAAACTATCCAATTGTGGGAAGGCATCATTTGTTTGTAAAAAATGGTGATAGGAAACAAAGTAAATTTATTTTAATTATTCCTCATCATGAACTATCACAAAGTAACGGACTACTCTATCTAATATTTACCAATTTTTTTTTTAAATTTCACCCCGTATCTCAGAAACAGTGCGCCAGGGACCTATAGTCCATAGAAACTTTATATCATAAAATCAACTGAGGATTAAGATCCCGAATTTACGGTCCCTTATTCTGAAACACCCTGTATGTTTGTACAGTTTATAGTGAAACGCCAGTGCTTTTTTTTTCATAGTTTGTTGTCGCCTCGATAACGGGATGATTTTACATTTTTTATTTTCGACATTACATATTTGTTGTTTGTTATCTGGTTGTAGGAGAGGTTTTTTTTGTTTGAATTTCAACTGAAAATGTTTTATGTATTATTTGTTTTCCAGTTGAGCGAAATGTTTATTTCGAAGGTTATCTGAGGTGATTAAATGTTGTGTACTCGATTTATTGGTTTCCTATCGTTATTACGAAAGCAATCTTTACGCCTGTGGTTGTCTGGCGCATTTATCTGATGGTATATGAAATGAAAAATTACTCACCTCTCCTGCACAAATATACCTTATTCCAATCTTTCTCCACCTTTCTTATAATATCCTCTTGATGAAAAGTTGCTTGGTCCCACTGACTGAGCAGAAGGTCAGTTCCATACACATATCTATCAGAAGAACAGGAATATTTCATCGAATATTCCATTTTAGATAGCTTTGGAAATGTTAATTTGAAATAATAGGAAGAGTCGGAGTTCAAACTGATGTCTCCGCGGCTTAATCTCCAATTCAGTGAGCCTGATGTTCTACCGCCATACATTTCATCACCAACTTGTCTGAAAATATAGCTAGTTCACTTTCCTATCGAGATAGTGAGAAGGGAAAGTCGGCATTCAGATCTTAACACAACTCAAATTGCTTCTCGTATTGATCCCGCTATTAACATTAATCAATTTCTAGCTTAGTTGAGGCCAGGGCCCCGTAACCGGGTGTGCAACGCGTGCAACGCACGCGGGCGCTACTTCAAAGGGGCACCAAACCTCTTTTACTCCTCTCCAATATTTTCTTAAAGCTGTAGAGATGATTTCTTCATTTGACCCTGTGATGAGAAAACATCTTAGTAGAGTGCAAAACTCACAGGAAAATTCTTTGAAAAAAGCTCATTATTTAGGCTATCAAATTCAAAACGAAATATTATAATTAATGTCTTCTAAAGTAAAAAATCATATTTTAAAAATGGTACGCAGTTCCAAATACTATTCAATAATTATGGACTGTACCCCAGATACAAGTCACACAGAACAAATAAGCCTTGCTTTGCGTTATGTTGTGTTAAATAATTATTGCAAAAAAGTTCAAATCCAAGAGAGTTTTTCAACTTTTAGCCCAATATTCGATTCTACAGGAGAAGGACTATTCAATTTTGTTGTGGAACTTTTAAGAAATTTAAATTTGGACAAAAGACATGAGAGGTCAAGGGTATGATAATGGTGCCAATATGCGTGGAAAGCATATTGGCTTACAAAAACGTATAGGCTAGACGCTAATCCTTGAGTTTTTTTTGTGCCATGCGCTGCACATAGCTTGAATTTAGCAGTGATGAAATGATGCTGCTAAAGTATCAAATGAAACTGTGAACTTTTTAAATATAGTACAAGAACTCTATGTGTTTTTCTCTTCTTCCACAAAAAGATGGGATATTATAAAAAAAATGTTCCTGAATTAAATCTTAAACCCTCAAGTGATACCAGATAGTCGAGTAGAGTAGATGCTATAAAGCCATTTAAATTTATTTGTAGTGTAATCATTTGGTATGATGTTTTATTTCAGTTTAATATTGTAAGCAAATTGATGCAAAGTGCAACAATTGACATAAAAGTATGTCAAAACTATTTGAAGAATTTGGTTGATCATTTCAAAAATTGTAGAAATGATCATTTCTTCGAGGAAATAATTGCTCAAGCGGCAAAATTAGCCGCGGATCTTGAGATAGAGCAAGATTTCCCTGCAATTCAAAACACTAGACGAAAATATCAACCTAAATTTTTTGATTACGAACATAGGAAGGAATCGCCTGAAAATCCCAAAACCGCATTCAAAGTGAATTTTTTTTTAATAATGGATCAAGTACTGGGTTCCTTAAATAGTAGATTTGATGTGATCTCTAATAATGAAAATATTTTTGGTTTTTTCATATGTAATACCACTGGAGATGGAATTTTGCCGGCAAAATTTCTCCATTGTAATATGAAAGTTTGTTGCTCGGAAATTCCGTGAATAATATTTGTATCAAAATCACGAGCCGTTAGGCGAGTGATTTTGGAAAAAATGTCAGGAGCGAAATTTCCGAAAAGCAACAAACTTGAATATTATAAGAGAGAAATTTTACCTGCTTAAATTTCATCTCGAGTGGTGTTCGGCATGTTCGTTGTTTGTTTTCTCTATGATATTCATTTTAGAAGCTATCTATGAATTGGAGAAACGTCAAAAATTTTGTCGCTGAAAAACCAACATGCGTAGGCCTAATTACAGTGGCTTTATACAAGACAGTGGCGACAATAGGGTCATAGAACACGTTTTTGCACAAACATGGCGTATATTTGTTTACATTTGAGTGTCGTGCTGTTCGACATTTGACTCGATCTTGAGTAAAGTCTTGTATAAAGCCACTGTAGGCCTAATGTACAAATACTCTCGTGATCTGAATCGATGTGCTTTTCGATGATCTTAGTGAATGTCTCTCTCCCTCTCTCTCTAACAACGCGACATCTTAAGAGAGGTGGTCAAGTTAGTAAAACATAACATAACCTGGATGTACATTGTATACCATTTAAGCCCACTGATAAATTGTGAATAAACAACAGTGTTTTATTATTTAACATCAGAAGCGGGATTAGTTCTTTCTTTACAAAGAAAGAATTAGAACCTGAATTCTACGAGTTGCACAGAGTTCGTTGTGCAAACGAATCCGAAATGGATCAACAAAATCAAGAGAATGCTGCCCAAGTCGAACCGATGACGATGATTCAAATGATGGAAATTCAAGCTCAACTGCAGATCAAAATGATGGAATTCATGGCTAACATGACAAGTGGAAGATCGAGTTCAAAACAACCACGTGAATTTCATGCAGTACAACCACCAAAGAATGGATTGATGAAGTTAAGTAATTCCTAAAACAAAAAATATTATGGGAATAGGAAACGTTGGATTTAAAACATTAGCAAACATCCTATTTTTCAAGTGTGAATTAGCTATAGAAATTGAATTCAATCCCAGGCGACACAGACTTCTCCGCGATATCTCTGAGAGGTTACAATGCGACTTTTATAGGAGCTCCTACCGCGAGTTCCCAGAGAACTCTATGTGATGTAACTAAGCGAATTTCCCACTGATTTGCCCATGCGATATCTTGGAGACCTCGCCATGTGACATCCTTGGGACTACTCCATGCGATATCTTGGAGAGGAGAGCGCACCATGCGATTGACAAGGTCAATCTGTTCACGCAGGCGCTATTTGTCTATCAAGTCGAACTTGTATAAACTATAAACAGCGAGTTTACCAAGACGGCAAGACATCGAGAGGGGCTTTGTGGATAGAGTAGTTAGCTGTGTTTATCGGTGTTACTGTGCTGTGCGAGGTTCGTTATTGTGTGAAATTTCGATGAGGATATTTGTGCTCCAAGTAAGTGTTATTTTCATTGAATTCTGGAGTTATCTCACCTATTAGGACATATACCGTAACCATTTTTACCGCCATTTATGTTATCCGAGTAATTCAACCACCAATAACCAACACCAACAATAAATTGATCAATTCACATTAAACGATTTTCTACTTGATATATTGGTGATCAGGATAATTATTTCTATTAAGAATATGGATGAGTGTAATAACTTCACAACAGATTTTACAAGAATGGTTAGTAAAGTCGAATAATTCCCCAAATTCAAGCTAATAAATTATTGATAATTCTTAATAGGCATGGTTTAAAAGTTCCTATGGAAACCAGTATTGCAATTCCACGGGAACTGTTTGAAATTATATCTCATTTTGTTTCAAGCTGATATATGAATGCAGAATGGGCATTGAAAAGTTGTTGAAATCCTCTTTGTTCAATTTGTGCTCCAAAAGCACTTGACACAATGTTCAGGGCCGATCTTAGGGTGTTGGCCGCCCGCGTGCAGAATCCATATGTGCCGCCCCAAAGACAAAAAAATATATTTTTTTGACATATATATTGTATAATTATGAAATCTTCAATGGGCCTTCTTTTATTGTTAGGAAAAAAACTGTACATTTTAGATTTGGGGGGGGGGAATAACCCCGTTACTTTTGATTATCCCTCTACCCTCTGATATCTTCTCTGAAGATTTTCATTTTATCTTACACAATAAAAAAGGAAATTTACATTCAATCATATATATTTTTATCTGGAACAAACCTTCGTTGATATATTTTTATATAGGTACCTCTGTATTCGTGTACTAGATACATGATGCATTCATTTCAACAAAATAAAAAATATGTAATATAGAAAAGAAATACGGAGTAAATAAAAAAAACGAACTAATATGTCACAAAAAACTATATGTACAATCAGGAACTACTACATTATCTATACGATATAATTCTGAACTATAGTTCCCATGAATCCCAAATTCTGACTGGCCGAAAATTGTACTACAGCAATCATTCTTTCAATGATGGCACCTCATCGCTTTTTTTCTCGATTATAAATATTTTGTTGTTCCGCATCAATAGTACAATTTTTTTTCCAGTCTCAATTTTAACTAGCACCAAGATTTCACAGAATTTACATGTTTATTTAGGTAATCTGAACAATGTCGCCAATCAAAAAAACCAGACGTTACTATTTGTACATTGTATTATCTTCTCTAAATAATTTACATGCAAAACAGAAAATGCGATTTTTTTTTTAATAGCACATCCATCAGTCCTGACTAATTTCTGTTATATGGGGTGGAGAAAGGCAAGCGCAATGCGATGTTGTCACGAGGCTTCTCTATACGACAATTTCCTCACCATTTACTAATGTTTCAATAAAATATGAAGAGCTAAATTTTAGACCACTTTCATCGACTGGAAAATTAAAATTATGTAGTTATTTCTTTCGGGCCATGTTCTATGAGAATAGCAATAATTTTGTTTGTTGAAAGAGTTGGCCGAGTACCTGGATCGTCTACATCTAGATCTAGTGCCCTATGAAAAAACTCCTTTCCTTCCTTGATCTCATCTTCAACTTCAGACTCTGGGTCACTAAGATAGATCAAAGATATTTTTGATGATTTAATACGATTACGAAATTAAAACACTTACATAAATAAAAAAATTTCAAATTACATTTTCGGAGAAATTTACTTGAAAAAAATCAAAATTAAAGAACAAAGTAACTAGCAACAATAAAAATTGTTAATATGTAGTTTAATGGCTTAATATCTATGAGGAAGATTTCACACAAGCCCATCTTTATTGAACCGACTGAATAACAACGCCACATTCCTACTGCGGCAACCCGCGACCGTCTCAAATTTTAAAAACAGTATAATTATATTGGACTTTTTTACAATAGAAAACACTTTCCACACTAAAATTTGTTTGTTAGTATGTAACAGGAGGATTATCATTAATTTTCACACGGAAGAGACCGGAACCCAGAACGGCGGCAATTTTTACCATTCCTAATTCCTAAACATATTCCTATTTCGAGCCCCATCGATAACGATAATTGCTTTCAGATGGTAGTTTTTTTTTTCGATCTTTGCATCACGTTATTCTGAAGCAAGCATTTCTTCGTTTTTTTTTTTGGGAAGGGGAACAGGTAAAATTTGATTTGATTAGATTGAGAAATTCAGTTTCAATGAATTTTTTTGTCGTCTCATTCAAAATTTGGATGATTAGAGTAATAATCAATAATTAAAAACAATTATCTCGTTAAGATTTGATGAAAATTATATTTTTCACAGACTGACATATGAAGGTGGCGGCCTGTGGCCGCCCCTTAAATTTGGCCGCCCGCGTGCAGGGCACGCGCTGCACACCTGCTAGGATCGGCCCTGACAATGTTTATTCACGTTTTGATTCATGTATAACCACTGACCTTACAAAAGTGTTACCGATTTTCTTGTCAATCTACCGACCTAACGAAAAAGCACGTAAATCTATCGAAATTTGATGGAGTGAATGTATGTTTTGATATTCTAGGAAATCATGACTCTTACAATATTATTTTGAAGATTTCCTAAGCATACCATAATTTGATACATGAGTTGAGTTATACGTTGACAAATCTATATTTTTTTTTCAAGCAATTTGATGTACATACGTTTATTTTCAGAATATTTACTGTTTTGATTAGGTGCTAATTTTTTGAATACCTATTTATTTTGTCAGAATACTCATTTTTTGTTCGAAAGATCCGTTTTTCGAACATTAATTTTGTAAATAAATGAAATCCATTTTCAATTTTGCTTCATTCGTAAAATAACCTTCTTGCCCAATATTTCGGATAAATGGTATTTCAACTTGAATAACACAAAAAATATGTGAAAAGGTATCTTTTTCCAAAAATCTCCCGAAATCTACCAATTTTTCCGAACTTGTAGGTACGGAGGGTGGCAACACTGCATACGTGGTGGACAACAGAGGAGTCTTTTCTCAAGATGGGCTGAGAGATTGTACCCAGAGGAAGAAAGAAATGTAATGTTTTGAATAATTTTTTTTAAATTTTTCATTGCAATTTGTTGATAATAAAGAATGAAGGATTTATTCACTTGTTTTAGTTTACCTTCTGTTGCAGCCGAAAATAATGAATAACTTTTAACACTGTTTGTTGTATAGTTCAATTCTATAATATAGCTAATATGCAGATTCTCATCATAGGAATAGGACAAATCAAATTTAGTTTTTGATGTTCTATTAACATTTCGCAATGCGACCTGTATATACCTGTGCAAAGCGGCCTGTGTAGAAACTTCTTATACATCCCGCAATGCGACCTGTTTGAGAATAGCTTATACATCTCGCAATGCGGAGGTTAGTAAGAAGTTCTCAAAGTCCTTGCCGCGGGAGGTGTATGGGAACTCTCAGTGTCGCTTGTTTGAGAAAATCCACGTAGGATATCGTCAAGAGTTCTCTAGGAACTCTTTTGTGGCGGACATTTGGAGGAGATATAGAGCTCCCTGCGACCCCCTAAAGAAGTCCCAAAAGGCGTCACAACTTCCTAAAAAGAAGTCCCAGGGATTTCTCTGGGATATCTTCGTGTTGCCTGGGATATATGTATGTATTTATGTATATTCATAATGTTTTGTGCATGCAGTAAATGACCATTTTTTGTTGATAATGAACTACTACTTTCCATTTTTTATTATTAATTATTCATTCTTATCTGCATTCTTTGTGTTTCATATTGGTATATTCATCTGAATATTGAATTCATGCAGTAAATAATTAATCCTTTTTGGAGATGACCGTTTTTCAATATCGTAAATTTGTTCTCATCTGTATATGTGCAGGAAAGAATTGATCTTTTGTATTTGATAATGAACTGTTGTTTTTCCATTTTGATCATTTTTCATTTCTTCTCATCTATATAAGTATTCATAAATATTCTTTTGTTTCATATTGGTACATTAATCTGGAGGGTGAATTCATGCTGTGAATGATCGATTCTTTTTATTAAATTTTCATGATTGTTTTTCTATTTTGATCACTTTTCAATTTATTTATTTATATGAGTGCTGATTAATGCAGTAAATAATTAAATTTTCTTTGCTAATTACCTACTTTTATTTTATAAACCTTTTGTCCCCAATATTGAATACTGTAATAAATATTGTATGGAAAACTTTTCATTTTACAGTACATCATTTTCTCTCTACTGAAAAATGTTAAAGTTTTTCATACAGTATTGCAGTCTTTTATACTGCCGTCCTAAGCCAACAAGTATCTCCAATTTTCACCATTTTCGAATTTCATCTTTATACGAAGATGCAACTCGAAAATGGTAATAATTGCAAATACTGCTTTTTGGCTTAGGACGGCAGTATATCAGCTGGTAAATATGAAAAGGCATTTCAAATCTCCCGCGTAAATTTCAAATTCTCCCGCGGCCCTTCCTTAAACATCATGCAGCGCCTCATGCTGAGCCTTAGATGAAACTGAGAGAGATAGACAGGCCCGGATCTAGGGTGGGGCAAGCGGGGCGCTTGCCCAGGGCGCCAGCTTAAGGGGGCGCCAAAAACAACAAGAGGGTAAATTTTTTTTATTTTTGATTTTCTCGGAAAAAAGTATTATTATTAAATATGACCCGACTCTGAAGTGCCATCTTGACCACTCAAAAAAGGGACAGTTGTCCAAAACTATACAAAATGAAATTATCGATTTAATGGCCACCAAAGTTCGGAATAACATTATTAATGAGATCAAGGAGGCCAACCATTCCACTATTATGTTCGACTGCACCCCAGATGTATCTCACACAGAACAAATGAACCAGGTTATACGATATCCGAAGAGAACGGAGTCTGCATATGAGGTGAAAGAAAGTCTTATTGACTTCTTAGAAGTTGACGGAAGAGTGGAGAATAATATCATAGCGAATTCTGGATAAACTGCAAGCTGATGATTCAGTTGTCAAAAAATGTCGTGCAACGTCAACGGATCTAATATGGGTGGCATATACAGGGTGCGGCACGGAGGATGGATGGTTTTAAAAAAATAATAAAAGCGTTAATTTTTACTCAAAAACACATTTATTGACGGAATCAGATTCTCAAGGAAATAGCATTTGAGACAGTCAAGTGTGGAAAATCACATCAGGCATGTGGTGGCCGAAATCGGTGATGCAGTGCTGGAGGCGCTCTTGGAAGTTCGCGTAGACTCTCTCCAACATCGCTCTCTCAACTTGGGCAACTTCCACGCGAATAGCCCTTTTCAATTCGTCCAGAGTTCGGGGCTTGGTCTCGTATACTCTAGCCTTGAGGTGTCCCCATAAGAAAAAATCGCATATGGATAAATCTGGGGACCGGGGAGGCCAATGAACATCGCCAAACCTGGAAATAAGGCGACCAGGGAAGAGAGGGCGAATAACGTCCATTGATGCTCTGGCTGTGTGGGCGGTCGCCCCATCCTGTTGGAACCACACACGTCGGATTGGAACACGTTGTCGTCGTAATTCGGGGATAAAGAAGTTGTTGATCATTTCGACGTACCGCTCTGAGTTCACGGTAACAGCACGACCATTAACGTCTTCGAAGAAGTAAGGGCCAATGATGCGAGTTTGCGATACAGCGCACCAAACCGTAACTTTTCTGCGAAGTGATTCAACCCAACGAAGGATGGTGTTTCGAGAGGGAATAGCTCTATTCCGATGAATGTGGAAATGGCGACGAAACTCACGCTGCACGACCGTGACTGACTCATTATTTCGGACGAAACTATCATAGGCGAAAACACGATGCTCCACCGTCCAAGGCTCCATGACGGCGGAGGTTAGAGTTTCGTGTGACGCCCGATAGATAACGCTGGGATCCTTTATTCAGTAACATGTCAGATATTTTGTTCTATGGCGCTACAATTGCAAAGAATATAATGTGGCTGTCATTGTTATTGATACATTTATGCTTCTTTTTAATTGAAAATGGCCATAAATCATAACATAGACAATATTGATGACATATCAACTTTTTATGCGCAATTTTATGGGAAGTGTGTGATCGGCAATAAATTTGTCAAAACAATATCCTTATCGGAAAAAGCGAACATTCAGGTAAGTATTATTATTATTATACGGGAAGACTGAGGTTTTATCTGTTCTCGTGTATTATACGCAGAATTGTATGGTACCCCGTTTACATTCCCTCTGCTAACACTTAGATTCGGAGCGGGAAACAGATTTTTCTTCCTATATTCAATCTGATCCTTGTAGCCATTTCTTTACACGTGCTATATGCATTATATTGTCGGATTTACGAAAAAAAGTATGTATTGCTTTCTTTCAAAAGAATATATATTATGAGATAGTAATAAATGGGACCTAATAAGTAATAACAACGAATAACCATTAAAGATAATTTTATTAATGACAAGCAGGCCGTCCCAGCTTCGCCCGGGTAGATATTTGTTTCACGCGGCGGTTCCATCTTCAACACTTCAACCTGCCATATCCTTTGATGTACTCGTTATAATTGTATGATGTGAAGGGCAATTTCGTTCAGAATTAAATACTGGGGATAAATAACGTATTAGGTTGGATGAGGATCCATACCCAATTCATAAAAACACACTCCCAAATAGTGCATAATTTTGGAAAACATCTGATAACCATAAACAGGTAATAGCAAGTCAATCTTGAGAGATAGATATATAGACTTTTTTGTAGAACTATTTAAGAGGTACATTTCCGTCTTACATTGTATCCACGCGTAAGACTTACGTCTTGCAGAAACCGCGGTTTCTGCAGCGCACGTGAAAATAGCTGATTATGATATTTTTTGTAATTATTGAAGTTATAGTAGGTATTCCTATTTTTTCGGGTGGAAAGGATAGCCTATGTCACTCAAGGATAATGTAGCTTTCTAAGGGTGAAAGAATTTCTGAAATCGGTCCAGTAGTTTTTGAGCCTATTCGTATCAAACAAACAAAAATACAAATCTTTCCTCTTTATAATATTAGTATAGATAGCCATGTTGTAGGAAGAAACGACGTTGTCGCCATCTCGTGACCTTGCGGCGAACTGACAAGTTCGGACGTTTTTGGCAGTTCATTTTCGTAGGGGAGCCTTCTCTCCAGTTATTCTATGCTCCTAGGTATCAGTTCCATGCCTAGCACACTCTTTGAATCTAGTGGGTGTCCATTCGGTTTCATCATGTTCAGAAGCAGTTAATTTATTTGTTGTTGTACAAAAACTGTATTCTTTTTAGTTAGTTCATGCACACGATGGACAATAATGAAGAAGTGCACGAAAACAAATTTGAAAGGAAGTAGCCAAACAAGATGGGCTAAACATCAAGCTGTTAATGCCCTGCTCAATAATTTACCGGGAGTTGTGAAGGCTGTGGAAGAAATCAAAGAATCCTCAATAGTCGCAGAATCCAAGTATGAAGCTGATCATTTGCTTCATGCTGTGCTGGATTTCAGATTCATCCCGAACCTAACAATTTGGGATAAGATTCTGCGAGATATCAATAGGGTCAACGTGGAAATTCAGAAAGGGGATATAATTATTCCACGTTCATTATCGTTGATGCAAGGTCTTGTGAAGATATTGGAATGAGAGAAAAACCTATTGAAAACAGGATCTCGGAAGCTACACTTCTTTCAGAAGAATTTGATGTGGAGCCAATTCTCAGAAATAAAAGTATTTCCAAGAAGAAAAGGCAGGTCTACGATTTCTACGAAATGTGCGAGGATGAGTCAAGAACGCTAGATCCAGTTGGTTTATTCTCGAAGGAAATTAAGGTTGTTTTCGACAAATTATTGTCAAAAATCAGAAAAAGCTTATAGAAAGCGCACAGAGTCTGCATACGAATTTCCCATTCTTCAACGGTCGGACCCTTTTAAACATGCAAAAAGAGGATCTGCAAAAAATGGGACCCTTTTAGCGCGAAAATATTGAAGAGACTTGAATGTAGTTGATTTTTGTTAGGAACTAGCGGTTTTCAAAGAGCTGGTTCCTGAAATTAGTGAAAGATCGACTTTATTAGACTGCTACAAATTCGTCACAGGCAAGATCTGCAAGAAGCTTTCCCTAATGTCAGTATAGCTTCAAGAATATACTGGAATATACGTCTGCAAGATGTGAACGCACTTTCAGCAAATTGAAAATAATAAAAAACTATTTGCGTTCCTCAATGAGTCAGAAACGTTTCTATGGTCTCTCGATCTTAGCTATAGAAAACTAAACTGCTTCCGAAATAGATTTCGAGGAGCTGATAGATGCGTTCGCGGAAAGAAAATCGCACCGCGTGAAGCTGTGAAGAAAAAAATTTAATTTCTTTCCTTGTGATATTTTCCTTATTATTAGTATTTATTTTTATTACTCATTTGTATTATTTATTTTGGTTATTTTTTATGAATTCATATATTACACAAATGAAGGGGGGGGCGCCATCATGAATATTTGCCCCGGTCGGAAAAAATCGTAGATCCGGGCCTGGGGATAGAGAAGTGAAATGCCCCTCTTTTTAGCAGGTAGTTACCCGTCTCGGTTGTCTCTGATATTACAGATTTAAAATGCACTGACATAGCGGTGCGGCGATGGCAATACCGATCCGGATGGCCGCGTGAGCCTATAAATAGCGCGTCGAAGGCCAAGACGCTGTGTTAAGTGTTTCTCCCAATAGTACTTTATGATTAGCAGCGATCGGACGTGTTTATCGGAGCTCTCTAGCGAGGAAAATAATAATTAATAGAAACGTGCTTTTCAGCGCGGCATTTTTTTCGAAATTGTATGTTCATTCTTTGAAACGAAGTTAGGTTAGTGTTAGCATTGCATCCGGGCGGGTCGCTAGTTTATTATAATAACGGTCTCCTTCAATGTATGATTGGATACTTATTCCGAATTTCCGTTCTAGAAAGGGCCCTCCCGATCTGTCGAAAAAGAAAGGTGTCTGAGAAATGTGTTCTGTTTAAAACATCTGCGAGAAGGCTCAAAGTCGCACAACGCAAAATGGAGAGGTAAATTTTTCGGCTTAGTTTGTAAGACGTACAGAATATGCGCGCAGTGCCGCAGTGATAGATATAACTGAACGAATATCTATATGAAAATGGAACTGGGCGAGACATGTGGCCAGAATGCCAGGATCGGTGGACAAAAAGGTTCTTAGAATGGAGGCAACGTGGAAATAAAAAATGAGGAAGACCACTCACACGATGAACGGATGATCTGAGAAAAACTGAAAAAATTTGGATACAGGCTGGTCAAGACAGACAACAGTGCTATGAAGAGCTCTAGTTTCCTTGAAAAATTACACGATTTTAAAATGATAAAAGAAATTATTCATATCTCCTATTTAATCGTTCATATCAATTAAATCTCAGATGATATTATGATATGACATTCAAATTTTCAACGGAAGAGAATAATTGAATGTCAACTCACCAATAAATGCTGCTGCACCTAGTTGGAGGAATGAATAGGAATAAATTATTGGATAAAGGGATTTTGGAGGTTCAATTCTCACCATGCATGAAGGAGCGAAATCACGAAACGGCGATGTATGGCGAACACTATTTCACCTTCGCAAAAATCAGATGAAAATTCGATGTTATGAAACTACATGATAAAATAAAATTTAGAATTTTTTTTCTCCTCGACGTTGTGCACGATTAAAATCAATAATAATATTTCGTCCGAATGACAGATGGTGATCCCGCGCATGCAATTAAAAACCTTCATCTCATTTCGTAAACGTTGAAATGAAAATACTGGGGCCACGCTTTAGTTCAGACTTCTACTGAGAGTGCTGAAGAGTTGATTGAGTAAAGAGCATTTTGCGAGCATCTAATAGAATTTTTATCGAATTGAAACATTTTGTTTGTTCAAAAGTTCTGATAAAAAATGAAATAGGAGTTCAAATATCGCAACAAAATAAAAAAATGTTCAGGAAATAATTGAAAATGATACCCAACTCCATTCGCACTGCGATTTTGTCACTTCTGAGAAGTGTTGCTGAGAAGCTTTCGTCATTTATGTGTACCTTCGTGGAATGATCAAGATCACTCATGAATTTAAATAACCCATTAATTGGGTGTTACTCAGGTTGATTAATTAGTTCATTTATGTGATTTCATGGAGTGCTTCCATACCTTTCTGTCAGAAAATCCGTCAGTTCTAACACGGTTCTCTTTTGTATGAAGTCCTGTTCGGTTTTGCTAAATTTCGATAGACTTCTATTTCTGAGTTCAACAATTGCTTGCACTAACTCCCTCTCCAAACATTTTGTTCTTCTCTTAAGAACTTCTTTGAAATTACTGGTGTACCTCCATGTTACATCTTGAATTTCAAAAGGAGAATAAGCCATCACGTAAGACAATTTCTTCTTCCAACCATGCTCGTATAGTAGAGGGTTGTCACATACATTCTCACAAGGGTCACAATGAAGCCATCTTTTCTGGAAACGGGAATATACCTGAAAAAATGGTTTTAATTATTGAGACTACATCAAGGACAATCAATTTTTATCGCGGTCGAATCAATTCTTTCTCATATTCATTTCATTAGCAACTAGCGGCGCCCCGCAGAAATTCGTTCAGAACGGGCGTTCAAAAAAATATCCAAACTAGTCGATTTTCTGTGACTAAAAGAAGCACTTGGCTTGTAGTATATGGTTCCGAGATTTGAAATATTTGAACTATTGAATACAGTAAATCCACTTCAATTTTTTCACAGCACACTAGACCTAGAATTTGCCAGATATTCCACATAAAACTATAAGGTTTTCCAATGAGAGGTGTTATTTTGACATTTAATGAAAAATGAAATTTTTCAGATGAATTATCGGATGTTTATTTCATTCTAAAAAGGGGGAAGTATGACGTTAATAATGGAAATTACCATCTGCCAAATGACCACCACGACTACGAATACAGGACCATATCCTTTTCATGAAATTTTCCATAATCAAATCGTAAAGTGGCTGCCCTATGTCCTCGATAGCCTCACGAATTCCATTTTTGAGGTCTTGAATCGACGCTGGGCTCTTGGCGCAGACCTTCTCTTCCACATGGTCCCAAAGGAAGAAGTCGCAAGGTGTTAAATCACAAGATCTCGGTACTTAAACTTTTTCGTGAAATATCAATGGTTTCTTTGCTTGGGTGGCACGTAGCGCCGTCTCGTTGGAAGTAAACGTTGTCCAGATCAATACCATCCAATACCCGCTATAAAATAGTATATTGTTCAATGAGCGGTAATGTAAGTCATAACACACACAGATGAATTTTGCATCAAGTGTGTTATGACCATTACCGCGAATTGAACACTATACTTTATCTTCGACTTCTTCAGTAAAATTCAAATTACTCTGCATTTTCAAAATTGACAACAGTTGTCAAAAGCGATTTCTGTGGTCGAAAATAGAATCAATATCGAACCCATAGGAAACGTCAAAAATTCACGTTTTCCATTTGCAATTTTTGGAAAGGCAGACCTAAGAAAATGTAGAAATGGATGGCGACAACGTTACCGAGATGTCTGAAATAGAGTTCCCCATTGACCCGACTTGTTCATTAATTTCGTAAGCTACATTTTTCCTATTTGTATTAGAGTGAGTTATAGGCGTGAGTTATTATTACCTCACACTATTGGTTTATAGAGACTATTACAGATGAAAATCAGTTGAATCTATATATATATATATAAAAGAAAGATGTTGGTTACACCATTTATAACTCGAGATCGGATGGACTGTTTGTTATGAAACTTCATATATGGATTTGTCTACGGTCTGGTTATTATAAAATACAATAAAACTTTGGAAAATTCGATGAAAATTTCACTTATACAGGAAATGCTTTTCCTCCTTTTGAGTAAGGCCACTAGATGTCTCTGCAGTTACAGTTACGCTACCGCTTATTCATTTGATATTCTCGGCGTTAGATGGCGATATAAACAAATAGTGTGTACAGTGTCTATATTCCCTCTATAGTCACTGTGTACAGTGACTATATTCCCTCTATAGTCACTGTAATGGTGTGTATTTGAGTTGCCTATAACTCTGCGCTGTTGGGCAAAACCAAAATGTCTTAGCCTAGGAGTACAGATGTCTAAAATGATTAGATTTCGTTCTTACCACTTCAGATGGCGCTATTCACACATTATGACTGATGATTATTAGATATTTTTATAGTTTTATTTATTCCAAATAACCAAATCGTGAAGGTACTATATTTGACATTATCACAATTAAATGACGATGAATTTGCTGAGGCTTTCGCGGCCATCGATTGATGTCATCTGTTCTTTTTTCGAGCATTTCGGTCGTCGTGGTTTGAAATGGCCGAAAAAAGAACATATATGACATCAATTACCGTGTAATATTACATAGGGCTTATAGTACCATGAAAGGCTATTAACAGATCAAAAAGCGGTTGAATATCACAGTGAATATTTATCGAAATTTCAAGTAAATCGCATTTTGGCGATAAGTTTCAATCGTGAATTGTCCGTTCTCATCTTTCCTCATAATTTTTGAAACGTTTTTGAATTTCTGTTTGGGTAATAAATATATTTGCGGAAATAACTGAATCCAAAATTGCCATTATTAGTGATTGACGTATTATTTTTGTGTATCTGTTCTGTGTGATAGCTCATATCCATGGAAACATTTGACAGTTCAAAAATCAGAGTGGATTCGTGAAATCCACCGTAAGTATCATTAGGGCGGGACAAAGTTCGCCGGGCCGCGTATTGGCATTGTTTACTACGGTGCAACGCATACATGGTGTTGGAACGCGGTAAAGAATGGCTGAACCAAAGCTCTCTCTACCCAGACATATCTTACTACGGCTCAGCGCAGGGAGGTGTTCAGGCGGAGTAACTATTGTATTATGGATACGCGCCTAATCTCGGGTCATTGTTTACCGCATTCCAACTCAACTATGTTCAAATTTGTTTTCTTTCGCAATTTTGCAATCCGCGTTCATAACGATAACAATAATATGCCAAAAATAGTTTATTGAACCACATTGAAATAAAAAAAATATAGAAAATAATACATAAAAATAACGTAATACATAAAAATACTAATAGTACCTATAAATACAATGAGTATCGATGAAAACAATTATATTGAATGCAAAACTAACTGTGGTAGTAAGAAATAATCCTAGTGTGCATTTCCATGAGATTTTGCATTTGGTCTATCAAGATCAATATTTTTCTTTAAAGATCTTTGCCTTTAAGGATTTTTTGGCATTTCTTTGTTGGATGGCCTACCAGGTTGAATGCATTTTGCGCCGCATGATAAGCCACGTCTAATTCTTCTTCGGCTCACTGATGTTGGCTGAACAGAAATGTTCTTTTTTCGTGAGATATTTTCTGATGCAAGAATAAAATTTAATAAGTCGGATGGTGTAACAATTTTGTAAGTCTGATTAAATTTTTTCATTGCATCAACCATATCAACCGTTTTATTTTTGCAGGTTATTTTTGTAATGCGTTGTATGTTAGTTCTGTTGCAGCTGCGGGATGTTTTTCACCTAAATTTATTTCATTGGCATTATCGGCAGTGTTTATTGGTACCACAGAAAAATTATCCTGTTGGGTAAAACCATTGTTTTGTAGTAATTAGGAATTCATTTGCTATACCCACTTCAGTTGTCATGTCGTCATAAAATTCTGAGGATATGTTTTCTCCTAGGCCCTAGGGCTAATTTTGCTAATTCTTTTCCGTCGTTAGTGTTTATTTGCATACAAGTCCTAAAAGAGATAACATTTCTTCCTAAAAGTGATTCCATACTTATTTTTTATGGCGCAAAGATGCTTACAATACCTTCCACCCTGTCCAAAAGGCAAAAACTCAGTCGCAAAATGCAATATCTACATAATGCAGTATAAAACATGTGGTCATCTATCTCTGAAGAAACTAAAGAGGTATTTTCGTAAACAATAACCCGAGAATAGGCGCGTATTCATAATACAATAGTTAGGTACTACGTCTGAACACCATCCTGCGCTGAGACGTGGTAAGATATGTCTGGGTAGAGAAAGCATTGGTTCAGCCATTCTTTACCGCGTTCCAACACCATGTATGCGTTGCACCGTAGTAAACAATGCCAATACGCCGCCGGGCCAGCTTGTAATATATATATTATTCTATGGGAGTAGATAAAATCAGTAATGATCTTTTGTGATATTGATTAGGTACTCCTAGGTCTCCCGGGGAATTTTCAAGCTTCGAAACTTGATAATTGTACGAGTTCAGAGAAGCAGTTGTGTTCTGTGTAGGCTTTGTAACTGTGCCCTTACGCCACCTTAGACACAACCCTGTTAATTTTCGACGCAACAGTGAAATGGTGGCCCACTACCGAGACTAGACAATTTCTTTCGTAGCCTCGGGATTGAACTCGCGACTTTCCGCGCCAGAGTCAATCGCCTCAACCACTTGGCTACGGGCACATCGCAATCCATTCTCCGTAACTGTTGCTCCAGCCTCATTCTCGAAAAAGTAAAAACCAATAATCCCGCCGGTTCATAAACCGCACCAAACAGTCACAACTTGAGGATAGAGAGGCTTTTCAACAATAACTCTTGGGTTATGCGACAGGTTTGCTTGTTGATGAAGCCACCGAGGTGGAAATGGGCCCCATCACTCAAGATGATTTCTCGATGGGATTACGTATCATTTTCACGCATTTCAAGGACGCAATCAGCAAAGACACGACGAAATTGATGAACTGAACTTATGCCTTAAGACCCAAATCTTTAAGCAAAATACAGTGTAATGACGTTTGTGGGATGTCTCATTCCAAAGAAAGACGAGGAATGGACAAACCCAGATTTTCGTCAACACTTTCGGCTACAGCAGCAATATTCTCGGCTGTTATTGAGCGACCTGCACGGGTTTCATTCTTCACATCACTAACTTGTCCCAAGAGCTCAAATTTTTCCACCAATTTCTGTATTGGGGTTCGACAAGGTGCTTCACGACGACCCAAGAATGTTCGAGTATTACTAACAGCCTCTGCCGACTTCTCACTCGTGATTTATAGTGATTTTTAATGATTGCAATGCGTTGTTGAAGCGTGTATCGGTCCATTTTTATTAATGGCGTAGTTTCTACTTGTCAAATATCAAAAAATGACATCGACCCAAATAGCGTGCTATTCAAAATAACACCTCCTATTGGATAACCCTTTACAACTCAAATAAGAAATCTTCCATTTCTAAACAGAATGTTCCAAGTTCGACTGCCTATTTGCTTTCTTAATTGTTAGCGAACGAAATGAAACAACAGTGGAGTTCGCAGTGACTTTATCCTTCTATGACAATGACATAGAGGTCAGCTGTATAAAAGGAGAAACAATAAATGTATACAAAATATGCGACAGATATATGAGCAGAAAAAATATTTATACAAGAAATGTCAAGGGAATTAATATCAAATCATACTGCCCGTAAATGAGAATCATTTCCAGAGATACAGTAAAAAAGAATTGATTCAAATAGCTTAGACGCGTAGACATAGGCAAATAAAAAATTATATTTCAACGACCACATCACGATGCTACAATAATTCTAACAGAAAAATCAGGAAAAAATAATCTGTTAGGTGACAGCAATAAAATAACAGGAAAAGGAAACAATAAAAAGAAAAGAAAAAAAGATTCATATCGGTTATTTTACTGTCAAGACGTACCCAATTTATGTGAATTACGGAAAATCGCTTAATCTATACACTGGCGGATACAGGGGGGGGGGGGCATGGGAGGCCATGGCCCCCCCTAAGACTCGCAATTGGCAATAATCCCTTTATTAGTGGTCTTATAACGTTGGTAAAAAGTTTTTGCCCATTGATGGCCCCCCCTGAAAAAATTCATGGCCCCCCCTTGAAAATCTATATCTATATACAGAATCCATACAATGTGGACCATCATTTCGACGTCCGCTGGCAATCCGACGTCCGATATACGGACGTCGAATTGTCCTACTCAATTCTCAGTGTATTTTGACGTTATGGCACGTCCTGAGTCCGTAGGCCAATTTTTGCCGGTGACGTTAGTTACTCTCATCGTGTGCAAAATCGTATATTTCAGTTTAACCAACGCACGATCGCCCGCTGGCTACCACTTTTCGCGTATATGTTATATACCGGGTCCTGCAATAGTGCGTTAAGCTTCTATAGCTGCTAAACTAGACGTTTTAGGAATTCGGTTGAGAAGCATTCCCTTTGTACTTGCAATTCTGCATCTCAGAAAATTATTTTATAATATACAGGTGTTCCCAAATGAAATTTTTCCACAAATTAGTGATTTTTTAAATGGAACACCCCTTATATTTCTGCATATTTTCAATGCTCTTCAATACCTCTACCATGATTCAAAATATTAGGGATATTTTCGAAAAAAAATTCAACGAAAAAGTAGTTCGGTAAAAGCCCTTTACCGATTTCCAGAAGCGATAGAAACATGAATTTGATCAGGATTTCTGCAAACTCAAGAATTTGCCTAGTCATCGTTCCTAAATGATCAACCTCTCTTATACAGGGTGTCCGTTATCAATGTCCGAGTATGAAGAATTTCAAATAGTTTTTTCTCGATTTTTTCAAATGTAACACCCTGTATTTTTTTCCATGATGATGTACACAGTTTAAAACCTTACATGTTTTCAGAAGTAACCAAAGGGCTTTGGGTAGCGGCAGATACCCATTGCGGCCCCGGCTATGGTCAGATCTGTTCAGGAATGGCGATCCTGCCCGCGCAAGCTATTGTACATCTCTCATTCCAAACCGAGCGGTACAATTCCTCTACCTTATCCTTATCCAATCCAAATATCTCCTTTTTCCTTCCTCACCACTGACGTTTGGCAGCAGTGATGTCAGTAAACCCAGCTATCTTGACCTCATGATAGTACTGCGGTGTGGAAAGCAATGGAAAACTACCACACTATACCTTCCAAGTGCGCAAAATGAAGTCATATCAACGACAGGCCTCGGGTTCGTTTTGCGATCCGGCTGACAACCGGCGCCATTCAGCGTCCAGGGCGGATGGTGAGAAATGTGAGACTGGGTGTGTGGATGTTCAGTGTCAGGCACCACATAGAAAATCTGCTACTGATACAAATGAACGCCAAATGAGCATAAGATCAAAACAACGTCTAGCCACATGGAACGTGAGGGGACTTAATCAAACTGGAAAGCTCAACATTTTGCAACGCGAGCTGAAGCGATTGGGGGCATATCAGAGACACACTGGAAGGGGAGGGGTCATTTCACTTCAGATGAGTACACCGTTTACTTCGCGGGGTAAGCAGATCAAAGTAAACATGGTGTAGCTATTATGATATCTAATAAATTGAACAAAATGGTGAAAGGATACCAAACCATAAATGAAAGAATAATCACCCTAAAACTGAATACAACCCCTTGCCCTCTCAATATTGTCCAGGTGTACGCACCTACCACTGGTGCACAAGATGAACAAGCCTAATTCTCAAAAAACATTTTTGAAGATAAGCTTTTATAACAACACTCATCCGCCATTTTGAAGCCGCCATCTTGAATTCCTCGATTTTGAAGAATCGTAATTTCCGACCCAGAAAACCCTCATACATCAATTTTGAATGGAATATGATCATAATTACAAAACTCGTCCGCCATATTGTGGCCGCCATCTTGAGTTTCCCAGTTTTGACCAGTGTGTCATAATTTTCGAACCCAAATACCCCCAGATACTAATTTTGAATGGAATCGGATCATGATTACAAAACATCCGCCATTTTGGAGCCGCCATTTTGTTTTTTTCTATAAAAAATATTTCATGATGCATTGTCACCAGAATTAGGTACACCTGCAAAATTTCAAATCAATCGGACAATTAGAAGTGTGTCAAATTGCAAGATTTGATTACAGACAGACACACAGACAGACAGACAGACAGACACCGGGACAGGTGAAACTAAATAAAAGCTTATAAAAAGTAGAATAATTTTATAAGCTACTGGAAGAAACGATCAAGAAGTTTCCTTCCAATGAAATCACAATCATTTTGGGTGACATGAACGCCAAAATAGGAAGTACCGTAAATGATGATCATTTGGGAGAAGTGGTAGGAAAGTTTGGACTTGGCAGCAGAAATGAAAGAGGTGAGCGTCTTATCCAGTTTTGCTTGGAAAACAGCTTCACTATAAGCAATTCTACTTTTAAACAACACAAAAGACGTTTGTTCACGTGGGTCCCACCCAATGGATTATATAACAACCAAATTGACTATGTGCTGGTGAAATCAAGATGGCGTTCATCCATTCGGTCTGCCAAAACACTACCTTCAGCTGATTGCAACTCCGACCACCAGTTATTAGTTGCAGAATTAAGTATGAAATTTAAAACTAGTGCAAAAACCTCCTACAAAAAACTTCCTACAGTGGATCACGTGAACAACTTTCCTTCAGTTCTTTCAGAGGAGCTGAAGAGGAAAATACCATCTGATGACCATCTTGCTGTTGACGCACTGTGGAATAGACTCAAAAACACGATGATTAGGACAATCGAACGAAATGTGGCTAATAGACCAGCTAAAAAACAAGCCTGGAAAACTGATGAAACTCTGGCACTGGTGGAAGAAAGAAGGAAGTTGAAAGAGCAAGGCAATACTGGTGTATGTTATCGTCAACTCAGTTCAAAAATACAGGCTCAATGTAGAAGAGATAAAGATAAATACATTAGTGATCTTTGTATCGAAATAGAGGAGCACGCTGATAACAACAAGCCTGAAGATCTATATCGTTTCATAAGAACGTTAACGAACAAGTTTAAACCAAAAACTTGGGCGGTTAAAGATAAAAACGGAATACTTGTTACGGACCTGGAGAAGATAACCGATGTGTGGAGAAACTACTGCGAAGGACTCTACGCTGATGTTGACAATGCCCGACCTGTTATTAAAGTAGAACATCAAGAACCAAGTATTCTACGAGGAGAAATTGAGATGGCAATAAAAAAGAAGAAAAGTGGGAAGGCACCGGGCATAGACAAAATACCAGCTGATATTTTCAAAAAACTCGAGGATGTTGAGGTGATACATTCCCTTTGCAATAAAATATGGGTCACTCAAGAATGACCGAAAGAATGGACAACTTCAATCATAATACCACTTCATAAAAAAGGGTCTACTACTCTTTGCGCCAACTACCGTACGTTGGCTCTGATAACTCATGTGAGCAAAATTATGCTCTATATTGTCTATATCATACAAGCACGCCTATCGTATTTCATAGCTCCTGAAATAGCCCCTGAGCAAGCAGGGTTTGTGAAGGGCAGAGGGTGCAGAGAACAAATTTTGAATATCCGCAATATTGTAGCGGACGAAGTCCGCCTGAATACGTCTCTGGACTCTCTGATTCCGCGTACAGGAATTATTCTAGAAGCCTCCAGAAACTATCCGAGCGTTCTCGAACAGAGACGTATTAGGTATATAAAGACGCGCACGATGGGGACGGTCAGTTACTATCTGAATAGAGCCGAATCGAATTGTGAACCGCGAATTCCAAGTAGTGAATATAAATCAGCATTATTAGTCAGTGTGTAAATAAATCAGTATTAGTTATTGTACATAAATTAGTGTGATAAGTTAGTGGTATCTATATATATAAAAGAAAGATGTTGGTTACACCATTTATAACTCGAGATCGGATGGACTGTTTGTTATGAAACTTCATATATGGATTCGTCTACGGTTTGGTTATTATAAAATACAATAAAACTTTGAAAAGATCGATGAAAATTTCACTCATACAGGAAATGCTTTTCCTTCTTTTGAGTAAGGTCACTAGGTGTCGCTACAGTTACAGTTACGCTACAGCTTAGATTGCGTTAGATTACGATGTAAACATATAGTGTGTAATTTGGGTTGCCACCAACTCTGCGCTGTTGACCTAAACCAAAATGTTTTAGCGTAGGAGTGCAGATCTCTAAAATGATTAGATTTCGTTGAGATATGAGGGAAAATTCGTTCTTACCACTTCAAGTGGCGCTATTCACACATTATGACTGATTGTTCTATACTATACTTAACTGGTTATTAATTATTTTTACAGTTTTATTTATTCAAAACAAAATAAGGTAATCGCGAAGGGCTTATATTTGATATTATCACCATTAGATGGCGATGTACAGAACTTATAGTACCATGAAAGGCTATTACCAGATCAAGAAGCGAATGAATATCACATTAGATGTTCTGTGTATCACAGTGAATTTTAATCGAAGTGTCAAGTATATCGGATTTTGGCGATCGGTTTCAATCGTGAATTGTCCATTCTCATCTACTCTCATAATTTTTGAAATGTTTTCGAATTTCTGTTTGGGAATTAATATGTTTGCCATAATTAGTGATTACGTACATTTTTGTTTCTGTTCTGTGTGACAGCCCATATCCATGGGAACATGGAAATCTCGCTGCTCCACCAACTGAGATGTTTACCAATTATTTTAAGCTGAGCGCCAAAAGGCTAAGATGTTTAAAATAGTGGTGTGGGCACTAATTAGATTTTGATTAGCCAACATTGAGAATATTAGAAAAGTTTCGTTTTTTCCACTTCAGAAAGCGCTATTCACAAAATAAGTTCTAATTTCATTAGTTGGTTCAAATATTTGAATTCATTCTGGTGAACGTCAAGAAGTCAAGAAGGAAAATAAGAAAATGTCTTAGCGTATTTGTGAAGTGAAGTTATAGTACTATAGACAAAGTACTTCAATTCAAATTTTCAGCGTTATATTGGCAGAACTAAAGTGGTTTATACAGTGATCGTGTGATCAGAGGTAATTCATAATTGGAACTATTTCTCATCCATACAATTCGATCGGGATTTATATTTGCATTCGTGTTGTCATTCATTACAAGATAGGTACTGCAATGACAGAACTGTGAAGCATTTAAAACAAAATGTTATATGTTCAACAATTGGATACCACTTAAATGAGGAGAATTTTTTTCGTGCGAATAACAATATACTAAAATTATGTATATTTTGCCTGCTTGAAAAAATAGCAATGATTAGTTTATACAACGGTAGGTTTCACAAAGCGTAATCACCGGTGATCGGAGCTTGATCTAGCACCAAATAGATTTGACAGTTCAAAAATCAAAGAACCAAGGCGTTGATCTCCGATCACCGGTGATTACGATTTGTGAAATTCACCGTAAGTATCATTTAGGCGGAACAAAGTTCGCCGGGACAGCTAGTTGGAAATAAATTAGACGTTTAAATTCAGCAGACAATTTGTTTAAACCCCGAAAACGTTACATTGGTGTCAGGTGTGGGGTCAATTGAACTGCTGTGCTAAGTGAATTGTGGACTTCATTGTGGAATTTTTGAATGCCGATAACCAGATCGCAAAAAGAGAAAATGGACCAGGCGAGTATGGAATTCCTCAAGCAAGCCTTCGAACAAATGAGCTCGAAATTGGAAAATAAATTGGAAGAGAATTCTCGAGAAATGAGTTCAAAAATGGATACAATGGAAAATAAGGTGGTGAGTCAAATTGCAAGTACGTTGGATGAGAGAATGGAGGCTATCAAGGATGTAATAATAGATGAAGTCAATGAAAAATTTGAAGAAGTCAATGGAAAAATTGATAAGGTTGAAGAAAAATTTGAAGAAGTCAATGGAAAATTTGATAAAGTTGATGAAAAATTCGACAAAGTAGTTGATAAGGTCGACGAAAAAATTGAAGGAGTAGTGGATGAGGTGAACGGAAAATTTGAAGAAATATCAGGAATTATTGAACAACATGCCAAGTTGATAGAGTCCCTGAAGAGAACATCACATGGAAAAGAAACTCTAGCTTCACCATCCAATAACTTCGTGAAATCGGAAAACAACACAGAAAGTAGTAAAATGAAGATTAAACCTCCAACTTTTGACGGAAAAACACCTTGGTGCACGTACCAGAAGCAATTTGAAGCAGCAGCGACTGCCAATGGTTGGGGAGAGGAAGAGAAAGCGACAGCCTTGATTGTTGCACTGAGGGGAGATATGCATTGAATATTCTTCAGACTGTTCCTGCAAGCCTACAAGGTAATTACGAGGCTTTGACAACTAAACTCCAAATGAGATATGGTGATGCACACCTCCAACAAGTGTATCACGCACAGATCAAGAGTCGCCAGCAGAGGAGTGCGGAAACGTTGCAGGAATTTGAAGCCGATATAGCAAGGTTGGTGAGACTGGCATATCCTACAGCACCGGATAGCTTCCTGGAACAGCTCGCTATCCAGACCTTTGTTGATGGTCTGAGAGATATGGAAACCCAACAGACACTACGATTGGCCCGACCCAAGACTCTGGATGACGCCCTGGCCTTTGCATTAGAATTTGAAGCTGCCAAACAAGCTTCGCACAGGGGACATAGCAAGGTGAGGCGCACTGTGGATGATTCCTCGGTCAGCGATGAAATCATAGAAGAGGTACTACGCCGAGTTCGTCAAGAGCGACGGAATAGAGGACTAAGACCAAGATGTTGGAATTGCGGCGGAGAAGGACATATTCGGCGCTACTGTAAAGAACCAGCTAAACGTCAGGAACAGGAAAACTAAAACGGGTTGGTGAGAAGGGGCATAAACCGACCCGCCATGACAATGCCCCAGAAGTCATAATTCAGACCATCTCTTCAAGTATTTATGTCGACGATAAAGTTGATGGGCGGTCGGTTGAAATGTTAGTCGACACAGGCGCAACCCGGACCATAGTAAAGCCAGGAATAGTTGAAAGGAAGGGAAAAATACGACAAACAATGGTCCGTTTACGAACAGCTACTGGAGAGGACGTATCAACACATGGAAAGAAAAGGATTGTCCTGAGCATTGGAGACATAACTCTCGAACATGAGGTGCTGGTAGCAGATATCATGGAGGAAGTCATCTTGGGAATGGATGTCATCAAAGGATATGGCTTCCAGATGGATATGAGGAACGATGTCTTGAGAATTGGAAGTCTGGAAATTCCATTCTTGGGATGTGAAGGTGCATCAATTCGAGTCTTGCTCAGCGAAGATGTTGACCTAGGTGGCCAGGCAGAAACGATAGTGAAGGGGTACTTAGACAGAAACCTTCGGGATAGCGGTATAAGACTCATCGAACCAGCTAGGGAAAATAACCTAGGAAAAGGATTGCTACTCGGAAAAACCTTAGTGAGAGGCAGGAAGGAAGTTCCTGTGAGGATATTGAATACCAACATGTATCCGGTGACATTAAAGAAGGACACGATTCTAGGAGAAAGCTGCTCCGTGCTTTGTGTGACAGGAGACATTCGGGATGAACAGAACAAGGGTACCAGAAGGGGGAAGTGTTCGCAAAAATTACTTGAGATACTGACTTCTTCCTACATAGACCTTGAACCAGAACACATAAGCGAGGTAAAGAAATTGATAACTGAATACAGCGACGTTTTTGCTACGGATGATACTCGAATGGGAAGAACAAATGTTGTGAGACATTCAATCAACACTGATAAATCCGGT
The DNA here is from genome assembly GCA_951802165.1 of Adalia decempunctata. Taxonomy (NCBI): domain Eukaryota; kingdom Metazoa; phylum Arthropoda; class Insecta; order Coleoptera; family Coccinellidae; genus Adalia; species Adalia decempunctata. The sequence continues at coordinate 52,029,248 of OX637697.1, forward strand.
CCCATTCGCCAACACCCACGAAGACTTCCGATAGCAAAGAGGGAAGAAGCAGAGAATATTATCAAGGACATGCACCAACAAGGAATAATAGAGCCATCAGATAGTCCTTGGTCATCACCTGTGGTTCTAGTGAAAAAGAAAGATGGCAGCACCAGATTTTGTGTCGATTACCGTCGTCTGAACGAAGTCACTAAGAAGGATTGTTACCCCCTTCCAAGGATTGATGACACTTTGGACACTCTTTCTGGCTCAAGATGGTTCTCCACACTGGACTTGAAGAGCGGGTATTGGCAGGTGGAACTAGATCCCAAGGACAAAGAGAAAACAGCTTTCACCATTGGGACAGGACTGTAGCAGTTCACAGTAATGCCATTTGGTCTATGTAACGCACCTGCGACCTTCGAGCGATTAATGGAAACCATTCTTCGAGGATTATCTTGGAAGACGTGCCTGGTTTATTTGGATGATGTCATTGTTTTTGGTCGGACATTCGAAGAACACCTGAGAAATTTAAGAGACGTTCTGGAGAGGCTACGCACTGCAAATTTGAGACTCAGTCCGAAGAAGTGCCACATGTTCAGGAGAGAAGTGAAATATTTGGGGCATGTAGTATCTGAACATGGAATTAGTGCTGACCCAGACAAGGTCAAGGTCGTACAAGAATGGCCGATACCGCAAGACAGGCATCAAGTAAGAAGTTTCCTTGGATTGTGTACCTACTATAGGAAATTCGTTCTTGGGTTTGCCAATATTGCGAAGCCTTTGACGAGACTGACGGAAGATGGGAAGGATTTCAAATGGGATATGGAATGTGGGGATGCTTTCAATCGGCTGAAGCGAGCTCTAACAACGGCTCCTGTTCTGAGTTATCCCCAAGCCAGTGGAAAGTTCATCTTGGACACAGATGCGAGTAACATGGCCATAGGAGGCATATTGTCCCAAATTCAGAATGGCCAAGAAAAAGTAATAGGATATTTCAGCAAGGTCCTGTCAAAGCCCGAACGTAACTATTGCGTTACAAGAAGAGAGCTTCTCGCTGCAGTGAAGTCCATGGAACACTTCTATAAATATCTGTACGGCCGAGAATTCCTTCTCAGGACTGACCACGCCGCTCTAAAGTGGCTTCTACAATTCAAGAATCCAGAGGGTCAGGTTGCCAGATGGATAGAAAGATTGCAGGAATATAATTTTACTGTCGAACATCGTGCAGGAAAAACTCATGGTAACGCTGACGCATTATCGAGGAGACCATGTCCGTCAGATTGCAAGCACTGCAATAAGGTAGAAGAGAAAGAATTCTGCTTGAGAACGACCATCGTGGATACAGACTGGATGCCAGAATCCCTGAAGCGAGATCTAGAAAGTGAACCAGAATTGAAGATGCTGTTGGATTGGAAGACAAGCGGACAGAGACCAAGATGGGAGGAAGTGAGTCATCTGAATCCTAGGGTCAAGTCCTACTGGGCACAGTGGGATTCTATCATTTTGGAGGATGGACTGCTGAAGAGGTCCATCGAAAATGACGAAGGTACCGCAACAAGGAAACAGCTGATAAGGAGTCGAGTGAGAGAGGTTCTAGAGAAGTTACATGACGGAACTTTCGGTGGCCATTTCGGTATCAAAAAAACGCTAGAAAAGGTCAGAGAGCGTTTTTACTGGGTCAACTGCAAAGAAGATGTTGAAGACTGGTACCGGAAATGCAGATTATGTGCCTCATCGAATGGCCCGAGGGGAAGTCGTAGAGCTCCAATGAAGCAGTATAACGTGGGGAGTCCTCTGGAACGAGTTGCAATCGATATTGCAGGTCCATTCCCCGAAACCGAAGATGGGAATAAGTACATACTGGTTGCGATGGATTATTTCACCAAATGGGTTGAAGCTTATGCTATTCCAAATCAAGAGGCCTCGACAGTGGCGGATGTTCTGATTAAGGAGATGTTTAGCCGATTTGGTGTGCCTCTCGAACTTCATTCGGATCAAGGACGAAACTTCGAGTCTAGCCTGTTCCAGAATGTATGCCAATTACTCGGAATCAAAAAGACAAGGACAACTGCGCTCCACCCACAGTCAGATGGCATGGTCGAAAGAATGTATAGAACTGTGGGAAAATATCTGGCCAAAGTGGTCTCTGATCACCAAAGAGACTGGGACAGGTATCTCCATCTGTTCACTATGGTCTACAGGTCGTCAGTGCAAGAATCGACTGGAGAGACACCAGCCTGTATTATGTTCGGCCGAGAAATAAGGTTGCCTTGTGACCTGGAGTTTGGATGCAAGCCTGGAGCGGAGATAGCTGGTGAGGACTACGCGAGCCTCTTGAAGGGTAGGCTACATTACATCCATGAGAAGGTCAGACAGAACCTCCAAATAGCGAGTGACCGAATGAAGACTCGGTATGACAGCAAAGCTGCAGAAGGTGGTTTCAATGTGGGAGACCTTGTCTGGCTGTACAACCCCCAGAGGAAGAGAGGTTTATCACCTAAGCTGCAGAAGGATTGGGAAGGGCCATACAGAGTAGTGAAACGAATCAACGATTTAGTGTACCGTATCCAGAAACTACCCAGAGGCAAGAAACGTGTGGTCCATATAAATCGTCTAGGCAAATATGAGGCAGACTACGGAGAACATGACGAAACCCATCTGAGAAGAATGACTTTTCAGAAAGCGGAGCATGAGGAGATGAGTTTCGACCTATTCATGGCAAACTACGGTGGAACCGGAAAGGCAAGATTCGGAGTAACTATCGAGAAACAGCAAGATCTCTTCTCTGTATCTGAAGACTATTCACTAGCCCATTGTGTCTCGGAAGACCTGCGTATGTCGAGAGGAATAGCATTCGTCTTCCGGAAGAAATTTGGCCGTGTACCAGAGCTCCTGAAACAACATCCTCGTACTGGGAAAACGCTGAGGTTGGCTGATGGCCAGCGTTACCTCTTCTACCTGGTAACCAAGAGATTCTCCGACAACAAACCCAGCTACAAAAGTATGTGGGACACCCTGTTGCAGCTGAGAGACGAGCTCACCAAGTTGAAGGTGAAAAAGCTAGCTGTGCCAAAGTTGGTTTGTGGTCCAGATCAGCTCAACTGGAGAATCGTTCGAAGCATGCTTGAGGTCATTTTCCATAGGACGGGAATGAAGATACTGGTCTGCAGTTTCAACCCGAGCGGATATACGCCGAAGAAGAAGACAGTGGAGTGCTATTTCGGACGACAGGGGTGCTGCAGAAAAGGAGACGCCTGTAGATTCAGCCACACCATCCAGGGTGTTCGGGGACCGAACGTCTTAAGGAGGGGGCAGTGTAGCGGACGAAGTCCGCCTGAATACGTCTCTGGACTCTCTGATTCCGCGCACAGGAATTATTCTAGAAGCCTCCAGAAACTATCCGGGCGTTCTCGAACAGAGACGTATTAGGTATATAAAGACGCGCACGATGGGGACGGTCAGTTACTATCTGAATAGAGCCGAATCGAATTGTGAACCGCGAATTCCAAGTAGTGAATATAAATCAGCATTATTAGTCAGTGTGTAAATAAATCAGTATTAGTTATTGTACATAAATTAGTGTGATAAGTTAGTGGTATTGTAAATAAATTAGACGTTTAAATTCAGCAGACAATTTGTTTAAACCCCGAAAACGTTACAATATTATTTCAAAATCGAGAGAAGACTACATCCCAACGATTCTATGCTTTGTCGATTTTGAAAAGGCGTTTGACAACATAAGATGGTCGAAGTTATGGGTTATATTAAGGGAAATGGGAGTTCCTGCTCATTTGATAAGCCTTATTGCGAACTTGTACACCAACAGTACAGCAGTTGTCCGTATTGATAATATGCTTTCGGATGAATTCAAAATAGATAAAGGTGTACGACAGGGTTGCGTGCTGTCACCCATGCTTTATAATATACAGGGTGAGTCTTTGACTTGTACATATATTTTAACTGTAGATTCCTCTCATCAAACGAAACACTTTTTTCCTATACCATTTTTCAAAATTCGGTTTCGTTTGAAAGATACAGGGTGTCAAAAATCCATGAAATTAACACTATTCTTTCCATATATTCGAAACCGATAATCCGAATGAACTGAATTTTGGTTGATTGTTTACTCTATTCATGGTGCATATTCCTCAATTGAAACTTATTCCATATTCCTTCTAGTATAAGAGTTACAGCCTACTCGTCTCATGAATTCATGCAAAAATACTATAAAATCACTCGAAAAAGATAAACGGTTCATATTTTCGAAAGAATCAACCATTTTAGAAAATAAAAGTATTCCTATATTTTTTCAATAAAACGCGTCGTTTTCGAGTTATTCCTAATTGTATACGAACAAATTCGAGGAAAAAATCATGAATTTCATAAAAAAACTGAATGCAACCCTGAATTAAATATCATCGAATATTATGTATTCTCTGATCTTAACAAATTAACAACGTTGTCAATGTTTATCAACTTCGTCAAGACTAAAATCTACATGATGGAAAAACGTTCGATGTAATAATTGAATTCTGAGAAGCATGAAATGAAATTACACAGTCTATAAGCACAGTTTCTATTGAAAATTTATTGTTACCGGTCTTTCAGGAAAATATCTATCTCAACAATATTATCCTCTTGGAGATTTCAATCGACACTACACGGTCTGCACATCACAATCATCACCTGTTTGCTTTATTATCTGCAAGTAAATTTAGATAGATAATTAAGGTTATCCCGTTTAAGCGTCTTTCATTATCATAGACTGGCCTGCCTAAGGTTCGAGACACAGAAACAGAACAACCACAACACAACGGCCTGTCCCGCCTGTCTGCCTTGCGTGCCGGCTATATCGTAGCGCTATATCGGCAAGAATCAGAACTCGTTTTGCATCTCCAAAGACGCCTAGACGCCTTTAGCCGTTAGCGATTGTGATAGTTCATCCGCTAACGATAGGGGACGTACTGCTTTCTTGAGTTCGCATTGTTTGAAGAGAAAATCGGCAATCTGGCATCGTCTTCTCTAGAGTCTTCTGTGGAATATCATATCATAGAAGATGAGTTAGGTTAGGTCATTGACCTCGAATCATCTGACTTAGGTTGATGGAGTTAGAATAGGTTGGTGAGAAACCAATTTTCATGAGATCGTTCCAAAATATCGAGGAAAATATTAACCAATTATTAGTGTTTATAAACTAATCTTCAGGAAAATCGAAGAAGGAACTTATTTTGGTGGGAGAAATATGGCTTTTCAATTGCAGAAATAATCGAACAGTGTTTTTGTTAGGAAATATCGTTTTTGTTACATTCTTATTCGAATAAGGTTAGTGCTTGAGTATTTTCTAATTGTATCACCCAGAACATCTAATCACCTCAATTTCAATCGAAAAATATGAACTTTGAAGTGTTTCCAGAGAATGTATCCAGGCACGGACTCAGCACAATGTTTTTTTTCAAATGGCTATATCTTTTTAACAGAGCCGAATTCGGAAAAATGGAAAATGAAAAAAAGGTTTCCTTTGGCCTCAAGAATCTATAGTTAAAATATATGTACAAGTCAAAGACTCACCCTGTATACAGTGAATATGTGATGCGTATGGTGTTGAAGGGATGGAGTAGAGGTCTCTCGATCGGTGGTACCAGGTTCACTAATTTGAGATTCGCCGACACAGTGTTGATCACATCAACGATACAAGCCATGTAAGAACTTTTGAAGCGACTATCAGATATTGGTGAAGAATACGGCTTAAGGATAAACTATCAAAAATCAAAAATTATGATAATTGATCGTGGGAACTACAGCGAATTCCTAATACCTTCGCCAATTGCGAAACGGTAAGCTCATTTATCTACCTGGGAGCGACAATTCGTGATGATGGAGATACTGAACCTGAAATAAGGCGACGAATACAACTGGGAAGAGCTGCAATGATGCAACTATCAAAAATATGGAAGGATAGGAATATCACCAAGGCAACTAAGGTCAAACTCGTTCAGAATCTGGTGTTTTCAGTGTTCAATTATGCTTCCGAGACCTGGGTGGTGCGTCGAGCGGATAAAAGACGAATAGACGCTTTTGAGATGTGGTGTTGGCGTCGGATGTTGAAAATACCTTGGACTGCTCGAAGAACGAATGTATCCATCTTAAGAGAAATTGATGTGCCACAGAGACTATCAACGCTTGTGTACAAGCGGATTCTCAAATTTTATGGACACATAATGAGAGGCGACAACATCGAAAGCCTTCTAGTGCAAGGAAAAACTAAAGGCAAACGCAAGCGCGGCAGACCCCCTTCGCGTTGGACGGATACAATAACCCAGCTGCTTAATACAAGTATGGAATCTGCGAATAGGCTTACGCAAAACAGAAGGCAGTGGCAGAGAACCGTAGGACGAGTTATTGACCAGCTTAATGAGGACAGTTGATAACTTCAAATTGTCACCACACGTCGAACGACGTCCGGACTATGATGATGATGAACCAAAGGGCTATTTTCACTCCTGCGTCCAGAAGGTACGAAAAATGAAATCAGAACGGAAAATTTTATTCAAATATTGGATATAAAAACAAACGGGCGTTGAAAAAGACGAAGAAAAATCATCCCACCAGTATGGTTTATGCTGTCTAATCTGCTCCGCCTGACCCAAAGCTTGCACCGCTTTTAGGGAAACATTTCGAAAAAGCTTCAACAAATCCTATTCTGTTAAAAATATGCATATCATGTATTTGACAAAAAAGGAAGAAAAATGAATGGTGATTACAATGATGAAAAATAATTATATGCATTTCATTCGAAAATATGAAGTAAAATCGATTTGAAAGTGATGTTGATAGTCTTATTGTGGACACCCCATAAGCTGGAGATGCTTCATTATGAGTTTATCAGATACATCGCGTTCATTGATATAAATATCAACAACCGCCATGGATCCGACACGAACTTGCCAAATTCTCCATCCAGGGAACTAATGAAAGTTCCAACCTCATCGAAATGGGTAGAAGTCGACCTAGGTTTCGATCTTTTTTCTGATCTCTTCAGGACAACATAACCCTACTACGATGAAAATTGGAGTGGAACGGAGGTCCTCTTAAACAAAACTAGACGAAGTCTTGGGGTACAGTATACATCAAGGCGACATCTAGTTAAAAATCAGACCAACAATTCCCTCTCGAAGTCACCTGGACGAAGATAGATGGAAAACCTCTCTTTTGCTCTTTCGGCAGGAATCAGCTGAATGTCTTCAGATTCATTCAAGCAGGAGCGTGAGAATCGTTCGCATTTTATCGGCGTAAGCCAGTACATGACATAATCATAGAAAGAAATGCTATCTCCAAAAGGAATCATTGTAAACACATCGAGAGTTTATCAGATACATCGCGTTCATTGATATAAATATCAACAACCGCCATGGATCCGACACGAACTTTCTTTCTATGATTATGAGGTTGGAACTTTCATTAGTTCCCTGGATGAAGAATTTGGCAAGTTCGTGTCGGATCCATGGCGGTTGTTGATATTTATATCAATGAACGCGATGTATCTGATAAACTCTTGATGTGTTTACAATGATTACTTTTGGAGATAGCATTTCTTTATATGCTTTATCATAGCTGGCTAGGATACTTTGAAGTATTGTTTTTCAATCCATATGAAGCTGATATTGGTTTGTGCAAGGGTTCGTGAAATATAATTGGATAACATAGCCTCTACAAATATCATTTTTCTGTCAAAATGACCAATATTTCGAAAACTGTTGAATAAAAATATGTGAAAAATATACGAAATCATGGAGAAAGTTACAGAGAATTGTAAAACACTTGTGAATATTGGGTGTCCCATTTGAAAATCAAAGTCACCTTGTATTCCTCTTTTGTGGGACACCTGATATATTCGAAAATATTTTTAGGTTGTGCTATTCTTGGAGTATATCAAGTTTGCATTGAAAAATTTTGCCAAACTCAGACCGTTCCGCTTATATCGTCCGCTGCGGCAATAGAGGCACACTTTGTATATTGAGAAAGTGGCTATGCTAACTTTAAATAAAGCTATGAGCGCGACAATTTTTTTCTTTCACGACAAATTCTCGACAATTATTCGACAATTAAGGCAATAGATTTCATTAATTTTCTCGCTAGTGGCACTGCTAACTTTATGGACATATTATAATAATATGAAAATGATTCCGGATTGAGATGAAAGTTATCATTTTCTATAAATTCTACTACTTTTTTAGATCATTATGAAACGTTCAGAGGCGTGACAAAAATTTGAATGAATGAATTCTAATCCTGTGGTATGTGTTTCAAATAAATGTGGAAACACTTTCAGAGAGTAGCCTATAGGTGGTTGTTCTTACATGGGCACTGGAAATATGATAATCGGTATAAATAATCCAAAAGATGCTATAACATGTATGTATACCGGGTCCTGCAATAGTGCGTTAAGCTTCTTTAGCTGCTAAACCAGACGTTTCAGGAATTTAGTTGAAAAGCATTTCCTCTGTACTTGCAATTCTGCATCTCAGGAAATTATTTTATGATATACAGGGTGTTCCCAAATAAAATTATTCAACAAATTGGTGATTTTTTAAATGGAACACCCCCTATATTTTTGCATATTTTCAATGCTCTTCAATACCTCTACCATGATGCAAAATATTCGGGATATTTTTTCAACAGTACGGATCTTATTAAGAAAAACAGCAAAATTTCGACGAAACAGTAGTTCGGTAAAAGCCCTTTACCGATTTCCAGAAGCGATAGAAACATGAATTTGATCAGGATTTCTTTTTTTAACTCAAGAATTTGCCTAGTCATCGTTCCTAAATGATCAACCTCTCTTATACAGGGTGTCCGTTATCAATGTCCAAATATGAAGAACTTCAAATTGTTTTTTCTCGATTGTTTCGAATGTTACACACTATATTTTTTTCCATGATGATGTACACAGTTTAAAACCTTCGATTTTTTCAGAAGTAACCATAGGGCTATTTCTACTCCTGCGTCCAGCAGGTACGAAAAATGAAATCAGAACGGAAAATTTTATTCAAATACTAGCTGGCCCGGCGAACTTTGTTCCGCCTAAATGATACTTGCGGTGGATTTCACAAATCGTAATCACCGGTGATCGGAGATCAACTCCTTGGTTCTCTGATTTTTGAACTGTCAAATGTTTCCATGGATATGAGCTATCACACAGAACAGATACACAAAAATAATATGTCAATCACTAATAATGGCAATTTTGGATTCAGTTATTTCCGCAAATATATTTATTACCGATCTATGAGTCGTGGGATCGGACTAGGTTGGAAATGAGACACTATTTCATTCTTTTGAGCGACGTTTCGCAACTAATTTGTTGCTTTTTCAAGCTCTATAATAAAAAACACATATGGTTCAACAACATAGTAGAAACATTATAAGCATTTCAAAATTCATTTTATTACCTCGGAAGCAGTTAATGTCCTGTCAATTCTTCCATATAAAATCATAAATTCGAAGGTTGCAACTAATTAAAATTCAAATTCAAGAGGTGACGGATGTAAACAAACAAATCGGTACGTGTCGCAGGCAAACATATGAATGGAAAACCTGGTGTCTGGTCCACAGATAATTAACAACTAGAGAAGACCGGACATCACTACCTCCGTGCAACAAATGGACAAATCACACATAATATATAAAATCTGAAAAGTAAAATAAGACAAACAGTGTAAAACAGAATAAAAATCGTTGATCACAGTCAGAGAACCAACAAATGAACACAAAAAAACACAAAAAACGCTGTCACACAATATTCAGGTTCTTGTTTCTAGAATAAAGGTCAAGAATGTTATTATATATGCTGCTCAAACCCAAACAATCCGTTCTTAAATTTATGTTATTCGTTAAATGAATCTGTATCATTTCACCTACATTTCGCTTGAACCAATTGGCTTCCCGACCTAAAATAGTTGTTTCCTCAAACTTGAAGTTATGTCCAGTTTCGAAATGATGTGAAGCCAATGCTGTTTTATTCAATTTATTATAATTTTGATTTTTACAATCGTTCTTATGTTGTGCTACTCGCAATCTCAGGTACTGTTTAGTCTGTCCCACGTATGATTTTTCGCAAGAGCATGGTATTTTATATATCACATTCGATTGATCACTGGATGGTATTGGATCTTTCAATTTCGTGAAGAGATAGTTAGTGGTCTTTACACTGCAGTATGCTAATTTGACTTCGTCATTGAATACTCGGTTAATTTTTTGTGAGAGACCCTGTATGAACGGAAATCTGAAATACCTAATTTCCGATGGTGTTCTTAAACGGTTTGTACGTCTTTGTTCCGTGAAAAAAGAGGATATACATTGGTTCAGCGAAACGTCGCTCAAAGGAATGAAATAGTGTCTCATTTCCAACCTATTCCGATCCCACGACTCATAGATCAGTATAATAGAAAGGAATACGATAAGGAACTCAATTGTATATTTATTACCCAAACAGAAATTCAAAAACATTTTAAAAATTATGAGAAAAGATGAGAATGGACATCTCACGATTGGAACTCATCGCCAAAATCCGATTTACTTGAAATTTCGATAAAAATTCACTGTGATATTCACCCGTTTGTGGATCTGTTAATAGCCTTTCATGGTACTATAAGCCCTATGTAAATTACACACTACACAGTAATTGATGTCATATGTTCTTTTTTCGACCATTTCAAACCACGACGACCGAAATGCTCGAAAAAAGAACAGATGACATCAATGGATGGCCGCGAAAGTCTCAACAAATTCATCGCCATTTAATTGTGAGAATGTCAAATATAGAACCCTCATTTGGAATAAATAAGACTATAAAAATAACTAATAATCATCAGTCATAATGTGTGAATAGCGCCATCTGAAGTGGTAAAAATGAAACTTTTCTCATATCTCAACGAAATCTAATCATTTTAGACACATGTACTCCTACGCTAAGACATTTTGGTTTTGCCCAACAGCGCAGAGTTGTAGGCAACTCAAATTACACACTATTACAGTGACTATAGAGGGAATATAGTCACTGTACAGGGTGGGCAAAATTGGTGCTACATGAACTAAAACTTTTTGTTATAACTCAGCAAATAAACCTCTTAGAAAAAATCAGAGTACGCCACTGGATTGCTACCAGAAAAGTTCCTGTATAATGTTTTTATTTCAACATCCTAGCATAAACAGAAACGGAGATAATGACCAAAGTTGAAAGTGCCCAAATTGCAATTTCGGCCTATGACTCGGAAACGAAAGAAGATAGAGGAATGCAGTTGATGGCATTAACAGTTTCTCGAAGAAAGAGGACTATAAGGTGCCATTCATTTTTCTCTATCTCCTCGGGTTAAAAAGTTTTAGTTCATGTAGCACCTTGTACAGGGTGGGCAAAATTGGTGCTACATGAACTAAAACTTTTTAACCCGAGGAGATAGAGAAAAATGAATGGCACCTTATAGTCCTCTTTCTTCGAGAAACTGTTAATGCCATCAACTGCATTCCTCTATCTTCTTTCGTTTTCGAGTTATAGGCCGAAATTTCAATTTGGGCAATTTCAACTTTGGTCATTATCTCCGTTTCTGTTCATGCTAGGATGTTGAAATAAAAACATTATACAGGCACTTTTCTGATAGCAATCCAGTGGCGTACACTGATTTTTTCTAAGAGGTTTATTTGCTGAGTTATAACAAAAAGTCTTAGTTCATGTAGCACCAATTTTGCCCACCTTGTACACACTATTTGTTTATATCGATCAAAGCGATCCGATCGTTGAATGTCCCACTAACCCTCGTCAGCATGGCTGGAGTAATGCTTCGAAAAGCAGTCACAATCCTCTCTCGCATATTGGAAGCTGTTGATGGAACTTCATCATACATTATTCCCTTCATGTATCCCCACGAAAAAAAAATTTTGGTGAGATCCGGTGATCTAGCAGGCCATCTTGTCGGTCCATCTATTTGGAAACTGTTGGTCCCGTAAATCCCTCACAGGACGAGAATAATGAGCGGGTGCTCATGCTGAAACCAGATTTCATTCCATCTAAATTTTCTCGAAAAAATGAGGACCTATCACATGATTGCCGATTTCTGCTCCCCAGACATTCAATGACCACCTGTGTTGATTGTTCTATTTCCCTCATAATTCTTGGATTTTCTACACAGTAATAATGAAAATTGTGCCTATTGACGGCTCCGGAATTGTGGAAGGTTGCTTCATCACTGAATAAAACAAATTCAAAAAATGTAGGGTTCTGTTCAATTTGAAAATTGCCCAGTTACAGACGGTTTTCAAAATCGCTATCGGTAAGCGCCTGATGCATCTGAATGTTGAAGGCATGATACTTATTTTTTTTTGAGGATTCCTTGAACTGAACGCTCACTTATACTACAGGCTACACCAAGCTCCCTTTGGCTTGTGGGTGGATTTTCAGTTACATGCAGTGAAGCCTCGAGCTCCTTGTCCTCGTTAGTGGCTGATTGTTTCCTCTCTTCTTTTTTATACTTGACATCCCCTGTCTCTACAAATCTGTTTAAAATCCTCCAAAAACTCGATTCATGTGGATGTCTTCATTCGGGATGTTCGTCAGCATAGGATCTACTGGCTAATAAACAGTTTCTGTGGCACTGCCCCAACATGAAAATCATATCAACCATTTCATCTTTACCATAATTCATCTCAATTTATTGTATTCGGAAATAACTTTGAGCTCTGAATAACAATATTTTGATCAATAATAATAATCGATGTACAGTTTCTGTGGCACTGCTGCGACATGAAAATTATATAAACCATTTCATGAATAATTTTTTTGGATGCCGATAAAACTCTGTAATCGTTAGAATACACATGTAACCAATAATACCTATGTATGTGTTACTTATTCGGACAAACATTATCATTTTCATGTTGAACTTCAAGGATTATGATTTTGGAAGGGTTTTGAAGTTTTTCAAAAATTGGTCATTCAGTTTGGTTTCATTGTGTGACTCATTTGAAATATCCGTTAGTTATTATGTTCATTATTCCTGAAATTTTAGGTAGAAATGTCATTTTTCGTGTCTGCTGGACACAGGAGTGAAAATAATACTAAGGTTACTTCTGAAAAAATGTAAGGTTTTAAACTGTGTACATCATCATGGAAAACAAGCATAATTCTAAAAAAAGTTTTTTAAGACAAGCTTTTATAACAATACTCATCCGCCATTTTAAAGCCGCCATCTTGAATTCCTCAATTTTGAAGAATCGTAATTTCCGACCCAGAAAACCCCCATATACCAATTTTGAATAGAATAGGATCATAATTACAAAACCCGTCCGACCTATTGTGGCCGCCATCTTGAATTTCCCAATATTGACAAAAATATCATCATTTTCGAACCCAAATATCCCCAGATACCAATTTTGAATGAAATCGGATCATAATTACAAAACTCATCCGTCATTTTGGAGCCGCCATTCTGTTTTTTTCTATGAAAAATATTTCATGATGCATTGTCACCAGAATTATGTACACCTGCAAAATTTCAAATCAATCGGACGATTAGAAGTGTGTCATATTAAACTTGCAAGATTTGATTAGAGACAGACACCGGGACAGGTGAAACTGAATAAAAGCTTGTAAAAATACAGGGTGTTATATTTGAAAAAATCGAGAAAAAACAATTTGAAATCCTTCATATTTGGACATTGACAACGGACACCCTGTATAAAAAAGGTTGATCATTTATGAACGATGACTAGGCAAACTCTTAAGTTAAAAGAAATTCTGATCAAATTCATGTTTCTATCGCTTCTGGAAATCGGTAGAGGGCTTTCACCGAATTAATGTTTCGTAGAAATTTTGCAGTTTTTTCTGAATAAGATCCGTACCATTGGAAAAATATCCCTAATATTTTGCTTCATGATAGAGGTATTGAAGAGCATTCAAAATATGCGAAAATATATGGGGTGTTCCATTTAAAAAATCACTCATTTGTTCAATAATTTTATTTGGGAACACCCTGTATATTAGAAAATAATTTCCTGAGATGCAGAATTGAAATTACAAAGGAAATGCTTTTCAACTAGATTGCTAAAACCTCTGGTTTGGCAGCTATGAAAGCCTAACGCACTATTGCAGGACCCTGTACATCTTCTGTATTTCATATTGGGAGCATTTAAGGACATGAAGTTTAGCAAAATAGTCTTATAATAATTCTTATACAGTGCGATTAATGGACGTCCGTTATACTTTGTTATCTTAAAAAAAAACTGTTTTGAATGCGCGACCTGTGACCTCGCTTCTCGATGTTTGGTGCTGCATTCGTGAATACTCACTTACCTATGAAAATCGTCTATCCAAATATGGCCGTGTGATAAACTTTAGAAAAGAAAGGGGATCATAGCATGTAGATTTACTAATTGACTTCGTGTTCATTACACCCAAACTACAGGGTGTCCCAAGTTCGAGTGCCTATTAGACGTTTCTGAAGAACTGGACATATTTGAAATATGAAAATTGGCATGATATTGATTCAGAAAATCTCAAATAACTTTCGTTTTGAAAATTGTTGATCTGCTATATAAATCATTTTCAGTCAATTTTAGGCATATTGATCAAAAATAACGAATAATAAGTGTGTAGGGATGAAATCCATCACAGAAATTGGGCATAATAGACCTTCAGGTCGCAGTGCACTGTAACCCCTCTAACTATAACTCTATAACTATGACAGAAATCGAAATGAAGCACTTGACACGATGACCGTCGATAAAAGCAAAGAACACGGATCAATGATTCTCTAAATTTATTTAGATTATTCAATTATTGAAGCAATATCGATATTCAGCAATATACAGGATGTTCCAAGTTCAAGTGCCTATCAGACGTTTCTGGGGATCTGGAAATATTTTGAATCAGAAAATTATGATTGTGGTATCTTTTGAAATTCCCTACTGAGCTTAAATATTTTTGGATCGTGAGCACTCCCGGTTATACAAGGAGTTGAAATAACTTTGTTCGAAATTTCTTTTTTTTTCAATTTTTTCGTTTCGGTTATGATTGAGTATTTGATGCTGAATACGAGTATATATTGAAGCCATTGAAATATCGAAAAAAGCGAGAATAAAAGTCAATGATTCGTAGTTATTATTATGTTAATTTCTATTATTCTCAACATCCTGAGCGTAGACCGTTCTCCTTACATCAAAGCAGTGCACTGTCGAAAGGAAATATAATCATAGGGTGTTTCAAATTTTGGGTGTCGGAAACTGTGATCGAAAATTGCTATAACTTCTGTTTTTCAAAGTTGAACCCTATTTTTTATGATTGCATTGAATTCTGCGAAGAAAAACAGGGAAAAGATGTTCTCGCTCCTAAATTCAGTAATTTCTGAGTTTATTTTTCACTGAAGTGATATATTTATTTTTCTTCCAGAATCCAACGCAATCATAAAAACTTTTTTAATTGGAAATGAAACAGGACCACTCACGTGCAAATTGGCCACATTCGTTGAGAACGCCGAGGCAGGTTTTTGTTTGGAGGGGAACACTTTTGCGCATAATTCATTAGTGAAATAGCCACCCCCTGAAGTGAATGGCTCCAACCCTGTGTAATACCTCATATGAAAGCTCATGACGTCAGCTTTTCGTTTTGATACTTTTTTCGAGTATTGGATTGAATTTGACTCAGAAAAAAATGTTTATAATATTATGTATTTCCTGATCCGCGATAAGACATCGACATTTTCTTGAAATTTGAATTATTTCTTCAACTATTTTCTTAGAAATTGTTTTCAAGAATTGAGTATCTATCCCTCTCGAATTTTCAATAGGGATTGCCCATGTGATATATAATTTGAGATCAATTGTACAAAGAAATCAAGTGATGAGCTTTCCATTGATGTAACATGGACAATCCTCTCTATTAAAAATTCAAGAGGGGTAGCCAACCCGCTTAGGGGTGGCTATTTCTTTTCTAAACGGCAATTTCTGAGAACCCATTGTTTTCAAAAAAATAATAATCACAATTTCAAGAAAATATTCATGGCTTATCACCAATCAGAAAATCGATAGTAAAAGTGTATATCCTTGTAAGTCTGAAAAAAAAATTGAAAGAAATAAGACACAAATCATTTGCCATTATAAATAATGACAAATGAAATGTGAATACGAACTAGGTCTCCGATACTGTTCACCCTACCAGACCGAATGGTCCAACGTCAACTGAGAATCGCACCGACTGCAGTTTCGTCCTATTAGGACTCATCAGGGTGGAATATCCCCCACATTTCATTTGTCATTATTTATAATGGCAAATGATTTGTGTCTTATTTCTTTCAATTGAATAGGTAGCTGACTTCTCAGCTGATGATCTCATATCATCATTTTTCCATGAAAAAAAAATGTTTCATGTTACGATAAAAAAGTACTAGTTCTGGAGGCTTTACCCCTTTCTGTCTCTCTTATGGATGGAAATTTATCTTGAGAGCAAGCTCATGGAACGGGAATCCTATTCGTAAAGACTTCACCTGATGGATTTACGGCTCAAATACTACCCAAAGATCCCAAATCCTTATAATCTCAAAAATTGACTTACGAGGTTTTACACATTTACCTACTATCGAAATATTTTCATGAACTCAATATAATTATTAACATCCATCAATTAATCAAATTTGATCCGATTTTCGACATAAGCTTTCATAAGAGTTATTCCACATCCTATCTTCCCTATTCAAAATTTGAGGTTCGGGGCTGCCCCGACAGAATTCATTGATTCAATCATTTCACCAAGTTAACGTTTCAGGAGAAAAGTCCAAAATTATTGTTTTTAAATTGGGAGGGAGAACTCGGCTACAATATTAATTGAATTAAAGGAGTGGATTATTTAAAATTAGAAATTCGAATTCTTTTGGATTTGCATTGTTCGGAATAAAATTGATGTAGGTAATGAGTTGAGGTAATAAATTTATTTTAATACTTCACCATGCTTCAAATAATAGTAGTACATCATTCAATTAATAGAAATCCAATAAGATATTCAAAAGGGTCAGCAAATCACTCATTTGAATCTTTGTGGGGTTTTTACAAAAACACAAAGAATCTATAGAGGCACTTGTATAGATTTTTACTCAATTTTATTAATAAAAAAATATCGTTTGACTTTTTATGTCATTATTTTTTTAATGACATTCATAATTATTTATATATCAATATGTGAATTTTCACCGAATGGAATTTAGTGTGATACTGAGATATAATTTTATTTGTTTATCCAAAAAAACAATCTAACCATTCAAGAATATTTCAAAATTTGACGAAGTTGCCTCCCTACATTCTGTTTTGTTTTCGCACAAATTAATTAGATTCTTATTCACCAGATCTTGAATAAGTGAATTCAGGTCCGACTATACGAGTAGTATATACAGGGTCTTTCACGAGGAACCTCACCCATATTTATACGGGAAACTACTGAACGTATTTTCATGAAATTCAGCACTTATAAGTATTTCACGATGCTGATGAAATCTAAAATATTTTCAAGGCAAGAGCACCTCCGGTTTTTCCGGAAATGACGTCAACTTCCGTTTTTCAAATTAGAACACCATTTTATTATTGCAGAAATAGATTCCTTAGAAAATTTCAAGTTATTTTGATGTAACATTTTTCAGTTTTGGTTGGAAAATTCTCTCTGAGCGGGAAAATTCGATAAAAAAATCGAAAATAGAGCTCCGCTGAATAAAGAATAACTTCGAGGTTTTTGGATGGAAAATTATCATTTTTGGGATTTTTCAAGATGTAAGATTGATGTATCCACTTTAAAAATCGAAATCGCGATTCATGATACAGGGGGTGAAAAAATCGCTTTCAAAGTTAGGGATGACAAAATCGTGAAAAATCAATTTTTTCAAATTAGAACCCCATTTTTTTATGGCAGATATTGAATCTACGTTAAAAAATAATGTGAGTGTATGTATCACACCCTTGCCCTAAAGTGGATATTTTCTGAGTTATTCACAAAAAACTGTTTTTTGTCTTGAATTTTCAGCCAGCCAATTCTTTTCCCTTCACGCCAAAAAGATGAAATTTTCAGGAACTGTTACTTAAACCATGTTTTAGATTTTACTACCCTAATATGCAAGAGAAAAAAGTTACAGGTTGTTCCTAAATAGATGGCGAATTTGGATTCGAATTTGTATCAGAAACCTCTTTATTTCAACTAATCGGCCATCGGTTTTCTCTCCAGTGATAAATAAATAATTCCTTATGAACCATATGCAAAAACTTACCATATTTTACATTCTTTTTTTTTAATGATACATACTTATCATTAATTACATGCCAAATTCCTCTTTATTCAGTAGCATTTTGTGTTTACTATTAATTTGGTGATAATTCGTATTAAGTTATAAAATCGATCACTATGCCTAATTTTACCAATGAAGATTATTTAAATCTCATTCTACTTCATGAAGAATGTAATAAAGTTGTAGATAGAACGATTCGACTGTTCATTGAGAGGTTTCCTGACCGACCCAGACCAACGAGAGATACCATTAACAGAACCATGACAAACTTGAGAAATGTCGGATCTTTCGTTAAGGAAACTATACACAGAGAAAAAAGTGTAGTAGAAGATGAGAACAACGAAATTACAGTTCTTGCATATTTCCGTGTGAATCCTCAAAATTCTCTCAAAGATGCCGAGATTGATCTGGAATTATCTCAATCGAGTGTTTGGAGAATATTAAAAAAACATGAAATGCACCCATATAAATTCAATAGGGTACAGCATTTGGAGGAAACTGATTTCGTCAGGGTGTAAGATACGTGATGCGACAAACACAGCCTCTCCGTATTAACGTCAACCTCACCTGCTCGTGGTGCACCCTGCTTTTACTGACGAGGCTCTGGCGACCGAAAGATTGCCGGAATAAGCAATCAAACTCTGAAGGCCAACGGCTTCGGGCGGACGAGCTAACAGAGCGGGGCCCTGGAGTCGGGAAACCGGCTCCAAAGGCGGAAGAACTACAGAATGCGGTCAACGGCATAAGGATGAGGAAGACTGTTTGGACCCAGACACCTCATTAAAGATCCAGAATGGATAACGTCCTAGTAAAATCATCATGGCTCAGCTTGCAGTTAAATTATCATCCGGAGTAAGTCCCTCAATCGGATCTCCGGGAGGGACAGCCACAAGCAAAGACATGAAAAACAAAACAGTCAATATCATGACATGGAACTGTATCAGGAGGGGAAACTGCAAAATGCCATCAAAGAGATGGACAGGATGAAGGTAGATGTCCCCGGCATCAGCGAGATGAGATGGGCAGACTCAGGGGACCTCCAGGCAGAAGAACACAGAGTCTTCTACTCAGGAAGAACGGACGGAAAACATGAGCACGGAGTGGGCATGATCCTATCAAAAGGAATGTCAAAAAGCATTTCCAGCTTTACACCTATATCACCCCGGGTAATGCTAGTACAATTGAAAGGAAGCCCAATTGATATTAACATCCTACAAGTATATGCTCCAACGACAGACAAAAGTGACGAAGAAGTGGCGGAATTCTATAACAGCATAGAGACAGTCTTGAAAAAACTAAAGAAACAAGATGCAACAATCATAATGGGAGACTTCAACGCAAAACTAGGCGAAGGCAAAACATCGGACTCAGTGGGGCCGTTTGGACTCGGTGAGAGAAACACCAGGGGCGACGACCTGGAGAATTTTGCCGTGATAAATAATCTAGCAATCATGAATACATGGTTTAAACAACCACCCAGAAGACTATACACGTGGAAGTCGCCAATGGACCAACCTGAAAAAATAGTCAGAAATCAGATAGATTACATACTTGTCAACAAACGTTTCAGGAACAGCTGTATGACATCGAGGACATACCCAGGAGCTGATATCAACTCAGACCATGTACCACTCATGGGAACCTTCAAAATCAGATTGAAAAGAGCAAGCCTGAAAAGAAAACCAAGATACGATCTAAGAAAACTCAAGAACCCAAACATCAAAGAAGAGGTAAAACGAGAGCTTAACGAAAAGATCGCCGCCGGGCAGAACAACTCGAGCCCTGAAAGAGAAATGAACGAACTGAAATTTCATGTACAAAGACTGAAAGAGAAATACCTGAAACCGGACAAAACGAAACGGAAACCTTGGATGACGGCAGAAATATTACAACTCATGGAAGAGAGACGTTTGTGCAAGGGAAATAATACTAAATACAAAGACAAGCACAAAGAAGTGAGGAGAAAGATAAGAGAAGCGAAGGAAAGAGAACATAAAGAAAAATGCGAAGAGAAAGAGTACTACGACAACAAGTACGACAGTTTCAATGTTCACAAGAAAGTCAGAGAAGTCACAGGGAAGAGAAAGAATAACGGCGGTAAACTGATGGATGAAGAGGGAAACCTGATGATAACAACAGAAGAGAGAAAAGACGCGTGGAAGAAATACGTGGAAAAACTATTTGAAGACGAAAGAAATGAGCCAACACCAAGCACTACAGAGGCAGAGGGAGACGATATCCTGGAAGAAGAAACACAAGCAGCCATAGACCAAATCAAGGGTGATAAAGCAGCGGGGCCGGACGAAGTTGAGGCAGAATTCCTGAAACTATTCGATGAAAATAACATCAAACAGCTGACAAAGAGCTTCAATAGGATATACAGGACGGGAAACATCCCCCGAGAATGGCTGAAGTCAGAGTTTATAACGTTACCCAAGAAACAAAATGCAAAACAATGCGGGGACTACAGAACCATCAGTCTGATGAGCCATGTATTGAAGGTATTTCTGAAAATCGTCCACAAAAGAATATACAAACGCTGCGAGGAACAAATAGCACCAACCCAGTTTGGATTTATCAATGCTGTAGGAACACGAGAGGCACTATTCAGCGTTCAAGTGCTGTTTCAGAGGTGCAGAGATGTTAAGAAGGACATATTTGTATGTTTAATTGACTACCAAAGAGCTTTTGATCGTGTGAAACACGATAAAATGGTGGAAATCCTGAGAAAAATCGGAATTGAGGAAAGAGACCTGCGAATTATCATCAACTTGTATTGGAACCAATCAGCAGTGCTGCGCGTGGACGGAGAACACACAGAAGCCGTCAAAATACTAAGAGGGGTACGTCAGGGCTGCATTTTGTCACCAACAATCTTTAATCTTTACTCAGAGTTCATATTCCGAGAGTCCCTAGACGAAATGGAAGAGGGAATCCTCATAAATGGAGTCAGACTTAACAACATACGATACGCTGATGACACGATCGTTTTTGCAGACAGCATAGAAGCACTACAAGCGCTTATGAACAAAATAGTAGATGTGAGCAAGCAATACGGACTAGACATCAACACGGCGAAAACGAAGCTTATGATCATAAGTAAAACTAACATTACCGGTGCGCGCCTCACTATCAACCAGACAAACATAGAACGAGTCACCCAATATACTTACCTAGGAACCATAATCAATGAAGATTGGGACAACACACAGGAAATTAAATGTAGAATAGGTAAAGCCAGAAGCGCATTCAATCAAATGAGCGGACTATTCAAAAGTCGCAATCTCAGCCTCAAGATCAAGCTGAGACTTTTAAAGTGCTATGTATTCTCTGTGTTGCTGTACGGAGAAGAAACCTGGACCTTAAAAGACGAAACAGAGAAGAGACTAGAAGCCTTCGAAATGTGGCTCTACCGACGTATCCTGAAAATATCCTGGACTGAAAGAGTGACTAACGCAGAAGTCCTGAGAAGAATGAAGACCAGCCCTCAATTCCCGAACATAGTGAAAGTCCGCAAACTGGAATATCTAGGACACATAATGAGGAATTCAGAACGGTACGACCTTCTCCAACAGATCTTGCAAGGAAAGATCAACAGCAAGCGGGGCCCGGGCAGGCGCAGGATATCCTGGCTTGGGAACCTCAGACAATGGTTCAACATGTCGTCAGCAGGACTGTTCCGAGCAGCTACCAACAAAATAAGAATTGCTATGATAATCGACAACGTTCGAAATCGGACGGGCACCTGAAGAAGAAGAAGATTTCGTCAGGAGAACAGAGTTTGGCGAAGCTATGATGATTCGATTTCAAGAGAATGAAAACTTTTTGGACTGTATAATTTGGACAGATGAATCTAAATTCACAAAGAATGGTTCTTTCAATAGGCATAACAGTCATTATTGGGATGAAGAGAACAACCACCACTTCAGACAATGGAACTTTCAAGAGACCTGGAGTTTCAATGTTTTTTGCGCCATCAAAAATAATGCAATTCTCGATGTTCACATTTATGATGGGACTTTAGCTGGTAAGATAAAACACTACACATGTTTGCATTATTTAAAGAATGTTCTCCCTTAGGAGATAGATATTCTGACATATTGACTCAAATAATTGAGCCGCTAGTACAGAACCATAATGACTTATGGTATCAACAAGATGGCGCGCCTCCACACAATTCACTCAATGTGTCAAATATCCTCTACAGGCTATTTGAAGATCGATGGTTGGCGAACAATGGTCCACATCTTTGGCCACCACGTTCTCCCGATTTAACTCCTTTAGACTATTATGTTTGGGGTAGGATAAAAAAATATTGTCTACTCAACTCCCCTGACTGATAAAGAGGACTGCATAGAACGAGTCAGAAATGCGTTCAGGTTTGTTTAGATTTTTAGATTCATAGTTTTGAAACTCAATTTGGTTTTTAAACACTTTTGCAGATCTCTTCCTCCCGATGAAATAAGAAGAGCAACGCACGAAGCATTCCTGAGACGTATAAATAAATGTCTAGAAATTAACGGTCAAAACTTTGAGCATGTTCTCTAGTTATAACTGCGAGAGTTTGCCATGGTTCTACTAATAGTAACTTGAAGTCGGTTTCAAGAAGGGGTGAAAAATCTACAGCATGGTTCAAATAACAGTTCCTGAAAATTTCATCTTTTTGGCGTGAAGGGAAAAGAAATAGCTGAATATTCAAGACGAAAAACAGTTTTTTTGTGAATAACTCAGAAAATATCCATTTTAGGGCAAGGGTGTGATGCATACACTCACATTATTTTTTAACGTAGATTCAATATCTGCCATAAAAAACTGGGGTTCTAATTTGAAAAAATTGATTTTTCACGATTTTGTCATCCCTAACTTTGAAAGCGATTTTTTAACCCCCTGTACAATGAATAGCGATTTCGATTTTTAAAGTGGATACATCAATCTTACATCTTAAAAAATCCCAAAAATGAAAATTTTCCATCCAAAAACCTCGAAGTTATTCTTGTTTCAGCGGAGCTCTATTTTCGATTTTTTTTTCGAATTTTCCCGCTCAGAGACAATTTTTCAACCAAAACTGAAAAATGTTACATCAAAATAACTTGAAATTTTCTAAGGAATCTATTTCTGCAATAAAAAAATGGTGTTCTAATTTGAAAAACGGAAGTTGACGTCATTTCCGGAAAAACCGGAGGTGCTCATGCCTTGAAAATATTTTAGATTTCATCAGCATCGTGAAATACTTATAAGTGCTGAATTTCATGAAAATACGTTCAGTAGTTTCCCGTATAAATATGGGTGAGGTTCCTCGTGAAAGACCCTGTATACTGCGTGCAGAGTCAGCTTTTTCGAAGTCCATTACATTAGGGTGAATTTTCATAGGCCGCTTTCTGGACATCCATATATAAATTATTTATTATGATGACTTTCCCTGTGAAGTACCTATTCTTGCAAAACATGAACGTGATTCCAACTGTTCTTATATTTGAAAATTAAACCCTAACTAGAACATATTGTAACGTTCTAGGGGTTAAACGAATCGTCTGCTGAATTTAATTGTCTAATGTATTTACAATACCGCCAGCTTATCACACTAATTTATGGACAATAACTAATACTGATTCATTTACACAGTTGCTTATTTATATTCACTACTTGGAATTCGCTATTCACAATTCCATTCGGGTCTATTCAGGAAGTAACTGTCTGCTCTGCAACATGTGCGTCTTTTTATATGGATGAAGCCATGTTCGAGAATATTCCAGACATATCGGGGCGCTTCGAGAGTTTCGGTACGTATGTGAAATCATAGAGAGTCCAGAGACGTATTCAGGAGTATTTCGTCCGCTACACTGCCCCCTTCTTGAGACGTTCGGTCCCCGAACACCCTGGATGGTGTGGCTGAATCTACAGGCGTCTCCTTTTCTGCAGCACCCCTGTTGTCCGAAATAGAATTCCACTGTCTTCTTCTTCGGCGTATATCCCCTCGGGTTGAAACTGCAAACCAGTATCTTCATTCCGGTCCTATGGACAATGACCTCAAGCATACTTCGAACGATTCTCCAGTTGAGCTGATCTAGACCACAACCCAACTTTGGCGCAGCTAGCTTTTTCACCTTCAACTTGGTGAGCTGGTCTCTCAGCTGCAACAGGGTGTCCCACATACTTTTGTAGCTGGGTTTGTTGTCCGAGAATCTCTTGGTTACCAGGTAGAAGATGTAACACTGGCCATCAGCCAACCTCAGCGTGTCTCCATTACGAGGATGTTAATTTAAGAGTTCTGGTACACGGCCAAATTTCTTCCGGAAGACGAATGCTATTCCTCTCGACATACGCAGGTCTTCCGAGACACAATGGGCTAGTGAATAATCTTCAGACACACAGAAGACATCTTACTGTCGTTCTTCTCAGATGGGTTTCGTCATGTTCTTCGTAGTCTGCCTCATATTTGCCTGAACGATTTGTATGGACCACGCGTTTCTTGCCTCTGGGTAGTTTCTGGATACGCTACACTACATCGTTGATTCGTTTTACTACTCTGTATGGTCCTTCGCAATCCTTCTGTAGCTCAGGTGATAAACCTCTCTTCCTCTGGGGTTTGTACAGTCAGACTGAGTCTTCCACATTGAAACCACCTTCTGCAGCTCTGCTGTCATACCGAGTCTTCATTCGGTCACTCGCTATTTGGAGGTTTTGTCTGACCTTCTCATGGATGAAGTGTAGCCTACCCTTCAAGAGGCTCGCGTACTCCTCACCAGCTATCTCCCCTCCAGGCTTGCATCCAAACTCCAGGTCACAAGGCAACCTTATTTCTCGACCGAACATAATACAGGCTGGTGTCTCTCCGGTCGATTCGTACACTGATGATCTGTAGGCCATAGTGAACAGATGGAGATACCTGCCCCAGTCTCCTTGGTGATCAGAGACCACTTCAGTCAGATATTTTCCCACAGTTCTATTCATTCTTTCGACCATGCCATGTGACTGTGGGTGAAGCGCAGTTGTCCTTGTCTTTTTGATTTCGAGTAATTGGCATACATTCTGGAATAGGCTAGACTCGAAGTTTCATCCTTGATCCGAATGTAGATCGAGAGGCACACCAAATCGGTTAAACATCTCCCTAATCAGAACATCCGCCACTGTCGAGGCCTCTTGATTTGGAATAGCATAAGCTTCAACCATTTGGTGAAATAATTCATCGCAACCAGTATGTACTTATTCCCATCTTCGGTTTCGGGGAATGGACCTGCAATATCGATTGCAACTCGTTCCAGAGGACTACCCACGTAATACTGCTTCATTGGAGCCCTACGGTTTCCCCTCGGGCCATTCGATGAGGCACATAATCTGCATTTCCGGCACCAGTCTTTAACATCTTCTTTGCAGTTGACCCAGTAAAAACGCTCTCTGACATTTTCTAGCGTTTTTTTTACACCGAAATGGCCACCGGAAGTACCGTCATGTAACTTCTCTAGAACCTCTCACACTCGACTCCTGGGAATTATCAGCTGATTCCTTACTGCGGTACCTTCGTCATTTTCGATGGACCTCTTCAGCAGTCCATCCTCCAAAATGATAGAATTTCACTGTGCCCAGTAGGACTTGACCCTAGGATTCAGATGACTCACTTCCTCCCATCTTGGTCTCTGTCCGCTTATCTTCCAATACAACAGCATCTTCAATTCTGGGTCACTTTCTAGATCTCGCTTCAGGGATTCTAGCATCCAGTTCGTATTGACGATGGTCGTGCTCAAGCAGAATTCTTTCTCTTCTACCTTATTACAGTGCTTGCAATATGACAGACATGGTCTCCTAGATAATGCGTCAGCGTTACCATGAGTCTTTCCTGCACGATGTTCGACATTAAAATTATATTCCTGCAGTCTTTCTATCCATCTGGCAACCTGACCCTCTGGATTCTTGAATTGTAGAAGCCACTTTAGAGCGGCGTGGTCAGTCCTGAGAAGGAATTCGCGGCCGTACAGATATTCATAGAATTGTTCCATGGACTCCACTGCAGCGAGAAGCTCTCTTCTTGTAACGCAATAGTTACGTTCGGGCTTTGACAGGACCTTGCTGAAATATCCTATTACTTTTTCTTGGCCATTCTGAATTTGGGACAATATGCCTCCTATGGCCATGTTACTCGCATCTGTGTCCAAGATGAAGATTCCACTGGCTTGGGGATAACTCAGAACAAGAGCCGTTGTTAGAGCTTGCTTCAGCCGATTGAAAGCATCCCCACATTCCATATACCATTTGAAATCCTTTCCATCTTCCGTCAGTCTCGTCAAAGGCTTCGCAATATTGGCAAACCCAAGAACAAATTTCTTTTAGTAGGTACACAATCCAAGGAAACTTCTTACTTGATGCCTGTCTTGCGGTATCGGCCATTCTTGTACGACCTTGACCTTGTCTGGGTCAGCGCTAATTCCATTTTCAGATACTACATGTC
Organism: Adalia decempunctata; assembly: GCA_951802165.1. NCBI lineage: Eukaryota > Metazoa > Arthropoda > Insecta > Coleoptera > Coccinellidae > Adalia > Adalia decempunctata. The sequence continues at coordinate 52,055,981 of OX637697.1, forward strand.
CCAAGTATTTCACTTCTCTCCTGAACATGTGGCACTTCTTCGGACTAAGTCTCAAATTTGCAGTGCGTAGCCTCTCCCGAACGTCTCTCGAATTATTCAGGTGTTCTTTTAATGTCCGACCTAAACCAATGACATCATACAAGTAAACCAGGCACGTCTTCCACGATAATCCTCGAATAATGGTTTCCATTAATCGCTCGAAGGTCGCAGGTGCGTTACATAGACCAAATGGCATTACTGTGAACTGCCACAGTCCTGTCCCAATGGTGAAAGCTGTTTTCTCTTTGTCCTTGTGGAGAACCATCTTGAGCCAGAAAGAGTGTCCAAAGTGTCATCAATCCTTGGAATGGGATAACAATCCTTCTTAGTGACTTCGTTCAGATGACGGTAATCGACACGAAATCTGGTGCTGCCATCTTTCTTTTTCACCAGAACTACAGGTGATGACCAAGGCTCTATTATTCCTTGTTGGTGCATGTCCTAGATAATATTTTCTGCATCTTCCCTATTTGCTATCGGAAGTCTTCGTGGGTGTTGGCGAATAGGGCCTGATTTATTAGTGTTGACTGAATGTCTCACAACATTCGTTCTTTCCATTTGCATATCATCCGTAGCAAAAACATCGTTGTATTCGCTTATCAATTTCTTCACCTCGCTCGTGTGTTCTGGTTTAAGATCTTTGTAGGAATAAGTCAGTATCTCAAGTAATTTTTGCGAACACTTCCCCCTTCTGGTGACATTTTTCTGTTCATCCAGAATGCTTCTTTCACACAAAGCACGGAACAGCTTTCTCCCAGAATCGTGTCCTTCTTCAATGTCACCGGATACATGTTGGTATTCAATATCCTTACAGGAACTTCCTTCCCGCCCCTCACTAAGGTTTTTCCGAGTAGCAATCCTTATCCTAGGTTATTTTCACTAGCTGGTTCGATAAGTCTTATACCGCTATCCCGAAGGTATCTGTCTAAGTACCCCTTCACCATCATTTCTGCCTGGCCACCTAGGTAAACATCTTCGCTGAGCAAGACTCGAATTGATGCACCTTCACATCCCAAGAATGGAATTTCCAGACTTTCAATTCTCAAGACATCGTTTCTCATATCCATCTGGAAGCCATAACCTTTGATGACATCTATTCCCAAGATGACATCCTCCATGATATCTGCTACCAGCACCTATTGTTCGAGAGTTATGTCCCTCATGCTCAGGACAATCCTTTTGTTTCCATGTGTTGATACGTCCTCTCCAGTAGCTGTTCGTAAACGGACCATTGTTTGTCGGATTTTTCCATTCCTTTCAACAATTCCCGGCTATACTATGGTCCGGGTTGCACCTGTGTCGACTAACATTTTAACCGACCGCCCATCAACTTTACCGTCGACATAAATACTTGAAGAGATACTCTGAATTATGACTTCTGGGGCATTGTCATGGAGGTTCGGTTAATGCCCCTTCTCACCAACCCGTTTTAGTTTTCCTGTTCCTGACGTTTTGCTGGCTCTTTACAGTAGCGCCAAATATGTCCTACGCCGCCGCAATTCCAGCATCTTGGTCTTAGTCCTCTATTCCGTCGCTCTTGACGAACTCGGCGTAGTACCTCTTCTATGATTTCATCGCTGACCGAGGAATCATCCACAGTGCGCCTTGTCAGATACCATCTGAATGATACACATCGTCTGGGTAAACTGAATCTTTATTCAATAAAATACAAAACATACATGTGAAACATAAGAACAATTCAGCCGGACCAACACCTGTTAAGGCAGCGGCGTAGTAGACCCTTTAACAATACATGACATCTTCCCTCCTTTTACAAAAAAAAAATAGTGAGACAATCAAAAGAAAAAATAAATTTAATACATTAATCTATCTGGCTTCTTAATTATCCTACCAGATGATGAGGTACCCGGAACATTGAATATCTCGTTCTCAGTACTAGTATCAAATGAAATTGGTGTATCTGAACTATCATCATAGTCACTATGGTCAGAAACCTTGTTTTCAGGAGTCGTTATGACATCCTTTTTAATTTTTTGTTTACATGGACTTTGATTTTCATGGCCATCCGGCAGAGTTTCAATAAATCTGCGATTCCTTGTTAAACAGGATCCATCTTCGGCTTTAACTACGTATGACCGTTCTCTTGGTTTATCAATGACTCGACCAAATGACCAAGAAGATCCCAAATGCTTCTGATACCTTACTTCTCTATTCATAGGTACAGGTTTGAGGTTATGACAATTCTTATTATAATAGTATTTTTGTTTCATTCCTAGCTCTTTCAATTTTTCATTATAAAAATCATAATCAACTTTAAGAGGTTTTAATTCCTGATCAGAGCTAATGAGAATGTCTCTGAGATTTCGTTGCATCATCAACTGGGATGGTGAAAATCCACTTTCAGTAGGAGTATTTCTGTACATCAGTAAAATTAATTGAATTTCTTTACTCTCTTCAACAGCTTTACGCAATATTTTTTTTATAGTTTGTTTTGTTCTCTCCACCATCCCATTTGATTGGGGGTAACGAGGACTAGACATTGTATGCACGAAGCTCCACTGTTCGGAAAATTCTTTGAATTTCCCTGAACTGAACTGTGGACCACCGTCAGAGACCAATATTGCAGGAATTCCCCATCGAGCGAATCAATCCTTGAGGGATACTATTACTGTGGCAGAGAAAGCATTTGAATCTAATGGAATCAATTCAACCCATTTTGTGTAGTAATCTACAACCAGCAAATACATTAAACTACCTAAATACAAAATGTCACATCCTATTTTATACCATGGAGTTTTTGGAATCTCATGCAATACCAGTTCTTCTTTTGTATTAGATACTCGATATCTGAGACAAATTCTACAATTAAGTACTCGATTTTCAATTTGTTTACACATGTTCGGCCAAAAAAATGATTGTTTTGCTCTATTTTTACATTTAATTACTCCAAAATGACCGTAATGAATTTTTTCAATAATTTCGTTTCTCATTTTGATCGGAACCAAAATTTGATTTCCCTTGAACATTATTCCATTAGCTTCAACTATTTCATGTCGGTACTTAAAATAGGGCTTGATGGAATCTGGAACCTTTTTGATTGTTTTTGGCCAACCATTTATCACAAATGTCTTCAACAGTTTGAGTTCAACATCTTCTGCTGTCAACCTAACTAACTCCATGTATTTTTTATTTGTCATTTCACAATTATTTTCAATTACACAAACATCTAATTCATTCTCAAAATTGTATTCAGTATCGTTTTTACTTACAGCACGGGACAAGGCATCAGATATGAACAAATCCTTACCAGGTTTGAAAATGAGTTCAAAATCGAATTTTTGTAATTGCAAAACCATCCGCTGCAAACGTGCAGGGCAGGATACAAGTGGTTTTTTGAATACGCCAAGTAGGGGCCGATGATCAGTTTCAACGACAAATTTTCTCCCATATATGTATTCGTAAAATTTTTCGCAACCGAATAATATGGCCGCCAATTCTTTTTCTATTTGAGCCCATCTTTGCTGTACCTCGGACAATGCTTGTGTTGCGTAAGCTACTGGCAATTTATTTTGAAGCAAACAAGCTCCCAAACCGTCTTTACTTGCATCAACCGAAATTACAACTGGTTTGTTGACATCGTAGTATTGTAAAACGGGACGTTCTACTATTTTTTTTTTCAGTTCTTCGAATGATTTCGTGTGTTTTTCTGTCCAATGAAAATATACATCATTTTTAATTAATTCTCTAAGTGGAGAGTTCAAATTGGACAAGTTAGGAATAAATCGTCCGACATAAGTTATTATGCCCAAAAATCTTTGTACGTCTTTTTTATTTTTTGGCTGAGGAAAATTTTTAATTGCTGAAATTTTCTGGGGTGTAGGAAAATACCCATTTTTAGTGAATGTGTGACCCAAAAAAGTTATTTCCGATAATCCGAATTCACATTTGTCTCTATTAAAAGTAACATTATGTTTACGAGCTCTTGCAAAAACTTGTGCTAATCTTTCATCATGTTCCGCTTTAGTCCTACCATACACTATCAGGTCGTCAATGTATAGTTCTGTTCCTTCTATATCAAAAATTTGTTTAAAACGTTTTTGAAATATTTCTGGAGCGGACTTGATGCCATATGGCATCCTTAAAAAACAATATCTGCCAAAAGGAGTCGAGAACGTACACAACTTCGCACTTTCATCGTCGAGACGAATTTGCCAAAATCCGCTATTCGCATCTAATTTACTGAAAAACTGAGCTCCTGCTAATTTAGATGTTACCTGGTCAATAGTTGGTATCTGAAAAATCTCCCGTTTTATGGCTAAATTTAAATCTCGAGGGTCTAAACAAATTCTTAGAGTACCGTCATTTTTCTTGACTATCACGATTGAATTTACCCAGTCTGTAGGTTCTTCGATTTTTCTGATTATTTTTGATTTTTCTAATTTGGCCAAAGTATTTTTGAATTTTTCTAATAATGGTATAGGAACTTTACGCGGGGGGTGAATTACTGGTTTAAAATTTTCTTCCAGATCAATATGGTAATCGCCTGGTAAGCACCCTAATCCTGAAAATATATCCTCGTTTTTACTTATTATTTCCTCATTTCTATCTTTTTCATTAGTTTTAATCGTATCAATTCTTTTAATCAAATTCAATTTTTCACACCCTTCAAGTCCCAATAAACAATCGTATTTTGATTCTACAACGTAAAATTCTAGTATGCATTCGATTTCTTTATGTTTACAATTTAGGTAGCATTTTCCCAAAACTGGTAACGAGTTGTTTGTATAGGATTTTAACAAAATATCGCTTTCAATAATAAACTCCCTCGATACATCAATTAGTTTCAGATTATTTAACGAAATTAAATTTGCCTGAGCGCCCGTATCAAGTTTGAAATCTATGAATGACGTATTGTTAACCAGAATAGAAGCAAACCAAGATGAATTTACTCTGTTAAGATTACTTCCTATACTATAAACAAATACGGATTTTCCATCGCACTCCTCAGTTTCACTATCTTCAATTTCTAGCTGGTTTATCATTTTTCTTCTGCACACTTTCGAAAAATGACCTTTCAAACCGCACTTTCGGCACTGTTTTCCGAAAGCCGGACACCGATTTCTTTCGTGCACAATACCGCACCTGAAACACACACCGTCGTCTCTCGATGATTCCATCCTTGGTGGCCTGACGGAGTCGCCTCGAAATGGCCGTTCACGGTTACTGGACACTGCATCGAAACGTCTCCTTGCATCGTTCGTTTGTCCTGGTTTTTTTCTGTATCCAGTGTTTTGATAACAACCCACAGCCTGTACATCTAGAGTGGAACCCGTCATTTGACTTGACTGTTCACGTGATTTTTCCACTGTTAGACACATTTTCACAGCATCTTCCAAGCTGATTTCATCCACTTGTAGAAGTTTTTCTTTGAGATTCTGACTCAACAATCCGCATATCATAATGTCTTTGATGAGGCTATCTTTGAGATCTCCGAATTCACATGATCTCGCTTTATTTTTCAATTCGGTGACAAACTGTTCAATTGTTTCACACTCACGTTGCTTCCTCGTGAAAAAATAAACCTAACATATGAAAGGTTTTTTTTCGGAAGAAAATGATCTTCGAATTTATTCAAGATTTTTTGTAGTAGATGTTTTTCTTCCTCCTCGGCAAACGTGAATGTATTATAAATCGAAATTCCTTCTTCTCCAATATAGTGAAGAAGTTGAGCAATTTGAATATCTTCGTCTTTTTTATTGATTTCCGAAGCAACCAGATAATTTTCAAATTTTTGCCTCCACAATTTCCAGTTTTCAGCCAAATTACCACTGAAATTCATTTGTGCTATTCCTCGATAATCTCCCATGATTAATAATTCACTGTTTTCAAAACTTTGCACTATACTGTCCTTTAAAAAATTACCGACTGCGCCATGTCAGATACCATCTGAATGATACACATCGTCTGGGTAAACTGAATCTTTATTCAATAAAATACAAAACATACATGTGAAACATAAGAACAATTCAGCCGGACCAACACCTGTTAAGGCAGCGGCGTAGTAAACCCTTTAACAATACATGACACGCCTCACCTTGCTTTGTCCCCTATGCGAAGCTTGTTTGGCAGCTTCAAACTTAGAGTTTGATGCAAAGGCCAGGGCGTCAGCCAGAGTCTTGGGTCGGGCCAATCGTAGTGTCTGTTGGGTTTCCATATCTCTCAAACCATCGACAAAGGTCTGGATAGCGAGCTGTTCCAGGCAGCTATCCGGTGCTGTAGGATACGCCAGTCTTACCAACCTTGCTATATCGTCTTCAAATTCCTGCAACGTTTCTGCACTCCTCTGCTGGCGATTCTTGATCTGCGCGTGATACACTTGTTGGAGGTATGCATCGCCATATCTTATTTGGAGTTTGGTTGTCAAAGCCTCGTAGTTACCTTGTAGGCTTGCAGGAACGGTCTGAAGTATATTTTCCCCTTAGTGCAACAATCAAGGCTGTCACTTTCTCTTCCACTCCCCATCCATTGGCATTCGCTGCTGCTTCAAATTGCTTCTGGTACGTGCACCAAGATGTTTTGCCATCGAAAGTTGGAGATTTAATCTTCATTTTACTACTTTCTGTGTTGTTTTCCGATTTCACGAAGTTATTGGATGGTGAAGCTAGAGTTTCTTTTCCATGTGATGTTCTCTTCAGGGACTCTATCAACTTGGCATGTTGTTCAATAATTCCTGATATTTCTTCAAATTTTCCGTTCACCTCATCCACTACTCCTTCAATTTTTTCGTCGACCCTATCAAATTTTTCATTAACTTCCTCAATTATTATTTCCTTGACAGCCTTCATTCTCTCATCCAATGTACTTGCAATTTGACTCACCAATTCGTTGCAATTGTTCATTTTTTCCTCCACCTTCATTCCTATTTTATTCATGTTTTCTTCCTATTTCAAGCTCATTTCCCGAGAATTTTCTTCCATTTTGTCCATTTTCAGGCTCATTTGTTCAAAGGCTTGCTTGAAAAATTCCATGCTCGCCTGGTCCATTTTCTCTGCTTGTCATCTCGTTATCGGCATTCAAAAGTTCCACAATGAAGTCCACAATTCAATTAGCACAACAGCAGTTCAATTGACCCCACACCTGACACCAATGTAACGTTCTCGGGGTTAAACAAATCGGCTGCTGAATCGAAATTGTCTAATTTATTCACACTACCGCTAACTTATCACACTAATTTATGGACAATAACTAATACTGATTTATTTACACAGTTGCTTATTTATATTCACTACTTGGAATTCGCTATTCACAATTACATTCGGCTCTATTCAGGATAACTGACTGCTCTGCAACATGCGCGTCTTTTTATATGTATACAGCCCTGTTCGAGAATATTCCATACATATCGGGGCGCTTCGAGAGTTTCCGTGCGATTAATTCACAGAGAGTCCAGAGACGTATATTTCGTCCGCTACAATATGAATGACACAAAAATGGAATTGCATCATTTGAATCCTCACGACGATTCCTATCAGATTAAATCGGACTTGACCGAAGAAAATCGAAATTTTAGCCCGAAAACGGCTAAAATTGATGAGATCTAATGACATTTCATTGTTGTTGTGTGTGTTGGTATATGATCGTGCACACATATAATAATAACATACAGTACGTCCATAAGGTCTTGCACTAGTTGGATTAAAATTCAGGTATGATCTTTTGAACGAAACGTCAAGCTATGTATCAAAATGTGCACTTTTCGGGACCGACTTCATGCATACAGATTGATTCATCAAGGCTGGACGTGGTCCTACTTTCTCATTTCAAATTTCAATTTTTATTATTTCATTTCTGCATTGTTTTCTAAATTCTCAATTATTTTTTGAGACCAATTTCATGCATACTGGGTGTTTCATAAAGCCTGGGCGTGGTCCTAATATTTCATGGATAACCCTTTATGCATGAAATCGGTCTAGAAAATGCGCATCTTGATAAATACGTGTCAACGTGTATTTCAATCTCTGTTTCATAAATTATTATAATTGTTTCAGACTCGCGTAATAACAATATTCAATCACTGACATCCAAAAATTCCCTTCGATTTTGAAATAGGGTAACATATATCAATGATATTCGAATTTCAAAAATAATTAAGGATTGAAATTGAAAAAAAAATGGGGTGCCCCGTTGAAATAAGAAACTAGGACCACTCCCTGCCTTCATGGATCACACTCTAAGCAAAAAATCGTGCACAGACGATAATTTGTTTGACGCGTGTCAGAGTTTTTTTCGAAACTTCATACCTGAATTTAAATCGAATTTGTGCAAGACTTCATGGACGCACAGTAAAATGGGGAAGTAATATTATGTAATACCATCAGAGTTGAAATTCTTTCGCCAGAGTTACTCCATTTCAATATGGAAATAAGCAATAAATCTTGAAAATATACATGACAAATAAAGACAATAAATTTGCGAAACATAAATCATTGATGAAAATATAGAGGTTTCGAGAATGAAAAAATCAGATGGAATTTTTTTTCCATTTCCCCAGAAAATGAATAATTCGATGAACTGAAAATTAAAATAGGCCTCATTTCAAGTATGGAATAGAATGTTGAGGGGAAAAAACTTCAAGTTAGAGAAAGATTTTAAACAAACCAGCTTTATTCTTATGCAATTTAGGTTGATGAAAAATTTGATAGGATTGATGAAGAAGTTGACGAAGTAGTTGATGAGGTTAATGGAAGATTTGAAGAAATATCAGGAATAATTGAACAACATGCCAAGTTGATAGAGTCCCTGAAGAGAACATCACATGGAAAAAAACTTAAGCTTCACCATCCAATAACTTCGTTTAATCGGAAAACTACACAGAAAGTAGTAAAATGAGAATTAAACCTCCAACTTTTGATGGCAAAACACCTTGGTGCACGTGCCAGAAGCAATTTGAAGCAGTAGCGAATGCCAATGGATGGGGACCAGAAGAGAAAGCGACAGCCTTGATTGTTGCACTAAGGGGAGATGCATTGAATATACTTCAGACTGTTCCTGCAAGCCTACAAGGTAATTACGAGGCTTTGACAACTAAACTCCAAATGAGATATGGTGATGCACACCTCCAACAAGAGTTATCAAGCACATATCAAGAGGAGTGCAGAAACGTTGCAGGAATTTGAAGCGGATATAGCTAGGTTGGTAAGACTGGCATATCCTGCAGCACCGGATAGCTTCCTGGAACAGCTCGCTTTCCAGACCTTTGTCGATCGTTTGAGAGATATGGAAACCCAACAAACGCCCTGGCCTTTGCATTAGAGTTTGAAGCTGCCAAACAAGCTTCGCACAGGGGACACAGCAAGGTGAGGCGCACTGTGGATGACTCCTCAGTTCATCAAGAGCGACGGAATAGAGGATATTCTCCATCATTTTTGGTAATTTTTCAATATTTACACCATCAAAACGAACAAATATTTTTGTGTTTTTTCATTTCAGTATTGAAGTCTTTCATTCAGTTAATCAAATGTCTATCTCCTTCTTCTTTCAAAATTTACCGTTTTTTTGTAAATAATATTACAACAATGTGTTGTTTTCGCGAAATTTATTTCCTTGAATTTTTCTATTCGAAATGATAAATATCCATTTTTACAAAAGACATTTTACTAAGGATTTTATTAGTCGTCGATCAGTGAAAATTAATTGTTTCTTACAATTGTGGATTCTTACATGGAATTGAATTTCTTTTAAATGACACGCCCCGCAGATATCTACTCCCAGATGACTGGTGAAGGAAAATTAGTGTATTATACAGTGAGTGTGAGATCTAGTTCATGGTAGGATTTCTTGTTAATATTCCCTGCGCCCCAACATTTGTTCAATTAAGCTGAATAGTCCAATAAATAAAAATTAATGCACTGCACCGCCATCTGGCGGTATACGTTTCCTATTTTGAAGGCTGAAGACACTTAACAGACGCCTTGAAGCCCTTGAAAGTCTCAAAAAAATTATGTAACTTCACGTAAATTCTGATGCTCCATTTTAATATATGTTCTCCAAACCACTATTTTAAAATTTCTTACAAGAAGACAGACCGATCCAAGGGGCCAATCATCCCGCAAACTCAATTTTTATGCCTCTATGGCTTAGAGCGCGAGGGTATTATCCGCACGCATGAGGATGAGTGAGAGATGTATAAACTCATATTGACTTCCCTGTCTTTCTTTTCAGTTTACTCGTATCAATCGATATGTGTATAAAAATCAGCTAAAAACTAATAAATTCAAAAATCAGGTAAATTATTGAAGATCGACGTGTAAAAAAAGTGCTCATCTGACCGCAATAATTCTAGAATTTTGACCTGCAATTAACTCGAGTAACTATTTTTATTTCGAAACGTACGATAACAACGTCAGTTCTCGACTGACAGGATCATCGAAAAGTTCTATTTCTCCGCCTAGGCGGAGAAATACTTTTCCCTCCGGCGCTGGCGGCAGGAAAAGTGTTGCTACGAAAAAGATTAATTGGTTACCATGAACATAGATGCATAGAATACAAAAACTTCCAATTCAAACGTCATTTTTATCTGATAAAGTTACATTAAATGTACAATTTTCATGAATTTGAAACCGTTTGGAAACAAAATACTATCAGGGAAACTACTGAACGTATTTTCATGAAATTCAGCACTTATAAGTATTTCACGATGCTGATGAAATCTAAAATATTTTCAAGGCATGAGCACCTCCGGTTTTTCCGGAAATGACGTCAACTTCCGTTTTTCAAATTAGAACATCATTTTTTTATTGCAAAAATAGATTCCTTAGAAAATTTCAAGTTATTTTGATGTAACATTTTTCAGTTTTTATTGGAAAATTCTCTCTGAGCGGGAAAATTCGAAAAAAAAATCGAAAATAGAGCTCCGCTGAAACAAGAATAACTTCGAGGTTTTTGGATGGAAAATTTTCATTTTTGGGTTTTTTCAAGATGTAAGATTGATGTATCCACTTTAAAAATCGAAATCGCGATTTATGATACAGGGGGTGAAAAAATCGCTTTCAAAGTTAGGGATGACAAAATCGTGAAAAATCAATTTTTTCAAATTAGAACCCCATTTTTTTATGGCAGATATTGAATTTACGTTAAAAAATAATGTGAGTGTATGCATCACACCCTTGCCCTAAAATGGATATTTTCTGAGTTATTCACAAAAAACTGTTTTTCGTCTTGAATTTTCAGCTATTTCTTTTCCCTTCACGCCAAAAAGATGGAATTTTCAGGAACTGTGACTTTCACGAGGAACCTCACTCATATTTATACGGGAAACTACTGAACGTATTTTCATGAAATTCAGCACTTATAAGTATTTCACGATGCTGATGAAATCTAAAATATTTTCAAGGCATGAGCACCTCCGGTTTTTCCGGAAATGACGTCAACTTCCGTTTTTCAAATTAGAACACCATTTTTTTATTGCAGAAATAGATTCCTTAGAAAATTTCAAGTTATTTTGATGTAACATTTTTCAGTTTTGGTTGGAAAAATCTCTCTGAGCGGGAAAATTCGAAAAAAAATCGAAAATAGAGCTCCGCTGAAACAAGAATAACTTCGGGTTTTTGGATGGAAAATTTTCATTTTTGGGATTTTTCAAGATGTTAGATTGACGTATCCACTTTAAAAATCGAAATCGCGATTCATGATACAGGGGATGAAAAAATCGCTTTCAAAGTTAGGGATGACAAAATCGTGAAAAATCAATTTTTTCGAATTAGAACCCCATTTTTTATGGCAGATGTTGAATCTACGTTAAAAAATAATGTGAGTGTATGCATCATACCCTTGCCCTAAAGTGGATATTTTCTGAGTTATTCACAAAAAACTGTTTTTCGTCTTGAATTTTCAGCTGTTTCTTTTCCCTTCACGCCAAAAAGATGAAATTTTCAGGAACTGTTATTTAAACCATGTTTTAGATTTTACTACCCTAATATGCAAGAGAAAAAAGTTACAGGTTGTTCCTAAATAGATGGCGAATTTGGATTCGAATTTGTATCGGAAACCTCTTTATTTCAACTAATCGGCCATCGGTTTTCTCTCCAGTGATAAATAAATAATTCCTTATGAACCATATGCAAAAACTTACCATGTTTTACATTTTTTTTTAATGATAGATATCATTAATTACATCTGCCAAATTCCTCATGCTACTGAATAGTAGCATGTAATTAATGATATCTATCATTAAAAAAAAGAATGTAAAACATGGTAAGTTTTTGCATATGGTTCATAAGGAATTATTTATTTATCACTGGAGAGAAAACCGATGGCCGATTAGTTGGAATAAAGAGGTTTCCGATACAAATTCGAATCCAAATTCGCCAAAAACCTCGAAGTTATTCTTGTTTCAGCGGAGCTCTATTTTCGATTTTTTTTTCGAATTTTCCCGCTCAGAGAGAATTTTCCAACCAAAACTGAAAAATGTTACATCAAAATAACTTGAAATTTTCTAAGGAATCTATTTCTGCAATAAAAAAATGGTGTTCTAATTTGAAAAACGGAAGTTGCCGTCATTTCCGGAAAAACCGGAGGTGCTCATGCCTTGAAAATATTTTAGATTTCATCAGCATCGTGAAAAACTTATAAGTGCTGAATTTCATGAAAATACGTTCAGTAGTTTCTCGTATAAATATGGGTGAGGTTCCTCGTGAAAGACCCTGTATATCATTCGGAGAAGAAGTGACTTTTCGTGGCTCGCTTTCAATTATAAACTCAAGCTCGCCACGAAAAGTGACACTTCTCCTCCTTATAAAATAATATACTATTATTTCAATAAAATGTTGAAAAATCGAACAAATCCATCAATAATAGAATCGAACCTACAAACAACAATATTCATTTTTAAGTAAAGGCTTTCAATCTTCATTATCATCGTCGTTGAAATCAGACAATTCATCATCCAGCCAATCTTGATATTGAATATCTTCGTCATTGTCATTTTTTTCCGCTGGGCTGTAAAAAACAAGTCAAACAATGAAGCTCTGAAAAAATTAAATAGAAACAACTTACATATATGAGAAACGAAAAAAAAATTACCTGATTTTCTTCCAGCGAGTGACTGACAAATCACGGTAATTGATCTCCATCGAACCAATGAAAATTATATTTAACATTTTCTTATATCCATCCATTCTTTTCGGGACTAAAAATATTGATCATTCTCATTTGATCATTTTGTCTTGATACGTTTCGTCATTGAAACCATTCATTATGTAAGATCCTAAATGAAGCTTTACTCCTGTCACATTGGAATTATTATTAAGTTTGTATGTTTTATATTGGCTATGGTTAATTTTGTAAGTTGTATTACAAATCGCGTACAGGCTCACACCTCTGTGATTAATGTTTATCGAGAATAAACTATATTATTATTTTTTTTTAACGTCCGTGTGAGGGGAAAACCCTTTATGGGCACCGAGAGGGTCCGCACTCTCGGTAGTGTGAGAATCCTGGATCTTGTTTGGCTACTCACTAAAAACCCCTCACACTTCAATGGAGGAGTTCTTCATCCTGCCCTCGCAGCGTCCCTTAACAAAAGAGATGAGCTGCAAGTGGCTTCTAGAGTTCATGGGACCTGATGATATGGAGTGACCCGAGCAACACTGCTTTCTGCATTCTGTGCGCCAATACCTCGGCCAGTGATCTGCAGACAGGGATAATCTTCAGTTCATCCACATAGTTAGCTCTCATTCCACCGAGACATCCTATGATAAGTACGACCATCCTAATTTTATGACCTGGGTATAAAGTTCCAAGCTCGAACATAAGGTCTTTGTATTTTTGCCTCTTCTGTTGTTCCTTCATCACAACATTATTTTCAGCAGGGGAGGAGAATTCCACGACAAATAACTCCTTCAGCTCCTTGTCCAGCAGAAGTATGTCTGGCTTAACAGCATTGATCTGTCGTGTTGTTGAGACAGGATAGTTCCAGCATATCCGAGCTCTTTCGTTCTGGACCACCGCTTCAATCTCCAGAGGCACATATGGTAGCACCGGTTCTTTGTCTATCCCATACGCGGCTCTCAGATGGAAGTATAGAATTCGGAGTGCCGCGTTGTGTCTCTCTACATACCCCGATGGAGCATGGACTCTGCAGGCGGAAAGGATGTGCATAATCGTTTCCTGTTGCCCATGGCAAGCCCTGCAAGTTGTTGGGGTGTCCATTTTCATGATGTTCTTTTTATACCATCTCGTATTCAGTACTCCATCTTGACACGCCATCACAAATCCTTCTGTCTCTGACTTAAGGCTAGCTGACTTTAGAAAGGCGAAACACAATTCTTCAGACAGGTCCTGGTCTTTTAAACTCCTGAAATATATGGAGTGCAAGGTCTTACTCATATCATGTTCGAGTAATGTATCTGACTGAGACTTTCGGATCAGTCTTGCTAGGCTTCTTAACTTCTTCATCATCGGTCTCCCGGTCTCAGCTCGAGCTGGTATTACTTCTATGAACCAGTGAAAAAACATTTCAGTTCCTCCCACTAGTTCAGGAATTTACGCACGATGTGACAGGTTTGCAAAGCTACAGCCTGCTGTGCATATCCCGCGATCCTCTGGGATATCTCGATCTTTTGAAGATTTTTCTTGAATGATTTGGACATGACTCCCTCAGCCGAAATCACCAATGGTATAATAGTGACTTTCGACAATTGCCACATATTCTTCAGCTCAATTGCCAAGTTCTCGTACTTCGTTATTTTTTCCGACTCCGTTCTTCCGATGTTATGAGTCAATGGTACTGCCACATCAATTATCACCCCATACTTCTGATCCTTCTCAATGAACACAAGGTCCGGTCTATTGCAGTCCACTGATCTATCTGTTGTTATGGGTCTGTCCCAATAGAGAACCGCTGCGTCCGTTTCCAACACTGCTGCAGGTTGATACTTATAATATGGCGGACAAGTATCCAAAAAACCATGTCTAAGAGCTAACTGCTGGTGAACAATCTTTGCCACTTGGTTGTGTCGGCCCAGATATGCGTTGTCGGCAAGAACTCGACAACCTGCGATTATATGTTCAATAGACTCGCCAACTGCGCCGCACTTCCTGCATTTGTCCTCCACGTTCAGCTTCAAACAGTGCTTCTCATAGTTGCGAGTTCTTATAACTCGGTCTTGGATAGCCGTCAGGAATCCCTCAGTTTCAGGATACAATTGTCCCGCATTCAACCACGACAAAGAAGCTAATTTATCGACATTTTCCCCCTCAAGGTGTTTGGGAAATCTTCCGTGCAGAGCTTGTTCCCGCCATATACTTATATCTTCGCGTCTCGTGGTGATATCGAATGTCATTTCTCTGTGTTGTAGGTTCAGAGGTGTGTATCCCTTATCCTCTGTTGTCACCAATTTCATCAGGCTATCTCGAGCAGTCGCTGCCTCAAGTTTTTCTCCTGGGTTCTGCAGAGTTTATAGATGTTCAACAGACCTCGTCCACCATCTCTCCTGGGTAAATAAAGCCTTTTCACCGATGCGTTGGTGTGCAGACATCGGAACTTTGTCATTAGGCGGCGGGTGAGTCGGTCCAACTCATTCAGATCAGCGTCTGACCACTTCAAGACTCCGAAAGTGTAGGTCAGAGCAGGCGTAGCCCAGGAGTTCAAGGCATCGATCTGGTTTTTAGCAGACAGCTTGGTGTTGAGCACTTCGGTTACCCTGTTCTTATATTTCGCAGTGAACTCTGCTTTCAAATTTTTGTGGTCAATCCGTTGATTTTGAGGAATGCCCAGATACTTGTAGGTCTCTTCTGGCAACATACTGTGGATGTCCTGAAATTGTTCCTGAGTGTTCTCCATTTTACCCTTCCTGATGTTGACTATAGCGCATTTGTCGAGACCGAAAGACATGTCAATGTCTTTGCTGAAGGAGCGCACTATATCTATCAGCGAGTGGAGTTGATTTTGGTTCTCGCCGAATAGTTTCAGATCACCCATATACAATAAATGGGTGAGTTTTCGCGGATTCCTCATTGCTGGTCTGTACCCCATGTTGGTGTTTTTCAAAAGAGTAGACAGAGGATTCAGTGCTATACAAAACCACATCGGCGACAGGGCATCTGCCTGAAATATCCCCCTCGATATTTTTACGGTTCCAGCATTGATGTTGTTTATAAGAATATTTGTTTTCCATGTACTCATTAGATGTTGGAGCACGCCTCTTATTTTCGGGCAGATCTTATAAATCTCCAGTACTTTCACAAGCCAATAGTGCGGCACTATATTATTATTATTCCTAGCATCGAGGTTTTTCAAATTCTTCCGATTGAATTCTTCATTGATATCAGATACCATATACGTATCAATGAACAGTTGAAGTCTAGCAGCATCTACATCCAGGAACGTTATAAACAGCACAGATAAATTACATTGAATACATTTTCTTGTTCAACTACATCACCAACAAAATCCAGCATACCGGAACGGTGAAATGCTTGTTGGTACTCTTCATCTTTCTTCAAAATATTGAAAGGCTTTTGTTCGCCCTTTTTGAAAAATGCTGGGGTAAAATTACATCCTGTGATGGCATGGAATGCTGGTAAACAACGACTGGCATAATTGATCGTAGATATTATTCAAATCAACGTATCTCTTATTGTTACCAGAGGCGGTCAAAATCCAAACATAGGAATCATCATTTTCCAAATGCTGCATATTTCCCAGCATTATATCTGCAGTATCTAAACATCGTATCACAAAATTAGCCTGGGCATCGATGTTGCAAACAAGGTACATATACGATCTTTGTATCAGCTTCCTCATGCTCGGAACACGATAAATCTGCATGGATTTTAGTCATAACTTTATTGTTGACCACGGCGATAGAACGGCATTGTCGAAAATTAATGAAATTTTTATTATTGCGGATGAATGGAATCGTGTCGTCAGTAGTTTATTGAAACAGGTTGCAGGTCAAAATTCTACAATTCTTGCGGTTAGATGAACACTCTATACACGTTGATCTTCAATAATTTACCTGATTTATGAATTCATTGAATATGTTTTGCAACTTCTGATTTGATGAACGTATCTCTGAGTGTTCCCTGTTGTTGGTGATTTTTCGTTTGAATTTCATCTTCAAGTTCGACTGAGGGTGTATCCTCGATGCAGATTTGATACAAGGTATTCACTGAGTGAGTTCATCTCGCTAAATTTCCGAAATAACGTTTATTTGTTTCCAATTATTTTGAAATTTAACCGACAACAACGGTTGATAACACCATATTTTGCCTGCACATCTGTCACCACCGGCCGGCGAAGGAATTATTAAGGCGTCCCACACACTGCAGATAGTTCCAGGAAAAATAATGTCTATAAACGAACAATTAGAGAAGTTCTTAAGAAATGAGTTCTCAGCCCAGACCGCCGCTCTGAGAGGTGAAATTGTTGGGATGAAGGAGGAAATTACGAGTTTGAGGGGGAAGTTAATGGGATCATTGCGACCATCGAACAGAGATTTGTGGCATATGAAGAAAGGATAGGTTCAATAGAGAATGAGATTTTGAAGATTAAACGAAATGCTTTGAAGAACAATATCATAGTTAGCGGGTTGAAGTTGGATGATTCTGACCTGTTGGGCTCGGTCCTCGATTAACTAAATTCTATCCTAGGTGTTAATCTGACACAGATAGAGATCAACAATATATACAGACTGAGTAAGAATAAGTCGGTAGTAAAAATAGAATTTATATCTTTTCTGGCTAAGGCAAAAGTAATTAAAAATCGACGAAATCTTAAAGGTAGCAGCATATATATCAACGAAGATCTCTGTGAGGGGGACCGTGCTGATTTCAGGTTGCTCAGGCAACAAAGAGATCTAGCCAGAGGAAAGAACTACAGAGCACACATTCAAACAGGGTGTTTAATGGTGAATGGTAAGAAGTTCACCGTCGAACAGTTGAGGGAACCGGCCACGGGAATACAGTCTCCTCCTTTTAGAGAGAACTGCAACCCAGAGTCCGCACCTCTGCCTGCTGTGAACTCCCAATTAGTGTCCAGCGCACCGAATAGTCCTCCTCCTGTGGCGGGATATAAGAAATTGTTGAGTGAGCAAGAAAGTCTTCCAATAGACGAAGATTCAGGACACAGCAAAGAAATTTTGTCCATAAATCGAGTCTTAGATGGGGCAAAGGATCTGGCGGAGTTGGGAAGGATGAGATCACAGTCCTCTGGAAGCATAAAGAAGACCGACAGTACCAAACTGAAGAGAGGTGGCTAGGGACGCTGGTGAGACTTTATACTGTTCTTCTCATTTGCTTATTTCTTGAATTGGATATTGTTTCTTTTTCTTTGCTTTTCGGGTTTTATTATTTCATGGTTGTTGGGTGTATGACTTTATAAGATTGTATGTGAAATTAAATAACTCCTTTTATTTGTATTAAAATAAGTTTTTCTTCTATTTTTTTAATTAGTGCTTCATTTGCACGATGGATAGTTATATAAGAGATTATGAAGGAAATGTATATGAAACCTTATGTCTGGATAACTTGGGCTTGCTTGATGGATTTAAACTAGCAGGTCGATTGAGAATCATACACAGTAATATAAGAAGCATAGATAAAATTGGATGAGTTTAAAATTCTTCTCAAAATGACATGGAAAAGCTTCGATGTTGTTGTACTTACTGAAACTTTTCAAATCGAAGATCCAAGTGTTTATCAGATTCCAGGATATCGAAGTATAAATAGTCATGGAAATTACAAAAAAACGATGGTGTCTTGGTATTTGTAAGGGATGACATTGAATACACTTACAGAATAGTTCAGATTGATGAATCAAATTGTGTGGAAGTCGATATACAATTATACAGTAAAACAGTTAAAATCACTGGTATCTATCGTTCGCCGAAAACCATATATTACTCCCTTGTCCAATCCCAGCTCTCATATGGTATCTTGGGTTGGGGTGCGGCATACGATAATATTATGAGGAAACTTGAAACGGCCCAAAACTATATTCTCAAGATCATTCATAGAAAGCCACCCCGCTTTAGTAGTGAGGAATTGTTTACTATTTCGCAGGTAATGGATATACGTCAACTTTATGTACTACAAATCTTGAAGAGTATACACAAGAGAACCCACACAGCACATGTACGTACAATGGACGAACAATGGATGTTTATTATGGATGTTCGAGACATCCATCGGATGTCCAGAATTGGTACATAGTACATCCAATGGACGTTCATGGGACGTCCAGGACACCACTTTGGACGTACAATTCAAGCCCAGATAACGTCCAATGGATGTACATTGTGCCTATCTTGGACATCCATTGTACGTACATTGGATGCACATGTACGTACATTGGATGATCAATGGACGTTTATTATGGATGTTCGAGACATCCATTGGATGTCTAGAATTGGTACATAATTTATCCAATGGACGTACAATTCAAGTCCAATGGATGTTTATTGTGCGTAACCTGCAAATATCGGTCTATGCTTCACTTTCAAAAACTGTTAATATCATCCACCACAAGATAAGGAATGCTTTATCATTAATAATAGAAACAAATCTTCAACGTGATTCAAATCCACGAAATTTAATTAGTAACACTGAAATTCATCAGATTCAGATACGGCGTTACTAGATATACCTATAACATAACAATGGGATCTGACTCAATCTTGTCAGCTTGCCACTTGCCACACTTCATCATCCAGATTCCAGGCACCTAGCGAAGGTTCCATCCTCATCAATTCAAGATCTTGTACGGAATACGGATCTTCGGAGTTAATTATATCATCGGAGCGGAACGAAGGTCCCCTTAAAAGAAAAGGGAAGATCGTTTTGGGGAAAGACTACCACATGGCGACATCTAGTTAAGAATTAGACAAACAATTCGCTCTCGAAGTTACGCGGACGAAGATAGATGGCATATCTCACATTTTCTCCTTACAGTGACTACATATATGGAAATATAGTCACTATATTTCTCCTCAGCAAGCAAGAATGTGAGTTTTCACATATGAAACAAGCAAGCCGGTAGCGTGAGAATCGTTCATACTTATCGGCATGTCAGAAAATAATAATTATCCAACGAAAGTTTATTCTAGAAGGAATTATTCCAAAAGGAAATTAATCAGTAAAACTGAGATCTGATTTATCTTAGTTTTACTGAATTATTTTCTTTTTGGAATAATTTCTTCTGGAATTAACTTTCGTCTTGTTCTGAAACATGGTCAATAGGGCGCTCATCTGCGAATTGTCTATAATGTATCTGAATTGGACGTACAATGAATGTTCACTGTTGTATGTACAATGGACGTCAAGAAATGTACATTAACTGGAACAACAAAATGCACCATTAATAATTTATCCGAATTGGACGTACAATGAATGCTCACTGTTGGATATACAATGGACGTCCAGAAATGTACATTTACTGGACCAATAAAATATGCAACATTAAAATAATGTATCTGAATTGGACGTACAATGAATGTTCACTTTTGGATGTACAATGGAAGTCCAGAAATGTACATTAACTGGACCAACATAATATGCACCATTAATAATGTATCTGAATTGGACGTACAATGAATGTTCACTGTTGGATGTACAATGGACGTCCAGAAATGTACATTAACTGGACGAACAAAATGCACCATTCATCAAATTTCATTTCAAGATTGTGTTTGGAAATACTATTAATTTTCATTTGGAACAGAGAAAAAATATGAGATTACAACAGAGAATTCATATATATTTTTGGACATTATATGTATGTACAATGGACGTACGTTCGTAATAACCAATGGACGTCAACAATTGTAAGTACAATGGACATCCATTCAACGCCCATGGACGTTTGGACTTGATATGGTCGTAAAATGGACGTCCAATGGATGTCGTGTGCTGTATGGGAAAGATTGAAATTTATAAACTGAAACATAACCGTACGACAAGAAATTATAACAAACATCAAAGACCAAGAGCGCTCAAAAGAATTGGACAAAAAAATCATTTGTATCTTGCGCCCGGAATATATGATATGTTGCCAGAAAACTTAAAAAAAACCTGTCACCGCAAAATCTTTATGAAGCAAACAAAAATGTGGATTCAAGAAAAGAAAAGATTGTTCTGCAGGAATTTTGTAAATCATATTTGATGTCGCTAGGGATGCATGGAGTCCACTATCTGATTAATCGTTGACGACAATGGCAGGGTTGATTGATTATATAAGATTTCCAAATGTTTGTTCCTGATGATGATGACACCCCTGGAAATGACGATGCTCGACCTTAACCAAGCAAGTACCTCTGGATCAGACGAGGGTTTCATTCAATTTATACGAATTGTGCATAATCGGATATTTGAATATATAAATGTATTTTTCTTATCGGTAAAGTTGCAAGAATTATAACTTTTATTTACTATTAGATCACGCACGGATAGATTCAATATCTCTGTGATTACGTTTTTTCGTAAGAAAGTTCTCAAATAAACATTTTTTTGGAATATATAGAAAGCCAACTCAAACAGGCATTTCAATTTCAACAGAATCACAACATAGTTACACACACAAGGTGGCTAATTTGCATAGCTTGTTGGAGAGACTATTGAATGTTCCTATGAATACTGATAAATTCAATGATGAACTAAAAATTATAAAACAGATAGCGAGAATTAATGGTTTCAGTGAAGATGTGGTGGAGAAGGTTCTGAAGGGTAAGATGCAGAAGAAAATAATTCAAGAACACTTTATAACACAGAATAATCAAGAAAATAAGAAGTTCATTCCGCTATCATAGGTTGGAACAATTTCATCAAAAATAAAAAAGATTTTAGAAAGAGCATCCACCATAAAAATATCTTTCAAACCAACAAATAGTATTGGGAATATATTGATGAATTATAAGGACAAAGATGATAAACTGACCAAGAACGGAGTATATAGGTTGACATGTAACACATGTGGGGCTTATTATATAGGAAGAACAGTGAGGACTTTTGAACAGAGAATAAGAGAACATTTGCGAATTTTAAGGTTAGGAAATAACTATGATAGCTCGCATTTTGGAAACCACTTATATGAATATCAACATGAATTTAAAAAAGAGGATAATTTTGATATCTTACATGCTAATGTTAATAGTTGGATCATTGATGGTTTAGAAAAATTTGAAATTTTAAAACATAAAAAATTTAATGATAATTTGATGTTGAATGCTCAGATAGATTTTGGTAATGATTGTCTGATGAAATGTTTATTATAGAATAATATGTGAAAAAATCTGTATTGTTTCTGTGATTCTAGTTTTTGTTTTTCTATGTTAGTTGTAGCCATTTTAAGAAGATAAGAAATTGTAGATTGTAGATTGTGTTGATGAGTTATACTGAGAATAATACCTTTTTAATAATTATTGACGAATCTGGTTGAGAGTTCAGGTGAGGAAATATTGGTGTGACATATGTAATATCGAAACTCTTGTATTTTGTGATTTTTAGTGGGACTGGTCTGATGATGCTCAGATGTTCTTGAGCGAAACTAGTCACCAATAAATGAACTAGGAAGTAACATATCTTTTTAATTATTATTATTATTATTATTAGTTCTAAGCTGATTTTTCAAAAATATTTATTACCGGTTGATTGATATGAGTAAACTGAAAAGAAAGACATGGAACTCAATATGAGCTAATACATCTCGCACTCATCCTCGTGCGTGCGGATAATACCCTCGCGCTCTAAGCCATAGAGACATAAAAATTGAGTTTGCGGGATGATTGGCCCCTTGGATTGGTCTGTCTTCTTGTAAAAAATTTTAAAATAGTGGTTCGAAGAACATATATTAAAATGGAGCATCAGAATTTACGTGAAGTTACATAATTTTTTTGAGACCTTTAAGGCGTCTGTTAAGCAATTCGGCGAATGGAAAGTGTCTGGCATTATTGACAACTCATTTTAAACGGAATTGTCTAAAATATATGTGAAAATCAGCCATGAGACTTTAAGTAAGGTAAGCAATAGTGGATTTCAAGCGGATAACCTGGTCCTAAGATAGTCCCAAAGATAACCAACTTCATTTAAGCGCTTTTGGTCCTTGTTGGTTATAATCATGTGACGTCATGAATTAGCCCTTCAACGTCATCGGTTGGACCGCAGATGACCGTACTTGAGAGCTGGGTTAAGATTCTGGTTATAAGAAGTGGGGTTGAATAGGATTGATTTTCGCGGGATTCCTGAAGGGCTATAACCAATGGCAGGACCAGAGATAACCGCGGTTATTACCGGTTATCCGCTATTTTTATGCAACTGGATGACCTGATATCTACAAATTGGCCGTCTGAGCAAGGTAGCCGATAGGCATGCGACCTACTAACACTATTCAATCGTCCACATTTCGTTCGTCAGAAAATACGTGACGTCTGGCGGCCCTGGGATCTTGATCTACTATAGTCACCGTGATAGTGTGTAATTTGAGTTGCCTACAACTCGGCGCTGTTGACACAAACCAAAATGTTTTAGCGAAGGAGTACAGATCTCTATAATGATTACATTTCGTTGATATATGAGAGAAGTTTCGTTCTAACCACTTTAGGTTGCACTATTCACACATTACGACTGATTATTATTAGTTATTTTTTCAGTTTTATATATTCAAATTAACGTAATCGTGAAGGTAGTACATTTGACATTATCACCATTAGATGGCGATGTAAGTATGTATATACATTTTTTTTGTAATTTGCACAGAACTTATAGTAACGATGAAAGGCTATATTACCGGATCCAGAAGCGGGTGACAATCACAGTGAATTTTTATCGAAATGTCAAGTAAATCGGATTTTGGGGATCAGTTTCAATCGTGAGTAGTCCATTTTCATCTTTTCTCATAATTTTTGAAATGTTTTTGAATTTCTGTTTAAGTAATAAATATATTTTCGGAAATAACTGAATCCAGAATTGCCATAATAAGTAATTGACATATTATTTTTCTGTATCTGTTCTGTGTGACAGCTCATATCCATGGAAACATGGTAATCTCGCTGCTCCACCAACTGAGATTTCAGATGTTTACCAATTATTTTAAGCTGAGCTCCAAAATGCTAAGATGTTCAAAATAATGGCGTGAACACTAATTAGATCTTGATTAGCCAACATTGAGAATACCAGAAAAGTTTCGTTTTTTCCACTTCAGAAAGCGCTATTCACAAAATACGTTCTAATTGTTATTAGTTATTTCGAATATTCGAATTCATTCTGATGAACGGGTTGTGTTAATAGTCGATAGTTCTTTCAAGCTATAATTTGTGTTCATATTCTTGACATTTTGATTCATATTAGTTCTGAGAATAGGTATAATATGAATTATACTCCTGCTCAGTCACAAAGCGCAGCTGAATGTTTGGTAAGAATTGCGTCAACTGGAAATTCAGAAATTGCGAGAAATGTAGAGGTTATGTATATTCCGAAAGACAATTGACAAGAAAATAGATATCGAGGATGAAAATATGTTACTTAAATATTTCCAGTTCAATTCTTGAATATGAATAGAGTTAGAAATGATATTTAGGGCTTGAAGTAGACGGAATGAAGCGATTCGAACATTTCACATGAAATTATAAGGTTATGATCGAGAGTATTCAAATGAAGTTATGAATGACATATAATTCACGGCATATTACGATGTGTCAGAGAGAGAGAGACTGAATTAGTAAATTAATATTTTCAATATTGCTTCTAAAATTTTCGATGCATTCAAAAATTGACAAGTGCTTACACCATGTTTTTAGACATCTTAAGCAAGGCTCATATCATTCGATTATAATGTAAATTCTATAGTAAATTCAGTTGCCTGCAACTCTGTGTTGTGGACCAAAACCAAAATGTCTTAGCCAAGAAGAAAAATCTTCAATTCGAATTTTCGTCGTTATATTGGCAGAGGTAATTAATCATTGGAACTATTTCTCATCCATATAATTCGATCGTGATTTATATTTGCATTCGTGGTGTCGTTCATCACAAGATTGGTACTGCAATGAGAGAACCTATAAAGCATTCATAACAAAGAGTTATATGTTCAACAATCAGATAACGCTTAAATAAAGAGAACTATGTCTTTTCGTGCGGATAACAATGGTAGTGAAATTTTGTATATTTTGCCTAATTTATCTCCTGATTGAAAAAATAGCAATGTTGATCGGAGCTTGATCTAGCATCAACTCGATTTGACAGTTCAAAAATCAGAGAACCAAGCCGTTGATCTCCGATCACCGGTGATTACGATTTGTGAAATCCACCGTAAGTATCATTTAGGCGGAACAAAGTTCGCCAGGCCAGCTAGTGTGAAAATAAATCTTCAAAGGAAGTGCAAAGGAAAATCGACAAATGCGATGAACTCTCAACACTATACAGGGTCTTTCACGAGGAACCTCACCCATATTTATACGGGAAACTACTGAACGTATTTTCATGAAATTCAGCACTTATAAGTATTTCACGTTGCTGATGAAATCTAAAATATTTTCAAGGCATGAGCACCTCCGGTTTTTCCGGAAATGACGTCAACTTCCGTTTTTCAAATTAGAACACCATTTTTTTATTGCAGAAATAGATTCCTTAGAAAATTTCAAGTTATTTTGATGTAACATTTTTTAGTTTTGGTTGGAAAATTCTCTCTGAGCGGGAAAATTCGAAAAAAAAATCGAAAATAGAGCTCCGCTGAAACAAGAATAACTTCGAGGTTTTTGGATGGAAAATTTTAATTTTTGGGATTTTTCAAGATGTAAGATTGATGTATCCCTTTTAAAAATCGAAATAGCGATTCATGATACAGGGGGTGAAAAAATCGCTTTCAAAGTTAGGGATGACAAAATCGTGAAAAATCAATTTTTTCAAATTAGAACCCCATTTTTTTATGGCAGATATTGAATCTACGTTAAAAAATAATGTGAGTGTATGCATCACACCCTTGCCCTAAAGTGGATATTTTCTGAGTTATTCACAAAAAACTGTTTTTCGTCTTGAATTTTCAGCTAATTCTTTTCCCTTCACGCCAAAAAGATGAAATTTTCAGGAACTGTTACTTAAACCATGTTTTAGATTTTACTACCCTAATATGCAAGAGAAAAAAGTTACAGGTTGTTCCTAAATAGATGGCGAATTTGGATTCGAATTTGTATCGGAAACCTCTTTATTTCAACTAATCGGCCATCGGTTTTCTCTCCAGTGATAAATAAATAATTCCTTATGAACCATTAAAAAAAAAAGAATGTAAAACATGGTAAATTTTTGTATATGGTTCATAAGGAATTATTTATTTATCACTGGAGAGAAAACCGATGGCCGATTAGTTGAAATAAAGAGGTTTCCGATACAAATTCGAACCCAAATTCGCCATCTATTTAGGAACAACCTGTAACTTTTTTCTCTTGCATATTAGGGTAGTAAAATCTAAAACATGGTTTAAGTAACAGTTCCTGAAAATTTCATCTTTTTGGCGTGAAGGGAAAAGAAATAGCTGAAAATTCAAGACGAAAAACAGTTTTTGTGAATAACTCAGAAAATATCCACTTTAGGGCAAGGGTGTGATGCATACACTCACAATATTTTTGAACGTAGATTCAATATCTGCCATAAAAAAATGGGGTTCTAATTTGAAAAAATTGATTTTTCACGATTTTGTCATCCCTAACTTTGAAAGCGATTTTTTCACCCCCTGTATCATGAATCGCGATTTCGATTTTTAATGTGGATACATCAATCTTACATCTTCAAAAATCCCAAAAATGAAAATTTTCCATCCAAAAACCTCCAAGTTATTCTTGTTTCAGCGGAGCTCTATTTTCGATTTTTTTTTCGAATTTTCCCGCTCAGAGAGAATTTTCCAACCAAAACTGAAAAATGTTACATCAAAATAACTTGAAATTTTCTAAGGAATCTATTTCTGCAATAAAAAAATGGTGTTCTAATTTGAAAAACGGAAGTTGACGTCATTTCCGGAAAAACCGGAGGTGCTCATGCCTTGAAAATATTTTAGATTTCATCAGCATCGTGAAATACTTATAAGTGCTGAATTCCATGAAAATACGTTCAGTAGTTTCCCGTATAAATATGGGTGAGGTTCCTCGTGAAAGACCCTGTATTGAGGCAGTTGAACGCAAACCGAACAATGAATCAAATGAAAACTGAATCGTGAATGAATGGCTGTGAACACACATATAAATAATATACGCTTATGCCATACTCTGCAAATTGCTTATGGTTCACGCGCTCGATCCATCATCAACGTCATATTGTTTCTCTCACCTTTCGGTGTATTTCAGCGCACCACTCGTACTACCCTAGGACCACATAATTCTATACGTTAATATTAAAAGTGAAACATCTAGTGGGCCCAAGGCCAGTGATAACTATTGTGCTTATGCATGGGAATATTGTGATTGGGTAATCGACAGCACGAAGCAAAATCTGTTCTCGTTCTTTGTTCTGGTTTCTAGTTGCGACAGTTCGGGATATTTTAGAACCATACCAAATTGTTCTAGCTTCAAGCGGGGATTATTGGGGAAGATAATAATCATAATAATCATCCGTCACAATATCTCTGGGTGCGTTTTATTTCAATCGAAATTTATCTAATCGATTAATCGTAAATGCAACAGGGTGCATACGAACTCATTTCTTATGAGAAAATTCAAACAAAAAACAAATCATTTGTTACATGTTCTTTGGGTTCTGTATTTATATTCGTGGGATTGATTACCCATTCAATTTCCGATAGATTTGATGATCACAAAAGCAGATTAGAATAAAAACTGATTAAATCCAGATGAAGATGCTGGAAATTGAAAAAATATCAAAGTGCCGTAACTTTGGAAACAAGAAGTTCTAAATCTCTGCTTAAGAGCTTAGTTGTGAAATATAGCTGTGGCTTGAAAAGTTGCCATTCACTAATGAAGCTGGAAAATTTTACTCACCTCTGTCCAAACATGATCTGTTACATCCACAACCAGTCGAGCATCGAAATTAAGAGCGCAACATAGGAGAGTGAAAGTGTTTGCCCATTCTCCACATCGACCTTTTCTAGTTTCCAGCAAAATATTGACATCGTTGTACCTTGGAAATGATGTTTTTTTGTCGCATATCTTACAGTTGAAGATCTGCAGCAGAAAGGATTTGCAAAATCACTAGGACACAATTGATTTTTTCATTACACCGCTCTGATAACCCTATCAAAACATGTTGATTCAGGGCACCGAAAGTGACCCTTTTCCGTGCGGCCGCACCGAAAGTGGCCCTTTTCCGTGCAGTGAGACATAGATGCATCTATGCTTAGACACAAAGCAACGATTGCGTGATGACAGTAGACGTCAGTGTTTCGAATAATTATTGTTTTACAATATCGAAATGCTTTCTGTCGAAGAACAAATATCGTTGGATTGTTTTCTGAGAGGTATAATGAAAAATATCGTTCATTACACGTCCAGAAAGGCTTTTTCCGTGCTTGCACGAATTCCCGTGTTCGGCTCCGCCTCACACGGGAACTCTTCGCGCGCACACGGAAAAAGCTTACTTTCTGGACTAGTAATGAAATATACTATTTCGGCAACCGTCCGGGAAGTACCTACTTCCCGGACGCTTTTTCTTTGAGAAAGTAACATTTCCCGGCCTAGTCCGGAAAGTACGTACTTTCCGGACTAGGCCGGAAAAACTCACGTCGTTGTTGTCATTGTGATGATCATCACAATAGCAAGGCACACACGAAAGGGAAATCTGTAAGATCTGGACTGCCGATCAGATCTTACAGATTTCCCTTTCGTGTGTGCCTTGCTAATAGCAACAAAATAACGGATGACAGTTCTGTTCTGTTCAATTCAAATAATAATCAAAATGTATGATAAAGAAATGTGTGGTCTCATTGATTTGTAATTCTACACGGTTGCCGAAAAAATATTGTACCTACGCAACACGCCCGAAAATAGTTTTTTTGGACTCACAGACTTCCAGGACTCGCCTCCGGCTCGTCCTAGAATTTTGTCTATTCGTCCGAAAAAACCCTATTTTCCGGACTTGTTACGTAAATTACTATATCATACAATGTTTCTTGCAGTACTGCTCATATCATATGAAAAAGAAAGATTCAGTTTCTGCTCGTACAACTAACCTCAATTCTGTTGGCATATTTATTATCGGGATCATTCTCATCGTGGGAGAACTCGGTTTTATTTCCACAAGATTTGCAATCAGGGCAGTCCACCCATTCGAAAAATTCTTCTTTGAACCAATTCAATAATTCCACAAGCATCAAATCTTCTACATCAACGTGGCCGATTGTTGGATCTGAAATAAAAAAAAATGAGTTTTCTGTGTTTCAAGCCGTGGTCCAATAGGAAATTCACCTAACGCTTCGACTACAACCGCGATAGGATCTTCAGAGGTTTCTCGGTCGGAGATTGTAACCCGACGAATGACTGCTTCTAACTGGTGATGTAACTGGATCAATCACTGTATTTATAGCCGCAGCCCGAACGCCGGTCGGCTCATCCTATCCGATTCGGACAGGTTTAGTTTTAGCATTGCATTTTCAACTTCTAAAAAGACATGATATAATAATAATAATAAATGGCCTTTATCGATTCGAATCAAAAATACAGACAATATACAAAATGTAGTATGCTGCTCAGCGTGGCGGAGTCTAGCATAGCTATTCTTACTCAACCACACTTGCAGCTGAAATGAAAACAAACAATGAGAAAAGAAATAGTACATGGCACCCGAAATGAAGCAAAAAAATCTAAATCTGAAACCTCCTAAAGCAACCACGGAGATATCAGGTACACGCTCACGTCCATTCAACCGCACACATCACTGAGTCAAGTGGTTCTGACCGTTCTGATCTAACAATAAATATTCTTTATACTTAAACTTAAATCTATTACCCAAACTCTTAAGATGTTCCGGGAGCGCGTTATAAAGTGATACCGCGCAGTAAGCAAACGACCTACGGAACATGGCAGTCCGATGACGCGGAACAAGAAAGCGACCCCCAAACCTTGTGTTCCTACTATGTCTTGACTCCATAGGGATAAATTTACTACAAAGATATGGAGATGAGTCAACACAACTTACTAACCTGTGCGTGAAATTCGCAAGGTGCAGCTTCCTACGATTGCTCATATTAAGCCAACCAGTATCGACCAAAGAACGTGATATATGATCATACTTTCGTAATCCGTAAATTAAGCGACAGCAGCTGTTCTGAACTTTTTGAATACGGTCTATTTCTGTCTTTCGCAAACAGCATCCATATATGAAATCGCAGTAAGTAAAATGCGAAAGTACCAGAGACTCACACAGCGTTTTCCTCAATGAACAGCTCAATACATGTCTGTTGCCGTAAAGCAGCTTAAGGCTGGAATATGATTTCCTCATCAGATTCTTCACATGGTCATCGAATCTCAGATTAGAATCCAAATAAACTCCCAAATTTCTTCCTACATCACTAACTGCAATTTTAGTGTCATGAATTCTTATATTCAAATTTTGAATGAGAGTTTCTCGGGTTGTTTTGGATGAAAAGCACAGAAGAACCGTCTTATCCACATTCAGCCTCAGTGCATGCTGTTCTGAAATCAGTGCTATGTTCGCAAGCTCAGCACTCAATCGTTCACTGACCACCCCGGCCTCTCTCGAATCGAAATGAGCATATAACTGTAGGTCATCAGCATAAGCCTGCGCTTCAAAATGAGCCACAGACCGAAGGATATCCGCGGTGTAAATAATGAAAACCAGGGGACCCAAAATCGAACCCTGAGGTACACCTGCCATAAGTTTCATTCTCGACGAGTATTTTCCGTCGTTAAAAATAACCTGAGATCTATTTCGAATGTACGAGTTCATGAGCATACAAGCAGATGCATCAAAACCATAGTACCTCAATTTAGCAACGAGTAGCCCGTGATCTATGGTGTCGAAAGCTTTTGTATAGTCTAACAGAACTAAAACACTGGCCAGACCCTTGTCTTGAGCTTCAATTATATCATTTATAACCGTGGTTAAAGCTGTAGCGGTACTAAACCCTCTTCTAAAGCCACACTGGTTTGGGGGCAAAATATTATTTTTATTTATATATTCAAATATCTGGCCATACAAAACTCGCTCAAATATTTTAGATATAGCTGGTAAGATGCTAATTATCCTCAAATCATTATAAGCCTTACAATCGGTTTTCTTAGGAATTGGTCTACCTATGGCTACTTTCCATGAATTAGGATAATAATTTTGTTCAATACAACTATTTATTATATTTACTATTATGGTATCAATGAAGGGACTGCAATATTTGAGCATAGTAGCACTTATGTCGTCAATACCAAGGGCATTAGACTTGAGGCCATTCAGAATAGAATTTACCTCCGCAACTGATGTCATTGTGAACGAGAAATTTGCCTGTGAACCATACCTAACGTTATCATAACGGTTTATAGTTTCAAACGTCTGACCGGATGATATGATCTGCTGAAAAGATGCAAAGTAATCCCTTATACCTTCCGGGTCCGAGATATCAGGTGGAATGACATTATGGTCCCTTTTTGAACGAATACTGAGATTTCTTAGTGTATTCCAAGTTTTATTCGAGTTATTCTCAGCACAGACTGAATTCAGATACGCTTTTTTTTCATTTCTAGTCGAAGTAACTGCGAAGTTGCGTAAATGTTTATATGATACCCAGTCTGCTTCTGAACGACTTCGTTTATATTTTTGAAGAGCTATATCTCGTTGTTTCATTATTAATTTTAAGTTATCTGTTAACCACGGGGCTCGCGGCTTTGAAACCTTCTTCTCTTTTAGGGGTGCATGTCTATCGAAAAGTTCCGTGATGAATTTATTGAACGCGGTTATTTTTCTATCAATACTTGCATCTAATATTACATTCATCCATGGCAAATTGTATAAATCGTTCAGAAAGTTATCAAGGTTCAAACCACGGAAGCACCTGAACCTAACTAAGCGTGGCGATGGCTTTACACGTTTTAACTTGAGATCTGCAAACACCAACCTATGATCTGAAATGCCATCAAACGGTAGAGTGCCGACTGTATTCACTAAATCCTCATTGAGAACGAATATTGGATCAATTAAAGTACAAGACGAGGATGTTATCCTAGTTGGCTCATTCAACAGTTGAGTGAAACCATATGACTCGAAACAATTTATAACAGGGTTATTCAATTTGAAAAAATCCACATTCAAATCACCCAAACAGACAACCTCATCATCAGTTATACAAACGCTCGACAAAACATTATCTAAATCAGTTATGGAATTATTCATATTTGTATTGGGAGGTCTATAAAAAGCACCAACAGTTAAACTTTTACAACCGAATCTGAACCTCATAAACAAACACTCTAAATTACCGCTCTGCGCAGACTCATGAGGAATAGACTGACCCGTATATGAAACCCTGTAATAAAATCCAATACCACCACCTCTTGTAGGTCTCGGCCTATGAAAAAAATTGTAGCCAGGAATCCCCACAACCGCAACATCCACGCCATCAGACAGCCACGTCTCGGTCACCGCAACAATGTCAAAATCATTTTCCAACACAATTCTTGAAAATTCACTGAAACCTGTGAACATCGATCGAATATTGATGTGTGCAATCTTCATTTCACTTGTGCGCAAACGCGTACCCGAATTCAATCATAGAATGAAAATAAAATAATTGCAAAAAATATATAAATATACTATCAGTAAATGTTCTGAAATGCTTATTTGAATGAATGATAGATCGGGCAGCTTTGGAGGACAATTAAAAAAACAAAAGTTTTCTCCCTCAAGAGAATATAACGTTCGGGTGCCAAAGATAAAAAAAAAATATCTATGAAATAACAAACAAAAAAATATATATCTACATAGACATGTATACCCAGAAAAGTTCAAAATGAAATAAACAGAAAAAATAAGAGTTCCTATTCGCGGTTTACGGCCTGCTCGTGAATATTCGCAATATCATCTTCATTTTGTATCAAGATCTTTTTATTCGCCACATTTCCGAAGATCTTTCCTCCCATAGACCAAACATTTCCTTTACCTATTTTTTCCTTTGCTAGAAGCATCAGTTGGTATCTTCTTCTCGTCAACTCTTCAAGCATTACCAATTTAGTTCCTTTAAATTTCTTTTTTTGTTGAAATATCTGATTTCGATCTCGGATGCTGTTGAAGTGTACCAGTACAGCAGTGTTCTTGTTACGTTTATTCCTACTAATTCTCTGACAAAATACAGGTGTTATTTCAGAGACATTGAGACTATTTTTGAACATATCTGTAACTTGCTTATTTAGCTGTTCTCCGTAGCTTGAATCCTCAGGTAAACCATATATTCTGAGTTGGTTCATCTTGCCCTTTTGTTCCAATTCGTCTATCCTCATCTTGTAAACGTCGTTCTCCTTTTCAACAAGATCGAGCCGTGTTTCCAGTTGATTAATCTTCGAAGTAAATTGTTGAAATGTTTCGTTTATTTTTTGCGAAACTTTGTTGGAGATTTTGTCGATCAACATATTTATAAATGACTCATCTGCTACCGCATCTTTAACTATATCACGTGTGATATCGCGGGTCAGCGCCTTCAGTTCAGTTTTTTGTCTTTCCGTGAATACCATTGTATTTAGTTCACAAGATATATCAATAAATCGATGTTAATTGTAGAGAGATATCTCACCTAAGGACAGTTCAACGCTACTTGTCACTATTCGACGAATTTAAAAAAAAAATGCCAATTATCTAGCATGTAAACTTCAATTTTAGCCGGAACCACAATTAATTCGTCTGTTATCGTTGAATGCACATGTCATATCAAAACCAACACAAAAACTGGGACAGGTCCTAAGGAGTGCCAAAGACAAACCTTGCGAATGCGGGAAGTCTACACTAGCGGTACATGCTTTAATGGATTGGAATAACATTCTATTCGCTAAAATAGAGATCATTCACAATGTGAAGAGTTATTAGCCAGGGATGGAACAAAACAACATATCAACAGAAAAAAGGATACTCCCATTGGTCTTTATACTTGGTTGCTGATGATCTGCGCCAAAACTAAACATGTCCAAAGCGGAGGGGATGAACTGACCTACCATGCCGGCGGTGGAGCTGCGGCTCTAAATACAGTGATAGATCCAGTAACATCACCAGTTCGGAGCAGTAGAGATAACTGATTGAGTTGAAACTGGAATTATCGTTTCATCTGTTATTTGCCATTGCATTATTTATTGAACGGAAGAAAACATTAAATTATTTATGAACACTACCAAAATATACACAAAGAAAACGGTCTCAACGAAATATTCATCATTTCGTCACGATGTAAAATTAGAGATTCGAAATGTTCGGTGCAGGTTCGGATATCGAATGCCACGGCCAAGTTCATTAATTGACAAAATTTGGAGTTCCGTAAATATGGCCTACTTCTAAATATCGTTTTCTGATAATTTCAAAACTACAGAAATTTGACGTTTAATGAGAAATCACATATTCAAGCTGGACGCAATGCTAGCGAATTTTTCAAAAAACTGTTGTTAACGTAAATTCTATAATATTGATATATTGAGGTGGGCGTTCAATGTAGTGTTCATTATTTCAAGTTTCATTTGAAATGGTTTCACTTTGAGAACTCAAATTTTGTGGGTAAACACAGAAAGGATTGGAGTTCTTAATGAAATAATTTGAATCGATTCCATTTCGAAAGTTAATTTTTTTTCTTTCAAAAATAGAAGAAAATAAGCCATCTCATGCTTCTGTTTTATTCCTAACGAAAGATCCATGAAAAAAGTTCAACTTCTGATTGAAAGTGAATCTACAGATAATTTCGTTCAAAAAAACAACTTGAAATACGGAATTGGCAGAGAATGACGAAATTCAAATATATGGCGGCAAAAAGTTCCTGCTTCACCCTGCACATATTCACTAATTTCATAGTTCAGCGACTTTCGGATAGAGAGCGCCGTTGTACATTTCATTCATTTAATAATTAGAGAGATATTCACAGAACTTATATTGATAATGTCAGTTCTATGGAGATATTCCATAAAATGCACGGTGGCGCCTCTATCGGATTTGTTTTCCTACTCGCTCTGAACGGCGACCTCAAAATGTAAAACGTACAGCCATCTGCCTACCTGTGTTTTGATGTTGTATTGCATAGAACTTATAGTAACTATAGTTACTATAAGTTCTATGTCCTATGTCATATTTTATTAATCTGTCATGTTAATTGAGTAATGTCAAGTAAGTAATGAATCATTTATTCAGAGTAATTAGAAATAAATACGATTTCCAGCTTGAATAGTTTGCGCCTTCGAAAATGGGTTTTATTGTATCTTCAATCCTTGCTTATTTAGCCATTGTTATAATATTGCTAAATAAGCAAGGATTGAAGATATAATAATACCCATTTTCGACGGCGCAAACTATTCAAGCTGGAAATTAAGAATACTAACTTTATTTGAATACAAAGAATGTCACGAGCCTGCTATAAGTATTATGACCACCAAGGATATAAAAGAACAGGCGGATTGGAATAAGATGGACTTGAAAGCAAGGACTATAATAATAAGTCCATCTCTGATAACCAAAAATATATATTGGTGAATGTACAACAGACTACAAAATGATCGAAAAATTCGACAAGATGTATTTGACACAGTCTACAGCTATGCAAACAATATGTAGAGGAAAAATTGAGGAGATCAAGCTCAACAATTACAATTCAATTGAAGAATTCCTTGTTGATTTCGAGAAAACAACAAATGATTTCAAAGCAGCCGGTGGAAAGATATATGAATCAGAGAAGATGAGATACTTACTTAGAGCCCTACCTCCAAGTTATAGTTACATTGGAGACATTATTGATGTAATTCCTGAAGAATAAAGAACAGTAGAGTATGTTGAGTCTGAAATAAAAGAAACAAACATAGCTACTAATGACACCGTCAGGAAAACCAACATGAGTGCATTCACAACAAAAACTAAAGCACAATGTCGCATTTGTGGAAAGACCGGGCATTTAAAGAAGGACTGTTGGCATGGTCAGAAATATGGTTATGAGCAAGAAAATCACCAAGGAAGATATCACACCAGTCAAGGTCAGCGAGTAGCACAGAGTGGTTACAACCGAGGAGTATTCAACAGAGGTCGTGATCGATAGAGAGTTCATCTCAGAAGTGAGTTATCGGATGCTTAGCTAGACAACTCTACATCACAGTCATGGACAGTTCAAGTATGTAATCATGAAATGAAGCAGGTTAAGTGTTGAGAAAATGGAGAATGCGATAATGGTGAAATTAAGCGGTTGTTAGATAGTGGATGCACGATGCACCGATCATATCATACGTGATGATAAATTCTTTCATTATTATGTATATTTAGAATTTCCTATAGACGTCACACTACCACATGGTAAAATGTTGAAAGCAATCAAAGTAGGTACTGTCAATAGTATATTCCAAAACTAGTTGCAGAATGGGCTCCTATTCCAATACGAATGCGAAACTCGAAAACGAGCGACGAAGGAGCGATAAGTATTGGAATTGCATTCTGCAACGAGTATTAGACGATATTTTCTCTAATTCAGTCAAATGTTGTGAAATTCAATGAGAAATTCAAATTATAGGTCCTAGTGAATTCATTACAGCACTGTTGTTAGTACTGTAATGAACCAATTAAGGTGGGCGTTCAATGTAGTGTGTTTTTATTTCAAGTTGCATTTGAAAATGGTTTCACTTTGAAAACTGCAATTTTGTGGGTAAACTCAGAAAGGATTGGAGTTCTTGATGAAATAATTTAAATCGATTTCATTCCGGAAGTTAATTCTTTTCTTTCAAAAATAGAAGAAAATGAGCCAACTCATGCTCCTGTTTTATTCCAACAGAAAGACCTATGAAAATAGTTCAACATCCGATTGATAGTGAATCTAAAGATAATTTCGGTCAGAAAAACAACTTGAAATACGGAATTGGCAGAGAATGGCCAAATTCAAATTTTGGCGGGAAAAAGTTCCTGCTTTACCCACAAATTCGCTTATTTCATAGTTCGGCGATTTTCGGATAGAGAGCGCCATTGTACATTTCATTCATAATCAAAGTGATATTCATAAAACTTGATAGTGATAATGCATGTTCTATGGAGATATTCCATAAAATGGACGGTGGCGCCCCTATCGGATGAGCTTTCCTACTCGCTTTAAACGCCGACCTTAAATTTAAAAATAACCAAGACTTATGAAATAGTGGCAAGAAATGAAAATGCAAAAATTTTTAATCAGACAGGAGATTTAATATGCGTTGCTAACAAAATCAATAATTTGTATTTTATAAAGAGCTTTTTATCAAAATTTAACAACAATGAAAGGTATTTCTGTCATGAAATGAAGTGTTCAAATTGTATAGAAAGCAAAATGACCAATGTGCCTTTCGAAAATAACAGAACAATAACCACTGAAATTTCAGAACTGATTCATACTGATTTGAATAGTCCACATAACACAACTGACTATGGTGGAGAGAAAAACTTCTTAACATTTATTGATGACTTTGGTAAATGTACAAGAATTTTTTGTATTAAAAACAAATCTGAAACTGCAAAGTGCTTTAAAAAATATGTTAATTTGGGAGAGAACAAATTCAATAAAAGAGTAAAGAAATTACAATGCGATAATGGCAGAGAATATTTGACTGATGAAATTGACATGTTGAAAATGGCGCCGAGCGGAGCGCACGTAAAAGTCAATGCGGAAAACAAATCCTGAAGATATTGCAGGATAAATGTGAAAAATGGATTAATTTGTGCGACGTGTGGTGAAGTGTACCATACTGGTTGTGGGAACAGGGAACAGGGTTGGGAAATGTTGTGACCTCATATTAGAGGATATAAGTGATGAATCAATCTTGAAGATAAATATGGAAGGTAAAATTGAGCACTCTTGTTTTCAACTTCTAAAAATTTTGGTGATTGAATTGAGACAGAACAATACGTTAATAAAGCAGAGGAATGAATATTTGGAAGAAATAAATGAGAGCAATTCAACAGAGATGGAGAAGATGGAAAGAGAAATTCTGGAATTGAAGGAACGTAATAGAAAAAAGGTAAACAATGAGCAATACAAGGAAGATAAACATAACCAACAAAGAGTTCAAGAAATTGATGATTGAAAAAGTTTTGAAATTAATAAGAAAAAAGAAGATAATACAGGACGTAAAAATACTTACGCTGATAGTGCAAAGGCTTATTACAAAAAACCTGTGGAGTTTAACCAAGAGCTGGTGGAACAAGCTATTCTGCAATGCAAACAATTGGAGTGGAAAAACAAGTAACACAGGCAGTGCAACAAGAACAGCAATATAATGAAAATCATAGGAATTGATTTAAAACTATCACAAGAAGAAGAAGGAGAACGAGTGAAAAAGTAGGCAACGCATCGAATGACCGTTCAAATAATGGACTACTACTGGGAATTCAATAGGAAAAACGAGCGTGGTTGTATATTGGAAAGATTAAAAATGAAGACGCGACTTGCCAAATCATTAAGGATTATTTAGATGAAGAGGATGGATACGAAAATCTCATTGTGGAAAAGTTAAACACTAAGGGTGAATTTTCGTCATTCAAACTGGGAATTCCATTTTCTTTGAAAGAGAAATTTGACAGCGAAAACTATTGGTCCAATGGAGTCTGCATAAGACGATATAATTTCACAAGAGGTAATAGTTCTTTTTTTGGAGATGAAGAAGAACTAATCAATATTAATAACGCAGATATAGAAGATGTGGAGAATGATCGGAGATTAAGGACAACGTTAGATTCAATTTCAAGTCAGGAAACATGCAAAATAGCTCATACCCGCAGAATACCAGGGAAAATAAGTAAAATTGAACAGGAGACAACATCTATAAGGGTCATGCATCAGAACATTCAATCGATTGGTACATCCATTTCATAGTCTTGGAATGCTAGTGGCAGAGTTGAATGTCACAATTCTCGCTCTCACTGAGCACTGGAAGGATTATTTTCAACTGACTATTCCACTCTTTTCATTTTTAGTGAGGAAGTTTCCGTAGCAACGATCGTTTCATCCCGGGACCACCCTGTAATACCAATACTCCTTGGCTGTCTGTGGTCATGTCTCACGGGCCAATGGCGTGGGGGGGTCTTGGCTTGACCGCCTGGACCGAGAGGAAACAACCTCATTAAAAATTCTAAATCCACGGTGCGAAACCAGGCCAAGGGATGCGTGGCTAGATACTAGATCCACTGGTTTCAACCTTGGAGCATCAGGGGGAACTCCATTGTATCAAACCCCTTACCTCTGCATGCGGGGCTCTGCAGAGGTGGACTGTTCAGACCCTTGCTTTTCGTGGGACCAAACATGGAAAAGAAAAAACAAACCAAAAATACCACCGGAAAAGGGGTGGAGAAATCCTCCTCCTCTTCTTCCGGGCACCCTTCACGGGGGAAAGTGAGACTGCCATTCCAGTGGCCCCAACTGGGGCAACCGGGTGGCAGGGACGACCCGCTAAGGAGGGGTCTTAGTGGGGCTGGGGTTCGGAGGTACCTGCGACTCCTCCACCAGGGCGTTAAACCTGAGGAGGCTAGGGAGCAGGCTCTTCGGCCCCCGGCTCCGGAGGCCACTCCTTCGGGAAGCAAAAGAGGCCCGGGGCTTATCACACCCCCTCAGCGGCCTCTAGCAAAGAAGCAGAAGACGGCTGCAGCAAAAACTGGGCAAGCCACCGGTTATGCAGCAGCTGTCAAAGCAAAGAAAACCTCCAGGGTAGGAATTATGCCTAAGGACTACCCTAAGGCTACCCTGGAGGTCGAGCAACTCTCCTCCCTAGAGGATATTCTAGTGGAGGAGATGTGCCAGAGCCAGGAAAGGGGGATTCACTTTGCTGGCGTTCATTTCAGAAATGGAATGATGCTGGTGGACTGTGGATCCCAGGGATCTGCGGAATGGATCAAAAGATCAGTTCCGCAACTGAAATCTTGGAAGGGGCCTGAGCTGGTGGTGCTAGAGGGAGACGACATCCCCAAGCCCACCAACATCACGGTCTTCTTTCCAAGAAGTCAGGAGATGGAGTCTGAGAAAATCCTCAGACTCGTGGAAGTTCAGAATTCCAACCTCATCACTGGGGCATGGAGAGTTCTGAACTCCAGGAAAGAGGGCAAAGAAACGGTCCTCACGATTGGGATCGATCCCCAATCTGAAGAAGCTCTGACGGCAGTGGGATGCAGCCTAAACTTCCGGTTTGGGTGCATCCCAGTCTCAGGGCTGAAGGGTACAAACGTCCCAAATGTCCCGGCAGAGAGTTCGATGGACGTGGAGATGCCCTCCACATCCGGAGAATTCAAGACGCAGGGAGAAGAAACAGACGCAAGTCTGGGCCAACCTGGTGGCTCTACCGGGGCGCCAGTGGGAGCGGAGATTTCCTCTGCTACCCGGCAAACTGAGTCGAGCTGCCTGGTGGCCAAAGGGACCGACTCAGATTCCGAAAGGGAAATACCCCATAAGGAATCTGAGGAGGAACAGGAAAAAATGAAGGTTGGGGCATAAAGGGACTGGGTAACCACCATCTCTCCCCCGAAACAACAATCTCCTTCTGCAAAGTAGTACAAGTGAACCTGCATCACGCGAAGGGCTCTTCAGCGGTGATTGCAAGGTCATTTGCGAGTCTGCAACTGAGCTTTGCTCTGATCCAGGAACCCTGGATCAACAAAGAAGGCCAAATACTGGGCTTGGGGTGCAAGGACTCAAGACTGGTATATGACCAAAGGCAAACGTCTCCACGTGCCTGTGTGCTCATAAGGAGCAATATTAACTATATTTGTATTTCAGAATATATGTCTCGAGACCTGATTCCGATTAGGGTACACCTCAATGTTGGGGGCATTGACCGAGACATTGTCATAGCATCCGCATACTTCGCTGGAGATGGGCCAATAACACCACCAGAGGAAGTACAGCGGCTAGTACGTTACTGCAATAGCAGAAAGTTGCCAATCATAATTGGATGTGATGCCAACGCACACAATACTATTTGGGGAAGCACGAACAATAACACCAGAGGTGAGTGCTTGCTTGAAAATCTCTTGGCTAATAATCTCGAGACATTGAATGTAGGGAATACACCAACTTTCGTCACGAGAACGAGAGAAGAGGTCTTGGACGTGACAATTGTCAACGTCGCTGCCAGGAAGAATGTCACTTCCTGGAGAGTGATGGATGAACCTTCACTCTCTGATCATAGAATTATCGAGTTTAAGGTGGAGGGAGATACCACCTCGCCACCCCTGATTCGAAATTCTAGAAAGACAGATTGGTTTCTTAATAGGAGCCATCTGAAGAATAACTTAGACCAGATTGTAATAGGGCGGGAAAAACACCGCTGTTACGATTTGGAGCAACATGTTGAGCAGGTAAGCGAGGCAATGATGGAGGCCTTTCACTCCAGTTGCCCACTGACCAAGGCTCGATCAAGTAAAGAAGCTCCTTGGTGGAATGACAACCTGTCAAACCTCCGAAAGGAAGTCCGTCGGCTCTTTAATAAAGCCAAACGAGACAGTAACTGGCAACGGTACACTGAGAAACTTACTCAGTACAACAAGGAGATCAGGAAGGCCAAAAGACTTAATTTTCAAGCCTTTTGTGAAAGCATCACTTCCACTCCCACAGCAGCCAGACTTCAGAAAGTCATGGCAAAAGGGGGAACTAACCCCACTATGTCGCTTAAAAGGCCAGACGGTTCGTACACTGAAGGAGAGAAGGAACGATCCATTCTTCTTCTCGAAACACACTTCCCAGGTAGTGAACCAATAAGTAATACTGTAATAGCAATGAAGCACACCAAGAACTCCCGCAAGGAGGACTGGGACATTGCTAAGAGTATATTCACAAGGCCACGACTTGAATGGGCAATAAGCATCTTTCAGCCGTATAAATCCCCAGGAGTAGATGGGGTGTTTCCGATACTCCTGCAGAAAGGAGTGGAGGAGATCCTCCCTCATCTACTGAATATCACAAGAAGCAGCTTAGCATTGGGTCAAATACCTGAAAAGTGGAGAAGGGCAAAAGTAACCTTCATTCCCAAAGTAGGGAAAAAGGACGGGACTGACCCTCGATCCTTCAGACCCATTTGCCTAACATCGTTTCTTCTTAAAACGATGGAGAAAGTCGTAGATAACTACATAAGAACGGAGCATCTGGAGAAAACACCACTTCACAATTCTCAGCATGCTTACAGGGCGGGACGTTCAACGGAGACCGCTCTGTAACAGCTGACTGAAGTCATCCAGAGAAATCTGAATAACAAAGAAATCGCCATGTGTGCCTTCCTGGATGTATCTGGGGCCTTTGACAACACAACACATGTGTCTGTCAGAGATGCACTTGAGAGGCGAGGAGTGAATAATACCATCTTAAGATGGATGTATGAAGTGTTAACGACGAGGATAGCTGAGACATCGATGGGCGAGGAATCCGTCTTCGTCAAAGCTACTCGTGGAACACCTCAGGGTGGGGTGCTATCCCCCCTCCTATGGAACCTGGTAGTGGATGAACTTCTACACAGGCTAACGGAGCTTGGCTTTGAATGTGTAGGCTATGCTGACGACATAGTCCTAATAATTAGAGGTAAATTCGAAGGCACTCTCTGCGACCTATTGCAG
Source organism: Adalia decempunctata (assembly GCA_951802165.1). Taxonomy (NCBI): domain Eukaryota; kingdom Metazoa; phylum Arthropoda; class Insecta; order Coleoptera; family Coccinellidae; genus Adalia; species Adalia decempunctata. The sequence continues at coordinate 52,098,695 of OX637697.1, forward strand.
AAGGGCCTTAGAATTATTGAGCAGTGGTGCTTGTCAGTGGGGCTGAACATCAACCCAACCAAGACCACATTGATTCCGTTCACTCGGCAGAGGAAACTTCCAGCCATGAAAACGTTAGTATTAAACGGACATATCTTGGAGTGGGGGTCTGAAGTCAAATACCTAGGAATAACACTGGATAGCAAACTTCTGTGGAATGAGCATGTTGATAATGCTACTGGCAGAACTACAAGAGCTCTGATGGCATGCAGACGTCTATGCGGCAGGAATTGGGGCTGTAACCCAAAAATACTGCGATGGATGTACGTCATGATTGTAAGACCTATAGTCACATATGGGGCAGTAGCCTGGTTTGCAAAGACAAGTCAGGCAAGTACGAGGAAAATGCTCGACAAAGTACAAAGGCTTGCCTGTGTGTGCATCACGGGAGCTATGAGAACGTGCCCAACCAGGGCGCTTGAGATCATCACAGACCTCACACCTCTACATCTAGTGATTGATAGGGTAGCCCATGAGGCCATCCTCAGAGTATCTAAAGAAGGAGCAGGCAATGAGAGAGTCAGGTTTCAGAGAGCTTGGTGCTCTCTGAATGACTACACCTCATCTGCAAACCTTCCTAGCGATGTAATGATCAAGAAAGTAAGCACTGAGAAGAACTTCAGTACAATGCTAAGTAAAAGAGAAGATTGGGAAAGGGAATACACCAACTACAATCTCAAAGAAAATACAATGAAATGGTATACTGATGGTTCTAAAACCGCTACAGGAGCTGGCGCTGGGATTTATGGGACAAGTACCAAGTGTGCACTATCGCTAGGCTCCTGTACAAGCGTCCTTCAAACGGAAATACTTGCAATCGGAAGATGTCTAGATATACATCTAGAAAGAAACTATCAGAAGTGTGATATAGCTATTCATACAGATAGTCAAGCTGCTATTAAAGCACTGAGCTCCTACGTCATTGACTCAAAGCTGATTTGGGAGTGCCGAAACAAACTCAATGAGGTAGGCAAGAAGAATAAGGTCTTTTTAATCTGGGTTCCTGGTCATTCGGGAATCGTAGGAAACGAAGAGGCCAATAAACTGGCCAGAAAGGGCGCACAGACGCCACTCACTGGCCCAGAACCCTTCTGTGGTATAGGAAAATGCACCTATAAGAAGGAATTTATGCTAAAGGAGAAAACCGAAAGAGAAAAACTCTGGCGGAATCTCCCAGGAATGGATCACTCCAAAAAGTTCCTCCGGAACTTTGAAACTGCTAGATCCAAAAAATATCTGGATCTCAGTAAAAACCAACTTCACCTACTCACTGGCTTTCTCACAGGACATTGTCGCCTAAAGAAGCATCTGTTGAGAATGGGTTTATCGGACACTGATGAGTGTAGATTCTGTGGGGAGGAGGAAGAAACTCCTATTCACCTGGTTACGGAATGCTTTGCCATTGTAAGCCAAAGGAAAGATAGCTTTGGACAAGAAACTTGTAGAAGTGGGGAGTTATCCCCCTTGAAGCCGTCCCAGATACTGGATTTCATCAAATCTCTGGAACTGGAGGGCGAGCTGTAGGAGGCGCGATGATGACAGCTCTGTCAGGGGGCACAATAGACCTTAAGGTCGCAGTGGACTGTAACCCCTTTTCACTTATGACATTTTTTCCAAAATCACTCGCCTAACGGCTCGTGATTTTGCTACAAATGTCGTTCGCAAAATTTCCGAGCAACAAACTTTCATATTACAATCGAGAAATTTTGCCGGCAAAATTCCATCTCTAGTGGTATTACATATGACAAAATTCACGATAGCTTCTAGTTATTGTAGAGGTACTAATCAGCATGGGGGTATATTAATATACTGCAGAGAAGATTTAAAGTATGAGGAAAGAAGTGATATAGTGTAATAAATCGAAATATTTCAGTTAACTAGTGTAGAAATTATAATAAATCGGAGTGTTTCGGTTGACTAGTGTAGCAAAAATCTGAAATTTGATATCCCTGTGCCAGAAAATTATTGAATCGTTTATCAAGTCCATATAATATAATACAGGATGTCTGTCCAGACATTAACGATTGAAATTATTGATTTTCGGTTCGAGTTTCTCATGGAACTCAGAACGATAAGAGAATATCGTTCCACGAAAGGAGTAGTGCAAACGAGAGCAGAAATTTCAAGTAATAACACCCCTGATTGGTGGAAAGCCGCTCTTCCCTCGAATCACAAAGGGGGTGCTTTTTACAAATGGTGACAGCGGTGGGATGTGTTCAATTTTCCGGGAGAGAGGTTTTTTATTACGTTGAATTTTCCGGGTGATAGAAATTTTTTTTGGTTTTTAGTATGTTACATTAGTGTTGAATGCAAAGATTACTAGATTACTGTAAAGATTACTAGTGGGATGTGTTACATTTTCCAAGGGAGGTTTTTAGAGAGATTTTAAGAAATTTAGAGAAATTGCGAGGTATAAGGAATTTTATCTACTCCCATAGAATAATATATCCATTATTCAACTGAATTTGATCTATAATAGTCTCTATAAACCAATAGTGTGAGGTAATAATAACTCACGCCTATAACTCACTCTTATACAAATAGGAAAAACAGCTTACCAAATGAATAAAAAAAGTCGGATCGATCGGGACCACTATTTCAAACACCAAGGTAACGTTCTCGCCATTCATTTCTACCTTTCCTTTGGCCTGAATATTCAAAAATCGAATTTGGAAAAAGTGAATTTCTGACGTTCATTACGCGATTCAATTCTCGACCACAGAAATCGCGCTTGTTGAACGAAAGGGAACAATTCATTATTGACATCGAGGGGAGTAGGCGTCGGCGAACGGGAACTATTCATTATTGATATCGAGGGGAGTAGGCGAGTACGAGAAATGTCACTTGAATAATTTTGATGTACTGTATTTGAATTGAATTGATAGGTATCTAATTATTGTGGATATTTTGATGAAAGAGATGAATTCAGATAGTGAAGATGAATTATTATGTACACCTCCAGAAATACGGGAAGCAGCTAATACTACAATTCATAATTTATTGCCTGAAAAATCCGAAAAAAAGTATAAAGCTGCATACATAAATTTTTTGGATTGGTGTAAAAGTAAGAACATCAAGTCATCGATTTCTGAGAACGTTCTTCTGGCATATTTTAGTGAATTGAGCACTAAATATAAAGCATCATCCCTATGGACTTTCTACTCCATGCTAAGAAGCACACTTAACATAAATCAGGGAGTCAATATAGAAAACTATTCAAAATTACGAGCATTTCTGAAACGGAAATCAGAAAAACATATTGCCAAAAAGGCAAAAACTTTTACGCCAGAACAAGTGAATAAATTCTTAAATGAAGCTTCTGATGATAAATATCTGGCAACAAAGGTAGTAGATCTCACAATAATTCAATCGTTTTCATCATCTCGTCAAATATATAATTTATTTCAGGTTGCTTTAATAATGGGCATTATGGGTGCTTGTCGTGCAGCAGAATTGTACTCTATGGAGATTAATGATTTAGAAGACCAAGGATCTATTTTAATGGTCAATGTACCAAATACAAAAACAAAAATTGCCAGAAAATTTGCTATTACTGGAAATTTGTATATCATAGTGAAGAAATATTTGAATCTGAGGCCTAACAATATATCGCACAATATTTTATTCTTTAAATTTCAAAATGGAAAGTATCACCCACAAAGAATTGGCATTAATAAATTTGGAGCAATGGGGAAAGACATTGCATCTTTTTTAAAATTACCTGACTATAACTTATACACAGGGCATTGTTTTCGCCGCTCGTCGGCTACTTTATTAGTAGATTCTGGAGGAGACATAACGGCACTAAAGCGCCATGGCAGTTGGCGATCAACTACTGTGGCTGAGGGGTACATTGATGATTCCGAAAAAAATAAGAAAGATACTGCAAATAAAATTTACAGTTCTATAACACCCCAGCCAGTTAGTACATCAACAACACATATACAAAAAACACACGAAGAAACAATAAACTTGCATAATTCATTCCCAAATATTCAGATTCAAGGTTGTTCAAATGTTACAGTTTATGTTATCAATAAAGAAAATTAGTACCTAATTACTAAAGTCCTTGTATTTATTGTTATACTCACAGATATTATACTGATAGGGAAGTCAAAGAAAATAGCTGATCATGATTCTGGAGGGTATGCAACATGAACAAAAATATTATAATTTTACCAAAAAGAGGGGGTTTTCAGCAATTTCAAGAATTTCTCAGTTGGGTATAGGTATTAACACAACCCTCTCAACACAGATGATCAATTTCGATTGTCTGATTCTGGCTTATTCATTCAAATAGAAATATGTAGGAAAATGACGATAGACGATATTCTGAGTAACCCAACCCTACTTCGTTCTTGTCTACTGCCACAGTTCACAACATAACTAAAGAATGGCCTGTTTTCATTCAAGAAAAACTATGTAAAATGCTGAAAACCTACTCAAAATAACCAAGCATGGAACGATGACAGTTCATTGGACTGCCCATAGATGCATATATGACTGCATGAAATATTCAGTGAACACAGAAATTTATGTCAGTGTTTTTGATAATTGTTTTCAATTTTGAAAATGCAAATGAATTCGAATTTTACTGAAGAAGTCGAAGATAAAGCATAGTATTCAATTCGCGGTAATGGTCATAACACACTTGATGAATTACACCACTCGCCTGACGGCTCGCGGTGCAAACATTCATCTGCGTGTGTTATGACTTACATTACCGCTCATTGAACAATATACTATTATCCTGTGGTGTAATGGTAATCTAAATAGTGTGTATTGACTTGTTGGAAGATTTCCGGATGAAGGTTTCATGTACCTATTGATTTTATTTTGAACTGGATTATTTTGTATGAACGTATATGCCTGTGAATTTGAAATTAAGTTTTAAAAATTGCAATTGGTCGGGAGAATTCAGGAATGAATTAAAGTAAAGTAAATTTATTGATCTAAATATTATTTGAGAGATGGAAGAATTGAGTAAATATAGTTAGTGGTGAAAAGGTCTGTTTTACAGGAATTAAACCTCCAACTTAGCCAACGTTTCGGAAATTATATTTCCATCATCAGGGCACTATAACAAAAGTAATGGCATTGGTAAAACCACGAAAATACTCGTACAGTACAGAGATACAAAATAACATTGATGGAAATTGCTGATGGTGACTTTCTTCTTTAAAAGCATTCCTTTTTTCTCTTTTCTATAAAAATGATCAACTACAATAATAAATGTGACTTACAAAATATACATAAGGGCTCAATAAGAATGGAAACATCACGATGGGCAATTTAAAGTTGCACAGCCTTTTACATTAAATGAAGGCAAGAGCAGGAAAACAAACATACTATTAAAAAACATAATCGTGGCAAAATCGCCAAAATACACAATTGAAATAATTGAAGTGTGACAAACCGATACTTACAAGGTGAAATCGCTTTTCCCAAAGTCATTAAAAACACTAACAAAATATAAAACTTCATCCAGTTCCACAACAATGAGATCGTTCATCAATCGAGATAAGTAGAATGACAAATCTAGGAGCAGAGAACAGGTGTCAAACGGGGGCGTATGGAACCGTAAAAACCATAGGCGTATCGGTTAATCGGGTGTTATTTCTTAAGTTTTACTTTCTTCAATAAATTGTAGTAAGCTCGCGAAAGGTACTGAATGTCTGTTCTGGAATTTACGGAATTGTGAATTTTGATCTGTATCATTTCGTGTAACAAGCGTTTATTAAGTTGGGGGTGTCTGCCTAGGATGTCGACATCATCAAAGTTGAAGCGATGGCCAGTGGACTCGCTGTGGTGAGCGAGGGCAGTTTTAGGGTTAGTGATGGGCAGACGAACTGAACGTTTATGCTCTTCAATTCTAGTTTTAAGGTATCTACATGTCTGCCCAACATAGACCTGTGAGCAATCACTGCATCTAATCATGTAAACAATGTCCGATTGGAAAGACGCTGGAGTTGTATCTTTAATGTGGGTGAAAAAGTTGGAACCCGCTGTGTTTTGATTCTTGAACGCTACATGATAATCGTTTGTTCTCAGTATCTGTGCTAGTCTCTCTGAGAGGGACCTTACTTAAACGAGTCCATAGAATCTTCTGATTTTGTCCTCCGTGTTATCTATGCTATGGGAGGGAACAGGGGCGCTGGGGGAGTCCTCGTTGAGCACGCGGTTCACGATGGACATAGGATAGCTGTTTTTGACAAGGATTGTTCTAATATAATCTATGTTTTTCCTCCAGTGTATTTCGTCAGAGAGATGTAATGCTCTATATTTCAGATTCCGGATGATATTTATTTTATGCACGAGTGGATGGTGTGAGAAAAAGTGTATACAGGGTCTTTCACGAGGAACCTCACCCATATTTATACAGGAAACTACTGAACGTATTTTCATGAAATTCAGCACTTATAAGTATTTCACGATGCTGATGAAATCTAAAATATTTTCAAGGCATGAGCACCTCCGGTTTCTCCGGAAATGACGTCAACTTCCGTTTTTCAAATTAGAACACCATTTTTTTATTGCAGAAATAGATTCCTTAGAAAATTTCAAGTTATTTTGATGTAACATTTTTCAGTTTTGGTTGGAAAATTCTCTCTGAGCGGGAAAATTCGAAAAAAAAATCGAAAATAGAGCTCCGCTGAAAAAAGAATAACTTCGAGGTTTTTGGATGGAAAATTTTCATTTTTGGGATTTTTCAAGATGTAAGATTGATGTATCCACTTTGAAAATCGAAATCGCGATTCATGATACAGGGGGTGAAAAAATCGCTTTCGAAGTTAGGGATGACAAAATCGTGAAAAATCAATTTTTTCAAATTAGAACCCCGTTTTTTTATGGCAGATATTGAATCTACGTTAAAAAATAATGTGAGTGTATGCATCACACCCTTGCCCTAAAGTGGATATTTTATGAGTTATTCACAAAAAACTGTTTTTCGTCTTGAATTTTCAGCTATTTCTTTTCCCTTCACGCCAAAAAGATGAAATTTTCAGGAACTGTTACTTAAACCATGTTTTAGATTTAACTACCCTAATATGCAAGAGAAAAAAAGTTACAGGTCGTTCCTAAATAGATGGCGAATTTGGATTCGAATTTGTATCGGAAACCTCTTTATTTCAACTAATCGGCCATCGGTTTTCTCTCCAGTGATAAATAAATAATTCCTTATGAACCATATGCAAAAACTTACCATGTTTTACATTCTTTTTTTTAACTTTATTCAGTAGCATGTAATTAATGATATCTATCATTAAAAAAAAGAATGTAAAACATGGTAAGTTTTTGCATATGGTTCATAAGGAATTATTTATTTATCACTGGAGAGAAAACCGATGGCTGATTAGTTGAAATAAAAAGGTTTCCGATACAAATTCGAATCCAAATTCGCCATCTATTTAGAAACAACCTGTAACTTTTTCTCTTGCATATTAAGGTAGTAAAATCTTAAACATGGTTTGAGTAACAGTTCCTGAAAATTTCATCTTTTTGGCGTGAAGGGAAAAGAAATAGCTGAAAATTCAAGACGAAAAACAGTTTTTTGTGAATAACTCAGAAAATATCCACTTTAGGGCAAGGGTGTGATGCATACACTCATATTATTTTTTAAAGTAGATTCAATATCTGCCATAAAAAAATGGGGTTCTAATTTGAAAAAATTGATTTTTCACGATTTTGTCATCCCTAACTTTGAAAGCGATTTTTTCACCCCCTGTATCATGAATCGCGATTTCGATTTTCAAAGTGGATACATCAATCTTACATCTTGAAAAATCCCGAAAATGAAAATTTTCCATCCCAAAACCTCCAAGTTATTCTTGTTTCAGCGGAGCTCTATTTCCGATTTTTTTTTCGAATTTTCCCGCTCAGAGAGAATTTTCCAACCAAAACTGAAAAATGTTACATCAAAATAACTTGAAATTTTCTGAGGAATCTATTTCTGCAATAAAAAAATGGTGTTCTAATTTGAAAAACGGAAATTGACGTCATTTCCGGAAAAACCGGAGGTGCTCATGCCTTGAAAATATTTTAGATTTCATCAGCATCGTGAAATACTCATAAGTGCTGAATTTCATGAAAATACGTTCAGTAGTTTCCCGTATAAATATGGGTGAGGTTCCTCGTGAAAGACCCTGTATACCGTTCCGAAAAAGTGGGTTTGTGGAACCAATCAACAGTTAAAACATTAGCTTCGTCTCGGTCAATCTTGAGGTCCAAAAAACTCAAGTGACCATTGCTCTCATTTTCCAAAGAAAATTGTAAGCGGGGGTGGAAACTGTTGAAAGTACGCAGGACCGTGTCGTCGCTATCGACGGGTATTGAGATGAGTAGATCATCTACGTATCTACGAAAAATCGGTATTTCGAAAGGTAGTTTTGCGATGCAGGTATTTTGAAACTGGGACATGACTATATCGGCGCATACAGGGGATATACAGCCACCCATGCCGAAGCCAAAGATTTGTTCGTAAATAGTGTTATTGAAAGAGAAGTAGCTGCTTTCTACAATGAAGTTATAAATAAATTTATATTTATAACTTCATTGTAGAAAGCAGCTACTTCTCTTTCAATAACACTATTTACGAACAAATCTAAATTTATATTTATAACTTCATTGTAGAAAGCAGCTACTTCTCTTTCAATAACACTATTTACGAACAAATCTTTGGCTTCGGCATGGGTGGCTCATCCGGAATCTGAAATATAGAGCATTACATCTCTCTGACGAAATACACTGGAGGAAAAACATAGATTATATTAGAACAATCCTTGTCAAAAACAGCTATCCTATGTCCATCGTGAACCGCGTGCTCAACGAGGACTCCCCCAGCGCCCCTGTTCCCTCCCATAGCATAGATAACACGGAGGACAAAATCAGAAGATTCTATGGACTCGTTTACGTAAGGTCCCTCTCAGAGAGACTAGCACAGATACTGAGAACAAACGATTATCATGTAGCGTTCAAGAATCAAAACACAGCGGGTTCCAACTTTTTCACCCACATTAAAGATACAACTCCAGCGTCTTTCCAATCGGACATTGTTTACATGATTAGATGCAGTGATTGCTCACAGGTCTATGTTGGGCAGACATGTAGATACCTTAAAACTAGAATTGAAGAGCATAAACGTTCAGTTCGTCTGCCCATCACTAACCCTAAAACTGCCCTCGCTCACCACAGCGAGTCCACTGGCCATCGCTTCAACTTTGATGATGTCGACATCCTAGGCAGACACCCCCAACTTAATAAACGCTTGTTACACGAAATGATACAGATCAAAATTCACAATTCCGTAAATTCCAGAACAGACATTCAGTACATTTCGCGAGCTTACTACAATTTATTGAAGAAAGTAAAACTTAAGAAATAACACCCGATTAACCGATACGCCTATGGTTTTTACGGTTCCATACGCCCGCGTTTGACACCTGTTCTCTGCTCCTAGATTTGTCATTCTACTTATCTCGATTGATGAACGATCTCATTGTTGTGGAACTGGATGAAGTTTTATATTTTGTTAGTGTTTTTAATGACTTTGGGAAAAGCGATTTCACCTTGTAAGTATCGGTTTGTCACACTTCAATTATTTCAATTGTGTATTTTGACGATTTTGCCACGATTATGTTTTTTAATAGTATGTTTGTTTTCCTGCTCTTGCCTTCATTTAATGTAAAAGGCTGTGCAACTTTAAATTGCCCATCGTGATGTTTCCATTCTTATTGAGCCCTTATGTATATTTTGTAAGTCACATTTATTATTGTAGTTGATCATTTTTATAGAAAAGAGAAAAAAGGAATGCTTTTAAAGAAGAAAGTCACCATCAGCAATTTCCATCAATGTTATTTTGTATCTCTGTACTGTACGAGTATTTTCGTGGTTTTACCAATGCCATTACTTTTGTTATAGTGCCCTGATGATGGAAATATAATTTCCGAAACGTTGGCTAAGTTGGAGGTTTAATTCCTGTAAAACAGACCTTTTCACCACCATCCCATACACGTATGATTATTGTAAGGTCACCAATTCTCAAGATTAAATATAGTTAGTTTCTCTTCGAATAAATTCAAGTTTTTTTTGGAATTATTATAGAACAGTTCACATTTTTTTTGTTGTTCTATCATTTCATGTGAAGGATTTTTTTTATTTGAGTCAAGTAGATGATGTTGGGTAGAATTTCAGTTAAACAACTGAAGTGCGGTTCAATTTTATATAATGAGATTTTTACCAAGTTTATGAATAGAAAAATAAGAGAGCTAATGGACTGTATATGTTTATAAATAGTTATTGAAACCCAACAGAAATGAAAGGATAAATGCACCCAAATCAACAATTGCAAGGTCTTACCTATTTCAGCAAAACGGCCAACCAGATCTTGTCGGTTACTCCTATTTCCATGAACAGAGTGATCGAGCTCGACAAACGAACATGAAATGAAGCGGATGACGTGAAAATCCGTTGCTAAAAATGTCAAAGTAGGAACACTTATCCTTGTGGCAGAATAATAACCACGCCACTGGTAACAGTCTTTCTCGAACTAAATTCGCACAAATGAATGGTCTTAAATGAATGTACTTAATTCGAATGAATCGAAATCACTAGAATTGTGAAACACAAGAAAAACTGAACTTTTCTAGATTCACGAAAGGAAACAGAATAAATTTATATTATCGGTAGCAGATATTGTATTCACGATTACGGCAATCAATGAACTGAATGAAAAATATGAGAAATGAAACAAAAAATGCGACATATGCGCTCCACTGCTGACGCGCCTACACTACATATGGGATTTCCCTAAGTACAGGGAAATTGAATTAATCCTGAAGGGAATAAGAATGAAAAATTCAGAAAAGTTTATCTGAACCGTTCACTTGGCGTGAACAGATGATAGAATTTTGAGACTAAAGAGAGGTTTTAGATTCATTGCGGTTTTATAGGGAAAAAAGGCATAAATTTTTTCTTTCAGGACATTTATTTTGCTTTCAGGACATTTATTTTTCGTTCAAGACGTTGGTTTTTCTGTTTGTTGATGTGTATAATCAAATTTTCTGTTTCAGGTAGGTTAAATTGAATGAAATTGAATTGTGCTTTAATTGATTGCTTTCAGTGAAATAATAGTTGAATTTTTTTTCAGGGCGTATCGCATGAAAAATTTTCTTTCAGGAGGGTTAATTTTTTTTGAAAATGATTGTGCTTTTATTGATTGATTGAAATTTTGATTGATTTTCTTTCAGGGCGTATTGCATGAAAAATTTTCTTTTGGTTATTCTATCCATTATCTCGGTTATTCGTAATTTCGTTTGAAGATCGAAAATTTTGTAAGTAATATCATTCGGTTTTGTTTTGATTTTGACTTGGAGAATAATTGAAATTGGCTTTCCTTGCTCTCATTCGAGTTTAAAATTTTGGGAAAACTTTGACAGGAAAAGAAAGGAAGCCACCAACAGGATGCTGCAGGGGAGGATATCGGCAGTTGACACCGAAATAGTGTGTCAATTGTGCTAAAGGGAAGGACACACGGCGAGGGAGTGTAGAAGTACTCGCCAAAGCTGGGGAAATACCGAAAGAAACACTGGGAGGATGTGTTTTTCTTGTGGTCGAACGGGCCATTTTGCAAGGGAATGCCCTAGGACGGACAGGAACAGAAAAATAATATTGGAATTGGGTCCTGGAGGAGAGAGGAAGCGAATGCTTCCTGGAACCAACGCATAGGCGTAGATGAGGGTGTAGAGGAGATTTCCGGGGTAATACGGAATATTGAAGGGCCAAGTTTTGGAAGCCACTATCCCAGAACAGACGAGGACAGTGGGAAAATGGGACATTTTAATGTTCAGAGAAGAGTCCGGGAGGACACTAAGGAAAAAAGTGTAATGTGCAAGGTTGACAGAACATCCAGGGAAGTAAGAACACAACCAGAAAATCCCCAGGAAGTTAGGGATTTGAAGGGGACTGGAAGAAAGAATATCAGTGTAAGCAGCACCTAGACGGAGGGTGCAGAGGGAGCCGGCAGCAATGGACTGTCGAAGGGTGATACCATTAGGGAATGGAATGGTGATATCACCGGGTCAAAGGATGTGGAAATGACGAACGAGAATAACGAAGGGGAGCTTCGTTGGAATCGCAATTTGTCTCCGACGCAGGAGATCGGAGCAGGAGGGAAACTGGAAACTGTACTGACGAACTAGGAAATAGGGAACATATCAGGAAGGAATCAGCCGTTGAGGAAGATGGAACTTGGGAAACAAATGCTATGTTGAAATCGGATGTCACTATTCCCGTACGTTCGGAAATGGTGGTAGAAACTAGATTAAGTAAGGAGATAAAGCGGACGGACATAGTCTGCGAACCCATGGATTTGGATATCGGTCAGATTTTTGTCGCAAATTGTCTCACCAAAAACAGGGAAGTTACGTTGCGTAAGAGGCAGAAACTCGCAGACGCGGTGAGTTGCGAGGAGGAGGGAAGATTGGTAATGGAAAAAAACCATTACGACGATCGTCAAGGCTTGAGCGCCCACCGGATCGTTGAAAATATATTATTGAGACAATTAGAATTTTATGTTCGGGTAGCAAGAAGGCAACTCTTCGACAGCCTTCCAGGAGAAGTGAATCGACTCCTGCCCATTTGGTTAGATTCCAAGGACTCACTAGTCACTGGCCCGGAATTCGGGTAGCGAGAAGGCAAGTCTTCGACAGCCTTCCAGGAGGGGTGAATCGACTCCTGCCCATTTCGTTAGATTCCAGAGGTTCACTGGCCCGAAGTACGGGTAGCGATAAGGAAAGTCTTCAACGGCCTTCCAGGAGGGGTGAATCGACTCCTGCCCATTTCGTAGATTCAAGTCATTTGAAACAGCTTTGTGGTAATTTGGAAGTAGCTGTGCTAATGTCTTTGATGACAATTTATAACGCCAAATTTTTTTACTGAAGCAACAAAATTGAGAATCTTTCAGAGCGTATTCAATTTTTTTCAATTTATCTTTTCATCCATCAAGAAGTACCACTCGACCTTATAATCTCTGTGTTAGCGCTGAAAGTATAGTTTACGATTTGCGGGAATTGTTTTGAAACAATCGTGATAAGATTTTGCGTTTTGTGTCCCACAACAAAACGCAAATGTGGATGTATTATTTGTGGTATTCTTCCTCGGATGATTAAAAGGGAACTAAATATGTAAGCGATCATAGGAGGACGAATAGGGAAAAAGGGGATTTACGTATTTTGAATTGTTCTATGAATAGTATATGTACTTATGTAAAATTGTGAAAACTTAATTTACTGTTTGTTTGTTGTTGCTACTGTATTTATTGTACCGGGTTTTTCACTATAATTTGACACCCCCCTTCAACTTTGTTACTAAAGGAGATACAAAAAAATTTTTCATACAAGAATTTCACGAAATCAACTGAGGTTTTTTAATATGACTGGAACACCCTGTATATTTTCCTATATTTGGCTAGCTCTTTTTCCCCTAATTTCGAATATGTAACATATTGTTACGCCTCAAATTCCTTTTTAATTGAATAAAGGATTTGGGGGCAAATGAATTATCTTATTCAAAATCTCAGGAGGTGGGTAAGTTATATGAATGATAGTGTGAAGGTGATTCTTTCTAATCTTGGTTTATTTATCTTTAGAACAGTTCAATCGATGTAATAGAATGATCCAAATCAGTATTTAAGAAAAAGAAAATACACAGAGCACTCAAATAAATTGGCCAAACAATTAAGGTACCATATAGACGTCTATACGTACTTACAGTTATTAAGATTCTCGAGAAAATCTCAAAAATAAATGAAGACCAACGGAGAATGGTGATTGTTCGCTTCGGCCCTGGGACTAGGTGTCCCTCTTGCAGGTAAGTACGGTGCGATCTATCCAGTAATGAAGTAATCAGTATTCTCTTTAGGTAGGTCACCGCAGACTTGATGATGTACAAAGATGACATGAAGGGCTGGTAGCCCTGGTGATGACAGATTGCCAAGGAAGGAGTGGTTATTCGTAAGCTCCACAATGATCCGAGGAGTACCATACATCCAAGATGTAAACGTAGATGTAAGAGTTTAAAATTGGAAATGATGTTGAATTTAAAATTGAGACCAAAATTAAAAAGGCCTAGAAAGAAATATGCTATTGTTAATTTGACCTCTCCTCCTGTATTCGGTCTTACCTAAGATGTTATGCGGCCTCCGGTTATTTTTCACCTTGTGAAAAAAATTATGTTTCGAAACAAGTGTTTCCGTAGTTTAGTCCTCGATCCTCAATTTGAGTTAATTTGAATCTCCAAACTATTCAGAACTGAACTCGGATAAATACTTTTTAATTGATTCTAAATCCGTCTATAACGATTTTTCGATTCTTCTCAAATCACGCTTATTCCACAAAATGCTACAAAATGGCGAATCTTTATCTAAAACCTTATCTCTGGCTTTTTTTTTCATTAATTTTCCTTGTCTCAATTCGACGTTCCCTCTTTCTTTTATTCAGGAGTAGATAACGCTCAGAGTAGTTCTAATGAACTGACAAATAAGGAGGAGGAGCCAAATGAACCACAAGTTCAATCTGATTGGTTACATAATTAGTTTATTCTGTGATGAATAATTTGAATTGAATTGTTGAATAATTGTAATTTTCTCAATGAATAAAATATCGATACAACACTTGCTTTTGTTCCGTAACAACACCCCCCTTACTCACAAAAAAAAAATTCAGAATTTTTTTTTCTTACGTGCGTATTACTATCCATCTCAAGATCAGAAAGAATGTATTTTTTTTTGTTTATATGTATATTTTTTTTTGTATTTATGTATTTATTTTTTTTTCTATTTTTTTTTTATATTTCCATCAGTTCGGTCGATTGTTTAAAGATCATCAGGTGGTTTGGCCTTTAAGTCTTTGGCACTCCAAGTGCTTGCGGATTTTCCATGTAAATCCACGAGCCTATATATCCATGGCGAAAGTACTTCCGTGATTTTGTAAGGGCCAACAAATTTAGTCGCCAATTTCGCCGTGAAAAACCTGCTTGCGTCCGATTGTACTTGATTTTTCCTCCACACTAGATCTCCTGGTTTGAAAATTCCGTCTCGACGTCTGAGATTGTAAGGAATTTTGGACTTTTGATAAGCCGTCTTTAAACGCTTCCCTACATCTGAAAACAAAGTCTTCAAGGCATTCGATTTGACCGTTACTGCGATCTTCAGGTCTGTATCAGTCGGTTTCGTAGCCACATCATCGTCATTGAATATAATTTCTCGTCCAAAATTCACCAAATTTGGAGTAACTTGCGTCACTTCGTGTTTGGAAGCCCGAATTGCGCTCGTGATCTTCGCTAACACAGTATCCCATCGACGCTGATTCTCGCTTACATAGGCGGACAACATTGTTTTGATAACCCGGTGGGTTCGTTCAACTGGGTTCGCTTGTGGATGGTAGAGAGCCGTGAATTGTATTTCCACTCCATATTTTACCATGGTTTCCTTGAAAATCCTTGAAACAAGCTGAGATCCATTGTCTACAATGAGTTTCCTTGGAACCCCGTATACTAGAAATACTTGATCTTCCAAGTATCTCACGACACTCGCAGCGGTAGCTGATCTGAGGGGAAAAGTGAGCAAAAACTTACTGAAGCAGTCTAGTACGGTGAGGATATAAGTATACCCAGTTGTTGTTCTAGGCAAAGGGCCAACCAAATCTGAACTGACCACTTCCCAAGGCCTCGTAGCCGTAACTTGTACTGACAACATTCTCCCTATAGGCTTTTTCTGCTCAGGCTTCACGCTCTGACAGACCGAACATTTTCTGATGAATCTCGCTACATCATTCCGAAGTTTGGGCCAATAATACTTCTGAGTTATTCGACTCACAGTCTTTGACACGCCAAGATGTCCAAAAGTAGGAGGATCATGATGGTCCCTAATAACTCGATTTCTTTGTTCCCGCGGAACCACCGTTAACCATTCTGTTCGCTCCAAATCGGGATACCTCAATTTAGTATTCCGAAACAATTTCTGATTTTCCACCATCCAGAGTGGGTACTTGCTAGGAAAATCGGTCACCAGCTGCATCATTTTCTTATACCACTTGTCTTCAACTACTGGATCGTTTGAAGTCATTTTCGGTGGCTCGACCGAATCAATATACGTGACCGCTCGTGATAAAGCGTCCGGAACTAAATGTTCCTTCCCACTACGATGAACAACCGTAAAATCAAAAGCTTGGAGCCGAAGAGCCCACCTAGCGATTCTCCCAATCGGGTCCTTAATGCTGAAGAGCCATTTAAGACTCATATGATCGGTAATGACCACAAATTTCGAACCTTCCAGATAAGGTCTCAATTTTTCGATGGCAAACAGTACTGCCAGACATTCTTTCTCGGTTGTCGAGAATTTTCTCTCGTGTTTAGTGAGCGAGCGACTCAAATAGGCGATCACGTGATCTCCGTCGTCGTGTCTTTGGGATAAAACAGCGCCCAATCCATAATCGCTTGCATCTGTCTCTACCATAAATGGTAAATCGAAATTAGGACATGATAGAATGGGTGCAGAAATGAGGCATTCCTTTATTTTCTTCAAAGCATCCTCACATTCCAAATTCCAGACAAAAGGAACATTCTTCTGCGTTAGTTTTGTAAGAGGCGCCACTACCGTAGAAAACGCAGGGATAAACCGCCTATACCAGGACGCCATGCCCAAGATTCGACGAATCTCAGAGACAGTCTTAGGGGTCGGTAGGTTGACTATAGCCTCTACTTTTTCTGGGTCGACCAAAAGTCCAGACCTATTTACCACGTACCCGAGGTACTTAAGCTCAGGCCTGCAAAAGTAACATTTCTCTCTATTCAGTGCTACTCCAGCCCCTTTGAGTCTGCCGAGGACGGAACGTAATATTTGCATGTGTTCCTCGAATGAAGGTGTGACGATGATGACGTCGTCCAAATACACAAAAGTGTATCTGTCCAGCTCTGGACCGAGAATGGAGTCAATTGCTCTCTGCCAAGTCGCAGCCCCAGAATGGAGTCCAAATGGCATTCTGCGAAATTGGAAGAGTCCTCTATTAGGAACTGTAAAGGCAGTCAGATGCCTTGCTTTCTTGGCTACTTTTATTTGCCAATAAGCCGATTTTACATCCAAGGTACTGATGTACCGAGCATCCTTTAATTTGTCCAGAATTCCTGACACGAACGGGATAGGGTAGGCATCCGGAGTGCTGACAGCATTCAGCTTCTTATAGTTGATGCAAAATCGCCATGATTCCCGCTTCTTAACCATTACTATAGGTGAAGACCAAGGTGACGTAGATGGTTCTACAACTCCCTTTTTGAGCATGTTGCCGAGCTCCGCGTTGACGACTTTTTGCAATGCCGGTGACAAAGGGTAATGTCTCTGCTTTATCGGGGCCGCAGAGGTATGAATATCATGTTCAACCCCCTTTACACATCCAAATTTGTTGGGGTCTATATCCGCGAAAATTTCTTCAATTAGAGAATTCAGTTGTGCTCTCTGTTCTTCAGAAAGAGAATCGGAGTCTTGAACTCCTTGACTTTGACTTTGGAGGCTCTCCACTACAGCTTTTTGACTGTTAAAGTGCCACTCGCCACTAAAGAGATTAGGTACAATTCCCATTTGAGTCCAAAAATCCACACCCAATATTAATTGACTGGTTACCTCTGGTACAATTAGCACATCAATTAGGCGAACTCGCTCTCTCAATTTAATTGGTAGTTTCATGGTACCTATGCTGGCACAAGTTTGACCTGAAGCCACTGTACATGAACTTCTATCTGTTATTTTCACTTCCCCCATGTTCCGAAAAATCTCCCAACCTTGACCTCCCATAACAGTCCTCGAGGCTCCGCTATCCAAAAGAGCCAAAACCTTACGTCCATGAATTTGTACTTCCAAGTAAGGTCTCTGATCACCTTGTGCGTGACTCAGGATAAAATTCAAAATAGCATGGTTTGGAGATGAAGTGGCCGGTCTTTGATCTTCTTCTACTTCGTGACCTACGAAGCAGAAGGATTTCTCCCGTTTTTTTGAGCAGGATCTACAAGTGTTCGACGTCACACCCTTCTGGCCACACTTAAAACAGAAAATCTGTTTACCCACGGTACATTTCCGAAATTTATGAGATGAGTCCCCGCAATTCCAGCAAAGAGGGGCAGGGCGTGCTCCATCTGTCGAAAATTCATTTACTGCTGTCATTGCATTGACGGAGTTCTGAAAAGTTGATACGTTCGGTTTCCTATTTGCCAGTTCCGGTTCTATCAAGGAACGAGTATTAGAGGGTGGGGGACAGAACTGCCGTATTCGTGCTTCTGTTTCCTCTACCGATCTACAAAGGGTTGAGAGTTCCGCTATGGAATCGATCCTGTGAAGCGAAAGGGCCGATTGTATATATGGCAACATGTTTCTTCTAATCAGTTGAACTCGCTGTTGTTCCATTGGTGGTAAATTGAGCTTTCTGAACAGATTTTCCATCACAGAGATATAATTGATCACCTTCTCTTGCTGACCTTGTGTCCTTTTTCTGATCTCCTCCTGTAGGACATACTCATAATCATGAGGTTGAAAACTATCCCTCAGTTTGACCATTAGATCATCCCAACTGTCAAAAGTATTCATCCTGTACCATAGTAGGGCTTCTTTGACGAATAGTTCTGGTGCTGACCGAAGCAATCTTTCTTTGGAAACTCCCCTGCTGACTCTCAGCTCCTCTACGCGCTCCAAAAAACTGTTCACACTCGATACCCCGTCGTATTGTATCCTCCATCGGCTGATGTCTAGGTCCTGGAAGTGACTTTTCTCGAAAGATTGTAGCGATGATTCAGGCCTACTCGGACAAGGCCAGTAAGCCGGTTTTTGAAAATTCATATCCAACTTAGCCATCCCTTGATTAATGGTCTGAGGAGTGGAAGGTTTCAAAGCGCTTACGCTAGCCGTTGCATTCCTGGTAAAGGAAACCTGTCGTTCTCCCGAAGCTATATTTTTAAACTGCTTCATTCTGTCCGAAGCTGCCGAAAATAATGACGAATTTGCCAAAAGTGAACGTCGAGATGAATCTGCCTCCTTTGAAACCTCCTCGATACTTGAAACTGAAGTTGTAGTTTCCTTAGTATTCTGGGATCCTAGTTCGTTTTGAGTTGAACTGCGTCCATTCTCGAATCTCTTCCTCAACGTTGAAACTCTTCCAGCACTTTCCGAAGTCCTTCTCCTATGAATATCCTCTCCATCTTCTCCAAAATCGATCAGACTTGCTTGCTTTTCCTCCCCCCTTTTTGATTTCTCCACTACTTCTGGTAGCAAGGGAACCGGATCATCAAGCAAGGATAAATGATGTGATGATTTTTCTGCCATAACTTGATCTTCATATCTTCTTTTCAAATCAGCTAGCAACTTTATTTGCCACCGTAGGAGTTCACCTGCCAAAAAATCTTCGTCTTCCTCTCCTCGAACAAGTCGCTCTATCCTCTTCTTTATATGCATCAACCTCGACGATATCCGCTTGAAGTCATTTACTCTATTAGCTGGATCAAAATCTGCAATTGAATCCTCCAGATCTGCCAATTTTCCAGAACATGTTGACAGTTCATAATCCCGATCCAAGTCTACCGTAAGAGGTGCCTGTTTATCTCCTACTCTTTCCAGTCGTAAAATTTCTCTCAACATCGATCTTTTCTCCTCCACTGTTCCAATCGTAGGTAAACCTCTTATTAATAACTCGTAAGTGATTTCATCACCCAGTAATCTATTAACTTCCATGTTGAAAATCCCAAATTTAAAAAAAATCCCAATCAGAAAATTACTAGAAATTATTTTCCAAAAAATCTCAATAAATCTCAAAATCTTACGTTAAATTTATAGTTATTTCCGTAAAAATATCAATCAATCCTCCAACATCAACAAATCTCGTTTAATAAACATTAAATTCCCTCCAAATTTCGAAATCCGATTAATAATTCTGAAAAATATACCCGAAATTCACCTAATATTGAAAACTTTTCAATAGATCAATTGCCAAAAAATGACTCAAATATCACGCCACTCTGTGACCTACCCACCAAGAAACGCCTTAAAATAAATTACAATCGTCTATGTTCTGTGATGACAATTTAAGGTTATATCAGTGACGATTTGAGGTTATATAAGTGACACTAGCAAATAAATTCTCTGTAATAAATCCAATAATCAATGAATCATGGACAAACAAAATCGAAAGAAATCCAGAGTTGTAATATTTTCAATATGAATACCAAACGAAAGAACCACACTAACACCAACCTGTTGGGCGCCAGAATTTGTTACGCCTCAAATTCCTTTTCAATTGAATAAAGGATTTGGGGGCAAATGAATTATCTTATTCAAAATCTCAGGAGGTGGGTAAGTTATATGAATGATAGTGTGAAGGTGATTCTTTCTAATCTTGGTTTATTTATCTTTAGAACAGTTCAATCGATGTAATAGAATGATCCAAATCAGTATTTAAGAAAAAGAAAATACACAGAGCACTCAAATAAATTGGCCAAACAATTAAGGTACCATATAGACGTCTATACGTACTTACAGTTATTAAGATTCTCGAGAAAATCTCAAAAATAAATGAAGACCAACGGAGAATGGTGATTGTTCGCTTCGGCCCTGGGACTAGGTGTCCCTCTTGCAGGTAAGTACGGTGCGATCTATCCAGTAATGAAGTAATCAGTATTCTCTTTAGGTAGGTCACCGCAGACTTGATGATGTACAAAGATGACATGAAGGGCTGGTAGCCCTGGTGATGACAGATTGCCAAGGAAGGAGTGGTTATTCGTAAGCTCCACAATAATCCGAGGAGTACCATACATCCAAGATGTAAACGTAGATGTAAGAGTTTAAAATTGGAAATGATGTTGAATTTAAAATTGAGACCAAAATTAAAAAGGCCTAGAAAGAAATATGCTATTGTTAATTTGACCTCTCCTCCTGTATTCGGTCTTACCTAAGATGTTATGCGGCCTCCGGTTATTTTTCACCTTGTGAAAAAAATTATGTTTCGAAACAAGTGTTTCCGTAGTTTAGTCCTCGATCCTCAATTTGAGTTAATTTGAATCTCCAAACTATTCAGAACTGAACTCGGATAAATACTTTTTAATTGATTCTAAATCCGTCTATAACGATTTTTCGATTCTTCTCAAATCACGCTTATTCCACAAAATGCTACAAAATGGCGAATCTTTATCTAAAACCTTATCTCTGGCTTTTTTTTTCATTAATTTTCCTTGTCTCAATTCGACGTTCCCTCTTTCTTTTATTCAGGAGTAGATAACGCTCAGAGTAGTTCTAATGAACTGACAAATAAGGAGGAGGAGCCAAATGAACCACAAGTTCAATCTGATTGGTTAGATAATTAGTTTATTCTGTGATGAATAATTTGAATTGAATTGTTGAATAATTGTAATTTTCTCAATGAATAAAATATCGATACAACACTTGCTTTTGTTCCGTAACAATATGTTGGTCTATCTCTCTTATTCTGAGCACCACAGAGTTTCAAATTTAAAGAACAACCTGGCAAGCTCAGCAATAACTTTTCAAGTGGCAGGCTGCGATTACTCAAATGCCCGTTTTTGGAGTTATGATAACGTCAATTGGAATATATACAGGGTGAACAACATATTGAATGCATTTTGAGTAATCGCAGCCTGCCACTTGAAAAGTTATTGCTGAGCTTGCTTTAAATTTGAAACTCTGTGGTGCTCAGAATAAGAGAGATAGACCAACATATGTTACATATTCGAAATTAGGGGAAAAAGAGCTCGCCAAATATAGGAAAATATACAGGGTGTTCCATTTGAAAAAATGAAGTTGCCATCAATATGTTGGCCACCTTGTATATATTCCAGTTCGTGAAGTCATATTAAAAAACCTCAGTTGATTTCGTGAAATTTTTGTATGAAACTTTTTTTGTATCTCCTTTAGTAACAAAGTTAAAGAGGGGGTCAAATTATAGTGAAAAACCCGGTACATTTCCCCTCAAGATGTTTCAAGAGGTTCCCAGCCAATTAGCACTATGGGAAAGGTACTAACCCTATCCAGAGGAATGACCTTATTCGTATAAAAGTAAGCAAAATGCTGAGGCGCTTATGTGTGCGAAGAAAAACAGTGAGATAACCGCGGTGTCTATACGCGAAGCCGCGAAGTGTCCCAACTTAGAGAACACCTACAGAAGTCAAAGGGATCGTGTTACCAGAGGGACGTAGTAACAATTAAAAAACCGTATGGACCGACGTAGATGAATTTTGCAGCCCGAGCCGTCAGGCGTAATTCATCAAGTGTGTTATGACCATTAACGCGAATTCAACACTATACTTTATCTTCGACTTCTTCAGCAAAATTCAAATCAATCTGCATTTTCAAAATTGACAACAGTTGTCAAAAGCGATTTCTGTGATCGAAAATCAAATCGATATCGCATCCCGTAAAAAACGTCAAGAATTCAAGTTTTCCAAATGCAATTTTTGGATATTCAGACTTAAGAAAATGTAGAAATGGATGGCGAGAACGTTACCTTGATGTCTGAAATAGAGTTTCCAAGTAACACGACTTTTTTATTCATTTCGTAAGCTAAATTTTTCCTATTTGTATAAGAGTGAGTTATAGGCGTGAGTTATTATTACCTCACACTATTGGTTTATAGAAACTATTACCGATCAAAATCATTTGAGTAATGGGTATATTATTCTATGGGAGTAGAAATTGTTTATTTCACTTTGATCCCAATATATGTCTTAAATTTAAATTCATAAGTTTCATTTACCATCCCTCACCCTGGATAATTATTTAGACACTAAGTCCCGACCCTAGTGCGTTTGGGCCGATCCCACACTTTCTCCCTTACGGAGAAAGCTCTTCAAAAATTTAAAATAACCTTTTTTTTTCTTTAAGTAATAACACCCCTGATTGGTGGAAAGCCGCTCTTCCGTCGAGTCACAAAGGGGGTGCCTTTTACAATATTTGGGATGAGTATAGCGAATGTAGTGGAGTGTGCAGCATTTATGATGTTAAATTGAATATAATATCTATATACAGACCAAATACTCCACCAAAGGCAGACTTAGAATGTTTTCTGGAGGTGTTGGATAAGGTCCTAGATTTGTGTATCAGAAAGAGATCAACATTTATTATTATGGGGGACTACAATATTGATGTACTATGATGGACAGTTATAGAACCAGAATACTATTTAATGAAACAAACAGATTTGATAAAACAAGTTCAGCATGCCTAGATAACATCTGTACGAATATCGAGGTTGGTATAACAGAAAACGTTGAGACTCATCTTTCAGATCACAGAGCACAATTATTGGAATTTCAAATGAATAACCATAGAATAAGAAACAAAAGTAAAATGAGGTTAATAAACGCAGAAACATCAGAATATTTTTTGAATCAATTAAATGAACAAACATGGGATGAAGTTTATGAAATTAACCCTGAACAAATAGATGAGATGGATTTTCAATAGATCTTTTCCTGAGAAAATTATTGCAGACCGAGCCTAATTCTCAAAAAAAATTTTTGAAGATAAGCTTTTATAACAACACTCATCTGCCATTTTGAAGCCGCCATCATGAATTTCTCGATTTTGAAGAATCGTAATTTCCGACCCAGTAAACCCTCATATACCAATTTTGAATAGAATATGATCATAATCACAAAACTCTTCCGCCATATTGTGGCCGCCATCTTGAATTTCCCAGTTTTGACATAAGTATCGTCATTTTCGAACCCAAATACCCCCAGATACTAATTTTGAATGGAATCGGATCATAATTACAAAACTCATAAACACGAAAACTAAATTGGTCTCAGAATTATGTACAGGATGAACTAACACTCCATTTGTTGTCATCAGTTTTACAGTTCTCACTTGATCATCTCTACCCGGATAGGTTTCAATCACTTTTGCCATTTTCCAATGATTTCGTGAAGTAGGATCTGCCACAGCTACAATATGCCCAACTTCCAAATTCTTGTATTTTGCATGCCATTTGCTTCTCTTCACAAGGGTTCGGAGAAAGTCACTTGTCCATCTTCGCCAGAATTTATCTGCCAGAAATTGAG
Source organism: Adalia decempunctata (assembly GCA_951802165.1). NCBI lineage: Eukaryota > Metazoa > Arthropoda > Insecta > Coleoptera > Coccinellidae > Adalia > Adalia decempunctata. The sequence goes on from OX637697.1 coordinate 52,122,839, forward strand.
CGATTCTGCTTTGTCGCCTACCGTCTCGCATTTTTTCAAGATTTTCACACCATCCCTTCCATTTCTTATAAATGATATTATTGACTTTTTCAGTCCAACATAGTGGCATAATCAGTCTGCCTGTAGATATTAAAGGGGAAAGAAAGCCGATTGGATCGAAAATTTCTCTTTTGGTAGGTTTTTTCTTTTCTTTCAACAAACTAGGTGAAATTTTATTGAATTTTGTATCGAAAGACAAGTTATCATTGAGGCTCACCCCGTTAATTTTCGCTGCAGCATCAAATACCAATCGCAGTTTTCCTGGTTCATTTATCTTTTTTATCCTAAAATGTGGGAGGTACCAAGTTTTCCCATAATCGCTTTCTTCTTCCTCTCTTGCAATTTTTCTGGCATAACCTTCTCGAACATAATCATCAATTTTTCCGCAGTATTCATCAGCAAACTCGTTGTCTTTATCCATTTTTCTCTCTAGGCAAAGTCGTCTGCTGAATGCTAATTTCTTCGTCTCAGGAAGTATCACATTTTTATCCTTCCAGGGTAAACCAATTTCAAAATTATTTCTTATTCTTTTTGCGGGTTTTCGAATATTTTCAGTGCTTTCCGATCTTCCCTTGATAATTCTTTATTTTGTAACGGAGCCATATTTTCAATATTGAAATTTTCCTCTATCGATTGACTCAAACAAGCGTCATCATGATGGCAAAGATTCACACTAAAACTCGAATTTTCATTTTGTTTAGCAAAAGGGCCATGTACGACCCATCCCAATCTTGTTTTACTTGTGGCTAATTGATCAAATCTAGGAAAAATTATTTTCTGACAAGTAATCAGACCAATATTATCTTGCCCTATTAAAATTTTTGGTTCAGCATTGTTTATTGTTTCTAGTACAGAACGATCAATGTAATCATAGTTTTTGCAAATATAATCAATATCCAGTTTTTGTTTGGGTAAGGACAAATTTTCTACAGTTCGCGCATTTCTCAAATTGAATTTTTTACCGTTTCCAACACTGGCTATTTCCAAATGTACCGCCTTCGAATATTCTTCGCCATGTGTGATGTGATTGGCCCACTGTAAACGAATAAGTGAAATTGAGCCATCTAATTCAAGGATGTCTGCTATTTTTGAATCTATCAAAGTTACTGTTGATCCTTCATCCAGTAGTGCGTAGGTTTCAGTATTCCCTCTATTCCCGTACAGTTTCACTTTGACTATTTTCAATAAGGCAGAAAACTGATTCCCTACGAAACCAGAAAACTGAATGTCGTCAGCCTCAGCGGCTTCTCTATTTTCACTGTGTTTTTCTTTGTTCCTGACGTCTAAATGTACCAATATATTGTGTTTACCTCTGCAATCGCCAATATTGCAAAATATTTTTCTGAATTATCTTTTTGCATTATGACCTGGAATTAAACATTTGAAACAAAGACCGTTATCTAGGACATATTTACGCCTGTCTTCTACAGACTTTTCCAAAAATGTAGGACAAAATTCAATTCTGTGGTTGCCATTTTCACATATTTTACAAAAAAATGCTGTCTTGTTCTCGACTACATTCAAAATTTGTTCTTTTTTATGGATGGGATGTTTATGAATTGAATTCATTTGGGTTGGAACATTAACTGACATCAATAATTTGACTTCATTTTTCAACCAATCTGAAAATAGTTTGGGATTTGCGTGTTTTGTCTTAACTTTTTCTACTGCCCACGATCTTTTAGAATTTATTGGTAATTTCTCTTCCAATCTTACAAGAAGTTCTGGATTCTCTAGATATCTTTCACATCCTGTATTTGCCATTGCAATGAGCATATTCGATACAACAATTGAAAATTGAACAAAAGTATCCATTGAATCTTCTCTAGGATTGGAGCAGCATTTTGATTTTTCTATCAAATTCATTAATATCCATTCTCCCGAAATTAAGTTTAAGCGTCTCAACGATCCCATCTACATTTTCTGGGCTACAGTAAAGATCTTTTACTGCCTCCCTAGCTCGACCTCTCAATGATTTTTGTAATCTCATAAGATTTTCCGCTTTGGATATTTTATATTCTTCAGTGGAACGGTTGAACTCGTTTATCCAAAAAGGAAAATCACCTATGTCACCATAAAATTCTGACAATGGTGAGATTTGTTGTTTCCTAGCTAGTTTTTCAATGTTGTGGCTCAATTTTTCCATACAATTAGTAAGCAAGGTAGAAAAATCACCAATCATTGTCTGATTTTTAATATGCTCATTAGATATAGAAGCTTTATCATTGTCGAAGTCATGGACGCGAGAGCCAACAATACTGTCTACATTAAAAGTTTCATGGTAAAAAGCAACTTTCTTACTTCGGTTTATCCAATATTCGGTATTTTTGTATTTATCATAGTTTTTCACTTCCATCGATTCGATTTTGCTGTGACAACATGATTTTGAGGACTTCAGTGATTTTTCCTCATCTTCCATCTCCTCTAACTCTTATTGCGCCATTTGTAGCTGTAGCTTCTGTTTCTCTACTTCTCTTTGTTAAGTTCGCAGCTTTTCAGATTTGCAACGTCCTATAAGTGATTTATTTTTTCTTCAGTCGATGGAATTAAAGTCTATATATAGATGATATTTTAATTTATGGAAGAAGTTTAGCAGAACATGATAAAAGATTGAAAAAAGCATTAGATATTTGTAGACGGAATAATTTAAAGTTAAATAGGAATGCAAATTTGGAATAACTGAAATAAAGTTTATGGGTAATATATTAATTTCTAGCGGTATTAGACCTGATGAAGAAAAAATTAAGGCCATTAAATATTATGAAACTCCTAAAAATAAAAAAGATTCAGAAATATTTTTAGGTATGATTACTTATTTGCAAAGATTCATTCCTAACACATCTGAAATAACAGAACCATTGAGAAATCTCTTAAAAACAAATATAGAATTTCAGTGGAACCATGAACAACAAAAATCCTTCCAATCTTTAAAAAATATTCTTTCTGAAGCACCAGTATTAGGTTATTTTGAACCAAATAAAGAAATAATAATTTCTTGCGAAGCATCCTCAAAAAATTTAGGCACTTGCCTTCAACAACAAAATAAAATAATTGCTTATGCATCTAGATCATTAACGGATACTCAAAAAGCATATGCTCAGATAGAAAAAGAAATGCTTGCGGTTGTATTCGGCTGTGAAAAATTCCACCAATATTTATTTGCAAATGAAAATATAACCATTGAAACCGATCATCGACCATTAATTTCTATCTTTTCTAACCGTTGTTGGAAGCTCCACCAAGATTACAAAGAATGTTACTTAAACTACAACCATAAACATTCAATTTAGTTTATAGACCAGGTAAAGAATTGAAAATAGCCGATGCATTATCTAGGGCATATTTAAAGGAAGAATTTAAATATACGAAGGATATCGATTTGCACATTTGTTCTATAATTGAGAGTTTATCAATTTCAGATAAAAAAATTGATATTATTAAAGAAACAGTAAAAAATGATGATCATTTGCAGAGATCAGTAAAATTAATTAAAAATGGTTTTCCGAATAACAAAAATAATTTAGAAGTAGAAATGAGAATTTATTGGACATATAGAGATGAATTGACATTTATCTATATATCTATATCTATATATCTATATATAACTACTAGGATAAGGGATATCGATCAATAACTCTCGAGAATCTTGCTACTCTTTATTCATACAGCCAAGCTTTCGAAACCAATTAGTTTCATCCTCAGGGCAACTGTAAACAACCACATCAAAAAACAACAACAGGACAATCTACAATTACTCACCGAATGCGAGGTTGAGTTAAACAATATATCAAATTCACATTAATAAAATCGTCTACGTTAATAAAATCGTCTACATTCATCAATAATCAGTTAATCTTTTGTAAAATTCTAGGAAACCAGGAAGCTACGTCAAAATGTCAATTCTAATGTCAAAGTCATCCATCCTCTTGACCATCGAAAAATGGTCTATTAGAAAATTCTAAGAGGTATGAATAAATCGGGCTCAAATTCTGTGTGTCTGTTTTTTTGTTAATTTTACTATTTCGGTTTTTTATGTGAATCATTTCTAAAATACATCTCTTTCTATAGTTAACACTCCTATCTAAAATTTCTACGTTCTCTAAATCGACATCATGTGAATATTTGTTGGCATGGATAGATAGGGCACATCTTGGGTTGTTATTTCTAATATCACTCCTATGTAAGGTCATTCGGTTCTTCAACCATTGGGAAGTTTGTCCGACATAGGTTTCATGACAATCGGTACACTCCACTTCATACACCACATTAGATTTCAGTTTGTTAGGTATTGGGTCCTTCAATCTCGAATACAAGTTAGCCACTTTCTTCTTAGACTGTGGGACTATTTTTATCATAGTATATTCTTTAAAGCAGTTTTTGATTTTATAAGTGAGAATGGGGATATTTGGTAGGGTACGGTATATGATGTTCTCTCTCTCATCTGTGATGTTTGTTCGGGGTAAACTTTCATTGGTTCTCTCTGATGTAGAAAACAGAAGCTTTTTTATCATTGATTTTTTGATTTTTTGTAGCATGGGTTCTAAACTCAGCCCGATTTTATCACATTACGTGATGGATTATTTACTCGACACCTGCATACCAAAATTAACATTTACACTTGCATTTATAAAAAAGTTTGTAGATGACCTTATTATATCCCTTCCATCGACAGGTGTTGAGGAAATTCTACAGGTTTTTAATAACTTTGACCAGAATTTAAAATTTACAGTTGAAACGGAAGATCAAAACAACTCGGTTCCATTTTTAGACACCAGAGTGGTCCGAGTAAACAACATAGTAAAACTTGATTGGTACAGGAAGGCGACATCATCGGGCAAGTTTATCCATTTTTTATCGGATCATCCAATTAACACAAAAATCAACTTCATTAAAGAACAAAAAAATAGAATTAATAGAATATGTGATGAAAGCTTTAAAGATAAAAATATAAAGAAACTATTTGGATTGCTAATTGAGAATTCCTACCCAAAATCAATGATAAAAAAGCTTCTGTTTTCTACATCAGAGAGAACCAATGAACGTTTACCCCGAACAAACATCACAGATGAGAGAGAGAACATCATATACCGTACCCTACCAAATATCCCCATTCTCACTTATAAAATCAAAAACTGCTTTAAAGAATATACTATGATAAAAATAGTCCCACAGTCTAAGAAGAAAGTGGCTAACTTGTATTCGAGATTGAAGGACCCAATACCTAACAAACTGAAATCTAATGTGGTGTATGAAGTGGAGTGTACCGATTGTCATGAAACCTATGTCGGACAAACTTCCCAATGGTTGAAGAACCGAATGACCTTACATAGGAGTGATATTAGAAATAACAACCCAAGATGTGCCCTATCTATCCATGCCAACAAATATTCACATGATGTCGATTTAGAGAACGTAGAAATTTTAGATAGGAGTGTTAACTATAGAAAGAGATGTATTTTAGAAATGATTCACATAAAAAACCGAAATAGTAAAATTAACAAAAAAACAGACACACAGAATTTGAGCCCGATTTATTCATACCTCTTAGAATTTTCTAATAGACCATTTTTCGATGGTCAAGAGGATGGATGACTTTGACATTAGAATTGACATTTTGACGTAGCTTCCTGGTTTCCTAGAATTTTACAAAAGATTAACTGATTATTGATGAATGTAGACGATTTTATTAACGTAGACGATTTCATTAATGTGAATTTGATATATTGATTAACTCAACCTCGCATTCGGTGAGTAATTGTAGATTGTCCTGTTGTTGTTTTTTGATGTGGTTGTTTACAGTTGCCCTGAGGATGAAACTAATTGGTTTCGAAAGCTTGGCTGTATGAATAAAGAGTAGCAAGATTCTCGAGAGTTATTGATCGATATCCCTTATCCTAGTAGTTATAATTTCGACGATCATTATCTGTAGTATTGGATATCTATATATATATATATATATATATATATAAAAGAAAGATGTTGGTTACACCATTTATAACTCGAGATCGGATGGACTGTTTGTTATGAAACTTCATATATGGATTCGTCTACGGTCTGGTTATTATAAAATACAATAAAACTTTGAAAAGGTCGATGAAAATTTTACTTTTACAGGAAATGCTTTTCCTCCTTTTGAGTAAGGCCACTAAATGTCGCTACAGTTACAGTTACGCTACCGCTTATTCGTTTGAACTTCATTTGATATTCTCCGCGTTAGATGGCGATATAAACAAATAGTGTGTACAGTGACTATATTCCCTCTATAGTCACTGTAATAGTGTGTAATTTGAGTTGCCTACAACTCTGCGCTGTTGAGCAAAACCAAAATGTCTTAGCGTAGGAGTAGAGATGTCTAAAATGATTAGATTTCGTTGAGATATGAGAAAAGTTTCGTTCTTACCACTTCAGATGGCGCTATTCACACATTATGACTGATGATTATTAGTTATTTTTATAGTTTTATTTATTCCAAATAACTTAAGCGTGAAGGTACTATATTTGACATTATCACAATTAAATGGCGATGAATTTGTTGAGGCTTTCGCGGCCATCTATTGATGTCATATGTTCTTTTTTCGAGCATTTCGGTCGTCGTGGTTTGAAATGGTCGAAAAAAGAACATATGACATCAATTACTGTGTAATTTACATAGGGCTTATAGTACCATGAAAGCCTATTAACAGATACAGAAGCGGGTGAATATCACAGTGCATTTTCATCGAAATGTCAAGTAAATCGGATTTTGGCGATGAGTTCCAATCGTGAGATGTCCATTCTCATCTTTTCTCATAATTTTTAAAATGTTTTTTGAATTTCTGTTTGGGTAATAAATATATTTTAATCAAAAATTGCCATTATTAGTGATTGACATATTATGACATATTATTTTTATGTATCTGTTCTGTGTGACAGCTCATATCCATGGAAACATTCGACAGTTCAAAAGTCAGAGAACCAAGCCGTTGATCTCCGATCACCGGTGATAACGATTTGTGGAATCCACCGTAAGTATCATTTAGGCGGAACAAAGTTCGCCGGGCCAGCTAGTTGATGATTTAATTTTTAAAGGTGAAAAATTTTTTATTCCGGAAAAGTTGAGAAAAGATACTTTGAAACAGTTGCATGAAGGACATATGGGAAAAGAAAAAATGAAACATAGAGCTAGGGAATTGATTTTTTGGCCAGGCATATCTTTAGAAATAGACAATTTATGCAAAACTTGTAGAACTTGCAATTTATATTGAAAACAAAATGTAAAAGAACCTATTATTAATCATGCAATTCCTAATGAACCATGGATTAAAGTAGGCGTAGATTTGTTTCATTACAATAATAAAAATTTTCTAATTTTAGTGGATTATTATTCCAAGTTCATAGAAATTTCAAATCTCAACATGAATACTACTACAAAAAACGTAATAATTAATTTAAAAAATATATTCTCCAGACAAGGAATACCAAGAGAATTGTGCTCAGATTCTGGACCGCAATTTACCTCTTTAGAATTTAAAGAGTTTTCAAAAATATGGAATTTCAAACACACTTTATCGAGTCCACACTACCATCAATCAAATGGTATATTTTAAAAGAATCTGCACATAGTGGCTATGATGCGTATTTATCTCTTTTAGAATATCGCAATACACCTTTAGGTATAAATATCGGTAGTCCATCCCAACTTTTAAATTCTAGAATAATGAGAGGTATCTTACCTGTTCTTCAAAAATCACTATCTCCAGAAGTTTATGATAAAAATAAAATTAAGAATTTTAACGAAAGAAGAATATCCATGAGAAAATACTATAACGAAAGGTCAAAACCTTCAACTAAATTGAGCATGAATCAAAAAGTTTTTGTGAGAAATATATCAACTAATAAATGGGAAGAAGGAGTAATAAAAGATTCGTACAATGATGGATCCTATTTGGTTAAATTGTTCAAAAATGGTAATGTTGTTAGAAGAAATAGAAGATATTTGCGTCCAGATCATCAGTTGAATTTTGATTGGAAAATGGCAATTGTAAATGCTGTCGAAAGTGAAATTGACTTACACGAGTCACGAAATAGAATTAAAACAGAAGTAAATGAAAATCTCACAAAATGATGTAGAAATAAATAATGATGCCAATGCAGCCTGCATTATGCAGGTACTAGATCCAGTGGCAGAGTTATTAAAGTTCCAAATTATTTGAATATAAAAGATAATCTAAATCTTAAACTTATGATGGTTAGAGAATAAAGAAAAATTGTAAACATTTATCAGTATGGTATTTAATTATTGTGAATTCGGTTACAAAAATCTTGTATTTAATTTCAATGTGATAAAACATTTTCCTCAAAATAAAACAGGGGAGATGTTAGGGATTCAAATATTTAATATTTTCATATATTGCGCATGTGTACCTACACATGTTTTATTTAATGTACAGAGAATTATTCAGTTTCACTTTTTAATAAAGCAGTAAACCATAAAAACGTTCGTGATTCATCCTCACAGCTGTATTTATAAAAACCTTAACAGAAGTGCCATCCTCCCTTACGAAGATCTGGAACAATACCCATTAGTCTCCAGAAATCGGCTCCCAATATCAATGTCAGAGGCAAAGACGGCACAACAAGGACATTTAGTAGCCTTACTTCTCCTTGCAACCCAAAGGGAACACTAATGGACCCCTGAGCAAGACATCTCTCGCCGTTAGCCACCGTTCATGTTATAGGCTTTTCCTCGGTCCAAGGCAAACCCAAGTCCTGCAAAATACTCCATCCCTTACCACCGACAATAGTCCGGGATACACCGGAATCGAGAAGTCCCAACATTTTCAAGTGAAAAATATTCACCTCCAAATATGGACGCTCATCACCAAGGCTGCTGGAAAGTATAAAATCGAGCACCGCTTTTTGCTCAGCTTTAATTTCATCTATAGGATGCGTAGGGATCGGTAACGTAAATTTCGATTTGGAGGATGATAGCTGATCATCTACTTCCTCCGCGGGTCGTTTCCCTGATTCTTATTACATTTGGGACAACTTTTAACGGTATATCCTGACAAACCACAACGGTAACAATAAGACCTGCCCTGAGAACTAGGACATGCATGAAGATCTCAAATGGCCTACTTTCTGACAGTTCCAACAAATGGGAGCTGACGCATTAGTGTCTTCAGACTTAGAGCTACACGAAGGCTGTACTTCTGAAACTAGATCTGCCTCATTCCACTTCTTTGTACGAGAGGGCGGTGTATACTTGTCTATAGCTTCCTTACGAATTTCCAACTTCCGACATAAACTCAACAGGTCTTTCACCGAATCGACCGATACCAAGCTCAACTGATTTTGAAAGAAAGGCAAAATATTGTTCATCAAAATTCAAACTCTAACTTTTTCTTTTACGGAAACAGTAAGTTTATCAAACATATTTTGCATTCTAGCTATGTATATACCTATTGGTTCGTCCGCAACCTGTGTTCTGTGCTTAATTTGCTCAAATGATTCCTCATCATAAAATGGGGATTGAAATTGCTCTTTCAAAGCATCTTTAATGATATCTATCATTAAAAAAGAAGAACGTAAAACATGGTAAGTTTTTGCATATGGTTCATAAGGAATTATTTATTTATCACTGGAGAGAAAACCGATGGCCGATTAGTTGAAATAAAGAGGTTTCCGATACGAATTCGAATCCAAATTCGCCATCTATTTAGGAACAACCTGTAACTTTTTTCTCCTGCATATTAGGGTAGTAAAATCTAAAACATGGTTTAAGTAACAGTTCCGGAAAATTTCATCCTTTTGGCGTGAAGGGAAAAGAAATAGCTGAAAATTCAAGACGAAAAACAGTTTTTTGTGAATAACTCAGAAAATATCCACTTTAGGGCAAGGGTGTGATGCATACACTCACATTATTTTTTAACGTAGATTCAATATCTGCCATAAAAAAATGGGGTTCTAATTTGAAAAAATTGATTTTTCACGATTTTGTCATCCCTAACTTTGAAAGCGATTTTTTCACCCCCTGTATCATGAATCGCGATTTCGATTTCCAAAGTGGATACAGCAATCTTACATCTTGAAAAATCCCAAAAATGAAAATTTTCCATCCAAAAACCTCGAAGTTATTCTTGTTTCAGCGGAGCTCTATTTTCGTTTTTTTTTTTCGAATTTTCCCGCTCAGAGAGAATTTTCCAACCAAAACTGAAAAATGTTACATCAAAATAACTTGAAATTTTCTAAGGAATCTATTTCTGCAATAAAAAAATGGTGTTCTAATGTGAAAAACGAAAGTTGACGTCATTTCCGGAAAAACCGGAGGTGCTCATGCCTTGAAAATATTTTAGATTTCATCAGCATCGTGAAATACTTATAAGTGCTGAATTTCATGAAAATACGTTCAGTAGTTTCCCGTATAAATATGGGTGAGGTTCCTCGTGAAAGACCCTGTAGGTTAGCTTGTTTACGAAACAGTAACGTCACGTATTCTATTGGTGTTTGCAGTCACGTGATAATCGGTTATGGATAACACAATAAATCAATTTTATTTAATTTAATGAGAGTAATTGGATCACTAAAATATTTTTTTAGTTTTTCAAAAAGTAGGGATAAAGGTTGGTAAAGAGTCTTCGAGGTTGCATTGGATGCTGGAAATAATGTAACAACAAAACTTGAAGCAAAGCTCACTGGTTTCTGACGAAAAAGTCGGAGGTTCAAGAAATTGAACTCAGCTCTGCCAACAAACCCAAGTCTCACGTCCTCGAAGACATTATGTCGCGTGTCCCCTGGGAACCAAACGTACAACAGCTGTGCGTTAGGTTGCAAACGAGACGGGTGAAAGGCGAATTTTCGGCGCCTATAAATAACTGAAACCCACCAGCTAAGGTATGGTAACCCTAAAAGACGCGTCCCTGGTCCTCCTGGTTGGGGGTTGGAGTGTCAGACTGGTTCCCTGCCCTCTGGAAAAACTGCAAATCTACTAAAAAGCCTAATCAAAGCCTCGGAAAGGATGGATATCACGGACAACGACATAAGCGAGAAAAAAGGACAATGAATTTTGGAACATGGAACACCCCAGGAATAAGTGGTAAAACTGATGAGATCGCAGCTGAAATGGAAAAACATAACATTGGTATAGTGACCCTCACCGAAACCAAGAAGAAGGGACAAGGAACGGAGAAGGTAGGAAACTACATACACATCTTCAGCGGAGTCGCCAAACATGAGAGAGCGAAGAGAGGAGTGTCAATGATGATTCATACCAGATATTGGAAGAGAATGAAAGACTGGGAAGCCATTGATGAGAACATAATTCGAGTGAATGTGAACATCCTGCAGAGAGAACTTGCGATTATTGGTGTCTACGCTATATCAGATGATGAGTCGGTGATGAGGAAGGATGAATTTTACAACAGATTGAATGGTGTAATACAGAGTGTGGGAAGAAGCAAAGAAGTAATCCTCATGGGAGATTTCAATGGTAGGACAGGTAACAGAAAAAACGATCCGGTGGTTGGACCATTTGGGGAAGACAGATGCAATGACAACGGAGAAAGATTAATTGATTGCTGCCAAACACACGACTTAAAAATTGCAAATGGATTCTTCAGACATAGGCTCGTCCATAAGTTTACTTGGATTCAACACACAAAGAACTTGAAGTCTATCATTGACTACATTATAACACGGCAGCGAACATGTCTCCAGGTTAACGATGTAAGGGTTTATAGAGGGATCTTGTGCGATTCAGACCACTACTTTGTTAAAGCGAAGATATTCTTTCCTTGGCACCACGATAAATCTCGAGCAAGCCATATTCCAACAGAAAACAACATCAGTAGATCAGATGGAATGAACCTCAAGCGATGGAACTTGAGTAACCTGCAGGATGATGACATTAAGCAAAGATACCAGACAAGGTTAGATGACTGTTTGACAAACATTGATGATCTTGACACAGAAAACATCTACGAACAAATAAAAAAAGCTTTACAGAAATCAGCCACAGAAGTATTGGGTGAAATCTCGAATCGGAAAAGTAAGACATTGTGGTGGAACGACGAAGTAGAAAAAATGATCAATCTGAAAAACAAAGCTTATATGAAATGGTTGACCACAGGAGAACAAGAGGATAGAGATTCATACCTGGAGGCGAAAAGAAGAACAAGAAGAAGAATCAATGACGCAAAAATAAGTGTATGGGATGAAAAATGCAGAGAAATTGACTCTTGTATAGGAGGACGAAAAGCAGCTGAGTCCTGGCGATTTATCAATGCGCTAAGAAGTCCAAGCAAAAACGCAGCACATATTGACACAGTTCCAATGAATCACTGAGTTACACATTATAAACAGCTATTGACAGAGACAAGACAAGAATATATGACACCAAGTACATCATACATAGAAATTGAGGGTGAAACAATCACTGTAGATGCCGAAACATTGAGAAGAGCAGTATGCAAATTGAAAAACGGTAAATCCCCAGGTCCCGGAGGAATACCTGCAGAGCTGATCAAATATGGTACACATAAACTTTTCCAGGCTATAACAAATTTGATGAATAAGTGCTTGAGCGGACATCCGGTACCCAAAGAGTGGAAGAATGCACATATTTCGTCGATATACAAGAAGGGAGATAAGAACGAATGCACAAATTATAGAGGAATATCAGTGACCAGCACATTTAGTAGGATATATGGTAGAATTCTACGAGAGCTCATTGAGGCAGAGTATAACGGACAGGAGGAAGAAGAGCAATCAGGATTTAGAGCTGGCAGATCATGCACAGATAATGTTTTTTGTCTGAAGCAGATTATAGAGAAGAAACTGAACACTAATCAAGAAGTCTACCTAATGTATATCGATCTGAAGAAAGCCTATGACAGCATCCCTCTGAATAAACTCTGGGAAACATTGCAGGAAACTAACATCAATCAGACGTTAATAACAGCACTAAAGAATTTATACACCGATTCTAAATCACAGATTAAATCGGGAAGGAATCTATCACAAGAATTCACTGTGGATAAAGGATTACGACAGGGATGCTGCGTATCGCCCACTCTGTTCAAGGTGTATATATCGAGAGCTCTGAGGAACTGGAAGAAGAAATGTAGACCAATGGGGATTGAACTGGATGCTAACAACTACTTATACTCTCTCCAGTTCGCGGATGATCAGGTCATCATTGCCAATGATAAAGATGACTTGGAGTATATGGCCAGAAAACTCCAGGAGGAATATGAAATTTGGGGACTAGAGATGAACACACAGAAGACTAAGTACCTCCCTATAGGAACTCAAAATACAACGAATATCATGTTGGAAGATGGTAAGGAGGTAGAAGTGGTATCGGAGTATACATACTTAGGTGTTATGTTTGACTCAAGTGGAAGCGACAACAGAGAGATCAGACACAGAATAAATCAGGCAAAAAAGATCATAGGATGCTTGAATAGCATACTTTGGAGCACCTTCATTGGTAAGAAAAGGAAAATCAATATATACAACACAATGATAAAAAGTAACCTACTGTATGGAGCTGATACTTGGAGGATAACAGAAGAAAATAAGCGAAGACTGGAAACCGTTGAAATGGATGTTCTCAGAAGATCACTGGGCGTATCACGCCTGCAAAGGATCAGAAACGAAGAGATACGCAGACAAATGGGAGTGGAAGGCACACTATACAAGGATGTAGAGTCGAAACAATTAATCTGGTATGGACACCTACAAAGAATGGACGATCAGAGGTTTCCAAAGAAGGTGTTGGAGTGGGTCCCCACACAACGCCGAAAGAGGGGACGGCCAAAGAAGACTTGGAATGAGGGTGTTATGAAAGCCATGAGTTCCAGAGACCTAAGACAAGGTCAATGGAGTGACAGAAAGGGGTGGCGAGCAGGCATCGGACAACGTCGAACGACGTTATGACCCCGATTATTATTATTATTATAAAAAGTACCTTCGATGTGGATAACCTCAATTCATATGAATTTTTAACATGTGTCAACATCCCTATTCGATTCGGCTTCACTCAGGAAAGTAACTCCCTGCTCTGCAACATGCGCGTCATTTTATACTGATACAGCCCTGTTCGAGAATAGTCCAGATAGTCTCTGGAGGCTCCGAAAGTTTCTGTACGTGGAATCAGAGAGTCCAGTGACGTATTCAGGAGGATTTCGTCCGCTACACTATTATCTACTCCCATAGAATAATATATACAGTTGAGGTTTAGGTTTTCAGGTGAATAAATAAAAATTGCTCCAATATCCCTAACTCTTCACATCATATCGTGTTCGATATGTCGTTCAATGAGGACGGTTCGCCCTGAAAATTTGGACAGTAACATACTCGAGAATATCTGTAATTACTGTAATAAGAAAGTTGGTGAATTTAATCAGTGTACCAAGTGCAAGGAGATTTTTCACCCATCTTGTTTACTGAAAGCAGCCAGTATGAAGACAGCTACCTGCCGACACGAAGTGGGTTTTCATGGAGGAAGTGACGGGGAATCTCAATTGGAGGTGGAGAATAGGTGTCTTCGGATCGAACTTTCGTACATCAGAGCTCTCCTTGATGAATCAAACAGTAAAAATTTGATTCTCATGGAAAATAATCAGTTACTCCACGATAAAGTCAAGAATCTAGAGAATTACATAAAAAGTAACAGTAACGACAAAAAAAGGGATGTAAACAAGAAGGATGTGAAAACTGATAACGTAGGAGATAAGCAACGAAATTCGGGACGGGAGACATATAGCTCTGTGACCAGCAGACACATAGAGAGTAGACAATCACGACCTGTGCAAACGACTATGCAGTCAATGTCTTCCAACAGTCAAAACAAACAAACCACCGATACACCTCAGGAAGAAATTTCGAGGTTAACAACGCAATCGTCGCAATCGAATAGTAACGAGAAATCCGACTTGTACGTGGATGCTGATATTGATACTGGTACATGGTCCACATTTACAGGAAGGAAAAAAACCGCAAAGAAAACAAACAGAAAAATTTATTATGGTAATAAAGCTACCGACCAGAATACATCGATTCAAGGTGCAATTCGCAGGCGATGGATGTATGCAGAAAAGATTTCAGGCAAAGACGTAACAGTACAAGACATATCATCATTTTTAAAAGATGTAGAAGGACACGAAAAAATCGTTATCAAAAAGTTAAACACTGTCGGACAAAACTCATCATTCAGTATTGGTTTAACTGAAGAAGCATATAAAACGGTATTTAACGAATCCTTTTGGCCCATTGGTGTTGTAATAAGAGAGTTTACATTCAACAAGGCGTTTTTTCAGAAGTCGAAAGACCACAGTGTCCCACGGACTACGGATTCCGTGGGACGTGTTTCGCTATTTCACCTGAATATTGAGGCCATCTCAACATCTTTTAGTGGATTGGAACTACTAGCCTCGGAATATAAAGTAGATTTTATTGCAATAACTGAACACTGGCAAGATCGTGAACAACTCTCTGCCTATAACATACTAGAATATAAGCTCATATCAAGCTTTTGCAGATCAAGGAATAAACATGGAGGCAGTGCCATCTATGTGAAAAACCAACTGGCAGTGAATTGTAAAAACAGAAAGGATATTGAACGAGTGAGTATCCCACAGACAATTGAGTGTAGTGCATTGGAATACTGTGCCCCTGCATCAGGCAAGCTACTTTTAATATGCCTGTATCACCCTAGCAGCTATGGTCCAAACAAATAGGTATTCTTTGAAAGATTAGTGGAAATCCTGGATATAATAACAGAAAAATCCATGAAGTTCATTATTACAGGTGACTTCAACATTGACCTTCTTGATTCCAAAAATAAAAATACAGAAACACTGCTAGAAATTTTGGAATCATATGGTGTCAGAGTATTGATAAATGAACCTACAAGAATCACACCGACCAGCCAAACATGCCTCGACAATATATTTACCAACATCGAAGATGGTTATGCCTTCAGTCTGCAACCTCACCTATCGGATCACCTGGCGCAAATTTTTGAGTTCGAGTTGCTACATCAATCAAGAAACGCGCAAAGAACAATCAATAGACGGCAATATAGTGATAGAAATGTCACGAACTTTCTTGAAGAACTGGAGCTAACCAGCTGGGACAATGTGAAAAACTGTGAGAGGGCTGACGTGGATAGGATGTGGGAGATCTTCTCAACTAATTATAATAATATTTTTCAGAGTAATTTCCCTCTCAAAAAACTCAAAATGAGACCCCATCTGCAGTCACACCTGCAATTTCTCAAATCCAAACCTGAAATACGAGATCTGAAGAGGCGTTTGGATATTCTCTTCCTAGTATCCAGAAGAAAGAGAGATTTACTTGGTGAATACAAAAAAGTGAAGCTTGAATATGATAGAATGCTCAAGTACTCGAAAATGGCCTACTACGGGGATAAGATCCGAACCTCTCGTAACAAGTCAAAAACTACCTGGAACTTACTCAATACACTTACAGGCAAAAGTCGCAACAGAGAACTAGTTTTACCATCTACAGACTATCAAACCATTGCTGACAACTTTAATCATCACTTTGCAATCACTGCTCCTAATCCAACAACAAAAGAATTCTCACTGAAAACGAGGAGGGTAGACAAGAGCTTCTTCATGTTCGAGATAACTAGCCAGGAAATTATCAGCACGGTCAAACAGATGAAAAATCCATCGTCATGTGGTCACGATAATATACCTGCTCAAGTCCATCCACCTGATTGCTGAGCCTCTCACTTACATAATGAACCAGGCATTCACCGAAGGCACTTTCCCAGATGACCTCAAGCTGGCAATTATCAGACCCTGCCATAAGAAAGGACCCACCACCGTAATGGAAAACTATCGTCCCATCAGCATGTTAACAACTTTCGCGAAACTCTTCGAGAAAATATTGTCTCACAGATTGCTCTCCTTTTTCAGAAAGTTTGGAATTCTCACCAATCACCAACATGTTTTTAGGAAGAACAGGAATACAGAGACGGCAATCTTCCAGTTAACAAGTAAACTCGTCGAGGCGGTGGATAGCGGATGTATACCTCTGGGGCTTTTCTTGGACCTTTCGAAGGCCTTCGATTCTGTCAACCACGAACAGCTGATAAAGAAGCTTGAACACTACGGGATTCGAGACAAGCAATTGAACCTCATCAGGAGCTACCTCGAGGGACGTAGGCAAAGGGTGGTGATCTCAGCCAAAGGAGAAGTATTTGCATCAGGTGAGGAACTGATCGAGCTGGGAGTCATACAGGGAAGCATACTGGGCCCACTGCTCTTCCTCATTTACATCAATGATCTACCATCTGATCTTGAGGGAAATCCCCAACTTTGTGATGTAGTGGCTCAGACGACTATCTATGCTGACGATACCAATATTATTGCACTGGACAGAGACATTGAGGAAACATTCAGAAAAGCTGAGATGATACTAACCTGTGTCAAGAGTTGGTGTTCTAAAAATATGCTCCATTTAAATATGGATAAGACAGAGTGCGCTGTGTTTCATAGTGATCGATCTGGCATTCTGCCTCCTGATACTGTTGAGTTGCAGGGTGTAATGGTTCCATGCCTGAGCTCAGTAAAGTTTCTAGGCATTCAGTTAGACTCTAATTTAAAATGGCATGCCCACATATATAGCCTTTGCCAAAAACTCAGTAAGAATATTTATACCTTCAGTGTACTTAGACAATATGTAGACAATAATGTATTGATGGTCTTGTATTTCTCTAAAGGTGCGAGTCCACTTGATACTTTTGTAGCGCAACAAATCCTCTGTTGCGCTACAAGTGTTGCTGTAATGTGTCCATTTAACTGCAAGTTGCGCGCTACAAATGTATATGAAACACTGTATCGCGAATACATGCTACATTTTGTATCAACCAGAGTGTCCATTTGCGATCTTTGTATCGGAGTCTTCAGGTGATCCTGCTGTTGTGCCTCTTGTTCTCGATAAAATGTCGCAAACTAAAAATGCTGCTGCTTTCATTGTTCTTGCAAATTTAAGACGAAAACTCAAAACGCAAAATATGGGTACGAGATTAGATAATGAAAAAAAAAATGAACTAGGGGCTTATAATCAAATGATGACAGAGTTACGAAGCGGAGATCTTGAATTTTATAAAATTTTTGGCGTATGAGCGCAGTAGATTTCTATAATTTATTGAAATTAATATCGGAAAAGATAAAAAGAAAGATAGTATGCCATTTAGGACACACGGAAGTTTTGGTGTCGATGCGTCAGTCTGTCCGCTTGTCTGTTCATGAAATTTTTGGTTACCACGATATGTGCTAGAGACTTGAAATTTGTTATGTACGTCGATAGTAGTCTAAATCTGTCAGCTTGTTCATAACCTGACTCTAGTGTTGTGTAAAATGCCAAATTTCCATGGCCTCCCCTCTGTGACAAAAAAAGGTGAATGGACTATATGTATGTTTATTCAGAATTTAAAATATATATATATATCTTTTTTCATTCCATAACTCTGGTCTAGCTTCGTATTCGGCTATTAATACCGAAGTTTCATATCCTGACCATTTCTCCATTTTTCTGTTTATTTAAATTTTCGAATTCCACACGCAACACTATCGCGAAACAAACTTGGTTTGTTTCGCATGAAACATGTAGCGCTACACGCAGCAACCTGTGTCGACTGAATATTGTATCGCAACAGCCCGTGTATCAGCGCAACGTGAAACTTATGTTTCACGCCAAGTTTCATTACTGTGTACACAGGAAACATATGTTTCATGTATGTTGCGATACACTGTTGCGCTGCAAAAGTATCAAGTGGACTCGCACCTTAACTTTCAATCTGCAATTACTTATGGTATTGTAACTTGGGGTAATAGTAACCAGTTATTTAAGGTCTTCAGAGTACAAAAGTTGGCCATTAGGGTCCTCAACAAAATGAAATTCCGCGAAACTTGTAGGGGAGTGTTCAAGAGAGATAACTTGTTGACTGTAGTCGGTCTCTACATACACCGATGTATGTTATTTATCAGAAAATATCCTGAATTCTTTGCAGATTATTTAAATGTTAACAACACAAGGCGTAGGGCAGCTTACTTATATCCCAAGCATTCCCTCAGTCTAGCTCAGAACAATGGTAAATATATGTGTATGAGGATATATAACTCACTTCCTGAAAGTCTTAGAACAATCAAAGAACTCAATGCCTACAAGAGGAAAGTATACCAGTTCCTAGTTAACATCGAACCTTATTCACTGGATGAATTTTTTATAGGCTGTAGGAACTTCAACTGATGTACATTATTATTGATCTGATTTGACCTCATTTCTAATTTATTATTTGTAATAACCATTGAAATGCAAATAAATTATTATTATTATTATCCATTATCAAACTGATTTTGATCTGTATTAGTCTCTATAAACCAATAGAGTGAGGTAATAATAACTCACGCCTATACCTCACTCTAATGCAAATAGGAAAAATGTAGCTTACGAAATGAATAAAAAAGTCGGGTCAATGGGGAACTCTACTTCAGACATCAGAGTAACGTTCTCGCCATCCATTTCTACATTTTCTTAGGTCTGAATATCCAAAAATTGCATTTGGAAAACCTGAATTAGAATAGAATAGAATCATTTATTACTGTAGAATGCAAAAAAATACATCATAGTGAAGGTCAAAATGAACAAAAAACCCAGAATGTGTTTTCAAGTGAAAACAACAGGCTCACAAACTAGAACCAAACTTAATTCTAACAGTGAGAACAAAAAAAAACACTACTTCATCAGAAATTCGTTTAAATTATAATAACATTTGTTTATCAGAAATTTCCTCAATTTCGATCTGAAAATCGCCACCGATTTAGCGTTTTTAATTTCGGTGCCGATTTTGTTATAAATATCTACCCTGGTACACTGATGACCTCCTCCCAATTCTGAATTTATAATTCGGTACAACAAGATTTTCCTTATTTCTAGTGTCGTACTGGTGCAGGTCACTCTGTTTCATGTATTGTTCGCGATTTTTAAAAATCAATGTAGTTACTCCCAGTATATACATGAGAACTACCCACACAATGCCATACGAAAGCTTAGAATGAACATGTGCATAATACACTGACACAAGCTGCCCCAAAGTCAAGACAGATCGCAATCCTCTGAAGAGGTACGACAATGAACTCAACCTAGAGCAAACATTCTGACAGTGAACCCCCCATGTAAGGTGTTCATCTACTACAATGCCCAAAAATCTGGCACTTAGGCTTTCTTTTACTTCGGCATTATTTAATGTCACCTTAATACACTGCGAAAAAAAATCAACGCACATTCTGAAAATCTCAATTTTAATGAAAGTTAACTCTACATTGACTTTATAACTTATTTTTTATGTTCTCTCGGGAAGGTTTTGAACGAAACAAGACACATTAAATGGAGGAAAAATTCAGGATTTCACCTAATCTTATGTGAAAGAAGAGAAATGAACAATTTTCAAAATACTGAAATGCTGATAAGTGATTTAATACTTGGTATTTCCACCCCTTGCGTTAATTACAGCTCGGCAACGACGGTTCATACTCAAAATGTTCTGATCTAATCCTTCCCAGATTTCTCCGAGTGGGATTCCTAAGTCATTAAGAGTAGCTGGATGATTTTCTGAACTTCTCAGCCTTCTATTGGGGTTGTCCCAACATGCTCAATCGGATTGAGCTGGCCATTCCATTCGAGAGACTTCAACCTCTTCAAGGTACTCCTGAACGATGCGCGCACGATGGGGTCGGCATTATCGTCCATAAAAATGAAATTTCCACCAATGTATGAGGCAAATGTCCACTACATGCTCTTCACGAATGTTCCTTATATACTTGTCAGCATTCATAGCTCCATTATCAACGACCACTAGGTCTGTTCGAGCAGTCAAAGATATTCCACCCCATATCATAATCGATCCTCCCCCGAAACCAGTAGTATTCAGGAAATTGCACTGAGCATATCTTTCATATGGACGTCTGTATACAAGGGAACGTCGATCACAATGGTAGAGGCAGAATCTAGACTCATCTGTGAAGAGAACTCTTTCCCAATCGGCCTCTTCCCAATGGATATGCTCTCTCCCAAAATCCAAACGCGCCCTTCGATGGGCTGGGGTAAGAGCTGCGCCTCTTGCCGCGACACGAGGCCTTGAATCATATTCTCTGAGGCGATTTCTTATTGTCTGAGTGCTAATTTGCACCTCATAAGTTTGCTCAAGCTGATTTTGAAGGAGGCGGGCGGTGGCAAACCGTTGTCTCAACGAAAAAACTCTCAAGTAACGTTCTTGAATGGCAGTTGTTACCCGTGGTCTACCCGTCCTGGTCTTCGGACATTCATACCTGTCTCCCTGAATCGCTGCAACATTCTGGACACACTTGTATGGGAAACTCCAAACCTTTCTGCAATTCTTGTGTATGTCCACCCGTCTTCTCGCAAAACTACCGCTTGGGCACATTCCTCTTGTGTCAAATTGCGTGTTTCGCGTTGCATAGCGATCGAGTGTAGAAAATCAAACGAAAGAAAAACTATTGATCACTAGAATTGATCGAGGACAACTGATTTTAGAATGGAGCCAATACATTCAAAATCTGATAATATCATCATTTTTATTCCTGCTGGGAGAAAACATCTGTATTGAAGAAAAACGTTGAAAGTGGATAACATATGCATGCATAATTCTGATAAAAATAATAATCATTGAGAACACCTTCTGTTGTAGAATAAATTTGAGATTTCCATAATGTGCGTTAATTTTTTTGCGCAGTGTATTTCCTATATTTTTATTGCTGTTTTTGAAAATAGAAAAAGTTTATATCATAATTGGACTGGTAGAGATCTAGTTTCCGAAGCACACCATCAGGTGGCACCACCACAGGAAGACAATGCATTACCGGTTTCTGGCTTATTGTCTTCCTGTGGTGGTGCCACCTGGTGGTGTGCTTCGGAAACTAGATCTCTACTAGTCCAATTATGATATTTATTCTAGTTTGTTCCAACTTAGGGACACGATCCTCCTTTTTCATATACAGAAAAAGTTGTTTTTGCTTCATTAATATGCAGGGAATTCATATTGAACCATGTTCAATTTGCTCTGAATGTTATCCTCCAAAGCTTGTTCATTTTTGCTGGTGACAATTACTGTTGCATCATCTGCATAGAGATACACCTCGTCTCCAACCGCTTTCGTAATATCGTTTAAATAGAGGATAAACAAGATAGGCCCTAAAATTGAGCCTTGCGGTACTCCAACCTTATTATCTATTATTTCAGATCTAATATCGCGCTGATACTGCTCACTAGAAGCTTTCACCGAGACAAATTGTTTTCTCTCTGTTAAAAGGCTAGAAATCCAATTTAGTGGGTTTCCTCTTATGCCATATTCATAGAGCTTACCGGAAAGAAGTTTATGATCCACGCAATCCAATGCTCTGCTCAAATCGCAGAAAATTCCAGCAGGACAAACCCCTGACTCTATATAATCCACCACACTTTTCAAAAATTCATAGGTTGCATCTATGGTGCATCGCTTAGGTCTCACACCAAATTGATTTTTCACCAATATGTTATGTTTATTTAAAAAAGGTAAAAGTCTTTCCAAGAAGGCGTATTCAAAAATTTGAGAAAAGACAGATGACAAGGCATTCGGTCTATAGTTCTTGAAATCCTCAGGGTCTCCTTTTTTATATATCGGAATAATTTTACTGCTTTTGAGTGTATTAGGAAAAACTGCCTGTTCAAAAGAGGAAATCACCAAGTGTACCAAAGGCTAACTTATATGATTCAAACTCAATACTAATAAGAAACTAGGAACATCGTCAATTCCGCTGGATTTCTTAGACTTTAGTTTTCTTTTGACTAATTTTTGGAGTTCTTCAAGAGTGAAAGGAAGGAGAAACATTGAGGCACTATGAATTTCAATTTTATCATTGTATTCAATTCTTGGTATGCTATTACGCAAGTTATCAACTGTTTCTACAAAAAATTGTTGAATATATTAGCAATCTCTTTGTCTTTGGTTGCAGTGGTATTTTCATGTTTGGTTTTCAAGTTTTTATTAAAATTATTTTTATTACTGAGTTGATTGACCACAGACCATGAATTTTTAGTATTATTTTCTGATTCTCTTATTCTATTTGGATAATATTATTTTTTAGTATTATTTATCAATTAATTGTGTTACTTTTTAACCTCAAGAAAAACATTTTTGAGTTCCGGGAATGCCTTATCCAATTCATAAAGGTTTTTTCTCTATTTCAGAATCTAAATGAGTTCATTACAGTACTAAAAACAGTGCTGTAATGAATTTATTACAGCATCGTTTTCAGTTACATTTTTTGCTTTGTGGTTGTCAGCAATGACTTCCGATCCTTTTAAATTTCAGCAGACGTCAATTTGGAAACGTCAATTTTCGTATTTTCTAACATTCACAACAATATGAAAGTCACTAGGACCTATAATTTCAATTTTTTCATTGAATTCCACAAAATTTGAGAGAAATGGAGAAAATATCGTCTAATACTCGTTGCAGAATGCAATTCCAATACTCATGCGTTCGAAAACTCGCTCCTTCGTCGCTCGTTTTCGAATTTCGCATTCGTATTGGAATAGGAGCCCATTCTGCAACTAGTTTTAGAATATACTATTAAATACTCGCTTGATAGTCGAACCTCATCGTACACCCAATGCTTCCCACTCCTTTCACTAAATTCTCTGAAAGGAAAATGATTATTGAAAAGACTGCAATAAATATTATGGAAGGCATCAAATGATAATAATAATACCGCACGGGTGTGGTTTGGTTTCTGCCATGCCACATGGGGGGTGACGCTGGGCACGACAGCATGCGATCCGTCGGTGACAGGGTGCTGAGGAAGCGGGCTCCTGTCATACAACAAAATACAGTTCCAACAGAACATCGGGAAGTGGAATCCCAAAACATGGCAGAAGATCAAAATGCCACTCCACCTGCTGGCTCGACCACCGTGAGGAGGACTGCCCGCAGGGGAGCTCGCAACGCACGTATCAAGTGGAGCCGCGAAATTAATATTGAAGTAATGCGAGCTTTTTATTACGTGAACAATTTCGATGACAGACCACTTCCTGGATGGAGATACTCCCTCTATACCGAGTTCACCAAAAGGCACCCGGAACTTCAGCTGACAGAAGGAAACATTGCGGATCGTAAAAATGTCATAATACGAAAAGGCTACCTGACAGGACAGGAACTAGACGAAATCAAGAGAGAAATGGGCTATACAATCAATCAAGATCAGATTGTCGGAAATCATAATGAAGAACCTAACGAGCCGCTGGAGATACCAGCAGAAACGACAAAGAAACTGCCTGACACCCGAACTGCTCACCAAGACTGCCCACAATATCACCAACTGTATGACATCTTTTATAGTAACCTGGCGCAATACGAATCTACTGATCCGCTCATTCGCCCCATCCTTTCAAAATTGAAGTTCAACTCTACGGCTAAAAATAACATCGAGTGGCTCAACGATATATTGGCAGAACACCTTAGAACTGAATGGACGTTGGAACAAGTCCACTTATCTCTGTACTGTGCTGCCATCACAGTAATCGGACAAAATGGGCAAAAAAACCACATCCCCAGAACCAGTGAACAGAAAGTTAAAAATGGAACTCCGGCCTGAAAAAGAAGATTAATGCAGGACGTCGATAAACTTCGTGGAAAAGTTGATGTCTTGGATGAGAACCTGAAGGAGAATAAATCGCGTGAAGTATTGAACAAAGTGCGAAAAATAACCAAATCCGCAGGGCTGGACCTGGAATCTCCACGACATAAAGAGTTGATAGTTGACCTGAAAGATCGCTTGAGACAACAAGCTAAAGCGAAAGGTGCACGCCTACGAAGATACAACGAGTTATCAAAGCGAAAACAACAAAACGCTGAATATGTGAGAGACAAAAATAAGTTCTTCCGAAGTCTTGTAAAGCCATCCGAAATCTCCTCCAATCTAAATGCTGACATCAGCAATGACGAATTTCAGCAATATTGGTGTTCTTTATGGTCGGAGAGTGGTAAATTTCAAAGAAATGCTAGCTGTCTGAGGGACATTGAACACCATGCATCAGAAATCGTTGAGATGAGGACTGATATTTTCACAGTCGAGGAAATTTCCAACATTATCAAAAACACAAGTAACTAGTTAGAAAGAGCCAGGACCCGATCGACTTCAAAACTTCTGGGTTTAACAGTTTCCAGCATGTTTCCCAAGTCTAGCTTGATGTTTTTCGGAAGCGCTAGAAGACCCCTTCAAAATACCAGCTTTCCTCACTCAAGGCAATACCTATATGCTTCACAAAAAAGGAGACCGCAACAATCCAGAAAACTACAGACCAATAACGTGTTTGTCAGTGCTGTACCTACAAGCTGTTCACGTCGCTTGTAAATAATGCGATATATCGTCATTGTGAAGCCAATAATATTCTGGAAGAAGAACAGAAGGCTGCTCTCGAGGATCTGCAGGATGCAAACATCAACTCACCATAGACGCTGTAGTGCTAAATCAAGCCCAAGCGAGAAGGAGGAATTTAAGCATTTGTTATATCGACTATCAGAAGCCCCACGATTGGCTTGTGAAAGTACTGGAGATTTATAAGATCTGCCCGAAAATAAAAGCCGTGCTCCAACATCTTATGAGTACATGGAGAACGAATATTCTGATAAATAACATCAATGCTGGAACCGTAAGAATATCGAGGGGGATATTTCAGGGAGATGCCCTGTCACCGATGTGGTTTTGTATGGCACTGAATCCTCTGTCTACTCTTTTGAAAAACACTAACATAGGGTATAGACCAGCAATGAGGAATACGCGAAAACTGTCCCATTTATTGTATATAGATGACCTGAAACTATTCGGCGAGAACCAAAAACAACTTCACTCGCTGATAGATATAGTGAGCTCCTTCAGCAAAGACATTGACATGTCTTTTGGCCTCGATAAATGCGCCATAGTCAACATCAGGAAGGGTAAAATGGAGAACACTCAGGAACAATTTCAGGACATCCACAGTATGTTGCCAGAAGACACCTACAAGCATCTGGGTATTCCTCAAAATCAACGGATTGACCACACCCGTTTGAAGGCTGAGTTCACTGCGAAATATAAAAACAGAGTAACCAAAGTGCTCAACACCAAGCTGTCTGCTAAAAACCAGATCGATGCCTTGAACTCATGGGCTACGCCTGCTCTGAACTACACTTTCGGAGTATTCAAGTGGTCAGATGCTGATCTGAATGAGTTGGACCGACTCACCCGTCGCCTAATGACAAAGTTCCGATGTCTGCACACCAATGCATCGGTGAAAAGGCTTTATCTACCCAGGAGAGATGGCGGACGAGGTCTGTTGAACATCTATAAACCCTGCAGAACCAAGGAGAAAAACTTGAGGCAGCGACTGCTCGAGTCTGAAGATAGCCTAATGAAATTGGTGACAACAGAGGATAAGGGATACACACTTCTGAACCTACAACACAGAGAACTGGCAATCGATATCACCACCAGAAGCGAAGATAAAAGTATATGGCGGGAACAAGCTCTGCATGGTAGATTCCCCAAACACCTTGAACGGGAAAATGTCGATAAATTAGCTTCCTTGTCGTGGTTGAATTCGGGACAATTGTATCCTGAAACTGAGGGATTCCTGACGGCTATCCAAGACCTAGTTATAAGAACTCGCAACTATGAGAAGCACTGTTTGAAGCTGAACGTGGAGGACAAATGCAGGAAGTGCGGAGCAGTTGGCGAGTCTATTGAACACATTGAACAGTTGTCGAGTTCTTGCCGACAACGCATATCTGGGCCGACACAACCAAGTGGCAAAAATTGTTCACCAGCAGTTAGCACTTAGACATGGTTTTTTGGATACTTGTCCGCCATATTATAAGTATCAACCTGCAGCAGTGTTGGAAACGGACACAGCGGTTCTCTATTGGGATAGACCCATAACAACAGATAGATCAGTGGACTACAATAGACCGGACCTTGTATTCATTGAGAAGGATCAGAAGTATGGGGTGATAATTGATGTGGCAGTACCATTGACTCATAACATCGGAAGAACGGAGTCGGAAAAAATAACGAAGTACGAGAACTTAGCAATAGAACTGAAGAATATGTGGCAATTGTCGAAGTTCACTATTATACCATTGGTGATTTCGGCTGAGGGAGTCATGTCCAAATCATTCAAGAAAAATCTTCAGAAGATCGAAATATCTCAGAGGATCGCGGGATATGCACCGCAGGCTGTGGCTTTGCAAACCTGTCACATCGTGCGGAAATTCCTGAACTAGTGGGAGGAACTGAAATGTTTTTTCACTGGTTCATAGAAGTAATACCAGCTCGAGCTGAGACCGGAGACCGATGATGAAGAATAATAATAAGCCTGGAAGGAATACACACTCTCGTGTATTGTGGGGCAGTAGCAACCCTTCGACTACACAAACAACAAGTCCACACCCCCGAATATCACACACGGGAAAGAACCATAAAGAAACCACCATGGCAAACCCGATTGGAGAAAGACATCGACAAAATCAGAAAGGAAATAGGCCGACTTACTGAGTTCCTGCGGAATTAATCTCCGTCACGACGCCTGAAATCGTTTGTTAGAAAAATTCTGAAGAAGATTGATAACACCATGAAAAAAACTGAAAGCCAACATCACATCATCATATATGTGGACACTCTGAAACAGAAACTTCAAGCGAAGGCGAAAAGACTTTCCAGATATTTGAAATGCACTCAACGGAAACAGCATAACCAATTGTTCCACAACAACGGAGCAAAATTCTACAAACACATCACCAAAAGCTCAAACAAAGTCACCAGAGCTATGCCAGAAGCCCAATCATTAAAAAATTATTGGGTTTCTCTGTGGTCGATGCCTAAAGAACCTAATGAGAATGCTGATTGGATCAGGAGGGAGAAAAATCGAACGAACATTCCACAAATGAACTTCGAAGAAATATCAGTGGATGAAGTGGTGACAGCACTAAAGGAAGCAAGCAATTGGAAGGCTCCAGGAGTCGACAATATCCATAACTTCTGGTACAAGAAATTTGGCCATCTGCATGAAGCCATAGCGAGACAGTTTACGCATATTCTTCAACATCCTCAAGAAGCTCCTAAATTTTTAACCGAAGGAGCAACCTATATGCTTCCAAAAAGCGATAGGACTCAAGAACTATCGCAGTACAGACCAATCACTTGTCTTCCAACACTGTACAAAATTCTCACCTCATGTTTATCCAACCGAATATATAAACATTTGGATGAAAATAACATTATGGCAGAAGAACAGAAAGGATGCAGAAGAAAACACCAAGGGTGCAAGAAACCACTCATCATCGACTCAGTGATCATGAAACAGGCCCATGAGAGAGGACGCAACTTGCACTCAGCCTTCCTCGATTATCAGAAGGCATTTGATAGCACCGCTGATTCGTGGCTCATCGAGGTGCTGCACATTTATGGAATCAATCCTGTTTTGGTGGAATTTTTGAGGACAACAATGTCTCAGCGGCGAACCTCAATACAAGTCACTATGAACAACAAGACGATTAAGCTCTAAGAAATCCCCATTCGTCGTGGGATCTTTCAAGGAGACTCCTTGAGCCCATTATGGTTCTGTTTGGCAATGAACCCTTTATCATCGATGCTCCAAGAAACGAAATGTGGATTTAAGATCAAGACAGCGCGGAAAGAACATACTATTTCCCACCTACTCTACATGGACGACATCAAACTATATGCTGCAAACAAGAAGCAATTGGATGAGCTTCTGAAAACCGTCAGTTCTTTTTCAAGTGATGTTCGAATGGAATTCGGCATTGAAAAATGTAGAACCCTGAACATCCATAGAGGAAAAGTCGTGGACGGTGAATCACAACTACCGAATATATACTTCAAGCCATGAGGGATGGAGAAACTTTTAAATATCTGGGATACCAACAGGCTAGATGTTTGGAGCAAAAGCAGGAGTATACCAGGAGTATACTGGCCGACTGAGAACGGTGACTTCTGGAAATCTCATCAAAGCCATCAACAGCTACGCAATCCCAGTGCTGGTTCATTCATTTGGAGTTATCAAGTGGACCAGGACAGATCTGGAGGACATTCAAAGGCAAACTAGAACGATGCTGACGAAACAGAGAGGTCATCACCCAAGGTCGTCAGTATTAAGAACCACTTTACCACAGAAGGAAGGAGGACGGGGACTTGCGGATATTGTCAACCTTCACACTCTCCAGATTAAAAACCTCAGGGAATTCTTCTTTGAGAAGGCGAATAATTCCAATCTACACAGAGTTGTTACTTTGGTTGATAAGAAGTTCACACCTTTAACTCCGGCTACTGCAGATGAATTGCTGGATCTGCCATCTCTTTCTGAAACTGACAAGCTAGAACAATGGTCAAAAAAAAGAACTCCATGGATGGCATCACCATGAGTTGAATCAGCCACTTATTGACAAAATCTCATCCAACAAAGGGTTGTCGAAGGGTGAACTGTTTCCTGAGACGGAAGGTTTTATGATGGCTATACAAGATCAAGTCATCTCCACCAACAACTACAAGAAATACATCATGAAGGACCGTACAGTGCCAACAGATATGTGTAGGAAGTGTCATCAAAAATCTGAAACAATTCAGCATGTAACTTCTGGCTGCGAACAACTGGCCAACACTGATTACCTCCACCGACATAACCAAGTGTGCAACATCATATACACCAGAAATTGGCGCTCAAGTTCGGACTTCTCAACTCCTACAAGCCGTATTATAAGTATCAGCCGCTGCCTGTGTTAGAAAATGACTCTTTTAGACTATACTACGATAGGCCTATTATCACTGACAGAACGGTGACGAATAACAGGCCGGTTATGGTGATTAACGCAAGAGGGTAAGAAAGCCAATTTTGATGGATGTAGCTGTGCCCAACAACAACATGTTGAATAAGTACCAGGAGAAGATAAGCAAGTACACAGACCTGGCTTTCGAGATCAAGGAAATGTGGCACCTAGAGAAGGTTGATATCGTTCCAGTGATCATCTCGTCGACTGGATTGATACCCAAGAGCTTACACAATAGTCTGAACAAATTAGAATTGAATGTTAACAGCTACTAAGGGAAATGGATTAGTAGAGATCTAATTTCCAAAGTATACCAACGGGTGGCACCACCGCAGCAGGATAGCGACGTACCGGTTTCTGGCTTGTTAGCCGTCATCAGCGCCACTTAATCCATTGCTACGATGAGTGCCAACTGAAAACGTAGAACCTATATACTCTCTAGCAGGAACAAGTCGAGTACAATTAATTGAATTAATGTACCGTGTTCCACCTAGCGGGCAAATGTCTACGCTTCATCCCAGAGGTCCCCTCAAAAACTAGATCTCTACGTACATTCATTTTTCCCATACGGATTTCGCAACGACTCACTTTGGAGTCTTATGCAGTGTACCGAGGGAAGTAGAATTCGCCCGTTCATACGGTTTGGAGCCCGCAAGGTGAATAAAAAAATAAATTACTCTTGTCTTATGGACGTGATCCTCTATTTTGTTAACAGCTACATTGAAATGCAAAAAGCTGTTATTCTCAATACCTGTAGATTTGTTCGTAAATTTTTGTCAAGTGTATCGTGATCGAGCCTATTCCCTTTGATTATTGTATCTGGAAAAGGTAAATTTATCCGGCCGGGTGCCGAGATAGTGAATAAGTCCACGATCATAAATAGTTATTTTTGTATCTAGTGCGCGAAATGCTACTTTGGTGATCGAGAACTGATTTTTTTTCAACGAGGCGCAGCCGAGTTAAAAAAAAATAGTCTAGATCACCAAAGTATTTCGCGCATGAGATGCAAACGAAATTTTTTCTACAAACGTTCGATCACTGGCTGCACCATAAATGTTAACATTGTAAATAATAAATAGAATTAAGTAGTGTTCAATTTTCTCACAATTTGAAAGCCTTAATTATTGTTATACATTGATAAATAAATGATATCTTGGAGTTTTGCTTGATTGAGGAACATAAAGGTTAAAATATAAAAATCCCATATAGTTTACATTCAGTGTGCGAAGTAAGTATTTCGCACACTACTTCGCGCACGGTGTCATGGTAACGAAGGAAAATGGAAAAAAGGGTCACTTCGCATATTGTTGTCTATGCGCGAACCTTGTCATTTTTTGACGTTTGTAGAAAAATGTTATTTTTGTATCTAGTGCGCGAAATGCTACTTTGGTGATCGAGAACTGTTTTTTTTTAACGAGGCGCAGCCGAGTTAAAAAAAATAGTCGAGATCACCAAAGTATTTCGCGCATGAGATGCAAACGAAATTTTTTCCACAAACGTTCGTGCAATGACTGCACCATAAATGTTAACATTGTAAATAATAAATAAAATTAGGTAGTGTTAAATTTTTCACAATTTGAAAGCCTTAATTATTGTTAAAAAGTAATAAATAAATGATTTCTTGGATTTTTGCTTGATTGAGGAACATAAAGGTTAATAAAATATAAAAATCCCATGTAGTTTACATGCAGTGTGCGAAGTAAGTATTTCGCACACTACTTCGCGCACTGTGTCAAGGTAACGAAGGAAAATGAAAAAAAGGGTCACTTCGCATATTGTTGTCTATGCGCGAACCTTGTCATTTTTTGACGTTTGTAGAAAAAATAATAATAATAAGTCGAACCGTATATACGGTATGGGTGAGATACAGGAGAGGAGTTTTTCAGGGAGATTCGCTAAGCCCGCTATTATTCTGCATAACTCTCATACCACTAACAATTGAGTTGAGGTAGAGCAAAATAGGATACGAGCCCGGACCACCAGGCAGAAGGAACCACCTGATCTCTCATCTCTTATACGTGAACGACTTGAAGCTCTACGCTCCCTCCGAGTCCGCACTACAGCAACTACTGAATATCGTTGCAGACTACACCTCAGCCATAGGAATGTCATTCGGTTTGGACGAGTGTGCTGTATTTCATCTGCGCAGGGAAAAGCTGAAGATGCAGGAGAAGATATTCGACTGGAAGATGGAATGACTTTTCGACATCCCGAAGACGGAGAAACTTACAAGTTTCTTGGGATGGAACAGAGGGGTGTACTGGAGACAACCCAGATAAAGGATGACCTAACAGCCAGCTACGAAAAGAAGCTGAGAGACATTTGGAAATCGCAGCTGTCGGGAATGAACAAAGTATCTGCTACAAATATGCTAGCTATCCCGATTCTCACCTACTCTTTCGGAGTGGTGAACTGGACGGTAAACGAACTCCTCGATCTTGATAGGCTAACAAGGAAAACGATGAACATGAATCGTAGCCTACATCCCAACAGTTCAATACAGAGGATATACCTTCCCCGAAGCCAGGGGGGTAGAGGATTGCAATGTTTGGAATATCAACACGATCAACAAACATTGGAAATGGCAGTAAGGATTCGAAGAAGTGAAGATCCGCTTCTGAAATTTGTCGCTCAGCATGAAATTGCGAACCATGAAGCCTTACTATTCCGAGCTGCACAAAGGGCCCTGGATAAGCTCAGCATAACCGGCGTATCGATCAATCCTGAGCTCGCTGGAACACCGATTACTCAAGCGGACCAAAGAAGCCTAGCAAGACTGATCCGAAAGTCTCAGTCAGATACATTACTCGAACATCATATGAGTAAGACCTTGCACTCCATATACTTCAGGAGTTTAAAAGACCAGGACCTGTCTGAAGAATTGTCTTTGGCCTTTCTAAAGTCAGCTAGCCTTAAGTCAGAGACAGAAGGGTTTGTGATGGCGTGTCAAGATCGAGTACTAAATACGAGATGGTATAAAAAGAACATCATGAAAATGGACACCCCAACAACTTGCAGGGCTTGCCATGGGCAACAGGAAACGATTATGCACATCCTTTCCGCCTGCAGAGTCCATGCTCCATCGGGGTATGTAGAGAGACACAACTCGGCACTCCGAATTCTATACTTCCATCTGAGAGCCGCTTATGGGATAGACAAAGAACCGGTGCTACCATATGTGCCTCTGGAGATTGCAGCGGTGGTCCAGAACGATAGAGCTCGCATATGCTGGAACCATCCTGTCTCAACAACACGGCCGATCAATGCTGTTAAACCAGACCTACTTCTGCTGGACAAGGAGCTAAAGGAGTTATTTGTCGTCGAATTCTCCTTCCCTGCTGAAAATAATGTTGTGATGAAAGAAGAACAAAAGAGGCAAAAATAGAAATACCTTATGTTCGAGCTTGGAACTTTATACCCAGGTCATAAAATTAGGATGGTCGTACTAATCATAGGATGTCTCGGTGGAATCAGAGCAAACTACGTGGATGAACTGAAGATTATCCCGGTCTGTAGATCACTGGCCGAGGTATTGGCGCACAGAATGCAGAAGACTGCGAGGGCAGGATGAAGAACTCCTCCATTGAATGTGTGAGGGGTTTCTAGTGAGTAGCCAAACAAGATCCTGGATTCTCACACTACCGAGAGTGCAGACCCTCTCGGTGCCCATAAAGGGGTTTCCCCTCACACGGACGTTAAAAAATAATAATAATTTTTATTCCGTGGATACATTCAAGTATATGGGATCCGTCACAACTTACATAACTGTACAAAAAAAAATACAAACAACTATCATAAAACATTACATGTCATACAATACTATTTATTAAAAAATTCATCCAACGAATAAAAACAGTTAGCAACCAGGTAGACGTTCTCTAAAGCTACTCAAGGTCTTCAATTCCCGTATATTTTTGGGCAAATTATTAAATATTCGTATGCCCAGCACAGAAGGTGCATCAGAGCCCAATCGAGTCCCAACAAAAGGAACTCTCAACTGCCCCCTATTTCTGGTGTTGTACCGGTGTACGTCAGAGTCCCTCACGAGCAAGTCATTCCTACTGAAAATCTCAAAGGACAACTCAAAAATCAAAATACTACTTAGAGTCATCAACTCTAAATCCCGGAAAATTTGTCTGCAGGACTCTCTCCGCGAGGCTCCCACAATGCATCTCACGATACGCTTTTGTAAAAGGAATACATATTTTGATGCGGCGGATGACCCCCACAAACCAATGCCATATGTAAGCCTAGAGTACGCCTGAGCATAGTAAAAGCTCTTCAAACGACTCCGATCCAACACTTCCCTCAGAGTCCGCAACAGGTAACAAATTGAGGCCAGTTTTTTCATTAGGTTCCCGCAATGTTGCTCCCAACGCAGAGTCTCATCTACTGTTAGACCCAAAAACTTGGTGTCTCTATTCCTGATAAGTTCATTCCGTCCTGCCTCAATATTAACATGCATATTGTTCCTGTTCTGCGGCATGTGAAACCTGACATAACCAGTTTTAGCGGTATTCAAATATAGAGAGTTACAGCAGAACCATTCATACAGGTTGTTTAGTGTACCCCTTGACAATTGTTCCAGGCTGTCACCATCCTTGTTCGATATTATCAGCGAAGTGTCATCAGCATACATTATTGCTGACACTGCATCGTCAATACACTCTTCCAAGTACATACAACAGGAACGACACAGGGCCCAGAACAGAGCCCTGTGGTACCCCCACATCCACGTCACAGAGAGTGTTTACCCTTATACCCCAACGGTCTAATTTATATATCAATCGCGAGTGAGGAACACAGTCAAATGCCCTGCTGAGGTCACAGAAGATCCCAACAGGACACTCACCTGCCTCCATATGCTCCATTATCTTACCATAAAAGGACAACTGTTGTCAATTTTGAAATACACATTAATTTGAATTTTACTGAAGAAGTCGAAGATAAAGTATAGTGTTCAAATCGCGGTAATGGTCATAACACACTTGATGAATTACACCCCTCGCCTGACGGCTCGGGCTACAAAATTGATCTGCGTGTGTTATGACTTACATTACCGCTCATTGAACAATATACTATTTCTGATAACCAATCCGTCATTTAATTTAGCCACTTCAATAAAAACATTCCAATATTTCTGTGAGAAATGAATACGCGACACAGCGGTCCTTTTTCATTTCATGCGGGTTTGCCGTCCATTCATTCCCTATATAATATTAACTATAAATCAGAGTAACAGGAATAATAATAATTCACGACAGGTTCACCCATAGCTCTATCCAGGACATAACACAACTTTGCGCGAAAAAGGACCTGAATATATGGCGATTAGGGTAAATAACCATCTCCCCTCGGAGACAAGAAAAATCAAAAGTCTTGAAGCTCTCAAGAGGAGGGTCTATGGACTGTTGATGGAATGTGAACCTTACAAAGTTGAAGAGTTCATACAATGATAGGTAGTTTCTTTATTTCAGGGATCTTATGTTATTATTTTTGACTTACTTCAATTTTTATTTCTGCACTTGTATTGATGAATAATTGAAATGAATAAATGTTATTATTATTATTAATCAGAGTAACAAAAGAAATTCCTACCTTTCTTTGAATTCTTCTGTATATTCCTATATTTTCTCATAGTTAGTTCGACCAAAGTATGTCTAGGAATAATTCTCCTAGCATTTTCAAGAGTCTTCTTGTGGCCATAAGCTTTGGCCATGTGGAATTGTTGTTCTATATTTCGCAGGAACCCATTCGAGTATTTCTGTAAATAATTTCCACTAAGTTCTGTTGGAGATTATGGGTGCCTTTTCTATAGGGATAAGGTATTCTCACATTTCGAAGAGAAGGAACATCTGAGGACAGGTTGTTCTTGAGCGCTCGTTACACTTTGTGAGCAAAGATTCAACACAAACGACTAGGTTTGGTAAACTCATATCATAACATATCCCTGGTCAAAGTCATTCTATCCGGCCGTCCGTGAACGCAGGAACTCTCGAACGGTGAAACTAGGGAATTCTCAGGTTCGGATTTACAATGCCGCCTTAAATTCTTCAATGCACAAGCAACCTTATTTTATTTAATGGGACGAATTTTCCAAACAATTTGTTGATAATTCATAATTTCATTTTCATTGACAACAAAGTTTATACTTCGATTGGATCTAGTCGGTAACGAAGGGGTTCCGCAAATCTATGGTTTCTCTTCGACTCTGTGGTCTACAGCTGAAAAAATAGATGTACCAATCGACAAAACCTCCCCCCTTCTACTCGCCGAGCCACGTCCCTATTGCCTTCAATTCGCCTCTCTTCGTTAAGCACGGTAATCAGTTAGCCTTCCTTTTACAGTTCCCTCCGCCTGAACCCGTTAGCGGCTCGTTAGTTTCGTATTCATGAAGTGAGAAAAGGTCAACACCGACACGAAGCCATAAGAAGAACAAACATATCTCTCCAAGCCAGATCAACCGTCAGTACCACTATTTCATTGCAGACATAATATATATGTTTTTCTTTAATTCTCGTGGCACAGCAGCCCATTCTTCTCTCCAGGTAGGCTCCTATACAGGGTCTTTCACGAGGAAACTCACCCATATTTATACGGGAAACTACTGAACGTATTTTCATGAAATTCAGCACTTATAAGTATTTCACGATGCTGATGAAATCTAAAATATTTTCAAGGCATGAGCACCTCCGTTTTTTCCGGAAATGACGTCAACTTCCGTTTTTCAAATTAGTACACCATTTTTTTATTGCAGAAATAGATTCCTTAGAAAATTTCAAGTTATTTTGATGTAACATTTTTCAGTTTTGGTTGGAAAATTCTCTCTGAGCGGGAAAATTCGAAAAAAAAATCGAAAATAGAGCACCGCTGAAACAAGAATAACTTCGAGGTTTTTGGGTGGAAAATTTTCATTTTTGGGATTTTTCAAGATGTAAGATTGATGTATCCACTTTAAAAATCGAAATCGCGATTCATGATACAGGGGGTGAAAAAATCGCTTTCAAAGTTAGGGATGACAAAATCGTGAAAAATCTATTTTTTCAAATTAGAACCCCATTTTTGTATGGCAGATATTGAATCTACTTTAAAAAATAATGTGAGTGTATGCATCACACCCTTGCCCTAAAATGGATATTTTCTGAGTTATTCACAAAAAACTGTTTTTCGTCTTGAATTTTCAGCTATTTCTTTTCCCTTTACGCCAAAAAGATGAAATTTTCAGGAACTGTTATTTGAACCATGCTGTAGATTTTTCACCCCTTCTTGAAACCGACTTCAAGTTACTATTAGGAGAACCATGGCAAACTCTCGCAGTTATAACTAGAGAAGATGCTCAAAGTTTTGACCGTTAACTTCTAGACATTTATTTATACGTCTCAGGAATGCTTCGTGCGTTGCTCTTCTTATTTCATCGGGAGGAAGAGATCTGCAAAAGTGTTTAAAAACCAAATTGAGTTTCAAAACTATGAATCTAAAAATCTAAACAAACCTGAACGCATTTCTGACTCGTTCTATGCAGTCCTCTTTATCAGTCAGGGGAGTTGAGTAGACAATATTTTTTTACAAAGAAAAATGATGATATGGGATCATCTGCTGAGAAGGCAGCTACCTATATAATTCAAAGAAATAAGACACAAATCATTTGCCATTATAAATAATGACAAATGAAATGTGAATACGAACTAGGTCTCCGATACTGTTCACCCTACCAGACCGAATGGTCCAACGTCAACTGAGAATCGCACCGACTGCAGTTTCGTCCTATTAGGACTCATCAGGGTGGAATATCTCAAAGTCGACGCTGGATGGAAAATCTTTTCTTCAAGATATGGACATCTGGCGCCGCACTATTTCGATGAGAAATTAATGAGCGACATCTATACCTTCAGAAAAGACCCCCCCTCGGTGATTGAATGAACAATAAAGGAAACTTTCTTCCAAATTGCACCACCAGATTGTGAATTTCAACGTTAGAGAACGCCATAATCAATTCACCTGGGATGCGCGGAGACGTTCGCAGTTCGTAGGTTAAAAACCCAAAATAATTACAAAGAAAAATGATGATATGGGATCATCTGCTGAGAAGGCAGCTACCTATATAATTCAAAGAAATAAGACACAAATCATTTGCCATTATAAATAATGACAAATGAAATGTGAATACGAACTAGGTCTCCGATACTGTTCACCCTACCAGACCGAATGGTCCAACGTCAACTGAGAATCGCACCGACTGCAGTTTCGTCCTATTAGGACTCATCAGGGTGGAATATCTCAAAGTCGACGCTGGATGGAAAATCTTTTCGTCAAGATATGGACATCTGGCGCCGCACTATTTCGATGAGAAATTAATGAGCGACATCTATACCTTCAGAAAAGACCCCCCCTCGGTGATTGAATGAACAATAAAGGAAACTTTCTTCCAAATTGCACCACCAGATTGTGAATTTCAACGTTAGAGAACGCCATAATCAATTCACCTGGGATGCGCGGAGACGTTCGCAGTTCGTAGGTTAAAAACCCAAAATAATTACAAAGAAAAATGATGATATGGGATCATCTGCTGAGAAGGCAGCTACCTATATAATTCAAAGAAATAAGACACAAATCATTTGCCATTATAAATAATGACAAATGAAATGTGAATACGAACTAGGTCTCCGATACTGTTCACCCTACCAGACCGAATGGTCCAACGTCAACTGAGAATCGCACCGACTGCAGTTTCGTCAGTTTCGGCAAATGATTTGTGTCTTATTTCTTTGAATTATATAGGTAGCTGCCTTCTCAGCAGATGATCCCATATCATCATTTTTCTTTGTAATTATTTTGGGTTTTTAACCTACGAACTGCGAACGTCTCCGCGCATCCCAGGTGAATTGATTATGGCGTTCTCTAACGTTGAAATTCACAATCTGGTGGTGCAATTTGGAAGAAAGTTTCCTTTATTGATCATTCAATCACCGAGGGGGGGTCTTTTCTGAAGGTATAGATGTCGCTCATTAATTTCTCATCGAAATAGTGCGGCGCCAGATGTCCATATCTTGACGAAAAGATTTTCCATCCAGCGTCGACTTTGAGATATTCCACCCTGATGAGTCCTAATAGGACGAAACTGCAGTCGGTGCGATTCTCAGTTGACGTTGGACCATTCGGTCTGGTAGGGTGAACAGTATCGGAGACCTAGTTCGTATTCACATTTCATTTGTCATTATTTATAATGGCAAATGATTTGTGTCTTATTTCTTTGAATTATATAGGTAGCTGCCTTCTCAGCAGATGATCCCATATCATCATTTTTCTTTGTAATTATTTTGGGTTTTTAACCTACGAACTGCGAACGTCTCCGCGCATCCCAGGTGAATTGATTATGGCGTTCTCTAACGTTGAAATTCACAATCTGGTGGTGCAATTTGGAAGAAAGTTTCCTTTATTGTTCATTCAATCACCGAGGGGGGGTCTTTTCTGAAGGTATAGATGTCGCTCATTAATTTCTCATCTGAATAGTGCGGCGCCAGATGTCCATATCTTGACGAAAAGATTTTCCATCCAGCGTCGACTTTGAGATATTCCACCCTGATGAGTCCTAATAGGACGAAACTGCAGTCGGTGCGATTCTCAGTTGACGTTGGACCATTCGGTCTGGTAGGGTGAACAGTATCGGAGACCTAGTTCGTATTCACATTTCATTTGTCATTATTTATAATGGCAAATGATTTGTGTCTTATTTCTTTGAATATTTTTTTATCCTACCCCAAACATAATAGTCTAAAGGAGTTAAATCGGGAGAACGTGGTGGCCAAAGATGTGGACCATTGTTCGCCAACCATCGATCTTCAAATAGCCTGTAGAGGATATTTGACACATTGAGTGAATTGTGTGGAGGCGCGCCATCTTGTTGATACCATAAGTCATTATGGTTCTGTACTAGCGGCTCAATTATTTGAGTCAATATGTCAGAATATCTATCTCCTAAGGGAGAACATTCTTTAAATAATACAAACATGTGTAGTGTTCTATCTTTCCAGTTAAAGTCCCATCATAAATATGAACATCGAGAATTGCATTATTTTTGATGGCGCAAAAAACATTGAAACTCCAGGTCTCTTGAAAGTTCCATTGTCTGAAGTGGTGGTTGTTCTCTTCATCCCAATAATGACTTATACCTATTGAAAGAACCATTCTTTGTGAATTTAGATTCATCTGTCCAAATTATACAGTCCAAAAAGTTTTCATTCTCTTGAAATCGAATCATCATAGCTTCGCAAAACTCTGTTCTCCTGACGAAATCAGTTTCCTTC
The DNA here is from genome assembly GCA_951802165.1 of Adalia decempunctata. Lineage (NCBI taxonomy): Eukaryota > Metazoa > Arthropoda > Insecta > Coleoptera > Coccinellidae > Adalia > Adalia decempunctata. The sequence continues at coordinate 52,163,075 of OX637697.1, forward strand.
AAATGCTGTACCCTATTGAATTTATATGGGTGCATTTTATGTTTTTTTCAATATTCTCCAAACACTGGATTGAGATAATCCCAGATCAATCTCGGCATCTTTGAGAGAATTTTGAGGATTCACACGAAAATATGCTGAAGAACTGTAATTTCCTTGTTCTCATCTTCTACTACACTTTTTTCTCTGTGTATAGTTTTCTTAACGAAAGATCCGACATTTCTCAAGTTTGTCATGGTTCTGTTAATGGTATCTCTCGTTGGTCTGGGTCGGTCAGGAGACCTCTCATTAGCTAGGCACACACGAAAGGGAAATCTGTAAGATCTGATCGGCAGTCCAGATGTGTAACAGATCTGGACTGCGGATCGGATCGCTCCCGCCGATCTGGTCTGTCGAGGATCAATGAGATATATGATCCGCGACGGACCAGATCGGCGGGAGCGATCCGATCCGTAGTCCAGATCTGTTACACATCTGGACTGCCGATCAGATCTGACAGATTTCCCTTTCGTGTGTGCCTAGCTAATGAACAGTCGAATCGTTCTATCTACAACTTTATTACATTCTCCATGAAGTAGAATGAGATTTAAATAATCTTCATTGGTAAAATTAGGCATAGTGATCGATTTTATAACTTAATACGAATTATCACCAAATTAATAGTAAACACAAAATGCTACTGAATAAAGAGGAATTTGGCAGATGTAATTAATGATATCTATCATTAAAAAACAGAATGTAAAACATAGAAAGTTTTTGCATATGGTTCATAAGGAATTATTTATTTATCACTGGAGAGAAAACCGATGGCCGATTAGTTGAAATAAAGAGGTTTCCGATACAAATTCGAATCCAAATTCGCCATCTATTTAGGAACAACCTGTAACTTTTTTCTCCTGCATATAAGGGTAGTAAAATCGAAAACATGGTTTAAGTAACAGTTCCTGAAAATGTCATCTTTTTGGCGTGAAGGGAAAAGAAATAGCTGAAAATTCAAGACGAAAAACAGTTTTTTGTGAATAACTCAGAAAATATCCACTTAAGGGCAAGGGTGTGATGCATACACTCACATTATTTTTCAACGTAGATTCAATATCTGCCATAAAAAAATGGAGTTCTAATTTGAAAAAATTGATTTCCCACGATTTTTCCACCCCCTGTATCATGAATCGCGATTTTTTTTTAAGTGGATACATCAATCTTACATCTTGAAAAATTCCAAAAATGAAAATTTTCCATTCAAAAACCTCGAAGTTATTCTTGTTTCAGCGGAGCTCTATTTTCAATTTTTTTTTCGAATTTTCCCCCTCAGAGAGAATTTTCCAACCAAAACTGAAAAATGTTACATCAAAATAACTTGAAATTTTCTAAGGAATCTATTTCTGCAATAAAAAAATGGTGTTCTAATTTGAAAAACGGAAGTCGACGTCATTTCCGGAAAAACCGGAGGTGCTCATGCCTTGAAAATATTTTAGATTTCATCAGCATCGTGAAATACTTATAAGTGCTGAATTTCATGAAAATACGTTCAGTAGTTTCCCGTATAAATATGGGTGAGGTTCCTCGTGAAAGACCCTGTATAATAATTACTACTTATTCGATCGAGATGAAATACAGTATTTGGACGGAGAATGACGTGCTCAAGCTACACGCTTTTTATGGTACATTTATGTATCGGGTAAAAGTCAAAGTTTCGGTTAGAATTTCTTTATTGTGTCATGACCAAGCTTTCGGAAATCTTCATCTCCTTCTTCAGGGTGCTAACAATAGTGACAAAATAACTAAGAGCTAGCTCAAACACGAAGAACACTTACAACATTCTTGAAATAACCACGTGCAAAAAATCATACATCAACAGACGAAATACAGGCTTTTGGTCCGGAATCATCAAACCAACGTAAAACCTGCAGTCGGAATCAAGCTCTAGCATACAGTATTGCTGAATATTCAGTTCTAAAAAGGCCAAAAAAGAGTAATTCCTTCTCTCGTTCCAAAAACCCACAACGCATTAAAAAATCAGTTACAAAGTGACAGCTGACAAATGACAGACAGGCAGGCACGAAAAAGGCAGACCACAGAACGATTATACATTGACACCGCGGTTCGTATGGTCATTTGACAGTTTAATTAGATATGCATATATCGTGTTGAATCTCTTGAGTCTGTCGTTATATTCATTATGGCTCATAATCTCAGCGGTTTCCAAAAAAGTTCTCTTATGTATATTGTTCTCACATCTAATGACATATTATGCTTCCGTGAAATTCATGCTATGGTTGGACGCGTGACCATGTTGTGACAACCCTGTATGCTGTTTCATGAAAGTGCAATCCCGTATATGCTCCTTTACTCGTGTTTTTAAGCATCTGCCTGTTTGTCCTATATAGATCCCCTCGCAGTCAACACATTTTATACCGTACATTACTTATCACAATCCAGTGTTCTATCCTTAGTTTTCGACAAAACCAATTTACCCAGAGTGTAGAAAATGTTTCAGTTCATTTTCAAATTAATCAAAACACCGGTTGCCAAGAAAAATAGATGACAGAAAGAAAAAATTTGTCATACTGAAAATATTAGAAAGCGACCGTATTTGAGTTTTTTTGGTTATTTGTATTAATATTATACCTAGTTGAAATAAACCTGATACTGCAAGTAGTCGCCTACCACCGTTCATTCTTCACAAAGTGTCAAATACGTGAATATTAGTCTGGTTATTTCAAGCAGTTATCTACTGGATCTAGAAGAAATGGCTTCAACAGCAGTTGAGGGAACCAAAGATAACTATGATCTCTGTCCTGTCTGCAGTAAACCATATAGAGGAGAAAGGATGGTGGAATGTACCCAATGTAAAAAATGGTGTTGTTACGAATGTGTAAACGTCACAGATGACATCTCTGGAAATGAAAATTGGAAATGCCCAAAATGTGAAGCTGGAAATGAAATAACGATTTTCACTTCAACAAATCGTTCTCAGAAGATAACACCCATGCATACACCAAGAACCAGCACACATAATTCCTCTGGCAAAAGTGTAAAATCATTTTGTTCTTCAAAAATCAAACTTAAACTGCAATTCATACAAGAGGAAAGAGAACTTCTTCGAAAAGAGCGCAAGTTGGCTCAAGAAGCGCGAAGACTTCCTGAAGAAGATGATGACAGCCAAGAAATTGGCGATGAAGAAATATTGACCACGAATCCAGTTGAAAACAAGATTTTATCTTTGCAATTTGAAGATTCTGTTGCAAAATCAGATCCTGCTGTTTTAAAATTTTCTCCACCAACCGAACAATCAAAATTTGATGAGAACTTTCTTTCACCTCAACAATATGCTGCACGAAGAAGCACCCCTGGTGAACTACCAAATTTCAATGGAAATCCATATGATTGGCCCTTATTTAAAAGCTGTTTCGACAGGTCAACTAAATTATGCGGTTTGGATAACAATGAAAACCTTATTAGATTACAAAAATCTTTGAAAGGTGCAGCCAAATCTAGCGTATCCAGTGTTTTGATTCTACCTGAATGTGTTCCTCAAATTATATCCACACTGGAAATCCTTTGTGGAAGACCAGAGCAAATTATAGAAGCTCATATTAATATTATTCGGCGCCAACCAGCCTCAAAGCCAGATAAATTGGAAAGTTTAGTGGAATATGCTTTGGCAGTTAAAAATTTATGTGTTTCTCGCTAAACTGAATGATAATCTCAACAACCCTACATACAACCCTATACACTAATGCATGAATTAGTTTCCAAGTTACCTTCCCAAATAAAAATTAATTGGGCAATGCACAAAAGTTCCTTGAAAACATTCAAAGGATTGAGTGAATTTGCAGACTGGATGTATCAGCTAGCAGTTAATGTTTGTACTGCTCTTCCCACCCTGAGCACAAATTATCCAAATAAATTTCAAAGGAATGAGCGAACGAACATTCACAACTCTTCAAATCAGCCAGAAAGTCGGCTTTGTTGGATCTGTGAAGGAGAAAGCACATCGGTTACAGCCTGTAAAGAATTTCTCCAGTATCCAGTTACAAAAAGATGGGAAGTTATTAAAGATTTGAATTTGTGCAGACTCTGCTTGAAGAAACACCAATTTCCATGCAAATATCCCGTCAAGTGCAAACAAAATCATTGCAATCGAAAACATCACCCAATGCTTCATAAAAACACTTCCAAGATGGCTAAAGAACCAGAAATCGTCAATACGCAAACAGAAACATCTGTCGAAACAATTGAAAATACAGTGACTTTTTCGGGCGAATGTAATATTTCCAAGAAAATTCGATTCAGAATTGTTCCAGTAGTACTAAGAAATGGTAACAACGAAGTAAAGACATTTGCATTCATGGATGAAGGTTCTTCTGTTACTCTACTGAATGAAAACATCGCAGAAAAACTCGGTCTTGAAGGTACAACACAAAACTTATGCCTACAATGGACTGGAGATCAGCACAGGCTTGAAAGTAACTCAAGAAAAGTCTCAGTTTCTACAGGGTAATTCGACATGAACCTTGGAAAAGGATATACTAGACGTCATTTGCAGTTAATTGCGTCGAGTAAAGCATGGTCCGAAAATTTATGGTTACGAAGATATGGCGATTTTTCAACTTTTTTGAAATTTTCTGCTTCGTCGAAAATAATTTATTTTGTAAAAACTACTCGACTCTAAATGTTCAATGAATATTTTTTTCGATGCTGAGAAGATGGTCCTCTTTTCTTGCGAAAAAGTATTCACTAAAAATTCAGATAACCCGAGATATACAGGGTCATAAATGGCTGCACCTGTTCTCATAAAATCTTGATGAAACAATTGAGAATTACTCGAAAAAAGTATTATGAACTTTTTGTACAAATGTAAGGAAAAACTTCCCTGTTTCATCAGCTTTCCAAAAAGGTACATATGTAAATAATTCCTTCATGCAATCAACAAATATGGCCGGAAAACCAAGCAGACAACAGACTTTTTCGAGTCATTTAGAACCATGGCCCGCTTACGGCTTACGAATCACGCCGAGTGAAATAAAGGATAATAGGAGATCTGAATGACTCGAAAAAGTCTGTTGTCTGCTTGGTTTTCCGGCCAAATTTTTTTATTCCATGAAGGAATTATTGACATATGTACCTTTTTGGAAAGCTGATGAAACAGGGGAGTTTTTCTTGACATTTGTACACCAAGTTCATAATACTTTTTTCAAGTAATTCTCAATTGTTTCATCAAGATTTAATGAGGAAAACAGGTGCAGCCATTTATGACCCTGTATATCTCGGGTTATCTGAATTTTTAGAGAATAATTTTTCGCAAGAAATGAGGACCATCTCCTCAGCTTTGAAAAACTATTCATTGGATATCGAGAGTCGAGTAGTTCTAACAATATTAATTGTTTTCTATAACGAAGCAGAAAATTTCAAAAAAGTTGAAAAATCGTGATATCTTCGTGACCATAGATTTTCGGACCAGGCTTCACTCGACACAATTCACTGCAAATGACGTCTAGTATATCCCTTTTCAAGGTTCACGTCGAATTACCAAACACCCCGTATATCTGGTGATTTTGAAAAGGCAGAAATATGATTCAACTTTCGTTCAGCAAGAACGGTAAAAAATCTGAATTTGCCAAAACAATCTGTTAATAGGAACATCATTAGGCAAAAATATCCTCATCTTCGAAATTTGCCAATTCAGTATTATGACAATGCGAATCCACAACTTCTAATCGGTTTGGACAATTGGGATTTGGCATTACCTCTTCGCGTGAAAGAAGGACAAATTGGACAGCATATAGCAGCCAAATGCAGACTGGGATGGTCTATATTTGCATTTCAAAAAGCAATAAATAATCCTGCAAATGAAAGTCGTAGTTTTCACATCTGTTGCTGTGAGGAAAATTTTATGAATAATCGAGAAGAAGCTACCAAAAAATATTTTAACATAGAAAATTTAGGAGTCCAGCACGTCAAATTGTTAGAATCAGAAGAGATGAAACGAGCAACTAAATTACAAAATGAAACTCTCACTCAAATTGGAAAGCAATGTTATTTAGAAGAGATCAGTCAGTTGCAGAAAAATTCCACGACAGGTCAAAAAATTGTTAAAAAGTCTCCTTACTTAGATGAAAATGGTTTGCTTCGAGTTAAAGGAAGAATAGACCAAACAAAGAATATTGAATTCAGCATGAAGAGACCTATAATTTTACCAAGACAGAGCTATCTGACATCACTTATTCTACAAAATTATCATCATAAATTTCTTCATCGAAACCAGGAAGTCGTTGTGAATGAAATAAGGAAAAAGTTTTTCATTCCAAAATTGAGAAGAGTGGTCAACAACATAAAAAAATAGTTGTCAATTTTGCAAGGTGAAATTTTGTCAACCCGAAGAGCCTGAAATGGCACCTTTACCAGAATGCCGTCTTGCAAAATTCACTGCGTACACTGGAGTGGATTATTTTGGTCCAATTAATGTAACAGTAGGACGAAGAGTTGAAAAGCGTTGGGGTGCTTTATTTACCTGCTTAACAACTAGAGCAATACATTTAGAAGTAGCCTATAAATTGGATCTTGATAGCTGCATACTTTGCTTCACAAATTTTATGAATCGAAGAGGTCGTCCACGCCATATCTACTGTGACCGAGGGACTAATTTCATAGCGACAGAAAGGATTTTTAGAGAGGTACAGAATATAGATCCTCAGTTGATTGTGAAATCTTTCGTGAATCCAGAAATTAGTTTTCACTTCAACACCCCTCTCTCCCCTCATATGGGCGGCGCATGGGAACGTCTCGTCAAAGCTGTGAAGATTTCCTTCTATAGCACCTTACCTTCCAGAACCCCAACCCCAAATGAAGTGACACAAACACGAGAACATACCGATTGGGAAAAGTTTAAAATTAAACTCCAAGAAAATATCACGAATATTCCACAAAGTAACACTCCTGATGAATTGGATGAATCAGTCACAGCTTTGGAGAGTGCGATTATGAAATCCTATGAAGAGAGCACGGCTAGAAAAACTGAACCCACTCCAAAACGTCCGTATGGCAATACTCCAAAAAAGGTGAAAGAACTGATAAAAGTCAACCGAAGACTAAGAAAGAACTACAGGATGTATAAAACAGATAATGATAAAATTAGACTAAACAGACATAGTCAAATACTTGAGAACGCACTAAGGGAGCTCAGAACGAATAGATGGAATAACAAAATCAGTGAACTCAACACAGAAGACCACTCTGCATGGAAAATGCAAAAAAATTTACGTAATGAAAAAACTCAAATTCCACCACTGCATGGAATGCATGGAAGGGCATATTCAAAAAGCGATAAATCTAACGCTCTTGCCGATACTATAGAAAGGGAGTCAAGAATAAATTATCGTGAAGAAGACGATGAGGACCTAGAAGAATTAATTGAAGATAATGAAGAAAAAATGAAAGAATCACCACCAGATGACAAAATCCCTCACCCTACATCTCCGGCAGAAATCAAAGAGATAATCAATAACTTGAAAACAAGAAAGGCTCCTGGGAAAGATAAAATTACAAATCTCATGCTGAAGAAAATGAAAGGAACGGCAGCTCTCACTAGCATAGCAAATGGCGTGATGAGAACAGAGCACTTTCCAAAAAGATGGAAATCTGCCGAAGTGATTGTTTTCAATAAACCAGGTAAAGACAAAAAGTTCCCACAGAACTATAGACCGATACGCTTGCTCCCAGCCCTAGGAAAAATTGTAGAGAGAGTCTTAGCCAGACGACTTAATGGGGAAACAGAAGCCCTGGCGACAATACCGAGTGAACAATTTGGATTCCGAAAACAACATCCAACTGAACAACAGCTCCTAAGAATAACTGAGTATATCACAGAAGGATTTCAGAACAAAGAAGCCACAGGACTACTACTATTGGATGTAACCAGAGCTTTTGATAGAGTATGGCATGAAGGACTAGCATATAAAATGATAACCGCAGGATATTCACCCAAGTTATGCAGAATAATAAGAAATTATTTGAGGGATAGGAACTTTTGTGTGAAAATAGGTGATGTTCATTCCACACTCAGATATTCAGAAGCAGGAGTTCCCCAAGGATCCATACCAGGACCGCTACTCTATAACATATACATACATGATATACCAAGAAATCCAAGATGCCTGCTTGCTCTATACGCGGACGATACGGGCATAGCAATTAGGCACAGAAATACAAAAATAATTCACAAAAGACTTCAAAAAGCTGCAGATGATATCAGTCAATGGTGTAACAGATGGAAAATCAAAATCAATGGGGAAAAGAGTCAAGCAATACTTCTTCAAAAGAGAAAACTGAAGATGGAATCGAAGATATCCATAGACAATAATGAAATTGAATGGAAGAATGAAGCTAAATACCTAGGAGTAATATTAGACAAAGGACTAACGTGGGAACAGCACATCAAGTATGCAGTGGATAAAACGAATGTAGCCATGAAAGGATTATACCCGATAATACGCAGAAGAAGTCAAATGAACAAAAACACGAAATTGAGGATCATAAAAGCAGTCGCCAGACCGCAGCTTACATATGGATCAACAGCATGGGGATATGCAGCGAGAACCCATATAAAGAAGATACAAAGTATAGAAAACAAATTTCTGAGATGGACATTAGACGCCCCCTGGTTTGTTAGGAATGAACAAATCCGAAAAGACATAAAATGGGAGTCCATTACTACATTCATCAAGCGAAAAGCTGCAAAAGCCTATGAAAGAGCTAGTGAACATCCAAATGACGAACTTAGAAGGTTAGTTGACTATGACCCCGCTGAAGATGAAAAAGCAGCGAGAATTTACCGCAAAAGACCTAGAGACCAATTGCGAAAATGAAGATATAAAACTCCACACTTACTGAGAGATATCCAATGGAAGGATGAACACAAACACTCAGCATAAAAGAATGCGAAAGAGAAAATAACAGATGAGAAGATGAAAGGTTTATAGGCTTATGCCCGGAACCTAACAACGGGAGAGGTGTTTGGTCGGTAAGAATCCGACACTATCCAGATAGACTGGGTGTCTTATGTGAGATTCACCTCTCCTATAATTTAAAAAAAAAGAACCCCAACAGATCAATTACTCTTCAGTTGTCTTGTTGCAGCAGAAAAAATAGTGAATTCAAGACCACTCACATATCTACCAACAGAAAGTGAGACGACAGAAGCCATAACACCGAATCATTTTCTCATTGGTTCTTCTAATGGGGACAAACCACTTGGTCGAATGGATGATGATGTATCTGTTTTAAAATATAATTATTTGTATAGGGAACAAATTGCCAATAAATGTTGGCGTCGGTTTGGAGCTGAATACGTACCACAACTACTTTTGCAGATGAAATGGCAGAAACCAGCTGACCCGATCAAAATTCGAGATATTGTAATCATTTGTGATAAGCAACTACCACGATGCAATTGGCCAAAAGGAAGAATAATAGAAGTTGAGACTTCAAAAGATGGTCAAGTGAGAAGCGCAACTGTGCAGACCCAAAATGGCATACTCGAGAGGCCGGTAGTTAAAATAGCTGTTTTACCAGTAAAAAAAAAACTGATGATGATGCAATCCATTCCCATGGATATATTGCACCAGGCGGGAGTGTAGAAAATGTTTCACTTTATTTTCACATTAATCAAAATACCGGTTGCCAAGAAAAATAGATGACAGAAAAAAAAATTTGTCATACTGAAAAAATATCAGAAAGCGACCGTATTTGAGTTTTTTTGGTTATTTGTATTAATATAATACCTAGTTGAAATAAACCTGATACTGCAAATAGTCGCCTACCACCGTTCATTCTTCACACATAGTACAAACATAGCGTTTCGCAATTTTAAGAATATTCCGTTCGCCTGAATATTTACCCAAAACAGCTATTATGGGTGTAGTTAAGTTGGAAAACATTGGCAGAGAGTAGAATTTGTAAGCTACATCACTTTCGTGCGTTGCTGGGTCAGTTAATGGGGTGTTGCTGTTGTTGATGGCTGTATCCAAACGTCCTGGGGTATTGAACAAACATTTGTTAATCAGTCTGCCGGGGTAAGAGTTACTCAGAAATAGGGCACAAAGTCTTCTCAGTTTATACTGTAAGAAAGATGGGCTTACCAACCGTTCAATGCGATTCTTTAATCCCATGATTAAATTAACCTTGTGTTTGTACTCATGGGATCATCTATAGTTTAGGTAGCGTCCCGATGCCAAAGGTTTCTGATGCCAGTCCACGACAACCAAGTTCTCTTCATTACGTATTAACAGTAGATCCAAGTATGGAAGGCTATCTTCCTTTTCAAGTTCGTAAGTGAATTTGATGTCTTCATTCAGTGAGTTCAGAATCGTTAGAGTACTCTGTAACTCTTTTTCAGGTAGCAAACAGAATAGATCGTCCACATATTTTTTGAGTATTGGGAATTTGAAACTCAATTGTGCCATAGCCCTATCCAAGAGATCGTCCACCAGCATCTGTGCCAGAATAGGTGAAATTGTAGCACCCATAGGCGTGTCTTTCTTTTGTTTATAGAATTTTCCTCCAACCTGACAAAAAGTATTGTCAAACACCAGCTTAACGCATGATTTGAAATCAGCCATACTTAAAGTGGTATGTGGTGTGATTTCTGCCCAGTGTAATTCGATGCTCTCCAAAGCTTCACCAGTGTGACATTGGTGAACAGTGATACTATATCAAAACTGGCCATGATATGGCCTTGTGGGATCTTGAAATTCCTTATCAGAGTGGCAAACTCAAAAGAATCACCTACATAGTAGTTATTATATTTGTTGTATGATTCTGTTAATATATTAGTAACAAATCTGGACAACTTCAAATTTGACGTATCAACACAGGAAATAATTGGTCTCGTACATAAATCAGGTTTGTGTATCTTCGGTAAAGAATAAAATGTAGGTGCTACTGCACTGTAAGTTGTTAATTTCTTAGCTATCGATTCTTCGATCTTATTTTCTTTTTTTAATTCAAGTATATGACGATTGATTCTATTTTGATACAATTCTGTTGGATCTGAACCCAGGGGCAGATGAGAGTCAGTGTCAGAAAGTAAATGCAAACACTTGTCAACATACACCTGCCTCGACAAAAGAAAGCTAACATTGCCCTTGTCTGATCTAGTAAGTATTGGATCAGGATGATCTCTGAGAAAACGTTGCGCCATTTTGACACTCTTCAACAGCAATGGGTTCCCAATAACCTGGTTATGCAAGATATAGTTCGTTATAATATTAGTGCACTGCGCAGTGACAATGTTCACCGCCCAGGGCCTCTATTCTTGAAAACCAGGGAGTAGAACGATCGAGAGAACGGCGACGTGGCCCTACTGATTAGTAGGGCCACGTCACCGTTCTCTCGATCGTTCTACTCCCTGATTTTCAAGAATAGAGGCCCTGGAGTCGAAACCCCGGATAATGTAATCCACATCTGCTATATAAGCCTTCATGTCAATTTTACTAGCATCATTAATACAAAACTTAGGTCCTAAAGCAAATACACGTTTAACATCTTCTGGTATTATAACATCAGTAAGGTTTTTAAACATATTCTAACAGAAACTTTGACTTTTACCCGATACATAATTGTACTATATTCAACTACACCTTTCACAGTTGTAATTCAGAAATTCAAAGTTGAATTTCAGAAAAGGGAACAGGTATTTCAGAATAGCAATATGTAATTCAGAAAACAGAAATTGAATTTCAGAATAGTTAATTCAATTTCAGAGAAACGAAATTGAAATTCAGATTAGGAAGTTGTAATTCAGAAAAACAAAGTTGTAATTCAGAATAGTGAATTGAAATTCAGAAATGGCAAATTCAATTTCAGAAAAGGAAAATTGTATTTCAGGAAATGTAATATGTAATACAGAATAGTATCGTGCTCGGCATCAAGGGATTCGACATAGGAATCTATGACAATGTGGCATCGAACTTGTCGTAAGTATTTGGTATTTTCAAATTTGTTTTTTTCCTGTTTTCGTTTTTGACTGTAGGTATAGGTATACCTTTATGTTATTCTTGGAAACAAAGTTATTATTATTATATTTCTTCCTTCTATGAAAGTATCTACGTACTTTAAATTTAGAATCATTATTGATATTTTTGGCCACCCATTTTTAATGAAATCATGTCTCCATCTGAATTTCATACATAATATAAGAGAAGGTGGTTTGGGTACCAAGCAATTGAATTACAATTTCTTTCTTCTGAATTACAATTTCGTTTTTCTGCATTAAAATTTCCCATTTCTGAATTTCAATTCACCAATTCTGAATTACAATTTATAATTTTGAAATTCAAATTACCATTTCTGAATTACATATCACTATTCTGAAATTCAAATTACCCTTTCTGAATTACATATCACTGTTCTGAAATTCAAATTACCGTTTCTGAATATCAATTTACTATTCTGAATTACAATTTCCATTTTCTGAAATGCACTTTGCTTTTCTGAATTACATTTTACGTTTTCTGAATAACAATTGGAAAAGGTGTAGTTGGTCGATAATTTAATCAAAATACACGCTTTTTGTATAGATCAAAGAATCCGAACCATATGAAATTCTAGCGAATAATCGAGAAAAAAAATGCAATATTCCTGTAACAAATGATGGAGGAGCGTTCACGATTTCTTGGACAACTGCTGTAATTTTAATTATTGTTCCTATTGTGTCTCAATTTATATTTCCATTTTTGTCGTAATAATTCAGAACTAACCATTGCATACACGAAAGTGTGAAACCATTGAAACCAATTTATATTCATGAAAAAACGAAAGATGATGATACTCTCATGAATGAAGTATATTGTGCATTTAATGCTCGCGAACGCAAGAAATCAATCGGAGTTCTGGAACCGAAAAAAATTTAAATATTCTTCAACTAGGCGTCGACATGGTAGAAAACCCAGGTTCAGGCAAGGATTATGGGACAGGTTTAGATTCAGACGATAGAGAGGGATACAATAAGCTTGTTTTTGTCTGAAATCACCAGGATGACTTACATATTGTAAAGGTTCCAATTTCACAGGTTGTGGTAATACACGTCCACTGATTTGGCTCATTGCTGATGTATCGAAATCTAAAAAAAAAAATAATTATATGAATAACAAACTTTCCAATTTGGAAAAATATTCTGGACATGGCTGAAGGACCTCAGGTCGATGGCCGTGAATAAACTTTTCTCTCTCTCTCTCTCTCTCTCTATTCTGGACAAGCAGTCGGTCACGACCTTTTTATCCATATTATAATAAGACGAAATTATCGTTACACGGGAATAATTATTACCCGTTATTTCACTTTTTCTCAGTTTTTTTCTGGATTAGAATTTCATACCAAAGTTACTTCTCTAACATAGATGCATAGAATACCTGGTGTAGGCAATGATTCGATTTTGTTTAAGACTTTCTTGTCGATCGAAGAGTATTTGTCCTGCTTTTCATTCCTCCTGAAAGAGGTCGCGCTATTTTCCATTGCTGCTGTAGCGCCACGGAAGCGAAATATTGCGGATTATTCCGGAAGTAGCACCAGTACTGAAATCTAGAGTGCCGTTTTGATCTACAAATTTTGGTCTACATTTCTAGTAAGGAGTCGTTACACCAGACACCAGGTATTGGAACTGGAAGGCGAGCTGTAGGAGGCGCGCTGATGACAGCCCTGCTAGGGGGCACCAATGGCACAATAGACCTTAAGGTCGCAGTGGAGTGTAACCGTTTTTCACTATAAACTATACACCAGTTATTCTATGCATCTATTTTTACCTATATTATGTGAAGCTTCTCAAACGACGGCATCATTGATGACATTATTTTCCTGAAACGAATTCGAATAGTCATAGATGCATGAAAACCCTGGTGTAAACTGAAACTAAGGCTCTATAAAGGGAAGTATACCAGAAACCGCCATTTTGGGTCCAACCATAGACTCGAAAATTACAGATCCATTCGAATGAAATGAAATCTGTCCACTGTCCATTAATTAACGAGTGATCGCCGCGGCATCTAATAATCAAATTTATAATGATTTAATGTTTATGTTGGTGTATCACCCCGATAGATGGCGATGAAAATGTTGCGAGTCCTGTTATTTTCGAGTCTATGGTTGGACCCAATCAACCATAGAGCCAGGTCTCGCTAGGATACCTATCTTTCTAGTGCTCTACTAAAGGCGGACTCCAACTACTCGTATATTTGGCAAGTACGCAATTATTTGCGTACTAGGCATGTAGACCAAGTTTCGAACATGAATGACGAGTACGGCGCTCCCACTACACCCGTATTTAACAAATATGCCAATAGTTGTGTACTTGGCAAGTACAGCAGTTTCGTCGTATCTCCCTCTTTTTCTCTTCTCTCGATCAGTTTTTATTTTGATCAAATCCAGAAATTGGAAAACAACTTCTTGAGTCCACTGCATTTCGGAAAAACTTTATATAAACGCAAGCACCACAAACATTCGACGGAAGCTGACAACAGAACTGCCAAATTAATTGCGGCAAGATAGATGCATAGAACACCTGGTGTAACGACTCCCTACTAAAAATCGTGACCAAAATTCGTAGATCAAAACGGCATCCTAGATTTCAGATTTTGGACTAGTTCCGGAATAAATCCGCAATATTTATCGGTCGTGGCGCTACTGCGGCAACGACAAAAAACGCGACCCCTTTCGGGAGAAATGAAAAGCTGCACAAAATATCACGTTTCCGATCGACAAGAAAGTCTTAAACAAAATCTAATCAGTGCCAACACCAGGTATTTCTATGCATCTATGCGGCAAGTAATGGGAGAACATCGACAAGTATATTGTTGTCATCCCCTAAACAAAGGCTTCATTGTTTCAATATTAATGTTTAGCTCAGCAATTCTCGAAATCTATATATATAAAAGAAAGATGTTGGTTACACCATTTATAACTCGAGATCGGATGGACTGTTTGTTATGAAACTTCATATATGGATTCGTCTACAGCCTGGTTCTTATAAAATACAATGAAGCTTTGAAAAAATCGATGAAAATTTTACTTATACAGGAAATGCTTTTCCTCCTTTTGAGTAAGGCCACTAGATGTCGCTACAGTTACAGTTACGCTACCGCTTATTCGTTTGTACTTCATCTGATCTTCTCCGCGTTAGATGGCGATATAAGCAAATAGTGTGTACAGTGACTATATTCCCTCTATAGTCACTGTAATAGTGTGTAATTTGAGTTGCCTACAACTCTGCGCTGTTGGGCAAAACCAAAATGTCTTAGCGTAGGAGTACAGATGTCTAAAATGATTATATTTCGTTGAGATATGAGAAAAGTTTCGTTCTTACCACTTCAGATGGCGCTATTCACACATTATGACTGATGATTATTAGTTATTTTTAAAGTTTCATTTATTCCAAATAACGTAATCGTGAAGGTACTATATTTGACATCACAATTAAATGACGATGAATTAATTGAGGCTTTCGCGGCCATCGATTGGTGTCATCTGTTCTTTTTCGAACATTCCGGTCGTCGAGGTTTGAAATGGTCGAAAAAAGAACATATGACATCAATAACCGTGTAATTTACATAGGGCTTATAGTACCATGAAAGGCTATTAACAGATCAAAAAGCTGTTGAATATCACAGTGAATTTTTATCGAAATTTCAAGTAAATCGGATTTTGGCGATCAGTTTCAATCGTGATATGTCCATTCTCATCTTTTCATAATTTTTGAAGCGTTTTTGAATTTCTGTTTGGGTAATAAATATATTTGCGGAAATAACTGAATCCAAAATTGCCATTAGGTATTAGTGATTGACGTATTATGACATATTATTTCTGTGTATCTGTTCTGTGTGATAGCTCATGTCCATGGAAACATTTGAAAGTGCAAAAATCAGAGTGGATTTGTGAAATCCACAGTAAGTATCATTAGGGCGGAACAAAGTTCGCCGGGCCAGCTAGTCATATATAAGAAGCAGCGTAACGCCATCAGTCAGTTCATTCTCTTTCTTCGAGCAGTTCATATTCTTTCTTCGAGTAGTCCGTT
The DNA here is from genome assembly GCA_951802165.1 of Adalia decempunctata. Lineage (NCBI taxonomy): Eukaryota > Metazoa > Arthropoda > Insecta > Coleoptera > Coccinellidae > Adalia > Adalia decempunctata. Next base: position 52,179,135 of record OX637697.1, read on the forward strand.
TCTATTCTACGATCAATTCATCTCGCTCGCTCAATATTTATATTCTGTGCTCTATTAATAAACCAATCTTAAATCAGTCAAGTGTTTTCATAAATCAAATCAAGTGTTTTCATAAATCAAATCAAGTGTTTCCATAAATCGAAATAAGTGCTACAAAAAGTGTTACGGAGCTTTGCCTTCATAAGAATAAAGCTGCCCTGGTGACAGCGGAATTTGCCGAATTCCCCTATTGTTGTGTAATCCAAAAGGAATACAACACAAAAATTGGTGACAGCGTTGTGGGATATATCTGAGTGGATACCAAAAATTGGCTACATCCACTTGAGCATAGCTCTTTGCAGAAGATATCGACGCCAAGCCGCTCATCGCCTGTGTAACTGGATAAAATTTCCACCGGACCAGAGGGTGTCTACACACAGGACCTAACTAAATCCGTCGAAGAAACTCAAGAATCCTGAATCCGTCGAAGAAAATCAAGAATCCTAAATCCGTCGAAGAAACTCAAGAATCCTAAATCCTTCGAAGAAACTCAAGAATCCTAAATCCGTCGAAGAAACTCAAGAATCCTAAATCCGTCGAAGAAAATCAAGAATCCTAAATCCGTCGAAGAAACTCAAGAATCCTAAATCCATCGAAGAAACTCGAGCAACCTATTTTCATCAAAGAAATTCTACAAGAAGCTGAAAGGAATACCTAAAAACAGTAAGTCAATCTATCTTTCCTCAAGTACTTGTTCGTATTAAGGGAAATCAATAATTCTTATATAATGTCTATCCCAGAAAACAATCCTATTCATGATGATATCTCTGAAGATGAAGATAATTCACTTCCTATTACTGTCTTATTCAAATTCATAAAACCTTTTTCAGGAGAAAGAAATGAACTCAATACTTTCCTCACGAATACAAACTCTGCTTTTTCTCTAGCTTCACCGAATCAAATAAATAGCTTATTATTGTTTGTGGTATCGCAACTTTCGAATAATGTTGTTAATGAAATCGAATTGTCAGAAGTAACATCCTGGACTCAATTAAAACATATTCTCAAACAATTTTATGGTCAATCTAAGCATCTCGTTCAAGCTCACGAAGAATTGGAAACAATCAGGCAAAATCCGAATGAAACTATAACAGATTTTTTCAAAAGACTCGAAAAGGCAAAAAACGAATGTATTCAGTCAGAAATTCTTAATTGTAAAAATCCAGATGAACTTCCAGGTTTGAAACGTGCGATACAACAAACTGCTCTTAGAAGATTCATAATTCACTTCAAATCAGAAATAAGTCAAATGATGAGAGCAAGAAATATTGGTGATCTGAATGAAGCTTATTCCATTGCAATACAAGAGGAAAAAATTATTAACTATACTAAATCTAAATTCCTTAATTCAAATAATCGCAACTCAAATTCATATAATCGCACAAATGCTCATAATTCTTTTCATAAAAACTATAATTATCAAAGTAATTTCCCGAGAAATTCTAACTATCAAAACACTTTTCAAAGAAATTCTAACAAACACAATAATTTCCAAAGAAATTCTAATCATCCAAATACTTTTCAACGAAATCCTAATAATTTCAATTCTGTGAATAGACCATCGACTTCAAATCAAAATCATCCTTTCAAGAATCAACTAAATCCAAATGCTCAATCATTCAAGTTCTGCAATTATTGTAAAAAACCTGGACACATATTAATTGAATGCAGGAAAAGAGAATTCAATAATTCTAAAGTGAACCATTTAAACGAGAACAGGTCGACCCTGATGAATGCACAGGATCCCGACCTATCAATTCAAGAAGCATTCACTTTGGATCAAAATTTCTCATAAGTAATGTGAAAGCTATTCCTTCTAACGAACTCCAAACTTTATCCTTCAAGTTAAAAAATTCGCCAAAGAAATTTGTAACTTTTCTCATTGATACAGGAGCTGCCTGTTCAATAATTAAACATATTGCTCTAATTCCAAATCAAACTTCTTTAAATATAAATGATATTGTTCTATTAAATGGAATTAATCCTAATGCTCCTATCAAAACACTTGGTACAACACAAGTCGACTTAAATCTATCGCAACTCAATATTTCTCACAAGGTCAATGTTATAAACGCAGATAAAATACAGACCCAATACGATTGACTTCTTGGAAATAATTTCTTCAAAGAGAACAATGCAATCATTAATTATGCAGACGAAGCTGTAGTTATAAATGGTCAGAAGATACCTTTCAATAATATAATCTCGCAAGATGAAATCAAAATCCCTGCACGATGCGAAATTCTAGTCGAAATAAATATACTGAACAACTTAAATCAAGGCTTAGTTGAAAAGGTTTCTCCTTACAAAAATATCATAATTCCAAATTCTTTAGTGATAAACAGAAATTCCAAAGCAATTGTGCCTATTCTTAATCTAAACTATGAAGAAGTAACGATTGACAGACCTTCAGTCGAAATAATTGAGATATTTACAGAAAAATATATCAATCACAATTATTCAATTCCTTATTCAAAACATAAAACTTTTCAAAGATCTAAAGTTTTAGAAGAAAATCTTCGTCTAGAACACTTGAATTCCGAAGAAAAATCATCTATACTAGAAATTTGTCAGAACTATTCCAATTTATTTTATTTACCAGGAGACAATTTAACGAGTACTCCTACAATGAAACATAATATTCCAACGAATTCAGAAAATCCAATTTCTTCCAAAATTTATCGTTTACCTAAAATCCATGAAAAGGAAGCAGATGCCCAAATTAAGAAAATGTTGGATCAAGATATTATTCGTCCTTCGAATTCCCCATGGAATTCTCCCATATGGATAGTACCTAAAAAGAGAGACGCATCAGGAAAACAAAAATGGAGACTTGTATGCGACTTTCGAAAATTAAATGAAATAACAATTGGCGATAGTTATCCGCTTCCAAACATCGAGAACATTCTTGACCAACTAGGCAATGCAATTTATTTTACTACTTTAGACCTTGCATCAGGATTTTATCAAGTTGAATTAGAAGAAAAAGATAAATTCAAAACAGCTATTGCTACTCCTTCAGGACTCTATGAATTCAATCGAATGCCTATGGGACTTAAGAATAGCCCAAGTCGATTAGCAAGATTAATGAATATCGTTCTATAAGGTCTTCAAGGAACCAAATGTTTTTGCTATCTGGATGATATTGTTGTATACGGTTCATCTCTAGAAGATCATAATTCAAAATTAAAAGATGTTTTTCGCCAACTTCAAACTCATAAATTACAACTACAACCAGATAAATGTGAATTCTTATGTCGAGAAATAACTTATTTAGGTCATCACATTTCAGAAAATGGAGTTAAACCAGATCCAAAGAAAATTGAAGTCACTAAAGATATTTCAGTACCTAAAAATCCTAAACAAATTAAATCATTTCTTGGTCTAATCGGGTATTACCGAAAATTTATTGAAAACTTTTCAGATCTCGCTAAACCTTTACATAATTTACTAAAGAAAAATCAAAAATTTGAATGGACAAAAAAGTGCCAGGAATCCTTCGATCATTTTAAAGAACTTCTCACAAAAGCAGCAATCTTAAAATTTCCTAATTTTTCAGAAACGTTCATTTTAACAACCGATGCTTCAAATGAAGCTATTGGGGCAATATTATCTCAAGGACCTATCGGAAAAGATCTTCCTATCAGCTATTACTCAAAAACATTAACAAAATGCGAACGAAATTATTCAACTACTGAAAAAGAACTCTTGGCTATTGTAGAAGCTTGTAAACATTATCGACCCTATCTTTACGGGCAGAAATTCATTATATGCACTGATCATAAACCTCTTGTTTGGCTTAAAAATTGTAAAGAACCTTCCAGCAGATTAGTAAGATGGAGACTAAAATTAATGGACTATGATTACGAAATCGTTTATAAAAAAGGAAAATGTAACCAAAATGCCGATGCTCTTAGCAGAATGATTCCTGAAGAACTATCTTTTGAACATTTTGAAAATCTCAATAATTCTGAAAATATAAAAGCTCATAACATAACAGAAAAGGATGGTGATTTATTCGAAGCACCTGAGTATTATTCCTTAGTACACTGCGTTTCTCAAGACTTCCACATGAACAAAGGAATCGCACTGCAATTTAAACATAAATTTGGCCAAGTAGAAGAATTAAAAATCCAAAATAAATCAATAGGAGAAGTCGCCTCAATTAAGAATGGAAATCGTACAATTTATTATTTAATCACCAAAACTCATTTTTATGATAAACCTACATACGATACAGTATTCCAAAGTCTAATAAATCTTAAGAAATTATGTCAACAAAATAAGGAAAGAAACTTAGCTTTTCCTCGCATTGCATGCGGCCTAGATAAACTGTATTGGCCCAAAATCTTTGATATGATTAAACACATTTTCCATAATTCCGGTATCAATATAACTATCTATCATATACCAAGAAATACTCCTCAAAAATTAATCCATGTCATAGAAGAAGAATTAACATTTGAAAATTTCAAAGGATTTCATCAAAGAGAAGTCAAAATTCCAATTCCTAAAATCACGAATACTCCTATATCAAAAATAAAAAACTTTGTTATTCCAATGTCTTGCGACCGCGCTAATTCAAATAAATTTCTCAACTATATAAAAGCTAACTCCCTAGATTTACCTGAAAATAATAAAGTTTCCGACATTATCGTCAAAAAATTACCTCAACAATCACTTTATATTCTATTCCTAAAAGAATTTTACGACGAATCAGTAACTTATGAGGACCTATTCAGAACTCTTTTCAATTTAAGACTTTTATTCAACTTCAATGAAATAAAGAAATTTTCTATTTCTAATATAGCCTTGCTTGAAAACAATCCGATCATACGTGAAGACACATTTTTCAGTCTTTTATACTTTTTGTTCATAGACTTTGAATACGAAATTTTATCGAACGAACGTATCGATATTGATGATGAGGACTCAATAAAGCAAATTCTATATGAAAATCATGATTCACCTTTAGCAGGACACCAAGGATTTGAACGAACGTACGAGAAAATCAAACAAAGATATTTTTGGAATAATATGAAAGATTAAATTCGTAATTATATCAAGAAATGTCAAATTTGCCAAAAGTCTAAGACCGATTTCAAACATAACAAAAGCCCAATGGTTATCACAACCACTTCAACTAAATTCTGTGAACAAATTGCCTTAGATATTGTAGGACCTTTACCTACTACAAAAAATGGAAATCGTTTTATATTAACCCTTCAAGATGATCTTACTAAATTCATTCAAGCTTATGCTCTCAATTCTCATACTGCTGAAATAGTTTCAATTCATTTTCTCAAGTTCTGTACACAATTCGGATTTCCGACAAGCATTCTTACAGATCAAGGTGTTGAATTCACATCTAATATTTTCAAGGAAATTAATAAGTTGATGTCTGTTAAACATAAGCAATCTTCTCCCTATCATCCACAAACTCAAGGATCATTAGAAAGAACACATTTAACTCTTAAAGATTACTTCAAATGTTACGCAAATAAAGATGCCAATAACTGGGATGAATTTCTGAATTTTCAACCTTTAGTTATAATACGTCAATTCAAAAATCAACTCAAAGAACTCCGTATGAACTTGTTTTCGGTCAAAGAGCACGAATTCCTTCTCAATTCAAACATCCACATACTCTTGCTAATTATTCAGATCTTGCAAATGATATAACAAATAAACTCAAAATATTAAGGGAAAATGCACGCGAAAATCTCATCAAGTCAAAACACAAATCAAAAGAATTCTTTGATAAAACTCATAATCGTACCTATGTATTCAACGAAGGAGACCTTGTCCTTCTATATGATTGTCAAGCCAAAGCGAAAAATAAGAAATTGGCTCCGAATTATAAAGGTCCATATAAAATAGAGCAAATTCATAATAATAATACTGCAACTCTTAGAATCAGTCCTTCGAAGCTTAAAACTTATCATTTTAATCAATTAAAGCCTTATATTCTTTCAGATAGTCAGAATGGAGAAAATAACGGTTCTCCTCCTGTCATTCACATTCCTAGTCCTACTCAAGGCTCATCAAACCAATTATAATATAACTCCTATAAACTCTTCTTCCGGACTTCTTTATCATAACTTAGGAAAAGCACAAATATCTAATGAGAAACATGTCATATTATCATATCATAATCTAACTCGTATAAAGTATCATGTCGAGCATATATTAAACTTTTATACTGCATCTGTCAACATATGTAACGGCGCAATGATCGAACATATGTCTAATAATTGTATTAATCAATTAAATTACGTCAAAACAAAAATCAGAACTATAAATGAGTTATACAGAATCATTTCTCACCAAATAAGTTCAAAACGAACTAAAAGAGGTCTTATTAATGGAATCGGAACAGCTGTTAAATGGTTGATCGGTACACCCGACGCTAATGACGCTGAATTCTATTCAGATTCTATTAATGAATTAATAAATAATCAAAAACAAACTAAAGTTCTTATGCAGCAGCAAGTTACTATTCTCTCTTCTACAATTTCTAACTTCAACAATTCTTTTCATAAAATGAATGAAAATATCGAAGTCTTAAATAAAAACTTGAAAGAATTGAATCAGTACTCAGAAAATCTTGATAGTATGATTCATGTATATCAGGTGGAATCACAGATCTCAGATCATCTAATATTATTAATCGAAATGACTGATGAAATTTTAAATACTTTGGAAAATTATGTAAACGACATCTCATTAATACAACATGGCATTGTGAATTATAGAATCTTACCTCCAGAATCTCTTTATCAAGAATTATTAAAAATATCCTCTAAATTCACCTTACCTATTTCTCCAAGTATCGAGTCAACTTATTATTATTATAAAATTATGAAATTGACTTCATTCATAAAAGATAATATTCTGATTATTGCCTTTGAAATACCCCTTACTTCTTTCCAAAGTTTCGATCTTTATCAATTGTTATCATTACCTAATCCTCATTTCGAAAACAATACATTGTTTTCATACATCGAACCTTCAAAACCCTACCTATTGATTTCACCTATGAGAACAAGTTATTTGATGTTGGATGAATTGTCAAACTGTGTGGAGTATCATCCTCAAGAATGGATTTGTAAAAGTATGCCTACGATGAGGAAAGCTGACAACTCATGTGAAGTACAACTGCTAACCAAGATGACCGACCAGATTCCTAATTCCTGCAAGAAAAGAAGTATCATTGCTGAAGCTGAAATATGGCACGAACTCGATGAGAACCAATGGCTCTTCTCATTATCCAGTCCTACTCCAATTTCCATAATATGTGGAGAAGAATCTCTGAAGCAAGAAATCTTAAAACAGATGGGTATCCTTAAACTTAATTCAAACTGCAGAGCTTTCACTGATCTAATCAGTCTAGAAACTGGTTCAGTATTAATGTATTCTAATTCCAGTTATGAAATTCCTACTTCAAGTATCGTTGAAGATGAGTGTTGCATCAAGCTACGAAAGAACCTCTCACTTCATGCCATCCACATGGAACCAATCAAGTTCACGCACATCAACCTCCATGAACTGAAGTATGCCCAGCACAAGTTGAGTGAATTCGATGAACAGCTCCAACAACAACTGAACAAGCCATTCATCATCCAGCATTCTTCATGGGTCACGACAGCACTGTCCGTTGTGTGTGGTACCATCCTACTGACATCCTGTACAACCATAGACTTATCAAAAGAGACCCGATTGTTTACTTTTCGACGTGACGCCAACATTCACATGTTCACTATTGAGCTGGTCGACTGGAAAGAAGCTCAGCCCCCTAGTGAATGTCCCGTTGCCAGATTCATCTTTTCAGACGATGTTTCGTTTCAGTACTTGATCCGTTGTCAAGTTTAAGTGCTGTATTAGCCAAGACCTCTTTGGTATTAGGAGAAGTTTTAGTGGGCACACGGCAACACTGCTAATTTTTTATGAAGGCAGATTGTCAAGTTCTTCCTCGTGTCAACCGCATTCTTGCATCGTTGCCGAGTCAATGCTGACACGTGTTTTGAGATATTTCTTGATTTTAGTATTGTTATTTGAGCTGTTGAGGTCGAATTTACTTGTGTTTAGTTGTAGTTTGTGTTAAATATGGTTCGTCAGTGTGAAATTTGTAATAAAAATGAGATTTCCCATCCGGATTTATCATTTCATAAGTAAGTAAAATATAATATTCCAGTGGCGTAGACACACCTTACGTTTATTATGATGCAGAATGCTCTAATGTGAATATTCATTTCAGATTTCCATCTGATACCGAAAAAAGAAAGATTTGGGCCTCACTGCTTGGATTTGAAAGCATTGATTTCTCTAAGAAGCTGGTATTTGTATGTTCAAACCATTTCAATCCAAACGACATTGTAATAAGGGCAAATGGAACAAAATTCCTCAAACCAGATGTTGTGCCATTACCTTATCATTCAGCATTTGCAATTCCAAATCCAATGGAAAGGTAATTCGATAAAAAAAAATTATTAAGTGGATTCATATAAATATCTAATTATGTATTTTGAAAACACCTGTGTTCATAACAGTGAACACTGAGTGATGAAATATATAGTTTAAATGTTACTTCAATTGATATATTATTTTCAACGATTCGGAATTTTTTTTTTCAGTTCAGACACATCCGAACTAGATGATATTCGTAGCCCAGCCACAGGGACAATGTGAGTACTTAAGACACAAATAATGTTTTCTAAAAAACTGTTATTGCTCCTCATCTTTACCTTCAACCGTATTTTTTGGTTGTGTTGAAAATACAATAATATTAATTTATTTTTGCATAATTTTTTTATATACTTGTTATTTTTAGCTTTCTTGGAGTGTCAAGTAACCCGAATGAAGCTGAAACTCTGTCCACAAGCTCATCATCTTCAGCAACTCTTACTGCTTCATCTTCAGTTACTCTCACTGCCTCAGAGTGTGAAAATGAACTTTCTAAGTTAGTTTTCGTTGAACCATCACCCCAAAATGTTCCGAGAAAGAAAAGGTATTTCAGGAAGCTTTTTGTTTTAAAGAAAATTTTCACAATGTTATTCGATAATATGAATCATCACATCATATTCATTTAATTGAATATCAAAAGTTGACTTCATTTTATTCATTACAGAAAGCGATGCTATTTTGGAGATATGTCAAGTAGTGATTTCTCAACACCAGAGAAACGAAGAAAAAGTTTTCATGATGTGAAGAAAATCATTTCAAAACAAAAAGTGAAAATTCATACTCTACAAAATAAGGTCCGTCGTCAAAAACTTCGAATAACTTCTTTGAAGAGTTTGGTGTCATTTTTGAATGAAAAGTTTCGTTTATCAGAGGAATCAGAGCACACAATATTGGTAAGTTAGTATAAAAAAAGTATCAAAACTTCAATATAGATAAGCAGTATTAATAGTTTCATAGTTTTAATATAAAATTTGTGTTGGAATATTTGTATCAAAATTTGAATTTTTTCAGGCTTCAATCCCTAAAACAGCTGGAGATTTGTTTAAGAGAATGTTGCGAGGACCCTCAAGACAGAAATATAACCCAACCTTGAGATCCTTTGCATTAACTTTGGCATTTTATTCGCCTAAGGCATACAATTATGTCAGAAAAACATTCAATGACAGTTTGCCACATTTGGGAACAATATCTAAATGGTACAGATCAGTTGATGGTGGTCCTGGATTCACCAAAGAATCCCTGATTGCACTCAGTTTGAAAAAACAAAATTCCTCAAGTCCTGTTTTGTGCAATTTAGTTTTTGATGAAATGTCCATAAGGCAGCAAGTGGAATGGACTGGACAAAAATTTACAGGATATGTGGATATCGGTACTAATCTTGATTCTGATACCTTACCAGAAGCAAGAGAAGTATTAGTTTTTATGTTGGTCTGCATTAATGGTTCTTGGAAGGTGCCTGTTGGATACTTCTTGTTAAATGGATTATCTGCAACCGAAAAATCAGAACTACTGAAAAAATGTCTGGAGTTCATCAGTGAGAGTGGAATCACTGTAACGTCAGTTACATTTGATGGGACTGCAACTAATTTTTCTATGGCAGAGAAGTTGGGCGCAGATTTCAGTAACCATTCTGATCTAAGAACCAGCTTCATAGACCCCATCACTAAAAATGAGATATTCATTTATTTAGATGCCTGCCATATGATAAAACTTGTGCGGAATTGTTTTGCTTCTCAAATTGGTTTGAAGGATAGAAGTCAGCAGAAGATACAGTGGAAGTTTGTGGAAAAACTAGTGGAAATTCAAAATAGAGAGGGTTTACATGCAGCAACCAAAATAAGAATGAGGCACCTTCAGTGGTCGAGGGAAAAAATGAAGGTTCGTTTGGCTACCCAAACCTTAAGCAGAAGTGTTAGCGATGCACTTAGATTTATGCGCAGAGATCTGAAACATTCAGATTTTCTGGAATCAGAGGCTACTGCGGAATTCATTCTTCTTTTCAATAATCTGTTTGATATATTGAATTCAAGGAATACTTTTGCCAAATATTCATTCAAAAAACCGCTCTCTAGAGAAACTGCAGAATTTTTCTTCGGTTTCATGGATAAAATGGTGGATTATATTCTTGGCCTCACCCTGAATGATGTATCCATCCTTGAATCACCTAGGAAAACTGGGTTTTTAGGGCTTCTTATATGTATGGCAAGTTTAAGAAAAATGTTTGCTATATATGTTGTGGAAAAAGAATATATGAGATATATTTTGAGCCACAAACTTTCCCAAGATCATTTGGAACTGTTTTTTGGTGCAATAAGAAGCAAGGGTGGTTACAATAATAACCCAACAGCTAGGCAGTTTGAAGCTTCCTACAAACGTTTGCTGATTAGAAGTGAAATTGCTGCTTCTAATTCTGGAAATGCCATTAATCTGGAAGCAATTCCAATTTTAACATGTGGTTCAGGAGCACAAATAAAATTAGCAGAAAATGGGAGAAATTTAGAGGAAGATGAAGAGTATTTGTCCTTCATAAAAAAAACAAAAACTGAATTGAGCGAAAACAATTTTCTAGGAACAACTGCATGGGATCTCACACCTTATGTTGAAGATATTGTTGGGTATATATCTGGATTTGTTGTAAGAGGGGTCAAAAAATGTCTGACATGTGAAAAGTGCTCTGATTTATTAGAGAGCAATGATACTGTGTCCCTTCTTCAGCAACAAAAAACATATGGCAAACTAATAAAATGTAGCCGTTTGACGTATGAAATATGCAAATCAGCTGAAAAATATTTCAGGTTTTTCCATAAAACCAGCAATATCTTCAATCCCAAGGCTGACAAGGTTTTGTATCAGATCCTCATCAATGGAACCATGAAAATTGTGCCTGCTTCAGTTTTTGAAAATTTTGGAGACCATTTATATGATGATAACCCAGTAGATGGTCATTCCATGGAACTCCTCAAAATGATTTTGAAAAACTATTTCAAATTGAGGATACACCATGAAACCATGAAGAATTTGGATTTGAAAAGAACTGCAAGATCACGATCACTTTATACAAAAATGATTTTATTCAGAAATGAATAATTGTGTATTGAGCTTCGATTGCATTTCGAATTATTCGAATACCTTATTACCTGATGCCAGTTCTTTGTCAGTTTGTTAAGAGTCATAAATGAGTCTATTATTATTAAAACTTATTATCATGTTCATATTTTATTCCATTATTTTTGTATTTGTATTCCATTTTTTTTGTATTTCTTCCACTTTGACTGTGAATGATACATATAATTAAGAAATAAATTTAGTTGTTTTAGTTCTTGTTTACTTTAAGGATACCTATAAAATTGAAGTCTGAAGTTGAATTTTACAAAATTTATAAGTCTTCATGATTAGGGAGTTTCACGAATGGGGGTTTTAACAGGCAGATTCAATATTTTGTGTGGAAGATATTTGTAACCTCTAATCTTAATCAATTCAATATTTTTTGATAGTGTAGTTCTTTATGCTCAGGAATTTACGTGTTTACAGATATCATTGGTTGATATTTCTATGCCAATATTATTGGTATATGGTCGGGCAAACTTTAATTATTAATTCATAAGTCGGTCGTGGCGCTATTCCGGCAATGGAAAATAGCGCGACCCCTTTCGGGAGAAATGAAAAAATACTCAGATTTTCGATCGACAAGAAAGTCTTAAACAAAATCTAATCAGTGCCAACACCAGATATACTATGCATCTATGTCATGATTGAGGACAACCCCATTGTTTATGTGGTCATTCAATAAATGTCAGGAACGTTGATTTAATTTCGAACAACTCAACTGAATTAGTCATGATTAAGGACAACCCCATTGTTTTGTATGTGATCAAACAATAAATGTCCGAAACGTTGATGAAATTCAACTGGGTTTAATTCGCTTCCAATAGAATAGCCACGAATTCTCAAATTCAATATTACCAAAAATGGACATGAATAATCCCACCAAAAAATATAACTTATTACTGGCATTCAGAAATACAGGCAATTGAAATTACTCGAAATTCAAGTGAAATAATAATATTCCTATATAACAATGAAATGAGAAATAGAATATCGCACGCCTATGCCTTGTGTTTAGAATTAAACAGTTATATTTTTAACAGTGTTGCCAGCGCAATATTGTGTTATTTATTCATCTTCGTCGCACTCATGAACTGTAACATATCCGTCCTTATCCAAACAAAGTGAATGTTTGCATCACAACAAAGCGAGCCGTAGGAGGGGAATGCTCCGTCTCCTTGGATAGTAAGTCTATGTGTACAACCTCTTCAGATGGTGTGGTTTCATTAAACTACTTAGAAGACTCTTCTGCTGTACCAAGGAACCCAGAGCAATTGAAGCAAGTCCATGCTTCCAAATATTCAACCAATGCCATAGGAGACCAATCCAGCAGCCAGTCCAAGTATTCTACGATGCCGAACTTCACAGCCTACATGGTCCAAGCAATTCTCTCAATCCACAGTCGAACCAAGAAGATTCATCCAGCACAGGGTCCCAAAACCAAAGAAGAACACGAAGAAACTCCGTCAGAATCAATCCTAATTAATCTTTTCAATTTTAGTAATTTGTGAAACTTAAATGCTTATTGTAACTTGTACAGTAATTCAAATCATTCAGCTGCATAGTTTTATATAATGGTATAAATTCATTCTTTTACTCTCAAATTCCTGAATGTTCAAGAACCTCTTTAAATCGAATAATATTTACACCTGTATCTCTCTAGTTATCTCAATTTGTTTTTATCTTATGATTTATCCTGTATCTTAACATTTTCAATTATTACCTATAAGTCAATATTCTATGTCCTAACTCATATTAAGCAAATAATAGCCTTTTAATTGGATAATCATAATTAATCAACTTTCGACTATTCAATAATTAATATTTCAATTAATCAATATTATAATTCTGTTAATTTCAAGTCAGTAATAGTGCTAATGAAATTCATTCAATCTTAACTCACATATTTTATACATTTTGATATTCTCAATTCTAAATCATTGTGAGGTGTAATTCTGCTTCTTTATTATTCTGAAAAGATTTTTGCTTTTTTCAAAAACCATCAAAAATCTTATTTTACGGGGGAGGTGTTGTCAACCCCTAAACAAAGGCTTCATTGTTTGAATATTAATGTTTAGCTCAGCAATTCTCGAAATCATATATAAGAAGCAGCGTAACGCCATCAGTCAGTTCATTCTCTTTCTTCGAGCAGTTCATATTCTTTCTTCGAGTAGTCCGTTTCTATTCTACGATCAATTCATCTCGCTCGCTCAATATTTATATTCTGTGCTCTATTAATAAACCAATCTTAAATCAGTCAAGTGTTTTCATAAATCACATCAAGTGTTTTCATAAATCAAATCAAGTGTTTCCATAAATCGAAATAAGTGCTACAAAAGGTGTTACGGAGCTTTGCCTTCATAAGAATAAAGCTGCCCTGGTGACAGCGGAATTTGCCGAATTCCCCTATTGTTGTGTAATCCAAAAGGAATACAACAATATACTTGTCAAATACGCAAATAATTGTAATCCCTTTGACTCGTTGCACCGACAACCGGCGGGACTTCACCAGTGGCAAATAATTGAAGAAGTATTGGCCGAATCAACCACTCCCACTACATGCCAAATATAGGCAAGTGGCAAATATTTGCCGAATAGGTACACGAGTAGTGGGAGTCCGGCTTTAAACCTAACTAGAAATCGTGACCAAAATTTGTTGATCAAATCGGCACTCTAGACTGTAGATCGGGTCCTATCCTACAATATTTCACGGTCAAGGCGCTATTTTTTTATGTGACATAGGTTATGTTATGTTTTTAGAATAATGACACATGTTCTTTTTTGGTTTTTATGAAGTACAAAAATTTCATGGAACTATGTATTAATTTTGACTGTCATATAAGATTGTGTGGTTATCATTATCTAATAACATCAATATGGATTATACCCCAACTTTTCACAACCACAAAGTGAAGCCAAATCTTTGGTAAGAATTGAGTTGTACGCTTGCGTCAACTAGAATTTCGAAAATTGCAAGAAATGTAGAGGTTATGTTTATTCTGAAAGACAACAAGAAAATAGATATCGAGAATAATAATGTAACTTAAATACGTTCGGTTCAATTTTAAAATATGAAAAGCAGTTAACAATTCAGAGTGTTAAAAAGCAGGACAGGGATACAGGTTTTCAACTAAACTGATAAAAATTGTGTGTTTTGCAGATGACGCAGTCTTAATATTCGACAACGAAGACGACCTACAGCGCATGGCACATGCGTTCAAACTAGCATCAGAAGAGTATAACATGATTATATCAACTTCTTAAACGAAATCCCTGGTTATCGCAAAGGAACCCAAAAGGTGTAAAATAGTGATAAACGACGAAATAATCGAGCAAGTGTCTAAGTTCGAATACCTTGGCAAAGAGTAGACACAAGAGACTTCACTCCCCCTATTTAAGAATGAAATCGTGAACATCGTTTGTTTGACCTTGAAAGTCATTCGTGAATGACGAGGTCTAATCGAGGGGGTGCCAATAACAGCCCTGTATCGGCGTAGTATTATTCAAGATCGAAGAACTGATGTTTGCCGCCAAGCCTAAGTGATTTCTCTTGTGTCTACTCTTTGACCTTGGGGTGGAGGTTTCTGATTGTGGAGACCTAAAACGGCCGTGCGCAGGCAAGCCAATAAAGCAGCGTATGTTTCGGGGTGCTTACGTGATGTCATTTGGAGTAACAAGGATCTGAGGTTGGAAGGAAAAGAACGCATTTATAAAGCATGCGTTAGGCCTATCATGACTTATGCATATTGCTCGATCAAAACTCATTCAATAATCCTCCTGGTATAAAAGTTACATAGTTACCGCAAAAATACCATAAAACCACTTGAAAAAGATAAACGGTCCATATCTTCGAAATAAAGAATCTCTTTAGAAAATGACAGTACCCTTATGTTTTTCAATAAAACGAGTAGTTTTCGAGTTATTTTATTCCTAATTGAATGAATTTGTTGAGGCTTTCGCGGCCATCGTTTGATGTCATCTGTTCTTTTTGCGAGAATTGCGGCCGTCGTTTTTCAACTTTGTCGAGACTATAATCTCTATGATGGTAAAACATTTGATGTAGAGATATGTAATAATAAAATCCCACAAATATGGAAAATGAAATTGAACATCAAGGATCATGAAATCATACATTTAATACGTACTACATCTAGATTCTATTAATTTATTGTTACCGGTCCAGATTCAAAATAAATGTCAAGGAAATACAAAATTCAGAAATATGAGCTAAATCACGATACAAACCACGTATTAAGTTGAAATTAAGGTCGGCGTTTAAAGCGAGTAGGAAATCTCCTCCGATAGAGGCGCCACCGTGCATTTTATGAAATATCTCCATAGAACTTACATTATCACTATAAGTTCTATGAATATCTCTCTAATCATGAATGAAATGTACAATGGCGCACTCTATCCGAAAATCGCCGAACTATGAAATAAGTAAAGCAGAAATTTTTTCCCGCCAAAATTTGAATTTGGCCATTCTCTGCCAATTCCGTATTTCAAGTTGTTTTTTTGAACGAAATTATCTGTAGATTCACTTTTAATCAGAAGTTGAACTATGCAACTTTTGGATATTCAGACCCAAGAAAATGAAGAAATTAATGGCGAGAACGTTACCTTGATGTCTGTAATAGAGTTCCCGATCGATCCTACTTTTTTATTAATTTCGTAAGCAATTGAATTCTTTGTATTTGTATTAAGGTGCTATTCCATTGCGAGAAACTGACTCGCGCCACTGTTTCGCGAAACCAATTGCGCGGTGTGGATACCGCTTTCGCGACAGAAATTTTGTTGCGCGAGGCCGTTCCGCTGCGAGCCGATGCCGGTCGGTTTTTGACCGCGAGTTAAAGAGCCCCGCGGTATTGTTTTCGCGTTGTGGAAACGTGAAAATGAATCAAGACGATTGCATTCGTCTAATCCAGCGTTATCCCGTTATCAGGCCTACCGATTTGTTTCTGGAAAACTGGCTGCTCACCTAATTTCGCGAAACGTTTCACCTCGTGTGAATGTGTCAGGCCCTTTGACTATACCCTATACAGGGTCTTTCACGAGGAACCTCACCCATATTTATACGGGAAACTACTGAACGTATTTTCATGAAATTCAGCACTTATAAGTATTTCACGATGCTGATGAAATCTAAAATATTTTCAAGGCATGAGCACCTCCGGTTTTTCCGGAAATGACGTCAACTTCCGTTTTTCAAATTGGCACACCATTTATTTATTACAGAAATAGATTCCTTAGAAAATTTCAAGTTATTTTGATGTAACATTTTTCAGTTTTGGTTGGAAAATTCTCTCTGAGCGGGAAAATTCGAAAAAAAAATCGAAAATAGAGCTCCGCTGAAACAAGAATAACTTCGAGGTTTTTGGATGGAAAATTTTCATTTTTGGGATTTTTCAAGATCTTCAAATAGCCTGTAGGGGATATTTGACACATTGAGTGAACTGTGTGGAGGCGCGCCATCTTGTTGATACCATACGTCATTATGGTTATGTACTAGCGGCTCAATTATTTGAGTCAATATGTCAGAATATCTATCTCCTAAGGGAGAACATTCTTTAAATAATGCAAACATGTGTAGTGTTCTATCTTACCAGTTAAAGTCCCATCATAAATGTGAACATGGAGAATTGCATTATTTTTGATGGCGCAAAAAACATTGAAACTCCAGGTCTCTTGAAAGTTCCATTGTCTGAAGTGGTGGTTGTTCTCTTCATCCCAATAATGACTGTTATGCCTATTGAAAGAACCGTTCTTGGTGAATTTAGATTCATCTGTCCAAATTATACAGTCCAAAAAGTTTCCATTCTCTTGAAATCGAATCATCATAGCTTCGCAAAACTCTGTTCTCCTGACTAAATCAGTTTCCTTCAAATGCTGTACCCTATTGAATTTATATGGGTGCATTTTATGTTTTTTTAATATTCTCCAACACTCGATTGAGATAATCCCAGATCAATCTCGGCATCTTTGAGAGAATTTTGAGGGTTCACACGAAAATATGCAAGAACTGTAATTTCGTTGTTCTCATCTTCTACTACACTTTTTTCTCTGTGTATAGTTTTCTTAACGAAAGATCCGACATTTCTCAAGTTTGTCATGGTTCTGTTAATGGTATCTCTCGTTGGTCTGGGTCGGTCAGGAAACCTCTCAATGAACAGTCGAATCGTTCTATCTACAACTTCATTACATTCTCCATGAAGTAGAATGAGATTTAAATAATCTTCATTGGTGAAATTAGGCATAGTGATCGATTTTATAACTTAATACGAATTATCACCAGATTAATAGAAAACACAAAATGCTACTGAATAAAGAGGAATTTGGCGGATGTAATTAATGATATCTATCATTAAAAAAAAATATAAAACATGGTAAAGTTTTTGCATATGGTTCATAAGGAATTATTTATTTATCACTGGAGAGAAAACCGATGGCCGATTAGTTGAAATAAAGAGGTTTCCGATACAAATTTGAATCCAAATTCGCCATCTATTTAGGAACAACCTGTAACTTTTTTCTCTTGCATATTAGGGTAGTAAAATCTAAAACATGGTTTAAGGAACAGTTCCTGAAAATTTCATTTTTTTGGCGTGAAGGGAAAAGAAATAGCTGAAAATTCAAGACGAAAAACAGTTTTTTGTGAATAACTCAGAAAATATCCACTTTAGGGCAAGGGTGTGATGCATACACTCACATTATTTTTTAACGTAGATTCAATATCTGCCATAAAAAAAATGGGGTTCTAATTTGAAAAAATTTATTTTTCACGATTTTGTCATCCCTAACTTTGAAAGCGATTTTTTCACCCCCTGTATCATGAATCGCGATTTCGATTTTTAAAGTGGATACATCAATCTTACATCTTGAAAAATCCCAAAAATGAAAATTTTCCATCCAAAAACCTCGAAGTTATTCTTGTTTCAGCGGAGCTCTATTTTCGATTTTTTTTTCGAATACGGTGAGAAAATTTTTTTCAGTCGGAAAGAGGAATAATCGATTCATACGTGTGTTTAATTTCGATTCTCTAGGCGAAGTAGAAGTATTTTTGAAAAATTCGCAAATATCGCTGTTAACGCCGGATTCACCTGCGCCGCGCGCCGGAACGAAGCCGAAGATGAAGACAGAATTCGCGTCGATGGTCTGTGATGGGGAAAGAGAGGATGAAGCGGACCTGGGCCTCTATTCTTGAAAACCAGGGAGTAGAACGATCGAGAGAACGGTGACGTGGCCCTACTAATCAGTAGGGCCACGTCGCCGTTCTCTCGATCGTTCTACTCCCTGGTTTTCAAGAATAAAGGCCCTGAGGGTGTGCGCGGCCATTGTTGTTGTCGAAGAAACGCAAGTACTACTTGCCGTGAAAGCCTTCCACGTGGTTCTTCGTTATCGTCGTTTCACACAATAGTTAAATTCTTCTTATTGCGCCGTCTCCCTCCGAAGGTTGGCGATCCAAACGGCAATTGTTGTCTTGGAAACGGCAGCTCGAAAGATTTCAGCCGATGTGTGACCAAACCATCTTCTGAGGTCCTTCAGCCAAGAATTCTGGCGCCTTCCCACAGATCTTTTCCCTTGTATCTTCCCCTCTATTATAAGGCGAAGTAACTCATACCTTCCACCTCTCAATATATGTCCCAAATATCGCATTTTTCTCTCTTTTATGGTGTTAAGTAGTTCTTTATGTTTGTTCATGCGTAGAAGTACTTCGACATTGGTAATTTTCTGCATCCATGAAATTCGCAGCATCCTACGGTAAATATACATTTCGAAGGCTTCTACCTTTTTCTCCGTTTGTGCGTCCATTGTCCAGCTCTCGCATCCATACAGCAACACTGAGAAGACATAACATCTGACCATCCGAGTTCTTAGTGCTCTTAGTTAAATAGTGTAAATATATTTGAACAAATAAATAGTATCAAAATTGCCCGTGTCTAATTTATAAGACAAGGTTATTAACAAATTTGGTCCGTCGGGCCGGATACATCGAACTACAGTGACATTTTGGTTATTCCATCGGAATATACCAAACAATTGTGATCTCAATCGAACAAAAGACTATTGGGTATACAGTCCACCAGTTCGTAACTGATATTTTCGTACAATATCAGATCATAAATGCCGAAACGGTCATTCTCCGCAAGTGCAACGAGGGTTTGATTCAGCAGATGTGGATAATTCTCAACAACAAAGGTAAGTCGATTCAAAGCATTAGTAAGTACATTTCGTCTGGGCTATTAATTGATGTGTATTCCTTGATTCCTAAATCCTTTTGAGAATCCATTCACGTAATATATATTTTATCGTTGATATTACTTCCAAGTTAGAAAATACTCAGCCCATTTTATTCAGAGAATTGCATTTCGTCCATTTCAATCATTATATAATTCAGGTAAATTACTGATCAATTCCACTTTTTTCTTCTCAAATAAATTCCTTTTCTTGTATCGTTCCTTCGTTATTTAAAAATGACCGCAATTGAGAGGGTCATCCGAACACGCGAGGGTGTCAAGGCGAAATTTATTATTCTACAAAAAACTATCGCAGATTTCGTCAAAAGATGTCCCGAGAACGCGGCGCTTAACTCAAAAGACAAATGTAATCTTAGTACACTTGTTGATCGAGCGAAAATCATAGAAAGGCGCTATGATGTCCGAGGCAGAATTGCCTCGAAGATACCTCGAACGAGAGGAGTTCGAAATGGAATTTTACGAGGTCCTATCGGAAATAGAAGGAAGATTGCTCAAGTCAAAGGAAGAAAGTAAATCAGTAGTCATAACGAAACCTGCACATGGCTTCAATTTACCATCTATAGATTTGCCAAAATTTGATGGGAAACCAGACCAGTGGATAGGATTTCGGGACACATTCGAATCCGTGATTCACAATAGAGAGGATCTTTCTGATATTCAGAAATTTCATTACTTAAAGTCATCCATAGAATCGTCACTCCCGGAAATTTTGGAGAATCTCGAGTTTTCAAGTGCCAATTACAGAGAAGCATGGGGGTCTTTGCCTGAACGTTTCAATGACGTGAACGTTCTCATCGATGTCCATCTCAGAGCGATAGTTTGCATGGATTCGATGGAAAAGGAGACTTCAGCCTCGATTCATCGCATAGTAGACGTAGTGATTAATAGGTTGAAGGCACTCAGCAGCTTAGGCCTACCAAACCAACACTGGGGAGCCATCTTGAAATTCATTTTAGAACAAAGATTACACCCGGTTACTCGCTCAAAATGGAACGAGAGGAAATATTGTTTCAAGAATTCCACCTTCGAGGACTTGATAGAGTTCCTGAAATCGCGGGCAAATAATCTGCAAGCCGAGGAGATCATGGAGATCAAGAAAAAACGCCGTACGAAAGAGCTGTTAGAGGATCGAAAAACGTTAGAACATTACTAACAGCTAATGTCTCTAATTGTAATTATTGCGAGAGCAAGGACCATTATATAAGCACATGTCCACAGTTCGTAAAAATGAGCGTAAATGAGCGATTTGAACATGTGAAACAGAAACAGCTATGCAATAACTGCTTAAAGACAGGACATATGCTTCGCACATGCCCTTCTACGAACTGTAGAATTTGCGGTGCTAGACATCACACTATGATACACATAGAGAAACAGGACACCATTGCAAATGCAGCCCAAGCTGGAACTAGTCAAGAAGGAAACGAAAATGTGACATTGACGTCGCACAACACAGCGGAAACAAACCAAGTGCTCTTGTCTACCGTATTAGTCAAGGTGAAAGATCGATGGAACAATACTCATAGGGCAAGAGCATTACTTGATGTCGGATCGCAGTATCCGTTTATTACATGTGCACTTGTGGAAACGTTGAAATTGCAGCAGACTCCAACCCATCTGACAATCTGCGGATTGAACGGAACTCACTCCGAGATTAAGCAAAGATGTTCGCTAGAAATTTCATCCAGAACATCCGAGTTCACGTTGAAGCTCGACTGCCTAGTAGTGCCTAAAATCACTGGACTCTTGCCAAACATTAAAATAAACAAGGATAATCTTGCAATACCACCTCAAATAAAACTTGCTTTTCCGAACTTCCATTGTCCAAGAAAGATCGACATTTTAATCGGAGCCGATCAATTTTATGAGTTGCTCTGCATTGGTTAAATCAAACTCGCAGTTACTGGGCCTATATTGCAACAAACGAGGTTTGGATGGGTTGTAGGAGGATCCTTTGGAGTCACGAAGCTCGATTCAGTTCGTTGTCAACTGACGACCAACGAAAGATTGGAGCGTCAAGTGGCACGATTCTGGGAAATAGAAGAATTTCCTGATACCACACCTTTGTCACCTGAAGAGGATGCCGTGGAAAGACACTTCATTGAGAATACATCACGAGATGATACTGGGAGATTCATTGTACAAATTCCACTGAAATTGAGTCCAGACGTCCTCGGAAATTCTAAAGAGACAGCCATAAAACGGTTCATCAATTTGGAAGCCAAATTAATGAAGAATCCAGATTTTTCAGAAATGTACCGTCGATTTATCGAGGAATACATTATATTGGGACATATGACCAAGGTCAAAGAAACTATCAATACTACTAGCCCTCACTACTATATGCCACACCATGGAATTCTGAAACGGACAGAAGAATCGACCAAAATGCGTGTAGTTTTCGATTCCTCCTGTGCTACGAGTAGTGGCTATTCGTTCAATGACATACAAATGATCGGACCGACCATACAATCTGACCTGATCTCCATTTTTTTAAGATATCGTAAACATAAATACGCAGTAGCAGCTGACATTGAGAAAATGTATCGTATGTGTTTGGTTACACCGTCACCTACGGAACTTCCGCCGCAGTTCTGGATACTCAGTGGACGGAATATTGCTCGAAAGACGGTACATGACTGTATCACTTGTTTTCGACAAAGACCTACCAATGCTGTACCTCTTATGGGCAACCTTCCATCGTCAAGATTGAAACCTTCTCCTCCTTTCTACGTATCAGGAGTCGACTACGCCGGACCTTTCAAGGTTAAGGATCGTCAAGGACGGGGATGCAAGATTACTAAAGCTTATTCGTATGCTTTGTCACTCGCGCAATTCACATAGAATTAGCCTTCGATCTAACTAACGAATGTTTTATTTCTGCTTTTCGTCGATTCGCCTCGCGCCGAGGAAAACCTTCTCAATTGTATTCAGATAACGGAACTAACTTCGTAGGTGCCCATTCAGAATTAGAAAGAATCCAATCCTTTCTTGGCCAGAACAAACATCATCTCAAAGAAGCCATTGAAAACGAAGGCGTATCGTGGTCATTCATTCCACCTCACGCTCCTCACTTTGGAGGTCTGTGAGAGGCAGGGGTAAAATCGGCTAAGTATCACCTAATACGGATAGCAGGCAATGCCATTCTCACATTCGAACAACTCTATACTCTACTCGTTCAAATTGAAGGGGTTCTCAATTCCCGTCCCATGCATCCCTTATCGTCAGATCCTTCAGATCTACGACCCCTTACCCCGGCACATCTTTTGATTGGACGAGCTCTTG
Source organism: Adalia decempunctata (assembly GCA_951802165.1). Classification (NCBI taxonomy): domain Eukaryota; kingdom Metazoa; phylum Arthropoda; class Insecta; order Coleoptera; family Coccinellidae; genus Adalia; species Adalia decempunctata. The sequence goes on from OX637697.1 coordinate 52,202,282, forward strand.
TGGCTCTACCGGAGGAGAATTTGCTTACTTTTGCAGAGAACCGACTGAAATTGTACCAGAGAATTCAACGACTTCTACAACACTTCTGGTCCCGATGGTACCCCAGTACATCGCCGAGCTCCAACCCAGAGTCAAGTGGATGACCAACCAACAGTCTCTGAGGACACATGATCTGGTGCTGATCAAAGAAGATAATCTTCCTCCATTCAAATGGGCACTTGGCAGAATCGTGGATCTCCACCCTGGTAAAGACGGTGTCGCCAGGGTAGCAACTCTAAGAACCCAGTCCGGTCTACTCAAACGTCCAATCATCAAGCTTTGCAGACTGCCAAACCAGAATGGTCTTGAAGAAGTAAGAACTCAGCCGGAGTTCTCCAAAGGGGGGAGGATGTTAACGCCGGATTCACCTGCGCCGAGCGCCGGAACGAAGCCGAAGAATTCGCGTCGATGGTCTGAGATGGGGAAAGAGGGGATGAAGCGGACCTGAGGGGGTGCGCGGCCATTGTTGTCGTTGTCGAAAAACGCAAGTACTACTTGCCGTGAAAGCCTTCCACGTGGTTCTTCGTTATCGTCGTTTCACACAATAGTTAAATAGTGTGAATATATTTGAACAAATAAATAGTATCAAAATTGCCCGTGTCTAATTTATAAGACAAGGTTATTAACAATCGCGAAAAAAATCCGACAAAAAGAGCCATTTTAAACTCGATAAAACTTTTTTCACAGATATCCTGGCCGTGATGTACATACACGTATCGAAAGAGAAAAAGTCAATGCGAAATAGCTTGATATTTATATTTTCCATAATTTTCCCATTTCTTCAGGAAAATTGATCAAATAACTTTGACATTTCGCCCATAACATCACCCGAGTTCTACCGATGAGGATAACTACTTAAGGGTATGCTGGCCCATACTAGTATATACTATGTTCCTTCAGCCATTTAGTGTGAGTGAGCTGTATACTTTATTGTATAACAAATTGAATAATAAGAGATCGACTGGCCTGGATGAGGTTCCAAATTTTCTTTTGAGGGCTCCATTGGATGTAATCATAGAACCCATTACTCACTTGGTCAACATGTCCTTTTCACTTGGTAGTTTCCCCAAACTATTGAAGGTTGGAAAAGTTGTTCCGCTTTATAAGAAAGGTGATGCCTCTCATATTGAGAACTATCGACCTGTTTCGGTTCCCTATAGTAGTATAGTATGTCAAAGATGTTTGAACATGCTTTTCTAGATAGACTTATGAGCTTCATTGGCCGGTATAAGATCCTCAGCGAGAGTCAACATGGTTTTAGGTCCGCAAAGTTTACCGCCACTGCAATGGATTCACTTTATCGTGAAATCTCGCATTTTGTTGACGCAGGTGTTTGCCCTGCTGCGATCTCAGTAGGGCGTTCTACTGTGTCAACCACGATAAGTTAGTGGGTATATTGCACCATTGTGGTGTTAGGGGCATACCGTTGCAGTGGTTAGCATCATTTTTTATTGACCGCAAACAAACAGTTGCTGTAATACTAGTAATATTATTTGTTCTGATGTTAAGAGTTTGAGCATGGGGGTTCCTCAGGGGTCAATTCTGGGAACGATCCTTTTCATATTGTACGTCAATCGTCATTTTGAGTTCTTTGTTGAAAATGTGTTTGTTGCTGCATATGCTGACGATTTTTCTCTGGTGTTGTCTGCGCCGGGTGATAACGAATTGCATCTCAAGTGTAGTCAAACTCTTGAACAAGTATTGTCATTTTTTAATAGTCTGGAATTGTTTATAAATTTCAGTAAGACGAATATTGTGCGATTTCATAGTAGACAGAGAAGTGTTGCAGACTTTGTCATGGATATCAACGGTTGAGTTGTCACTTATGCCCATGACGATGTGAAAATGCTGGGAGTCACTTTTAACGAGTGACTGGAATTCTCATTTTCACCAACTTCGTACAAAACTTAATTCTTCGAAATTTTTGTTCATTAACCTGAGATCTGTTTGGGATAAGCATCCGCTGATTAATGTGTATCATGCTGAAGTTGAATCTAGGATCCGATATGGCATTTGTCTGTGGGGAAGTTCCTGTAGTGTAAAAGAGGTTTTCTTGGGCCAGAAATGCATTGTGCGTTGTATCGCAAGCGAGTGTACCGTATTTTTGATCATTTCGCATACTCACGGTTGCTTGTTTATATACGGTGCGGTGGAATAAGTGTCCCCTCCCCCCCTATTAACTACTCTATTTTGATATCTTAAGAAAAAAGCTCAACAGGTCAATTTTTATATTAAACGTAGTATATTTCGACATAAAAGTTACGAACTTGACATAATCTCTTTTCATGGGGGTGTCACCCCTTCGATTTTTTAAATGAGAAAGTGCATCATGCGACACCTCATTTAAAACCTATTGAAACACTGATTTAAAAAATGTATAACACTTTGATTTCGAATGAGGTGTCGCATGATGCACTTTCTCATTTAAAAAAATCGAAGAATTTATATGAGTCTGAGGTAAACTGTGGGGAGCTGGTATATTTAAACTGAAACACTAAAACTACTTATTATTTAATCTCTTCGAATGACATTTTGTACATTGGATCGTAACCATTGGACTCACTCCTCTTTTTCCTAACTCTAACGAGCTACCTTATTGTCATTATTGATGACTAGAATTGTTTTGTACAATGGTATTGCAATCGAAGATTGGCCTAATTCTAACATACTTATTATGCTTACTACCTAATCTACTTAAGTGCCCCGGTGTTGTAATATCCTTTCCTAATTGGAGTTATCATCATATTGGAACAATATTAAATGAGGGCAAGGATTACAGCACACCTCCCCGGGCAAAATAAAAAAAATTATTTTTTCTTCAAATACATTTTTTTTATTTTTATTCCTTATATCATGTAAACCTATTCTTAGGTATTCTACTCAATTTATTTCCTATTTCTACCACTACATTAGGATGTTCATCTCTCAAAACACTATTAGGTCCTTTGAGAATTGGGTCTAGTTTACTGTCCATAATGTTTTTCACTAACACTTTTTCTCCCGAACTGAATGTCACATGTTTTGAGTTTTCGTCGAAATCGTCCTTCCTTTTTATTTTCGATTTCATAAGATTATTTCTTGCCTCCGTGCAAGCAGTTTGTAATATTGTAATCTATATTTCAACTCTGCCGAATAATCAATAAAATTATACAATGGTTCAATTTCACTTATTAAATTAGATGGGAATGCTTTTCCCGAAAACTAATTCGAATGGAGTATATTTTGTTTCGGTGTGAATTGTGTTATTATAATATGCAAAACTCCAAAATGGTACCCAAGAGCTCCATTTGAATGGATCCTTGGTTGCATATATTCTCAAGTAAGCTCCCAGATTTTTATGGGAATTCTCAAGTGCTCCTAGAGTTTCGTGATGATATGCTGTCGAATTCAAATGGTTAATTTTTAGTTTACAGGTATTTTTGAAAACTGAAGACATGAACTCAGTTCCTTGATCACTTACTACTTCCTTTGGGGTACCAAAACGTAATATAAAATTTTCTGTAAAAGCTTTTGCCACCGTTTTGGCTTCCTTATTAATAAGTGGACATTCTACAAATGAAAGGACCTCGCACTTTTTCTATGGCAAATGGCGTTCCGTCCAATTTTCTAAAATTTTGGCATAATGTAGTACTCGACCTACTGATCAAAAGTGTCCATGGCCCCAACTCAATCCTATGACTAGTTTTCGAGATACAGGGCGTTGAAGTTGAGAATTACCCACTTTTACTACGCTCGTATCTCGAAACAGAATAGAATGAACTTCAATTTTTCTCAAGAAAGATTTCATTACATCCCCAGGGGGCAACCATATAGATAGAGGAATATGACCGAAAATCGTTACGAATAAAGGCTTATCCATAATTGAATGCATGCCCGATTTTGAAAGTATAAAATATGTCAGTTTCAGAGCGAGAACGTTCACAAAAGGAACTATTACACTAGATATGTTGTTGTTACACCGAAAAAGTCTGAAATACCCAGAATTTATACCGGCTGATCCATTATTATAGAAACTATTCTTAAGGAAGGTTAAATGGACACCCTGTATTTATGGGTTGATTCAAGGTGTTTGTTCAATTTTTTTAGAACATATCATCATGGACTTCAAAGAATACAGGGTGATTCAGTCATGAAATAAACTGTGAACCTCACGAAAATACCCAAAAACCACCTTTTTTTTTCATCACCCTCTATTTCAAGATTAACTCCGATGAGGTGGGAGTTTTCTTTCACCACTGTATTTGATATAAAAACATCAATACGGCTGAGAGTTTTCATCCACTTCCTATGACCAGATTTTTTTTATGTTGGAATAAGAATAGAATAACATAAATAAATAATTTTCATATAACATAAAAAAATCTGTTCATAGGAAGTGGATGGAAACTCTCAGCCGTATTGATGTTTTTATATCAAATACAGTGGTGAAAGAAAACTCCCACCTCATCGGAGTTAATCTTGAAATAGAGGGTGATGAAAAAAAAGGTGGTTTTTGGGTATTTTCGTGAGGTTCACAGTTTATTTTATGACTGAATCACCCTGTATTCTTTGAAGTCCATAATGATATGTTCTAAAAAAATTAAACAAACACCTTGAATCAACCCATAAATACAGGGTGTCCATTTAACCTTCCTTGAGAATAGTTTCTATAATAATAGATCAGCCGGTATAAATTCTGGGTATTTCAGACTTTTTCGGTGTAACAACAACATATCTAGTGTAATAGTTCATTTTGTGAACGTTCTCGCTCTGAAACTGACATATTTTATACTTTCAAAATCGGGCATGCATTCAATTATGGATATCCCTGTATTCGTAACGATATTCGGTCATATTCCTCTTTATCACAATTTATTGTTGAGTAAGTTTTCTCCAAGCGAAATTCTCCCTAACATTGGATACGGTGATTTTGTCAATTCGAATTCTAATGAAAATTCGTATAAACGACAAAAAAGTGTAACATCCATCCTACGCTATCAATGAAAGTAAGCATATGCCTGAAATGAAACATGCATTCTATGCATCTTTATGCATAGAATACCTGGTGTTGGCACTGATTAGATTTTGTTTAAGACTTTCTTGTCGATCAAAAATCTGAGAATTTGTACTGCTTGTCATTTCTCTCGAAAGGGGTCGCGCTTTTTTTCGTTGCCGCAGTAGCCCCACGACCGCAAAATATTGCGGATTATTCCGTAACTAGACCAAAATCTGAAATCTAGAATGCCGTTTTGATCTACAAATTTTGGTCACGATTTTTAGTAAGGAGTCGTTACACCAGGTATTCTATGCATCTATAACATGACGTTTCCGTGATAATCTCTCCAACTGGTATTGTTTCCGTAAACAAGCGAAGTGCGAACGTAAATGAAAATCAGCTGATTTCTGCTCATCCAACAAATGATGCGAACTTGACCGATACAGGAGAGACAGCAACGCAAAGAGGTTTACTCCTATACGTCGGATGAAACAAATATTACCGTTGAGCAATCAACTTCAAATACTGAGTTTATTGAAGCTAAAAAAAATCATAAACCGAAAACGAAAACAGATCGTACTCTGGTTGTCAGCTGTGGAGGGAATTGAAAAATTCAAAATTTTACATGTGTCGAACCATTAACCGGATACTACTGTGGACAATCTAGTTTCCTTTCTTGAAGGAAAATTTACGGAAAAAGTGAAGTGTGAAATGCTAAAATCGCGTTACCCCGAAAACTACGCATCTTTTAAGGTCTGCATTCCGGAAATTGAATACGATAAGGCACTGACTCCATCTAATTGGCCAAATCGTGCAAGTGTTCGTCGGTTTTTTCACCCCGGACCAAAAAATCGCAATGTGAACTAGTGCCTAAATTGTTCAACACTGAAATTATTTCAGCTGAACGTTCAGTGCGTGGCAAACAAGTTGAATAATCTTCAGATTCTTCTGAGTGAAGATGAACCGGACATTGTCAGTGTTGCTGAACATTGGTGTGTTGAAGACAACATTCGCTTAATGCTTCTGCCAGGTTACCAGCAGGTTTCCCATTTTTGCCGTTCACCCCATAAAAATGGAGGTACCGCCTTGTATGTTAGGAACGAGGTGCTGGCTGTTGATTCGAATGTGTCCGATCTCTCTTTGGAAATTGTTTGTGAAGTATGTGCTATAAATGTTACTGTCGGTGATCATAGATTTTGTATCATTAGTGTCTACAGACCACCTCTTGGTGACCTATCACTATTCCTAGATAGACTAACCTATATTGTTCAGGAATGTACTGTAAAAGCTGATAAAATGTTTTTATGCGGTGATCTTAACATCGATTTCAATACAATGGACTCTAGGCCTAAAAACCTTTTCAGAGACTTTCTTGATTGTTTCAACTTGCATATTACTTCCTTTGAACCAACACGCATTTTTTCTACTATTACTGGGAAAACCTCTTGTTCAATGTTGGATTACATTTTGACAAATATTGATCAGAAAACTTATGTCTTTGATGGTAATATTGCTGACCATAGAGTGCTCTCAATTGGATATTGTTATAAATCTTCCAAAAATAATGTTACAGTTCATACTCAAACAAGGTATATTAGAAATGTTTCTGAAATTAATTTATTTCAATTATATTTAAGTATTCAAGATGAAAACTTCGTAGACTTGTATACAGACATTGACATTAATGTAAAGTTTGGGAATTTTTTGGGGATTGCCAAGTATCATTTTAACGAATGTTGTCCATTAAGACGTGTTAACGATGGTAAAAATCTCTTTTAAGGTTAACACCTGAAATCAAGAAACGAAGAATGGATCTGAAGAATCTTTTTTGGTTGCATTCGAATTCTAAAACTGAATACTCTTTGCAAGTACAGGGTGTCTCAAGTTCGAGTGCCTATTAGACGTTTCTGGAGAACTGGACATATTTGAAATCTGAAATTTGGGATTATGATATTGTTCGAAATTCTCTACAGACCTAAAATATTTTCAGAGCCAGAGCACTTCCGGTTATACAGGGAGTGAAAATAAATTTGCTCAAAAAATTTTGTTTTCAATGTTTTCGTTCCTGATATGATTGAGTATTCAGTGCTGAATACATTTCTGTTGAAACCATTGTATTCATTCGAATAGTTTTCAAAATATCGAAAAAAAACCTGAAAAAAAGTAAAATATTCATATTCAGTATTATGTTCATTTTTCTTATTCTGGACATCCTGAGTGTTAACCGTTTTCACAATATCAAAGTAGAAGAATGTGGAAAGGTCATGCATCTTTTGAATTTCATAAATATCATCACAGGGCGTTTCAAATTTCGTGTCAAAAACTGTGATCCAAAATTGGCCATAACTTCTGTTTTTCAAATTAGAACCCTATTTTTTTATTATTGCGTTGGATTCTACGAAGAAAAATAATGATAGCACTCCCAGATGCTCTCTTGGTCCTAAATTCAGTTATTCCTGAGTTATTTGAGCTTTTCTGGATTCAAGTCGTACGTAGAGTCGAATTCATCGAATCTAAACAGATTCTATGAATATTCTCATGAAACCATAGTAACAAGTAATAGTCAGAACTGTCACTTGTGAATTATCAATGGGATCATTTATCTTCTATGGTCACAGAATATTCTCATGCAACATATTCGATGAATATTTTTATGAAACCATTGAATAAAATCGGAAAGTAAAGATAAAACCTAAAATTAGACCTGTCACTTGGGAATTATTAATGGGAAAACTTATCTTCTACGATCACAGAATATTCTTAAGGTGGGCGTTCAATGTAGTGTGTTTTTATTTCAAGTTGATTTCGAAAACGGTTTCACTTTGAGAACTGAAATTTTGTGGGTGAACTCAGAAAGGATTAGGGTTCTTGTTGAAATAATTTTAATCGATTTCATTTCGACCGTTAATTTTTTTTATTTCAAAAATAGAAGAAAATGAGCCAACCCATGCTTCTGTTTTATTTCAACAGAAAGACCCATGAAAATAGTTCAACTTCCGATTAAAAGTGAATCTACTGATAATTTCGTTCAGAAGATCAACTTGAAATACGGAATTGGCAGAAAAGGGCCAAATTCAAATTTTGGCGGGAAAAAATTCCTGCTTTACCCACAAATTGACATATTTCATAGTTCGGCGATTTTCGGATAGAGAGCGCCATTGTACATTTCATTCATGATTAGAGAGATATTCATAGAACTTATAGTGATAATGTAAGTTCTATGGAGATCTTTCATAAAATGCACGGTGGCGCCTCTATCGGAGGAGATTTCCTATTCGCTTTGAACGCCGACCTTAAGTGAAAGATTAGATGAATTTGATTCTACGTACAACATGAATCCAGAAAAGCTCAAATAACTCGGGAATTACTGAATTTAAGAGCAAGAGCACCTGAGAGTGCTATCATTATTTTTCTCCGCAGAATCCATCGCAATAATAAAAAAATAGGGTTCTAATTTGAAAAACAGAAGTTATGGCCCATTTTGGATCACAGTTTTTGACACGAAATTTGAAACGCCCTGTGATGATATTTATGAAATTCAAAAGATGCATGACCTTTCCACATTCTTCTACTTTGACGTTGTGAAAACGGTTAACACTCAGGATGTCCAGAATAAGAAAAATGAACATAATACTGACTATGAATAATTTACTTTTTTTCAGGTTTTTTTTCGATATTTTGAAAACTATTCGAATGAATACAATGGTTTCAACAGAAATGTATTCAGCACTGAATACTCAATCATATCAGAAACGAAAACATTGAAAAAAAATTTTTTGAGCAAATTTATTTTCACTCCCTGTATAACCGGAAGTGCTCTGGCTCTGAAAATATTTTAGGTCTGTAGAGAATTTCGAACAATATCATAATCCCAATTTTCAGATTTCAAATATGTCCAGTTCTCCAGAAACGTCTAATAGGCACTCGAACTTGAGACACCGTGTATATAAATCTGCTAAATATAGGTTTAATAATTTGTTGAATAATGCCAAGAAATCCTACTATAAAAATTTAATTCGTTGTTCAAATAACAAAAATAGAACGGTATGGAATCTAGTCAATCTTGAGACTGGAAGAACAAGTAGTAATTCTAAAAGAATGTCTTTGATTTGGAATAACAGTAAGCGCGTTCGGCAATGACATCTGACTGGTCGGATTGATCTGAACCGTTCGTTTATTACATCCAGATTGAGGGGAGTACACATCTGGACCGTTCGGCAAGAAAATCTGATCAATCGGATGTAGATCTTTTTGCTCGGTGTATTTCGACGGAGGAAACGGATTTTTTTCCACAGAACAGAAACAGAAATTACTTTTCGGCCTTTGTGAATGTATTTTTTATCCCGCTTCGAATATTCTTGAACAGTCTGTTGAATTTTCGTGTCTTATGTTATTTTTTGTGTAGTGATAAATAAAAAAATGTTGTTTGATAAAAAAATAATGATTCAAAATATTGAATCATCTCAACCAAGGGGTAGAAATGTTGAGAACTATAACAAAAGAATTAAAATAGTACCCAGACTACCTCTACGGACGAATAGACCTTCAAGCTCTAATTTAATATCTGGCTCGGGTAAGGCGTTACATACGTCAAACAGAAAAATCGATCAAAATGCTCCGTAGCGTTCGTTTATTACAGAAAAATCTGACAAATCTGTACAATCTGTTATCACGTGACTAAAAAATCCGTCCGCTCTCGGATGCTATTGCCGAACGCGCTTAATGAATCATGTACCGACTCTTCTGAGATAGCGAAAACATTTCGAGAATATTTCTCCACAATAACATCAGAAAAAATCCTGGATTACTTTGGAAGGTCCTTATCACAATCGTACATGTTCGAATTTGTTGCATACAAATTTCCTTTTTTTATCCCGTTCTAAAGGACGAGGTCCCCGATATTATAAGATCATTCAAAAATTTCAAAAGTTCTGGTACTGATTGTATATCAGTCAGAATCCTAAAGGCGATCAATGATCCGATTTCAGAACACTTAGCGTATTTAATATATACGTCTGTGTCTTCTGGAGAGTTTCCTACACTGTGAAAAAAAGCATTATAATTCCTATACACAAGAAGGATGCAAAACTATCGTCCCATATCCATACTTAGTAATTTATCAAAGGTATTTGAGAAAATTGTATTCAATAGGATGTATAGTTGTCTGAATAAATATAAAATTAGTAACGGCTCTCAGCAAGGCTTCAGACCAGGTCACTCAACTGAGACTGCTGCCTTCCACTTCATTAGCAATGCCTATGAATCCCTAGATGATGGTCTCTGTGTATCAGGGATATTTTTCGATTTATCTAGAGCTTTTGACTCTTTGGCTTTTCATTTTATGCTTGACAAATATTATAATCTGGGTTTCAGGGGTATATTTCGGCCGCGTGAAGTTGGCGAAAAAATGTCGGCACAAATTCTGAAATAATCCCCAATATTTAGTGCCCAATTTGTGCCCATTTGTGCCGTATGAATCAATTTCAGCACCATTATGGTTTTCGAGATATTCGAGTTTGAAGTTTTTGGTGCTAGCTTCACACTTGGCACCAACATTTTTCGATTTCGAAAAACTTTTAATGCCAATATTTAGTGCCCAATTTGTGCCCATTTGTGCCGTTTAATTGACCTCATTATCACTTGTAGTTTTTAAGTTATTCCAGTTTGAATATCTTGGTGCCAGCTTCACACCAACATAATCCAACTTTGAAAAAAATTTTATGCCAATATTTTGTGCCCAATTTGTGCCCATTTGTGCCCATTTGTGCCGTTTAAATGACATTTCTACCATTTGTAGTTTTTGAGATATTGACTGTTGTTTTTCAGCCGGCGTGAAGTTGGCACCAACATATTCCAACTTTGAAAAAAAATTTCCGCCACTATTTAGTGCTGAATTTGTGTCAATTTGGGCCGTTGAAATGGCTTCGATATCTCGGATAGTTTTCGAGTTATGAACAAAATATTGTGTTTTATTAACGGCGCCATCTATGGGAAAAAGCAAGTATTGTTTCGCTTCATAATTAGGCAATCCAAACCACGTGGCGCCCTGCCTCCAGATAACCTATAAATTTTCTAACAGGTCGCTGGTTTGCAGTAATTATGAGGAATTTTATTATCTTATATGCATTTCATGAGTGAACGCGTGAGTTTTTATGATTTCTAATATCAAAAAGTATCCTGAAGTATCACTGACGAAGAAAATTTCACTCAATCATATGATTACAACTTTTAGTATTGGGAGCCCGAAGAGATTGAAGAGAAAGTATTGGAGAAGGAATATTGATCAGGGCTCTGTCCCTGTAACTTCTTTATCCTTTTATCTATATATATAAAAGAAAGATGTTGGTTACACCATTTATAACTCGAGATCGGAAGGAGTGTTTGTTATGAAACTTCATATATGGATTCGTCTACGGTCTGGTTATTATAAAATGCAATAAAACTTCGAAAAAATCGATGAAAATTTCACATATACAGGAAATGCTTTTCCTCCTTTTGAGCGAGGCCTCTAGGTGTCGCTACAGTTACAGTTACGCTACCGCTTATTCGTAGGTACTTGATTTCATATTCTCTCCGTTAGATGGGGTGTACAGTGACTATTACCACTATAGTCACTGTCATAGTGCGTAATTTGAGTTGCCTACAACTTTGCGCCGTTGGCCAACACCAAAAAGTCTTAGCGTAGATATCTAAAATGATTAGATTTCGTACCACTTCAGATGGCGCTATTCACACATTATGACTGATTATTAGTTATTTTTATAGTTTTATTTATTCAAAATAACGTAATCGTGAAGTAGGATGTCTAGAATAATGGTGTAGGCACTGATTAGATTTTGTTGTGACCAAATTGATTATATTAGCAATGTTTCGTTCTTTCCACTTCAGGTGGCGCTATTCACAAATTATGACTGATTTTTATCAGTTATTTAAAATACTTGAATTTATTCTGGCGAACGTGGCGTGTTAATGGTAGATAATTCTGTCAAGCAATAATGTGTGTTTATATTCCTGACATTCTGATGTATATTAGTTCTTAGGAAAAGTAGAAAACTTTCATTATAAAAAGATGCCATTCTGCTGTCATGTCATAATTGACTTTAGCAAATCAGCTGTTGATACATCCATCAAGTTGACAACGGAAAATACACTGAAATGATATTGCGGCGCCGCCACGTTGCTAATATTTTCGATTTGGTCGAACGTCATTCCATTCAAAAATTGACGGGTGCCTACACCTTTATTCTAGACATCTTATCGTGAAAAGGTACCATATTTGACATCAGCACCATTAGATGGCGATGAATTTGATGAGGCTTTCGCGACCATCAATTTATGTCATCTGTTTTTTTTTTCGAGAATTTCGGTCGTCGTTGTTTGAAATGGTCGAATAAAGAACATATGACATCAATTACTGTGTAATTTGCATAGGACTTATAGTACCATGAAGGTCTATTAACAGATACAGAAGCGCGTGAATATCACAGTGAATTTTTATCGAAATGTCAAGTATATACGATTTTGGCGATCAGTTTCGATCGTGATATGTCCATTCTCATCTTTTCTCATAATTTTCAAAATGTTTTTGAATTTCTGTTTGGGTAATAAATATGTTTGCGGAAATCACTAAATCCAAAATTGCTATAATTGGTAATTGACATATTATTTTTATGTATCTGTTCTGTGTGACAGCTCATATCCATCGAAACATTTGACAGTTCAAAAATCAGAGAACCAAGCTGTTGATCTCCGATCGCCGGTGATTACGATTTGTGAAATCCAGCGTAATGTAGTATGTGGAACACCCTGTATATTTCGTACGTGATATAATAAGATTAGTGCGACCTCCCTTTAGACCTACAGCTGCACGTAAAGCCAGAGCTCTAGGTCTCATCATTGCCAGTTATGTTTATCAAATATAATGTTATTAAAACAAGTAAACATTTATAAAATATATATATCAATTGGCTAGGGAGATTCATAGAGTGATTCATTCAGAAGCGTGTACCTATTGAATGTTTGTTAGTCAACAGTTATTGTCGGTAGTAAACAGTTACATTGAATGTGAATTATCATCTGTGCCAGTATGGTTAAGAAATAAACCCTATTGATGAGTCTGCCTGGTATTATTCTTCACCATCCTTAACTGCATAACGATTGGCCGAACCTACCCTAGCTGGGTACGTCACATGGCGATCCTGCCAGTTCTATGCAGTTAAAGGTCCAGGGTCCAGAAGGTTTTCATCAGGATTTGGATATGGGTATGTGACTTCATTGACAATTCTTAGTACAAGCCAAGATGGGATCAGGCCAGCCCAAGCCAGACGAGATCATTATTGCCCAATGGTCAAAAAAGCCATGGAGCCGATTGGGCCGAGGATACAACTCGAGGCCAGGAGAAGCCACCAGGAATTAGTGTAAGAACTATTTCGTATACCCCATTATGTCTGATTGTGAAGTGAGTAGTGACGAACTAATTGCTGACTTAAATGGTGTGAAAACATCAAAAATGATCCGCGAGGACATAGTGAACGGGCCGATAGGGTAAATAATGAATTAATCAAGATTCAAATTTAACAAATTATGTAAATTGTCAAGTCGGAACCAAATTTTCTCAAAGCATCACAAATGAATCATGGTGATTTTAATCAGAAAGAAAATTCGTAGCATTCAAATTGAGGTCGTGACCCCTGACCGAAACAAAATTTCATGTCAGCGTAAGAGAGTTACGCACAAGGTCTCGGTCACCAGTTCACGAATCATTCTGAAAACAATAACACCTCGGATTTATTTGTTCAATATGATAATAATTCGTCTAGTAGATTAACCAAATTCCGTTTGATTTTAGAAGAGTATAACTTCACGGGTCATTATGTAAAAGTTTCAGAAAATTTTTTCAGCACATGCCTTATCGCGTATTTAAAATGAATTAGGTTCTAAGCAATACGAGACGAATGCCTCCGATGGCAAAAGGATTGATCACCTTATTGTTGTCGAAGTTTTAAAACGTCCAGTAAAAAGTATTGAGTCAAGACCACTTTCAGAAAAATAATTTCATAATTTGAAAAATCAACATTCAGAGGTCAACAATGAGAATTTAATATATAATGTGAATTCAGAAATTATTTTCATTAACCAGGACATCCGATCGGCGTAAGACTTAGGTACATCGTTGAGGAAACTGGAAAAATTGTGCGCAGAAAATAATATATTAGAATTGTACCTCATAAAGCTAGCTAGCAATATAAAATTTTTGAATATGTTGTCAAATTATAAAAATGAAATTCTAGGGAACGTCCTTTAAAATCAATGTAATACGAGATGTAACGCGTATCGAAGATTAAGGCAAATCATTCTGAACGATGTTCACATGCTTCCAACCGGTGGACATTCAGACATGTTTAATTTAGTTTTCAGAAACCTAGTAGATTTTCACAAAATTTAAAATGCCGAGTAGATATTATTTACAATTTTGACAACTCTTGGATTAATATATAGGTTGCAAACGGCTTAGAAAGATGCTAGAGAAAACTTGGTGAAGGTAAAATCGGAAATTTTCGACAACAAAAAATGTAATGAAAAATTAGTTAGATGAATATTGTATTGAACTTTGTAGAGGTAAGATCCATTGAGACTGTGATATGTATTATAGATATAGATATTAAGCTTTAGATAAGTCAAAAAAAAATTTTTTTTTTACATTTTTATAAAATTTTTTTTTTCTCTCAAAGAGGGAAGGTGTAGTATGTGGAACACCCTGTATATTTCGTACGTGATATAATAAGATTAGTGCGACCTCCCTTTAGACCTACAGCTGCACGTAAAGCCAGAGCTCTAGGTCTCATCATTGCCAGTTATGTTTATCAAATATAATGTTATTAAAACAAGTAAACATTTATAAAATATATATATCAATTGGCTAGGGAGATTCATAGAGTGATTCATTCAGAAGCGTGTACCTATTGAATGTTTGTTAGTCAACAGTTATTGTCGGTAGTAAACAGTTACATTGAATGTGAATTATCATCTGTGCCAGTATGGTTAAGAAATAAACCCTATTGATGAGTCTGCCTGGTATTATTCTTCACCATCCTTAACTGCATAACGATTGGCCGAACCTACCCTAGCTGGGTACGTCACAGTAAGTATCATTTAGGCGGAACAAAGTTCGCCGGGCCAGCTAGTATGATATAAATTTAAATATTCATCAGTTTTACATTTAACATGAACTGAATACTGCTTATTTCAGTGTCTACGAAGACACATTCACTTTAGTTTCTTATCTTCGATATTGTCAAGTCTTGATGACTGCTGACCCAATTTCCTTTTGTTTCCTGATAAGTCTCTTAATATGTGTATAATACACCAAGTTACACACACTGGGTGTTCCAAAATATTCAAGAAAATCCTCATAATTTGAACGACTTGCACATCCAACTTTGGCACACATTTATGGCATTTTTTATTGAAAATGCACTTACTTTAAATAATTTTCACTGGTCTGATATTCCTAAGAGTAAGATTGACTAGAAATATCAAAAAAATGTCCACATAAAACAATTTTTCAAGCAAATAAACGGTTTTAATGTCTACATGAACAAAGCTAAATTTGGTTTGTTTGACCACCAGCTAACCTCCAAAAAATATTTGACAGGTCGTTGGATTCCCTAATAGGTCAAATATGTCGGCCTCACATATGTGAATTCTGTTACATAATAACTTCCCATGAACTTATAAATACGAGTAGACCTCTGTTTATTAAGCAAACAATTCCTTGCGTTAATCGAACAATCTATCCTTTTTGATGGTAAAAATATGTTGAATCGGGAAAATTGTTGAGTGATATTATTTTTAAATAATATTATATTTCGATATGGAATTCAAAATTCAATAAATACAATTAGAAATATATTCCTTATTACAATTACTTATATGGATTCACTTTCCTGCATCAAAGCAGATAGCGTGTGGCGGCAAACATCAAACGGGGCGATCTAACGCGTGCTTGCCTAGTTGAAACGGCTGCTTCGTGAGCGTAAATTTTTTTATTAAAAGGACGTTCCGATATGGCATCTACGGCACATTCGGCGATTTCTCTGATCTGACATTTACTGGTGAATTTAATTCACTTTGGTAATTTACGGACCTTCTGAATTAATTGAAATCGAATTTAGCTTGGTCCCAGACTCCCAGATAAACTTACCCAGGTTAAAGATGGAATATTGAACCGGGTTGAAAATCAGTTTTTTTTTTAACTGTGACACAAATTTTAGTTTAAAGTCCCGAAGCACCCCAGGAATTATTGCATCACTAAGGTTATTCTTCGTGATATACTTGAACTAATACAAAGTTCGTAACAGTAGGTAATAGAAAGAATAGAAAAAAAAATTAAATTTTTATTACACTTCATATCTTTACACCATCACTATGTACAATTAATAAATAAATACTTATAACAAACAAACATCATCAACAATTTTTGACAAAAAGGCTTTATGCTATATTCAAATTGTATATAGAAGCAGATGAGGGTTCACGGAAACATCATTCCTTACAACTCTATATTCCTTCAATAAGTCATTGAATTCCTCCCACTGGCCATCATTTCTTCTACAATATGCAGTGTAATGACCTATCCCGGTACTTACAGCTGGGGAAATAAAATTGGCTAGTGGCTACTCCTCTGAGCATATAGGACTTATTTTCAATGCTCAGAACTAATTGAATTTCATTGAGGATAATCAGTTTTCCCACATCACAATCAATTATCGAATAATCGGTGAATGTTTTGACTGTTTTCAATTCGTTGGAGCATTTAGTGCATTTTGATTGCGATGGAGGAACTAAGTCGATGCATTCTTGCAATCTTTGAAAACCTTCTTTTTTCAGACGTTCTGCAAAGACTGCTACAAAAAATAATTTTCTTATTTTCACGTTGTGGAAACATTTTTCACAACTAGATTTTTCTATTACGCAAAGAGCTTCATTTAACATTCGAGAAGCAACATAGATAATGTTACAATTCACATCAATTTTTGTAACCCCATTGACCATAGTTCGTTCCTCGAAAATTTGCAGTGCTGAATTTGTGCCAATTTGTGCCGTTGAAATGGCTTCGATATCTTGGATAGTTTTCGAGTTATGAACAATATTGTGTTCTATTAACGGCGCCATCTATGGGAAAAAGCAAGTATTGTTTCGCTTCATAATAGGTCAAATATTTCGGCCTCACATATGTGATTTCTGTTACATAATAACTTCCCATGAACTTATAAATAGACCTCTGATTATTTAGCAAACAATTCCTTGCGTTAATCGAACAATCTATCGTTTTCGATGGTGAAAATATGTTGAATCGAGAAAATTGTTGAGTGATATTATTTCTAGATAATATTATATATCTAAATGGAATTCCAAATTTAATAATAGTAGGTATATTGTTCTATGAGCGGTAATGTAAGTCATAACATATGCAGATGAATTTTGCAGCCTGAGCCGTCAGGGGAGGGGTGTAATTCATCAAGTGTGTTATAGCCATTACCGCGAATTGATAAGTAATGGACCTATACAGAGGGTTGAAATTTTCAGGGTAGGTTTCAACGAGATAAAGTTCTCTATTCAAATGGATGTTACCCAGATCGCTCAACCAGTACCATATAAATGATTTGGGAATTATCGAAAAATTATCTGTTTTTTTTATTTTTTGAATTATCTCCATCAATTCACAATTCCTACTGCGAGTAAGGCGGAAACATCAAACAGTGACCACACAGGTGGATGAGAGCGGCATTGCAATCGAAAGCTTTTATTATTCTTAGAAGTATTGCCGACACTTCGCAGTGTGTCCTTAGACCACTTCTTGATGAATGTTAGATCGCCCCGTTTGATGTTTGCCGCCACACGCTATCTGCTCTTATGCAGGAAAGTGAATCCATACAAGTAATTGTAATAAGGAATATATTTCTAATTGTATTTATTGAATTTTTAATTCCATATCGAAATATAATATTATTTAGAAATAATATTACTCAACAATTTTCCCGATTCAACATATTTTTACCATCGAAAAGGATAGATTGTTCGATTAACGCAAGGAATTGTGTTTGCTTAATAATCAGAGGTCTATTAATGAGTTCATGGGAAGTTATTATGTAACAGAATTCACATATGTGAGGCCGACATATTTGACCTATTATGAAGCGAAACAATACTTGCTTTTTCCCATAGATGGCGCCGTTAATAAAACACAATATTGTTCATAACTCGAAAACTATCCAAGATATCGAAGCCATTTCAACGGCACAAATTGACACAAATTCAGCACTAAATAGCGGCGGAAATTTTTTTTCAAAGT